>OZ018376.1:153058466-155458466 GCA_963969555.1 Polydrusus pterygomalis | reverse complement strand
TAATTGGAAAAAGTTTTTTTAATGCAGTTTCTAGCCCACATGCAAAATTTTAGCTGGCATAAGATAGTTTTGATTTTTTACCCATATTTTGTAAACTGCACCACTTTTGTAAAATAAGACTCAACGCAACTTACATAAAACTTCTTAGTTTTGACAATGCTTTATTTCCGATACATTTTCTTTAAAGTAGCGCCATATTAAATGTGTGTTTTTCTACAAAATTAAAATTGGGCTATTAAAATTTGGTCGTATGTGATGCAAAGTTTATTTGTTTTTGACCCTGTATAAGGTAACTTAATAAAATAAGTATTTTTGAAAACGTAGTTTGTGTTTGAAAGGAATACACCTTAATATTAAAACAAAAAAGAACACAGTGTCATCAGTAAAGTGATCATTAAGTGGAAAATAAATTTTAGTGGTGAGTCAAAAATCAAAATTATCTTATGCAGTCTTCTGGTCACACTGTATATATAGCAAACTCGAAATATACCTCGTTTTGAGCAGGGTTAAGATACCTAATCCATACACAAAATTTCATCGTTCTATGTCTAGTAGTGTGGTGAGGCTTCCAAACTAACAGATATATATAGACTAACGGAAATGGGAAACATGGTTTTCGTGATCTAAAGACCCTAAAATAACTCAACAAAAAGTTTTTTACGGTAACTCTTCGAGAAAAAATAAGTTTTGTTAAAAATTGTGGGTATAACGATGATTTTGTGCTAATATTTTAGCTCTCCCCGTGCAAAATGGAAAAGGTTTAAAACTCCCGTTTAATTATTAGAAATATAATACGCTTCATCAACATAATTTATTTATGATTTAATAATATAAAAAGTCAGTTATTTCATATTATTATTATCGATCCTCCAAATTACGTTTCGAAATGTCAAATAACGAAAAAACTCCGTTATTAATTGCATTTTCAGTCAAATGAAAATTCTCATTAAAATTGGAAATGGACGCGAGGGGATATATCAAACGAATTTACCGGTTGACGGCTTCAATGACAAACAAGAAAAAACACTTTTTTTTTTAATACACAGCAAAGTCAAGAAGAATATTTATAAAATACCATTATTAGATATTAACGAGATTACGTCGATTTGTTTATTTCGACTCTTTGACAATTTTAATTACATAATTATTTCGTCAAATCAGATATTCTTAGAGCCTAAGCATTTTTCCTCAATAAACGATTTGAAATAAAATGTTTGTCTGCATGCCGCTATATACAGGGTGTCCCAAAAGTAATGGGACACAGCACAACAGCAGACTACTTAAGTCGAAATAATGCGATTAATTTAAACTTGCCTTATCCTAAAATTGATAACAACAAAGATACAGGGTGTCAAAGTTTTAATTTTGTTTTAGTTTTTTTGCGATTATTTCTTAACGAAACGACATAGCAGCACAAAATTAAGGGTTTTGGGGTTTTTTGAGGTGAGGAATTCAAAATTATCCATAGTTTTTGTGTTACCAGTAGAGGGCGCTGCCTACGGCATGGCTCACTCCTTTTAGGTGGCATAACTTTTTTTAGGCTTCTTATATCGATCCGACTATTAAAAAAAATAAGTTACTTTACTTCTTTTACATCAAAAACGTATAGCTCATTGAAGTCGCTAGGAGCAACCATTTTCGAGATAATCGCATTTTATATGCCAATGCAACAAGTACGTGGTCCAAAAACAACGGAATATCGAGCAACGGTGGATTTCTAACTTAAAATTATTGTAAATCAGCTACATTTGCTAAGTGTCAAAGTTAATGTAAATACTTAAGGTTGACTATTTTTTTCTAATAAAAACGCTTTTTCGTATACGGAATTATTAATTTTATTCTAATTAAAAATTTTATTAACTTTGACCGATGATACTTCTTTGTGTAACATGTTGTTGCCTTAGATACGTAGTTGTTTTTAATCAAGGCTAGCTGTGATAAATAATACTTATACGAATGCACAATTATTTTAAATATTGTCAACTAAAACCCACAGTGGTCCGGTATATTTTGGATACTCGAACACTGTGCGTTGTTGAGATTGCAACCCACTATACGCTAGTCAGGGTCAAGTGCATTGCAATCTCATCACTTATTCGGGTATATAATCTGGGCCAACTCAAGCTGCAGGCATCGGAGCCTACCGCCCGGTCAACTCATCAATGGGTAACTATCCTTGACCATCGTCAAGTGCCGCACCCACTCTTCAGCTCAACAATAGGTGACAAGCCTTGACCATCGTCAAGTGATGGCAGTCCGTTAACGAGCCTACGCCGTAACACGTCAGACATGCTGGTTTTCCTATTAGGGTGAAAATCAAGAAGATACAATAGACGACCATTTTATAGACTCCAGACTTTCCTTTCTCTACCGCTACGACCCCCACGAAAAGAAACTTCGTGACAATATTTTAGCATTCTTGCATTAAAAATATCGAATGCGATTATCTTGAAAATGGTTGCTCCTAGCGACTTCAATAAGTTATATGTTTTTGATATAAAAGAAGTAAAGTAACTTATTTTTTTAATAGTCGGATCGATATAAGAAGCTCAAACAAAGTTATGCCAGCTCAAAAGAGTGGGCCATGCCGTAGGCAGCGCCCTCTACTGGTTACACCAAAACTATGAATAATTTTAAATTTCTAACCTCAAAAAATCCCAAAACTCTTAATTTTGTGCTGCTATGTCGATTCATTGCAGCAGGGGCGGATTTAGAATTTAGACTGATAAGTGTGTGTGTGTGTGTGTGTGTGTGGGGGGGGGGGGGGTGTATATAAATGGTGATAACTTTAAAACGAAGGGCTGCTAACTTTCAAAAAATGTATAGACAGATACGATTTAAATAGGAATTTACGATTTAAAGTGATTTAAAAAAGAATTAAGTTATATAGATTTAACTAATTTAATATTGATTTAAGTGAATATTAATTAAATATAGATTTGAGTAATTTAATATTGATTTGCGATACAGTTAAGTGATTTACAAGAGGATTTAAACGATTTAGGAAAGATTAAAAAAATATTTAAGTGATTTAAATATGATTTATCGCCATTTAAAGATTTAATTTGGTTTAAAATTTGATAAACTCCAGTATTCTGGGTTTTTCTATTGTCAAAAGCTCAGACCAAGCACGAACAAACCCGCCGAAACCGCAACACGCGGATGTTAAAGCGTGACTGCGTCAAGCTGTAATGCTGACGATTAGGCATCACTCGCGGTGATGCAAAAAATTGTGATAATGATTTAATAAACTTAAGATGAATTAAGATGATTGAAAACGATTTAAAGTGTATTTAAGGTAATTTAAGGTGATTTAAAGAGATTACAAGTGATTTAAAGTGAGTTAAAGTGATTTTAAGTGATTTTAAGTGATTTTAAGTGATTCTAAGTGATTTAAATTGATTTGAAATAAATTAAAGTTATTTTAAGAGTATACAGTGAAGTATGCGCCTGTTTCTATTAATTATGGTCATGCTCGTACGGTTAGAACTCCAGAGGTTTAGGAAGATATTCTAAATATGATTGAAGAAAATCCTAGACTCAGCAGTAGACGATTGAGCTTAGAGCTGGGTGTATGCAAAGATACTGTTAATAGGGTGATTGATTAGTAGTGTTCGACCGAAACCAGATTTTCAGCCGAAACCGAAACCGAAACTTATTTATACATGTTAAAAATTCTATTGTATACTGAAATCAAATGTATTTTTTACACATGTACAGACAGTCAACTCGTGTTAAATGAAATAAAAAACAATAATTCAAATATGTAACAAAGATATCTATTTATATAGACAACACTGTCTACGAACTCACCCAAAGTTAGCCGAACGGTGCGCGACAATTTACAAACGCTGAGTTTCGGCACTTCGAACCACCGAGCAAACCGAAAATGTCACCGAAACTAGATTTTTTGGCCGAAACTAGCCGAAACCGAATCTTCGGTCGGTCTCTAGTGGTTAGAGACCAATTCCTGCACTCATTTCATGTTCAACGGGTGCAAGATGTTTTACTTCATGATTTTGAACCACGCCTAGGTTTGATATCAGTGTTAATTAATAAAATGGTATCTATAACTATATATAGCTGCCCTTTTTTTCCTTGGGCATTCTTTTGTATAAAAAGACCTAAAGACACTTCTGGTATACAGTTTGTCCTATTTTTTATGATGTGGTCTATCTGTGCATGGTCATCGTTGGCTTATGCCTCGACATTTGGTATTTAAATTCAAAAATCAGCAAAAATTCCTTTGCCTTGTCATTGCTTACTTTTTAATGCGAGTGAAAAAAGTTTACAAAACTCCAGAGGTTTTTCAGATCTAAAGCAACAAAAACATCTAGAGTTCAAGGTTTAGCTTTCTGTCCAAGCCCATACTACTGAGGATTTATTTGCCATAATTAAAATTCATCATGTTCTCAGACAAAGCTGAACTGCTTTACTTACTGATATGTTTTTTGGTGTAGATATGAAAACAACCACTTACTGAATATCTTTTTTTTCACTTCCACTTTAAAATATGAGTATTAACAGCCTGGCATTTCGCAGGAAATATTTTCGAACAACCTCCTTGCAGAAATCGTCATATCTCCATTGACAGCCTAATGGTGGCCTAAGTGACGCGCCGTTGTGTTGTCGTTCCGATTGCAAAAGCATTCTTCCTGTCGATTTGCAGTGGGCCAAATTTAGTTTTTCTGTGGGAAAAATAGCATCAAAATCAGACCGCCTGATGGCATATCAGTGTGTCTGAAAATCGACAAATAAAAGTAGTGGACAACTCTTTGGTATTCTCTATAACTCTGAGATACATATTATCGGTGGGTCCTTAGATCACGAAAAATCTGTTTTCCATATTCGTCGGTCCTTCTGTCTGTCGACTCAAAAACTTAAAAACTTTCAGAAAAAAGTTTCAGAAAAAAAAATTTACTTAATTTTTGTTTAATCCACTATTATTGCTTAAGTTAGACATAATATTGTACACATAGCTTAATATTTTAGCTATTTCCAACTAACCCGTGTATACAGAGTGGCCATTCAGTGTCGTTAA
This sequence comes from Polydrusus pterygomalis, assembly GCA_963969555.1. Classification (NCBI taxonomy): domain Eukaryota; kingdom Metazoa; phylum Arthropoda; class Insecta; order Coleoptera; family Curculionidae; genus Polydrusus; species Polydrusus pterygomalis. The sequence continues at coordinate 155,453,425 of OZ018376.1, read as the reverse complement.
AGAGGAATAGTAGAAAATGGCCGATCTGTTACGATACGTGGATGCCAAATGGCCTTTTAAATTTATTGCTTATTCTACAGGGTGGCTCAAAAAGCGATTTAAAAAATATAATATACAGGTTGTTACATAATTAAATATCAATAATGAAGGAGGTTAATTTATGCGAGATTTTAAGACAAAAAGTACCGTGCGAGCAAAAATTATTTGCATCAAAGAGGGCCTTGTATCTAAGGACGTAATGCTTAGCCGTAGTACTTGCTGGGTGTCAGTAACTGCCTAAATTAACAATCAATCAGTTATCTCGTCATCTTTGACAGTCGTTACAAGTAATTTGATTCATCGCTATTTTTCCAATTTCTTGAACAATTCAGGCAATGGGCTTTATGGAACAGCACAAAACATTCATGGTTGAAGCGTATTTTCGAAACGGGGTTAGAGTAAATGGTGAGTGGCAATACAATCCGGGTTTGTGCATGGACGATTTTCACGAACATTTTTCTAACGTTGCTTTTATTGCTGAGAATTTTTATCATTGCCTGAAAAGAACCGTGGCTGTGTTTAGGGTAACAGGTTCTATACAAAACAAAAAAGGAGCAGGGAGACCATCTGTAAGAACAGAAGAACGTGTTGCAAGCGTTCGTGAAATAATGCAAAATACGCCATCAGATTGTAAAAGACGCCTGTCCCAAGAAGTGGGAAGATCTTATGGAACATGCAGGACTATTCTTAAGAAGCAGCTAAATTTATTTCCTTATAAAATGCAAGTATTTCAAGAAATACAAGCCGCACATTTGGAAAGACGCAGCAATAATTACTCTCAATGGTTTACCAAAAATTTATTGGAAAGAAATGATTTATTAGACCTGACATTTTTTTCGGATGAAGCCAGGTTCCATCTCTTCGGTTATGTGAATTCTCAGAATACATGTAATTTTTTTTTTCTGTATATTCTTACTTTAAAAAAAATAAATTTGTATTTGACCAAATTTTCCCCTAGATTTGATTAGATATATCGTTCCCATATCATTGTGATCTAAACCAAGCCCTACGTTTTTAAATCCAAGCCTTCTTTGATGCAAATAATTTTTGTTCGCTTATATATAAACATGGATCCGTTTTCGCTTTCCTTTGTATTATACACGGTATCAAGGTTTCTTTTGTAAAATTGTATTTTTAATAACTCCGAAAATACGTTCGATATTTTTAATAAACTTAATATGTGTAAACTAGGTTTAAAAACATATCCTTTGTAAAAAAATCGAATTCTCAGTTTAAATCAGCGGCGTGCTAATTAATATTTAATTTAAATTAATTAATTATTTTGAGAAAAAGATGATGCGCCACTGTTTTCCTTAAACAAAAAGTATTGTATTAATGGTGCTTTATTTTGTAATGAAAAAGAGCACTTAAATTTTTTTCGTATCTTGAATTTTTTTCAGTAAATAAATAAAGAACAAAATATATCCTTAAACTATAAGCAGGATATTAAATCAATCAACTCGGAACTACTTGTTCTGATAGTTAAAGTATCTTTACAGTGTGATTTTGAAAAATAATGGTTAATCTATTCAAAAGTTGGCAGACATTTAATACATGTATGGTTTGGCTGATAGAAGTGCATTGTTAGCTAGCCAATAATTGTATCAAGAGCGCTTTCCAAATAGAATCACACCAGATCGACAAATATTTTTAAACATACATAGAAGATGTACTAAAACAGGTACTATTAAGCCGGAGAATGAATTAACAAGCCCGTAGGACTACAAGAACCCCAGAAATTAAAGAAGCAGTTTTAAACTGAATTGATGAAAATCCAGAATAATCTAGGTACTAGAAAAATTAAATATTTATATCTAGAACATCTCGCATATTCTAGTTTAGAGAAATCTTACGATTTTCTTATTATTATACCCAAATCACATTTAGAGGGTCCAAGCCTAACTTTTTTGAGATTTTCCTATGAGAATCAACTCCTGTCAATGGTTTTTAGAGAATGTTGTGCTTAATCCATTGTCTGATACAATGTTTAAAGACGAGACTAAATGCTCAAGAAACTCCATCAGAACTGGTATTTTAAAAATAATGGTTAGTTAATTTCCACAATGTAAGGCATAAGAAAATCCGCATGCAATTGTAAAATTTAACAAGCAGGAGCAATTTTCGGCAAATGTATGGATTAAAATTGTTGAAAATTACTATGTCAACAGAAGTCTATTTTTGTGCCAGAAGGGCTAAATTAATGGCCATCACTATTACCGGTTTCTAGCGGACGTTTTGCCCATATTACCTGAGAAGTAGTGCCAATTTAATTAGAAATAGAATATTAATTCATGCATGATGGTGCACCAGAATATTTCAATCTGGAAGCAATAGAATATTACGTTTCATAATCGATGGGTCGTGGTGGACCGCAATTATGGCCCCCGAGGTCTCTAGATTTAAATAATTTAGACGTTTTCTTATGGGGGCATTCTAGAATTCTACAGGACTGTAGTTAAATCTGTAGAAGAACTAAGGAATCGCATAAGAGCTTTCTGGATGTAATAAGAAATACTAAAGGCATTTTTTAATATAAGTGCTAATAGGAGAAGAAGAGCTGAAGCATGTATCCTTGGAGGTGGAGGGCATTTGCAACAACTTAAGTATTTAAGCATTTTTATTTATCATTTATTTATCATTGTTATCTCATGCAGCTACAGTGCTAGCGAAATATGTCAATTTATTTTTAAAATAGTGAAAATTTACAAGTTTATCTTTGTTTTGCTGTATTCCGTAATATAATAATTATGGATTTCCACCTAGTATCGGCTGAATCAATTAATTTATTTTGTTTTCGTTTTACAAAAATGAAAGTAACTCATTTGTTAACTGTCAATAAAAATTATTAAAAAAATATAATATCATGCCTTTAATTAAAAGACATACAGATACTTTTGTTGGTCTCTCTATTGAAGAGCCATTAATACAATATTTTTTGTTGTGGTGTCTCGTTTTTACTCAAAATAATAAATAAATTAAAAAAAAAATATTAATTGGGATGCCACTGGTTAAAATTGAAAATTTAGTTTTTACACAAAAGGTGTGTCTCTTCTATACCTATAAAGGTTAATAAAAATCTCGAATGTATTTTCGGAGTTAATAATGAAAAACAATTTTTCAAAAAAAAACCTTGGTCACCTTGCATAATAAAAAGAAAGCAAAAAACGGACATATTATATTTATATGAATTTTTGGTCTTAAAATCGTGCATAAAATGATCTCTTTCAATGATGAACGTCAATTATGAAACAACTTTTATACCCCTTTTAAATAGAACATTTTTTTTATTTTAAAGCATTTTTGAATTTAAGAGATTAAATTAAGTAACGTTTCTATCCCTAAAACATCAGATTGTTAATTTATGGTAGAACTTGGAGAGAAACCGCTTGCACATTCTTGTGTCCGTTTATTAATCTTTATTCAAAAATTTCATAAAGAGAGAAACAAAGCAGCCAAAATGTAATTGTTAATTGCTTTCCAAGTACCTAGCAAGTTCATTTTTTATTAAAAGTATGAAATCATCTTTTTAACACGCTTTTATTAGCTTCACCTGTATGTTTGTTTGTCGGTAACCGACTTCTTTGAACCCAATTTTGAACCACTTTAAACGGTCAGATTTAATTTAAATTGTGTAGACTTATCAAGAACCGCTGACAATACAATAATCTACACGCAAAAAACTGTCCTGTCAAATTTTGACAGCTCTCACGTATAAAACGAAGAATCGATTTTGTCGAAACAAATTATGGGGTCGTATAGTATTCGATGCGGAGACTTCGGGAAAAATAAGCAAAAAATTCTCCTGTCAAAATTTGACAGCTGTCAATATGTCAAATCGTTTAAAATATTATAATAATGAAAAAACTAGAGGGTAGGTAGATTTGAGATTTGAGATTTTAAAGTTTCTTTATTGTTCATTGTATTTTACATATCAATTGTCTAACTTATTTATATATACATACAATACATAGTACTATATAATACAATAAATATTTTTATTTGTTCTCTAGATCTCGTAGGTCAGTTTTTGCGTAACTGTCCTCTAGCTACCTAGGAAGCGCACTGGCAACGCCGGTGGGGTTGTTCTTAGCCCTTTGGTTAAACTGATCGATGCTTAGCAATGCTTTAGTTGGTCAGTTCCGTAGTACTTTACTGCCATGAAAGAGTTTATTTTGTTTGTAAAAAACTTGAAAATATTTGCTGATTGTTATTTAAAAATGTTTTAATTTTATAATGGAATGTTAACTGGAAAAATTGAAGAAAAAACCAGCTTGATTTCTGTCAGGTACATGTAGCAGTAGCACATTTTGCCCAGTGGCTCGAAAATTTTTGTGGGCGTGTCATAAGTTTTAGGGAGGAGATTGGATTATATAGCAATTTTTGTAGAATATGTAGTTTATTTCTTGTTAATTTTATAATTTTAGTAAATTTTTGGAAAAGTTGAAATTTTGCATTATTGAAAGTAAATAGGTAGTCGTGAATGCAATGGTTTATGTACGTCGTTATTATTGTCATGTCTTAATTGTATTATGTCTTGTGTCAGTGGTGAGTGTTGCGGCTGTGTTAGATAAAATTTTGTTGCAATGTCTTGTATATAATCAAAGATGTATGGAGATTGTTTTGCCTGGTGCAGATGGCGGATTGATGTTAGGCGGTGAGATTTTGTAACGAATCGTAGTATTCTATTTTGCAGTAATTGAATTTTTCTAAAGTGGCAATTTGCCATACTGCACCAGACCGGAGCTGCATAAGTTAACGATGGTTTTATAATTTGATTATATATGATAAGCTTTATTTATTAGCTTGGATTTATTAGCTGTAAGGTATTATGTATAGATATTGACGCTGGAAAGTTGAAAAAAATATGCAAAAAATTCTCTTGTCAAAATTTGACACCTGTCAATATGTCAGAATTATTACAACAACCGATAGTAATGAAACAAACGTGGGGTCGCATAATAAGAATAGAGAAATATAAAAAAAAAAATCTACCCGTCAAAATAAAATTTTAACAATTTTTTTTAAAAAGTCGTTTGTTCAGGTTTGTAAAGGGTGTTTCATTAAGGTCGAAGAGCGGCCATATCTCGGAAACTACTGGGCATAGAAACTCAGGAAAAGAAAAATGATAATAAAAGTGGCCATGAGAAAATTCTGGAAATAGTTTTCAAGTTCCGCATTTTGCCGCAAGAGGGCGTAATTGAAAAGTAAATTTTTAAATTTTACATAACTCTGAAAATTCCACATTAAGGTATATGTTTGATAACACCATTTTAAAGCTTGGACAATTTTGCATCATTTTGGTCTTATGCTCATTGGCGTACCGACTTTAATAAAAGTGGGGGAAGCTGTTGAAAGTGTAATCATTTAAATCGCTGTAACTTATAAACGACTTATCCGATTTTAGCAAACTAAAGACTGGTTGGAAGAGAAATGTATGCACTTTGACCAATCGTATTTAGTTGTCCATAATAGTTCTCAAAAAAAAATGCTAGAGGGCGCAATTTGAAAGAACAATACATTTTTTGATTTTCCTGCGAAAAATAAATCATACGGTATAATTATGATACCATAATCGAAAAGTAGATGAAATTTGCTAGAAAAAATATTAAAACCGCAGCTCGATATCTCCGTTCGTTTCAGAGTTATTGTCAAAACAATAATTTTTAAAACAAATTGCGCCATCTAGCAATTTTATTAGAAACTATCTTGTACATTGGATACGACAATTAAAGGTACTTACCTTTCTCTTACAAACAAGCTTAAATTTAGTAAAATTGGTTAAGTCGTTAAGAAGTTACAGTGATTTTAATGTTTACAGTTTCACTTTGATAAGAGTGGGAGAAGCTATTGAAAGTTTAAACATTAAAATCGCTGTAACTTCTAAACGACTTATCCGATTTTACTAAATTTAAGCTTGTTTGGAAGAACCTTCAATTGTCGTATCTATTAGTACAAGATAGTTTCAAATAAAATTGCTAGAGGGCGCAATTTGTGGTAACAATTATTGTTTTGGCAATAACTCAGAAACGAACGGAGATATCGAGCTGCGGTTTTAATATTTTTTCTTGCAAATTTCATCTACTTTTCGATTATGGTATCATAATTATACCGTATGATTTTTTTTTTCGGAGGAAAATCAAAAAATGTATTGTTATTGCAAATTGCGCCCTCTAGCATTTTTTTTTGAGAACTATTAAGGACAACTAAATACGATTGGTCAAAGTGCATACATTTCTCTTTCAAACAGTCTTTAGTTTGCTAAAATCGGATAAGTCGTTTATAAGTTACAGCGATTTAAATGATTACACTTTCAACAGCTTCCCCCACTCTTATTAAAGTCGGTACGCCAATGAGCATAAGACCAAAATGATGCATAATTGTCCAAGCTTTAAAATGGTGTTATCAAACAAATACCTTAATGCGGAATTTTCGGAGTTATGTAAAATTTAAAAATTTACTTTTTAATTACGCCCTCTTGCGGCAAAATGCGGAACTTGAAAACTATTTTCAGAATTTTCTCATGGCCACTTTTATTATCATTTTTCTTCTCCTGAGTTTCTATGCCCAGTAGTTTCTGAGATATGGCCGCTCTTCGACCTTAATGAAACACCCTGTATGTTTGTAACCGACTTCTTTGAACCCGATTTTGACCCACTTTATACGGTCAGATTTAATTTAAATTTTGTAGATTTATCAAGAACCGCTGACAATACAATAATCTAGCTCAATCTACTCAAAAAAATGTTTCTTAACAATAACCCAAACTAAAAAATGAAAAATAAATATAGTTTAAAAAAACTCGCTTTGATAATTAATCGAACTAAAAAGCGGAAAATAAATATAGTTTAAAATAATTCTTGAAATTCTTAATATAGGCAGAAAAAAATAATGAACGATAAACATTAGAATTATTGTGAAAAAAGCGTGGGTCGCTTTCTGCTCTATTTTCTGTTATTCTAGCACCCCACGCTTTTTTCACAATAATACTAATGTTTATCGTTCATTATTATTTTCTGTCTATATTAAGAATTTCAAGAATTATTTTAAACTATATTTATTTTCCGCTTTTTAGTTCGATTAATAATAATTATTAAAGGGTGTTTTTTAGTTTTTTTAAACTACCTATATTTATTTTATTAGTATTACTTGTATTATGATAGTGTAAGAATCGTCATTAGTTTCAAAAATTAATTTGAAAAATATTGTTTTAAGCTGACATCAAAACATGCAGTTTATTAACTTTTATTGCACAGTGTCCCACTGCACAAGTCTCTGCCACTTGTCGTGGAACGATCAAAAATAAAAGCAGCGTTGATAGCGAAAACGAAGGTAATACTACTAAAAGAAATACGTTGTCGTAGCCCCGTCGGTTATGTGGAATAATAGAGGAGACGATAGAGTATATCGATTTTAACCGATAGAGGTAAATAAACAACGTGTTTTTATAAACGTCTCGTATCAATCGTTTATTGTTTTGTTCATTTCAAATTTTTATGTTTTTCAATTTTTATTTATTATCATATATTATTATAGAGCCCGGATAGAGTCTGCCTTTTTTTGTGTAGTGTGTATTTGCAACATTTTACTTTTGGATTTTATATATTTTAGAGACAGATTCTCTTGATGTTTATTGTTTAAGTTTAATAATGAGTACAAACTCCATTTTGGTTAACTTATCTATTATCAAATCAATAATTTTCAATAAATATGTTTTGCTAAGAAAGGTGTTTATTTAAAGGTTTCTTGCCATCCAGCTTTTAAACGCAATAATCTTAAAAACTAATTGAAATATTGAGATTAATGAAGTACAACTTTTTACGTATAAAAAATCATTTTTTTTATAATTTAAGGTAAAGCGGTCAGAAATGTGAGAAACAAAGTATATATGCGAGAATTCATCAAACTGATAGTGTGTAGCTAGCGTTCTCTAGGAGTTATCTTAAAACTCACTATGGAATGCTCCTTCTTGCCCTTAAAAACATAACCACACCCAATTTGATTCATATCTGCTTAACCTCAAATCATCGCCAAATTTATAAAGTAAACATTTACTTGGATCACTCTCTTTAACCGTATAAGAAATGAAATTATATATTTTTAAGTCCACTACCTCCTGTTGCTGTATAGCCGCTTAGTTACGGGACACCCTATATATATATCCATATATAAAATTCCCACAAAAGTAACAATACAAAAAGAGAGAGAAAATGCCCTCCACCTCCAAGGATACATGCTTGAGCTCTTCTTCTCATATTAGTGCGCATTCTTTCAAGAATGCGTTCAATATTCCTTGTGACATCACAGGAAGGTCTTATGCGATTCCTATGTTCTTCTGCAGAGTTAACTGGAGTCCGGTAAAGCAAATTATTTAAATCTGGAGACCTCGGGGGTCCTGGTTCTTCCTTCTAGACATAATTGGCACTTCTTTAAACAATATCAGCAAAACTTTTTCCTGCCCTTCTGGCAGAATAAAACACCCAATTAAGTGATTTTTAAACAATTCCCACCCATACTGGAAATTGCTCTTGCTGGCTAGATTCAACAATTACATAAGGGTTTTCTTCTGCCTCACATTGTAAAAATTTCTAACTAACCATTATTTTCTAAAATACCGGATGTTTTAACTATTTAACGTGCTTTTCACTAAATTTTATTTTAACCTATCGCATAAAGGACAATTAATTCTACGGTTTCAGTTTTAAAAACTTTAAATTATTTACTGAGAAAAATAAACGCTCTTTAATAAACGGTCGAGAAACTGCCGATCTTCGTCACAACACAAATCGATCAATTGTAGGAATTAACAAAGTTTTTCTATTACATATAGCAGTGGCGGACGAATCATTTTTTTTACTCAACACAAAAAATGAATGAAAATTAATTATTATTTGGGACGCCACTGGTTAAAACTCAGTATTAGATTTTTACACAAAAGAACTGTCCCTACATCTAGTTTATACATATCGAGTTTAATAAAAATATCTAATGTATTTTCGGAGTTAATAAAAAAAAAACATTTTTGAAAAAGTTTTGATCACCCTGATATGGACTTTTTGTCTTAAAATCATGCACCTTCTTTAATAAAGAAACACCCTGTATAAGAAAACTAACCAAGTCATCATAAAACGATCTAAAAAGACCCGCTGCAATACCAAATTTCATTGAAATTGGAAGAATGCAGCAATAAGGCAGAAGTGAATTTTATTCTTTCAAGCTTTATGTTTTCCATTTAATCTTATTACGGATGGAAAACGTTGCTGCCATATATTACACAACGAAAATAAACATCCAGCCGACATTTTTTAGCGAGTAGAAAATATGTCTTGCAGAGTCCTTTACAAGGAAAATTGATTTCGACAATGTTGCATTACTCATTCGGGATATCGGCTAAGAAATCCCGTTTCCGTTATAATATATCAATCATTTTGGATGTCGCTTTAAATTTTTACCGGCGACGGTAATATATGGGTAAAAACAGAACAAAAATGTGTGCGTGTTTACATATTATAAGACGTTTTGCTGGTAAGTTTAGATTGATTACACCACGAATAACATGGTGACTTGATAGGGGCTTGCTTTGGCAGTTTTTATGGTTGATGATTTTAAAAATAAATTCATTATAAATTTAATAAAAACTTATTTCCGTCGGCCGTGTATTTACAACCTTAATTAATGTATAAAAAATCATACATTAATGGCCCCTATTAATGCATGATTTTTTTTTTATTAATAAACGATTTTAGGCAACCAAACATACTACAAAGCACGCACTGCTGCGTACATAATGGCGTTGCCATAGTTTCTGTCGATGTCAATAGGTTTGAAATTCAAAAATTTGTTATAATAATATGTAGTTTGGTTCTAAATTTTAAAAAAAATATAATCTATTAACAAGACAATCGACGGAAAAATAGTGTAACTAACGCGTATATTAAATAATAGCGATTAATAATCTCAACAAATTAACGTGCTCGCTGCACTTACACGTTAAAATTGTCTCGATTATTAATCGCCCTTATTAATACACTAGTTTGTTAAATTACTATTACATGTTGTTCCATAAGAGAAAGGCTACGCTATAATCGCGGTTTAGCCTAATTGGTCAAGTAGTTAAGAGATTCACTAACAGTAAATATTGCGCCGACTGAGTGAGCGAAGAGCCGAAGAGCGCTCAGCGCCATGCGAGCGCGTGGTAGCGTCCGGGTGGTGGGGCGCTCTAAGGGGTACGGGACCGGGTGCTTCCGCGGTGGTACCGGCACCCGCACCGCGTCTTCCCACGCGCCTCCCGCGCAAATTCTCAATTAGCCACTTACGCTGCTTCTGCCGCACGACTCATCTCGAGACTTAAAGTTTGTACCTGGATGAGAGACTCACGTGGTGTTGAACATGTGGCCACAAAGTTAAAATCGGCTTTCTTTGCCATGCGCAAAGTGAAAAACATCCTGACAATAAAGCAATTACTGCAATGTATATTATGCCCTTGCATACTCCCATCTGAGATAAATGATCCTGTATTGGGGACCGTATTTTTATACTGCAAAAGCAAATACCGAGACAAATATTTTCTTGCAAGCCAAGTCCAATAGTATTTTAACGCTACCATTTTTTGAGGCAGCAGTCCTTGTTTGTCAGAACCCAATCTTACTGGCAACACAATACACAATGCTAATTATTATTGTACCGTGCGAGCAAAAATTATTTGCATCAAAAAGGGGTTTGATTTAAAAAAGTTAGGTTTGGTTTAGATCACGATGATATGTGGACGATATATCTAACCAAATCTAGGTTAAAATTTTGTCAAATTCATATTATGACATGATATGCCAAACTAAGGAGTAATAAAATAAGTAGACAAATACAAATTTATTTTTGTTGTTTACAAAATTAACAAAGTAAGAATATACAGAAAGAAAAAGAAAAATAATTACATAACTTGCTGAAATTGGCCACCGCCATGCTCCAAGCATAAATTCACACGTCTCTTCATATTTTCGAAAGTGTTGACCAGCATCTTTGGAGAAATGTTACCACATTCTTAGATAATCCTTTCCATTTTCTTCTTAAAAATAGTCTTGCATGTTCCATAAGAGCTTCCCACTTCTTGGGACAGGCGTCTTATACAATTTGTTGGCGTATTTTGCATTATTTCACGAACGCTCTTCTGTTCTTACAGATGGTCTTCCTGCTCCTTTTTTGTGTTGTATAGAACCTGTTTCCCTAAACACAGCCACGGTTCTTTTCAGGCAATGATAAAAATCCCCAGCAATAAAAGCAAAGTTAGGAAAATGTTCATGAACATCGTCCATGCACAAACCCGGATTGTATTGCCACTCACCATTTACTCTAACCCCGTTTCGAAAATACTCTTCAACCATGAATGTTTTGTTCTGTTCCGTAAAGCCCATTGTGTGAATTGTCCAAGAAATTGGAAAAATTAGCGATGAATCAAATTACTTGTAACGACTGTCAAAGATGACGAATTAACTGATTGATTGTTAATTCAGGTAGTACTGACTAGCTCTACGGCTAAGCATTACGTCCTTAGATGCAAGGCCCTCTTTAATGCAAATAATTTTTGCTCGCATGGTACTTACCAAGTAAGAAAATTGCTTGGGATTTAAGATTGATGGAAACTCAAGTAATTACATATCTGGAAGCAACATGGGTAGCCATAAAACATGCACATCTTTATAAAACAAGGATCTAATATTCTGTTTATTTTACGAAGTTGAATTTCTGAAAGCTTCTTTAAAATGTATAATTCATAAATAAGTACCTTGTAATCATCTTTTCACAAATTTTAACAATAGGTATTTCAGTTACTAACTTGATAAGGTTGTTTAAAAATTAACACAGTTAAAAGAACGGTAAGTATGTACATATCTTGTCTAAATGTCCTAAAACCTATGATGTTAGACCTTACCTTGTCATTTTTATTAGTTAAAAAGTAGTGTACTTAGCAAATTGGATTTACATAATTAAATAATATGGTTCTTGTAAAAAACTGACCCGATAAATTTGTGTTTAAAGAAGAGTTACGCAGGTAATTAGTCTATTAAACCAACATAAATTCATATTTTCGTAAAGTGGTAACAGGCTCTTTATAGTTAGCCCTGTTTTTATGAAACTCTTTTATTCGTTTAACATGTCATTATCCTTCGGAAAGATATTTACATTGAAGAGCCAAAAAACTGGACTGAATTAAACCATACTGAAGATCAAGAATTTAAGATGCGTTCTTAGTAAGAATCCCTATTACTTTGAGAAAAAAAACCCTGGCGACGGTATCAGTCAATAAATTGTTGTTAAAAAAGAAAAGCAACTAATACTGTGTGTGTAATGCTAACCTTAGAACTACTCTTCGACTCAAGAACATCAGTGATTAAAAATCTCTAAATAATCCGGCTCTGCCCCTTTCCTTAAAAAGTAGGTTAGTAGAGAAAACTTAGCTCGTAGTACTTGGTAAGTGCAAGTCCCTTATAATTGAAAATCCTGTGTTTCAAATATTTGTTAACGGCACTGTGATAGAGCCTATAAATACATGTAAAAATCTAGGACTGCATATTAATTCTGAGTTTAGATATTCAAATTCAAATTCAAAAACTTTTATTTGTCAAATAAAAAGATTACAATTTGTGATTGCAATAAATAAATAGTATAACAATATGACAAAATGGACAAATACCGCGATTATAAAGAAACCGATAGTTCTGGAATGCATATTTATGCACCCAGAATGGTACTGCCCATGCATGTATTAATATCTAAGATATTTATTAAGATAATATAAAAATAACTTTAGCAAAACAAAACAGTATCCACAGGTGGTGATAAGGCTATTAGATTATTCATGGCATTATGATAAAAAAAATATAACCTTTGTGGCATAGGGTGAGAGACACAAGTAGAGGCGCATTCAGATATTCAGATCATATTTCTTCATTGATTCAAAAATCATACGCTAAATTAAAACTTTTATATATCGTGCACCCGGAAGACGAAGGTGAAATCTCAAACTTTGGCAAAATTGAGTTATATACAGAAATCAATTTTAAATATTGTATTCTATCATGAGAAAAAAAGTTACATGTAAGCTTTACTTATTGACCGAGAGATGGCGTGTTGTCGCTTTACTAAATTCGCCATTTTTACGCAGCACGTATCGATATTATCGAGAAGATGGTGTTATCTCAGTTTGCCTGTGTCTTTTGTGAAGAGCACGTCGCGAATTATCTTAAAGAAAGGTGACATTTCTAGTTGTCTTGTGGCAAAAGATAGTTTCTGTTTAGAAAAATAGATTTATTTATATTCAATAAGGTGACAAGACGAAATATGTACTTATATTTGCTTATTTTATATTCAAAAAGGTTACTTCTATCAAATTCTCCCTGATCTTAAGCAATAACAAACAATTAATTTTACAATTCAATGGTGGCACAAAGTCTGTAATAAAAGTCAAAAAATCATTATCCTATTAATGCCTTAAAAAAAATATTAGCAAAAATAAAAAAGACATAATCTTTAAACACCTCTCCTGAAAAATGAATGATTTTGAGATGTCACCCTCTTCTTCCGGGTGCACGATATGCATCGAGATATTTTTGATATGGATACTAAATTAATGTATGTGTATTTAGTACATCTAACTGATTCTCTAATTTTATCCCATCTAGGTTATTGTGACATTGTCTACTGGCCTGCTTTGCTTTAAAAAGACAAAAATAGCTTACAGAAACTGCAAAACGCTTGTCTTTTGATCGAATCAGGATGGCTTACTATCAAAGAGCGCTATGTACTTCATACTCTACATTAGACAAAACTACACTTCCTTCTTACCTTTTTAACAAACTCACTAAGGGTTCTGATGTGCATAGTATTCTTACTCGCCACAGGAATTTGTATAGTGTGCCCAAGCACAACCTGCTTTTTTCCAGCGTTCATTCCGCTATACGGCCGTTACTACTTTTAACTCTTTGCCAGACTGTATCAGGATGGCTCCCAGCTCTGCTGCCTTCTGTAGGGGTGTTAAAGAGTATCTGCTGGCGGGTCGCAATTCGCGCTAGCGTTTACGCAGCATGTAATTTTTTATTTTTGTTGCAATTTATTTCCCTGTGCTTTTAGTTTTCATTTTTTTTGTCTATTATTTAACTTTATACTCATATCAATTTAAGTTTACATTAAGCATACTCTGCTTTTCCTTTTATATTCAAAACATGTATTTGGTACGTTTAAACTTTTTTTTTTATATTTTTGTTGTTTTCTTGAATCTCTATTTTATTTATTTTTATAAATTAGGTGGTTCTATGGGCAGCAATAGTTGGATACCGCCACCTTTATGAATATTTTTTGTATATTATATGTTTTTGTATAAAATAAACGACATTATTATTATTATTATTATTATTATTATTATTATTTTCGACTTTTCACATAAGATCTTTCTTATGGTAAGGTGAGTGTGAAGTTCACCGGGTGCACACCGTGCACCTAGGGTAAGCTCTCCATCGGCGATGACATTATTGTAACACTTTACGTACAATGTGGGCAGTTTTCAGAAGAACAGTTTTCTGTATGCTGAGTAGGTGATGTTTTCCCGGGATCTCTTTAATGATCGATTGTGTATAATGTGATATGAGCCCTGTTGCTTCTATGACCACCGGAATAACTTTTGTCTTCATGACCCACATTCTCTCGATTTCTATTAGTAGGCTCTGATATTTTAGTCTCTAAGTCAGGAGTCACACTGAGCGACCATGATCGACCGTCCGCGATCGACCGGCTACGACCAACAATCAAAATAGCTTAAATTCAGGGTTCTAGTCACACTGGTCGACCGACCACAGCTGTCGACCGCTCGTACGAAAATGTCAAACCTGTCAAATGTCAAGATTCTTTTGTAGATAATACTTTGTCTATATAAACACAAAAGACCAAGAGCAAATAAAACCAGCGTGAAAAAGTAGGGCTAGGTTTTAGAGTTGCACGCCACTTCCACTTGGTGTAAAATAAAATTTTTTGTCATGCGCATTAAGTGGGATGGTCCGAGACCGACCAAAATTTCCAGCAGGTTGGAATTTCAAACAGGGTCGACGTAGATCGGTCGCGGACGGTCGAGGACGATCGTTCAGTGTGATTTTTGTGGTAAGAATGTTCGTGTTGGAAATTTGATCGTCACTGGTCGATCGCGGACGGTCGATCATGGTCGCTCAGTGTGATTCTTCCCTTATTTGCCTCTTTCTTGGTGATATTGTAGTCGGAGAAGATGGAAACATCTATGATTAGGCACTGCTTTTGTACTTTGTCCTTTACTACAAGATCTGGTTTGATGGCCGTTATAGATCGATCAGTTTGAATTTTGAGATCCCATATCAGTGTTCCCTTATTTGTATCTACCACCGGATCAGGTTTATGGTCGTACCATTTTTCGGTTACTTTGATTCCATATTTTTTACATATGTTCCAGTGGATGTGGGCGGCGACTGCGTTGTGACGTTCAAGATATTCGTTTTTGGCAAGGATCGAGCAACCTGAGACAATGTGGTGTATGGTCTCGCTTTCTGCCCGGCACAGTCTACACTTTTGGTCTGTGCCAGTTTTCAGAATTTTGGTCTTAAGATAGTTGGTTGCGATCGCCTGCTCTTGACATGCAGTAATAAGTGCTTCTGTCTCCACTTTCAGTTCTACATGATTGAGCCACATCCAGGTTTTTGCTTTATTAACGGTTTCTTTCTCTGTTTCTTTGAGTACCTGTCCATGCATAGTTTTTCCTCTCCATCGGTTAATCGTTTCCTAATTCTTTTTCTCTTTGTCTTATTATTATTATTAATATTATTATTATTATTATTATTATTATTATTATTATTATTATTATTATTATTATTATTATTATTATTATTATTATTATTATTATTATTATTATTATTATTATTATTATTATTTCGTGAAAATTAACATTCCCGTAATATGAGGCTTCTCAATGAGTTGACGGTGCCTGAGCATCAGGGTACCGTGCTGTGCGGCTAGACTGCGCTTCGCTTTTTCTTGTCTGTCCATTTAAAAGTACATTCTAATATAGTACAAACATATCGATAAAATATAGGGTCAAGATGATTGTAGAGTAAAAATAATATAATTGTTTTAATGGTCAAAATAACAACTCAGTTAAAAAAAAAACCAAAGACAAATTTTAGACTTACCCAAGACTCCAAGTCTAAAATTTAATGTCACGACTATGACGTGTCCGTAAGATGCGAGAACGCTTCCGTCGTACGGATGACCGGCGCCCCACTCGAAGCTCTCTCCGTGAATAAATACCAAGACTGCGTATGGTGCCTCCAAGCCTCTATTACCTGAAAATTCGAGTAAAGATTTAAAAATATTATAATATAATTAAAAGGGAATAATTGTGGCATATCGGCCAAGTGTGTAACTGTTTTTTACATTGGAATACATAGGGATCCAAGTACAATGGATACCCTGGGGTTAGTAGACCACGACGGCCGTTTTGTCCTTGTTAAGACTCTACGGGCAGCCGCAACCCAAGCAATCAGCGGTAAGATGTATTAAAAGCCATTTACAAAAGTAAAGATGTATTCTAATATAAAAAAAAAAACAGTTACACACTTGTCCGATATGCCAAAATCATTCGCTTTTAATTATTTTGGCAGACACTATATTATCTTCTAATTATTTTTATGGCTTTTCTTAACTAGATTGCGCGCATTCTAGTGGGTGCCGCTGCGTGGTCTGTTTCTAAACTGCAAAACTGCAGACTGTTTCGGTGAAAACGCAAATAGCGTTCCCTATACTGGATTGTGATGCACTTGTGGTTTATTTAGTTGTCTACCTTTCGATTATTACCAGTGTGACTGCCTTTTCTATTGGAGTTAATTCCGCTGGGATGGCGCTACGGTGTATTGACGACCGCTTTACTTTTGTAAAAGGATTTTAATACATCTTACCGCTGTTGTCGGAATTGCTTGGGTTATGGCTGCCCGTAGAGTCCTAACAAGGACGAAACGGCCGTCGTGGTCTACCCGCCCCAGGGTATCCATTGTGCTTGGATCGCTGGGTATTCGAATATAAAAAACAGTTACACACTTGTCCGATATGCCACAATTGAAGACATAAGTGGATAAAGGTGTCATGTCACATTTTTAAACTTCGAAGTTATTCAATAAAACGCGTTATGACTTAGAACTTTTTTAATTATTATTTAATTTGATTTACTTACACCGCATAAATTAGGTTAAATTAACTAATTTTATTTGGTGCACTTTAATAATAAAAAATTGTAAAATAACTTTGGTATATTTAGATGTATGCGTACATAACCCCTTAATCCACCAACTTTTAAAAAAAATTGTAACATGACACCTTTATTTACTACGACATGCTAGATGTTTGAGTGACTTAACACCTTTATCCTTAAAAAAAATCTTTTATTATGTAGAAAGTTGCATTTAAGGTTTACTAATAGTAAGATCTATACCAGGGATGCTCAAAAAGTGGTTTAAAAAAAAATGCGACATAACACCTTTATCCACTTATATCTTCAATTATTCGCTTTTCATTATTTTCGCGGATACTACATTATCTTCTAATTATAAAATAGGTAATAAAGTTGTTTTATAAAATATATTTTTTAAAGAAAAAAAGTTAATAATTCTGTTTGGACATATTCAATTTTACATCCTAAATTGAAGGCCTATAAAAGGTCATTTTACGTCCGGTCCAACAAGAATTGAGGCATCTCATCATAAATAATCTGTGGGAAAAGGTACCTAATTATAAGGAAAATTGTTTTTTAGAATAAAACCAAACACTTTGTGTTATTAATTTGAATTTAATAACTAATAATTAAGAATTATTGATGATGTCCTTATTTTTAATGTGGAATCATCACTCATTCACCTTTTTTCTTCTTCTGCATGGTGTGGGATTTATTCTTTTATGTCTTACAAGAAAAAAATTGACGATTTTTTAGAGAATAACCAGTTAGAGGTCAAGGAAAGTAGATCAAGTAAACTCTGCTTAATCACAACATTAGGATATGGTGAGTTTTGTTGTGAAAATATTTTCTAATTTAATCGAGATAATTATATTATATAGATTTAAGTACTGCGTAACAATTTATAGGTGTATGATATAAACATTTTAATATGCGGTAACAATTCTGACGCTTATGATATACATTTTATAATACGAGGCAACAGTTAAGAGGTATATGATATACACTTTTTAATATGAGGTAACTTAGAGGATTATGATATACATTTTATAATACGAGGCAACAGTTACGAGGTATATGATATACACTTTTTAATATGAGGTAACTTAGAGGATTATGATATACATTTTATAATACGAGGCAACAGTTAAGAGGTATATGATATACACTTTTTAATATGAGGTAACTTAGAGGATTATGATATACATTTTTTAGTAGGAGGCAACAGTTAAGAAGTATATGTATACCGTGTATATATAGTTTTTAGTACCCAAGGGTAAGAATTTAGAGGTTTACAATACAGTGTCACCGGTAAAGTCAGCATCATATGAGATTTTTTTTTATTAATAGCTTTATTCAAAATTTGACTTTGACAGTTTTGCTTCGATCGAGATGAAAATTAAGCAACAAAATAGTAGTCAGGTGATTCGCATTATCTGTCAAATTTTAATTTTTTCCAAAAAATAATTCAAATGTGGGTTTATTTCTGAAAAGATCGAAAAAAGTTAAAAGAACAAGTTTTTTTAAATGCAGTTTCTAGCCCACATGCAAAATTTCAGCTGCATAAGATAATTTTGACTTTTTACCTATATTTCGTAAATTGCACCACTTTTGCAAAATAAGACTCAACGCAACCTACATAAAACTTCTCAGTTTTGACAAGGCTTCTTTAAAGTAGCGCCATATTAAATGTGTGTTTTTCTACAAAAACGTTATTATGGCATAGCTTAATAATAAATTATAATATAGGAGTTTTAAATTAAATCGTTGAAAATTGATAAATTTTACGTTGTTTAACCAAAATTTATTTTCCACTTAAAAAACACTTAACTGAAGACACTGTGTTCTTTTTTGTCTTAATATTAAGGTGTATTATTTTTAAACACAAACTACGTTTTGAAAAATACTTATTTTATGAAGTTACCTTATACAGGGTCAAAAACAAATAAATTTTGCATCACATGCGACCAAATTTTAATAGCCCAATTTTGATTTTGTAGAAAAACACATATTTAATATGGCGCTACTTTAAAGAAACTGTATCTGAAATAAAGCCTTGTCAAAACTGAGAAGTTTTACGTAGGTTGCGTTGAGTCTTATTTTGCAAAAGTGGTGCAATTTACAAAATATAGGGAAAAAATCAAAATTATCTTATGCAGCTGAAATTTTGCATGTGGGCTAGAAACTGCATTTAAAAAAAAAATTTCCTATAACTTTTTTCGATATTTTCAGAAATAACCCCACTTTAAATTATTATTTAAAATTTAAATTTAAATTAAAATTTGACGGATAATACGACTAACGTGACTACTATTTTTTTGCTTAATTTTCATCTCGATCGAAGCAGAACTTGATGCCAAAATCAAATTTTGAATAAAGCTATTAATAAAAAAAATCCCATATGATGCGGACTTTACTGGTGACAATGTATATAATATTAGGTATTGGTTTATTATTTGCGACATGTCGCGGTCGCTTTAAAACTGAAACGTCTACGCCAGAATGACGCCACTGGGACTACTATTTTCAAGACATAAATCTGCCTTCTTAATGCAGTTCCATTAAAAAGAACCTAAACAATCGCTGCCTCTTAGCGCGCTGTCGCTATTTTTCCATTCGCAGCAACAACGAATGCAAATACATCACGGGAGTGCCTGCAACTCCGTTGCCGGTCCACAATTCGTTTTGGGAAAATGTAATTGCACGGAATAAAACCGGCAAGAGTTATTCAAGGTTTAAACACTTTTTTTTATGGCAATGATGCTTTATCTCTTTTTTAACAGTTTATTGGTTGCATTAATTTTTTGACCGTATATGGGAGTTTCCATATTATTGGATCGGATATAGAAAAGTTAATTTTATAGGTGTTGCTGATATCACTTCAAAATCATTTCTGTATTGTCACCTTTTTAATATCTATTCTGCATTCGGCTTAAAGTAATTACTGTAGTTATTTTTCTGTTTGTATCAACAACAACAACACATGCAAATGCATCACGGCCGTGTCTGCAGTCCCGTCGACGGACCATAATTCGTTTCTGGAAAAACGTAATTGCACGGAACAATGCCGGTCGGCAGCCCGCAATAAACAGTGACGTAATTTAATTACAAAGCCCGCAATTTGTTAGAAAAAGCCACGCTCTGTTGTTGGCGCGATGGCTGTCGCCTTTTGTTTTAAAACCTTGGAAGTCGTAACTCGAATTGAAAATTAAAATGCAAATCAGAAAAATACCGCCTAAATAACTACAGCTGGCTGGATTTTGGGACTCGAGTCTAGACTTCCCTCAGACAAGTTCCTTACTAAACTATCTATTTTTGTGTTTTATATAATGTGCCTCTTGTTTCATTCATATTTTGATGGTTAAAAGGCATTCTGTTACTGAAAAAACGTATCGAACAGTTGCAAAGATAAAATATGTTTAAAAAAAACTACTTTGTGCCTAAACGAAATATTTCAGTGATAAATAAATATTCAAAAAACATTGTATTGAATTATTTTCCTCAGTGTTTTATAAAAAATATTTTTGAAATTTTATCTTGAGGACTCTGGAGATTTTATTAATCAACAGGTAAAAAACCAGTTTTTCGTGCATTTCTTGTAATTTGTTTTAAAACCAAAAAGAATTTAAACGTTTAAAAAAGTTTCCCAATTAGTCAATAGCTTTAAGGGCTTATATTGTCGTAATAAGTATGAGTGACAATAATTTTGTATCTCTTTTAAGCAATTGTGTCGATAATTTGAGTTAACTAAGTACTTGATTCGTTAGCCACGTATTCACCTTTGTAATATTCGCGGCTTTTAACCAATAACATAAAAATGACATTACCCCTTTTTCAATTAATATTTTTCATGGAAACGTTCGCAATTTTGTATCCGAGATTTAATGTAGCAATTATTGGGCCCCCATTATTGTGGGTGCTTATTCACTAAAACGCCATTATTGATTGTCGACGGGAAAATTATTGCATTAGGATTTGGGTCGGCTTTAATTAAACGGTGGCAGATAAAAGGCAACATTGCATATTATGACAGACACGCAAAAACTGTAATGCCACAGTAAAATTATAATATTTAAACTTTCTAAAATAAGAAAATTAACAACTTTCTCATATTCTAAGTAGGCAAAATCATATTACATTCCAATATTGACAATAATGGTGTTTAGCGCATTATTCTTCTGACGGTGCCCCCCGTGTACTGGTTCTAAGGACGGATCTGATGAAATAAAAGAAAATAACTCTGGTTCTTCAAAAATCATATTAATTTTTAATCGAGAAGTTCCGGGTGCGAAGCGGAGGTATAAACCTTCATTAATTTTGAAAAAGCTTACACGTCGCTAAACATTTTTCAATTATATTAATGCAGACACTAAAAAAACCTCTTTGTTCGTTTAGTAACAGCTTCATTTTTGGCGATCCTGTATATTATAAATAAGTTTTAAGGAATGATAGTTTTTATGTCAACACAAAAAAGGAGCAGGAAGACCATCTGTAAGAACAGAAGAACTTGTTGCAAACGTTCATGAAATAATGCAAAATACGCCAACAAATTGTATAATACGCCTGTCCCAAGAAGTGGAAAGATCTTATGGAACATGCAGGATTATTCTTAAGAAGCAGCTTATTTTATTTCCTTATAAAGTATAGGTACTTTGTTAATTTTGTAAACAACAAAAATAAATTTGTATTTGTCTATTTATTTTATTACTCGTTAGTTTGGCATATCATGTCATAATATGAATTTGACAAAATTTTAACCTAGATTTGGTTAGATATATCGTCCCCATATCATTGTGATCTAAACCAAGCCCCACGTTTTTTAATCTAAGCCCTCTTTGATGCAAATAATTTTTGCTCGCACTATTTATTTTTCGTTAAGCTTTTACCTTTGCATTCGCCATCTGTTAAATTTTATAAGGGAGTCTTCATATTTTGTAAAGATATAGCGTAGATGCTTATTTTATTATTTATAAAATAAATATTATGTCTGTATTAAATATAAATGAAAAATGTTAATCGGCGTGCAGACAAAGTTTTTAAAATTGAAAAAAGTAGTAGGTAATAAAAATTATTATTTAATAATAATAATAAAAATAATTTATATGTCAAAATCTGCTATAACGACATCAAAGGGACTACTCTTATTTGGTCCTAAAAGTCGTTAGTCGTAGCAACCGGTGATGTTTTCGAGGTACAAAGTAATTTTTTATTAAGTAGTATTATTAAATGTAAAGGTACATATTAATCCATAATATTAATAGGAATAATATATTTATGTATATTCATGTATAAAATAAAACTTTATTACCTCTAATAAACTTTGTGATAAGCAGTTTAATTAGTAAATATCTACCCTTCTAACCTCCGAATGACAATACAGTTTTTTGATTTTTAATAAAAAAAACATTTAATAAATTATAAACTAATTCCTATCTTCCACAAAGCAACACAGTGAAGTCAAGTTCTTAAGCTGCTTCAGTAAAGCTCAACAGGGACGCTGTTTTAAGTTCATCCCGCATGCAAAGGGGGATCTGCATGTAAATAGACCGCACTATGTCGTCCTCATTTAAATTTAAACCGTAACTATTATGTTTGGGTGCTTATTCTGATGCTAATTCGGTGTATAAGGATTTGGTCTGTTGTTTTTAGAGAACAAATTGCGAAGAAAGTATTAAATGGCCTTGACCTAATTTGCATCAATTGATTCAAGGAAAAAAAACCGTGGATTGTGTTTTAACAACTCGAGTGAACAAGATTTTTAAAATCGTTTTAAGTATATTAGATAGACTCGTAAGTAACATTTAACATAATTATTAAGAATATAAAAGCAAAAGTATATTTAAAAATCGTTTTGAACAGTACAAAAGTATATTAAATTAAAGCATATTACAACATATTCATTAATACTTATACTAAATTTACTATTATTTCCCAGGTTGAGAGTTTTGACGATTTGTTACAATTTAAAGTCAAAGTTTTTACAAATTTGTTTCTCTGTAGATATTTTAACTTGGTAAATCAGTAAAATAACACCAGAAAAAGAATTATTTATAACAAAAGCTATCAAAAACACAATGGCTAAACGTGAAATAATGGATGTGTGCCCTCCAGCAAACGTGACCCATCGGTCAAAGTTAGGTGTTCTGGAACAGGGGATCATCCTTGCCTGAGAGGAGCTGCGTTTATAGCTATCTATGCAGACAGTCAAGTATCCATTGTTCCAGCAGTACTAAATCAAAATTAGTAAGGCGCTGTAGCAACAATCTCTGCACACTTGGTGCTCAGCATTGAGTCACCTTGTGTTGGGTTCCCGGCTACAGCAATATATCTGGTAACGAGATTGCTGATGCGCTTGTCAGAGATGGCACAAGCATGCCTATCGAACTAGCAGAAAATACTGTGGCTAGACCACTGAGATCAGTCAAAGAGAAGATAGATCGAATAGCTAAGCAACTTGCGCAAAGCAGATGGACAGGACTGACAACCGATAGCATCTCCAGGCAATTGATGGCAGGAAAACCGCAGCGTTATTACAGCACCGTAGGAAGGACCAAAGAAATATCACTGTTATAATCACCGGACATAGCCTTTTCGGTAAACACGCCGAACGTATGCAAATACCAGTTAACAACTTGTGCAAAAGTTGCAAAGATGATGAAGAGAAGGAAATTATTCAGCATTTTTTGTGTTTTTTTTTTTTGTAAAATCTTTATTCATGTTTAAGTACATACAATATTTGTATTTACATGTCAGTCTTATTTAAAAAATTAATAAATTACATTAACTTACTAATATTTGACACTGAAAATTTTAACGTTCTATATCTAATCCAATAGGTTTCTTAAAGTGATATATAGGTTGGGATCTAACTTATTTAATCTAGTACATTGTGTTTTTATTAACTCTTTGTAATCGTTAAGGGTGGCATTGACTCCGTTGTTTAGGATATATTCTATGGTTTCTATTACTAGATACAGTGTGCAGTGATTTTGCCTTTTGTTGGTATATTTAAATGTAAGGTTTAAGATTGTGAATAGTCTACTCTGCGTTCCCGTTATCTGATTGACCATTTTTATTAGTAGAACTGAGATTAATCGCGATTGCTGCGTGCATAAGAATCTGTGCATTAAGTTATCCCTATTCATGTTGCAATTTTGACATGTATCTGAGGGAACCTTATTTATTTTCTTAAGATTTGTAAGAAAGGGGTATGCTTGATGGATTATTTTAAACGTTAGACTTCGTTGTTTGTGGTCAAGTATTTTGTTATGTAGATGTTCACATATATTATTTACAAGAACTGTGTTGTTAATTTTTTTAAATGCACTGGGGGTTTCTCTATTTTGCTTCAGGAGAGATAAATATATATGTCTGGTCTGGAGATTGTCATCTTGTAGTATAATTTTCGGCATATACGCAGCTTCCTGTATAAATCTTCTAATATGTGGGTATTCGCAGGGGTAGAGAAAGGGGTTAGGAGGGTTAAATATCTGTGAAATATTAACGTTTCCAATTATTCCTTTTCTAACATTTAAAACTATATTTTTAATTAAGAGACTGTTACATTTTAACCAAGGATCAGTCAGTGCCAGCCCACCTTCGTGCTTTGGCCGTATCAAGGTTGTTCTTGCAATTCTTAAACAGCTACCTCGCCACAAAATCCAACCGCATATTGAATTTAGCCTGTTAGTGTGTTAATGCCCCGGCCTCGCGAGAAGAATGTCCAATGCCTTGGGCGAACCATTCTTTAATGATCTAGCTAGAGGAAGTGAACAGCTTACAACTGGGTTGAGTCACTACGTCGGGTTAACCATAAGGAAGCTGATGCGGATAGGTTCCGCGGAACATGACGTATAATACTACAACGGTGCTTATAGAGCTACGTGTGACTGTTTGGACAGTGCCAGACATCTGCCACTCTAACCTAACCTAACCTAGCTGCAACAAGATTAGTAACACTTTCTCGCTCAAATCAAGCCCGTCTTCCAGAAAAATACAACGGTGTATATTGGTATTCAATTTCCCGTTTCAGTTTTGGCGATAAATTATGCATCTCTAAATAAAAAAGGAAAATTTTAAATTTGTTAACCTTTCTGAAACCAGTTTGAAAACTTTATAACTTACGAAACTTATTTTATTTCTCCGCTCGGCTTGAGGAAAAGTTTCACGTTTTAAGAAAATGGATGCAAAGACTCTAAGCCGCTTTAAGTTTTCCTAGCGCTCCGGCGGTTTTCTATTATATTTAGAAAATCCAGATATTGCTGCTTATTTAAATTTACATAAAGGCGGAAATATTATTTTTCAAGTTGTAGAATTTTTATCGAAATTTTTTAAAAAAAACTCTCCATAACTTATTGTATGATGGGTACTTTAAGGAGGAAGCTTTGGTGGTGGCTTTAATTTACAGTTGTAATGTCATTAGTTTATAAAACAAACAATACATACAATCTTGCGGCTTCAGAAGAATTTTTCTGGTCACTCCAAAAATTAGGAGCATATCAGTTTGTTCATTTCTAGTAAAACTAACCATTTTATCTGATTTTCAATGTAAGTTTAATAAACGAATTACATTACAATTTTAATTAAAAACCATATTGGGTTTCAAAACCATTCCATTATTTTCCAAGATGCCTTTATATTTCTTTAGAAAAGCCTGTACAAATGCATAACGCTTTTAAATTGGCAATTGGGACTTAAGAAAAAATTTTTCGTTTCAATTTTAAAATAGCATAGGAGTGTATGGTATCAAATTGTTGAAAAAACATGCTCGTTTTAAATATATCCTAGTGAACTACCATCATTCTATTTGGAAAAATCAAGTAAACGTCAAGAAAACAAAATTTAATTTTTTAAACGCTTGTAAAACTTAGAAAGTCAATTATTATGACATAATTTTACTATTATATACTACTTGACTATAAATTAACAGATTTAATTAGTTTGTAGCCCTTCAGATTTAAAATAAAAATAAAAGTGTTATAACACATCAAAAAATGACAAGTGAGTTGTCATTTTACTCATAATGTTATTCTAAACCCAAATAAGAAAAAATATACAAGATGTCTCAGTTAAAATACCAAAGTCAAGGTCACTTCTGGTCAAACCGGAAGTGCTAACAAATTGAAAATTATGCCAATAAAAGCAGACTCATCTCTTATGCATAATCTCAAAATTTCATTTTAATATCTATAAATACAGAAAAGTTAGAGGGGTGAACGTCTTTTGAGAAACACCCGGTATGAGTGTCAGATACGGGGTCTAAAAGTCTAGTTTCTAGAATGACGGAGAACTTCCAACCCTTTTAGACTGTTCTAATATCAAAAAATAATTCCTAATATTAAGATCAGCGAATTTTTCATATACTATACAGGGTGTTTCATTTAGGGTGGCCACCGGCCATATCACGGAAACTACTAGGCATAGAAACTTGAAAAAAAAATTATGATTAAAGCGGTTATAAGAGAATTCTGGAAATTACTTTTAAGTTCCTAATTTCGCCGCAAGGGGGCACAATTAAATTTTTTTTTTAATTTTAAATTTCTCCGAAAATTCCCATGTTAAGGTATAACTCTGATTACATCATCGAAAAGCTTAGACAATTCTGCATCATTTTGGTTTAAGGCTCGTTGGCGTACCGACCTTGATAAAAGTGGGGGAAGCTATTGAATGTGTAAACATTACAATCCCTGTAACTTCTAAACCACTTATCCGATTTTACTAAATTTAAGCTTATTTGGAAGGGAATGGTAAGTATCTTCAATCGCCGTATCCAACACTACACGATAGTGTTTAATAAAATTGCTAGAGGGCGCAATTTGTAATAATAACAGTTTTTTCGATTTTATCCCGAAAATTCAAATCATACGGTATAACTATGACATCATAATCAAAAAGTAGATGAAATTTGCAAGAAAAGATGTGAAGACCGCAGTTCGATATCTTTGTTCGTTTCAGAGTTATTGCCAAAACAATAATTTTTAATACAAATTGCGCCCTCTAGCAATTTTATTAGAAACCATCGTGTACCATTAGATACGACAATAATTGAAGGTTCTTCCAAACGAGCCTAAATTTAGTAAAATCGGATAAGTCGTTTAGAAGTTACAGACATTTTAATGTTTACAATTTCAATAGCTTCTCCCACTCTTATCAAGGTCGGTACGCCAATGAGCCTTAAACCAAAATGAGAATTGTCTAAGCTTTTCGATAATGTAATCAGAGTTATACCTTAATATGGGAATTTTCGGAGAAATTTAGAATTAAAAAAAAAAATTTAATTGTGCCCCCTTGCGGCGAAATGAGGAACTTTCCAGAATTTTCTCATGACCGCTTTATTCGTAATTTTTTTTTTCCAAGTTTCTATGCCTAGACGTTTCCGAGATATGGCCGGTGGCCACCCTTAATGAAACATCCTCAACTGTGATTTTTAATTTAAAAAAATATATTAAGATATAATATTATTATCCAACGCCTGTACAGATCCCAAACATTTGCAATCTCTGGTAACCATCATATTTGCAGGACACATTATTTCAGTAAATTTAACCCGACCTCCCGGACAAAAACATAAGTCCAGACCGCCCTCATGCGACAAACCCGGAAAACAGCTGTTTCTTGGTTTATTATCGAAACTACGGTCACCAAATTATCTGCCGAAATGATCTTTACTATTTTAGCACTGCTTTACTTGCTCTAATTTTGCCTTTACCTTTTTTTTTTAACGTAAACGTCAGCCGCTACAAGTTGTATTAGGAGATTAGTTTAAATTACTAACTACTTATTATTTATTATGGTGTACAGGGTATTTTGGAACTGACTTATTATATTTAAATGGGTGCACCGTTGCTTAAGACCGAGCTTTGCTCTCAACGCACAAACACAAAATCCCAACCACAGAGGCGACAGTACAGTACTCAGGACCCAGGCATAGACTTTAGTATGATATGGTTAAATGGTGAAAGGCATTTAAAGGCTTTAGGAAACGTTATTGTAAGATTTGTTTTTCTCGTCACAAATCGTTTCAATTTGTTTAACTGATAATTCTCACAATAAATATTTTTTTTAATCTATGAAAAAAAAAGAAGTGGAGACAAACTTTTGATTCAATAAATTATCGCTTTTCCTTTCCTCAGATAGTCCTTGCTTAGTCTCTACTTCCTTTTTATCATCGCTCCCTTAAGACTGGGGGATGCGCTACAAAAGGGATTTATTATTTCAATATTTGAATGTTTAATGCATTTCTTTAATTAATGTTTAATACAGGTCATATTTATACAACAATAAACCTGTGTTAAATTCATTAAACAAACTCGAAAAGTTGCAATGATAAAATATCCGCGCTTCCCGATCAAGCATTGTTATTATTATCAATGGTTGTTTCCCAAAAAAAAAGGGAAACTGCTGAGTTGACGAACTGCACATTATTAATAGAAAATAAATCTTCCGTCACTAGTGCTCTGGAGTCGGTAAGAGATAGCCAAAAACTTAATTTGTGAACATCGTTGCTGGTTTGTTGCTGACCCCTATAAAAACCAATGAAGTGTTGTATAAAATGTATTTTTATACTTTTTAATTTTTAAATTTTTAATTTTTTTAAAAATTTTTTTTGAAAATAATTTTTATTTCGAAAATTCAAATTTTCGGCAGGAGGATGCTTCGATGCCTTGCATTAACTGAGCTCCGCGAAAATTCGCGCGCGGTTTTGTTCACCAAAAGTGAGGCTCCGCCCTAAAACGGCGTTTGGGCGAATCACGAGCGTCGAAGCAACTTTACTCTTGTAAAATGCGAATTTTACCAATTTTTCACACTTAATTAAGGATTATTAATTAAGTAAGTTAGTTAGGAAAAAACTGAGTACGTACGTCGATGCGTATTTATAAAACACACAATATTCCGTTTATCGAATATTTTTAAGATTAATAATAAACTTTTTATTTCAAAAACAAAATTGAAAATGCAAGCTGCATTTCCGTGTGCAGGGGCCCGCGGAAAAAACAAGCGAAGTCGCGGCGTTTGACGTCAGACTCGCGGCCTATAAATCTGCTGCGGGCAGTATAACCTTAACAGAACCTCTTCAGTCGTTGCGTCATATCAACCGCGGATCGCTTTAAAAAGTAATATACACTTGCACATAGTATATGAAATTTGAAGGGATTGCTAGTCTGAGCATTACTCACGTGGGATTCTCACCTCGAAATCCCGAAGGTATGGCTCAGTGAACAAGTATCTGTTTACAAAAAATAAATCTACAGTCGTCACGGGCTAGGGAAGTTTTAATAAAAGTATAAGCTTTATGTGTGTGTCAAAAAAGGTTGAAGCAGTACAGTGTGCATTGAGTACACACTCTAAAAAATTACTCGTTTAAAGAAATTCGATCGTCAGGCCACACATATAAGTTTCGAGTTTACGCAAAAATCGCAGATCTGAAAGGTGATATTCAGTCAATAATAGTATTGCTGGTACACTCAGTAAGGTATAGAATCTTTGCCTTAAAAAACATTAATTTCTTTGAAGTCAAGTAACATTGTTTGCTTTGAGTTTGCTTTCTAAAACGCCCGTGATGCTCTAAACTTTTTATTTTCAAAAAACATTTAAAATTGTTCTCCAACGACGTTCTGTTCATAAAAACATTTAACTTTTCGATTTTCTCAAAAGTGACAATTCTCAAAAAACATTAACTTATAAAGTAAGAAAGACATTTTTCGAAGTGCTTCTGAAGAGTTAATTTTCAAAAAGACATTTTTAAAGTGCAACTTTAAACCAAGTGATAGCTAAACGTTTTATCACAAAAACATTTAAGCCTTGTTAATTTTAAACAACTTAACGCTTGTAATGCTATTGGAATCGAACAACGAATTTTAACTTTAAAAATAATACCTTCAACGTCAAAAATTCGCAGCCGAATTATATTCTTTAAAAAGTCAATTAATATTTTTTCTAAGTGTTTCACACACAACCGTTAAAGTTCGTAACTTTTCTGAAAGCAAGAGCAAAAAGTTTAAAATTTTACTTTTAAAAAGTCGTTATACTGGGTGCGACATTCACTGTCGAAAAATATAATCTTTTCAAAAGTCAGTAATAAATTTTTTGGACATTAAAAAATGACTGATAATTAAAGGTTCTGTTCAATAAACGCCCGTTAAATAGTATAACGTACTTGTTCATTTTTAGTTTATTATAACTAAATTTTAAGAAAGGTAAAAAGGTTAAAAGAGCTCTAGACAACGGACTTTTCTTAACCCTGTTAATTTGACAGACAATTTTTGCCCAAGCCCTCCGTGTAAATAATTCTTCTTGCATAATATTTTACCTAGAGTAAAATACCCCGTGCACAAAAAATACTTCAGAGTTCGATATTTAGAACCAAAAAACATTTTAAACACATTGCTGTTTAAACTCCCATCTCAAAACAAAATGTCATTAAATAACTTCAATGCAGCGTTTGACATTTCCAGTCAAGCGGTAGAGGAGGTGGGACTGCCCCTGACAAACACAAGTTTGTCTTTTTCAAAAACCCTGATAATGGACATTGACACCCCAGAAATGCAGTGGGATAACATGCATCAATACCGTAATCAAAATCATACTTTATTAAATTATGAAAACATATCAGAAAATTCACACAGTGTGGAATTTCAAAATTTACCAAGCAAACCGCTTAATTTCGACAAAGACATTGAGTCGGAAGGTTTTTCTGAAGACTTAATCAACTTTGAGGAAGTCACCGATTTAAATGTGACTTTAAATAAAAAATTGGAAAAACAGGAAAACCTACCTACGCAATAGAAGCTTTTGAATTCAATGTAAGCACAGTTTAAATTCCAATTTGCAAAATATTTTAATCTGCTGTTTATTAATTGACCCATTATTTTTGTTAACCCATTTGCTAATTCTTGGCATGTTAATAAATCTGTTTTTCGAATACCTTTGTTTAATTTGAAGGTCCCGTTGTTACCTTTACGCCCTCGTCGCACCCTAAAACTTGGGCGTGACAATATGATATAATACATATTATACAGGTTGGCGCACAGAAAACTTTCCACCCAGGTTTATTTTCTTGTTAATAAATAAATCAAAATTCGCTTGAACGCGGGAACGTTAGTTCTTAGGGGGACATTTTTTTTTGCTATTTTCACCCCCCTGCTGGAATACTTACCGACGGGGTAGCTTCCACCCTTAAAATCTTAAATGAAAAGGGGGGTCGAGTGATACCTTATTTTAAAGGGAATTGAATGGGGGGGGGTTTACGGATCGGTGAAAATATTATTAAAAGTTTTTAAGGATTAAGCGATCACCCTTTTAAATTAAGATTTTAAGGGTGAGAGCCACCCCCTATTTATTTATTTATTTATTTATTTATTTATTTATTTTACACCATTTCACAGTTACAATGAACCAATTAACAAATGGGTATATAGGCTATTTAAAATAAAATAGGTAATACTTAATATAACAATAATTCAAAAATTTGAGATAACAATTTAGACTTAAATTATTATATTGATACGGAATAATTATGCCTAAAAAGACACTCGCACGCTAATTTAGATTTATACTGGATTAAACACAGCTAAAAATTTTAAATCTATTTTGGTGCAGATTGTATGTGTTGCACAATCGATAAATAGGGGAGTATTTACAGATATTGGTACGCGGTTGGTACATTAAAAGTGTGGGAATGACGTATTCTAGGGACGAGGAATTGCAGTTTTTCTAATATATCACTACATTCAACTCTAATTATGCAAGATATTATGGAGAAATTTAAGTTGAGAAACT
This sequence comes from Polydrusus pterygomalis, assembly GCA_963969555.1. NCBI lineage: Eukaryota > Metazoa > Arthropoda > Insecta > Coleoptera > Curculionidae > Polydrusus > Polydrusus pterygomalis. Next base: position 155,421,378 of record OZ018376.1, on the reverse strand, counting down.
GTACGTCAATTTTCTAAGGAACAAAACGAGTGCCTTTGCAATGGAGCTTCTTCTAGAATACCGATTTCAGGATACTGACCATCAATTTTAAAACTTAGATATTTTAGAAAACGTCGTTGGACCCTTTCAATGCGATTAAGGTGCACTTGATAATATGGAGACCATACAACCAAAGCGTACTCCAATTTAGATCTAACAAATGCATAAAAAAGTATTTTTAGTGTATGACAATTTAAAAAATCACGAGAAAGTCTTATTATAAATCCTAGGAATCTATGACAGGAGGCAACAAGGTCATTTATGTGGGGAACAAAAGATAGTTTACTGTCAAATAATACACCCAAATCGCGAAAAGTCTCAGCTCTGTCCACTGTAATGTTATTAATTTTGTAATCATACACAATGGTATGTCGTTTTAATGAAAAGGTCATTATGTTACACTTACTAATATTTAACGGCAATTTATTTTGAACACACCATCTATATATCATGTCAATGGACAATTGAAGTTTTTCACAGTCTGCCAGCGTACGAATGCGAGCATAGATTTTCTTGTCATCGGCATAAAGAAGACCATCACTGTCAAGATTATTAACTATATCATTAATAAATATTATAAACATTAAAGGACCCAAAATGGACCCCTGTGGTACACCCGATGTAGCATTCAATGGAACAGACGATTGGCCACCGCACTCCACTATTTGTTGTCGTTCATTTAGATAAGAATGGAAAAACTTTATAAGATTATCTGAGATACCAAACGAGCTGAGTTTATTAAGTAAAATTCTATGGTCCAATCTATCAAATGCCTTAGAAAAATCTGTAAAAATAACATCAACCTGACAGTTCTGATCAAAGGCTTCAGCCACAAATTGTGTAAAACAAACTAAGTTGGATGTTGTAGATTTGCCCTTAACAAAACCGTGTTGTTTATCCGACAGCTTACTCTTAACTTGGAAGTACAAATTTTCATGAAGAAACATTTCAAAACATTTGAAAAAATTATTGATGATACTTATTGGTCTGTAGTTTTCGATTTTGGTTTTATCACCTTTTTTATACACAGGAGTTATGTTGAATTTTTTCCAATTATCAGGATAGCATGAGGTTTTTAGGGCCAAATTAAATATTTTACAAAGAGGTTTTGCAAAGACGTATGCACAATCACGTAAGAGGAAAGACGGTATTTTATCAGGACCCACAGTTGCTTTAGGCTTCATCTTTTTCAAGCAACGCAGAACATCATCCTCAGTAGCACTGTTAATTGAGAGAGAATCAGTGGAATTAAAAGTTACCTCATCGGCGACCGGAGTTGGTAAAACATATGAATTCTGAAAGAATTCGGCGAAAGCATTTGCAATTTCACTATGATCTTTAAAGTTATTATCACCCATTGTCATTACTTCTGGAAGTTGTTTATTATGTTTCTTATTGTTTATTAATTGCCAAAAGTTGGATGGGTCAGACGAGATGCGATTTTACGTCTAACAGTTTTAGGTACAAAAATATCAAGGGTTTTATAGATTTCGGAGTACAATAAATTACAAGCTGAATTCCCGTCGTCAACCTGGTCTAGGAAGTCCCAGTTAACATTACCAAACTGAATGTAGAGATCCACAAAATTCGCCCGCCTAAAGTTGTAGTAAATATTACTAATTTTCTGTTTATTACATTTTTTATCAAGTTCCAAATCGCAACACAAGATTAGGGAAGGATGATGACTATCCTCAGGAAGGAGAACATCCTCAGCCCTTTGAACCCTACATGGAAATAACGTTGGATCACACAATACTAGATCCAGCAAACGATTGTTATTATTGGTTACAGAGTTATATTGTGTAAGGTTAAAAAATTGCATAAAGTCAATAAAGCTTAGAGTTTTGTCAGTAACATAATCACCGGATATGGTATTAGAAAAATCAGGCAGTCTAAAATCACCCAAAAATATTATTTTTGACTCGTATAGATATTCTAGAGTACTTACAATATCAAAAAATTGATTATAATCAGCAATATTAGTGTTAGGCGGTATATACGTCAAAAGTAAATAAAAGGAGCAGAAATTAGGAGTTATTTTCACCCCAAGAAAATCAATACCGGCAGGAATATTATTAATTTTTAAAGTTGAGACAGTATAATTGTATCAAGTATATCAAAATCTACAGCTGAAATGGAGTTAAAAAGATTGCTCGTTTTGCTTCTTAGACCTCGCACATTCTGATAACAAATTGATAATGTACATTTTTTTGGCCCATTAAAGTTCGCAGTAAATTCCACTGCATGCGCGGAGACAGTGTTTACATTACTTCCAAGATTCGAAAATAATTGGTTCGTTTCACATAAGGAGTTCAGTGATGGCTTTCTGGCAGATCCAAAAATATCGAATCTCAGCTGTTCCAACGTTTGTTTGTATGCAAAACAGTTACTGTAATCCCAAACAGCGTCATTTTCAGATATATTCAGTTTCTGCTTTTCCTTTATGTGAAGGCAATTGACACATTTATACCGCTCTTGGGTAACATTGCAATCAGCAATGCCATGCTGACCTGAACAGAGAGGATAAGTCAAGGCCTTTTTGGATGTATGATAAAAACCGTTACATTTAAAACAACGTGGAACAGAAAGTGCCTCATAAACAGTACAATTATCCAAACCAATAACCAGCTTACCAATATCTGTAATTTTTTTAAATGTTACCGCGTCTAGCTGTAAGTCAACCTGAAAAATTAAATTATTTTTTTTAGTAGGCCATGTTTTTAAAAATTTGCACTGCGAGGATGACGTAAAAATGTTGGAATTCTGTGTTCTAATACATTGCAAAAAGGCTTCTTTTTCATATTTTTGAGACAATCCAACAATTCGGACCGCCGGTTGTACTCCTCTCCTTTACTTACGTTACTCTGCTCCATGCAAATATTTTGAACAGTGCCTTTACAATTGTATGGAGGTTGGAGGTGGACATTTTCAACATTTACTTGATTGATACAAGCGGTAATAAATTTTATTACTTTTAAATTTTTTTTTGGCCCTATATCTCAGGAACTATTTACTCGATTTAAACGAGCAAGGTCGCAATTGGAACGCAATTCAATTCCCTTTAAAATAAGGTATCACTCGACCCCCCTTTCCACTTAAGATTTTAAGGGTGAAAGGCCACCCCGTCGTAGAGGTTCCAGCAAGGGGTTTATAATAGCAAAAAAATATGTCCCCCTAAGAACTAAGGTTCCCGTGTTCAAGCGAATTTTGATTTATTTATTAACAAGAAAATAAACCTGGGTGGAAAGTTTTCGGTGCGCCACACTGTATTACATATATTATATTGTATGAACTAAAATAATTTTAATATTTTGCAAAAATGACACCTACCTTCTACACACTCTTCTAACAATACTGATTGCATTCTTTGACAAATATTTTTACAGTTTTTTATATTCTTAATTATGTCATTTATGTACACTATCAATAAATTGGGGCCAAGTATAGTTCCTTGAGGTACACCAGACGCATTTTCTTTTAGCATTGAGGTATTGTTCATGTATCTTGTTTCCTGCACACGATTTTCTAAATAGTTTGCAAACCACTGTAGCACATTATTATGGAAACCATATTTTTAAACTTTTCTATAAGTAACCTATATCGTTACAAAATTCCCCGTCGGAATCCAGCTTGATATGTTCTTAAAAGATTCGTTTTTCTAAATAATCTATAAATTGTTTATTAACCCCATTCTCAAGAAGTTTTTCATGTACTGGAACCATGTTTATATGTTCATATTATTCACATTTATAAGTGTTTTTTATATAGAGTTTATGATAGATTTTTTTGCACTTTTCCGGAAAAGAAGGTACCATGTTCCTAGGCTGGTATTAATTATTGAAGAAATATGTCACCAATTACCTTCAACGAAGCTTGCAATACTTATAAATACTACTTGTTGTTATGCCATCAACATTCCTTTTTTTCTTTTTAAGGTTTTTCACTACTTCTTTCAACTAGATTAATGACAGTGGTTTAAAATTGTTTGTCATGTGACATGTATGAAAAGGTCCTGTTTGTTATTTCCTTAATACTCTTTGTTCCTGCCTATTACTTACGTCAAAGTTCCTATAGTCTATATTATATTTTCATATTTTCATAATACTCAACACAAGTTGAGACGTGTCTTATCCAGTTGTCCAGATTATAGATTTGATGTTCAGGGTGGTGCCTAATTTGCAAAAGAGTTGACGTAAATACAACAATGTTGGTCTACTTATTTAGTACAATAGTAATCTGTTAAATTTTTGTTGAAAATAGGAAACTTATATTTGTGATAAGACAGATTTCAGTGAAAATAAAAAAAGTAATAGTAGTGATGAAGAAATTAAAGACAAGCAATTGATATTCGTTCACAAATTAAAGGAACCTAAATAAATCTCTCTGACCACAATCGTTTAGCTTCCACAACAGCTTTAGCACTGGTAGGAAATTTAATAAAAATATTGACCTTCTCCAAAACTGCATCCATTACAGAAGTGTATGTCTTACAGACAGTAGTGTGTAGAATACCAAGTTCTTCATCTACAGAATTTTGAAAGCCCGGATCCGACAATTTCCGCAGAAAGACTTTAATCTTATTTAAAGGCGACAGTGCACCCCGTCGCCTTTTACCATTATCAGTCAAAAAATAATTTGTCAACCACTCAATATTTTCGCAGTCAAATCGATATAACTTTCTGAAATTATCATATCTGCAATTTTTACGTACACTGTAACCATAATTGAAGACACAAATTAAGAGCAACGCATGTGAATGACGCGGAGAACTAAAGTTGACTGCTACCAAGCAAATGATGCAGGGTCGACCTACCTTAAAAAGTTGAAAGCAATTGCTACACTAGAAAAAGCAATGCTTTTATATATTCCTCACATTTTAAGCACACGATAGCAATTGCTTCTATTTTTTTTTAAATTATTGACTAGAAGCAATTCCTGCACTTTTAAGCTTTAATTTTTATTCATTGGCTTTCAAGAAATTACTTCGATTTTATAGGAAAAAGCAATTGCTACATTTTTATTTATTAGACTCATTGACTTGTTGGGGGATGACAACAAGTAAATATTGGATATCACAGAACATGAACAATGGCCATCCTAGAATTTGGATTTCCTCGTACACAATATTTAGCGAGTAAATTATCTTAATGACTTGGATAACTTTAGAGTTCTTTCCAAGGTTTCGTTTGACAAAGCAAGTGGTATACTACTTGAATAAACAGAAGATCAGTTAGAATATCTTTATCTTCACGACAAAGGTGACGGCTAAGGTGTTTATAAACGCAAAGATCATAAAAAGGTTCTTTCCATTGTTTGCAATAAATGTTTGTCCCTTGGATATTAAAAAAAAAACGGCAATTTGAAAAATCTTTGCTTTTTTCTTATTGTTTGAACAACCCACCACAGCACAGTACACCATAGTAAAATGTATATATCAATATTTTTAATTATAATTTATTAAGCTTCATGCACATTTATATTGTCGCATCTCAAAATGGTATGCGACTGGGTTGTGTAGCTTAGATGGTTTTGATTTATTTTTTATGATTTACTGTGCCCATATGGTGCACTATTTAATCACTGAAACACTAAGGATTTTTTACGAGATTTATTTGATGAACAGCAAAGTAATGAGGTAATAAAAGATTACCCTAAATATTGTGAATAAAATACCAATTAAATAATTTCCTAATAAGAAGAGAGATTGCCCCTTTTTACTCACTTTAGGAAGGTGTTATTTTCAAGCAACGCAGAACATCATCCTCAGTAGCACTGTTAATTGAGAGAGAATCAGTGGAATTAAAAGTTACCTCATCGGCGACCGGAGTTGGTAAAACATATGAATTCTGAAAGAATTCGGCGAAAGCATTTGCAATTTCACTATGATCTTTAAAGTTATTATCACCCATTGTCATTACTTCTGGAAGTTGTTTATTATGTTTCTTATTGTTTATTAATTGCCAAAAGTTGGATGGGTCAGACGAGATGCGATTTTACGTCTAACAGTTTTAGGTACAAAAATATCAAGGGTTTTATAGATTTCGGAGTACAATAAATTACAAGCTGAATTCCCGTCGTCAACCTGGTCTAGGAAGTCCCAGTTAACATTACCAAACTGAATGTAGAGATCCACAAAATTCGCCCGCCTAAAGTTGTAGTAAATATTACTAATTTTCTGTTTATTACATTTTTTATCAAGTTCCAAATCGCAACACAAGATTAGGGAAGGATGATGACTATCCTCAGGAAGGAGAACATCCTCAGCCCTTTGAACCCTACATGGAAATAACGTTGGATCACACAATACTAGATCCAGCAAACGATTGTTATTATTGGTTACAGAGTTATATTGTGTAAGGTTAAAAAATTGCATAAAGTCAATAAAGCTTAGAGTTTTGTCAGTAACATAATCACCGGATATGGTATTAGAAAAATCAGGCAGTCTAAAATCACCCAAAAATATTATTTTTGACTCGTATAGATATTCTAGAGTACTTACAATATCAAAAAATTGATTATAATCAGCAATATTAGTGTTAGGCGGTATATACGTCAAAAGTAAATAAAAGGAGCAGAAATTAGGAGTTATTTTCACCCCAAGAAAATCAATACCGGCAGGAATATTATTAATTTTTAAAGTTGAGACAGTATAATTGTATCAAGTATATCAAAATCTACAGCTGAAATGGAGTTAAAAAGATTGCTCGTTTTGCTTCTTAGACCTCGCACATTCTGATAACAAATTGATAATGTACATTTTTTTGGCCCATTAAAGTTCGCAGTAAATTCCACTGCATGCGCGGAGACAGTGTTTACATTACTTCCAAGATTCGAAAATAATTGGTTCGTTTCACATAAGGAGTTCAGTGATGGCTTTCTGGCAGATCCAAAAATATCGAATCTCAGCTGTTCCAACGTTTGTTTGTATGCAAAACAGTTACTGTAATCCCAAACAGCGTCATTTTCAGATATATTCAGTTTCTGCTTTTCCTTTATGTGAAGGCAATTGACACATTTATACCGCTCTTGGGTAACATTGCAATCAGCAATGCCATGCTGACCTGAACAGAGAGGATAAGTCAAGGCCTTTTTGGATGTATGATAAAAACCGTTACATTTAAAACAACGTGGAACAGAAAGTGCCTCATAAACAGTACAATTATCCAAACCAATAACCAGCTTACCAATATCTGTAATTTTTTTAAATGTTACCGCGTCTAGCTGTAAGTCAACCTGAAAAATTAAATTATTTTTTTTAGTAGGCCATGTTTTTAAAAATTTGCACTGCGAGGATGACGTAAAAATGTTGGAATTCTGTGTTCTAATACATTGCAAAAAGGCTTCTTTTTCATATTTTTGAGACAATCCAACAATTCGGACCGCCGGTTGTACTCCTCTCCTTTACTTACGTTACTCTGCTCCATGCAAATATTTTGAACAGTGCCTTTACAATTGTATGGAGGTTGGAGGTGGACATTTTCAACATTTACTTGATTGATACAAGCGGTAATAAATTTTATTACTTTTAAATTTTTTTTGGCCCTATATCTCAGGAACTATTTACTCGATTTAAACGAGCAAGGTCGCAATTGGAACGCAATTCAATTCCCTTTAAAATAAGGTATCACTCGACCCCCCTTTCCACTTAAGATTTTAAGGGTGAAAGGCCACCCCGTCGTAGAGGTTCCAGCAAGGGGTTTATAATAGCAAAAAAATATGTCCCCCTAAGAACTAAGGTTCCCGTGTTCAAGCGAATTTTGATTTATTTATTAACAAGAAAATAAACCTGGGTGGAAAGTTTTCGGTGCGCCACACTGTATTACATATATTATATTGTATGAACTAAAATAATTTTAATATTTTGCAAAAATGACACCTACCTTCTACACACTCTTCTAACAATACTGATTGCATTCTTTGACAAATATTTTTACAGTTTTTTATATTCTTAATTATGTCATTTATGTACACTATCAATAAATTGGGGCCAAGTATAGTTCCTTGAGGTACACCAGACGCATTTTCTTTTAGCATTGAGGTATTGTTCATGTATCTTGTTTCCTGCACACGATTTTCTAAATAGTTTGCAAACCACTGTAGCACATTATTATGGAAACCATATTTTTAAACTTTTCTATAAGTAACCTATATCGTTACAAAATTCCCCGTCGGAATCCAGCTTGATATGTTCTTAAAAGATTCGTTTTTCTAAATAATCTATAAATTGTTTATTAACCCCATTCTCAAGAAGTTTTTCATGTACTGGAACCATGTTTATATGTTCATATTATTCACATTTATAAGTGTTTTTTATATAGAGTTTATGATAGATTTTTTTGCACTTTTCCGGAAAAGAAGGTACCATGTTCCTAGGCTGGTATTAATTATTGAAGAAATATGTCACCAATTACCTTCAACGAAGCTTGCAATACTTATAAATACTACTTGTTGTTATGCCATCAACATTCCTTTTTTTCTTTTTAAGGTTTTTCACTACTTCTTTCAACTAGATTAATGACAGTGGTTTAAAATTGTTTGTCATGTGACATGTATGAAAATGTCCTGTTTGTTATTTCCTTAATACTCTTTGTTCCTGCCTATTACTTACGTCAAAGTTCCTATAGTCTATATTATATTTTCATATTTTCATAATACTCAACACAAGTTGAGACGTGTCTTATCCAGTTGTCCAGATTATAGATTTGATGTTCAGGGTGGTGCCTAATTTGCAAAAGAGTTGACGTAAATACAACAATGTTGGTCTACTTATTTAGTACAATAGTAATCTGTTAAATTTTTGTTGAAAATAGGAAACTTATATTTGTGATAAGACAGATTTCAGTGAAAATAAAAAAAGTAATAGTAGTGATGAAGAAATTAAAGACAAGCAATTGATATTCGTTCACAAATTAAAGGAACCTAAATAAATCTCTCTGACCACAATCGTTTAGCTTCCACAACAGCTTTAGCACTGGTAGGAAATTTAATAAAAATATTGACCTTTTCCAAAACTGCATCCATTACAGAAGTGTATGTCTTACAGACAGTAGTGTGTAGAATACCAAGTTCTTCATCTACAGAATTTTGAAAGCCCGGATCCGACAATTTCCGCAGAAAGACTTTAATCTTATTTAAAGGCGACAGTGCACCCCGTCGCCTTTTACCATTATCAGTCAAAAAATAATTTGTCAACCACTCAATATTTTCGCAGTCAAATCGATATAACTTTCTGAAATTATCATATCTGCAATTTTTACGTACACTGTAACCATAATTGAAGACACAAATTAAGAGCAACGCATGTGAATGACGCGGAGAACTAAAGTTGACTGCTACCAAGCAAATGATGCAGGGTCGACCTACCTTAAAAAGTTGAAAGCAATTGCTACACTAGAAAAAGCAATGCTTTTATATATTCCTCACATTTTAAGCACACGATAGCAATTGCTTCTATTTTTTTTAAAATTATTGACTAGAAGCAATTCCTGCACTTTTAAGCTTTAATTTTTATTCATTGGCTTTCAAGAAATTACTTCGATTTTATAGGAAAAAGCAATTGCTACATTTTTATTTATTAGACTCATTGACTTGTTGGGGGATGACAACAAGTAAATATTGGATATCACAGAACATGAACAATGGCCATCCTAGAATTTGGATTTCCTCGTACACAATATTTAGCGAGTAAATTATCTTAATGACTTGGATAACTTTAGAGTTCTTTCCAAGGTTTCGTTTGACAAAGCAAGTGGTATACTACTTGAATAAACAGAAGATCAGTTAGAATATCTTTATCTTCACGACAAAGGTGACGGCTAAGGTGTTTATAAACGCAAAGATCATAAAAAGGTTCTTTCCATTGTTTGCAATAAATGTTTGTCCCTTGGATATTAAAAAAAAACGGCAATTTGAAAAATCTTTGCTTTTTTCTTATTGTTTGAACAACCCACCACAGCACAGTACACCATAGTAAAATGTATATATCAATATTTTTAATTATAATTTATTAAGCTTCATGCACATTTATATTGTCGCATCTCAAAATGGTATGCGACTGGGTTGTGTAGCTTAGATGGTTTTGATTTATTTTTTATGATTTACTGTGCCCATATGGTGCACTATTTAATCACTGAAACACTAAGGATTTTTTACGAGATTTATTTGATGAACAGCAAAGTAATGAGGTAATAAAAGATTACCCTAAATATTGTGAATAAAATACCAATTAAATAATTTCCTAATAAGAAGAGAGATTGCCCCTTTTTACTCACTTTAGGAAGGTGTTATTCCAGTAAGTTTAAAGAAACAATTTCCACTTAATAGATAACTCTGACAAACTATACAGATTTTATACAATAAATGGTTAGTTAAATTACTCAAAGAACACATACGCAACTGCAGCGAAGAGACTGGTTCTGGTGCAGAACTCTTCATGACCAGCAAATTATTAAATTTATTCTTGAATTTAAACTTGACTAGACAAACGGGCAGAGGTTACCCTTACATTTGAATGATTAGTACAACTCCCTGAGTAAATGTTCTTTTGAGTTTTATACAGTTTTGCAGCTCTCATCAACTGGAAGAAGGGGTTCCGTTTTGCTATATCAGCAATAATTTTACATAATAATAAAAGAGGGGATTTCCCTGAATGTACTATTAAAAATGAAACCCTTTATTCCAACCAATTCTTCTTCTTATGACGCCCTCTCCTTTCGAAAGTTAGCGATCCACACAGCTAACATTGTTCTGGACACAGCAGCTCAAAAGATTTCAATGGAAGTGCACCCAAACCATCTTCTGAGATCCTTTAACCAGGAGTTCTGACGTCTACCAATAGATCTTTTCCATTGAATATTTCCTTGAATTATTAGGCTCAGCAGTTCATACTTGTTGCCTCTCATAATGTGGCCTATGTATGTAGTTTTTCTTTCTTTAATGAGGGCCATTAGTTTCTTCGGCTTCTTCATTCGTCTAAGCACTTCTTCGTTCGTTAATCGATGGACCCATGATATGTGAAGCATACGGCGGTGTAAGTATATTTCAAACGCATCAATTTTTTTTTCAGCTGCATGGTCTGGGGTCCAGCATTCACATCCGTACAGCAACACACTAAAAACATAACATCTGATCATGTGAACCAATTTTACAAACAATTATTTCTTATCAGTATTCGTGTACTGACTACTCCTACGAACTAGAAATGTCTATGTCCTTGTTCTATACACTATCTTTCCACTACACCTCTTCTGATCAAGCTCAACACCTATTAACCGTTAAATCTCATAAAAAACTGGCCTTTGATGTGAAAATTTGTCACCCGATGATTTCGAAAGCGCGAGAGAGACAATTGTTATGATCCATAGACTATTAACTCATACTACTTACATTATTATTACATTCTTTTTGTTTATTATTCTCATGAACTCACTGCAAAATGAAAAAAAGATCTAATTTGATAACGGAAATAATGCGAAACATTTTCACTGCCTTTTATTTTTTGAAGTTTTCAATTGTTTCGCACAAATCTCGCTAATTAGCTTCTTTGCAAAGCAGGACTAAAAGGCTTTTTATTTTCCCTGGTATTCTTTTGCAGGTTTATAATTGCCAGGGGCGGTAGCGAAGTGTTTTCTTTACTACTGAAACTGCCTCAAAAAATAGGAAACACATCCATTATTTTAACTAGGATTCTACAGCGTTATGATAAAGAAGCGGATCAACCTTTTATACAGGGTTAGGAGAAATTACCAGAACGGTCGACTATTTTAAAAGATGAAGGAGTTAGAAAAGGTTATAAAAGGTGTTGGGCTTTTAAAAATCTACATATCTGTACTAAATTGAAATATATCGGTTTGCCCAAAAAGTTGTGGAGAATTAAAGTTATATTTTTTAAATGGAACACCCCATATTATCACTTATTTTGATCGTTTAGTTAATTTAGAACATTTTTAATTAACACAAAATAAATTTCAATAAACAATTTTATAAGTAGTATAGTATTTACCTGGGAAACAAGCAAGGTATCGCCTTTGACAATAATAATTTGGCATCTGAAAGTCAATTTCTCCCAGAATTAAGCAAAGAAGTAAATAGCATGGCGTTTTTACTTACTGAAATAGAGATAACTGATATTTTAATTTTAAGGGGGTATGGCGATAAACATAGATCATATCAGGAGGTATGTGTGATATTTATAACAATTTCCACCCAGACAGGCAAATTTAAAAAAATGCAGGTTTTCGAAGTGTAAAGCGGTACAGAATGACTGGAAGTGTAAAAACCCGACCAAGATCTGAAAGACCTAGCAGTGAAAACGATAAAAATGAAAAAAAATGTATCATTCTGCTTTCGATAGAAGAAATTCCCAAACAAACCACCAATCAGCTTGCTTTGAATCATGAAATTGATCAAAAATTCGTAAAAATCATTCTTCATACTGAGAAAATGCCTCCATACAAAGTTCATGTTGTATAAGAATTTTGTGACGTTAAGTATGATGGAAGACTAAAATTTTTCGAAAAATTACGAGAATGATTGAAGAGAACCTGCATTTTAAAACAATATTGTTGTTTCGGATGAAGCGACCTTCACACTACACGAAACGGTCAATAAACAAAATGACCGTTACTGGGCGCGAAATAACCGAAACTGGCGTGAAGAACTGCATACAGAGTTCCCAGAAAAATTTAATAACTGGACTGGATTATTTGTGGAAACATGCAATTGGACCCTTTTTTTAAATCGAGTATCTGTAGGTTGGTCTATTATTATATAACCTGACCATTTAAATAAAACGTTGCTTCATCTGAAAAACAAATATTTTGGACCATTCCTGCTCAATTATTATTTCACAAAATTGCTCTCGCCTATCATGATCGTCGTCTCTTTTTTTGAAAATGATGATACGGTGATTTGATGAGTATCGTAGCCACGCACAAATTATCTATTTGAGCTATGATGATCTCCCTGTAATGATACATACATTTTACTTTTCTTCCTCAGGTATACCAGGACGATCACTTTTAATACCATAATTCACAGTACGGGTAGTTCTTCACTTAATTACTACCCTAGACACGGTCGGTTGGCTATAGGTGGGCGATTTGGGTATTTTTCATTGAACATATCACGGACTTCCTTATGACTTCTACTTTTATCTCCACAACCCAAAATAATCAAAATTTCTATGCGTTCATCTTTAGCGAGGCGCATTTTGGCAGAACAAAATTCAAATTTAATTAATAGTGGCTGAGATTTTTTGACGTTTTAATTTAAATAGAAAAATTGTCATTGTCAATGCCCTAAAGATTGTGAATTGAGTATAGGACGTTTCTTAGTAGAAAAACATATCAATGGTGCATACCAGCATTAAAGTGTTAATATCTCATAAACAGTCGAAGTTAGGCATGATTTATGAAAAATGGCCAGAACTGATTATAGATTGTGAGAAAATATACAATATGTTTCATTACAAAAATTAGGGTTGACACACCTAGCATTTTCATGGTATAGGTAATGAGCCTAATAAAAAAACTAAAGTAATTACTTTTGCGTCGAGCGCTTGCTTAAAAGTGCAGGAATTGCTTCTAGTCAATGCTTTTTCTTAAAAAATAGAAGCAATTATTGCTATCGTTTGCTGAAAATGTGATGAATAAATTAAGGAGTTGCTTTTTCTTGTGTAGCAATTGCTTTCAACTTATTAAAGGTAGGTCGACCCCTGCATCATTTGCTTGGTAGCAGTCAACTTTAGGTCTCCGCGGCATACACGTGCGTTGCTCTTAATTTGTGTCTTCAATTATGGCTGAATATATGAACGTCCGTAAAAGAAACATCTACAGTGTACGTAAAAATTGCAGATATTATGATGATTTCAGAAAGTTATATCGATTTGACTGCGAAAATGTTGAGTGGTTGGCAAATTATTTTTTAACTGATACTGGTAAAAGGCGAGGTGATGCACTGTCGCATTTATTAAAGTCTTTCTGCGGAAATTGTCGGATCCGGGCTTTCAAAATTCTGTAGGTGAAGAACTCGGTTTGCACCCAAACTACTGTCTGTGAGACATACACTTCTGTAATGGATGCAGTTTTATAGAAGGCCAATATTTTTATTACATTTCCTACAAATGCTGAAGCTGTTGTGGAAGCTAAACGGTTGTGGTCAGAGAGAATTATTTAGGTTCCTTCAATTTGTGAACGAATATTAATTGCTTGTCTTTAATTTCTTCATCACTACTGTCACTTTCCTCATTTTTACTGAAATCTCAATCATATCACAAATATAAGTTTCCTATTTTCCACAAAAACGTAACAGATAAATAGACCAACGTTGTTGTATTTACGTTAACTCTTTTGCAAATTAGGCACCAAAATGAACATAAAATCTATAATCTGAACAAGTGGATAAGCCTTACGTCTGAACTTGTGTTGAATAAGCATTTGCTACAGAGGTGTTAGAAAAGCAGCAATTGCTTCAAAATGTGATTCATATCCAGATCTAGCAATTGCTTTTACTTATAGCATTTGCTAGTCAAGCATTTATTGTTTTTACTAAAAAGTAATTGCTTCAAGTAATTGCTTAATTTTTATTCATTAGGCTCAATATCCTTTTTCTAAAAAAAATGCATTATTTATTTTACGGTTTCGAGCGGTTCTTGATTAAGTGGGCTTCTATATAAAAGGCTGATCCGTTTTTTTTTATCATAACTTATAAATTAAAATCTAAAGCTTTTATGGATGTCAAAAAAAGGGATTGGTAGTATTTTCAGTTTCAAGCAGGGATTAATTATTGACAGACAATTTTCATTTATTTTCGCTTCGGTCTACTTAACATATTTTCTTTGTGGGTGAGACGATAGAAGGTTCTATTATTGGTATGGCTTAACACCTCCCCAATTATGACTTATTAATTATATTATGTACTAGCTATACCCTACGCGCGTTGCTACGCCCATAATAATAAGGCGGGTTCACCATCGCGTCAACAAACATTTACCAGGCATGCGTTGCGCCACTTTTTTTTATACCGAAACATTCCCCGGCCTGCACACAACAACTCACCAAATCCCGGCATCCCGGCATCCCGGCATGCGTTACGCCACTTTTTTTATGCCATAATTTTCCTCGGCCTGCACACAACAACTCACCAACTTTTCATCGTAATCGGATAAATGGTATAGGAGCGCATACGGGACATACAGACAGACAGACATTCATTTTTATATATTATACAGGGTGTTAATTAATGTCATGCAGATATTTTAGGGGATGATAGTACTCGTCAAAATAAGAAAAAAATGCAAATATATGCATGGTCTAAAACGCGTTATTTTCGTTATACAGGGTGGCAAAGTTTCAAATTTTTTTCTCGTATTTTGCGTTTACTCTCTAATATTCTGCAATAATTGTTTCAAATTTGAAACATTAACCCTTTATTAAAGTATTTACAATAAAGTATCAAAATTGTCGGTCGCAGTATACAGGTTGTTACATTTTCTTGAATCGGCTACAATTTTATCTTTTAGAACTATTTTTTTTGGCTCCCTGTATAAATTCCGGTGTAAAATTTGAACTCTGTTCCTTTGTTTAGCGTTCTGGTATTTTGCACTATTCTCGTATCTGTGACCGTTTTCGATTTATTTGCAAAAACAGCCATCGATGGAATTAAGTTTAGGCGAAATAACGCTGAGTAAAAAGCCGTGTAACAAAACAATTTATTAGTTAATCAAATAAAAATAAAACAAAATTATAAAAAACGTTGAAAATGTTCGCCTCTTGCTAAAATGCACGAATGAAGTCTTCGCCTCATGGACTAATGGACTCTGCCAAATATTCCAGGAGTATTGCGAATGAAGTCGCATAAAGGTATTATTCTGTTTCTTAAATCCTCTTTTGTCTGGACTGGGGTCTGATACACTAATGCTTTCAGGTGTCCCCAGAAAAAGAAATCCAGGCTATTCAGGTCTGGGGATCTAGGGGGGCCATGGTTGAGGTCCCGCTCGACCTATCCAACGGTTGTTAAAAATTTTATTAAGAAAGTTTCTCACCTCTATGCTATGCTGAAGTGCGGTGGCGCAGCATCGTGCATGAACCACATTTGGTTTCTGACAAGAATTGGTGCCTCTTTTAGCAGCCCTGGGACTTCCTTTTTAAGAAATTGACGATAATATTGTCCGTTTAGCCGTTTATTATTGCGTTATTTCGAATACACTTAATTTCCATCGATGGCTATTTTTGCAAATAAATCGAAAACGGTTACAGATACGAGAATAGTGTAAGAGACCAGAACGCTAAACAAAGGAACGGAGAGTTCAAATTTCATACCGGAATTTATACAGGGAGCCAAAAAAAAAGTTCTGAAAAATTGTAGCCGATTCAAGAAAATGTAACACCCTGTATACTGCGACCGATAATTTTGATACTTTATTGTAGAGATTGGGTTGATGTTCCAAACTTTAAACAATTATGACAGAATATTAGAGAGAAAACGCAATATAAGAGAAAAAAAATTGAAACTTTGCCACCCTGTATAACGAAAATAACGCGTTTTAAAACATGCATATATTTGCATTTTTTTCTTATATTGACGAGTACTATCACCCCCTGAAATATCTGCATGACAGTAATTAACACCCTGTATAGATATGAGTATAGGTAAACTCTTTGTATTCCAAAGTATACTTAAACCAATAGACACTTTGGCATAGACTATTTTAAAAACTCCTAGATAATTTTTAATTCGTGCCGTGTATATAATGAACTGCATAGCATTTATGAAGTAAATCAAAAAAATTAATCTAATTTATCTCTAACAATTTAAATTTTCAGAGTTGGGCGTGGACAAACTGTTAAATATATGGCATATTGTTTGAAACGAAATTAATGTCGACATCCCCTTTGCTTCCTCCTGCGGCTTTTGACAAATAAGACTAGTAAAAGTGAAATTGCTAAATCCCCTTTTGCTGATTTATCACTTTTAAGCTCCCACGTTTCCTATTATAAAATGCCTGCTAATAAGGTTTTTAGATCTGAGTAAAACGTATACAAAAATTGAAGGTTTTGGCCATTAGTCCAAGTTACTAATACTAAAATATACGTATCATTACTTAATTTTTTTTTTCCACGTGATGATACTCTTGGACAGTGCCAAACTTTGAGTTTTTCTTAAGCGTATTAGATTCAGGATACAATGCAGATTGCATATTACTGACAAGCAACAATTCACTACTGTCAAACTCCAAGTTACATTTTATGTGAGTATGATAATAGTATGTTTAAATGGCCGCAATAAGGACAACAGATCAAACAGTGTTGAAAGCGTGCGGCGTGAACAACGCATGGCGAGGCCTGGGAGAGTATAATTTATATTCTGTTTAATTTTAAAGTTTGACGCCCTGTATATCGAACATGTAGGTCAAAAATGAAAAATGACATTATACTATTTTTGCTCAAGGAATATGATTAACGAATTGACCTTCTTTTTCCGGACACTCAATATTATACACTGTCCGCGGAAAGGGTTTACAATAGCGCAAATGGATAAAAAATTTCATTTTTCTGGAAAAAGTCATTATTGATAAAAAGTTTTGTTTGCAAAAAAAATGCAATTCACGAAGAGAAAATTTTGATTTTTTATACAGGGTTCGCAAAAACTTCAAAAACATGATTTTTCTCCAAGAGTAAACTACTTTTATTTTTAATTTTTGACCAAAATGCCAATTAGAAAACTTATTTAGAATAACGTTTGTAATTTAAATCCGAGATTTAAAATAAATCTTCGATTTTTTTAGTTTTTTTTTATTTTTAGAGGTAACTGGAAATTTTGCTGCTCAATAAAAATATTAATATAAAATTTTATTAGACTCTATTTTCATAATGGGTGATGTGTATCTTATTTTAAAATTTTAAATGCATTCCTACCATTTTTTGTAAAAACAAGATTTTTTTTTACCTTTTTATGACTTTGCTTTACGTATGGGATAAATTTGAAGTTGTCAAATAGAATTTGATGTGTTTCGAAAGTGATGACCTGTTCTAAGGGTTTATTTAGTTCAATGTTACGGTGCGGGTGAAAGTTCTAACAACTTTGTGATAGATAAATTTAATCAAAAATACCCTAACATTTAAGTCTCATTAAAAAAAAACTATGATCAGAATGACGCAGCTTCCCTAATCGTTTTGCAGTCTGTTGCTGACAATCCTACCCTTTCATTAAGAAACCGAGCTCAAGAACTTGATGTAGTAAAAAAAACTCATATTCTGTATATTTTAATGGCAAACAAAATATTCTCATTTAAGCCAACCTTTAATCAATCGTTGGAAGAAGGAGACGAAGCCAAACGTTTGGATTTTTGTCTTTGGGTCGGAAACAAAATTGTAAGTGAAAACAGGAATGTTCATAAATTTATCATGTTTTCCGATGAATATATAACATATATATAACAAAAGATCCTACATTCAATTATTAATAATAATGTATGAATCATTAATAATACATACTTTCAATAATAATTGATCATTGCCTAATATTCTTGATTAATTTTTGGAAAGTATACTTACCTTATAATGATATCGGAAGTACAAATTCTTTAGTAGGTCTTAAAACATTAACAATATGCATTTACAATCTTAGCGTTAAACGTGCCATTTTATTTTGTGAGATGAGAAATTGGATAACGAGCTCAGCGAGTGATTTAACCATTCAAACCATATCCATTTTTTATTCAATACCTTAACGTAAATGGAAGACAAATAAATTCATACGGCCGTTGTCTAAGTATGACTTTTTACGTCCATAATACCTTTATTAAATGACAAATTATTTTACCTTTCGAACAAACGGGAACGTGTCTTCTGCACATATTAGATACTGGAGCGAAAATAATCCCCGTTTTAGAATTCCTACACGAAGACAATATTACAAAAAAGTAAATGTGTGCGATTTCTTATTATGGCATTATTGGCCCATACTTTTTCGAAAACACGTGTAACCGTAGGAGTTAACTTGAAATGTTGGAAACATTCCTTTCTGACAACCTAGAAGAGTTGCCTCTCAAATTTAGGAACGAAATGTACTTTCAACAAGATTAATGCCCTGCGCATTTCGCAATTGAAGTGAGGGAATGGCTTTGTGATGTTCCGCGATCACACACTTATGCAATAAAACCACAGGTATTATCCAATGCACATTTATTGGGTAATCTCACAATGATGTGTAACAACATAGATAACACACGGGATCTACATCGAATGCTTGCCCCGTGATAGCCGCGTAGCATCGAGCACGTACCGGGTATCGATAATGTACTGAGAGGCATCCAGGTACTTCGTACCGAGACCCTCGTACCTGATCATGTGCTCGCGCATGCTGCCATAGCAACAAAGGCATTATTATAAATGCGCCAATACATTACACCCTCCCACACTTATCATTTGATTATATTTAAAAACAAAACCGATCAGGAGGGGCCCTAACTCGCCTAGGACGTTCAGAAACTGAAGCACCCACCGAAAGGCTTCTCCTGCGATCTCCTTTAGTGAAGTCATTATTACCTAACCCTGTATTGGGGTCAACTAACCTTTCGTTACTTGCTTCATTTTCCAAAACCAAATCAACAATCTCTTGTTCGGGGCAAGCTTCCGAAACCTTAATCTTATCTTTATTTGGAGAGTCACTCACTTCACCATCTTGCGAAGATGAGATTTTATTTTCGTCCTCAAAGTCTAAACCCGGGTTGAACGAAATCATCTGATTTACGTGCCTAGTCCAAATCAAGTTGCCGTCGCAAATTTTTACTTTGAACAGGTTTTTAGAAACAGTATCCACTATCACGCCTAATGTCCAAATTGGCTTCCTACCCCTATAATCTTTAACCCGCACTTGTTGACCTATAAAAAATGATACTTTCCTGCCCCCTCTGAAATAAAATTTCTGGGATCGTTGCGAGTTTAAAATATTGGCCTTAATTTTTTTGTTAATTTTTGAGTTATGCCCGTTGCTGTCATTGTTTATAGGTTTTATCAGATCTAAACGCATTCTTAGTTGTCTATTTAACATGCACTGAGCTGGTGACATATTTGTGGAACAATGAGGAGTATTCCTATACATTAGTAAATATCTGCATATGCTACGCGATAAATCAACTTTTTGATTCTCCTTTCGTTCTTTGATTAAAAAACGTTTTAAATTTTTGACGCAATTTTCTGCCGCGCCGTTAGAAGCAGGATTAAAAGGTGGGCTAAACATTTGTTTTATGCCGTTATGCAGCAAAAAGTTTTTAAACTCCTCCGAGGAAAAACACGTCTGGTTATCGGAGACTACGCTTCTGGGCAGGCCAAATCTCGAAAATACTTCCCGAAGCCTTACTATTACCGCTTGTGACGTCATATTACACATAGGAAAAGCCTCTACCCATTTTGAAAAACTATCCGTCATTATCAAAATTACCTTGTTTTCGATAGGCCCCAAAAAATCTAAATGTATACGATCCCAAGGTGAATCTCCTATCGGCCAAGGGGTTAGCGGAGTGTGGGGAGGATTCGGCCGATACGTACCGCACGCTTCACAAGTGCGACTGTGCTCCTCAATTTCGCTGTTTAGCGACGGCCACCACACATACGACCGCGCAAGGCTTTTCGATTTCACTATGCCCTGATGCGAAGTGTGAATCATTTCAAGAATTTTTGCACGCAAATTCGCGGGCACGATTACTCGGTGTCCCCATAACAAAACATTGTTTTCGACACTGATTTCATTTTTGCGCTGGAAATATGGTTTTAATTCGCTCCTTGTAACCCGCATTGGCCAACCAATTAAACAAAAATCGCGTACTTGTTTCAAAATCGGGTCGACCGTCGTGGCATCTTCGATATCTGCAATATTCAAGGGTATATCCGCGTTACCTTCAACGTAATTTAAAAACACTGAGTCGTCGTCTGTAGGGGTTTGGTCTTCCTTTAACGGGAGCCGCGACAAGAAATCTGCAAAATTTTTAGCTGATTTGATATACTCTATTTTAAAATCGTAACAGGACAAATAATATGCATATCGTTGCATTTTGTTCGCCGACATAATGGGAATGCCGTGTTTGGGCCCGAATATTGCCACGAGCGCTTGATTATCCGTTCTTAAAATGAATCTGCGCCCCGTTAGATATTGCGAAAACTTTTTAACCCCCCATACTATACCACAAGCTTCCTTAATCATGACGGCCATGTTTTTCTCCGATGCCGACAACGTCCTCGAAGCGTATGCAATTGGCCTCTCGGCACCATTGGGGTACCTATACCTACGACCTTTTACTCGTCGCCACGTTGTGATGTTCCGCGATCACACACTTATGCAATAAAACCACAGGTATTATCCAATGCACATTTATTGGGTAATCTCACAATGATGTGTAACAACATAGATAACACACGGGATCTACATCGAATGCTTGCCCCGTGATAGCCGCGTAGCATCGAGCACGTACCGGGTATCGATAATGTACTGAGAGGCATCCAGGTACTTCGTACCGAGACCCTCGTACCTGATCATGTGCTCGCGCATGCTGCCATAGCAACAAAGGCATTATTATAAATGCGCCAATACATTACAGGCTTATTAATACATTTGGCTACAGAATTGGTCGGAATGGTCCGGTTCTGTGGCCCCCAAGAAGTCCCGATTTAACTATTTCAGATGCCTATCTTTGGGGGCACCTCAAACAACTAGTGTACTCCCGTCCAATTGAGAACGACGTACAGCTTCTAAAACAGCGAATTGTTGAAGCTGTTCAAATAATTTCCATTGAAGAAGTTTTGACCACATTCGTTTACAGCTGAAAAAATGTTTTGAATATGGAGAGTGAGTGTTTGAATAGCAAATTATTGTTATTTTAAAATAAATTTTGAGTTATTTCAGGGGTCATTTCATTTGTGAAATTAAAAATACATATTTCTGGTAACACCAAAAATCAGTTTTTGAAACTTTTTGATAATGTACGTATTTCGACCGCTAATGCTGCTATCCAAAAAAAAAATTCTTTTACCTCTAAAAATTAAAAAAACTAAAAAAATCCAAGATTTATTTTAAATCTCGGGTTTAAATTACAAGCGTTATTCTAATTACGTTTTTTAATTGGCATTTTGGTCAAAAATGAAAACTAAGGGTATATGGTATTGCATTTTTTTTACAAGGAAAACTTTTTATCAAGAATGACTTTTTCTCGAAAAATGAAATTTTTCATACATTTGTGCTATTGTAAACCCTATCCGCGGACAGTCTGTATATAGACAAAACCAGTTTTGCGCATGGTCATTTTTGTATAATATTGCGACTATGGAGGACTTGAGGTAGGAGGCCGATCGCAATGCATTGGATTCGGTCCCAAATTAGCATCGGTAATTCAGCTTTACGAGTCGCTGTAAGATGGCGCGCGTGTTCGAAGTGGGCTATCAAATAATGGTTTCTTATGGACGCAATAACTATTTTTATTTAAATTAGTTCTTTAAGGAACAAATAAGGCTTTTATATGAATTTACACTTACTTTGTTATACTTATTAGTAAACTCGGCCTGTATAAAGTTCCAACGATGCTTGGTTTTTAAAATACAGGGTATTAAACATTCTAGCTATACCTTTGGAGCTAGAAAGAGACTTGTTTGGTTGCGTTTTCTCTCTGAAAAAGATCCTGTCTTACACCCCGACACAAAGCAAACTCTACTTTTATAAATTGTACCATTATTTATTATAAATATGGAAATTAATTACAATACAACGTTATTTGTCTTGTCTTGCCTTCAAACATTATTTGTTATTTCGAAAAATAAAATGTCAATTGTCAAAAGTAAAAGCACAGAAAAATAAAGGGTTTAAGTAAAAGTTAAAAACTATGGAGGATCTAGTTTTCCATATTAAAAACGAAGAAGAAGAAGACAACATCAGCCCACTTCGGACGCGAGAGCCATCTATCGGCCAATAGCGAACTAACCAAAAAACCGGGACAGAATTTGAAAATGCTGGCATTGTCGATCGGCCTCCTACCCTATAGTTCTCCATAATTGCGACATGATCAGTACTAGGTCCTGCTTGCTTTGCCAATATAAAAATTAAAAAAAAAACCTCGCTTTCTCGGAGTTAATAATAATACTTTTTATTATACCTTTCTTTTCCAGGCATGGTGCTTGGCGGGACTCTGTAATTGTGACGTGTCTTTACAGATGATTTCCTCTTAACATTTTTAATTATTTAGGTAAGTTTGTTAGAGGTGCCGCTACATCCTTCTGACGGTATACCCGTGTACTGTTTCAAGTTGAACTTTGCGTTTCCTTTCTTTCGTCGGATCCTAGCTATACTGACGAGCCGTGATATGGCAGAACGCGTCACATGATGGATCTGACGAAATGAACAGAAAAAGCCGTTGTTTTAACCATTTGGTAAATATGTACACAACGTGAGCGGTTTAAAAGAAATTTGCTAATCGCTTGTAAAGCTTGCCGTTTGGGAAGTAACGCTACAGTTCGCCGAATATAATACTCTAAGCCCTGAAAAACCTAAAGTTTGTGTTTAAAAGCAACAGAAAGCCATTTCTCTTTGAGATTTAAAGATTACGGACCAACGACGATATATTCAGCCTTTGATGTTGCGAAAGAAGTAAAGAGACCATTAGCGAAATACTCTAGCGTTGCCGAGTTATTTTTTATGGTAAGCTTTTACTTACAAAGTTTTGTAATTATAATAAAGTTTTATTAATAAACATAGGCATAGATATGTACCCTTTTTATCTATACTATTATACAGGGTGTCCGGAAATTATGAGCAAAAAATTTAGGGGAAAATTTCACGCCATCAATATTCATCCAATGAAATATAATCATTTCATAACGTTGCCATGGCAACCTTTGTATTTTTTCGGAAATTTTTTCTTGCTGGGGTACCCTGGAGGGTATTACAGTGGAAATTTTTTGACATAATATAAAGTGACAACACGGAACTTTATAAAATATCAACTGGAACTGTCAACAATCAACCAGTACTTTTTGTCAAACTTTTTATAATTTTAAATTTCTTTTATTAATGTTAGTTAATATTAAAGGAATAAAAACGCCTAAACAATACAAAATAATTTATTTTTTAGATACATAATTTTTAGTTACAAACTGTAAATGTACCTTAAATCCTCTTTCTACCTCTTCCCTTTTCAATGGACAATAATCCGATGGACAAATTCTATTGAATAAATGTCTATGTTTTAAATAATATAGGTAATATTTGGACAAAATTTTGTTAACTTCTTATCCACGTAATAATCTGTATTTTACTGATTTTTTAAAAGATATTGCTGGATGATCGAGAACAAATTTTCTTCCTCTAATTCACTACGGCATTCGGCAATGAGATCTTCCAAAAAAAACATGTACAGTACGGTGATGGGTTCAAAATCATATGACTTCTCGAGGCAAAATTCAGTAAACTGTCGCCAAACACTTGCTTTAGCTTTTTTTGTATTAGCAGGTGTTAACCCCTCAATTTCTTGCCTAACTTCTTACATATTATTTTGACCAAAGCGATTCATCTTGTGATCCCTATCTGCACTTCATAAACCAACACTAAATGTTAAATAACTGCGATCTTGTGCTGCGGTTACTCTTATATGGGCACAACTACAACTGACATATTTTTTTTTTAATTTGACATTTAAAGTAATTTCAAAGCATTCTATATTTATTGGCGTATAACTGTCTAATAACAAATATATATATATATTATAAAATCATTTTGTTGTGAAATTTTCTTACCAAATACCATTCGAAATCAAATTATACCTTAAAATTTTTTCTCGCACACGAATATTTTAAGAAAATTTTCGTGTGCTCAAAAAAATTTCTGGATATAATTTGACTTCTAGTGGTATTACAAGTGAAAATTTTACACTCTTAATTTCAACCAATCAGAAGCTTGATTTTTCTTCGGTTACCATAGAAACCTAAAGAATAACCGGAAATTTTTGACGTTTGTGGTAAAATTAATAAATGAAAATTTTCCTGAAACGTCATTTCAAAGACATTTCAAGAATGTCAAAATCATAACGCAGGAATTAGAATGGAGTCAAATTTCAATACAAAAAGGATAAGTAAACAAATTTGTATGTATTCGTAAAGTAGATACATGCTTCAAAAATATTAACAAGAACATAATGTTCCACCAAGTTTAGTTGAATGAAGTTAATAAAAAATGAAAATATAAACTGTTTTTAAGTTACTTATTAATGATTCATATAACTAAAGCTGGAAAATTATATTTTATTTCACCATCAAATTTCTTATTTTGTGAAGAATCTGGCCATATTAAATTAGATACATGCTTCAAAAATATTTACAAAACATGATGTTCCACCAAGTTTAGTTGAATGAAGTTAATAAAAAATGAAATTATAAAATGTTTTTAAGTTACTTATCAATGATTCATATAACTAAAGTTGGAAAATTATATTTTATTTCACCATCAAATTTCTTATTTTGTGAAGAATCTGGCCATATTAAATTAGATACATGCTTCAAAAATATTTACAAAACATGATGTTCCACCAAGTTTAGTTGAATGAAGTTAATAAAAAATGAAAATATAAAATGTTTTTAAGTTACTTATCAATGATTCATATAACTAAAGCTGGAAAATTATATTTTATTTCACCATCAAATTTCTTATTTTGTGAAGAATCTGGCCATATTAAATTAGATACATGCTTCAAAAATATTTACAAAACATGGTGTTCCACCAAGTTTAGTTGAATGAAGTTAATAAAAAATGAAAATATAAAATGTTTTGTTATTCCATGGCTTATTATGATATTAGTTTCAGTATGTCATTTCTAATAAAAAAATTAATTTTTACATAGGTTTTTTAATAAATGAATGTAAAATTTTCTTACCGAATCGTGCTTCAATTAATAACCGTTAATTTTTTCTCGATCATGAATATTCTTAGAAAATTATCCCTCGCCTTCGGCTCGAGATAACTTTTAAAATATTCATGACCTCAGAAAAATTTCCGGTAATAACACTGGCCGACAAGATTTTTCTAACACAGATCAGCTCTTTATTTTTATAATGAAAATACCCTTCTAATAATAGAAAAAATATTGGGAAAGCCCTAATACATACCATTTTTCAATATGCTAATAAGACCATTTTACATTAGCAGGTAGTCAATTTAATTAGGGGCGGTAAAAATGGATGCATTTTATAACAGAAAAATTACCTGAACTGTAGGAATTTTAGTAGGACTTCAGGGAGGATTTACAAAATATTGCTGTTTTCTTTGTTTGTGGGACAGTCGTGCAGTAGATCAGCATTATGTAATAAAAGATTGGCCACAAAGAAGTGAATTTCAGCCGGGATCTCAAAATGTTAAGTTTGCACTTCTTGTAGACCCCAAAAAAGTCCTTCTGCCTCCTCTTCACATTAAACTTGAGCTGATGAAAAACTTTGTGAAAGCTATGAATAAAGACGGTAATGGATTCAAATACCTAAGACAAGTCTTTCCCCAGTTAGGTGATGCCAAATTAAAGGAAGGTCTTTTTATTGGGCCACAAATCAGAAAATTGCTGGACGATGTCAACTTTACAGAGAAGCTTACCAGGCAGGAACTCAGAGCATGGAACTCATTTGTTAGTATAGTAAGGGGATTTTTGGGCAACAATATGGATGCAAACTATCAACAGTTAGTTGATGAACTTTTAGATTCCTACAAATCGCTTGGTGCCCGAATGTCATTAAAAATTCACTTTCTCCATTCCCATCTATCATTTTTTCCTGAAAATTTGGGAGCTGTCAGTGACGAGCAGGGTAAAAGGTTCCACCAGGATATCAGGACAATGGAAATTCGCTATCAAGGACGATGGGATTCAGCCATGATGGGTGATTCCTGTTGGTTTTTGAAAAGGGAAGATATGACCCCTCATAAAAGGAAAAAATAAAATTTAATTAGTGTGTTCAGTTAATATTTGTAATGGTTGTTTTTTCTAGATGTAAGGTATGTTTAGTAGGTGTAAAAATTTAAATATAGTCGATATACACAGTTAGAAAATTCTTAAATTATTTTGTCAATAGATATTAAATATTGTAACATTAAATGTGGTTCTATAAATGTAACAAGAAAACGTTACGTGTTACAACTTTTTTTTTCTCATTTTCGTATTTGGATAGGTCCATTCTACCACAAGATGCTATTAAGCTTTGTGTTACAACAAAAAAAAAAATTTTTGTCGGCCAGTGTAATTTAATCACTATTATAAGTGATAATTCTAGACCGAAAATAAATGCTTTCTCTTTCTATAACATTTTTTCGAAAATTGATTATTAACGACGTTACAGGGTGTTAAATTTAAATATAATTTGCAGTTTTAAAATACATAAGTTACTAGAACAATAAATTAAACATTCAAATCAAAGGTTCAAAGTGACGTCCTTCTTTAATGTATAAATTAAATCTTCATAAAAAATTCCGACGAACTCCATGGAATATTCCTTTCTTTGCTATGCTATGTTTAAGGTTGAAAATAAGTTAAAATGATTTCGTATTCATCACATGCAAGTTATTTTAGTGCTTTTCTCGAACACGGTTAGATTTATCGAAACGTAAGTTGTATACCTTTTTTATGTCAAAAGGTTAGGAGAATAAAAGTATTCAGCCAAAATGCGCATATAGTGTAGAACAAAAAAGGTGGGACCATTTAAATTAAAGTATAGGCTCCTATGTGGCGCCCTCTACAAGATACGAACAAACGGTTGGCAAATTTGTATTCCTCATCCCGATATACGAGATTTCGTCAAAATGGAAGAGCGTGGCAAATGATATTGCAAAATACATAATTATTACGTATATTTAAATAGACAACTCTAATATGAAAATGCAAGCGAATTTTTTTTACTGCATTATTTTCCTTTAACACATTAACACATTTTTCGATTATTCTCCGTAATTATTGCCTTTGGGTTCGCGTCAAATTGTGCTTAAAGTGGGAATGGGTTCTTGAAGAAAACACAGTTGAATCGCTAACTCGTTTTATTTTATAAAACGTTGCACAAAAAGCTTTTTTCTAATTTTGTCTCGAAACAGATATATTTCGAACGCGCTAGCGAGTTCGTAACAGATCTATTTCGAACTCCGAATTTTATTATTTAAAGGCTACATGACATGTTTTTTTTCACCGTTTAGCATAGCATTCTAGATAACTAATATGTTTTAGTCCAAATATGCAAAATACTACACGAACCCACGTATGTATGTTTGGTTGCCTAGATCTACAAATCTGTATGTATTGTTTTAGTTAATTAAAAAACACATATTAAATAATAACTTTATTGACGGAGAACTATTTTGCTTTTGTAGATGCTTCATGCTATCATTTTCTGCCAAATCCTATCCAAACTTCAATCTACTAACCTTCCAATGTCGATTTTAACTACAACTAAATTGAAATGCCGTGACGTAAAATCACGTCTTTTGAAATTCGAAAAAAAGTAGCAAAATCGCCCGAATTTCCGAACGCTCTGTATATGTACCAAATGTATAGGGATCACACAACGTATTCCGTCCAATTTCAAATCTCATATCGCTAAAATAACTTTAGATTCTCGTGGTGAAAATGGGTGAATAAATCAAAAAATGACAGTTCGCAAAATAATTTTTATTGTCCATAGGCTACTATGATAAAAAATAGTATTACCAACATAACATTTAGACATAAAAATTTACAAAATTTGAAGGATTTATTTTCTTTTTAAATATGTGTTTTTTATTGAAAAAACTACAAATTAGAAAAAATAGTATAAAGTACGTGTTATATAAAGCAGTTTTAAGCACTTGTCCCGTTATAAAACTCGCCGCAAGCGGCTCGTTTTTTAACATGGACGCGTGCTATAAAATGATGCTTTATAAAACGTGTACTTTAATATACTATTTTTTATCGATACCATATTTAGCTTATTTAAAGTACGCCTCAGCGTGTTTAAATCCCACTTTCAAAAACGCGCGTGTTTTAAAGTTACCATGACAACATAAACAACCCGTGAAACATGAAGTCCAAATATGTCAACTTTTTAATTATTGATTTGACAGAATTACCTTTTAACGTCAAATAAAATATTATTTTAAGCAATACACAACTATGGAGGACCTGAGGTAGGAAGCCGATCGCAATGCATTGAATTCGGTCCCAAATTAGCATCGATAATTCAGCTTTACGAGCCGCCGTAAGATGGCGCTCGTGTTCGAAGTGGGCTATCAAATAAATGGTTTCTTATGGACGCAATAACTATTTTTATTTAAATTAGTTCTTTAAGGAACAAATAAGAACTTTTATATGAATTTACACTTACTTTGTTATACTTATTAGTAAACTCGGCCTGTATATAAAGTTCCAACGATGCTTGGTTTTTAAAATACAGGAACATTCTAGCTACAGAGGGTTTTACTTTTGGAGCTAGAAAGAGACTTATTTGGCTGCGTTTCCTCTCTGAAGAAGATCCTGTCTTACACCCCGACACAAAGCAAACGCTACTTTTATAAATTGTACCATTATTCATTATAAATATGGAAATCAATTACAATACAACGTTATTTGTCTTGTCTTGCCTTCAAACGTTATTTGTTATTTCGAAAAATAAAATGTCAATTGTCAAAAGTATAAAAGTAAAAGTTAAAAACGAAGAAGAAGAAGACGACATCAGCCCACTTGCGACGCGAGAGCATCTATCGGCCAACTAGCGAACTAACCAAAAAACCGGGACAGAAAATGAAAATGCTGCCATTGTCAATCGGCCTCCTACCCTCTAGTTCTCCATATACACAACTATGGAGGACTTGAGGTAGGAGGCCGATCGCAATGCATTGGATTCGGTCCCAAATTAGCATCGGTAATTCAGCTTTACGAGTCGCTGTAAGATGGCGCGCTTGTTCGAAGTGGGCTATCAAATAATGGTTTCTTATGGACGCAATAACTATTTTTATTTAAATTAGTTCTTTAAGGAACAAATAAGGACTTTTATATGAATTTACACTTACTTTGTTATACTTATTGGTAAACTCGGCCTGTATAAAGTTCCAAGGATGCTTGGTTTTTAAAATACAGGGTATTAAACATTCTAGCTATACCTTTGGAGCTAGAAAGAGACTTATTTGGCTGCGTTTTCTCTCTGAAAAAGATCCTGTCTTACACCCCGACACAAAGCAAACTCTACTTTTATAAATTGTACCATTATTCATTATAAATATGGAAATTAATTACAATACAATGTTATTTGTCTTGTCTTGCCTTCAAACATTATTTGTTATTTCGAAAAATAAAATGTCAATTGTCAAAAGTAAAAGCACAGAAAAATAAAGGGTTTCAGTAAAAGTTAAAAACTATGGAGGATCTAGTTTTCCATATTAAAAACGAAGAAGAAGAAGAAGAAGACAACATCAGCCCACTTCAGACGCGAGAGCCATCTATCGGCCAATAGCGAACTAACCAAAAAACCGGGACAGAATTTGAAAATGCTGCCATTGTCGATCGGCCTCCTACCCTATAGTTCTCCATATACACAACCAATGTCAACGGTGACAACAATGAATCTTATGTGACAGATTGGAAGTTATTTTTTGTTCTCCACATTTTCATGACAACGACAGGTATATGAGATCACGAATTCGACCATTTCACTTACTTGCTAAGTTATTATTTCCATTTTTTGTAATATAAATACCAATAAGTGTACCAATAAAAAAAAATGTAAAGTATTCGTGGATAACTGGTCTTTGGTGTTTTAAAGACCTTAATATCCACTTAGTCGCTATCCTGTTCATGTCCCCTTATGTGCGTAAATCTTTAAAACTACGCAATGGATTTTGAAGCGGTTTTTTTTAATAGATAGAGTGATTCAAGGGAAATGTTTTTATATATAATACATGCATAATATTATAGGGAAACACTGATAAATTAGAGTAGGGAGAACGAACGACCCAACCTAACCGGTCCCCGGCCCGTTCAACGATCGATCCGAAGCCGGAATAGACGAAGACAGACTATGTTTTATGCATGGAATTGTGGACGGGCCGGGAAACGGTTGAGTTTGAGGTTCGCCTTATTATCTCACGTCGTATAATGACGGGCTGCAACGCAGGCCGGGTACACGTTAGTATACTATATTATTACTACTAAAAACGGATTGCATTTATTTATTGTAAACATTTCGACATCCGAAGGGACTCTTTCGGATTCAGAATCTCCCATATTTAAATTATTTTTGGCCAACACTTTGCATACAATAGAAAATTAGACGGCAATAATGACGTTGTCAAAATCGAAATTGAAACAATCAAAAATGCGGTTACCATGATATCGACTAATATGGACACCTGAAAATTTTAAAAATTACGAAAACGTTATCTGATATCAATGAAATTTAGACGAATAAAATCTATTTGCACTGTCGTAGATTAAATTTTGAATGATACACGTTCGATATGAACTTTGTTAATGAAACTTGTGCCATTAAACCACTCGGCTAACGCCTCGTGGTTTAACGTTGCACGCGTTTCGTTATAGTGTTTATATCGAACTAGTATCATTAATAACTATATTAACACTGAAATGTTATTTAAAGTAAATGTGTTTAATTTTGTGATTGACCGTGCGATGGGGCAAATTGCTCATAGGTTTAATAGTATGAAAAATATCAACAATCTGTTTGATATTGTAGTCCCAAAAATTGTATTAAAGTGAAATGAAACAGAAATTATAGAAAAATGTAAATCTATTCATACAAAATATTCTGAAATATTTAATTTAAATAAACTTTCAGCTCAATACCTATATTAACCTAATAAACATTGCAAAACCTGACTTAAATGACGACTTATCGGTAAAAGATTCTTTTAATTTAGTTTTAAATAAATACGGTGTATTCGAAAGTGACTTGACCGAAGTTTACCTATTATTCTTATTATTTTCAACACTACCAAGCTGCCAACAGCTAGTGTGGAAAGATCATTTAGTAAACTTAAATTAATTAAAAACTACCTCACGGCTAACAGTAGCCTTGCCCTATTATCCATCAAAGCAAGAAAAAGAGATATTTAGTTTTAGGTAGCATACTTCAAACAACGATTTCGAATATGTAGGTATATTGCTTACCATTGAGAATTCACTTTCTTTGTTCTTTGTCCATGTTTACCTTTCCTCTGTACGTTCTTTGATTTAATTTTTTTTTCAGAATATTATATTTGATCATTATTTTAAGTTTCCGGATAATGTTTTATCAGTTACCAGTTTAATAAATATAAATACCCTAATGTTTTTGATGTCATCGAGTTTTTTTTTGAAAGGTACAAAGGGCCCCATAATTTTTTTTGCCCGGGGGCCCCATGACTTCTAGCTACGCCACTGTCTAGAATTATCCCTTAATTGTTTTGCTCATCATTTCCGGACACCCTGTATAAATTTGTAAAATCTTGACTGACTGATTTATCGACGCTCAGTCTAAATCCCTAATCCTAGAACCATGAAATTTCGGGGATACCTTCTACATATAACGTAGGCATCCAATGAAAAGGGATTTTTCGAATATCAACCCCAAAGGGGGTAAAAACAGGGGTTTTTATAGGCATATCGGTACCTTGAAAAAGGGGTGTAGTCTATAACTATCCATAATTTTAAGCTATATTGCTGAAAATTGGTACTACGATTACTCATAAAATAAGCAAGTACCTACGTGTTTTAATGCTTTAAGAAATTTAGCCCTCAGGTTCCGTGTATTAATGCTTTAAGAAATTTAGCCCTCAGGGGGTAGAAATGGAGAGGGAAGTTTCCAATGCAACAGCAAGAGAAAAAGATAATGATATATATGTTTAACCATTTACGAGAATTTTGCCCCTGAGGGAGTAGAAAAATGGGTATAAAAGTTTATATTGGAAAACATATTTTTCCTCTGAATTTCTTAAAACTAAACATAAATATGAAAAAATAGTCCATACTTAAAGTGGAGTTGAAAGCATGAAAAGGCAAGAAAAACGCGAAGTCTTCCTCCACAAAATTTAATAGAATAAAAATTCTTAGTATACAAGGTCTCTACATGTTTCGAACGTAGAAACGTTCATCATCAGGAGACAGAAAGTATGTTGCTGATGGTTGTAGCAAAAGAGAAAACAAAAAGTGGTAGGCGAGGGGTGTCTCACTAGTCAAAATTTGTACACCTACTGCCAAATTTGGCAGGACTTGTCGTTTTTGCCCTTGTCCTGCCACGGTCCTGCTTGTCCTGCCAGGGTCCTGCTTGTCCTGCCACGGTCCTGTTACTGTCCTACCACGGATACGCAACTTCTAAATATTTATATTCTTTCTTAACAAAGAATTAAACTCGGAAATAAACAATAGATTTTATCAATAACTTGCATGAACATAATAAATGAGACTGCATACTCGACTAGTCGACTGGTGTGATTCACCGGTGTTTACAACAGACCTCAAACAGGAATATTATGCGGCGACGCGCGCCGAAAACTTTACAAACTGCGACGTCTGTTACACGCACTTCAATTTCACTTTCAATTAATAAACAAAAGGAAACAAAAATATTTTTTGCTTCCCGCTATTTATCCCTACTCCTAAAGTTATTGGATAAATCTGATTGGATCTGAAAGGTACTGCCTGTCCTGCTTTGATCCTGCCACAGTCCTGCCACGGTCCTGCCACAGTCCTGCCAGATCCTTCCACAGTCCTTCCACAGTCCTGTCAGTCCTGCCAGGTCCTTCTATAGTCCTGCCAGGTCCTGCCACAATCCTGTCAGGCCTGCCACGGTCTTGCTAAGTCCTGCCTTAACATTTGTACACCTACTGCCACAGTGAGACACCCCTCGGTGGTAGGTATCAAATCTTATGGTATTAAAAGTTATAACGATAAAATTGCATTTTGAAATTATTAAAATAAAAGTATGTCAAAAACATACGGGGTATGTGGAAAAGATTTATAAGTAGGTATAGAAAAATCAAGAAGAGGAAAATGGATTAAGAAAATTACTCCTAAAAAGAAGTTTTTAAAGGGTTTTCTTAAAACATGTCTTTTAGACGATATAGTGTGAAAAATATTTTTATGTGTTGGATGAATGTTGTAAGCATCATAATGTAGTGAATTCTGTAAAAATAGAATAAAAGAGAATTGAAATACCCATGATTTTTTATAAAAAATAGAAAGTACTTACTGAGTATCAGACATAAAAAACGGTTTGGGGCACTGAATACTAAAATTCAGTAACCCCCCTATGTATTAATTTCTAAATAATTGAAATAATAGCATAATTAAACATTTTAAAAGAAAATCAAGAAATTTATCAACTTTTCACGTGCAATGGTTCAGTGACGAAAGAGAAAGAAAATGGAATGACAGTTGATAAGACCGATATGGTGGTAAGTTCAAATCAACACTAAGCATAAGGGGAAAAAAGGTCAATTAAGATTGTGATAGTATGATAATAGTACAATCTAACAACCTAGAATAACTATAAATACTAAAAGTTAAGATAAGAAATATAATTAATTAAAGTTGGGGAAAAATAATTTAGATAGATGAAAATAGGTGTCCCAAAATGTTTTCTGTGGTGACCAGAATTGGTCGAGTAGTAAATGCCATGGCACAGAATATATAGCTTGCGTCGCTGCATACTCTGTAGTAGTGGTAAATGTCTGTTACAAAGCCAAAAATTTTTAAGGTATATTGTAAATTAAGTGTAGAGAAGTAGATAAATAGAAAATTTAAAAGATTTATACATAAAAAGATATAAGTAAGATGAAAAGTTAGATAGATAAATAACTAAAAAGGTTAATGGAAGGATTCTGCTTTTTAGTTATTTATCTATCTGACTTTTCATCTTGCTTATATCTTTTTATGTATAAATCTTTTAAATTTATTATTTATCTACTTCTCTACCCATAATTTGCAATATACCTAAAAAATTGTTGGCTTTGTAACAGACATTTACCACTACTACAGAGTATGCAGCTACGCAAGCTATACAGTGAGGACCTAAAGTCCGCCCCCCCCCCCCCCTCTAACTTCTAAACCGTTCGGTATATTTTAATGAAATTTTGAACGATAATATTTGAGCAAGTCTTGCACTTTTTGACATACCAATGACAGCTTTAAATGTCAAGATGACAGCTGGGTCCGCTTTTGGAATATTTTTTTAAATAGAACACCCAGTATATTTTTACATTTTTAAATTCCACATAAAATTATAATTATTTTTGATTAAATGCATTATTAGTCTATACTTCATAGTTTCCGAGATATTGATTCTCGAAAAGTGACATTTTTGAACTTTGACAGCTTATAACCTTCTAACAGTACGTCTTAGAGCAAAACGGCTTACATGTCCCTATCTTCAATTTTTATTATCTTCCCAAAAAAATCAACTTCCGGTTAAACCGGATGTAACTCGAAAGCAGGAAATATAGTTGTTCCGGTTTAACTGGAAGTTGATTTTTTTGGGAAGATAATAAAAATTGAAGATAGGGACATGTAAGCCGTTTTGCTCTAAGACGTACTGTTAGAAGGTTATAAGCTGTCAAAGTTCAAATGTCACTTTTCGAGAGTCAATATCTCGGAAACTATGAGGTATAGACTAATAATGCATTTAATAAAAAATAATTATAATTTTATGTGGAATTTAAAAATGTAAAAATATACAGGGTGTTCCATTTAAAAAAATATTCCAAAAGCGGACCCAGCTGTCATCTTGACATTTAAAGCTGCCATTGGTATGTCAAAAAGTGCAAGACTTGCTCAAATATTATCGTTCAAAATTTCATTAAAATATACCGAACGGTTTAGAAGTTAGAGGGGGGGGGGCGGACTTTAGGTCCTCACTGTATATTCTGTGCCATGGCATTTACTACTCGACCAATTCTGGTCACCACAGAAAACATTTTGAGACACCTATTTTCATCTATCTAAATTATTTTTCCCCAACTTTAATTAATTATACTTCTTATCTTAACTTTTAGTATTTATACTTTATCTAGGTTGTTAGATTGTACTATTACCATACTATCACAATCCTAATTGAGCTTTTTTCCCATTATGCTTAGGGTTGATTTGAACTTACCACCATATCGGTCTTGTCAACTGTCATTCCATTTTCTTTCTCTTTCGTCACTGAACCATTGCACGTGAAAAGTTGATAAATTTCTTGATTTTCTTTTAAAATGTTTAATTATGCTATTATTTCAATTATTTAGAAATTAATACATAGGGGGGTTACTGAATTTTTGTATTCAGTGCCCCAAACCGTTTTTTATGTCTGATACTCAGTAAGTACTTTCTATTTTTTATAAAAAATCATGGGTATTTCAATTTTATTTTATTCTATTTTAACAGAATTCACTACATTATGTTGCTTACAACGTTCATCTAACACATAAAAATATTTTTCACACTATATCGTCTAAAAGACATGTTTTAAGAAAA
This sequence comes from Polydrusus pterygomalis, assembly GCA_963969555.1. Classification (NCBI taxonomy): domain Eukaryota; kingdom Metazoa; phylum Arthropoda; class Insecta; order Coleoptera; family Curculionidae; genus Polydrusus; species Polydrusus pterygomalis. Next base: position 155,384,858 of record OZ018376.1, on the reverse strand, counting down.
CCCTTTGAAAACTTCTTTTTAGGAGTAATTTTCTTAATCCATTTTCCTCTTCTTGGTTTTTCTATACCTACTTATAAATCTTTTCCACATACCCCGTATGTTTTTGACAAACTTTCATTTTAATAATTTTAAAATGCAATTTTATCGTTATAACTTTTAATACCATAAGGTGTGATACCTACCACTTTTTGTTTTCTCTTTTGCTACAACCATCAGCAACATACATTCTGTCTCCTGATGATGAACGTTTCTACGTTCGAAACATGTAGAGACCTTGTATACTAAGAATTTTTATTCTATTAAATTTTGTAGAGGAATACTTCGTGTTTTTCTTGCCTTTTCATAAACATAAATAATTTAAATACAAGTAGTAAAAGTATTTCTTATTTTTTTTTTACTTGTCGCATAAAGGAAGAAAAAATAAAATTTTTTACGGTTTCAGTTTTTAAAAGTTTGAATTATTTATTGAAAAATAATTAAACAAAAAGCGCTTTTTAATAGACACTCGCACCACCAGCGATTTACGTCATAACAAATTGACCAGTCGCAGTGTCTTGGACTGCCAGCATCTGCCTAAATAATATCACGTCTAGTGTCCTGTTCTTGTCTATTTAGGTTTTCGAAACAAAGATAACGATATAATCGACCTGAATGGCGCGGATAATGGGTTGACGTAATAAGTATCTGATCAAATGTTTTCAAACTTTCTGTTTTCGCCGCCGCGTGTTTTTAATTGTTTTTAGAAAAGGTTTGTGACCATCCAGGAAGATTTTCATTATTGGGATGTATTTTCAATAGGTTCTTATTCAAGATGTCAATGCTGAATACGTTAAATTAGTTTATAGTGAAAAAGCTCATTTTAGGGAAACACATAGTTTTTAATTTTTATTCAAATGTTGCTAATATTCCAAACAACATTTATTAAGATAAATAATTATATTAATTAATTATATAATTTTTTAATTTTTTTTTATTTCTCTCTAAACCCAAAACGCAGGGCCTCCGCTAGTGTCTTACACAGACTAGACTTGGTTATTAATGATCTCAACAAAATACAAAATGTTCAAAACACTGCTGGGACGATAAAAGAAATACTAACTTTTTCTCTTTCTTATTGCCTTCTACGATAGAAATCCCAATCAAGGAAAACGCTAGAAATTTAGGACTTATACTTGACAACAAATTAAGATATAAAGAGCACATTACATATAAATTAAGATCTGCCTATGCTGCTTTAAAGAACATATTCTCCCTGCGTCACACTCTCGATTCTAATGTTAAGGCCCAACTATGCGAATCACTTATACTGTCACAGCTTAACTTTTGTGATACTGTATACGGTCCTTGCTTGGATAGTTTGGATATTCGAAGAATTCAAAAGCTACAAAATTCCTGCCTTAGGTATATATTTGGAATAAGGCGCCGTGAGAGAATTACTTACAAACTTGCGGAGCTAAACTGGCTTAACATGTACAATTGACGGGTGCTGCATGGCTCCTGTTTTGTATTCAATATTATTTAAAAAAAAATCCACTATATTTATATCGAAAATTAACTTTCCGAACCGACGTCCATAGACTAAACATCAGACCTAAGACTCTGCTTGATATTCCCTACATCATAAAGAGCTATTTAAGCGATGTTTCTCGTATAACGCTGCCAACCTAATGAACGCTAATACCCCAACCGACCTATCGCTGAGCTGCCAGACTTACAAGAAGAGAACAAAACTGAAATTGCTATCTGCTCAAGTGTGATTTTTTTTTCTTCTTTTTTCTTTTTTGTTGATCATTTGTCTTGAGAGTTGCCTGGTTTTTCTTGTTCTCTTTTTATTCAACAACCAATCCTTCATATCTTACTTTCCTTTGTTTGAAGACTTTTTGTTTTTTTTATATTTTACTGCAATAGTATATAATAATATTACTTGTCTATAATTTTGCTGTAACTTATTTTAGTAATGGATAGTACGCGTTGCCTATTTCATTTGTTCATATTTTTTTATGTCTTCTTTTTTATATATGTATATTTCTATGTTTCTAGTCTTATTTATAGTCTTAGTTATTTTATAGATTTGAGTATACAAAGGCCGCAACAGCCCCCCGACAACCTGTTGGGAAAGCTGATACAACGGCCTATTAGTCCCTAATTTGTCTAAAGTTGTTATAACTGTTACTTTTTTTTATGTGTTTCTTCTTGTTGTATATCAACTTTTGTAATATTGAGAGGACTAATAAACGTCTTATTATTATTATTATTATTATTATTATTATTATTATTTTTATTATTATTATTATTATTATTATTATTATTATTATTATTATTATTATTATTATTATTATTATTATTATTATTATTATTATTAAACTGTTGATTTTGTAAAAAAATTCTATAGAAATAACCATACCAAGACTAGCCTGAAGACAAACTCAAACAGCAAATTACCAGACGAGCAGCATCAAGGAATATTATTGGGTGTCTGTCTTTATTCCGTACAAAATCTCGCTTATATAATCCGTTTTAATGCGATTTTCAGAAGAACGGCTGTTTTAATCTTAGAGCTACATCCCAAAAAAAAAATGGGTACAGAAATATTGACAAAAACGAAAGAGATTTGTCTAAAGTACGACCTAGAACTTCAGAGGAAGTAGATACTTGGATGGAAATGTTCAAAAACAAACCTTGGGACGAAAACTTAGAATTTGTAAATCTACTGGATAAACATTTAGAATTCTTTCCTTTAATTAAAAAAGACATACCGTTTTTTTGACCTTAGCCCCTACCAAACAATTAAAAGGTCCGAGCATGTCGACTGACTGCTTGTTCTTGTTGTCATTGCCAAAATCGGTGTTGCAATCTAACAGTAAACATTTTTTACCATAATATGCTGCGTAAATTGTGCCCACTGTATATTGGATTTGTTATTTCCTATTCCTTTTGGCTACTTTAATAGGAGACGACAATACAGAGAAACAGTTTGTTATTTGCTAAATGCAAAACGTACTCCTACTCTATGCAAATAACTATACACGCGCTTCGGAACGGTAGATAACAACGATTCGCACGGCAGTCTTCTCGTTCTTAACCGCCGCGCGAAGTCTTCCGTTGTTTCCACGCTCATCTCAAACAGCAACAATATCACTTTCAACAAATAAAATAGTTAAACTATCTTTTGTTTTAGTTTTAGTTGGTCCAGCTTAACTTACACATGTGCAGAATGGATAGTGAGAACTTCAATTACATATGTTGCATTCGCTTGGTGATTAAAGACACAATAAAAAACCACAATCGCTACTGATTTGCTTAAGCATTACAGTGGCCATAAAATTGACCCCCACGTCCTGAATAGAGCACTTTTTAAACCTTAAACCACATCACCTAGTGATCATAGGAGAGGCAAGAATCGGACTGCATAGACTGCAAAGTTCTGGATCACTTCTTTGGGTGAACAAAACTGGACACGCACTCTAATGGGATACCATAAGAAGACCTGAGTTAAAAATGAGATCAGACCACATAAACCCCAGGAATCGCTACGACATAGCATTCAAAACAGCAATTGACGAACGTGATGCGTGGAACAATAAAACACCAAAATCCTAAAGCAATATTCTGGCACTCGGATGGCTCAAAAACGAAAAATGGGAACCAAGCAGCAATACAGGGGGTAAGAGCTGGGCAAGTATCCACGCTGTTCCAAGCAGAAATCTACGCCATCTTGCAGTGTGCGTATAAAAACATCAGGAGAACCTATATCAATGACCGAATCCACATATCCTCTAACAGTCAGGCAGCCCTTAGAGTGCTAATAAGGTAATTCCAAGACTGGTCTGGGAAGGCTAAAAGAAACTTCTGGTCCTGGCAAAAACTAACATAGTAATACTACCAGGAAATGAAAACTTGCAAAAAAGGGTCGGCCAAGACCTTCATCAGTCCAGAATCGGCACTTGGATTTCCAAGGTGCACAGTAAGAGATGCTTTAAAACAATTGATGAACGCAAAATCTACTGGATCAACAGCCGAGAGAAACCATAACAAATCCTTCATCTGAGAGCCCCAACAAACCCGAGCAAACCCAAAACTAGCGAGACAGCTACTTCTGATCAGCAGAACCCAGCTGAGAGCCAACACAGGAACTCTTACAGGACATATGGCTGTTAAGAAGCACCTACATCGTATGCAACTGTACAGCGGCTTTACGAACGAGATCGGGAAACGGTACAGCACATAATTTGCCAATGCGAGGCATTGGATTAAAAAGGGCACCAAATACTCGGCAACCAAGACTAGAACTGGAGGATTTACCGACAGTCTTCCCAGTTGACCAACACAAACTTGTGTAAGAAACTTGGATAAATGAGTGGGTGTAAAACCAACTAGTGTAAGCAGCATGGGATAAACCTGGCCGACGATGATCCGGCACATGGATGGACCCTCGCGAAAAAGAAAATGGGTTGGACTTTGGATGCTTTTTAGAAGACGAAATTTTATGACTCAAAATACTATGTTTTTGGTTAATGCAATGGCCGTATGTAATTTTGGTAATGTGTTATCGTTGGTAACTGGTAATATTGTGAATGCTTTAGCGTGAATATTCATCAATTTTATTCACCCTGTATATATGCCTAACCTCCCTCTCAAGGCATAAATTTTCTGGATTCTTGACTATTTAGTCACATTACTTTTAGATTTAAATTCTACTGTTATTGTTATATCCGAAACCAGAATGTTAATGATATTGCCGGATATTCATTCATGATTACTCGACGTCTATTCTGTTGCTTTACTTAACAAAATGGTTTAATTAAAGCTGGATCAATCCAATAAATTCGCGAGACAGTGCTGGTGCGTGACGCAAATTTCGCGATCTCGGTCTAAATTGAACTAATTTATCGTTATTCTCCTTTTAAACAGTGACGTACGCGCACCGCCTATCGCTTTATTTAATTAAAAATTACGATAATGTTAAAATATTCCAAAAAATCTGAAAATAATATCTTTTCAAAGCACTTTCAATAATTTTTTTATTATTATGTATTAAGTAAGGGATTTTATAGCCTTAATTTAATAAATAAATAAATATTATTATGGAATTTTATATTACAGTTAATAGGGAACTTTCCAATTTTTTTTTTCAATAATATAATTTAGTTTGGCCTGAAAAAAGTATTCCCCAATTATTACTCTTTAAAAATCAGTAATAACTTGGTAAAAATTCTTTAAAGTTTCGCGCGTGTCAAAAGCATTTCAAACGATCTCTAAAGCGCGTGAAGCCCGATGACGTCAGGGGGTATGACTTTTGGTCATCCGTCATTCTGACACTCCCGACAGGTGCCGAGCGACCCAATTTGCATTTGGATTGCCGTGTGTTATTGTTATTGTATTGTTGTTTTAAGGTCGTGTCGCTTGACGCGTGGATGTCAAATCTGACAAATCATCAAATTTATTGAAAACCTATAACCTATTTCGTGGATGTCACACACAAATCTGACAAATGATACCCCTTGACGTCACGACTACTAGCAGCGCGTTTTTACCCGCTTGGAATAATTTGAATTTTGTGGCATTTTTAAATCTTCTAGCGGTCTTTTGGGACGAAATATGTTGTTTTTTTTTGCTGCCATATGTTTTATGACAATATGTACTTATGATTTATAGAATTTTTTCCCCATTTAAAATTTTTGTCAAGTTCCCTATTGACAAAAAAGAAAAAGAAAATAATAAAACAAATAACAAACATACTTTTCTTAACTTTTTCGCTGCAAGCTCATCAATTACTGTGTCAAAAATTAAGTTACCTACATCTAGGTAGAACACTAACCCAAATCTATGCGACTAAAGTAAATGAAAACTGGCTATTCATAAATAATTCCTTCTCAATCTATATTGTTATATAAAATTGTAAAATGACTGCTGATTCCTCAACGCCCAACCTAAACCCCTTATCCTGGAATCATGAAATTTCGAGGATGTCTTCTCCTTATAACGTAGGAATCCACTAAGAAGGGATTTTCCGAAAAATTTTATAAGAATTTCTGCATCTCAGAAACTAAAACACGCGAAGTTCTAAAAATTGGTATACATACAGGGTGTTTCATTAAGGGTGGCCACCGGCCATATCTCGAAAACTATTAAGCATTGAAACTTGGGGAAACATAAAATTCTGGAAATTATTTTTAAGTTTCGCATTTCGCCACAAAGGGGCACAATTGAAAATTAATTTTTAAAATTCTAAATTTCTCTGAAAATTCCTATATTATGGTATACCTCTGGTTAGATCATTGGAAAGAACCGACAATTCTGCATCATTTTGGTTAAAGGCTCATTGGCGTATCGACCTTGATAAGAGTGGGGGAAGCTATTGAAAGTGAAATCATTAAAATCGCTGTAACTTCTAAATGACTTATCCGATTTTACTAAATCTGAGCTTGTTTGGATAAAAAAGGTAAGTACTTTTAGTTGTCGTATCCAACGGTACATGATAGTTTCTATTAAAATTTCTAGAGGGCGCAATTTGTAATAATAACAGTTTTTTCGATTTTATCCCGAAAATTCAAATCATACGGTATAACTATGACATCATAATCAGAATGTAGATTAAATTTGCAAGAAAATTGTGAAGACCGCAGTTTGATATCTTTGTTGGTTTTAGAGTTATTGCCAAAACAATAATTTTTAACACTTTTATCGAAGAAATTATTTTTTTTATAGCTTCCTGGCCACAACAAAAAAATATTTTTAAACTTTATGATTCTTTTATGTGTAGGTTTGTTACTCATTATTCCAATGGCCGAAAAACTACTTTGAAATTAATTACATAATCATGGAAAACTTCTAATTTAAGCAAGCATAATATGATGTTTTAAAAAATAAATCCAGATAGCCGTGAAACAAAATCGGCAGATTTAATTTTGATAGGTATTTAGAAAAGTTTCTCCTTGATTCTTTCTGAATTACCTTTTAAATAATCAAAACTATAGGCTTGCCGTATATTTTTAATGTATTCAATATGCAGGGGCGGCTCGTGGTATTTGAAAGTGGTTAGGCACAGTTGAAAAAAATTCGAAAAAGGTTTTTCTGTTTCCTTCCGCCAAACCCATCCCCATGGGGATGGGTTTGGCGGAAGGAAACAGAAAAACCTTTTTCGAATTAATATCTGTGGTCCGGCACTTATACCGGTTTTGAGGGCATCTTGCATAATTTTCTGTTTTTACAGAATAACCCTTTACGACTGACCTTTTCTAAGGTACCGTACTGGGACGCAAGATGTCGCACTGGGTTTTATGAATCCCGTTGATGACAGTTGAAAAAGTTTTTTTCAGCAAGGTTAGATTTTAAAGTTAGTCTAGTGGTCACTCTACTTCGTCAGTCAGGTACATTTTGTAAAAAAAATTATAATATTAAATTAAAAAAATTGGAACATAGTTTGTAAAGCTAGGGCTATGTTATCGAACAATTTGTTCATATAAAATATGTTTAAAAAAATGTTCAAAGATCCGATTTGATTTCCCCACACCACCGATAGTAACAAGACTAACAAGACGTTTACTCAAATCTGAAACAGGTCGCTTTACTTCTTTTACTATGTAAAATTTATCTTCATAGGAATTACTTGAAAAATTCTGCTCATTTACTAAAATTTTAACAAGATCACAAAAGTAGGATTGCGAATGTTTACATTTATCTCGGAAAGTTGTGACGCTGTGCTAGGTCACGCTGAATCAATTTTTCGCTAATAAGCACAAAACAAATAAACTAATAAGTAATAAAAGTACCTAATGTAATATTAATATTTTAGAAAAATCACTACCCACTGTTGGAAAAAAAGCAAAACAAAAGTCAGTACGGAAAACCACAAAAATATTTACCGAAAACTATAATAAAATATAATGCAGGTGTAAAAGTCAAATTCACTATGCGCTATGCGCTCTCTCTAAACTCTTAAATTTTCAACGGACAAAACCTGTTAATCTAATAATAGCATTTCTCCAAATACCGTCATTAGTCCCCTCGCGTGCGCATTAATTTTACGAAGAGAGTTGAGGCTGGCCTCAAAAGAATGTTTTTATGCGTTATTTAAAGCTAGATTCGACTGGACTATTACAGTATCATACATCCCAATGACATTAGATATTTTCACTAATACGCTAGACAAGAAAGCGGGAGGTCGTGCCTCTAACCATATACGACCGCATGCAGAAATAAGATGGATGATAGATGTTATTTCTAGCGAAGCACTCTAGATTGACGGCATTAATTCTAATGGATATATTATTATATTTATGCAAATATAAAATAATATAAATTCGTAATTATTTAATTCGCAAAATTATTGGTGAGGCACTGCCTCACCTGCCTCATAGGAGAAGCCGCCTGTGTCAATGTGCCCCTATTGCGGAACAAGCCATATATCCTGAACGAGCCATATATCCTGAACGAATGCACCATACCAGAAGAGTATTTCGACGACTGGCAATACGTTTAAGGCAAACGGGAAATGTACTACCTATTTCAGTTGGTATCAGAAGACGTGCAGTGAGGAGTGAAGACAACATTCTAAACGTTCTTGCGTACGTGGAAGCGAATCCGCCTTTAAGTTCAAGAGAAATTTCCATAGACCTTGGTATAAGGGTTATTGCAGTGTTCCGAATTATAAGGGATTTTAGATTATATCCCTATAATGTAGATTTACACCAGGCCCTATCGGAAACTGATTTTGATAAGCGGCTCGACTATTATTGCTATTAACTAAGAGAGATGTGTAATGAAAATCGATAAAATCGAAAAAACTGTTATTATTACCGTTGGATACAACATTTAAAAGTAATTACTTTCCTCTTCCAAGCAAGCTTGAATTTAGTAAAATCGTATAAGTCATTTAGAAGTTACAGCGATTTTAATGATTCAACTTTCAATAGCTTCTCCCACTCTTATCAAGGTCGGTACGCCAAAGAGCCTTAAACCAAAATGATGCAGATTTGTTTAAGCTTTCTAATGATGTAACCAGAGATATACCATAATATAGGAATTTTCGGAGAAATTTAGAATTTTAAAAATGAATCTTCAATTGTGCCCCTTTGTGGCGAAATGTGGAACTTGAAAATTATTTCCAGAATTTTCTCATAGCCACTTTAATCATAATTTTTTCCCTCAAGTTTCAATGCTTAGTAGTTTCCGAGATATGGCCGGTGGCCACCCTTAATGAAACACCCTGTATATAGATGTATATTCCTTTAATAAAATAATAATATACGTAGTTCGTTTTTTGTTTTAATTTCACGTAGGAGTTCAGAAAAAGGGTGTAGCCTATTTTGAGGGGGTACCTATAAATGTATAATATAATAATTGTAAACTATATTGCTAAAAATATGTACTATATTTACTCTATTAAAATAAGCAAGTGCGTGTTTTGATGTTTTGGAAAATTTTGCCCTTAGTGGAAGAAATGGAGTGTTGCAGTTTCCAGCGCAATCGCTAGAAAAAATATAAAAATAAAAGATTTTGGACAAATTCTTTGCTTGAAATAAATAAACGTGATTAGGCCATTTACGAAACTTCTGGCCATAGGGGTTGGAAAAAGGGGTATAAAAGTTTATATTGGTAATAGTAATTTACGTTACAAGACAGGAAGGTAGTGTTTTCAGGTCGAGACAAGCATTTCCAGGGCGAGCCATAGGCGAGTCCTGGAAGCTTGGAGAGACTTGGAAAACACTAATTTTCGGTTGCGTGACGTACCATATTTTTTTTAAGACCGACACTTCGATATATTTTATAATCTACGTGAAACAAGTTTGACATAAAGAACAAAATTAAAAATCAACGAACTGTCACTCGACAATACATCGAAATGCTGTTGTCATAATAACGAAATCAAGGTATCTTGTATTATCAAAGAGCGATTGGAAAAACAAAAAACAGTGTGACAGTGACATTAGAGACCGGAAAAGTGACATTAGAGTCCGGAAAAAAATTTTCCGGTCTCTAATGTCACTTTTCCGGTCTTGCGATCGGAAAAACGTTATTTTCTAGACGAAAAATTGTCCAGAAAGTGTAAATTTTCTGGTCGGTTTAAAAAAAAACAATTTTTAGTCCAGACTGTTTAAAAATATCAGATATAGTTATGATTAACTATTATATTTGTGCCAAAATACAATTAAAAAAGTTGAATTTATAAAATATTTAGAAATATTATTGATTGATCATACTTTAAAATGGAATAATCTGATTAACACACTTACGAAAAAAATAAAGAAACAGTTTGCGTAAATTAGACTTTTAAATGTATTATATAGAATACTTTGTTTAATGTTTTATTATGCACTTTTTAAATCAATCCTTTCCTACGGTATAATTGAAATTTTCAATATATTGCCAACTCATTTAAAAACTTTAAGTCTTCAAACATTTGGGAGAAAATTAAAATTGTGGATTATTTAAAATTATATTAGGGTAAACCAACTTCTAAATAGTTAATATTAAGATTTGTATTGTGGTTTATTTCTTTTATTTATAATTTTTCCTTATTTATAAAATATTTTTGAATTGCTTATATTTTTAAATAATATATTATTAATATAAATAAAATTATATATTATCTTTTTAATTACAAACAAGCACACAAACAACTTCATTAAATTTTTATATTAATATACAAATTCTTAAATAAATAAATAATTAATATATCTTTAAAAATGCATTCAATAAATTCCCCATCCTGTTAAAGGTCAAAATTTGAGTTTTTTCTCAAAAACAGATAGAATGGGACAAAAACCCGTTTAATAAAAGTTATTAGGAATAAAAAAACAAATTTACATTTATTGCTTTTATAGAGCTAAATAAATAAATAAATAATGCCTTTATATTTTAAGAAAAAACAAAATATTACAATTTATTTTACGTACAGAAACTTAACTCTATCTATTAAGGTAGCATGGCGTAGTCTAGCTTTAGTAGCTACTTTACTGAACCATACCACAACAAGCAAACCTAATAAAACAATATTAAATATATCAAAATGTAAAATTAATAAAGAAGCAGAACAATAATAATTTAAAAAATCTAAATTAGTATTATTTAAATAAAAGATATATACAGGGTGTCCCAAAAGTAATGGGACACAGAGCAACAGCAGACTCCTTAAAGCGAAATAATACGATTTATTTAAACTTGCCTTATCCCAAAATTGATAACAACCAAGATACAGGGTGTCAAAGTTTTAATTTTGTTTTCGTTTTTTTGCGATTGCTTCTTAACGAAACGACATAGCAGCACAAAATTAAGGGTTTTGGGGTTTTTTGAGGTAAGGAATTTAAAATTATCCATAGTTTATATTATATATTATATATATTATCCTTCTATTGCTCTGTGTCCCATTACTTTTGGGACACCCTGTATATATTAAGTTCGCAGCATATGGAAAACTTTTTTATTATTCATTTTACGAAAAAAAGTTATTTTGCATAAAAAGCTTTGAATGATCTAAAATCTAAAATGCAACCATCAAATATCGAATTTTTCCAGTCATATACGAGGTTTGTCAAAAAATGTGAATTTTACCCAAGAATGTGAATTTTTCCCAAGAGTAAAGTACCTTTATTTTTGACATTATCAAAAATTGTTATTAAAAAAAGTTAATCAAAACTAAAAACCACGTCTAATTCAATTGTTAAACAAGATTCTTTTTGGAAGCCATAATATTTTAAATTTTGACACTAGAAGTTGATGATTAATGGTATCGAATGCCTTCGAAAAGTCCAATAATATTAGTGCACTATTTAGTTTTTTATCACTAGGACGAACTACGTCATCGATTACATTAATTAGAGCTTCAGAAGTACTAAAATTTTTTCTAAATCCACATTTGGTATCAGGGATTATTGCATTTCTTATACAAAAATCATACTATAAATCATATGATACAATATTTCCTCGTAAATTTTAGAGAGGGCAGGCAAGATACTAATAATTCTAAGGTCATTAAAGCGTGCAAAATTAGAAACCTTTGGCAGCGGTTTACCAACCGATATCTTTCACAGATCAGGAAAATAGCTCTTTTCTATTCAACAATTTATAACATGAGTAATATATTTATCAATAAATGGACTGCAATATTTCAACATTAAAAGTGACACCTCATCAACCCCCGTTGCGTTAGTCTGAATACTATTTAAAATGTTATGTAATATAATATGTATAATTTGTCGACATTGCCATTGTTTAAGTTATCATTATAAAAGTTAACTTTATTATTGCAATCCGATACATGTTGCAAAAATGCCCCAAAAAAATTATTGATATTATTAGGATCAGCTAAGTTATTGGGAATACAAAATTTTTTACTTGAAGTAATATTAAAGTTCTTTAACCCTCTCCAAGTTGAACGTGTGTTTCCCTCCTGCAAGCATAATGAAATCTAAGCTAAGCATTATATACTTATTTTATAAATAATTGAACTACAAATTTCATGTGGAACAAAAGTTAATTTTTTAGGTCTAGATAAATATCTATAATAAGATATCATTCCAAACATTTTATATAATTTTTGTCTGTTCCTTTTTTGTTGCTCCCGAAGTAAAATATAATGAAGAAAGTTTTGCCGGGAAAAATTTACGACAGAGTCAGACGCACGCACTCGGATGCTTAATTGCAATATAAAAACGCGGTTTTTTCATTCCCAGAAGGCAGCGGGATGAAATAAAGAAACCTTTTTCGCTACGGCGGAAATGAAAAGAGAATGGCCATTTTTAGAATTTAGTAAGGACGGGGGCAAGGAAAAAGCTTATTATAAACCTTTGCTTAGATAAAGATAAAAATTATTACTGGCGCGGCGTTGCGTTGCTTTGAAATTACCGGGATGATTCAGCAGTAAAAGCATTCTTTGAAATTTTTATTCGAGTCAACGTTGGCAGCAAGAACTTTTTAGGAGAACTATTACATTTCGAAATACTAGGAAAATGATACTGTATGATATTGTAGTGTGTATTATAAAAAGCTTGGTCAAATTTATTATAAGCTCTCTACGCCAAAATTGACGAATTTTTCATTAAAGGGGAATTTTGGGGAGTAGATTGCGAATCTGAACACATTTTTCACCGGAAACACTTAGTATTTAAGTGCCATTTTCCAGATTATTTATCTTATTGCAAATTAATCTCTTTTTATGTTACCCAATGTTGTTTAAAAGGACATATTATGTTATTGGTTATTCAAATTAATTGATTCAGCCGATGCTAGGTGGAAATCCATAATTGTACAGTGAGGACCTAAAGTCCGTCCTCCCCCCCCTCTAACTTCTAAACCGTTCGGTATATTTTAATGAAATTTTGAACGATAATATTTGAGCAAGTCTTGCACTTTTTGACATACCAATGACAGCTTTAAATGTCAAGATGACAGCTGGGTCCGCTTTTGGAATATTTTTTTAAATGGAAAGGGGGTTCCAATGGTACCTCATTTTGAAGGTCTTTTAATGCTTAAAACATTCTCCAATTTAAAAAACATTTGGTTCAGTATTTTCCAAACAGGAATCAATAATATCGGTTTCTACATTATGACTACCACTGTTTATAACACACTTTTTTTACCTATAGTTGTTCATTGATTGTTGCTGTCATACTGTTTTTAAATGTCTGATTGACAAAAAATATTTTTACCTCGAAATTGTCTTAAATGGCTCGTTCTATAGAAGATAAATTTGAAGCGATTATTATTTTTGGCGAAGCTAACCGAAATTACCATGCTGCTGTTCGTATGTTCAATGAACGATATCCGGAACGCCAAATATGCAGAAAATTTTTGCGACAACTAATCTTAAAATTTCAAGAAACTGGTTCGGTTAAAGACGCACCAAGGTCTGGAAGGCCAAAAATCGTGGAAGATGTGAAAGTACAAGTTTTAGCTGAAATGGTTGTTACTACCCAACGAAACACGTGGCTGAGGCATGTAATGTTTCTCGTAGTTCTGTCAAAAGAATTTTGAAAAGCCATAAATTTCACCCATATAAAATGAAAATTATACACGAACTAACAGAAGATGATCCAGATAGACGACTAGAATTTTGCGAAATTATGTCAGAAAGAATTGTAAGGAATAATTATTTGCGGAATATCTGTTTTAGTGACGAAAGTACTTTTTTCTTACATGGACGAGTTAATACCCAAAACTGTAGGTACTGGAGTGATGAAAACCCTCATGTTTTTCGGGAGGGACACACACAGTTTCCCCAGAAAATAAATGTTTGGGCAGGCATTTTGGGTAATCACATTATAGGTCTGGTATATAATCTTAATGGCCCCAGGTACCTGGATATGTTGCAACATACAATTACTCCACTTATTAATGATGTTGTTGCCCAAAACCCACATGAGTTTCAAGAGGTTGTATTTCAACAAGATGGTGCCCCGCCACACTATTTTAGGCAAGTCAGAAATTACCTAGACGAATCTTATGAAAATAGGTGGATTGGTCGTTGAGGTCCGACAGAATGGCCAGCTAGATCGCCAGACCTAACGCCTCTAGATTTTTTTCTTTGGGGATACGTTAAAACTGAGGTTTATAAAACGGCTCCAGGCTCATTAGAAGAACTTAGGCAACGAATTACAGATGTTTGTTTAAGGATAACGCCACAGGTGCTTCACAATGTCCGAGAGGAATTTACTAATAGAATATTTATTTGCCAAGAGGTCCATGGCGGTCATTTTCAACAATTGTTGAAGTAACCACTGTTTTGTAGATGTGTCCCTTTATCTTTTGTTTAAAATACTTATAATTAATAAATTTAATTTCATACTGAACCAAATGTTTTTTAAATTGGAGAATGTTTTAAGCATTAAAAGACCTTCAAAATGAGGTACCATTGGAACCCCCTTTCCATTTAAAAAAATATTCCAAAAGCGGACCCAGCTATCATCTTGACATTTAAAGCTGTCATTGGTATGTCAAAAAGTGCAAGACTTGCTCAAATATTATCGTTCAAAATTTCATTAAAATATACCGAACGGTTTAGAAGTTAGAGGGGGGGACGGACTTTAGGTCCGCACTGTATAGTATTATGGAATAAAATATTAAGAGAGAAAATAATAGACACGTTTTCTACGTTTTCCATAAACCATCTCATACTGATACTATCATGCACAACTCTTCGTGCCACCCTAGACAACCCAAATTAGCTTCTTTTCACAGTATGATCCATATACTATAATAACTCTCCATCTAAATAAAATCAATTTTCAATAATAACTAAACATTATTAAACTGGTTGCAGTTATAACGGATATAACTCAAATCTAATTGACCAAATCCTAAAAAATAAAACTTACAAGAAGGCTATTGATTTAGTTTTTCCTAGAAGCAAAAATTCTGACCAATTTAAACTTATCACTTTCTTTGGACAACCTAGCAAAGTAATGGGGCAATTTTCTTAACAAACTTGATATAAGTTTGTGTTACAAAACTAATAACTCTTTAAGTAAATTTATCAAAAACAATAAAACTTAAAGCGATAAAAACAAAAAATCATGCGAAGATTGTCCTAAAACATACAATGGCCAAACGAGTAGACATTTTAACAAAATAATACAGGAACATTATAACAGTTTTCTAAAAAACAAAACAGACTCAAACTATGCTAACCATTGAGTTGATTATCAACATAATTTCGATTCTTCCTTTAAAACCTTACATACAGAAAACAAAGGATTGAAACAAAATTTGTTAGAATCTATGGAAATAAATAAACTTAAAAATACGGACCTGTTACTTAATGATCAACTAGATATAAATAATTCACCTTTGTTAAATTTATTCGGTTGACCATATACTTAAGATTTTGTAAATTACCCATATTTTACCTTATTTAATTTTTAACCCTCCGTTGGATTTTCCCGCTATTGTAACCCTTCCACTGTTTTATTTACATCTTCAATAATTTAATGTTATTGCACCCCCTTTTTATTTTCACCTTTTATTAAATCATTGTCATCTGACGAAGCTACAGTGTTAGCGAAACATGTCATTTTTCTTGTTAATATAGTGGAAATTTACAAGTTCAACTTTGTTTTACTGTTATCCCATAAAACGATATATTGGTTATCCAGTTAAAATATTTATTTTTAAAACAGTGTATGTTAAAATTAATTCCTTTATATTCATTAATATTATTCAGTACTCATTATTTGACATTTAGGAAGCCCGTTATTCATTTATTTTTAGTTCGTAAGACGCCTATTATCCTAAATTATTTTGGTATGTATATAGGAGAAATCAAAGGTAATATTATTATTTTGATTATTTTTAGACAAAAAAACATGAAAATCAAGGGAAAAAAGTACCAAACGGTATAGAACATAACTAGTTTTATTATTTTTTTCTTAATTTTTATGTTGGAAAGGAAAGGATATTATATAAATGCAACTGTGGCACTAGAACCTCACGTTTAATAACGAAGCGTTTCCGTTGAAAGTCGTTTTGAGCTTCGTAGGTACTCTACGCCCCAAAATTCATCATTTCTACAAAAATCATAAATTTTAACGTGATGAGCGCGTAGTGGATATTTACCAGAAAAGTAGATAATAATATATATTCAAAACTTTAATTTAAAATAGGAACCAACTCAAAGATGTAAATGAAAACTCTTCTTCGTCTTTTTGATCCTGGAAATCGGTTAATAATATCGATATTAATATTCAATTCATTCCTAAATAGTGTCATGGGTTACCTATGGACATGTCGCAGAATTTGCTGAAAATCCTGGGGCATGGCACCAAAACAACTATACTGGCTTTATGTGACGGTTATCAGACCAATGATCACGTACGGCTCTGTCGTTTGGTGGAAAAAGGGCCAACAACGACAGGCTCAAGCGAAACTATCCGGACTGCAGAGGCATGCATGCCTTGCGATCACTGGAGCTATTTGCACAACACCAACGGCATCGATGGAAGTCCTATTAGGACTTATACCACTTCACATATACCTGGAGAAGGAGGCCAAATGGGCCACCTACAGACTATATCAAGCAGCTAATAACAGGCCGCAGTCATGTATCATGGAGGACACCAACTTGTTGGGCGGCATGCTGACCTGCGACATGTTGAATATGCCCTCAGACATAATGACAAGAAAATCCAACAACGAACCGCCTTACAAAATTATCCACCCCAGAAGGGATGAATGGGTCAGTAACAGCGCCGACCTGTTAAAGGCGGAATTTGGAATATTCACAGACGGCTCCAAAACTAAAGAAGGTATTGGAGCCGGAATTTATGGCGAAAACCCAAAAATAGAACTAACTATCAGCCTGGGAACTATGACAACCATATTTCAAGCAGAGGTTTATGCAATTGAAATGTGTGCAAGACTGCTGATAGACCGACGGTATGCACATAAATCAATCAAGATATTTTCCGACAGTCAAGCTGCATTAAAAGCTCTTGAATCGAGATGGTGTACCTTAAAAATGGTGTGGAGCTGTCACGAGGCACTATCCGAACTAGGTTTGAACAACAAAATAACTTTAATATGGATACCGGGACACATGGGTCTGGAGGGTAATGAAGCTGCCGACAAGCTCGCTAAGAGAGGTGCAGCTCAAAAATTCACAGGACCCGAGCCGGTAATAAGTATATCTCATGCTACGGCCAGAAAGGCAATACTAGCTGAAGCAGAAAGCAAATGGGAAAGACACTGGTTGAATTTACCAGGTCTAACACACTCAAAAGCATTTATAAACAACCACATAAACCGACAGTTAACTGACAAACTACTAGAGCTCAACAGGTCATGCCTTAAAGCACTAGTGGGATTGTACACCGGCCACTGCAGAATGCGACACCACATGTATAAAATTGGAATAGCCCCAACTGATGAATGCCGGCTTTGCATGGAAGATGCAGAAACAGCAGAACACGTAATGTGCGCTTGCCCCGCAGCAGGAAGAATCAGATTCGCCCTATTTGGCGAGATGACTCTGCTGCCGGATGACATTAAAAATGTCTCCCCCAATACCCTCATTACCCTAATTAAAAGGTTGAACTTATTGGGGGAAATATAAATAAGGTGTGAGCCACAATAGACCGCATGGTCGCGGTGGAGGGTTGGCTGTAACCCACTCACTTTCAACCTAACCTAACCTAACCTACCTAAGAGAAAGAGGAGGGGGGCAAATGCTCAGTTAAAACTGCCCGGTTAAGATCGGACAACGTCTACCGTTGTGGCCAACACGAACATACAGTGGCATTTTATGTATGTATGAGAGAATAAACAATATGTTTAGATGCCTGCAATAAGGACAACAGATTAATCAGTGTTGTCGACGTAACCAAAGCATGGCGAGTCGATCTCTCTCTTAAAGAGGGGATTATTTATTATTAGTAGTTGCTGAAATTAGCTTGACAGAAATTCATGCAAAATTCAGTAATATTTGGAAATTCGTTTTGGTTGTGCTTAACATAAAATTATTATTTTACATAATTTCTATTTCATGTAGTTAACTAATCAGTTATTGACTAGTGCCCGGGAGTCCGTAAGAAATAGTTAAAACTTAATTTGCGAACATCTTTGCTGGTTTGTCGCTGCCTCCAGTACAAGTCCATGAAGCTCATAAATTTAATGTAAAAACGATTTAAATTCCATTTTGCAAAAGGTTTAAGTCCGTTGTTCAATAATGAAAATCACCATATTTTTGTAAACCTATCTCGTAAATTTTTAATGTCAATAAATTAGTATTTCGAAAAACTTCGTTTAAGTTAAAGGTCCCGTAGTTACCTTACGCCCTCGTTACACCCTAGAATCTGGGTGTGACATATTGAAAAATGCAACAATTATTTTAAATAGTTTGTTTTTATTAGCCTAAGTTGAAAAATAAAACGCTAATATGCACCCCCACTTTTAAATCTATCAAAAATATTTAGAATAGTTTTCTGTGTTGGGACAGGTTGGTCGAGATATAAAAATGCAAAACGCCTACCTCCTCTGCACTCGCAGCCTTCGGAAACCATAAAATAATTTAAATTTTTTGTTTTTGGAAATAAACCATTTCAAAACACCAGCACATATTTGACCCTGCGCTTACCTCAAAATTTCAGTCCGAACGTATGTGTTGCTATGGAGGAGGGATGCAGTGAGAGAGGAATATGAATCGTGTTCGAACAGTTGGCATAGTTGAATCTTGGTCGATCTATTTTATTCATTACTTTACATTAAGCCTTGAATATCAAACTATAAGAAGGCCATATAAGCAGATTTTGTAAATCTGCTACGTTAAATTCATAGATGGCACAATGAGTCACCAACAATAAAGCGTGTTTATGCAATCACAAAGGACAAGCCTTTTCACTACTAAATAAAACATTGTTGCCGCCTGTCTGTTTGACTTGCTGCATGATCCTCTCCCCACTACCATAACCATACCGTCACGTGCATCGCGGTGCATTGATTGCCTTGCACTGGCATAATAATATTATATCGTCGGCTTAGTGCAAAAATTCATTAAGTCAAAATTAACAGTTTTGATTAAAACCCAGTATTAAGAAATGGCGGAGTTTAAAGTGATTTATTTAAAAAAAGTGCAATAATGTTATGCTTACGAAGTTGTCATGTGCATATGTACAAAGTTTTTTAAATTTATTTTTATAGCTTATCGTAAAACTTGATTTCACATAAGTACTCATACCTATCCTAGATTTTAGTAGCTTACATTTATCTTCCTAACTATAGTATTGTCTAGACCTAAAAATGTCCCTATTTTTAATTGCTTTGTAGCATATAATATTTTCAAGATTTTGACGTTCCAATGTTAATTACATGAAAAAATATTGACTGCCATGTTTTCTATTTCTGGCAGAATTAAATGACGACTCTCACTATTTAATACATACCTACCTACGCTACAACGTATATGGTGGGTAACATATGAATGATGTGCGGTTTGTGTAACTTGATTTTTATTTGCAATTATTACTACTTTTCAAAATGGTTAAAATAAGTAGGTTTTACTTTCTTACTTAAGAAACATCCAGTTTGTTTGTATTAGTGTGTTACGTATTTTGCTATTTTTCGACGAAATAAAACCTATTTTAGTTATACTTGCTGTCGCTTTTATCTACTTTTATTTGTTTAACATTTAACACCTAATGCAGCGGTAAAATCATGGTGAAAATCTGTCCAATTACCTCGGAGTAATCAGCGTACATATTATTATCAAAAACATACATTCGGCTGGAATTGAGAACCTCCTATTTTATTGTCTGTTTCAATAAAATACGACATGCGGCAACACCACGACATCACATCAGTGAATTTGAGACATCTGTTGCCTAGGCGCTGCATTTATAACTATAGATTTACAATCAACTCCACAATGGCGGCCAAACAGTCTCCAATACAGTCTAAAACAGGGTTGTCAAGTTTTCTCGAAGATCCGCTATTCTTATAGTGCATTAAGTTCATGCTTGCTAGTACTTTATATCAACATACTTCCCCTTTTTTTCATTAGGTTGCTTTAAAACTTCCACGTTTTCAACATGAATTCCACGATTAGAAATCAGTGGCGGCGGAATTAGCTACGTGTACAAGATCTAAATTCAAAATGAAGACATTTTAGATGGGCTAAAGAGTGATTGCTGAACACAATTTGTCCACGTAAATCTATTAAATGAGTTTACGACTAGAATCAGATAATTGGTTTAATTATCTTTTTGTATCTCTGAGTTCTCGGCAGACATAACCCTCCACCGGCACGGATGGCCTCTATAAAGTTCTATAAATTGAATTATAAATTCTTTGCGAAAATGCCTTAAATCAGTCATCTCTCTGGCAAAAAATAAACCACCATCGACCTGAACACCACGAAACACAAAAATCCCATTGTGTGCTGTGTATGAAAAACGTCGGTTATTGTCGAAAAACATGCACGATTGTCTTGAAAAACATCGATGTATCTAAAAAAACTTTTTGTTTCAAAACATTGATGTTTTTGCCCATCCCTACTCGCAGACCTAAAAATATTAGGTAATAACCATAGTTCCCCATGTAAAGAAAGATTCTTATTAATTCGGTTAACTTTTTGCATACTACACCATGATTGTTTATTACTGAAAAGGATTTTTCATAACAATTACAAAAAAATCATCCAAATTGCCACTCTAACTTCAATTGCGTTGAATTAATTCAGCAACCTGGCAGAGTGCTGGATACGATTTCAATAGATTTTTTTTTTATTCTCTTATTCACGTTTTGCAAACTAGTAGAATAAGAATAAGTATTGATAAATAAATTTAAAATTGGTATAAGGAAAATTATTACGGATAAGTTTTATTAAAGCAAATGCAAGAGCTATCGGAATTGCCAAATTTTTAAGGGGATTTTGCAAGGTATTTTGGACAAATATGTAAATCTGGCAATGGCGCAATGAAATGGAAGATAAGGTTGGAATATAGTAAAAATTTTGAATATCCTCGCAAGATGGATGCAAAGTCACGTGACACACTGTCAATTTTGGTCTATTAAATTTTTATAAGTTGGCATGAATTTCAGGACCGGACATGAAAATTATACATGTATTGTGATACCTTCTAAAATAATTGATGCAATAGTCTCATCGGTTCAACCGGTTTGATATTGCCAAAAAATATTAATAATAATTAATTTTAAAAGTTTTGTTTTATACATATTATAATTTGAGGTAGGTAATAATAAACATGAATTTTTATATGGTTTAAAGATAAAGTGTCAAAATAGATTTTGTTTTATATTATAAATCTAGTTGTGCCTGAATTATGAAATATATTCTTGACAATAAATATTATATTATTTAACTCAAAACAAGTATTTTACTTCAGAGTTCGGAATTGATAGTTTATACAAAAAAATTATATATTAGCATTACTTAAATGTCAAAAAAAATATTTGAATACACTTTTATTATTATTATTATTATTATTATTATTATTATTAGTATTATTAGTATTATTAGTATTATTAGTATTATTAGTATTATTAGTATTATTATTATTATTATTATTATTATTATTATTATTATTATTATTATTATTATTATTATTATTATTATTATTATTATTATTATTATTATTATTATTATTATTATTATTACAATATTTCTAAAATTGTATGTATAAAGTTAATAGCTTCAGTTTAGCCAGGGATTAAATTTTTCTGTCAGTGGAAATCCTACTTTAATAGTTTTAGACTTACGTAAGCTACATAGACGCAACAGTGGCTTTTATGGAATTTGTTTGTTAAAATGCAATTTATTGATACGGTTACATTTCTAAACTTGTGTGTAGGCTAACTTGATGTTAAACACTTTATTTTATTGTAATACAAACAATAATAATAGTAATATTCAATAATAATTTCATTTATGTAAGGTACTTAAATCTACCCAGAAAATGGAATTATATATTTGTTCGCTATCCTATTACATATTAATATCGTTAGCTATTTAAACTACTATATAGGCTAACATAATGTTAATGAGTTTATTTCAACCTTACTATTGCCAAACAATAATAAGAATAATTCCTTCGAAATCAAATACCTAGCTGATTTTTAAAGGTTAATAATATGGAAAGATGTTTTGGCATTAGGCAGAACTAGGCGATACCCTGTTTTGTCCAACCATCCCCTACCTATCATCAAGTCAGAGAAATAATTTCTACTTATTTTTCTTGAAACAGAAAAGGATACCTAGATAATGCAAAAATCTAATTACATTAGAAACCTAACCGTTACGAACAAACATTTTAATAACAAAAATTTCACAAACTAACTTTTCGACAAAAACGGCGTTCAGATGAAATGGAACTTATAACCTACTTATCAATGAAATCAACTAACGAGCAAGGCACACTATAATAATTATGATCCCTAATGAAAAAGAATTAACAAATTTTAACCTGTAAATTTTTGGTCGAATGAATAATTATTGTAGATAGGTACATAAAGTTAAATTAAAAGAATTTCCGTTGCACGTCATACCTTCAAGTATCAGCAGTGTTGCCAGTTTGTAATTAAAATACCCCAGTAAGGAAATGCTTCGGCATTTTTCAATAAAGGTAAACAACGTAATCAACAGAAATGTGTATGAATCCCTTTGTTGTTCTTAAAAGATCAGTTTTTAATCCTATTTAGAAAAGGATTTGCAGTTTTAGTTAAAAACGACTTAAATAAACTCACGAAAACACGAAATGAAAACAATAAACGTCAATCAAAATTCGCCAAGACATAAACTGACATCACCGATGCGTTGACACTTCTGTTGCCAACTGTCAGCCCAAAAAATGCAAATGATATTAATTTTTAAAAGGTTAAATTTAAAAAACATCCCCTTTAAGCGGCTTAGTATCAAAGAAGAATACATTAAGTTTCTTTTACATTCAATATCGCATGAAATTTATACATTTTTTGCCCAAATTTAATTTTCTTATGTTTCCTGACCGATTTTCAATTATCAGCTGATTGATGACGTGCAACGGAAAAGTATATAAACTTAAATCAACAGAATTTCCGTTGCACGTCATCAATCAGCTGATAATTGAAAATCGGTCAGGAAACATAAGAAAATTAAATTTGGGCAAAAAATATATAAATTTCATGCGATATTGAATGTAAAAGAAACTTAATGTATTCTTCTTTGATACTAAGCCGCTTGAAGGAGATGTTTTTTTAAATTTAACCTTTTAAAAATTAATATTATTTGAATTTTTTGGGCTGACAGTTGGCAACAGAAGTGTCAACGCATCGGTGATGCCAGTTTATTTCTTGGCGAATTTTGATTGACGTTTATTGTTTTCATTTCGTGTTTTCGTGAGTTTATTTAAGTCGTTTTTAACTAAAACTGCAAATTCTTTTATAAATAGGATTAAAAACTGATCTTTTAAGAACAACAAAGGGAATCATACACATTTCTGTTGATTACGTTGTTTACCTTTATTGAAAAACTCCGAAGCATTTCCTTACTGGGGTATTTTGATTACAAACTGGCAACACTGCTGATACTCGAAGGTATGACGTGCAACGGAAATTCTGTTGATTTAAGTATACTTAAATTAAAAGAATTTCCGTTGCACGTCATCAATCAGCTGATAATTGAAAATTGGTAAGGAAACATAAGAAAATTAAATTTGGGCAAAAAATATATAAATTTCATGCGATATTGAATGTAAAAGAAACTTAATGTATTCTTCTTTGATACTAAGCCGCTTAAAGGAAATGTTTTTTAAATTTAACCTTTTAAAAATGAATATAATTTGAATTTTTTGGGTTGACAGTTGGCAACAGAAGTGTCAACGCATCGGTGATGCCAGTTTATTTCTTGGCGAATTTTGATTGACGTTTATTGTTTTCATTTCGTATTTTCGTGAGTATCGGTAGTTTATTTAAGTCGTTTTTAACTAAAACTGCAGATCCTTTTATAAATAGGATTAAAAACTGTTCTTTTAAGAACAACAAAGGAATACATACACATTTCTGTTGATTACGTCGTTTACCTTTATTGAAAAATGCCGAAGCATTTAAATAGCCGGTGCAAAGAGCTAATAGCTTCTCTAATAAGCTATTTTGATGAAGAACGCAAAAACAATGGTCCATTATTACCCTTGACAGCAGTTAGAGAAGTAAGTTTAAAGTTAAATGTTAAGGTCTATAAATTTGATTTCTACTTTACTAATTTTTAGAGAGTAGCAGCAGCTCTAAATTTGAATATCTATACTGTAAGCGCAGTTTCAATGTCAGTTAAGGGAAATAAGTTACTACTAAATTAAAAGACAGACAACTGTTTGATGGTTGTCTTACCTCTTTAAGAAGTCTGTTAAAGGAAATAGGCTTCAGATGGAAAAAAGATGAACCAAGGCGAGGTCTCATGGAACTCTCTCATGTAGCATTTAAACGACTGGTATTTTTGAAAAACTATATGAAAGAAAAAGAAGAATCCTTGTACCAGTTTGTTTTCTTAGATGAAACATGGATATTTCAGAATGGCACTGTTGGTCGATCTTGGCAAGATGATAATAAAAGAAGCGTTAGATCTACTAAAGTTGATGGTAAAAGGTATTAGGCTGTAAACAAATATATAAACTTAAACTAGATAAATGTTACCCAGTTGAAACATCTCTTTAGGTACATAATACTTCATGCTGGTAATGACGATGGTTTCATCGAGGGTGGAGAAGCAATTTTTTCTTCTAAAACTAAACTGAGCGACTATCATGGAGAAATGAATCAGCAAAATTTTTTGCAATGGTTTGAACATCAATTATTGAAAAATTTAACAAAGCCATCAATGATTATAATTGACAATGCCCCATACCATAGCATGTTGCTAACAAAAATACCTAACACGTCATGGAATAAAGCTGCAATTCAGGAATGGTTAACTACTAATGAAATTGAATTTGCTTATACCATGTTCAAAGCTGAACTTTTACAAATCGTAAATAGGTTTGTACTTACAGGAAACTTTGTATGCCCTTTTTTTTAACATATTGTTAAATATAAAACTTAAATTATTTTTAGACATAAGCCTCCAAAAAAATATTTAGTTGATGACCTCGCTGAGCAATATGGACATAAAGTTTTACGGCTTCCTCCATACCACTGTATGTTTAATCCAATCGAACATATTTGGGGAATTGCTAAAAATTATTATAACAGACATATTGGTCGAGATGGCAGCAAAGAGACTGACTGTCTAAATATGTGGAAAGAATCATTGAGTACCGTTACTTCTAATGTTTGGAAAAATTCAGTGCGGCACACAGAAAACGAAATATTAAGATGGTATGAAAGAGAACACGTATTAGATAGACTGAACATTCAACCCCTTGTTATTGAAGTAGATGAAACGAGTGATTCGAGTGATTTAGAGGAGGATTAACGACCTATCCTTGTATTATTATTTTTATTATTCTTAATATTGAAATTTAAGTACTAAAAACAATAGTCTGTTTAAATAAGCACTACCATAGGTATATTTTTGCCAGTGGGTTTAAGCAAATTACATAGGTAATTGTATAATAATAATATAGTATAATAGTGTATGTTGTTAAAACAGAAAAATAAAATAACTAGTAATCCTCTCATTGTAATAAATAACAAAGAAATCGAACCAGTTCAAAAAATTAAATACCTAGGATTAATTATAGATCATAATATTGATTGGAAGGACCATAGAATTTATTTAAGCGACAAAATATCACGTATAATTGGTGCAATTTTTAGAATAAGAGATTATATCACTACAAAAACTAAAACGATGGTTTATATAAATTGTATAAAAAAAGTAAAAATAAAAATGACTATTCTAATAAAATGTGTTTATATTGTAATGGAATATTTTTAAAATAAAATAAATAAATCTGCGTTTGTTTAGGTAAATTTGGCTTGTTTTTATTTAAAGAAATACTTTGCAATTCCCTTACTGGGGTATTTTGATTACAAACTGGCAACACTGCTGAAACTTGAAGGTATGACGTGCAACGGAAATTATTTTAATTTAAGTTTACTTACCGCCCAAACTAAAGTAATTAAAATTCAATGAAAGTAAAAATAAACGGCACCATAATCACTAAATATTTTGAAAACGTAATTAAATGTAACAAAAAGCACAAAAACGCAATTCATAACTCGGTATTTGGGCTCATTACGGTCCACTACAAATCTAGGGATATTATTATGTCCCAATATCAGCTGATCGATGACAAATTTCTGCTGTCATCTGTTTTAAAACGAGACTATTCGTGCCGTTTTCTATAACAAGCTATTGGGTAAAAACGTAAATAACTGGGGCTGTTAAAAAACGAAGTCTATGAGGGGCTTTAAGTTTGTCTTCCTTGCAGGGTGGACGACTAAAAAAAAATTAACGAAGAAAGTGCCGGACATACGTATTTTCCGAAGTTTTAACTCGTGTACAAAAATTATAACCTTGAAAGATATAATTATTGTAAGCCTTTTGTCTTAGTGCCTTTTACATCTGCAATCCCGCACTTTATATATATACCTACACAGTCCTGTCGCATAACTCAAACCAGCAATTACAATTTTAAAAGTATTTTCCTCAGTTAATTGCTGCCGAGAATTTAATTGCTTTTGTAATAATTAACGGAGAGACCTACTTTTAAAATTTACTGTTCCGTGGATGCAATTATATCGTTGCGGCTGATACAAGGCGGTATAATTTTAGAAAACATTTTAGCTTCTACTGATAAATGTCTGGCTTTAATGATTCTGTCCTTATAATGTTGTTTTAAATCACATTGGTATCTTAAAACGCTTTTTTGCTAAATAGAAATTCCACTAAAATTTATTCTTCGTTTAAAAGTAAAGGAATAAGCACCAATCGGATTACACAGCGACTTTCAATTTGTAGTTTCGTGTGGGCCACTGAAGGTACTCCTGCCCTGAATATGCAGTGTAGGGATATGAGTACCTTGAATGGTAAATAAGGCTTGCTGATTAATTTACGCAAATAAGACTTGGCAGTCAATCTGTATTCATGCAGGCAATCTATCCAATTGAGTTTTAATTTAAAAAGTTATTTTTTCCACTTAGGTGCGAGGCGTAATATCTTCCCAAAGTAACCCCCAATCGTTCAACAATACCATTTTTCTAAAAACGTAAATAAAAATGAGGAATTTTGCGAATCATCCTCACCCGCTTACCATACACACCCCTGAAGCACTACCCTTGTTCACTTTAAATTTTTAAATGGCACTATCCCACTACTAATGATACCTCACTGAAAAGCTTATACTTGGTACGAAATTTTGAGATAATACACTACGCCCATTAATTATGGAATATTCAAAAATGCACGCCCAAATTAATAAGCTGTAATTAATTTCGTTAATAATGAACCAATTTTGAATTTTTTTTTTAAATTATAGATATAAGATTCTAGGGTTTAGGGCAGAGTAGTTTGCGTCCTGACACGTCTTATTGTACAGGGTAGCGCATAAACTCTAGATGCATGTAAATTTCCTTAAATTTTAAACTGACATATTATCTTACATAAAAATTGAATTTCATTTATTTTTTAAACGAAAGCAATTAGACATCTATCTGCGCTAGAAACTGGCCAAAAAGTTTCGCCATGCCACTAGAGGCATAGAAAAAAAATACCATTTCTTCGAAATAAATTCTGTTGGCGAAAAAATGTTTCCTAAATAATCAATGAGTCATTTTATCATTTTTGGCATTTGCTAAATTTAGAATAAGAAACATGTCAACAAATAAAGTCTATAATACAGAGTGCTACCGAAATAGCTAACCATTTAATTAAATTGCTTAAAATTAAAAATACAAAAATGATAATACAAATTTAGCGATACATTTTTAGTATCGGCTATTCTCTCCACGAGCATTAATAACTTCTTGACACCGTCGTGGCATGCTTAAAATTAAATTTCTTATTAATTCGTGGTCAATATTCTGCCATATTCGATGCAGTGCTTGTTTTAATTGTGAAAGAGTTTGCGGCGGGTTAACTTCCGCACGGACTTGCCTCTTCATATGGTCCCACACATGCTCAATGGGGTTTAGGTCGGGGCTTCGAGCTGGCCAATTCATTACAGAAATTCCAGTGTAAGCTGCAGACTTTGCGGAGAAAATAGGAAAACTGTACAGCACATAATCTGCCAATGCGAGGCACTGGATTGAAAAAGGCACCAAATACTCGGGCGACCAAGACTAGAACCGGAGGATATACCGACACTCTCCCCAATTTTCCGACATAAACTAGTGCAAGGAACTGGGATAAACGAGTGATTGCAGACTCTAGGAAAAAAAAAGTTATTACAATATGACGAATGAAATAATAATCTAACAAACATTATAAAGATCGGCATGAATGCTACCCACAATTCTCCAAAAAGACAAAGAAATCCAAGATATATTTTTTACTTAATGAGAATTGTAAAAATAATCACATTTTTTTTTTCAGACGGATCCTTAATAATGAATTTGATTCGCTTTTTATTGCTTTTTACTTTTAAAAGTTATAATATTTATTATTATCATTGTTATTATTATTATAAATACATAAATTATTTATATTATTATGCTAATTCTAGTATTTTACAGTAGAAGTAAAAAAGATAAATTGAAATCGACGTTATATTAAAACAATAAAAGGACCTGGATAATTAGCATGTAATAAATAATGAGGTAAAATAATTCACAAACAAATAATTCTAGTAATATTAATTGGTCGTTTCGTAGTCATTAATAATTATATTTGGCAATGAACATGGCCGATAGGTCAGTTTATTAAAACTGCTTTTTGTTTCTGTGTAATAGATCAGATAAAATGCTGGTGGAAATTATTGTTTTGTAAAGAGGTTTTTGTTATTTTATGTAGGTATATAGGTTAGGATTACGGATGTTATTCCATCGACTAAATATATTTAACATAATGATATGAAAGCACTTCTTAGAAATAATTAATTTGTGTTGGGCTACATGCTTGGTGAAACTGTTGTTCCATTGCATAGGAAGAAAAAAGAATAACTACTTGTTATGTTTCACAAATTTAATCAGTTTCCTGACACGTGTTTCGACCCTTTCGGGTCATTTTCAAAGGAGTACAAGAAGATACTAAATTCTACGTGACATTACAAAGGTATTTTTCTATTTCACGTTCATAATGAGTTCAGTACGACCCTCATTTGCGGATCGTAATGAAGCTATTTCGATACGCGTTTTTTCTTTATTTGATGTTGGTAACATTTAAATGTTTTATTTCATTGACTTGCGCGGCCTTTGTGATTTACGAGAAAACCCATTTTTCGCAGAGGAAAACTAGCTTGATAACTTACTTTTTTATTCTGTGTGGATAACAGTCATGTATGTTGGTTGCATAAATCTATAAATCAATCTTTTGTAGATGCTTCAAGCTATCATTTTCTGCCAAATCCTTTCCAAAATTCAATC
This sequence comes from Polydrusus pterygomalis, assembly GCA_963969555.1. Taxonomy (NCBI): domain Eukaryota; kingdom Metazoa; phylum Arthropoda; class Insecta; order Coleoptera; family Curculionidae; genus Polydrusus; species Polydrusus pterygomalis. The sequence continues at coordinate 155,354,918 of OZ018376.1, read as the reverse complement.
CACTAATCTTGTAATGTCGATTTTAACTTCAACTTTATTTGAATTTTCCATCTTCCCTATACTAAATTGCAATGCCGTGACGTAAAATCACGTCTTTTGAAATTCGAAAAAAAGTAGCAAAATCTCCCGAATTTCCGAACGCTCTGTATATGTACCGAATGTACAAGGATCACACAACGTATTCCGTCCAATTTTAAATCTCATATCGCTAAAATAACTTTAGAATCTCGTGGTGAAAATGGGTCAATAAATCAAAAAATGACAGTTGGCAAAATAATTTTTGTTGTCCAGAGGCTCCTATGATAAAAAATAGTATTACCAACATAAAATTTAGACATAAAAATTTACAAAATTTGAAGGATTAATTTTCTTTTTAAAATGTATTTTACTTGATTATAAAAGGTGAAATAGAAAAAAATGTATAAAGCACATGTTTCATAAGGCGTTTTAGCGCCCGTGTCAATAAAAAAACTCGCCACTTCGTGGCTCGTTTTTTAAAATAGACGCGGGCGCTAAAACTGCTTCTTATGAAACTCGTACTTTAATATACTATTATATCATATTATGGTAATTATAAGCATGTCATAAAATTAAAATTAGAAGATTGAATGGTCAACTGTGGGTTTTCCTAACTTTTAAAGGTACAGATACATATTTAGTCCTAAATTAGTGTGCTATTAAGAATAGGGGAAGCGCCTGAAGGTATTTCGGTGGTAATTCATTTCGGTTTGATTAGCAACATTACATTTATTTGTTTTTTATGGCTTTATTGATAGCTATTGTTTCTAGTAAATTTAGTTTTCTGCTTTTATTGTGTATGTATATGGGTTTTATGTTGTTAGAGATTGAGTGATTGTGTAATATGCAGTGATCGGCTAAACCTGTTTTGTTTTGTTTTTTTAAAATAGATGTTTTGTGTTCTTTAAGAACGGTGTCAAAATTTGTAGCTGTTTGTCAAATGTAGATAGCCTCGCAAATGTCGCATTTTATTTGGTAGACCCCACTTTGTAAAAGTTTGTTTTTAGTTTCTATTTTAGCATTGGATATGTGTTTGTGTAAGTTGTTTTTATTGACTTGTATACACCGAGGAAAAAGTTTATTAGATCTAGGTGAAAATACACTTACTTTAATTAAAAAGTTCACTACATATAGTGACTAGTGAAGGGTTCACTTGGCCTAAGTAAATGGAAAATGCTGAAATAGTTTACCTAGAACTAGTAAACACAAATAAACAGGTGTGCTTAGAAATTCGTTATCTGATCTAAACGAACTGTTTACTTGGAATAAGTAACCTATTTATTAAATTATGTACCTTTAACCAATAAACCATTTATTTAAAATAGACAAATTGTTTAGTTAGAATTAGTGAAAGGGATAAGGACAAGGGATACCCTGAAAAGCAGAAATATGATCTTCTAAATTCCAATTTATTAACAAATACTCCATATTAGAAGACTCCATAATTTTATAGCACACCGCGATGTCCAATACGGCAACACAAATATTACAGTAACAGAGCACCAAACAATCCGACCGACTTCGCCTAGGACTAAAAGAAAATGATAAATCGTAGAGTTGTGTAGTTCTCGAACGAACTAGTTCAAAAGATCGAATCTGACAACTGAACTAAAAGATTCAATCAGTAATTACTGAGAGATTGAAACAAGGTGAACTAAAGTCTGTACTACGCAAGCGAGAGCGAGACGACCGAGATTATAGGTTTTGTCACCTGACCGACCGATGATCGTGACCGATGCATGCCGCGATGATTTCGGACTATTTCGGTATTGAAATGAATAAATATTGTCGGTGTCTACTGTATCGGCCGAGCGCTCTTCTCAGAAGGAGGCTGTGTTTTTAATATAAAAACAACGTGATCGGTGGGTAAATCAAGAAAAATATTTATTTCTTTTGTATTTGTAGGTTTTTTGTTTAGTAATTTAATATATAATTTAAATTTTAAAATATTTCTTTTACTTCACTATGCCAGAATAAATCAGTGAACTAAATGAACTAAACGAACTAGTCTTTTGAACTATTCACTTTATTAAACGAGAACGAAAGATTGAAATCAGCAAAGTGAACTAAACTTCCCAGCACTAATAAATTGTATTGCGTGCGACGCCACGAGTTTCGAGTTTCATCTTGCCGAAGTGAACCATGAGCGGCTAAAAACGAACCTAACGTTGACGAAAGGCCAAACAAGTGAACTGGTGAACTGGACACTTTATTTAAGCAACCAAGTTTACTTAGGAGAATATTTTGGTTTAGTTACTTAAAGTAAACTTTTTTACATGTCTTAATTTATCCAAAACAAGTGAACACAAGTTTAAATTAGGTGTACTGTATACTTAAAAATTACATGTTTACTTAAAACAAATAAACATTGTTTACTAATTTATTAGATCCAACTAAACCGATTGTAGCTAATTTGTTTTACTTGCTTTAAATAAACTAAATTTCTATAATAAATGAAATATTAGCCGGTGTAAGTAAACTTTTCCCAGCTACCACAGTTTACTTGGAGCTATTTTCTCAGTGTAGGAATGATATTAAGGTTTTTAAGTTTTTTGGCGATTTTTTGGCTTGTGTTCCCTGTATATCTTATTGAGCAGTATTTTTACTTTATTGGAGTGGGATGTTCTTTGTGGAGAAATTTTTGTGTGTCTTGTCTTTGTTTTTTCTTTATTATTTGGTGTATGATTTTTGTTGGGTACCCGTTGTTTGTGGCTATTGTTTTTTAATATCCAATTCTTTTTTGTATTGGATGTCTGAGAGAGGAATGTTCACTAGTCGATGTACCATGCTATTGAATGCAGCTAGTTTTGTTTGTTGGGGGTGCTTTGAATCTGCGGGTATGACTATATCTGTGGTAGTTGGTTTTCTATAAATTTGGTAGGGCAATTAATTTTGTTGGTTTTTCATTATTGTGAGGTCTAGGAAATTAATTGAGTTGTCAGTTTCTTTTTCTATGGTAAATTGGATACTATGGTTTGTTTAGACTATTAAGAAGATTGAGAAATTGGTGTAATTGTCCAAACACAAAACACATCGCCGACATACCTATGCCACAAATGTATGTTTTTAATCAGTGGATTTTTTATGTTAAATAATTTGTTTTAATTTAAACTTCTTAGAATTTTTTTTTAAATGCCGCTTTGCTATAATAAGCGATAAATTCACCATTTGCTTTCTTGGTATGCGGTGCCGTTACTAGCTTAATATTTGACATTTCAACGCGTTTTACGTTCACAATTAATGTTAATAAAACAAAATTCAAGTTAAACCTACCTTAAAAATCCAAGACCGCTACAAAATGTACAACCATAATAAAAATAAACAAATCGTAAATCCAATCTAAGAATTAAACATATTCCAAGTTTACAGTCATTTACAATATACAATATTTTTTTTATTTATAGCGTGGTGCCCGGAAATGACGATGACAAAATTTTAAGGGATTATTCTACATGAAATTATATAAAAAAGGTCATCTTTACGGTAATTTCCTGGTTCGCCACGTTCTGTTTCGCCACGAAAAGGAAATTTACCTGTTTTAGTAGCGTTTTGCCACGGTAATTAGATAACCTAACACGTCAGTGCCGATTCACCACTCGTCCTTTCGTCTATTAAGGCAGTGAGGCTACCTGGGTCAATCCCATTGTGTAGATAGGTTGTTGTCTTGGGGTATCGATCCTGATGTGGGTTTCTTAAATAAAAATAATTTTTAACTTATAAACCAGGGTCGATAATTTTTGAAACCAAAAAAAAATAATAGTAAATATAACAAAAATTAAAGAAAAAGTAATTTACGGGCGATCCGAGGTCGGAAAGTGGAAGGGGGTGAGTTTTTAAGGGTGGAAAACGATTTATATCGATTTCCGTCCTATGGGAAAACATTAAATATTAAAGTTGTAGGTAATAAAAAGAGCTACAACTTTTGTATTTACACTTTTTTCACATAACCTCATAATTCATGTGAAAAATTCAAATAACCAAGTTTTTGGTTTTTTATTTTTATCTTTTGCAAAAAAAAATTTTTTTCATGAAATTTGGTGAAATTTTTCGTTTCTTTGCTATTTTTGAGAACATTTACCATAGTAATGTATATTTTTTTTACACCATCAGAAAGTAGATATTTCAACGAACAAAAAGCTCACCGACTTTTTTAAAAAGCAGATATTTTGACGTGAGAATTTTCGATTGAAAATTAGGGTGCTTTTTCGATATTAAGTCAAAATAAAGTGAAAAAATAAATATTTTAAATCAAAAAAATTACAGTGTGTTTGGGACATAAAAAGGTAAGTTTTCACCAAATTTCGTGAAAAAATCATTTTTTTTGTAAAAGATAAAAATAAAAAACCAAAAACTTGGTTATTGGAATTTTTTACATAAATTTTGAGGTTATGTGAAAAAAGTGTAAATAAAAAAGTTGTAGATCTTTTTATTACCTACAACTTTGCCATTTAACGTTTTTCCATAGAACTTGTAGTTTTGCCGAAAGCCGAGATAAATCGTTTTCTACCCTTAAAAACTCACCCCCTCCCACTTCCCGACCTCGGATCGCCCGTAAATTATTTTTCCTTTCATTTTTGTTATATTCTCTTCTTTTTCCAATGGGTTTTATCCCACTGTTATTTTTTTTTCCTTTTTTACCATTTTCAAAGGCCCTGGTCTATTAGCCAAGCTTTCGATAATGTTTATTATCTTCTACACACAAAAAAATCTAGTCTCCAGTTGAACCTAAAAGTTTCAAACTGAAACTATCATATACATAAATAGGAGCAATGCTAAAGTAAAATTAAATAGAAAATACCTTAGCATCAAAATATAGTTTTAAATTAATACTACATTATTTTAACTTGACTCTACTTTAGTTTTAGGGTAATAAAAATAAATGATCAACCTATCAATAATTTTAGTTGCAGATATAGTATACGTTAATATTGGTTTGATGCAAAGTAATGCAAATAGCATCAAAGAAATAATAAGGGTTTAGATTTTACTCAAGTTGTGTACAGAGACTGTCTTTGTGCTCGCTGTGAGAATACAAATTTATTTTTATTTTCAAACCCATCATAGTATATTTCACTTTGACCACAATACTTATTTTTAAAACAAGTATAAGATTATCTTGTTATGATGATAATGTAATCTCTTTATGAACATAATTTTGATTAACTTGATGATATAATTTAAAACTAGTAGTAGTTTAAAAATGAATATTTTTTAGGTACAAAATAAAGCAAGTTAGTTTCAAAATAAGGCTATTTGTTTGAGCATTACTATAAGCTTGGTTTGAGAGTAGTTTTTTTTGTGTGTAATTAAAAATTATGAGAACCAATACATGGTATACAAAAATAAATATTTTAATACTTAACTTAATTATAATTCTAAGATAGTTTTGCAAGAAAAGGTATAAATCTAGACAGGTAAGAAAAAAAAAGTATGCATGGCAAAACAGCACTCGTTAGAAAATATGAAAATTATGCGTGGCGAAACAGCACTTTTTATTGCCGTGGCAAAACGGCACGTGGCAAATGTGGAATAATTCATATTTACATAGGTCGGCAAATGCATCCATTCGGAGCTACATACGTTGGACTATGGTGTTATCGCAGGTTTTTTATTTATTTATTAGTATCTAGATACAATACAAAAATAAAATTTCAGCTATAAGTTTGCGTTATTGAAGGTTACTTTTTAATAATACCAGGTGACCCATATTACGTCTCAAGAATATCATTAACTTTCCGCTCTAAAATATTTATTTGTTTTGTACAAAAATAGTAAATATTTTAAAATTTATAATAATAATAATTGTGGTTAAACAAAAATAATGATAAATTATAAGGGCGATTGGCAAACTTCAAATAATTCCGCTAGGCACATTAGCAAATGTTTAATTAATACATGTAAATAGAAAATGAAGCTTCAAAGTGGATTACTTAATAATTATTATTTCAGGCTAATCCTATTGGTCGCCTAAATAACCCTATGTCATATTATGCAGTTAATTTGCATATGAATTGGCCGTCGGCTTTATTCCTTGCACATCAATAAATATTTTATTATTTGCTTTGAGACAATGATAGGTGCAAGAAAAAAAGCTAATTAGCGACTTAATCCATTTAGTTTGACATAATATGTGTCAAAAACCAGGTTTTAAACACTTTATTAATGAACATGTAAAGCCGTTTCTTAAAGCAATTTGTTAAACAAGGTTTTTTTCAAAAGGTTAAGTGTTCTGAATTGAGCGGAATAAAAAAAAGTCTAACAAAGTAAGTATGTAACATTGAAAATTTGTGAGAAGTGTGGTGCTGGGCTGTTTAGTAGTTGAAAAAATTGGTCCAGTTCCTTCCTAGTTTCCCGTCCACCCAAGTAAGATATCATTAAGATATCTGTACTAGAAAGTTATTTTGTTTGAGAGGTGTGTTTTTAAATTTAAAATGTTATTATTTTCAAAATGTGTCATAAAAATGTTTGCAATAAGTGGAGTTAATAAGGAGCCCATTGGGAACCGTCGGTTTGCTTATAGAAAATGTTATATAATTTTTTTAGAAGTAAGCAAATAATCTTAATCTGTTCTGAACTGAATTTCTTTTTATTAATTAGAAGGTTTGCTATTACTTGATAACAGATTACTTTCCAGTCTTGGAATATTGGGAAATAAGTTAACAAAATCATACGATACAAAAATTAGGTTATTAGGAATTATTGAAAGTTTGAGTTTGTTAACAAGATCTATGGAGTCTTTAACGCATTTTTTGAAATTTAGCGATAGATTATTTCTGAAAAAATGATTTATCCTACTACAGGACGAATTGGTTTTGCTTCTTTGTGTATTTTTACTATTCCACAGAGAGGTGGTGGGCTTGGGTTCATTGATAAAAATATTTTTCCAGATTTGAGAGTCATGATGGTGTCCTCATTTTGGCATAAAAATATTTTTAAATCTTCTGCATAGGTATACTGAACAAGAGTCTTTGATAAGAACGGTAAAAAAATATTGTTTTTTTAAAAAATCGATAACTTTGTTTAACTATGACTTTTTGTCTAGGATATCTAAGCAATTTCCCTTATCGGCATTACCCAAAACCAGGTACAAATGTTTGATTTTATACTTAATATTCTTGATGTTTTTTTTTAATAAATATAAATCTGTCGAGATTGATTTACATATTTTAATTTATCAGTATAAATTATTTAATTATTACTAAATGAAAGAAAGATAATTTAATATATAATAATACTAGCGTGTACCCGGCATGCGTTGCAACCCGCTGGTATAAATACAAACCCGAACAAACCCGATATATTAGTACCCGGCATGCCACTTTCTGAAATTGCACCCGTGCGAAGTCGGGGCGGGTCGCTAGTTATACATTAAAACCTTCCTCTTGAATCACTCTATCTATTTAAAAAAAACCGCTTCAAAATCCGTTGCGTAGTTTTAAAGATTTAAGCACACAGACAGCGACAGCGAATTTGTTTTATATATGTTAAGATTAAGATGAAGCAAATGAAGAAGAGAAATTAGGTGTACGCTGATCTAGACTTTTCTCTAAAAGGGCTTGCAGACATATGACCTTTTTTTGAAATTCGAAACGTGCTAAACCAGCTAAACTTTCTACTTCGACAGCTGAGTCAAAAAGAACTTCATTATTACCTGCTCTTTCGACAGAATCCGACCTTTGACAATGCCAAGCTAAAAAGGTGTATTCCTTGGACTGACTTCTGCTTAAAAGCAAACCAGAAAACAGTCCGTTACGAGGCTATGGCAAATTCAGGGGAACCGTCAGAGCCCAAGGACTTAATACTACAACCTTTCGTAAAGGCAGAAACATGCTTATAATAAAATTTAAAATTCAGCACAATGTATGTGAAAAGGAAAACGGCCTTCAGCATTTTAAGATTTCAAAGAAACTACGATTGAAAACTGAAAAGGAGGAATGCAATTTGGTGCGAAATAAGGTATGATAATTTAACCATAACCAACGAGACAAATTGCAACTGCTCCTGGGTATCTGAAATTTCCAAATGCCAGTAATTAAAACGGACACTGCGTCTTCTGGAACGTTTTTTGCCGACAGTAAAGCATACAAACTTTGGAACGGCATGCAGGATGACGGTCGAGTTAAGTTATCTATGGATACAGTAAAGATAGTATTGCAAATAAAGTAAAAAAGTCAAAAATTTTCAGACAAATTCAAAAAAAGTAATCTACTTTTTTTTAAGTTTCATGTGTTCCGTCAGCACCAGCAGCCGCAGCATCAATTATTCAACAAGTCAGTGAAACGATGAGCGACTCCAAAATAATTTCTGATAATCAGTCATTTACATCTTCTTCTGGCATAATATTTAGTAATTTACCTAACTAAACATTTAATCTTTGTATTGACAATAATAATAATAATAATATTAATAATAATAATAATATTAATAAGTTTATTTAAAATTTAATAATATAATAAATATGTTTATGTTGTCTTCTATAAACTTATTCTTCAATCCCCTGAAGCTGAGCTTATTAGGGGCAAATCTTATTTTTTTAGTACCTATGTAAAATCATCAATATGCATTAAAAATCAAGTTTTAAAGTGAACATGTTAGTTTATAGTATAAATGCATTTTTTAAAGAAATATATTACCTATTATAAAATTATTAATTTATAATTTTTAAGTAAAAAATATTACTTATGTAAATTATTCAGAACAATATTAATTAATTGCATTTCTAAAAATATTTCCAAATTGTCTGTTTTTAATATCCATCTTTGACTTTAAATTTTTTTAATGAAATCAATTTTTTAATTTTTTTTGGTAAATAATCGTTTAAATAAAAACATAAATATTTGTAATTTTTTTTGTCCTATTTATTTTAGGTTTTATGGTTATTTCATTTTAACTAGACTGGGTACATATCGCTAATCGTCAGCCGAGAGTGCATCTATTATTAGTACCTACTAAAAATTTGTATTTAAAAAGTATTTTTCTTAGTTTCTTTTTTCTATGTTTTCTATTGCTTTTTTTTCCTCACCTTCCTGCGGAACGTGAAGGGAAGACATATCGCCAAATTGTCATTATAACAATTGACCAAAACTACACAATGGTGCAAAATTTCCGTTTTCTCGTATAGATGGGTAGTTTTCTGAGACGGCGCCGTATAGGTGCTCTTTAAACTCGCACACCTTTGTGCAATGTGGGATATACTTTCCATATTTGCTCTATAAAAATATGTAAGTATTCAATCGATTAAAACATAAGCAAAAAATTATTCTTACATGGAAGCTATCAATTATCAGCTAATATTGTGCCGAGCCCTTCGGGTACGGCACTGTTCTAGTTCGTTCGTTTAATTATACGAGAGCTGTCATTTTGACAGGTAAGTGTAATTTTTTTTAGCTTTTTCGTAGCGAGGGTTATAGCTGTAAGAATTCGAAATTAAAAAATTTTCAGGTACCTAAATAAGAATGTTTTATACGATAGCTGTCAAATTTTGACAGGTAGGAGTCAGTTTTTTTTTATCCTTTTCGTAGCGAGGGTTATCGCTGTAAAAATCCTAAAGTGAAAAATTTGTCAGATCCTAAATAACAAAGTTCTATACGACAGCTGTCAGACTTTGACAGGTAAGTTTCAATTTTTTTTTGTTTTTTCGTAGCGAGAGTTACAGCTATAAGAATCCTAAATTTAAAAATATTTCAGTTTCTAAATAACAAAGTTCTATACGACAGCTGTCATTTTGACAGGTAAATGTCATTTTTTTTAAGCTTTTCTTGTATCTAGGATTAAAGCTGTAAGAATCCAAAATTTAAAAAAAATTCAGTAGTTAAATAACAAAGTTCTATACGACAGCTGTCAAATTTTGACAGGTAAGTTTAAATTTTTTTTTTAGATTTTTCGTAACGAGATTTATAGCTGTAAGAATCCTAAATGAAAAATTTTTCAGTTCCTAAATAACAAAGTTATATACGACAGCTGTCATTTTGACAGGTAAATTGCAAGTTTTTTTTAAGCTTTTCTTGTATCTAGGATTATAGCTGTAAGAATTCGAAATTTAAAAAAAAATTCAGTACCTAAATAACAAAGTTCTATACGACAGCTGTCAGATTTTGACAGGTAAGTGTCAATTTATTTTAACTTTTTTCGTAGCGAGGGTTAAAGCTGTAATAAAACTAAATTAAAAAAATTTTCAGTACCAAAATAACAAAGTTCTATACGACAGCTGTCAAATTATATATACTTAAATAGTAATTCTTATTTTTTATAATTTGCTACCATTTCTATGCTGTTTAGGTATAGAACAATATATTTGAAAAAAGTAGTATTTGAGATGACCTTTTTTTTTTTATGATCGAGCACAAGCACTATAGGAAAATCCTTTAAGGCGCTCTGGGAGCGGTGCGTGTGCGAAGAAAGCGATTCACGTTTTTCTTGAATCGTTGGAGGTTATATTCGGTTGGAAACACGGTCTCAGAAAGGCCGTTCCACAAAGATGACGTCCTCCAAATGAAAGAGTTTTGAAACAATGATGTTCGGGGTGTACTAAGTTGAACCACATAGGGATGGGCGGCAGTGGTTCGTCGTGTGTTTCTGCTATGCATTACTCTAGGTGGAATCGAGCGGGCAATATCTGTCGAACACTTGCCATGAAAATATCTGTAGAAGAGAGTCAAATCACCAACCTGTCTTCGATGTTCTAAGCTGTCGAGGTTCTTAGTCAGCTCGTGGTCGCCGATTAGACGAACGGCTCTCCTTTGGATGGAATCCAACAACCGAAGGGTATGCTTCGGTGCAGAACTCCAGATATGAGAGCAGTATTCCAGTGATGGTCGAATCTGGGCTTTATAAAGTGTCAAAAGTTGTTGAGGTGTATACAACTTTTTGGTACGGAAAAGTATACCGAGCTTCTGAGAAGCTGCCCTGGCGATTGCCACTACGTGATTATGCCAATACATATTTCCTCCCAGGTTGACACCCAGCAAATTAATAGACGAAGTCAGTGGAATTGCGTATCCTGCCATAACGATATCGGGTTCTGCAATGTTGACCTTCTTAGAGAAAACTGCAGCCTGGGTTTTTTGAGCGTTAAATTCGACTTGGTTACCTAAACGAATATCCAAACCAAAAGTATATCGGACGCACCCAATTCGATTTATTAACGATCCAATATGACCCTACATTGATTTTAAAAAAATCAAAAAAATTACTTCCCAACTTTCGATCGCGTTCGCAAACAACAGTGTTTTATAGCCCAACGTCGTCTACACGTCGAAACAGTTTAAATCGATTAAAATGATTTTTGCCACCTGTATCGCCCTACAACGAAAAAAAATATATTTTTTAACTTTGACTTTAATAACTTTTTTTTTAAAATTGAATAAGCTACAGTCGATATAGTAAAAAAGAAGCTGCCGTTTTTTCCGTATTAAAGATAAAGAAACGAAAAAATATCTCTTAAATACAATTTGACGAGCTCTATCCGCTAAAGTTTACAACGTTTCGATCAAAAGTCGTTTTCAGTACGAAAAAAAATAAAAACCGTGAAAAAATCAGGCCTAACTTTATGATTTCTACTTTCTTACAATTTTCGGCAATTTCCATTCCAGTTAGGTATAGAACGATATATTGGAAAAAGGTAGATTTTGAGATGGCCTAACCGATTATCCAAACCGCATGTCGATTGGATGCACCCAATTCGACTTATTAGCGATCCAAGAGGTACCATTTTCGACCAAATTTTGACTTTGAAAAAATAAAAAAAATTACTTCCAAACTTTCGATCGCGCTCACAAACAATAGGGTTCTGTAGCCCACGGTCGTCTACGCGTCGAAAAAGTTTAAATCGAAAAAACTAATTTTTGTGGCCTGTATCGAATGCCAACGAGATCCCGATATTTCTCGACTTTAAAAATTAATAACTTTTTTCCGGCACACCCTGTATATTCGAAATTTTTACACAACGTACCCCCACTATTCCTCTGTAAACCCAAAAAGTTTCAATCGTCCCACATTAACCGTTTCCGAGAAAAAAAATCGCAAATGTGAAAATGTCGAAACTGACGACGACGCCGCCGCCGCCGACCACGCCGACAACATACGCACATATTTCAAATGTAGCAGCCTATATAGAGCAAAATTTTCGGGAAGCAGTCGGGGTTGTCGTGATTGCGCGTGAAGGCGACGAATAACATATCGCGTGTTCGCGCGATATGTAATGACGTTTATTATGATTATGGTTTTTAAATTGTATAAGGTTTTATTTTTAAATATATATATTAAGATGTTATAAATGTAAAGTTGTCTTATGTTCAACTTTTTTGTTTCTGAATATAATTCTTTAATGATAATCTTTATTAAATATAATTTTTAGAAACCTTTTTTGTAATATTTCTAATTTTTTAACTAAAGTTGTATTCATTCCTCCCCAATCTAAAATTTAAATGAGTTTTAGCTAACGCGTAATATATTATTTCCATATGTCATACATTTAAAAAATTTTTAATGTTTTTAAAAATCGATAGTAAACTTCTTAAATTTGAATTAAGTATTCTATGTGAAAATTCCAATTTAATTTTCTGTCAAAAATGATTCCTAAATATTTTATTTTATTAACTTGTCTTCATTTATTTGAATACTATTCATATTTCGTGATAGGTTATTTAGGTTTAAAGCAAAAGGAATATAATTTGTTTTATTAAAATTAATTGTTAACAAATTGTTCGCAAACCAATTTTTTATAATTTTAAAATTTAAGTTGTCCCAATTTGTATCGGTATAAAAAATTGTAGTATCATCTGCAAAACTATAAATTTGTCCATCGCAATTTATACTAAATAAGGTAATATAAAAAATAATGGTCCTAAAATTGTTCCTTGAGGAACACCATACTAAAAAACGTTTGGATAGCTTTTTTCTTTATCTATTTGAACATAAGTTGGTCTATTTTTCAGATAATTTTTAATAATTCTAATTGCTTTCTTCTGAATCCAATATTTTCAAACATTTTTAACAGTAAATTATGGCTAACTGTATCAAAGGCTTTTGCTAAATCTAGAAAAATACTAATACAAGGTTTTTTATTATCTAGTGAAAGAACAAATTTTGACTCTTATTAGGTACGAAATTGTGTTTCTATTGTTATTCTTAAAGTACAAGTACTAGTTTTATGGTAAGAATCGGCCAGATCTGAAAGATGTCTATCTAAAAGACCTTGTATACGAGAAGCGATTATAATGGTCCATAATAAAAGTGTTGCGAAGTAAAAAAGTGTTGCTTTCTATAAAACGGTACTTTTCTTTACGATTTTCTCTCAATAAAAATTATGGTCGTATCCAATAGAAATACGAATAACTACAATATTATTATATTGCAGATCAATTATTAAGGCAGATCAAAATAGGTAGTTTTCTTTAAAATGTTTAATTGTTAAAAGAACAATTATTATTGTTTTAAAAAATGTTTTCTTTTGAAAAAATATAAATATAAATATAAATATAAATAGAAATAGAAATAGAAATAGAAATAGAAATAGAAATAGAAATAGAAATAGAAATAGAAATAGAAATAGAAATAGAAATAGAAATAGAAATAGAAATAGAAATAGAAATAGAAATAGAAATAGAAATAGAAATAGAAATAGCAATAGCAATAGCAATAGAAATAGCAATAGAAATAGAAATAGAAATAGAAATAGAAATAGAAATAGAAATAGAAATAGAAATAGAAATAGAAATAGAAATAGAAATAGAAATAGAAATAGAAATAGAAATAGAAATAGAAATAGAAATAGAAATAGAAATAGAAATAGAAATAGAAATAGAAATAGAAATAGAAATAGAAATAGAAATAGAAATAGAAATAGAAATAGAAATAGAAATAGAAATAGAAATAGAAATAGAAATAGAAATAGAAATAGAAATAGAAATAGAAATAGAAATAGAAATAGAAATAGAAATAGAAATAGAAATAGAAATAGAAATAGAAATAGAAATAGAAATAGAAATAGAAATAGAAATAGAAATAGAAATAGAAATAGAAATAGAAATAGAAATAGAAATAGAAATAGAAATAGAAATAGAAATAGAAATAGAAATAGAAATAGAAATAGAAATAGAAATAGAAATAGAAATAGAAATAGAAATATATTACATACTGGGTTATAAATTATTACACTGTATGTTTTTGTACTAAAAAGTACCTAATCTAATACCAAGTTAACATTTTCTATAGGGTTTTACCGAGGGTTTTGCACCTAGAGAAATAAATCCCTGTATGCACAAAATAAAAAAATATTATATAATATTTAAAGTATTAGTTACATTTTGATTTTTTAGGAACTAGTTTATTATGTAAATACACTTAACCTAAAATAATGTGCAATTATTGCACTATTAGTGTGCATAAACAAGAAAAATATTTATAAACTGATATATTATTATGTCAGAGAAAGAAAATTAAGAATTTAGAATAAGTCAGTGAATTTATGATTGTCTGTATATATATATGTTCTGCAACACTTCCTGAATATTTTAATATTGTTGTTATTTTTAACTTCTAATATGTTATATAGTTTGGGAGCTAGGTAGCTAAATAAGCGCAAATTAATATTTGTATTACTGTGAGGTATTCTGAGGTGTTTTTCAGTTTTGCTTCGTGTTGTATATCTATGATTAATAGGTTTTTTTAGTTCGGGTTTTTTGTGAGTGAATATTAAGACTGCTAATATGTATAGGGATCGTACATTTAAAGTATCTTCATTATAAGGTAATTGGGTCGAGTAGCGTTTTTTTTTTTATTAATTATTTTTAATGTATAATTTTGAACAACATTTAATGGTTTTAGCGAATTTCTGTACAGGCCACCCCATGCAATTATGCCATAATTTATTAAAGGTTCTACAAGAGCTTTATACAGGGTGTCCCAAAAGTAATGGGACACAGAGCAACAGTAGACTCCTTAAGGCGAAATAATGTGATTTACTTAAACTTGCCTTATCCCAAAATTGATAACAACAAAGATACAGGGTGGCAAAGTTTTAATTTTGTTTTCGTTTTTTTGCGATTCCTTCTTAACGAAACGACATAGCAGCACAAAATTAAGGCTTTTGGGGTTTTTTGAGGTGAGGACTTCAAAATCATCCATAGTTTTTGTGTACCCAGTAGAGGGCGCTGCCGACGGCATGGCCCACTCCTTTTAGCGGGCATAACTTTGTTTAGGCTTCTTATATCGATCCGACTATTAAAAAAATAAGTTACTTTACTTCTTTTACATCAAAAATGTATAACTTATTAAAGTCGCTAGGGGCAACCATTTTCAAGATAATTGCATTCGATATTTTTAATGCAAGAATTCTAAAATATTTAAATTAATTAAATCATTGAAATCAATGGTGGCCATTTTGAACAATTGGTATCACGGCGTTACCATTTTTATTTCTAACCATTTTGTTACTTTTAAATGTTATTAAAGTAAGTATTAAAAAATTTTTTTGTTTAAAATAAAATTAGTAATTCCGTATACGAAAAAGCGTTTTTATTAGAAAAAATAGTCAACCTTAAGTATCTACATTAACTGACACTTAGCTAATATAGCTCATTTACAATAATTTTAAGTCAGAAATTTACCGTTGCTCGATTTTCCGTTGCTTTTGGACCACGTACTTAGTTGCATTGGACATATGAAATGCGATTATCTCAAAAACGGTTGCTCCTAGCGACTTCAATAAGTTATACATTTTTGATGTAAAAGAAATAAAGTAACTTATTTTTTTAATAGTCGGGTCGATATAAAAAGCCTAAACAAAGTTATGCCAGCTAAAAGGAGTGGGCCATGTCGTAGGCAGCGCCCTCTACTGGTTACACAAAAGCTACGGATAATTTTGAATTCCTTACCTCAAAAAACCCCAAAACCTTTAATTTTGTGCTGCTATGTCGTCTCGTTAAAAAGTAATCGCAAAAAAACGAAAACAAAACTAAAATTTTTACACCCTGTATCTCGGTTGTTATCAGTTTTGGGATAAGGCAAGTTTAGATAAATCGTATTATTTCGCCTAAAGGAGTCTTCTGTTGCTCTGTGTCCCATTACTTTTGGGATACCCTGTATATGGATGGTAACAATTTTTTTCCAAGAATTTCCCTTAGGATGTAAAATTTGTAGATACATTTTCTTATATTTTTCGTTAGGTTTAAGACATGTTTGTTCTACTTAAGGTGTTTATCAATAGTGATGCCTAAATATTTTGTAGTTTCTACTTCATGAATAGCATCATCTAAGCATCTAAGCTAATACGAGTAATTTTTATTTTATTAAAATTTGGAAATAAGGTAAGAGAAAAAGCTATATAGTTGGTTTTTGATGTATTCAGTATTAATTTAAAATGATCTAGCCATTGTTTTATTATACTAATTCCTTGTATAGCATTATTTTTAACCTCCTCCCATGTTTCACCTTCAAAAATGACCGCTGTGTCATCTGAGTAAGATATGACGTTACCATTATTGATATGTATTTTTGTTAAGGAATTCATGTATGTTATGAAAATAATTGGTCCTAGTACGGTTCCTTGCGGTATTCCAATTTTAATGCCCAGAGGATCACTCTGGGTATCAGCTATTTTTACTACTTGTTGTCGATCTTTTAGGTAGCTCTCAAACCTTAACAAAATTATTTTTCTATTTAAACTGAACTATAAAAACGACTTACCGCTGCCAGGCACGTAGATATTCAAAAACAAACAATCCTCTGACTGGTTAACCAATAAAGGGATCAACTTCTTAAGATATTGGTATCGGCCCTTGGGCATGAACTGAAGGGCTGCGGTCCTGTTAGAAATATCCGGATATTTTTGTGGACAAGCTGAACCGAAACTGTCTGCCAATCGGGTGCCCGGCCAAGCGAGGGGCGGCTGGGGCGGGTGAAAGCGTAGAGGGCCTACTGGGGGAGCTGCGTAAGGGACACCACGGAACACCTGAAAAAAATACATCGTAAAAATAGCAGTAACAAGAGCACCAGCGGAACTGGAATACCAGAAGTCAGCATCTGATTAGCACGACTAAAAATCGGATGTTCGTAAATATCTCCATGTTCTTTTATTTGATATTGTTGAAATTTAGCAGTTCTGTTTGTAAAAACAAGAGAATAATTTAGTCTTAATTAGATTAAAATTATTAAGTTCAGTGGCGTCCCGGAAGACAGTCCAAATAATATTTTTGACAAAAAAATTGCGCGCCACTGACTTTTTTAAAATTTATGTATTTTTTTCGAATTAAGAAACTACAAGTACAACTATTTTATCCCTTGAGTTTTTTTCATATCTTGCTTTTTTTTCGAGAAAAAAATAAAAACCACTTTATTGCATGTTCCCGGGACAATAAGAGTAAAAAATTGAAACTACTTACCAAACTATTAAGCAATTAAAATTACACGAGAGTCTTCTTTTGAATCTTTTCGCACAGATTACAACTATTTTTGATAAGAGAAATTAATATAAAATAATCGCATAACATAATAATTTATTACTGCAATGTTTTAAAAGTAACAGAAAAAGAATAAGAGTTATGGAAGGAAAAACAGTTGCTGTCCAAACAAATTTGATTTTTATATAAACTGTCATAACTTAAAAGAGTGCCAAGTAATTATATTTCATGGTAATTATTTGAAGTGTTTTTTTAACAGTTTTAAGATTATAAATTTACTAATTGTTGGAAAATGGTTCAATTTACAAACTCAGAAATGGCCGATATGCATTTTGTTTATGGAATCGCCCAAGGAAAACACTTGAAATAATTTCGATGAAATAATTACTTGGTACTCTTTTATTTTAAGTGATGACAGTTTTGTAAAAATCAAATTTGTTTGAACAGCAACTGTTTTTCCTTCCATAGCACTCTTATTCTTTTTCTGTTACTTTTAAAACATTGCAGTAATAAAGTATTTCGTTATGCGATTATTTTATGTTAATTTTTCTTATCGAAAACAGTTTTAATCTGTGCGAAAAAATTCAAAAGAGGACTCTCGTGTAATTTTAATTGCTTAATAGTTTGGTAAGTAGTTTAAATTTTTTACTCTTATTGTCCCGGGGACATGCAATAAAGTGGTTTTTATTTTTTTTCTCGAAAACAAAGCAAGATATGAAAAAAACTCAGGAGATAAAATAGTTGCACTTGTAGTTGCTTATAATTCTAAAAAAATACATAAATTTTTAAAAAGTCAGTGCCGCGCAATTTTTTGTCAAAAATATTAGTTGGACTGTTTTCCGGGTCGCCACATATGGAATAATTTTAATCTAATTGAGGCTAAATTAGCCTCTTGTTATTACAAACAGAATTTTCAAATTTCAAAAACATCGAATAAAAGAGTATTGAGATATTTACGAAGACCCGATTTTTTTTTTAAAGTTTGACTGTAAAAAAGTAAAAACTATGCATTTTCGGACCCATGTTTATATGAACTTTTCTTCTTAAAATCAGTTAAGGAAGCACCCCTTGGAGCTTGGCCAAATACTTAAATAACACACTGTATAGGTAGAATACCGCCCACTTAATCAAGAATTAAATGGACCTGAAGAATTAATTGTTTTAATATGCCTTAAGATATTATACAGGGCGGATCATAAAACTGCCACTTGTATTAAATTTTATTTTTTTTTGTAATAAAACATATTGTATATCTTTACATTTGTACATTCTACAATCAATTTTAAACACTTTTTTCTGAATCCCTTTACCTATCTTCATCCATTTACGAAATACTTATTAACTTTTAAAACAAAATTGACAAACGACAAAGTATGAAATGATACTATTTTATAAGAGGTTGACAATGTCATGTAGTAGACCAATCAATCTAAAAATGCCTGCTGTACATTTTATACTACTTGTGGAAAATTTCTCGTATAATCAACTGACCGGTAAATGAACAGTTAAGCGTAGTATCAACTTTAAATTAAACTCGATGTTGTAATTTCGCATAAAATGGCGTAAAACGGGTTATAACGAATCCATTCATCATTTTTAAATTGAAAAGTAATACCTAGACAAAACAAATATAATAATAAATGTATAAAAATTGCTATTTTTGACTAATAATCAAAATACCTAGTAAATGAACGATCGAAGTCAGTGAATAAACACGTACTGATCAGTTAATGAACGATGTATTTATTCTTCACTTAAGCTCTACAATAATTAAAATTTAAATATATAAGCCTATACAGGTAAAAATATAATATAAAAAACATATGCTGAATTTACATATTAATAACAAATGTCCCTTCAAAGCTTGGTGCAGCAATTTTTTTTACAATTTTATCTGAGTAATACCAAATTTCATCAGATGGTGACGGCCACTTTCACGTGTTATAGATTGTATCATGTAGAACACTAACTTTATAGTCATTATTTTTAACAGCCTTTATTAGGCCAGGAAAATGTAAACCCTCATAATTTATTAAAACATATTCATCTTTAGCAAATGGCACATACGTCGAAATTTGATTTGGTTTTATCTAAACTTATCGATGGCGTACCCATTCTCTTGTTTTTCGTATGTTGTTCCTTTTTGTTGAAGTTTTAATTCAAAAAGTGACAGGTTTTCATCGATACTTTAGGACTCGTCGCTGTCAGGCCCTTTTATTTTACTCTGTCGCTTGATTTTATTTTTTCTTTCTTGTTGTTCCTTTCTTTTTCTTTCTCTTTCTAGCTTCCTTTTTTTAAGATCTTTCTGTCTTGTCTTATCCCTAATTCAGTGAATGAACAGGTACAATATCCAGTTAATAAACACTACAAAACCCCGTTCAATTACTGGCAGGCGTCTGTTTTTATTAGATTTAAGATATTTTATTAAACGTCCATATCATACCAAAGCTTAAGGGTCATTTTTAGTCAATTTCAGATAATCGAATAAAATGCCAATAAATGAACAGTCGTTCATTCACTGGTATTTGAACTTTTTTTCCGCCAGTTATTAATCATATTAAAATTAAACATAACCTAAACTATAATAAATGTTTTGCTTTTGGATCAATAGCGTTAGATTGTTCAAACACATTTTCCCGCATAAGCTAAATTTTTGTAACTTTATAAACAATTAAATATCATCACTTATAGTAAGTCAAGCATCTGCTTATCCTAAAGAAAATGGCGCCCATAATACTAACCCTGCAAGACCACAATTTCAACAGCGATTCGCACCCGGTGGTTTACTCACTGGCGGCGTTTTAGCAACTGAATCGTGAACTGTAAAATGTAAGTTAGATTAAAAAACGATAGCAAACAAAGTTTAAGGGACGTATACCTTATTAGACCGAAAAGACTTATCGTTGTTCATTGACTGGGTCACATTCATTCACTGGTCGGTTGACCCTATTACTGGTCCAATGGAGTCTTTCAGCGTGTCCATCTAGTTGCGTTCAGATTTATAAACGATCGGACGATTTGGAAGGTCACTCTGACCTTGACCCCTTCTACTAATCCACCGCGTCAGAAAAAAATGCAGTTAATTATTCCCCTACATAAGCAGCATAATGCGCGGAGGCACCATCCTGTTGAAACAATAAGGTTAAACTTGGTAAATCGGGAAAGTTATCATTTTCAAATAGAGTGGTAAAAGATGGAACCAGATCATTTTGTAAGAAAATTAGATATCTTTCTCCAAGAGGCTCTCATCAAAGAAAAATCGTCCTATTACCATATTTTCAACAACGCCCGCCTACACATTAACCTTTCCATTATACAGAATTTGATTGTCTATCAACCAGTGAGGATTTTCCTGTGCCCAGTATAATATTATGTTGTTTTGTCTATTATTAACCTGACCATTTAAAGAAATCGTAGATTCATCTGGAAACCAAATTCTTTGGACAATTCGTGCTTAATTATCTGTTACCTCAGTCATTCTTTCACAAACTTTCTGTCGCCTATCAATATCATCGTCCAATAACGCTTGTATATTATTGGTTTGTCGGAATGAAACCTCTCTTTTTTTAAGTTTAGTTAAAGTAGTTTGGTGAGTATCATAGTCACGTCCAAGTTGTGTGCTTGAGCTATGAGAATCGTTCTATAGTGATAATAATATTGTCGTATTTTCAAAATGGTATGCGACTGGGTTGTGTAGCTTAGATGGTTTTGATTTATGCTTATTATTACAGCCCTTACGGTGCGTTATTTATTCACTGAAAAACTAAGGATTTTTGAAAAGATTTATTTGATGAATAGTGAAGCAATGAAATATTACAAGAAGTATTGTGAATAAAATATAAATTATATACAATTTCCACTTAATACATAACTCTGACAGATACGAGAACTAGTATACAATAAACAATTAGTTAAATTACTCAACAAACACTTACGCAATGGGAAAAAAATAAACTGGTTCTGTTACTTCTGTTGAAGAACTCTTCATGACTTCAACAATTATTGAATTTATTCTGGACTCTAAACTGACTAGACAAACGGGCAGAGATTACCCTTACACTTGAATAATTGGTACAATTCTCTGAGTAAGTGATCTTTCGAGTTTTTATACAGTTTTGCAACCCTTATCAACTGGAAGAAGGGGTTTGATTGTGCTTTGTCAGCAATAATTTTGCATGTTAATAAAAGAGAGGATTTCTCTGGATGTACTATTATAAGTGCAACCCTTTATCCCAACCAATTACAAACGATGATTTCTTATCAACATTCGTCTACTGACTCCTCCTACGAAAGTATAAATGTCCTTATTCTATACACTATCTTTCCACTACACCTCTTCTTATCAAGCTCAACATCCATTAAGAGTCTTAGCACCACACCGAAGTATGAGATGAGTAATCCATCCTTAAGGATACCAATCCATATCCGACAATATGTTTATTTTTCTTCTCAGGTTGATAAGATACGGGAAGTTCTTCCCTTAGCTGCTACCCTAGTCGTTTGGCTAATAGGCATGCGATTCGGGTATTTTTCATCAAACACATCACGGACTTCCATATGAGTTTTACTTTTACCTTCACAACCAAACATAATTAAAATTTATATGCGTTCATCTTCAGCAAGGCGCATTTGGGATGTAATATCAGCACAGCAAAAGTTAAATTTGACTAACACTCACTGACCTTTTTTTATGTCTCAAACTTAAATATCAAATTGTCAATGCCATACCAGCATTAACGTGTTAATATTTCGTAAAGGGTTGAAAATAGGTAAAGTCAGATCCATTCTTATCGTGCGGGTCTTACGATTTAACAACGACATACTTTCAATTATTTTTTTTTCTTTTATTGCGTTTAATCATACTATCCAAATAAAATCCTTAAGACAAATATGACAGACCTATGCAATTTTGACATGAAAGGAAATGATATGTATTTTATTTTTAGCGATTCACAAAAGTTTGTACCTGCCACCTTCGTCTTGATTTAAAGATGTCAGTTTTGTGACTGTGACTGTAAAAAAACGGTGCTTAATTTCTTAAACTATTTCGAGAATGAAAAAAAAAATTCGCCAACCATATGGGAATTACTTAAAGGACTGTCCAGAAAATTGTGCATGAAAGAAAGCACAATTTAATATCGAAGAATAATAAAAAATGTAAACGGCGAAAGCCAAAGACTGAAGATTTCGGAACGTGATTTATGATTTATACAGATAAAAAACCAATGTAACACTTCCAGTTTTAAAGGAAAATTAAAAAATTCGAGGTGTTTTGGAAATTGGACTTGAATCGTTATCAAAATTAATAAAAAAGTTGGGTTTTTGCTATAAAAAAGACTGTAACTGGAGATTTTATGTGAGCAGCCATAGATAGTGAGCCAGCGTGTTCAGTTTTTTAAAAAAATATACGGAAAATTACAAATCAGAATTTAGAAAAGTAGTATATTTAGACGAAACATGGATATTTTCAAATGGAAGTGGTTCAAAATATTGGCAAGTTGATTCTGTGAAAAGCGTTAAAAAAAAAAAGGGTGTGGCACGGGAAAGCGGTTCTGTAACAGGATATGTTCCAGGTGCAAGCTTAATTTTTTCTTTCACATCAAAACGTTCTGACTATCATGACAATATGAATTGCGAAATGTTTAAAAAATGGCTAAAAGGTCAATAATTAATCCCAAATTTAGATGAGCCGTCTTTAATTGTATTAGACAATGCATCATATCATTCAAGAATTTTAAATAAACAACCTAGTTTATCTTGGCGAAAAAGTGATATTTCTGAGTGGCTTAAAAAAAAAACCAAAATCCTTTACCAAATATGTTAAAACCTGAACTTCTATCAATGGCAAAGTCTCTCAAATCACCCACCATAATACGCTGTAGATGAAATATCGCGTGAATATGGCCATGAGGTTCTACGAATGCCACCTTATCATTGCCAGTTTAATGCGATAGAATTAAAAATATTTTTATGAAAAACATGTAGGTGACTTTTGGGTACGCCACCGATCACAAAGTTTATAATGAATTATTATATTACGAATTTGACGGCACATCTATGGCCTCATTAAACATTTCTTTAGAAAAAATGGCACGTTACATAAAGGTTCGGCTCCCCTGTACTATTATGTACATAGTTTTTGCAAAAATAATAATATTACATGTGGCAATCGTCACGACAGTTAAAATAATAAAACTATGTTTCTTTTCTCCGGGATTCATATGATTGGTGACCGGTGACCTTTGGACCCGCATGATAAGACTAGATTTGACTATATAGGGTATGATTTATGAAAAATGTCTAGAATTGATTGTAGAAGAGAAAACTATACAATATGTTTTATTAAAAAATATGCAATGTAGATACACGTAGCATTTATATGATCCACCCTTCATAATATCTTTTTTCTAAAAAAAAAAAAGCATTTCAAAAAAAATAATTTGACGGGTCTGAGCGATTCTTGATTAAGAGGGCGGCATTCTATATAAAAGGCTGATCCGTTTCTCTTTCAGAACCCTGTATAATATCTATACCTATAAATTTTTTTTATCTTGTTATATTTTACCTCCACGGGTTCCAAATGCCTCGAGTTTAATTCCAAAATAACTCCTCTGATTGCGCCAGTCTGGATCTCCACAATCCTTGAACTGTACCTCGGCGGTCCGGCCCTCGTTTCCTGTCCGGCCACCAGTATGAACAGGACAAACACCAGCGGCACAAGCTGGCAACGGTGCACGGAAAAATGGCGGACAAGATGGTGGTGTTTTTTATTGCGATGGCTGCCTGTGGCGGCGCATCGGGGAAGCATGGTCTGCGAAGCGACTAGGATGGCCCGGCATCACTATGGCCCCGCACGCCGCTGGTGGGTGGGGGGTGAAGGTGACAAGCTGCAATAAAAGAAAATGAATATTAATTGTCGCAGAATATCTAGGGACAATTATACAATTATTGCAATAAAGACTTTAGTCTAATTTTCACATAATATTTATTTTATAACCGGACGCATTTCGCTACACTGTAACTTTATCAAGGGATTTTTTTAAATCGAGTAAGGTACTATAATTTTAACCTAAATATTTATATACTAATTATCTTTTTCTTAAACAAGTAATTATATTAAGGGAATACCCACAGAGCTGTTTTTGGAATATGGTCAATTATTGAAAAGGTTAAATATTCAAATCTGATTGGTCATTCAAAAGTTTTTATGACGGTTAATTTCCAAACTTTCCAACATATTAAGTTTATGGCTTTTATTTTCTGTATGAAGAATTTTGGAATTATCTGCAAATGTATGCCTTTCTTCGGTAATATGATTGGAAAAAGTCGAGTCTGTTTTTTGACGTAAAAAACTTCTTTTATGTTCAGCGATTCTGGTTTTGAATGTTCTGCCTGTCTGACCAATATAAATTTTTGGACACGATCCGCAATTTAGTTGATAGACGCCAGATTTGTTCTCACTGTTGGTCTTTGTTTTATGGTTTTTTAATTTTTTACCTAAAGTAATATTTGTTTTATAAGCTACATTTATTTATTTTTAATTCAAATAGGTTTTAATTTTCTTGGTGGAAAATTTCCTATATAAGTCAAGGTCTTAGAATTATTTTTTGATTATTTGTATTGAGGACAATATACTTCTGATATAGCCTTTTAAAAACATTTTTTTATTTAGAATATTATCTATTAATTTATTGTGGTAACCATTAGTTCTTGAAATTTGTTTTATAAAATTTAGTTCTTTATAAAAATCTTCTTTTGACCAAGGGATGCTAGTAAGTCTATGTATCATGCTATAATATGCAGATAATTTGTGTTATTGGGGGTGACATGAGCTGTGATAAATAATGGTAGTATCGGTATGTGTGGGTTTATGGCAGATTTTAAAAGAATGTGTGGTTGTTCTTCTGGTAATTGTTAAATCAAGAAAATTTAAGGACTTATCAGATTCTACTTCCATAGAGGATACAATGTTATTGTGTATTGAGTTTAAATGATTTAAAAACGAATTAAGTTGTCTATCGGTCCCTGTAAAACACGTGATTATGTCATCTACATATCAATACCAATATAAACAGTTCTTTGCTAATGGATGTTTGTGTAGAATTTCCATCAAGTAAAAGCCAGCACTATTCACAGAAAATAATACAAATTGTCGCTAAACTAAATTAAAATGATTTAAATATTTATATAATAATTATAATTATTATTATGGTACATGTGCCATATGCCAATAATAGAATTTTTGGAGGCGGAAAACCCTTATGTATACAGGGTTAGTTGAAATAACGGGAACGACTAATTTTCTTCAAAACTACCAAGCCTATATCAATGAATTTTGGTACAGATGGATAACTTAAAAAATTGAATTGAAAATTGACAATTGCGACGTTGTCAGATTTTTAGTTTTTTCTGTAACTCAAGAAATGTATTTTTTTTTCAAATGTAACACTACTCTTTGTTTTATTGAATTCGATTTCTCCCATCAACATTACCTTTTCTTTTTCTGATAGTATCAAATTTTTATCTCAAATAGTGTTATGGGAAAAAAGTTAATTAGTTTCAACTCTAACTCTAAAAAAATCCAATCTATATCCATTTAAAAACGTTTCAAATAATGTGAAAAGGAAGGTTGGTAGACATAATGTACCTAATACTACACACACTGACACCTTAAACTGATCAGGATGTTGCCAGTGTTATTTACCAACAACACTAGCACTATGTGAGGTTAACGATGTTAGCAGGATGTACCCAAAATCGTATTTTTCTCTTCGCTCATAACTTCTTTCGGTGGTTTACCCACCACAACAAAATGACGTCTTCATCCGAGGACATGTTAAAGAATACTGTTATAGAAGCAAGTTTCTCGAATGTGCGTTGACATAAAAAAAAGTTTGACGTAACTTGCTTCAGCCACAAGTTTCATGAAACTTATTTCTCCAGTGTCACCCGCCTAACAAACAACTACTAACAATAACATAGCTAGTAAAAATTAAAATTCTGTAAAACAAATCTGGAGCCATGGCACTCTCGATATCTTGCAAACAAAATAAGGCCTTTTGTTTTTGCGTTAACACACATGCACGTGGCACACGTGATGTATTAAAAATATTTGTAATTGTTCCGACAAATGTTTATTATTGAGTAGTTAATGAGTAATAATAATTATAACTTACTATTTAGTGAGTTTAAATACAAATATGAACTAACTTCCTAATTCAAATATAGGTCAAAAGTTAGTAGGGGAGATCCGGGCAGCCCCGCCCACTTAAGCAAATATGGATGTTTTGAAAGATGTAATAACTGTCTCGATATACTGAAAAATGTTCTAAATACGTTCGTCTATTGTCTTTATTATTATTTACTAAATTTTCTGTAAAAAAATTTTTTTAAATAAAAAAATTAATATTTTTGTAAAGCTTACAATGGGCGGGGATATCCGCTATAGAGGATAACCCCGCCCACTATGTTAGTTAATGCAGCCCATATATTATTAATTTTTTTCAGAGGAATGTATTTGAGTATAAATTAAAATCGATCATTAGCCTTATCTAATATTTATTTTAGAATGGGTTGACAACAAATTTACATACAAAAATCGCAAATATAGGACTTAAAATCACTTTGACCAGTACAGTCTTTGTGTGCCCATTTGTTACACACACCAGATTTGAACCATGTTTCAATTTTCCCAAATTCATGGCAGATAATGCAAAGTTTCTGTTCCCTGCAATCTTCCATGTCGTCGGAACTTTCGTCGTTGTATATTACTTCGACTGATTCATCACTGCTAGCGCCCGGAGCGTTAGCGGGCGGCGCTACCCGAACTAGGCTTTCCTTACAAAGTAGACTGTCTACAAAAATACAAACTAGTTATCAAAGGACCAATACTGTTCAATAAACTAGGATTAATTCCCTTTAGTTTCATATATAAATTACTAGCGTGTACCCGGCATGCGTTGCAACCCGCTGGTATAAATACAAACCCGAACAAATCCGATATATTAGTACCCGGCATGCCACTTTCTGAAATTGCACCCGTGCGATGCCGGGGCGGGTCGCTAGTTATACATAAAAACCTTCCTCTTGAATCACTCTATCTATTAAAAAAACCGCTTCAAAATCCGTTGCGTAGTTTTAAAGGTTTAAGCACATATAGGGATATAGGGACAGACGGGCGATAGCGACTTTGTTTTATACTATATTAAGATATTGTTTAATGATAATTTACTCTACTTACCGTTAATTTAAAGCTGACTAGACATAAAACGCACAACCTTAAAAAACTGTTGTCGACCGAGTAAACGTTTAAAATGTAGTTTTCAACCTGTTTCTTGTATTGAGCCACATATTGGTTAGTTATGCACCCGACCAATAGATGACACTACTAATACATCGCATCATTTCAGTATTATTGCGATGAGCGGTGTTACCCGCTGGGCGGGGCTAACCGGATCTCCCCTACATAATACAATTTTGAGTGAAGAAAAATTCATGAATAGGTTTCATAATCAAATTAATGTAGTGCCTATAATAGTACCTACATTAATTTTATTATGAAACTTATAATATGAAAGTAATTTTTACTAGCTATGTTATTGTTAGTAGTTGTTTGTTAGTTGTTATTATCGTTATCGATACTATTAGGTACATTATGTCTACCAACCTTCCTTTTCACATTATTTGAAACGTTTTTAAATGGAAAGATTGGATTTTTTTAGAGTTAGAGTTGAAACTAATTAACTTTTTCCCATAGAACTATTTGAGATAAAAATTTGATACTATCAGGAAAAGGTAATGTTGATGGGAGGAATCGAATTCAATAAAAAAAAAAGAGTAGTGTTACATTTGAAAGAAAACATTCATTAAGTTACAGAAAAAAACTTAAAATCTGGCAACGTCGCAATTGTCAATTATTAATTCAATCTTTTAAGTTATCTACCTGTACCAAAATTCATTGATTTAGCCTTGGTAGTTTTGAAGAAAATTAGCTGTTCCGGTTATTTCAACTAACCCTGTATAGACTTCTATTGTCCCTTGTATTACGACAAAACCTTCTATAATAAATATTCTAGTTTCGTTTCTCCGCTCAGGCAAGTTTCCGTCTAAACTTTTTCTAGCTCTCCTATTCTGCAACTTTTCGGGCGCCATTTGTATTCACCGCTGGTCTTGTTTCTTCATGGATGAAACTTTATGTACACGTAATGGGTAAAACGTAGCTAATGTTATTTATTTGTTTATTTTCTGACAGCCAAATCCCATATACACATTTACCATTACATTTTATTACCATGCCGAGGCCAGCGAGTATTTTAAGTAAAAAAACTTTAAACAAGCAAGGATCAAAATTTTTAAGATATGCAATATAAACGTAAAAGATATAATACCAATACTTAATATGTAGCCAATAAGTTAATAATTACAGTGGTGGAATAACTAAATATACAGGGTCATTCACGGTAAGTGAACCCCAAAAACCATTCTTCAACAATTTTGACAATATGACTTCTACAAATGAGAATTCTTATCTTTATACTGTCTTACAGACATATCAATAATAACTTACACAAAAAATACATTTCTTTATCTTACAAAGGTCAAATTTCTACTCAGATAGTCAAAGTACTTAATAAAAATGTAAAAGATACAATCTCCTTTAAAGCAAAAAACAAACACAACATGTGGTAGTTGCCCAGCTCTATACATTGGAAAAACCGTAAGAAAACTCGGAACAAGAATAAAAGAACATGTCAACCGACCAGGTACGTCTGTATTTGGACAACACCTCAAATTTAATAATCATAGTTTCTCACCAACTTCTGATAGCAAAATTTTACATCAATTTGATCATAAAAACTTCAGAGAGTTGGACTATCTCGAGGACCTTAAAATCCATAGACATTCAATTAACTATTCAGATTCATGTCTGAATTTAAGACTTAATGAAACTAACTACCGAAATCCAATTTTTAGACTCTTTCAGCGATAAGAATTTATTGTTTACCTTAACCTACGCTTGTGGACTTTTGACTTATCCCATTTTATTAACAATAGGACGGTTTTGCAGAATACAGATATCATAATTTAAAAATCCTTTTTAAATTAAATTATTTTCTTTTTCTTTTAAACAATTGACGGAGTTACCTACCTTTTTATACAATTTTATTTATTGTGACTTATTTAAAGTTTTTATACCACCTTTATGTTTTCTATTATTTGTCATTTTGTATATAGTAACTACGTTTTTATCTGAGATGTCCCTCACAACTTTGTGTCCATGTGTCAAATGCAAATATCAGTCAGTCAGGTGTTGTTTACAATTTGAAACCACTACCAGAAAAATTTGTTTAAAAATTTTCAAATATCTCTTAATAGGATTCTTGTCCCCTGGACATAATTTGACGAGTAAGTAGTCTCACGTAGTTTGTTCCAGCTGTTTTTACTCTTGTTTGTGTTTTTCTTTTAGAACCTAAGCCCTGATGATGGCCTTATAATGGGCCGAAAGCGCTAGGCAATAGCATTTAAAATACGCTGAATACAAATATAATGTTTCATTTATTTTGTAATGATTTTTTTGAATAAAAAATACGGCATACAACCGACTCTCCTTTTCATATATCAATAATTTTACAAAAAAATTTAAGAAGAAGGCCTTTTTCTTCTTCCTTATTTTATTTGGTTGTTTAGACTTTATTTACTAACTTTCTTCACATGCTCAGCATGTTTTAACTCTCCTCAGCCATTTTTATATATTATGTCACTTCTACATTTCTATTTTTCAATGCCACAAAAGCTTAATTAATGTTTTATACCATTTTCTCTCCTGCTAATACCATCAGCATTATATAAATTTTCTGTCTCCTGATGATGAACGTTTCTACGTTCGAAACATGTAGAGACCCCTAAAGAATTTCTATATTCTATTAAATTTTGTGGAGGAAGACTTTTAGTGCAATGTTTTCTTTTTTTCCTATCATTACATTTAGTTCGAAACTCTGGGTTTGGTTTCAGCAAACCACTGCATAGTACATTATAGTAAAAAATGTTTATTTCATTCTGTAAACTATTTAACGAAAAAAATACACCAAAACCGTTAAATCTCATATACAGCGGGGAAAATTTGTCTCCCAATGACGTCAGACCTGCGAGAGCTTATTCCATGCACGTGGGTTTAATTTTAAAGCTGTAAGCATTAAACTTTTGTTAAATAAATAACCGACAACAGCTTTTTTAAGTTTTTGACGCCTCAATAATTTCCAATAAAGAAGAAAATTGCTTTATATGTGGGCCTGTGGTGACTGTTTAATTAAAAACGGATTTTGTTTTCTTTTTTGCGTTTCAATGAAAACTGAAATTGTCTCTTGGAAACCATTCGAAAGTTTAATTGCTTTTGGTCGGATACTGTTAAACTATAATAGTAATTTACGTTACAAGTCCGGAAAAAACTGTTTTCGGACGTGTTGCGTACACTATTTTTTCGGCAACCGTGTAGAATAACCAATCAATGAGACACATTTCTTTATTATTCTCTGTGGAACAAAATTTCGAACATTTTAATTCTTATTTGTATTAAATATTGAAATTATAGGTACTAACAGAAATATTCTAATTCTTATTTATATTAATATTTATATTAAAATTCGAGCAATTGCTAATATTGATGTGATTCTTTCCGGCCTAGTCCGGGAAGTACGTACTTCCCGGACTAGACACGTACTTCCCGGACTAGGCCGGAGAAATGCTACTTTCTCAAAGGAAAAGCGTCCGGGAAGTGGGTACTTCCCGGACGGTTGCCGAAAAAAGTATAAGCAAAGAGATTTGTAATAGTAATTTACGTTACAAGACCGGAAAGTAGTGTTTTTCAGGTCGAGACAAGCATTTCCAGGGCAAGCCATAGGCGAGTCCTGGAAGCTTGGAGAGACCTGGAAAACACTAATTTTCGGTTGCGTGACGTACACTATTTTTTTTAAGACCGACACTTCGATATATTTTATAATCTACGCGAAACAAGTTTGACATAAAGAAAAAAATTAAAAATCAACGAACTGTCACTCGACAATACATCGAAATGTTGTTGTCATAATAACGAAATCAAGGTATCTTGTATTATCAAAGAGCGATTGAAAAAACAAAAAACAGGGTGACAGTGACATTAGAGACCGGAAAAGTGACATTAGAGTCCGGAAAAGATTTTTCCGGTCTCTAATGTAACTTTTCCGGTCTTGCGATCTGAAAAACGTTATTTTCTAGACGAGAAATTGTCCAGAAAGTGTAAATTTTCTGGTCGGTTTTAAAAAATAGTAATTTACGTTACAAGACCGGAAAGTAGTGTTTTTCAGGTCGAGACAAGCATTTCCAGGGCGAGCCATAGGCGAGTCCTGGAAGCTTGGAGAGACCTGGAAAACACTAATTTTCGGTTGCGTGACGTACAATATTTTTTTTAAGACCGACACTTTGATATATTTTATAATCAAGGCGAAACAAGTTTGACATGAAGTACAAAATTAAAAATCAACGAACTGTCAGTCGACAATACATCGAAATGTTGTTGTCGTAATAACGAAATCAAGGTATCTTGTATTATCAAAGAGCGATTGGAAAAACAAAAAACAGGGTGACAATGACATTAGAGACCGGAAAAGTGACATTAGAGTCCGGAAAAGATTTTTCCGGTCTCTAATGTCACTTTTCCGGTCTTGCGATAGGAAAAACTTTATTTTCTAGACGAAAAATTGTCCAGAAAGTGTAAATTTTCTGGTCGGTTTTAAAAAAAAAATATTACTTAATATAAAATAAATTTTTTAATTCTTCTCGTAAGATGGATTCCAAGTCACTTGACACTCTGTCAATTCTGGTCTATTTAATTTTTATATGTTGGTATGAATTCCAGGACGGGACTTGAAAATTGCATGATTGTGATACCTTATAGAACAATAGTTCTAGGCTTACTGTTGTTACACAATAATAATAGTAATTTCAATTTAGTCAGATATTAATTGTTACTGTCAAGGAAATCATCATTTTATCTGTTTATCGCTTATTCCTGCAGAGACCCAAGAATAAGACTGTACCTTCTATAGGACTTGGTCGTACATTAATACGATTACCTTTCTAACATAATGTTTAAAACTTTAATTCATCAACAGATTTAATTTTTCTGTCAATGTCTACACTGAGAAAAAAGCCTTATTTCTTATAAGCATTCACATAGGTACTCTTTATAAAACCGTTTAGTACTTTATGTGACAGCAACGCGCTTTCCTACTGTAAAACAAAGAAAATTGCTAGACCGTTGTGTAGTGATAATATCACGGTAATTTCACCAACAGGAAATAGGAGTTAATGCTACCATAATAGTATATTAAAGTACACGTTTCATAAGAAGCGGGTTTAGCGCACGCGTCTATTTTAAAAAACGAGCCACGAAGTGGCGAGTTTTTTAATTGACACGTGCGCTAAAACGCCTTATGAACCACGTGCTTTATACTATTTTTTCTATTTGTAGTTTTTTCAATAAAAAATACATATTTAAAAAGAAAATAAATCCTTTAAATTTTTATATCTAAATTTTATGTTGGTAATACTATTTTTTATCATAGTAACCTCTGGACAACAAAAATTATTTTGCGAAGTGTCATTTTTTGATTTATTGACCCATTTTCACCACGAGATTCTAAAGTTATTTTAGCGATATGAGATTTGAAATTGGACGGAATACGTTGTGTGATCCTTGTACATTCGGTGCATATACAGAGCGTTCGGAAATTCGGGCGATTTTGCTAATTTTTTTTGAATTTCAAAAGACGTGATTTTCAATTTTTCAATTTCAATGTTACCAACATCAAATAAAGAAAAAACGCGTATCGAAATAGCTTCCTTATGAACTTCATTTCAAGTTCATAATGAACTTATTATGAACGTCAAATATGAAAAATGGTTTATAGCCATTATTGCTCTGAATACTCACAGCAATTATTGCGGGTGTAATCTGGTTTTATATACTGTATTAGTTCCGACTGGCAGTTCTAATGAAATTTGACATTAATCATAATAATATTTGCTTGCTACGGTTAATAAAGCTTATACTTACCACTAAAAATCAGTACTGTAGTTCTCAAAAATTTAAATAGTTTTTAGTGTTATTGTTTTTGTCTTTTAACAAATGCATATAATTATCTATTATGCAATATTTACTGAGATGGTTAAATTCGTCCATAGATTATAAAGTCCGATACAATGCATGGGTTGTGCGAAATAAGAATATTCTTTTGGTTTATCTGACATGTAAATTTTAAAAACCTAAATACAAAGTAAAAATAAATTAATTGAAACAGGTATTGGTACGACCAATAAAGTTCAAATTCAGACAGGACAGCTAAAAGACAAACAACGATGTGACCTGCGCAACAAATACGTTGAAACTAATACTACAGCGCGCGGCGATTGCCGGTCGCTACGAACCCCCACCAACGTCTCGTGGATTATAGGTTCTGACGGATACAATTCGTTTTTGCGACGCTGTTTGCTTTCTTAATTGTAGAGAAAGCACTTTACTGGAAACAAAATGCGTCGCAATGAGAAGATGCAATTTATTTCTTAACAAAATTGCTGTATTAACAGTAGTTTATTATTCAATAAGACTGTGCTGCTAATGGTACTGATTACCACCCATAAAAATGCTGTTCTAGCAAATCTGGAATTCATATAACATTAAAGCGGGTTTGATACAGAGCAATTTATTTAATATGGATTAATAAAAAATAAGCTATCAATAGAGACTTTTTGCACCTCTTAATTCGTAATTCTTTTGTGGTTATGGTTATTCTAAGCATGCGCAATGTCAGAAAGGTGATCCGCTATGGTTAATAACCATAACGGACTCCGTTAGTTATGGAAGGATAAGGAAGAGCTTATCGTTATCCTTATGGTTATGCTTAAACTGCATGGTTGCCGGAACATACAAAAGTTATGAAGCATCATTGCTATGAATCAAAATTGTGATTAGCAATTAATTAAAATCCAAAGCAAATAGTAGCTTTACATTAAAATATACAACTTAATCAAATTTTTGTTAGGTTAGGTATTTTATTTTGTTTAGGTGCGCCGGCGCCAAATTAATAACTACAGACAGAACGTATAGGCGCTGCAAAATCTCTGGTTTTAACAGTGGCGCTACTCGTTATGTTTAATAAGGTTAACCATAACGGAGCTAAAAACTGATATTAATTTAAGAGGTGCAAAAAGTCTCTATTACAAACTATGTCTTGGCAAACCTGTTGTATTAGATCATTTTCCTCAGTGTACTTTTTGTATTTGACTTACATAGGGTACCTAGACCCAACAATGGTGATTATAGAATTTGTTCGTTATGTTAAAATTTACTGACGCAGTTACTACCTTTCTTAACTTGTATGTAGGCTAACATAATGTTAAATAGTTTATTTCAACCAGTTAATTAATTTTAATGTTAAATGAAATCCCATTTTATCACTTTTTTGCTGCTAAGGTCGCTATGTATCCTATTACGTAAACACAAATAGAATCTATGTACAGTTATTTTATCTTCTTGTATTTTAATTAACGGTCAAAACTTAATTTAACCAAAATTGTCCTATCAGATAGCAGCCACTAAATTTCCTTTGTCACAGTTTCTTGTAGGCATCGTATACTTACCTACTTATGTATAATTTGAAGACTTAAACCATTAACTGTGGTAACTTCCCTAAATTTCTAACTATCTGTCTAATGTTGAACTACATCGCTTTTAGAAAACGAACTTAGAGAGTTTAACAATAATTATAATAGTCACGTCATAAATATAACCGATGACAACTAGGAGAACCTAAAAATAAATATAGTTTAAAAAAACTTAAAAAAAACACGCTTTAATAATTAATCAAACTAAAAAGCGGAAAATAAATATAGTTTAAAATAATTCTTGAAATTCTTAATAGAGGTAGAAAATAATAATAAAGTAAAAAAAGCGTGGGTCGCTTTGTGCTATTTTGTATATCGAGCACCCCACGCTTTTTTCACAATAATACTAATGTTTATTGTTCATTATTATTTTCAGCCTATATTAAGAATTTCAAGAATTATTTTAAACTACCTATATTTATTTTCCGCTTTTTAGTTTGATTAATTATTATTAAAGGGTGTTTTTTAGTTTATTTAAACTATATTTCTTTTTAATTTTTTAGTTTGAGTTATTGTTAAGAAAAAAATTTTTAAGTAGATTGAGCTAGATTAGTAGAGTATTGTATTGTCAGCGGTGCTTGATAAGTCTACAAAATTTAAATTAAATCTGACCGTTTAAAGTGGGTCAAAATCGGGTTCCAAAAAAGTCGGTTACAAACAAACATACATACAAACCCGAACAAACCACAAACATTTTTAAAATTAAAAAAAAAATTGTTACAATTTTATTTTGACGGGTAGAAATTTTTTTTAATTTTTCTCTATTCTTAGCGACAATACTTATACGACTCCCCGTTTGTTTCATTACTATTGGTTATTGTAATTATTCTGACATATTGACAGATGTCAAATTTTGACAAGAGAATTTTTTGCGTATTTTTTTCAACTTTCCACCGTCAATATACATACGACCTTATAGTTTTTCATTAATATCATTTTTTTAAACGATTTGACATATTGACAGCTGTCAAATTTTGACAGGAGAATTTTTTGCTTATTTTTCCCGAAGTCTTCGCATCGAATGCTATGCGACCACATAATTTGTTTTGTCAAAATCTCTTCTTCGTTTTATACCTTATTGTATTTTCAGCGGTTCTGGATAAGTCTACAAAATTTAAATTAAATCTGACCGTTTAAAGTGGGTCAAAATCGGGTTCAAATAAGTCGGTTACAGTGGCGGCTTGTGCATAAGAGCACATGAGCACGTGCCCCCCTAAATAAAATTCAAAGTAAAAAATCTATAGGTTCTAGTTACCGTTTTGTGGATTATTATCACCCTATCTTTTACGTAACGTTAAATTGCGATGTCCGTTCTCTCTTCTCCCTAATTTTAGGTGTCGCGTCGAAACCAATCCCTTGACTGGCAAATTGCCCTCTATAGAGGCAGAAGCCATAACCCAGTTAAGAAAGAAGAAGAAGAAGAAATCCTTGGCTTCGAACGGCATAACGATCGGTGCACACTAAAACGTGACGAGGCCTAATAATCTGTTCAGGACGGGTGCAATTGTTTCACGAGTCGAGTAGTACGATATAGCTCTATCTTTGTTTTATAGCTTATTTATTCTCGATCTCATTCTATCATTTCGTCACGTATTTCTGGTGATCATCAAATTTTATGAAGTTTAGGTTCGCGAGAGTGTTCGTTTCTCGTGAATTGTGCACTCTGCTGCTCCGGCTAGTTGCTAGGTGGTCGGCTCGCGCTCGCTACTCGCTAGTGATTTTGATTTATGTATTTTGGCGGTTTGTTTTATAGTTACGGTGTCTTTCATAATTCAATAATAAAATAAAAATGACTGCGACGGTGTCGGCGGATGCGGAATATAATAATACGGTCAGTTTTTTAAAAGAATCATTCTCTCGTTTAAGTTTTGAAGATAAAATAAAGATAAAGAATGCGGGAAAACCAATACCTAACCTTAATATAACGCAAATAAATAAAGGGCAAAAACGGGACTTCAAAAGAGTTTTTAAAAGTGAAGTGTACGACAAACATGAGTGGCTGTGCGGGTGTGAAAAACAGAATAGTATGTTCTGTTTTTCTTGTTTGTTATTTGCAGGTGAAAAGGCAGAACCGTGTTGGGTTAAGAGTGGTGTGACAGATTTGGCCCATTTGGCGCAAAAAATTAAAAAGCACGAAGCTTCCACCATACACATTAATTCGCAACTAGAACTAAAACTTCTAGGAAAAATTAATATAAAACAACAATTAGACAGTGCTTATAGGCGAGAAATAGCAAAACACAATGCCAACGTTTTGAAACATCGGTATGTTTTAACAAAAATCATAAACTGTATTAAATTTTGTGGTAGTTTTGAATTAGCTTTGCGTGGTCACGACGAAACGAGCAGTTCCTCAAATCCAGGCGTATTTAGAGGTCTGATTAACTTCAGTGCTGAGCTAGACTTAGTTTTAAAAGAACATTTTGAAAAAGCTACAGTGTTTAAGGGGACCTCTAAAATAATACAAAACGAGCTAATTGATTGTATGCTAGAAGTCTGTCATGACCATATTAAAAAAGAAATTGCAGAAGCACAGTTTCTTTCAGTCATTGCAGATGAAACCACAGATATCTCATCTCAATTTCAAATGGTGGTAGTATTTAGGTATATTCAAAAAGATGGAACACCTGTAGAAAGGTTCTGGACATTTTTAAAACCAGAAAATCATGATGCATTAAGTTTGGCATCTTGTATTAAAAATGTGTTGCTGCAGGTTATCGATATACCTGATAAGTTAACTTCTCAAAGCTATGATGGGGCAAACGTAATGAGTGGACAGCAGGGAGGCGTAAATAAAATAATTCGGCAAGAATATAGGTATGGTTATTACATCCATTGCTATGCTCACCAGTTAAATTTAATTTTAGCACAGGCCACAAGCCAAAACACTGAAGTTCGAATTTTTTTTTCAAATTTAACAGACATTACTAATTTTTTTTCTAATTCACCTCAAAGGGTAGCTGTCCTAAATGAAATTGTTGGACATAGCATCCCAAGAACATCTAATACAAGATGGATTTTTAAAATCAGGGCTGTAAATGTTGTTTATGAAAACAGAGAAGCTCTCATAAAATGTATGGAGAAAATAGAAACTACATCGAAGCAGTCAACCACTATTAATCAAGCATCAGCTATCTTTCGAATGTTATATGATTCAAAGTTTGTTTTCTGGTTAACATTTTTTCATAAAATTATGCCACACGCGGATATTTTGTATAATGAATTGCAGAAGGTAACAAGTGATCCTACACAAGTAGCAAAATCTATAAATATGTTCGAAAAATGTATTCAGAAAGAGCGGGAAAATGTTGCCAATATTCCAGATATGATTAGTGATGTTGTACATATCAGAAATCGGAGACAAAATGAAAATCCTTATTTAACAAAAGTGGTTACAGCAAAAGAAGTTTGTGATTGTATATTGATGCAAGTTAGAGAGAGATTTTCATTTACGAAGCATCTTGGCGGCTCACTTCTCTTTATGTCAAATAAATTTCCTTATTATGAAGAACATTTTCCGAAAACCTATTTAATTGATATTGTTGAGGCATACCCATTTCTAAATAAATCAAGGTTACAGACGGAACTAGAAATCATTTACAAACGACCCGATTTTAGAAATTTATCAGGAGCTATCGACTGTCTGAAGTTTATTCTTGAAAACGATTTGGAAAGTGTTTTTTCGGCAACATGCGCACTTTTAAAACTTATTATTACCATTCCGATGACAACTGCAGAAGCTGAACGAAACTTTTCAACATTAAAAAGAATTAAAACATTCGTACGGAGCACTATGAATGAAGAGAGACTTTCTGCTTTAGCTATGTTGTCCACTGAAAAGAGAATGATAGAAAATATATTAAATTTTAACGATCTAGTAATCCACAAATTTTCACAACAAAAAAATAGGCGCATGGACTTTACTTTAAAACATTGTGTTTAAATATTCAAAATTAATTTTATCTTAGTGTTTTGCAAAAGTGTTAATTTTTGTCCCGGTTTTTATATATGCAGTTGTAAGACGGTGTAAGACCGAGTGTAAGACTTAATGTTAGACTGATTGATTGCATACACTACCTGTCAGCAACCAATATTTAATATTTAAACTAGGAATTGTTTGGTAAGTTATATTTAATTAATTGAAATTTGAAATTGCCTACCTTTGAACAGAAAAATTGTTGTTAAAAATTTCGGCCAACCCAAATGCATTTAAAAAATTATAATAAAATAAAAAATACCTACTACATTCAGTAGGTACCTAATTAAGGTAATTTGAGTTCGAGTTTCAGTTCAAATTATAACACATGACCTTGAACTTCGAAAAAAAATCGCCTGCGGCGCTTTTTCGGGGGGCTGCCGCCCCTCGGACCCCCTGCAGCGTTTTGCCTAGTTGTGAACCTCCACGGATTCATGTCACGAGCCGCCACTGGTCGGTTACGGACAAACATACAGGTGAAGCTAATAAAGGCGTGTTAAAAAGAATATTCCTGCGTATTCAAACAGTTCATTTAAAGGTCAATTATGAAAAGTTTTTTTCCTACGAGCGTGCGCAAAGTAGTACTTTGCGCACGCATTTTTGTGTGCAAAGTTACACTTTTCCGCACTAGTGCGGATAAGACTTTTATCCGCACTGGGTGCGGAAAAGTAAAACTATTCAAAAATCTCCTTGGTAGGGAATATATATAAACACTGTTAAAATGAGCAGCTCTGACGATAAATATAAATGTTATAAACAAATAATTAAGTTTCCTATTATTTTTTTTATTGTGATGTAATTTTTTAATTTTCTATTATTTTTTTTTGTTATGTAATTTTTAGTTGTAAGTATATTATAGTTCTTTCTTTAAAGTCGAATTAAAAATTATTAAATAAATTATCATATTTTTATTTTTGTTGTTATCTGATATGAAGCTCGTAGGAAAAATGTTGTTCCTAACAAGTGCGCAAAGTGCTTTTCCGCACGCAAGGACTTATCCGAACTCCGCTTCGCGTCGTTCGTCCAACTGTACTTGCGTGCGGAAAAGTATCACTTTGCGCACTTGTTAGGAAAATAACTATTTTAAAGACTATAGAATGATGCGAGTGATGTAGGAACCTACCAAAGTCAGAAAAATAATTTTAACATATTGTTCATGAAACAGAAAAGGATTATATCATGTGAAAATTATACGTTAGAAACCTACCCTTTGTGAACCGACAAAAACGGCGTTCGTATGAAATACAACTTATTACTTATCAATGTTTCCAGTTATAGTGTTTCTTAGGTCAATTTAATGACATTAAACTGTGGGAATTTCCTAACCATAGGCGTCCCAAACAAATAACTAAAATGCGTATACACACTTATAAGTTTGTTTTACATTAGGTGTTTGTACATACTACACTTTATAAACCCACTGTATATATAATAATATTATATTAAAATAATAAATATAAGGTAACTCAAAAATTCTATATACAAAACTAAAATCAGAAAAATAAACCTGACACGGCACGACACTGCTTTAATTTTTTTACCAGAACTTCATTCTCGTCAACCAGACTCCGGCCCATTCATCAAGGCATAACCACGTATATTTTATCT
Source organism: Polydrusus pterygomalis (assembly GCA_963969555.1). Taxonomy (NCBI): domain Eukaryota; kingdom Metazoa; phylum Arthropoda; class Insecta; order Coleoptera; family Curculionidae; genus Polydrusus; species Polydrusus pterygomalis. Next base: position 155,314,220 of record OZ018376.1, on the reverse strand, counting down.
CCGTCTCTTCCACGCCATCGGCGGTCACTGGCCTATCTTTGTCTGGCAGAATCGACCGTCAGACGGGCCGGGTGCCGGTTCAGCTTATATCCTGGCGCTTGCAATCGCATCAAATTACATGCTGTTGCCAATTCTTCAAAATTTTCGGATTTGTAAGCACAATGTAAGTATATACGAGAAACAAGGGTTTGTTAATTAGTTGTTTTTAAACACTGAAAACACTTTTTGTCTTGATTTCAGTTATATTGTTTCTTAAGGACTAAAGAATGTATTATTATAACAATGAATGGCTTGTTATTTTTTTCTGTCACACTCAAAACTCCTCGGTTTAAAGTATATTTGCAAACTAGCTTTCAAAGAAGGTTACTGACTAACAATTGAATACTGATATAAATGAAATATCTTTAATAAAAAAACTTAAAGAATTGAAGAAGAAAGATCTGACAACCCTGGTGGTCTCTTTGAGACTGTTTACCGCCGTATGGAATGATTGGAATGTCCTCAAACTGAAATTGGATAAATAATAACACAATTATAATTATGATCCATAAAGATTTAACGTCTAAAACAAGAATTTAAAAAAATTTTACTTGTAAATTTTTGGTCAAAAAAATAATAATTGCAGATACTTGAAAATTGGCGTGTGCGCTTATTACAATCCACTATTAATCGGGAGGATTTTTTCATGTCAATATCAGCTGATCGGTGACAAATGCCTAGTATTATTGGTCGGAAAACGACCGGGTTTGTTGCGATTTGTATAGAACGCAAACAAACACTTTAAAGTTTATAATACAGTATCAAGGAATGTTTCTTGAAAGTGGAAAAGATCGAAAGGATGGCCTGATATTTTTAATCATTTTTTCGTAATATATTTCCTTTACTTTTTCCTTCTCGTCGTGTCCCTTTTTGTACAGATTAATTTCAAATCACTTTTTAAAAACGGCTTAAGGTTAACTAATCCCAAAGCCGACAAAAGTCTTCCACTCGATAGAGAAATTAGACAGTTTAAAGAAAATTGATTAAAATGGAGAAAAGAGTGGGCAAAAAAGGAAATTGAGTCCCGAAAAGCACTCTGGTTGACAGTTGAAACTGATGTCGGAAACAAAGGCAAAAATAAACGCAATTTTTCTTAGATTTTTCTCAGTCTCGTATTACTTGCCCGATTCTGTTGCAAACCCGGCTATTTTATTACGAACTTAATGGAGTCTCACTTTATCCCATTGCTTTAGTTAGGTTTTATTATAGTTTTTGTCTATGGCTAAATCGAATAAACCATTCCTTCTGGGAGTTGTAAAAAGCGTACCTTAATTTACATTTATATTGGCCTATTTACCTTTACTGTATCGAAAAACTAATAATGTAATATTTAGGTTTTAGAGCGACGAGACGTCATTAGAATATATATAGCTACGCGTAGCTATATATTCTGTGACACTTAGATAAATGAATAAATAGATAGATAAAAATGTTTTATTTTCGACTCTTCGAAGGTTAGCAGCAGCTGTTGCTTAACCGGGTATAATACATTTACAAAAATTTGAATTTTACAAAGAAAAAGTACTTAATTCTAGCGATATAACCTAAATCTTATTATATAGGAAACTTAAAAATGGCAACCTAAAAAGTAATAAGATATTGATTTTATAATGTTACATATATTTAAACATATTTCAAACATAATTACCCAGCAAAAATCTACGATATTTTGTCCTAAATGAATTCGAACTAAAGTTAAAGAATTTGTTACATATTTTATATCAGCATTGTAAACTTTAGGAGCTATATAGGAAAAACTACGTTGAAAAAGGGCGGTTCGGTACATTTAAGAAACTGCCCAAGCAACAATACGACGTTGTTACAACGTTGTTACAACGTTGCTTTAATCGACCCGACGTTGAAGCGCGACGTCAAATCGACTTCGCCACTACCCACATTTGCACCAAAACGGTCACACAAGTTTGGGTCGCTACTACGTCGGGTCCGACTATATATAGTCCGATTAAATTAACCAACCTTGGAGTCGTGACAACGTTGGTATTACCGACTATGATTTACCTAGTTAGGGCAAACCTGGTAGGACATGCGCCAATTATTTACACTGAACTTTCTTGTTGTAGATAGTTTGATGAAAATAAAATACCTGGTATTGGAGTACCTCTGTACTGTGGAATTAAACCTTTAAACAGATGATAAATATGGCTTACAAGAATGGCGCAAACTTTGATAACTATAGATATTTCGAAATTAGTTTTCGGGCCATCTCTGGGTCTAAATACTAAACGCAATCCAGTTTTTTGATAAACATGCCTATGAGAGCTTTAAAAATAAAAGGGGCCACAAAAAGAATAAGCTAATAAAAAAATATTAGTTTTTATTCATCATACCAAGTTTTTTAATTATTAATATGTTTTGTCGTAAAAATACGAAACATATATAAAAAATATTTGTTTTAAAAAATTATTGTAGGGTATTTTATTGTATTTTTGCGAAAAAAAACAAGTAAATTTGTAACGAAAAAGGAATTGCAACAAAATGGATGCCGTCATTGTAAACAGCTAAAAATGGAGGCGTCGGGAAAATGACTAAAACACTCCTTTTTTTGCCGTAAAATTGCAACTAGTTTAACTAAATGTACTACTTCTGTCCATACTTTACGAAAATTTTACCCACATTTTACTCTTTTCAACCTTGGTTGGAGATACTACGTATATTTATACCATCGCCGACCGGTTGCCGAAAAGAATGCACTGTTTTTATATCGCAACCGACTTTACGATCGGTAAAACAGTTGCCTACGCTGTCATTTTTCGACAGCTTCGCGAGTTGTCTCTTACATGTCATTTATTTATTTTTGTCATCAACATTCGGTTCGTTTGCAAACGTTGCAACATTTTTCAGTTTCAGAGTTGTTTTCTGTCCACATTTCTGGATTACTATTGGTGAATCGGTGTTGTAATCACCAGATGGGGTGTGCTGGCGAGATGTAGATCGACCGGCTTCATCTGATGTATTGTATGATAATGTGCTGTTACAGGTACTGCTTTTAACCTTTTTATTTTTGTGCCTTTGTATTTTCAGTCTTCTATAAAAAGTAGCTGAATATTTAAATGGCCGACGAGGCGAAAGCTGTTTTTTTCCATATCAAATTTACAAATAAGAAAACATAGAACCTCACTTTCAGGTAAAACCTTTACGATCTTGTACTGACATCTGTCAAAGTATAGAGTAGTAAAAAAATACCAATACCAACGTCATATCAACGTTGTGTTTTAGGACTATAGGCAACTTTTAGATAGTAGTCATCTCCGACGGCGGTACAACGTTGTGCATGCACCCAATATCAAACTTGTTGCACTCGATGAGTTGTGAAATCGTCGATCGGCCTCCAGATTTCTGGTAACAGCTAAACAACGTTGAAACGACGTTGGTTTGACGCCGGTTTACATCCTGTACAAATACTGACTACTATATGGACACATTGCAACGTCGGAGTTGATAAAAAATTAGTCAGAAAAATGCTGCTTGGGTGTTGTAACGAGTTGAACGATCATGTGTGGAATGCCGAAAATGGAGCTTTTTACGTAGGTATTGAGGTATGACACTCAAGAGCAAGAAACATGAAAAATGCAGTTTTTGTCGGTCTACTATTTTAAGCCATTTCAGCGAGAGAGAGAAAACAAGAGTTTCACACAATGCCTTCTTTAATAATAGAGGTCTTAATACGTGCTTATTTTTATAATTTTCTGAGAAAGAAATACGATTTCTGAATAACTTTACCTACCTAACTTCTAAACGGAAGCTTGTTATCAAAAATAACCACCAAATTTTTGTATTCTTACATAACGGGTAATACCGTATCACACCGTAAAATAAATGATTGCGGATTTTTTAGGATTTAAACTTAAACCATTATTATGAGAGTTGTCATAAATCGATTGCAAGCACTGTGTGAAATTATCTTTTGCCTCAACAACTCTGGCCCTACTAAAACTCGTGCGTAGTTGCGTGTCATCAGCATATCTCTGCAAATCGCAACCCTCAACAAAGTCGTTCACATCGATTGTATAAATTACAAAAAGTAGCGGACCCAGGATCGAAACCTGGGGCATACCCATAAGCACCTCCCTAGAGGTAGAACGATGCCCCTCCAGGAGCGCTATTCTGTACATGTACCGAGAGCCATCGGTATCGGTATATTACCGAAAATCATCGGTAGCGCGGCCGACTGGATCAAAACGACGCGCCACTGTTTCCGACTAAACCTTTTATTTTTCTGGGTTTCCAACGCTCGGATTATGCAACCGTTCACTATCGGCTCGCGAGTGATATCGCTCGATTCGGTATGTTCAGCCAATGAGCGTTGAGCTATTTGAATTTGAAAATTTAAAAACAGACGCGCTCGAGTAACGGTTACTTGTTACTTTATTTTTGAAGTGAAAACTTCTTTAGGCGCGTTTAGCACTTTTTGTGGGCACTGAATTAAACTGAGCCGTCACGCGTCAGACTCTGGTGTGCTACGCTCGAATTCAACTGCTATATTCAATCCGAACTGACCCTGACCCGAATGAACGTTATATGAAAGAGCATGCCGCCATCGGTCGCATTCAGTATCGACGTGGAAACAGTCAGTGTGCGTTGTCTAGACACTCGTGTATTTGATATTGTTAATTTCACCTTGTTGAAGTTTTCCCTTCTGTCGTGTGGTCTTAAGCACACACAATTTTTTTTTGTGCAAGTGCGTTTTTGTTTTGGATTTTAATTGTGTTTTAATTAAGATTATGTTTTTAATTAAGATGTCTAAAAGAGTTGGTTGGTAAGAGAATATTATTATACTAATCTTATCTTAGGGTTAATTATAATTATGCAGGTATTGGCGAAACAATTCTTGCATTGAAAAATAGAGTTTGGACATTTTTTTAAATTCTTAAAGATATAATTTTTTTTTGGTCTTTCAGCAAATCTCAGCGGTATAATATTGATCAGAGGGATCATCTGATCCAATACATGGAGAGCCACGCAATGTTTGCTGCTGGGAAATTTGCGGGAAAAGAGGGGAAGGACTGGCTGCGTCATAGGTGGGATGTTCTCAGTCAGGAGTTAAATTTAATTAGTGGCGGAGCACGGAAGGATAGTAGCCAGTGGCAGACTGTAAGTATTCTCACTGCTTCAGATTTTTGAAGTGCCCCAGATTTTGGGTTCTTTCTAAATATTGTAAAACGTTTCAAAAGGAACCTAAAATAGTATTATATTTTTCAGGTGTGGCGTGACCTAAAACATAAAGTGTCGAAAAGGGTTTCAGATATAAGAACTGAGCAGCAACGGTCGACTGGCAACACAGACAGGAAACATCCTACTATGGCCCCCTATGAATTAAGGGTTGCGGGGATTATAGGGCAAGAGTATGTGCAGGGCTCATCTACTTGCCCCGATTCAATACCAGAGACTGAGGTAAAATAATCTTTATCAATATTAACATCAATACATTGTTAAACAGTAATTTTTTTTATACAACCGTTTTCAATTTTTTCTCTTCTTCAGATGCAACTTGAGAGATTAGAGAAGGGGGATGAGTCAGTCGTCGATGAGGAACTAATGGTTTTAACCGTGGCTTTTGATGACCCTCAAAGCAATGAGGAAGTGGATAGTCCTCTATATGGTGGGTATATTTTTACATTTAAAATTGCCACCAATTTGCCTGAACCAGACACAAAAACAATATGATTTTTCAGAATTGTACCCCGATGAAGACAATACGCCGACAGTGGATGATAGAGTTGCTGGCCCATCATCATCACACAATGCAATGACTCCGGCGAGTGAATGTACACTCCGAAAAGGAAAATGGTTAAAAGTATGTACCTACTTATTATAGTTGTCTTCATTCTATGACATGATTTTATACGTAATTATGAGTTGAATAGTGAAAAATAATTTATATCTTTTAGGAACGAGGAAGGCAAGCACAGTTCGGATAGGGACACAATTACAAGAAGCTAGGACAGGTTTCCAGGAGCTATGCGCCTCTAATACCAAAGCCATGGAGGTTAATGTTCAGCAATTCAGATTTTATTCTTTGAAATCATATATTTTTTAATGTAATCAAATATTATATAATTATGTTACGAGTATACCGATAAGATTAAGCATTATTTTGCAAATGAAACACTAAGAATAACAATTGCTTTTATAGATGTTGGCTCAGGCTACAATGAAGCAAGCGGAGGCTGCTTCAGTTCAGGCGCAAGCAGCTTTGCTTCACGCAACAAATGAGTCTGAACAGGTGAAAATTTTTAGTAGACTCACCGACGTTTTAGAAAGAGCGCTTGAGAAGTTGAAATAGTTAGGTTTATGTTTGAATGTTAGAGACAATGATGTTTCTTGAATGATGAAAGAGTTTGGACTTCCATTGTCTTTATTTGCTTTAACTCACAACGTTTCAACTTGTAAGTATCTCCAGTCGTCTTCAGGTGACTACGATGGTGAAAGATGTTACGGGGTGGCGAGCGTGACGGTATCGATTTGTTCCAAATAACAATTATATTAATTAAAAAACATTAGAACAATAAATAAGTTACCCGGGTTGGGCCCAACAACTTTTAACGGAATAAATCCTGTTGAACTGACTATAGTATTTACTATAAAATATTGACCAAATTTAGCAACATTTGGGCTTAGTCCAAAGATTGTTTTATCTCGGCTGATGATTATATCATTGACCCATTTAAGTTTAGTAAGTATTCTTAAACTTTTTAATCATGTAAACATTTAGTCTAAATCAAATATTTTTATATTCCTGCAATATTTTTCAAGTTGCTAAAAAGACTACTTTTATTTGCGTGTGTTCGGTCGCCGTATATTTTTTTTATAAATCACTGTAAATTTTTATAACTTTCCTTGTTATATCAACCTAATTTTCACGCTAACAAAGGTTAAATTTGAAAAGTTTTATTTATTAAACGACGAAAACTTTTCAGAAAAGGAAAATTAAATTCCCAAAGAATGGTGACAGGTAAATCTAACGTCGAAAAGAAAGTCGAAAGTAAACGTTATTGTCGTTAAGTTCTTATATTTCATGAATACGACCAAATCCAGTTATTTTATTACGAATTTAATAAACTCAACTGCAACGGAAAGTTTTTCAATCTTTTTCTTTTTGAAGTCGTTTATTAAAATACTGTATTCGAGCAATTTTCTTTTGAGTTCATTCGACGGGAAATGATTTGAAAATTAATTCAAGTTTTTAGACAGATACAGGCTCTGTATTATAGGAATGAACTTTTGCAGAGCGACTAGCTCTGATAATATTTTCTTCATTCGTTCATTCAATATAATATAAATATGTACCTATAATATACAAGGTAGTATGAAAATGACATGACATGTAAACACTTGATTGTAGAAAGGAAAATAAAAATTAAACCCATGCACCTCGAAATCCAAGATTGGCACAGTGGCACCTTAGTAAATAAACAAATCATAAAATTTCAACTTAAAATAGTATTCGATAACACATATTTTTATTACAAAACTACCTTTTTATGTGAGGGGAAGGTTCGGAGGAATAAATACCGTTTTAAACTGATCACAGCCCTTTATTCAGAGTATACATTTTCAGTAGAAATATTTGTTGTTATGAAAACCACTAAACGATTATTTCTAACATACTATACTTGTACCGTGCGAGCAAAAAATATTTGCATCAAAGGGAGCCTTGCGTCTAAGGACGTAATGCTTAGCCGTAGAGCTTAATACATGTTGGGTGTCAGTAACTACCTGAATTAACAATCAATCAGTTATTCCGTCATCTTTGACAGTCGTTACAAGTAATTTAATTCATCGCAAATTTTTCCAATTTATAAATTGTGAGTGGCAATACAATCCGGGTTTGTGCATGGACGATCTTCACGAACAGGTTCCTAACGTTGCTTTTATTGCTGGGGATTTTTATCATTGCCTGAAAAGAACCGACACTGTGTTTAGGGTAACAGGTTCTATACAACACCAAAAAGGAGCAGGAAGACCATCTGTAAGAAGAGAAGAACTTGTTGCCAACGTTCGTGAAATAATGCAAAATACGCCAACAAATTGTATAAGAAGTCTGTCCCAAAAATCAAATCGAAGATCTTATGGAACATGCAGGACTATTCTTAAGAAGCAGCTACTCAACATTTATTGGAAAGAAATGATTTATTAGCCCTGACATTTTTTTTCGGATGAAGCCTGGTTCCACCTCTCCGGTTATGTGAATTCTCAGAATATACGCATGTGGAGTAGTGAAAAATCCACATTTTTTTGTAGAATTCACATTGCACCCTTAAAAAATTGGTGTCTGGTTAGCTGTTTGCCGAAGAAGAATTGTTGGTCCTATTTTTTTCCATGACACAGTTACAGCACAGCGGTATAGAGACAATATTTTTAATCCATTTGTGGAGCAATTACTTGACGACGAACTACGTTTTGGATCTTTTTAAAAGGACGGTGCAACCGCCCATACAGCCGCCGAAACTATTAACTACTTACGCAATTTTTTCGACGACAGATTGATCAGTTTTCGATCAGACATTGAATTTCCACCTAGATCACCTTGTTTAACGGTTATGGATTACTTCGTTTTTTCCTCATTTAAAGAACACTATTTTTAAAACACCAGTTGCAAATTTAGAACAATTATTAGATACAAGAAAGGATTATCCAAGAATGTGGTTCTCCAGAGATGCTGGTCAACACTTTCGAAAATATGAAGAGACGTGTGAATTTATGCTTGGAGCATGGCGGTGGCCAATTTCAGCAATTTATGTAATTATTTTTCTTTTTCTTTCTGTATATTCTTACTTTGTTAATTTTGTAAACAACAAAAATAAATTTGTATTTGTCTATGTATTTTATTACTCATTAGTTTGGCATATCCTGTCATAATATGAATTTGACAAAATTTTAATCTAGATTTGGTTAGATATATCGTCCCCATATCATTGTGATCTAAACCAAGCTCTAAGTTTTTTAATCCAAGCCCTCTTTGATGCAAATAATTTTTGCTCGCACTGTACCTACTAAAACTACTAAGGCCCAATTGTATAGGTGTCGGTAAAACTTAGGTTTAACCTTTAGTTTAACTTTAGGTTTAACAGCAAGTTTAAACCAAACATCATTAAAATACCGATTGTATACCTTTTGTTATTTATATCTACGGCTAACTTCTGGCGAGTTGAAAAGTCAATACATATTTGTTTATTATTATAATGGAAATGAATTAAAAAGTAATTCAGAATCTCCAGTCTGTATTCCCATCTCTCTTGTCTAGGAGTCCAGAGAAAGAGAAATGCTAAACGTGTGCCAAACCTAGGTTTGTAGTTTGTATATTTTGTAAACAAAAAATTTAACCTTACTTAATTTTCAAATGTTCATTAGTTTGATTTGTTGTATTATTGTTAAAATTTTGAAATAGTAGATATAGTATCAGCCAGCCTATCACCATCATAAATGGAGACTATAATAGAGAACAAGCGTTTTGTGACCTTTAATACAGAAGAAATTAAAGGTGCTGTGTTACAGGTGCGCCGTCTTTCGGAAGAGACGTTAAACTGTGGGCCCCGTGTCATGGATGTTGGCACGTTAAAGAACCCTACCCTCGACAAAGAGGGATTCGGCAAAATTACCAGATAGTGTGTGACAAATTCCCTGGCGTCGGTGATTGGCCTCGTTGCGAAAAAGGGCCGACGTAAAATAAATAAATCTAAAAAAAAAAGAAATTAAATTGCTCATGGAGCTTGTTAAAAAATATAAAATGGTGATAGAATCAAAGAAGAGCGATGCTGTGACCTGGCGCGAAAAGGAGGCAGCGTGGGGACAACTTGCAGTGAAATTCAATGGAAGTGGTATCGTAAAAGAATTACGGACGGTAAAAGCGTTAAAAGGAAAATTAAAAAAAAAAACAAAAAAAAATATGCGTTGGAAAAGCAGGAGATCTTTAAAACGGGGTGGCCAAAATCAAAAATATCAATTTTCTCTACACAATTCTACAATCCCAACCTCGATAGTTATTTTGAATTTCGGATTTTTTGTGGTTATGTCGGTTTCAGTTAAATTGACATTTTGCACGCATTTAACCATCAGTTGAAGTTTAACTGGTGCCTCCTCCACCAGTTGATAGTTAAACTGTAGTGGTCAACGTAACCTATACAAACGGTTTTTTGAATAAACTCTAGTTTAAACCCAGCGTTCTAGTTAAACCGAACCTATACAATTGGGCCTTAAAGAAGCAAAAATAATTAAAAACTGCCATTTTATACTAAAGTAAAACTTTCGAGGATCTCGCCCTATCATAGCCAAGTCACTTGTCATTTGTGGCGCCCTGTTTAAGTCTGGTTTTTTTTACGTTAAGAGTTTGACTGCAGAGACAGGCACTTTTTACCTTCCCCTTTGCCATCTTTTGAACAGCCTACCACTATTATTAAACAAGGAACCATGAAAAAAAATCGTATATTATTAAGGAAAACTATTTTAGTTTATATTGACCGGAGTTTTCAAATATTTCGTAAATTTTTTAACGGAGTGTACCTATCATAATTTAAAATTTATCATTTTACAACCTTTGTATTAGTGATATTTTTAAGGTTTTGTGGTGAAGGCGCAAGAAAAATACTCGTGGCACTATTCAACGACGGAAGAGCGAGATAGACATCTCATTCGCTTTATCATAACAAGCCGACGAGACGTCAAATGCAAAGGTTCACCAGGTTTCTCGCGAGTTCCACAATGAAACCACGTGAAAATATACACCAATTTTCGTTCTAGAATAATATGGTGTTGCCGAAAATTCCAAAGACTTCCTTTTGTGTTTAATTTAAGCTTATTGAGCAATTTGTAACTATTGAGCATTTATCAATGCTATGGCGGCCCATAATGTTGGTTTCAAGAAAAGCTGTTGGGTGAAAGCCAATCAAAAATTTAGTCAGTAGTAAGAGTTTAGTAAGAGCAATAGATATATTATTCGGGATTTTCCACACTGGTTTAGAGTCCGCAAAACAAATTAGATGACAGTACCGTGCCTGTGCAGTAACTATTTTAGCCCCCCTCCCCCCCCCCCCCGCCCCGCCTTCCCTACCCTGGGTAAAGGAGTTATATGAGATGTTTTTCACATTGTAGAAAATATACCCTATATTATTGACGCAACCGTCATACGAGCTTGCTGTTTATGTCATCTTTGATTGTTAACTGTCGAAAAGATGAGTTTTCTCATAAATAGGACTATAACTGTTATTATGCGAGCCGTCAGCCAGCATATACAGCGTTGGCGCATAAAACTACAGAAAAAAAAGGAAAATGTTGTCAGAATTGATTTCTAGCAAAAATAAGGAGAACTAACAACTAAAAGTAGGAAATGTGTCTGATATTTGATCTATAATTATTATTAAAGTATTTTACGGTAAATATTACCAAGGACACTAACAAAACTAAATATTGTGTACTATTTCACTCTAATACTTAGCGTTATACGGCGGGGAAAAAGATACTTAAATAACTGTGTTACGGTCTTGTTTCAAAAACTACCCGAACCTTATTTAATCAATTAATCGGTGCTTGTTAAAACATTTTGTTCTGGTTTCGAACTAGTTTGAAACAAGTAAATCTGAACAACTTTCGAAATAACGAAAGATATAAAATTTCGATACCTCTTAAAGGTATCAAGCCAGAAAGCCGACACAATAAACATTTACGGTTCGTTTGCTTCCTTAAACTTATTTCCGCTAAAGTTTTTCTTCCTAGGTTTCCCAACTTTTCGAATAGCTCTTAGTATTCACGACTGGCATCGCTTTCCATTGGAAAAATAGAAAACTATTAGGATATCACAGACTTTTAAATAAACTTTAGCAGTTTTGTTTTGTTTAAGATGACAGTTTTTGTTATACACAGCTTAATATTTCGTATTTTTCTATTGGGGGTGGGTTTATGTATATTTTTACAGAAAAAAGTACTATTGTACCGGGGGGGGGAAGGGCCCAAAAAAGAAGTTAACCCTACAGTTTTCGGGAAAAATATTGTGCCAAGAAAAATCGCTGAAAATTATTTTCAAGTTCGAGATATGTGCCGCCAGGGGAGCATAACAGACATGATCAAATAGAAAATTAGGTTTTTTTCGTTAGGTTATGCCTAACCTTTTCGTTATAAACATTTTACTTCATCTTTTAAAAAGGTGACAATACCGAACCCAAGAGACTGGCCAAAAATAATGTAAAGACAGTGACGTACAGATAAAAACCTGTTGAACTAAACCAGTTAAATGAACTTATTTTATGGTACTACTAAGAACGAACTATTGCTTATCTTCTTTCCATAACAGTAAAGCTCCACTGTTATCACTCGTTGTTAAGACAATATTCTAATATTACTTATTTAATAAAATTAATGGGAAATCCTAATTTCCTCTTTGACAAGGTTAACACTTTTTTCCCGCAATACACCGATCTTAAACACCTTAACAATGCAATTGTTAACAATATCCTTGGTGAATCTCCAGGCATCATCCCGATCTATATCGGATGGTGTCGGATGTGCATTCTATGTTCCAAATGCCAATTTTGTTAGACCTTTCAGATTAACTTCTATGCCTCCATATTTACAGCAGAATCAATTGCTGTTAAACAAGTACTGAATTATATACTACAACTGTCAATGAATCACCCGGCCACCAATTACGCTATTCTATCGGACTCTATGTCGTGTCTCAAAACTATAGAAAATAAAGTAAAACATGTTTATATAAACCCCTTTCATATTCAAAATTTGTCAAAAAGTATCAGAGCTGAAATCAAAAAAATTAAGGTCTCTTTTATCTGGGTTATGCGGAAATTGTTCATAATGACAAAGTGGACTTATTTGCTAAACAGGCTATTTAAAACGGTACAGTTATAACTGGGTTACAAGATAATGATTTAGTTTCAGTAGTCAAAGGAAATATTAAAAATATGTGGAAGGAATCTTATGCACACTATGCATCCAATAACTCATACCCGGAATAACAAATTATTAGTTTCGAAACCTAGTATACAAGTCACATCACTCAATAGACGAGACTACATAACTTTTGTGAGAGCATTATTTGGCCATGGAAACTTAAGATATTTACTAAACAAGATGAAACTTGTGGATAGCCCATTCTGCTCGTGCGATGGTACAAGTATTGATGATCTAAACCATTGGTTATTTAATTGCCTGCATAAGCAACGAGCTTCTGAATATATATATCATGAATTGGCCAACTATAACAGTTTACCCATTAATGCTGAAGGCTTGATGTCACTAGTTAGAAGTGACAATAAGGTTGTTGAGGTTTTTATATCATTTGTTAGAATGTGTGAGAGAAAGTTTTAGGGCCTTGATTATCCTATGTGTTTAACTCTTTACCATCCGTGGTCCAGTACTGTGTGTGTTTTTTTTTAAGTCGCCCAGAAGGACCCCTGTGGCGTGAAGCGTGTGTCCCTGTTTATTTATGTATCGCATAGGGTTAATACTTGTCGCTTAGAAATGTCGATTTAATTATTAGTGAAAATGAGGTAGTATGAATGTTTTAAAAATAAAAAATAAAAATTAAGTTACGGTAGTGGTTGTATGCATTATGTGCAAAGCCAAAAAAAATAATACAAGATAATCAATATGGATGACAAATTATTTTCATAAAATTATTAATACGATAGTAACAATAACAACCAAAATTAAAAAAAAATAGTCTAAAGAAATTGCTTAATATCACCTCCATTTTTTTAAATACACATGCGAGTACTCTTTATTAATAAGAACCTTAATATTTGAAAAATATGTGGTTTCAACTTGAACTGCTCTCCAGCTTGAAGTACTTTTTCTATTTAATAATTCTCGTTTTAAAATCGGAACACAAATTATCTCCAAAATGCATCATTTTATCGAGATTCTACAGGAGTCAAAATATAATCAAAAACAAAAATTAATACCTGAAAAAATATTGTTTGGAAGTCACTGGCGCACGTATTAAAAGATAAGGGGGGGGGGCAGGGTTGTGATTTTGTCCAATTTTTTTGATTTTGTCCAGGACATGGACAAAATTGGACAAGAACGGACAAAATCGGACAATATTGGACAAAATCAAATTTTATTACATTTTATTAAATTTGTTGATTTAGGCAACCCATAATACACGTTTGTATTGTGTATTATATAAACAATAAATACCAAATTAAAAATTCCAGAAAATGGCTATTTGTTATTTCATTATGGGGCCTTAAGGTAAATTTTCATGCGTCCGTCATCCGACGGCACGATGATCCGACGGTATCCCGTTATTGTTGTTTAAGTTTTGTTTGACACCCTAATCCTAATATAATAAAGTTTTTTTAATTTTATATGTGTTTAATTTGATTTTGTACAATTTTGTCCATTTTGTCCAGAAAATTGATTTTGTCCGGACGGACATAATTGGACAAAATCGTCCAATTATGTCCACTTGGACGAATTCAACCAACCCTGGGGGGGGGGGGGGGGATCAGCGTTTACTTGACTCCCCCTATTTTGAGTATTTCAAAATTATTTTTTGTTTTTCTCAAAAGATGTAACTCTTTATGGTGAAGCAAAGTACCAAATTTGAAATTTATATCTTATTAAATACTCGAATTATTAAAAAATAAATCACTTTTTAATTTCACCTGTAGGTACATCGAACATTAGGGTCAAAAATGAAAAAGGGCATTATAAAAGTCACGTTATTTTTGCTCAAGGAATATATGGTTAACTGATTGAGCTCCTTTTTCCGGGCACCCTGTATAAATATGTTCAAAAAGAGTTTTACTTGCGTTTAGGATATTGCCAGAATGGACAACATTTTTAGCATTTTTATCGACAAAGAAGTATTAAGGATGGATAGAAGGTTTTTTTTTAATTGAATTAATATTCGTTTATTTAATCATATCATAGTATAAAACAAAGTCGCTGTCGCTGTCTGCATAGCAGAAACACATGACGAACCACTGCCGCCCATCCCTATGTGGTTCAACTTAGTACACCCCGAACATCATTGTTTCAGAACTCTTTCATTTGGAGGACGTCATCTTTGTGGAACGGCCTTTCTGACACCGTGCTTCCAACCGAATATAACCTCCAACGATTCAAGAAAAACGTTAATTGCTTTCTTCGCACACGCACCGCTCCCAGAGCGCCTTAAAGGATTTTTCCTATAGTGCTTGTGCTCGATTATAAAAAAAAAACGTATTTTTCAAATATAATCATTAAATTGCTAAGAATTCCGTCCCAACTATAAAACCTGTAAAACTAGTTTCAATATGACAGAATACCCTTTATGTATTTTAATAATCACCACATTCTTCCTTATTCCTATTATTTTATGCCGTTCTCGAATATTTCAGTGAACCAAAGTCGTTTGAAAGTTTCTCTGCATTATTAATGCTAGGAATTTCCGCGCTGCGGTCTGTCAGCTGGAATTCAAGTTTAAAACTATATTTTATATCTATATGCGAACTTCTTAAGGTATGATGTAAAAAAAAAAAATTTACTAACTACAGACTGATCCATTCAATGACTTTGCAACTTTGTCTCATATTGGGATTTAACGGATCATTCTTTAATCAATTTATTTTTTTGAACTGCATTTTTTTTAGGAAAAAATATTTTATACAGGGCGAATCATAAAAAGCTACGTGTATCAACGATAATTTTTTAAATGAAAATATTTTTACAATCTACAATCAATTCTAGACATTTTTTATAAATCGCGTCCTATACCGTTTACGAAAATTTGTGAAAAAATAGATAATTAGTCAAGAAAGGAATAAACAGAGTTAACCAAAATTGTTTGTGATTTAATTTTTCTTTAGCTTTTTAAAGATAAAACCTGTAAACGGCATTAAATATAGTATTTTAAACTCTATTCTACCGTGCGAGCAAAAATAATTTGCATCAAAGAGGGCTTGGATTAAAAAACGTAGGGCAGCTAAACGTGGTTTAGATCACAATGATATGGGGACGATATATCCAACCAAATCTAGGTTAAAATTTTTTCAAATTCATATTATGAAATGATATGTCAAACTAATGAGTAATAAAATAAATAGACAAATACAAATTTATTTGTATTGTTTACCCAATTAACAAAGTAAGAATATACAGAAAGAAAAAGAAAAATAATTACATAAATTGCTGAAATTAGCCACCGCCATGCTCCAAGCATAAATTCACACGTCTCTTCATATTTCCGAAAGTGTTCACCATCAGCATCTCTGGAGAAATATTACCACATTCTTGGATAATCCTTTCTTGTAATAATTGTTCTAAATTTGCAACTGGTGTTTTAAAAATAGTGTTCTTTGAATGAGGAAAAACGAAGTAATCCATAACCGTTAAACAAGGTAATCTAGGTGGGAATTCAATGTCTGATCGCAAACTAATCAATCTGTCGTCCAAAAATTTTGCGTAAGTAGTTAATTGTTTCGGCGGCTGTATGGGAGGTTGCACCGTCCTGTTGAAAATATCCAAAACGTAGTTCGTCGTCAAGTAATTGCTCCACAAATGGATTCAAAATATTGTCTCTATACCACTGTGCTGTAACTGTGTCATGGAAAAAAATAGGACCAACAATTCTTCTTCGGGAAACAGCTAACCAGACACTAATTTTTTGAGGGTGCAATGTGGAATCTACAAAAAAATGGGGATTTTCAATACTCCACATGCGTAAATCCTGAGAATTCACATAACCGGAGAGGGGGAACCAGGCATCCGAAAAAAATGTCAGGTCTAATAAATCATTTCTTTCCAATAAATTTTGGGTAAACAATGAGAGTACTTTCTGCGTCTTTCAAAATCTGCGGCTTGTATTTTTTGGAATACTTGCACTAGTTGCACTTTATAAGGAAATAAATTTAGCTGCTTCTTAAGAATAGTCCAGCATGTTCCATAAGATCTTCGATTTGATTTTTGGGACAGACTTCTTATACAATTTTTTTTTTTTTTTTTTTTTTTTTTTATGATCGAGCACAAGCACTATAGGAAAATCCTTTAAGGCGCTCTGGGAGCGGTGCGTGTGCGAAGAAAGCGATTCACGTTTTTCTTGAATCGTTGGAGGTTATATTCGGTTGGAAACACGGTCTCAGAAAGGCCGTTCCACAAAGATGACGTCCTCCAAATGAAAGAGTTCTGAAACAATGATGTTCGGGGTGTACTAAGTTGAACCACATAGGGATGGGCGGCAGTGGTTCGTCGTGTGTTTCTGCTATGCATTACTCTAGGTGGAATCGAGCGGGCAATATCTGTCGAACACTTGCCATGAAAATATCTGTAGAAGAGAGTCAAATCACCAACCTGTCTTCGATGTTCTAAGCTGTCGAGGTTCTTAGTCAGCTCGTGGTCGCCGATTAGACGAACGGCTCTCCTTTGGATGGAATCCAACAACCGAAGGGTATGCTTCGGTGCAGAACTCCAGATATGAGAGCAGTATTCCAGTGATGGTCGAATCTGGGCTTTATAAAGTGTCAAAAGTTGTTGAGGTGTATACAACTTTTTGGTACGGAAAAGTATACCGAGCTTCTGAGAAGCTGCCCTGGCGATTGCCACTACGTGATTATGCCAAGACATATTTCCTCCCAGGTTGACACCCAGCAAATTAATAGACGAAGTCAGTGGAATTGCGTGTCCTGCCATAACGATATCGGGTTCTGCAATGTTGACCTTCTTAGAGAAAACTGCAGCCTGGGTTTTTTGAGCGTTAAATTCGACTTGGTTACTGTCACCCCAAGACAAAATTTCTTCCAGGTCTTTATTGAGGCGTGATACCTCATGTTGTCTGCGAAGATGTGCGTCAGTAGCCGATGTTTGAGGTTTCAAAGTAAAAGATGAGATAAGTGTGCTGTCGTCAGCAAAGCAATATAATGGATTTTCTGTTTTCGCTAGAAGGTCGTTAATGTACAGTAAGAAGAGAGTGGGAGATAATATGGACCCTTGAGGAACACCAGCATTGATGGTGAAGGTGTCTGAGAGAAACCCGTCAATCGCCACTTGCAGAGAGCGGTCCTTGAGGAAGCTAGACAACCATGAACAAAATCGACCGGGCATACCATAAGAACGCAGTTTGCGTATTTTGCATTATTTCACGAACGTTTGTAGCAAGTTCTTCTGTTCTTACAGATGGTCTTCCGGCTCCTTTTTTATGTTGTATAGAACCCGTTTCCCTAAACACAGCCACGGTTCTTTTCAGGCAATGATAAAAATCCCCAGCAATAAAAGCAACGTTAGGGAAATGTTCGTGAAAATCGTCCATGGACAAACCCGGATTGTATTGCCACTCGCCATTTACTCCAACCCCGTTTCAAAAATACGCTTCAACCATGAATGTTTTGTGCTATTCCGTAAAGCCCATTGTGTGAATTGTTCAAGAAATTGGAAAAATGAGCGATGAGTCAAATTACTTGTAACGACTGTCAAAGATGACGGAATAACTGATTGATTGTTAATTCAGGTAGTTACTGACAGCCAACAGGCAATAAGCTCTACGGCTAAGCGTTTCGTCCTTAGATGGAAGGCCCTCTTTGATGCAAATAATTTTTGCTCGCACGGTATCAACTGTCATATAGAAGCAATGCATGATTTTTACCAGTTTTCGTATTCGAAGTAGTATATATTTATACATTTAAAGTATTCATCGTAATAAGCAAAAAAAATATGTAGTACTGGTAACAAGTCCTAAAAAACTTAAAAGTCCGATAGCAAACATAATATTTATGGAAAAAAGTTAAAATTATTTTTACTTTGTCCGACGTCGAATAATTTTTAAAAACATTCGGGTAAAATTTGGCGCCATAATATTTCCACCAATAGGAGCAATTATTTCGGATCGTCGTACCGTCGCGTCGGGTGACGGATTCATAAGAAATCACCTTTAACTCGTTGAATAGCCACCTTAATGGTATCTATCGAGTTGAGATTAGATTTATAAACTAAATTTTTGATGTAGCGCCACAAAAGACAGTCCAGTGGGTTAAGATCGAGCGATCTGGGTGGCCACTCTATTGACCCCCGTGTACCTACCACCGGTCCGGAAAATTGTTTTGAAGTACATGAGCAGCATAATGAGGGAAGCATTATCCTATTGAAACAAGAATGTTAAACTTGGTAACGGGATCACTATTATCTGTAAATTAAGTGGCAAGAGCTGAAACCAGATCATTTTGAAGGAAATTTAGATATCTTTCTCCAGTGAGGCTGTTATCAAAGAAAAATGGCCCGATTAACCTATTTTCAATAATGACCGCCCAGACATTAACCTTTTTATTAGTCTGGGTGTGATTTTCTATGAACCGGCGAGGATTTTTTTGAACCCAGTATGTGTAGTTTTGTCTATTTAAAAAAAAAAGAGGCAAAAAACATGATTTGACAGGTCCGAGCGATTCTTGATTAAGTAAGCGGTATTGTATATAAAAGGCTGATCCATTTCTCTATCAATGCTGTATATGTATATTATTATATCTCCTGTAACTCCGTATTTATTAAAAAGGTTGAAAATTTAGTAAGAGCCTAGTCACTTGAAATGAAAACTGTAGTTAGACACTGGCGGCGTTTTGTTCATCTCATTGTTCTTCTGAGTTACCAAAATCATAATAACCTTTTATTATATCCGCTTTAAAATAATTTGTTTTGCAAATTACTTTTTGTCCCGGAATGTGTTGCCGGAGAGCGATTTGGTTATGTAATGGGTGATTAGGTTAGTATAAACTTAGAATGGCACAGTTATTATTTCCTTTTACTCAACATGCCTAACAGAATGAATGCTTGCTTAAATTTGTCATAATTATAATAGGTACATAACAACTCTTTTTTTTAAACAAGTCAAAATATTTAACATATTGTTCATTATGTTGTTATTGTTAGTATTTTTGAAAACTGGCTATAGAGTAGTATTTAAACACCAAATACCTATATGTAATACCACAATATTAATAATCGGAAAAGAATGCCGCAGGATAACGAATTTTAAAAAGTTTAAATTTTCAGGAAAATATCCAATTGAGAATAATATATTTCAAATAAATAAGTTTTAGAATTCAATTGTACATTGAAGTACCGGGTGTAAAGGATATTTATGACACTATCGATTTTTGCTAAGTTATGCAAGAGCCTACAGAAATAAGTCAATAATCGGGACCTTACCGGGAAAAAGTAGGAATAAAAATTAACGCACGTCTTTGGTTCAACTTCAAAAGCGGCAAGAAACTTACGGAATTCAGCACCTGTATCGGTAATAATGAACAAAATACCACAACACTAGGTTATCATCACATACATACTAAAAACCAAATGGAAATTAAATTGTCGAGAAAATTTCACAAATAACGGCTTACCTATTAGTTAAAAATTTGTATACGTATGGTCACCCTTTCAAGTAATTAAATTAACTGTATTTTGAATCCACCCTGTATATCGCAACTAAGATTTAGATATAGGGTTAATAGCCCCCTGGTATTATTTAACTGTCCACTAAACTTCCGGCTCTTAATATTTCAGATTTAAAAAATATGATTTTTTTAAGTTAACGTTTTCCGTCAAAAAATCGGAATTTAATTATTATTTTAGAAACGGTAAGAGATAGACAGGTATAGGATAATGTTAAGAAAGTTGTTAATAAATCAATAGTAGTTTCGAAAACAAAATAAAATACAGGTTTTATTAAAAAAGTTACAACACTGTTAGTCCCCAGTACAAGGACCCTTAATTTTAATGACACATACAAATGTCAAACTGCGTGAGTGCCTTCTTTGGGACGAGTCCGACAAACTTTCTTATGCGAAAACTTTCGGCGCTGCTGCGTTTTCAAATGCCCGATTCCCAGAAGTGTCGATATGACGTCATTATGACTCCCCGTACATACAAGCTTGATTTTAAAAAAATTGTTTAATAAAATTAATTTAAAAATTGTGATCAACTTGTCCTACAAAAATCATGCTGCGTGTGGAGTGTCCACCACCCCCAAAATGTCGATATGACGTCACTATGACTCCACGTATATATGTCGTAGGCTGATAGTGAAATCCGTCATTTCATGAAAAGCCTAGTCACTTCATGAAGCGTCGGCAGATTGTGTAAAAACATGAAATCACACGATCTGCCGCGTCACTTCATGAAGAGACCTTGACGTTTCGGCGTATTATGTATAACACAATCTGCCTAATTTTAAATATCGTCCCTTCATGAAATGCCACAAAAACAAGGCATATTGTGTAATTCCGTCTAAAAGGTATATTGGCAACTGGTTTGTTCGGGTTTGTCAGAGCATTTTTTTTATTTTTATAAAATAATATTAGTTAAAAAAATTTAATTAAAAAAAAATGCTCTGGGGAACAACGAACAAACCAGTTGCCAATATACCTTTTAGACGGAATTACACAATCTGCCGACTGACATGACATCGTTAGGTACTACATGAAGTGACGATATTTAAAATTAGGCAGATTGTGTTATACATAATACGCCGAAACGTCAAGGTCTCTTCATGAAGTGACGGGGCAGATCGTGTAATTTCATGTTTTTACACAATCTGCCGACGCTTCATGAAGTGACTAGGCTTTTCATGAAATGACGGATTTCACCATCAGCCTACGACATATACAAGTTTGATTTTTCGACAATTATTGTTTAATAAAATTGAGTTAAAAATTGTGGTCAACTTGTCCGACAAAAATCATGCTGCGTATGGAGTGTCCACCACGCCGAAAATGTCAATATGACTTTATTATGTCTCTCCGTACATACAACTTTGCATTTAATATTTTTCACAATCACATATTTTTTTACAATCACATATTTTTTTACAATCAGTACTTTATCTTAAATCGAAAAATATTAAATGCAAAGTTGTATATACGGAGAGACATAATGACGTCATATTGACATTTTCGGCGTGGTGGACACTCCATACGCAGCATGATTTATTTTTGTTGGACAAGTTGACCACAATTTTTAACTCAATTTTATTAAACAATTGTCAAAAAATCAAACTTGTATATACGTGGAGTCATAGTGACGTCATGTCGACATTTTGGGGGTGGTGGACACACGCAGCATGATTTTTGTAGGACAAGTTGATCACAATTTTTAACTCAATTTTATTAAACAATTGTCAAAAAATTAAACTTGTATATACGTGGAGTCATAGTGACGTCATATCGACATTTTGGGGGTGGTGGACACACGCAGCATGATTTATTTTTGTCGGACAAGTTGACCACAATTTTTAACTCAATTTTATTAAACAATTGTCAAAAAATCAAACTTGTATATACGTGGAGTCATAGTGACGTCATATCGACATTTTGGGGGTGGTGGACACACGCAGCATGATTTTTGTAGGACAAGTTGATCACAATTTTTAACTCAATTTTATTAAACAATTGTCAAAAAATCAAACTTGTATAGGACGTGGAGTCATAGTGACGTCATATCGACATTTTGGGGGTGGTGGACACACGCAGCATGATTTTTGTAGGACAAGTTGATCACAATTTTTAACTCAATTTTATTAAACAATTGTCAAAAAATCAAACTTGTATATACGTGGAGTCATAGTGACGTCATATCGACATTTTGGGGGTGGTGGACACACGCAGCATGATTTATTTTTGTCGTACAAGTTGACCACAATTTTTAACTCAATTTTATTAAACAATTGTCAAAAAATCAAACTTGTATATACGTGGAGTCATAGTGACGTCATATCGACATTTTGGGGGTGGTGGACACACGCAGCATGATTTTTGTAGGACAAGTTGATCACAATTTTTAACTCAATTTTATTAAACAATTGTCAAAAATCAAACTTGTATATACGTGGAGTCATAGTGACGTCATATCGACATTTTGGGGGTGGTGGACACACGCAGCATGATTTTTGTAGGACAAGTTGATCACAATTTTTAAATTAATTTTATTAAACAATTTTTAAAAAATCAAGCTTGTATGTACGGGGAGTCATAATGACGTCATATCGACACTTCTGGGAATCGGGCATTTGAAAACGCAGCAGCGCCGAAAGTTTTCGCATAAGAAAGTTTGTCGGACTCGTCCCAAAGAAGGCACTCACGCAGTTTGACATTTGTATGTGTCATTAAAATTAAGGGTCCTTGTACTGGGGACTGGTATTTTAGATAAATAGAGCACGTCCGTTCATGTAAATGACTAAATTTTCAGATAGGCTCGCTAGCTTGATTGTCCTGTCTGATTATAAAAAAAAATTAAAAAACATCCATAAAAACCGCAAGTCAATATCTTAAGATATCATAAAATTGTATCTTCTACAAAGCCATAATAATAATAGGAATTGTTTAAATTAATGTTTTGTCAAGTGCTTTTATTTAAGTATAATAAAAATAATAGAGAATAGTTGCTTTAATGGAACAAATTGGAGTAAAATTTTAAGTTGGCTGTGAAACAAAAAAATGCACAAATGCTTTGGTTTAAAATATGAACTTATACGTGTCTAAGTTTTAATGTTGATTTATTTTTTTTTAATTTGGGCTGCGTCGAAATGCCAAACAATAATTATACATCTGAAAAAAAAACTAAACTATTCGGCTTTTAAAAAACATTATCTCAGGACCAGATTGAAGACTCATTAATTGTTACTCAAAATCCTTTTTGTGCCAACTAGTATGTTACTGTTACCGATAGTTATTTTTAGTTATTACGTTTTATAATTTTTAAGAATTTATTTTATTATAACATTATGTTATATTTGGGTACAAATAAATATCTCTATTATTATTATTATTATTATTATTATTATTATTATTATTATTATTATTATTATTATTATTATTATTATTATTATTATTATTATTATTATTATTATTATTATTATTATTATTATTATTATTATTATTATTATTATTATTATTATTATTAAACGGTATCACACTTATTAGTGGTATTACAGAATTCATCGGTCAGAAGTGACAAGATGATCCTACTGTAGGCCAACAACCCTCCTCACTGTGCTGCATGTATCCAGTAGTATTGATTTTTGTAAATGTTTGTATAATTTCCATTCTAGGCCAAGCACTGATATGTTTTGTTTTAACTTTTTTGGTATTTCACCCAGGGTCCCGATCACAATTGGTACGATCGTCACAGACTCCATATGCCACATCTCAGTTATTTCGTCCCGTAGCGGTAAGTATTTGTTGATTTTTTCCGCATAAGTTTTTGAGAGATTTGTGGCTAAGGGAACGGCAAAATCCACAATGAAGGTTTTCTTTTCCTTTTTAAACGTGAGCACTAGATCAGGTATATTATTGGGGATCGTTCTATCCGTCTGTATTTTTCTGTTCCAGTAAATACGTACGTTGTCATTTTCGCACACGGCTGGAGGCTCATATTCATAATAGGACGTTGCGGATGCGTCTTCTATAAGATTTTGTTGCGATAACCTGATCCTGGATAGCGTTGATAAAGCCTTCGGTTTCATTGAAGATATTACCATATGTCAGGTTAGATAGTGAAGCAGCAGTATCTATTGATTCGTGTTCGATTTTTGCTAGATACTTGCCATGCATGGCTTTACTCCTCCACTGCTCCATTAGTTGTTCGTTTGTTGCGACATCGTTGTTAAATCTTCGTTCTGCAAGTCGTAGTGGGGTTGCTTTTTTGTCCAATTTCATTATCGCTTTGTGCAGATTACTATTTTCTGATTTTCTTAGAAAGTACTGTCTTAGGTTGCACAGCTGCTGGTGATGTCTGGTTTTCAAATCAGGGATCCCCCTGCCTCCCAGTCTTCTTGGTAGATGGAACCGTTCTCTGGAGGATCTGGGATGGTGGGCACGGTATCTACAGAATTCTTTTCTGGTTTTTAAATTTAAATCCTCAAGCTCAGTGTCTGTCCATTTGATGATTCCAAAACTGTAGGAGATGGCAGATACTGCATATGTATTTACTGCCTTAGCGACGTTTCGGGCAGACAATTTTGATCGTAGTATCAAACGGATTCTCTTTAAGTAGGTTGCTTTGAGTTTTTGTTTTGCCGGTTTATGATCTATATCTCTGGCTTGTAGATAACCCAGGTACTTATACCTTTCGTCTTCCTCCATCCCTTCCATAAATCCCTGTTCCTCATTCACTTCAAATCCTCTGTGTTTTACCCATTTTCCTCTCTCCATACTACTTATCTTACACTTATCTAGGCCGAGCTTCATATGGATGTCTGAGCTGAATTTGCCTACACAGGTAAGCAAACTTTCAAGCTTTTTTTTTGTTGGTGCGTAAATCTTTAGATCATCCATATACCACAAGTGGCTAATGCTTAACCCTTTTTGGTTGAGCTTATATCCGTTGTCCTGTTTATTTAGTAGCTGGGTAAGTGGCCGCAAAGCAAGGCAGAACCATAAAGGGCTTAGGGCATCTCCCTGAAAGATTCCCCGTCTGATATCTATCTTTCCGGCGTCCATTACTTCTTCGGGCGTGTTGATAAGAAGTCTAGTTTTCCACTGTGTCATAGCATGTGCCATAAAGATACTGATGTGTTTGTTTATTTTGTAAAGATCTAGAACTTCAAGCAGCCAAGAGTGCGGGATGCTATCAAACGCCTTCTGATAGTCGATGTAAGCTGTATGTAGGGAGTCTTGTGTATGTTTGGCGTTGTACATAACCGTAGCATCAATAATTAGCTGCTCTTTGCACCCTCTAGAGCCCTTCCGGCAGCCCTTCTGTTCTTCATCGAGTAAATCGTTAGCTTCAAGGTGTGCGTCAAGCTTTTCAGCTATTACGGAGGTAAGTACTTTATAGATAGTCGGTAGACATGTAATTGGTCGATATTTTGCGGGATTGTCCGTATACTGCTCGGTTTTTGGTAGAAGATAAGTTACTCCGTTAGTCAGGAAAGTTGGTGTTTTTTCCGGGTGTTTGAGTAGGTGATTAAAACACCTGGCTAACTGTCTATGGATTGATTTAAACTTTTTAAGCCAGAAATTATGGATATAGTCCAAACCAGGGCTTTCCCAGCTTAATGTTTTTCCTATTGCTGTTTCCACTTCCTTTTCTGTGATTTCCCAGTTTTCCATAGGTTCAATTTTTGATGCGTTTTTCCTCTCATCCTCTAGCCACTGTGTTTCCCTATGCCTTAGAGATTGTCCCCATATTCCATTCCAGTATTCCCTTACAGTGTCGACCTTGGGTAGTTCCATATTTTCAGGTTTTGATGCTTGTGCGCTCGGATCCAAATTTCTGTAAAAGATGCGCTCGCTATGGTGGAACTGCTGATTATGCCTCCTTCGTAGATTGCTTTCCTGGTATCTTTTAAGCCTCTTGGCTTTGGCTGAGAGCTTTTGTTTTAATAAATCTAGTATCTCTATAGTTGTTGGGTTGTCAGTTGATTTTTCCTTTTTCATAATCTGCGCCGCTCTCTCTGCCACCTTTTTGCTTGGGTTTGGTTTTTGGCTTTGCGTATTATTATTATTATTATTATTATTATTATTATTATTATTATTATTATTATTATTATTATTATTATTATTATTATTATTATTATTAATATTATTATTATTATTATTATTATTATTATTATTATTATTATTATTATTATTATTCTTATTATTATTATTATTATTATTATTATTATTATTATTATTATTATTATCATCATTATTATTATTAAGCGAAAACATAAAAAAAAAATATTTTAAAATTTTTCCCCCATTGCTTTCTTACTACGCTACACGAAGTGAAAACAAGGTTAAACTTTTTCACTGGACGAAATAAATCCAAATAAAGTAAAACCCTAACAATCCTTAAAATACCCGTGACAAAACCCTTTCGGCGCTGAAAGAGGTGTCTTGCCAGCAGTCTGGCACAATAGAGATTTACACCTCGTTTATTTTCTTTAACTAGTTTCCGTTGAAAGTATTTTTTTGGGTTTATTTTTTTTTAACGATTTTGGGAGTTTGGTTTTTATTTTAAGTAATAAAGTTCACAAATCTCAGGCTAGTTGACAAAGCATAAGGACCATTTGTCACCTATTATATGCCCTCACGGGGCATAAGAAATTTGTTAACTAGGTATCGTAAAAAATATGCCCTCACGGGGCATAAGAAATTTGTTAACTAGGTATCGTAAAAAATATGCCCTCACGGGGCATAAGAATTGTGTTAACTAGGTATCGTAAAAAATCGATGTGTTGTTGAATAAAGGAGACATCTATGTTGAAAAAACAGCGAATAAAAAACATAAACGATAATCAACGTCGGTTTATATCAAGAAACATCGGTTAGTGTCGCTAAACATCGGTTAGTGTTGAAAATCATCGGTTATTGACATCGGCGTTTCTTCAAATGGACTATAAAAAAAATGTGTTATTTCCAAACATCGATATTTTTTGGCCATTCCCACTCGCAGATATAAATATTAAAACATAACCATACTAACCGATGAAAGGATAAATTCTTATTAATTTGGTCCACTTTCTGCATGCTCAAAATCATTCACTACGATTTGTTTTTTAAATTGTCGGCAAGCCGCATAACCGTTTTTAGTTAGGTACCGTGCGAGCAAAAATTATTTGCATCAAAGAGGGCCTTGCATCTAAGGACGTAATGTTTAGCCGTAGAGCTTAATACCTGTTGGGTGTCAGTAACTACCTGAATTAACAATCAATCAGTTATTCCGTCATCTTTGACAGTCGTTACAAGTAATTTGATTCATCGCTAATTTTTCCAATTTCTTGAATAATTCACACAATGGGCTTTACGGAACAGCACAAAACATTCATGGTTGAAGCGTATTTTCGAAACGGGGTTAGAGTAAATGGTGAGTGGCAATACAATCCGGGTTTGTGCATGGACGATTTTCGCGAACATTTTCCAAACGTTGCTTTTATTGCTGGGGATTTTTAACATTGCCTGAAAAGAACCGTGGCTGTGTTTAGGGAAACAGGTTCTATACAACACAAAAAAGGAGCAGGAAGACCATCTGTAAGAACAGAAGAACTTGTTGCAAACGTTCGTGAAATAATGCAAAATACGCCAACAAATTGTATAAGACGGCTGTCCCAAGAAGTGGGAAGATCTTATGGAACATGCAGGACTATTCTTAAGAAGCAGCAAAGTTTATTTCCTTATAAAGTGCAAGAAATATAAACCGCAGATTTTGAAAGACGCAGGAATTACTCTCAATGGTTTACCCAAAATTTATTGGAAAGAAATGATTTATTAGACCTGACATTTTTTTCAGATGAAGCCTGGTTCCACCTCTCCGGTTACGTGAATTCTCAGAATACACGCATGTGGAGTAGTGAAAATCCCCATTTTTTGTAGAGACCACATTGCACCCTCAAAAAATTGGTGTCTGGTTAGCTGTTTTACGAAGTAGAATTGTTGGTCCTATTTATGCCATGGCACAGTTACAGCACAGCGGTACAGAGACAATATTTTGAATCCATTGACGTCGAACTACGTTTTGTATATTTTCAACAGGACGGTGCAACCGCCCATACAGCCGCCGAAACAATTAACTACTTACGCAATTTTTTCGACGACAGATTGATCAGTTTTCGATCAGATATTGAATTCCCACCTAGATCACCTTGTTTGACGGTTATGAATTACTTCGTTTTTCCTCATTTAAAGAACACTATTTTTAAAACACCAGTTGCAAATTTAGAACAATTATAAGAAAGGATTATCCGAGAATGTGGTAACATTTCTCCTGAGATGCTGGTCAACACTTTCAAAAATATGAAGAGACGTGTGAATTTATGCTTGCAGCTTGGCGGTGGCCAATTTCGGCAATTTATGTAATTGTTTTTCTTTTTCTTTCTGTATATTCTTACTTTGTTAATTTTGTAAACAACAAAAATAAATTTGTATTTGTCTACTTATTTTATTACTCATTAGTTTGGCATATATTTTAACCTAGATTTGGTTAGAAATATCGTCCCCATATCATTGTGATCTAAACCAAGCCCTACGTTTTTTAATCCAAGCCCTCTTTGATGCAAATAATTTTGCTCGCACGGTATATCTTTTTTTTTTATCTTTACAGAGGTCCGATAAGTAGCCGCAGCGGTCCAGACAATGTTGGTGGAACAATTTAAATTAATCATTTAAATAGAAATAATATCGTTAAAATAATTATTATTTTTACGCTCTGAGTTTATGTACGTGCTAGAGATGCTATTGGGGTTAGAAAAGTCCCTCACGTACCTGAGAAATACCAAATAACAGAAAATAGAGACCCTATAAGGTTCCACACATTTTATCACTTACCCTTTAAAATAATCTCTCCCCAGTCCCATTATTCCCTTCGAAAGAACAATACGTTAACTTTTTCATTCCTATTCTTTCTCCTTCCAGGTCCTTAATCACCTCGATATCCCCTCGTGGTCCCATATTTTCCATGATGAAGTTTTTTCGCTCTCTTAAGGGAGCTAAGGCAGTGCTTTATTTGTGGCAGTTAATTTAGTGGGTCTTAACCGATAGGTTATATACTAGCTGCTACCTGAAAACAAAAAAAAGGAATTTAATTAAAAACGATACTTAAAGTAGCGCACTGATGCCGCCTTGTTGGCAGCTTTGATTGACGAACAAATTGACGAAAGCGAGACAGCAGTTTTGTTTATCAGTTTAACAAAATTCTACGTAGTTATGAAGACAATACCGGGTGAGCAAAAATTATTTGCCTCAAAGAGGGCTTGGATTAAAAAACGTAGGGCTTGGTTTAGATCTCAATGATATGGGGACGATATATCTAACCAAATCTAGGTTAAAATATTGTCACATTCATATTATGACATGATATGCCAAACTAATGAGTAATAAAATAAGTAGACAAATACAAATTTATTTTTGTTGTTTACAAAGATAACAAAGTAAGAATATACAGAAAGAAAAAGAAAAATAATTACATAAATTGCTGAAATTGGCCACTGCCAAGCTGCAAGCATAAATTCACACGTCTCTTCATATTTTTAAAAGTGTTGACCAGCATCTCAGAAGAAATGTTACCACATTCTCGGATAATCCTTTCTTATAATTGTTCTAAATTTGCAACTGGTGTTTTAAAAATAGTGTTCTTTAAATGAGGAAAAACGAAGTAATTCATAACCGTCAAACAAGGTGATCTAGGTGGGAATTCAATATCTGATCAAAAACTGATCAATCTGTAGTCGAAAAAATTGCGTAAGTAGTTAATAGTTTCGGCGGCTGTATGGGCGGTTGCACCGTCCTGTTGAAAGAAAAAGAAAAATAATTACATAAATTGCTGAAATTGGCCACCGCAATGCTCCAAGCATAAATTCACAAGTCTCTTTATATTTCCGAAAGTATTATGTTGTGTTGTTTGCAACAAGTTCTTCTGTTCTTACAGATGGTCTTCCTGCTCCTTTTTTGTGTTGTATAGAACCTGTTTCCCTAAACACAGCCACGGTTCTTTTCAGGCAATGATAAAAATCCCCAGCAATAAAAGCAACGTTAGGAAAATGTTCGTGAAAATCGATCATGGACAAACCCGGATTGTATTGCCACTCACCATTTACTCTAACCCCGTTTCGAAAATACGCTTCAACCATGAATGTTTTGTGCTGTTCAGTAAAGCCCATTGTGTGAATTGTTCAAGAAATTGGAAAAATTAGCGATGAATCCAATTACTTGTAACGACTGTCAAAGATGACGGAATAACTGATTGATTGTTAATTCAGGTAGTTACTGACACCCAACAGGTATTAAGCTCTAGGGCTAAGTATTACCTCTTTAGATGCAAGGCCCTCTTTGATGCAAATAATTTTCCTGTTTTCCGATATTAACCAATTAAACAAGCTAAAACTGGACCTGGGCGATTAGTTTAAAAATTGGCGAATGGAGATTTTATTTTCATTATTTTATAAACACAAAAGACGGCGATACGCTTCTATAAAATCTAATAAATACTTTCTATTCATCTGGCGAACATCCGCCATATTTAAAGAATTCGTTGGGGAATACAAACTAGTCAAAACTTTTTCCCCAAGTCTGTCCAAAATCTTAAAGTTAGCTAGGATTTGAATAGACGGTTTTGTAAATTTGATTTTTATTTTCGTCTCCGTTAAAACTAAAGGAGCTGTCAAATTTAGGCAAAATTAACGTTATGAACTTAAAATTTGTACGTAATAGATTATTTTTAAGGCCTTAAGTTTATATTTTGACGATAAAAACCAAATATAGGTATATCCCATTTATATTTGAATTTTCAATTTTAAGTGATATGCTATTTTCTCTGTGACAATTTTTGAAAGTTACGACGCGGCGTTTCGCATAGTGTGCTGTGCACAAAAGCGATAAATGAAAATAATTAAAGTATTGAAGTTGGTCATTATTGAAAATTGGAAACATCCACTTTCTAGTGAGATACAAATAATTGTCTATGGCTATAAAATGTAGTAAAAAAATTGTAAATAGTGCACAAGACAAACAATACTAAATTGTGCAGTGTACAGATATTACAGTAGAATCCTGAGAATAGAAATCTCTATTAGAAAATTTTAAAAAAATTAAAATCGGAAATCAAGCTCCTATAATCCCAAGACTTAATCTCTCTGGACCGTCAAATAAGTCACCAACAGAGTAATAAGCCTTTTTAATCAGATACTTGGATATAATATTCTTAACCTGGCTACGAGGCAATATTCAAACACTTACTGGAAAACTGTTATATATTTTTATGACAGAATAGGTAAAATTTTTTTTTATAATATAGGTAAAATTACATTTATCAGGCAATATATGTCTAATTAAATATAAGTGCGCATTGCTAGCATCGTTACACGTCAAATCTTTATTATTGTAGACAAACATAAACGAGTCCAGTGTTATATACATTCTTATAAGTGTTAACATATTCTTACCAGCAAACACCTCCCTACAACTATCTCGTTGTCTCATTCCAAATATAGCCCTTATACACTTTTTTTGTAAAATTGGGATTCTCTCAATCTTAGTGGAATTACCATAAAAGATAAGACCATACCTTATTCTAGATTGAATAAAGGCATGATATGCTCACAATGCTACGTCCATGCTAACATTTACAGCTATGATTCTAAGAGCGTAGCAATACTTAGACACACTCGTCGCTACGTCCTCTACATGAGCTCTCCAGTCAAGCCTTCTATCAATTTTAACACCCAAAAATGCCATATTATGCTCTGTTGATTGAATTTCAATATTTTTATAGTGAAAGGCAAGAGCATTTTTTATTTGTTCTATTGCCAAAAACAATACACTGTGTCTTTGACACATTCAGAAGAAGGTCATGAGCTTAAACGTACCTATCGAGAACGCCGCAGACCCTCTGTACCTCAGTCAGCATCACATCCGAGTCCTCTCCACTAAAAATAAGGGTGGTATCATCGGCATAAAGAACTGTGTATTTACCTGTTGCATCAGAAAGTTCATTGGTATACAAAATATAGAGTAGAGGACCCAATATGGAACCCTGGGGCACTCCCTAAGTAACTCAAACCCTATCTGAGGCAATAGGTCTACCATAACTGTAATTATCAATCACTTGCTGAGTACGGTTATTTAAGTACGATTGAATTAAGTTTAGAGCATGCCCGAACAAACCCGAACAAACCCAAATTAAATTAAATCTGCTAAAGGATATTAAAAATATTTATAATTAAAATACCCGTTAAAATTATTTAAAAAAAAAACTTAACCCCAAATATTTCAGTTCATGTTGGATTTATCAAAAATTTTTATGGAACATAATTTGATCATCGAAAAAATTCTTTGCACCGTGGCGCCACCTACATCTTGTATTATTCAAACACATTTTTTACACAGTTGTGAAGCCAATTATGGAGGGTAAAAACTGGCGTTTACAGAATTTACATGTCACATTTAGTTTTCGAAATAATTGGCCTGGGAGTTTTTATTGAAACACCCTGTAGGTCTGTAATTTTTTTCGTTATTAAGGGGGCTCCAATGTCACTAATATAAGAAAGTTATTAACAAAATCTTTAGCTCTAGAGTTGATGTCATTTACTTAAAAGACATTATAAATTATTTTCAAAACACAAGTATTTGGGTTACTGCAAAAAAGTTTTAGCACTACAATAGTGTTTTAATTTAGGCTTGGGATCGTTTTTCATCATTTACGTTTGAAAGCCGGATTTAAAACATTTTCTCAAAATTTTACTGACATTTCGTACTTAATTCTCATTAATTCTGGTATCGAATTTAAAATTTTAAAGTGGAAGTGTAGAAAATATAGCCGTTATAAGTTTTCAAACAGCCGCCCCTGTATTTAAGTACGTATATAAAATGCCGATAGTTTATAGAAGTAAAACAGCACTTAATTGAATTTTCTATTCGGGTAAGAAGTGACTAGAACAAAGGTAGAGTAATAATTATCGAATATCGATTTCTACTTAGGGCCACATAACAATGTTCCTGCATCTAATTGAATCGAAAAGGGACATTGATGGCGTCCCGGCGCCCGTCCCCAATTAATTGGACCATAGTTGAGGAGCCGAATCGCCTTATCGGCCGAGTCGTTGTCCAATTACCCATTTTCCTCCACACTATCGACTGACGCTTCATGGGTTTATGAATTTAATTAAATTTGAGTAATATAGGATATTCTATGAAATTAAAGGTCAAGTAGGAAGCGTGATCATCGTTATCCGTTTTATGTGGAATGTGATTGGTTGTAAGTATTATCAAAACTGTATTAAGAGCAGAAAATGATGGTGAATTCTAGATAAACATAATAACAGTTTGTTCAAGTAAGAACAAAGACATTCACAGACATTTACAGACAGTTTCCCGTCGCGTCTTCCTACAACAAATGTCGCGTCTTCCTAAAACAAAAAAATTTTCACGACTGTTTCCTTATACCTGATTAAATATACCATTTAATTGGTTTGGGTCAAAAATGAGTGAGTTACATTTTAACCCTCCTTTGCGACCATGCGATCCATTGTGGCTTACACCTTATTTATATTTCTCCCAATAGATCTAGCTTCTTAATGTAGCTAATACTAATGTCTCCCCCGATACTAATCGGGGGAGACATTCTTCATATCTTGTGGCAGCCGTGCCGAGTCGCCGAATAAGGTAAATCTGATTATTTTTGCTGCAGGGCAGGTACACAGTACTTGTTCCATTGTTTCTGCATCTTCAATGCAGACATTCATCGTTTTGCCCACACTCCAAATTTATCGATATCGCAATCTGCAGTGTCTGGTCCACTAGGGCTTTAAGGTCTGATCTATTTAGCTCTAGTAGTTTGTCAGTTAATTGTTGATTTATATGGCTGTTTATAAATGACTGTTGAATGATGAAAGAGTTTTGGACTTCCATTGCCTTTATTTGTTGTAAATCACAACGTTTCAACTGGTAAGTATCTTCAGTCGTCTTCAGGTAAATACTGACAAATACTAGACGACTGGAGATACTTACAGTTGAAACGTTGTGATTTAAAACAAATGAAGACAATGGAAGTTCAAAACTCTTTCATTATTCAAGAAACATCATTGTCTCCAACCTTCAAACAGTCGCCTTTGAGTATGTTGGGCCTGGTAGGTTCAACCATGCAGTATCTTTCCACTTGTCTGTTTCTTCAGCCAAAATTAAACTTTTGGCTTTAACATGATATACACTTATTGCAGGCTCAGGTCCCGTGAATTTCGATAGGGAACATATCAGCAGCCTCGTTACCCTTTAGACCCATGTATCCCAAAATCCATATTAGGGTAATTTTGATTTTTATGCTTCGTTCAGATAGTGCTTTGCGACAGTCCCATATCGTTTTTGAAGTATTCAAAGATTCAAGAATATTTGGAGCGGCCTGACTGTCAGAGACTATCTTGATTGTCTTATGTATACACTGTCGATCTATAAGCAATCTTGTACACATTTACATTTAGACCACAGTGTAGACTATAGTTGCAAACATTGCAGGCTAAACTTTCCTTCCATTTTTGAGCTTTTGCTATATATTGTTCCAGCTCCAATGCCTTCCTTAGCCATGAAGGCGTTCGCTTTTGTTAGGTCAGCACTGTTATACCCATTCTTGGATAGGCGACAGTATAAGACGGTTCGTCGTTGGGTTTTTTTGTCATGATATCTGAAGGCATTTCCAGAATGCCGCAGGTCACAGTGTTCCCCAACATTTTTGGTACCCTCTAAGAAGCATGACTATAGCTGCGTGGTACAGTCTATAGATAGGTAACCCTTTTGGCTTCTAACTTTAAGTATATGTGAAGAAGGTTTCGTCTCAATAGGACCTTTATCCATGGATATCGTTGGTGTGGTGCGATCGCAAAAATACATGTCCCCAACTAGTCCGATTTTTTGGGATAGTCACTGCTGATCGCTGTTTCATTAGACTACAGAACCATTAAATGTCTTATGACCGTTATGTACAGTCAATTCAATAATTGTTTTGTGCCATGCCCTAGGATTTGCCATAAATTCTATGACATGTCCAATGTCCATAGAAAAGGATAGGCTTTGCGGATAATCTTCTTTATATGAGAGCTTTAACTAAGCGTTTTATCCTGGATAAAACGTGCTGCTGCCATGCTGTCATACATAGATATTTTGCTTTATTGGCAAACGGTAAACCCTGTCCTTGAAAGGAAGGAATTTACCATAATATACTTAAATATTTAAATATATAAAAAAATCAACCATAAAACTTTAATTGTGATGATCTTAATGGCATTAGCAATGGGTAAATCAAGAATCAAACGAACCGGTACATAGATACGATATTATAAACATAAAGCACCTTTCCACCTCAAATTGCAGCAACGATCGTGATCGATGTCAGATAAGTTTCGCGTGTTTACCAATTTAGTTGTTATAATATCGATTTTACCGTCGAAGCAATTTTTGCTGCAGTATTTAACGTATATTTTTTGGTACTAGATCTATAGTTTAGGCTTTGCAACATAAACCTCAATATAATAATCTGATTGTAACAGCGAAAAGGCACTATAATCGGCTTAGGCGACCCTTATTTGTCGCCCGACGATCGCTGCTCCGGACCTAATTCTTAGATTATAAAAGCTTAAGATTTAGGCGGGTTAAATGACATCCGTATTATTATTAATTACGTCTTTGAGATATTGGGGACCGCTGAAAGCATTTTGTTAGGTTGGTTAAGTATAAGAATGCACCTACAGGGCCATTAACAAGTAAAAGAAAGTAGCAAATGTATGGCCTTGCGCATATAAATAAAGTCCAATATACATGCGCAGTGATGCAAAATTTAAATGGGAAGATAGGCAGGTTCCAGCTTTAATATATATTTAATATATAATTATTGTAAAATTCGAACCTACGATAACATAAAATAAAGCCTGGTTTGATGGGGCTTTCCCCCACACTCACTATAACCTTCCTGTGAAGACCTCTAGACTAATAATTTGAAATAAAATATTTGGTTCATGCTTCGAATAATATAAACATAGGCTTGAATCCCTTGCGAGTGCAACAAATCGACCCCTTACCGTACGAGTTAACGAACATCTGAAACATACCCAAAGAGGTGAAACTTCGAGAACAGGTATAGCGGAATATGTAAGGACCAACTAACGTCATATGCATAGGCTAAGGTTTTGAACAAGAAATAGTAGGGGAGCCCAGGGAGTATTGGGTACCTAAGGTGGATTTGCGGTTTAAAATGTGAGGTATGCACTTTTAAAAAAAAATGTATGCACAACTTATTTCAATGCATTTCTGAACACATTGACTATAAAATAATTTAAAAAAGTAATTTGATACTTTAAAAACTACTATTTTCATAAAATTTGCAATTCGGCTCAAAGCACCTCGCGTGAGGGTGAATTGGGCCACTAAACGGGGTGCTTTGGGCCACATAGTAATAAAATAAAACACACCTAACATTATTGAACCCAACTTTAATAAAATAAACGAATTTAAAGTTGTAACTAACAGGTGACAATAAAATATTAATTTGGAAGAAATTGGCGATGACGATTGACGAACAGTTAACCACAAAACTTCCAAAATTATATGCAAATTTAAAATAGGAAGCCGTTCTGGACGTTCCTGATCTAATTGATGAAATTAGTTTTGCGATTATATCGCTCTTCTCTATTTCGGATATATGTCATTTATATATATGTCGACTATAAATTTCAGGGACATGCTTAAGTTTTAGGTTATAAACCAAATTGATTTTTTAAACATTAAACTAGTAGACTAGAAGACTAGAAGACTAATTTCACTAATTTATAACAATATTTTAGTTAAATAATAAAATAATATCCTCAGGATTTCGTAGGTTAATAAAATTGTATAAAACTTATCGTTGCTGCTCAGTTTTCCACAAAGTAAATTACTAACTTTAAAACTCACTCTATCCACCATTTAGTTATATGTGAAGGTTAAGATATAATTGCAGATCACTGCATTTTTGACTTTTGGCGGGTAATTTAAATATTTGCGGAAATAATTGAACTGGCTCAATTCTCTCCGGGCTCCCCTACTGGCAAAAATGCAAATTCAAAGATGCAGCTCTTGTGAACCAAAGCACTTATATGTTTAGTAAACCAAGCCTAAATGCCTTTTCTTGTCCAAAACAAACATCTCGAACTTCACACTCCATGCAGTTAGCACGAAGGCGGAGTCATCGAGCTTCATTGCACATGGATAGTAAGTAAGTATTTAAGGTTAGAGATACTAAATTTCAAAACTTTTTCTGCTTTAACAGAAACACTAGACAATTATGATGTTTCCGGTAGAGCAGGAGCTGCCATAGAGTCCGCCGCATTAAAGACTATGGCATAATAAGTGTCAAATCTACTAAGAATGTTATTCACCGTCAAAAAAGTAGAAATAAATTACCGTCAGAGAAGATAATTTTACAATGCCTTTATTTTAATGGACGAAAAGACGCTCTTGAACAGAAAATAGACAAAAGTGGAAGAACACGTTGTTTTAGTACAAGAACTCGGATCAAAATATATGGTCACCTATTATCCTCCACTTCTGGATCTTCTCTAAGTATATTGGAAGCTATAATTTAATATTTTGAAAATCATTTTATTACAGTGGACGATCTGCAGTTTTGACGGAACTAATACGAACCAAACTAGAAACAAAGCTAACTCGTCCACTGCAATGGTTTGTTTGCCAGTTGCATGGTAATGAGCTTTCGTTGCGACATCCCTTATTATATCTTGACGAGGAAACATCTGGTTTCAGGGCGTTTAGCGGTCCTGTTGGAAGGCTTTTAAGTTGCTGCGAAAAACTGTCCATTACAAAATCTTCTAAAATATACTCTGAGTTACCTAATATGAGTGATGTATAGAATTAGTTACGAAAGAAACTGTAGAAATTGCTCCGATGTACTGTCAATAGAGTTTTGCGCTTATACGTAGCGATATCAAATCCTAATGGGAATTTGGTATTATTGACAAATTAGTCTACGCGCCAATGAAGAAAAACATGTATTTAAGAGAATTAAACTCTACGAGTACTTGCCGAATGACTTTAAACAAGTTGTCCATAATGGGTCTTCTCCCATCTGGAAAATATATCAGTTTCTATACCGTTTGATAAACGAAAACATGTTGGAAAGCTAGGGTATCTAATAATATTAAAAGTTAGAGCCAAAGAAGATTTACCACCAAAATATTTTTTTCACTATTGCAGCTCTGAATTTTGATGCATGATTAAATTGATTGGCAGAAAATAGAATATAATAAATATGGTTTAAAAAAATTTAAAAACACGCTTCAGTAATTAATCAAACTAAAAAGCGGAAAATAAATATAGTTTAAAATAATTCTTGAAATTCTTAATATAGGAAGAAAATAATACTGAACGATAAACATTAGTATTATTGTGAAAAAAGCGTGGAGTGCTCGATATACGAAAAATATAGCACAAAGCGCCCCACGCTTTTTTCACAATAATACTAATGTTTATCGTTCAGTATTATTTTCTGCCTATATTAAGAATTTCCAGAACTATTTTAAACTATATTTATTTTCTGCTTTTTATATTGATTAATTTATTAAAGCGTGTTTTTTAGTTTTTTTTAACTATATTTATTTTTCATTTTTAGTTTGTGAGTTATTGTTCAGAAATTTTTTTTTTTTTGCGTAG
The DNA here is from genome assembly GCA_963969555.1 of Polydrusus pterygomalis. Lineage (NCBI taxonomy): Eukaryota > Metazoa > Arthropoda > Insecta > Coleoptera > Curculionidae > Polydrusus > Polydrusus pterygomalis. The sequence continues at coordinate 155,275,083 of OZ018376.1, read as the reverse complement.
ATTGAGCTAGATTAGTAGATTATTGTATTGTCAGCGGTTCTTGATAAGTCTACAAAATTTAAATTAAATCTGACCGTTTAACACTACATTGCTCGCGCCTATAGTGTGACATAGGTGCTCGCGTTGTATCTTGGAGATACATAAATGGCTTTAATAAAATAAAATATTTATTTTTATGGCAGGAGTAAAAAAGTATATTATGGACATTTCTAAAAAATATATATTTAAATACAAATACTTTAGAATAACAAACTTTAAACGCCTAAAGTCTAAACTTAAAAGTCTAATATGTATTCGAAAAGTGAGAAAAGTTAAAATAAAAATACTAAAACTGCATTGACTTAATCGGTGCCTCTAGCTGGGCAAATAGCAGGAGGGAGTGACCAATCAATCCGATAGAAACCGAAATACGACGAAAGTAATTCGGCGCATGTGTCAAAATCGGGTTCAAAGAAATTTTTAAAATAAAAAAGACGCGCCTCGAACGTTCCATAAATATAGTTGAAGCACTGATTTCAGAGACAACTCAAGTCACACATAACGACTTTTGAGATAACTAAAAAAAATTAATTAGCTGCTTAGAGATATTTTTGTATCAATTATAAAATAACCCACAACTTAGATCAGCATCAAAGCTAAGTAAGTATGATAAAACAGAAGACTGAAGGTCATGTCACGAAAGGTCACAAGGTCAAATGTCACGTGGACTTAGGTGGTTTCTGCAATCAATAAAAACCGGCAATGTAATTTTTTAAATTTTTATTATTAAAAGTAGAAAAACAGGAATAATAAGCAAAAATTAACTAAAGTGTAGATTAATTAAATAAAAAAACCTCCAGAAATTTACTTCTCATTGTCTTTTTGAACAGTGGGCCTCTCTAAAATGTATTTCCAAAAGTTCTGGGTTTCTTCATTTTGGTCTACGAACTTATAACACTTTCTGATATGTTCCATTTTCTTCTCAGAAATAGGATTTTTTCCGTCGGGGATGGCGTCTTCAACTGGAAAGTTGATTGTAGTAACATCTGGCAATAACAACGAAAACGTATGAGTGCTTATCCCTCCAATGTATTCCTTAGCAACAATAACACCTTTGCCATTTTCCGAACTGAATAAAAAGTAGTGAAATTTTGAAATATTAAAGTGCTCTTTTGCCTTTCTGGGTATTGATTTATCTGATGTTTCTACTGAAATTGCGTCCTTCTTAAAATATTTGCACCACCAATTGCGGAAATTTTTGAGATGTGAAGTTTCTACTACATGAACTGTAAATTTACGTTTAATGGAAGAACTTACTATCGCTTCAACAAATTCCATTATGGTATATACCCTATCTGTTTTCTTTAACTTGCGCTTTATTACATTAAAGTCTCTGTCACATGGCAGAAACGAATGGCCATGAATGGGGAAAAATATTTCCACCTTTTGAAATCGTCCTGAGTGGACAACACATCGATGGGCAGTATGCTTGGCTGAGCGCAGAAACAACCTATATCCCGGACTTGGGTTGTTTCTGGTCTCACTGCATATTTTCAGTCTGTTTAAAATGCTTTAGAGGTATTGGACAAAAGTTGTTTCTGCACTCAGTCGATGAGACTATGTCTTGTAAATGTTATTCCATACATAACTCAAAAAATGATAAAAGTGGACTTAGGGTTTCTGAAATCAGTAATTCAGTTATATAAAATTTTTCTCTCAAACTTACAATAACGGAGTTAATCGCAAGAAATAAAAAAACGACAAGAATTTTCAAAATTAAAAAAAAAAAATTTGTCAAAATTTTATTTTGACGGGTAGAATTTTTTTTATAATTTTTCTCTATTCTTAGCGACAATATCTATACGACCCCACGTTTGTTTCATTACTATCGGTTATTGTAATAATTCTGACATATTGACAGGTGTGTTGTTTCGTCAAAATCACATCTTCGTTTTACACCTGACAGCTGTCAAAAGTTGACAGGAGATTTTTTGCGTATTAGATTATTGTATTGTCAGTGATTCTGGATAAGTTTACAAAATTTAAATTAAATCTGACCGTTTAAAGTGGGTCAAAATTGGGTTTAAAGAAGTCGCTTACAAACATACATACAAAATACAGGTGAAGCTAATAAAAGCGTGTTAATGAACCGCCGATAATCACTACGCTGACAGTCGATCAATTATAGAAAGTGGTAGGAAACCCAGAAGTAAATTAAATTCAACAATACTAACGCCCAAATTTGAATCAAAAAAATATTTTAAAACTGTGTAGCATTCATTTTTACATAGTTCGTTACCCGTATGAAGGTTACATGAAAGCGAATGCTCCATGCTGTACTTTAGGTACAACCCGTCTACTTCTTAGTAGGGTTTTATTAAGAGGTATTATTTCAAATTGTAATTTACCTGTATTACATATATTTTGATCCTAAAGGTTCAATAGATTTTGTTTTGTATAGATCATTCAGTTTTAGTTACAGTAAGGTTAGATAACCGATTGGGCTTATATATTCGTATGGATATTGAATTGTCCTTAGTTTAGTTTCCTTTTGTATGAGATACTCTATGATTGAACAACTTTAAAATGTTCTTTGTAACTTTGAATATTTATTTCTCACTTGTCAAAATTTAAGGTTAATAATATTTTTGTCAATGACAGCTCGGTGTCAGAAAGTAGTTCTAAAGTTAGCGCCGTATCGAACCGTTAGTCGTTTTTCATTTTTTGACCTTCAGTTGTCACTATTAATGCCATCAGGGTTGTTTTCACAGAGTAATATAGGTTCGGCCTAGTAACTACTTTGTGGTTTTTCGAGTCAATTGGGTTCTAGAATTATCTACGACCGTTACTAACTTCAAGTCTTATTTCGCGTACTTCCGTTATTGCAATTTTCCTAGGCACTTTTGCATCGACGGCCGAAGGCGCAAGCCGGTTGATTTGGGGCTGCCATGTGCAGGATTCAAAAAGTGGCCAACTTTTCTAAAATGGACTAAAAAGTCCTGTTGCTCCAGATAATTGGTGAGTTTGTTTTGATTTGAGAGTTTTTAGATAGGTTTCTGAGAACCATGCTCTTTTTTAGATCTGTAAAGGAGAGCAGGCACATGTTTCCATAACGAACCAACACTGACAACCATGGGGTTTTTTCTTCCGTTTTCCTTTCTCTCATAGAAGACCTCATTAATTAAAGTTTTCCATTTCCTTCATAAAAGTTTTCTGACGTTCCTTATGAAGTTTATTGTCTAAAACCTTACATTTCCATTCCACCGATATGGTGTACTGAATAACTTTTCATCTTTTTCATCGAACACTGTATTCAAGAGGATAAATAAATGTACATAGTACTGCTTTGACAAATTAGAAGCTGTTTAAGTTGATAGACCAAGTATGAATCCGCCTTCTCAAAGATTATCAGGCCAGTTTTTTAATCATGTAAATCTTGTAAAACCAATTTGGTAAGTTATCCAATCCTCATTAACATTAATTATCAGGTAAATACTACAAAGGTTCTAGAACATTTGGGTTAAAAGATATAATTACCATTTTTTTCCCCTTAACTATAAAACAAGAATTTAATTATTAGACTTACCAAATGAGCCGTTAATTCTCACATATTTTGGTGTAATAAAATGGATAAACAGGTGACTACAAGGTCCATATAATTTTTTGAATAATATATCATTTAACTAGATTACAACATAATTAATAAAAGATTATTGATTCTTTGTTTTAAAGGTGTGTTTTATTGTTACTTCTGCAAACTTCAGATATGTGGTTATTTTAACCGTCAACAACAGTAAGCTCCAAGTGATTTTCTTACTTGTTCTACACTTGAGTATACATAACTTCTTTTCAAAGTAAGTGGCGTCCCGGCTGAAAAAATGTACTATTGCTAATTGCTAGGACCTACTCTCTCCGACACAAGAGCTGCCGTCTGCAAATTTATGGTAGGTAAATCTTTGTAAGTAAATAGTTTGCCACAACTGAATAATTTTTTCAAATTTTTTACACAAAATTTTCTTTTTTTAAACCACAGCTATTATACAAAGAAAAATTCTCACTTATGCAGTCGCTCTACCCTACAACCCAGTGACACCAAATTAAGATTGTTAAATTATTTTTATGGAGCAGGTTTCCTTGTTACAGTCTTAAATGAACATATTCTAAATGTCATTATCCAAGAATGCGTCTCGGTTCTCATCCTACCGTGCATATAAACCAATACATCCATTAGACATTCATTGGGAGTTTATTATTCATGAGCAGGTACAACAGATAAATAGTTTAGTCGGTCCCGGACTCGCAAAGCCGCCATTTTAGAGCTGTAAATCTTTAAGTGTCCCTTTTACCTTAACTCGGCAATCAAGTAATCTAAAAAGATAACGTTCTTGGAAGTTCTCGTTTTCCGAAGATTGATTTTATAGATTACGGTAATAAAAAAGTCTAAGCCCAATGACTTGTCAAACACTTACAATCGTAAAGGTAAGAATGGATAAGATAGGATTATTAAAAATTTTATTTCCCAAATTTTTCCAATCTCTCCTCTTTATAAGAAATTGGAATAAGTATAGCGGGAATGAGGGAAGGCAATGAAATGACACAATTGTATTTATCCCAACGTTTCGTTTTATATAAAAACTCTATCAAGGGTCAATAAAAAGGTCTTTAAGCCTGTATATTCATACTGTTGAATATGACCACACATTTTCTCGGAAACACATTGGAACCATGTGTCGTTCCGAACTTTCAGTACTAAAAAATAGGTGAGTCATACCCACCGGAAATAATAACTTGGACGAAAGAATTTTTTTCCAGCAGGATGGAACGCCTCCGCACTATGCGGCTAACGTGCGGAATTACCTGAATACCGCCTTTCCTGGCAGGTGGATTGGATGATGGGGAGCTATTGAATGGCCAGCAACGTCGCCTGATTTAACACCCTTAGATTTTTATTTATGGGGTAATTTGAAACATAAAGTGTATGTTATAAAACCTACAAAAATATTGAAGATCTAAAATATCGGATTAGACTAGAAACAAGATCTATACCACCTCAGGTTTTACGCAGCATACAAAATGAGTTTTATAACCCATTGGCTTTTTGCCAAGAAGTCAATGGAGCCCATTTTGAACAACTTGAAATAATAAATCGATAGAACGAGTATCGTGTTTTTGTGAATTTTTTGTCAAATCTGTTCCAGTTAAATTACCGCCTGTAGCACACAGCTGAGAATTCTGACAACATTGCCGATATCATTGTTAATTTCTGCATGCCTAGAAACCCCCAGATAGTGAATTTTGTAAGCGCAACTTTAACGGTTCTAAAGCGTTCCCGTACTTTTTAATGGAACTACTACTTACAGTGCTAAATTTAACACGCCTAATTTACTACAATAAAAATAAATTTAGCATTCGATTTAAAATAAGAAAATTACTACGTGTAGCGCAAAGCTGGGAAATCTGGCAACTGCGCCGACATCATAATCCAATTCCGCATGCTCCAAAACCCCTACATACCAAATTTCGTAGGCGTAACTTTAGCGGTTTTGATAATATCGAATTTATTCCAGTTAATGTCCCGACCGTGTACATACATTATACATACATATATACCTACACCATTACATACATACATGCCAAATCGACAACTTTGCCTGAAAAGACAACAGGCAGTATCCTACTTTCCCTTCTTTCATTATAAATCTTATTGCACATTCCTTATTCTATTCCCGATTTCATGTATTGGCAATATAAGCTCACTACGTCCATTACATTCAAACGGTGTTTATATTCACGAGGAGATACAGCAGATAAATAGTTTAAGCAATCTCCGTGTTGCTAAGATGCTATTTTAGATCGGTAAATCTTTTATACGTACAAGGGGACCGATCCAACTGGTTTTTCCTCGATTTTAATCAAATTTAATGTACAAGTTCCAATGGGGGGTGCCCCGCCAGGGTGGCCAAAAACCATACAAGTGCTAACAGGGAATGATGAATATTTGTCAAATAATTAGAAAACTATGAAAGATTAGTATAACATAATATGGGGCATTTTTGAACAGCTCTTTTAATACTTAGCTTGATGACTCCGCCTACGTGCTTATTGGAGTGTGGAGTTTGAGCTGTTGGTTTTGGACAAGAAAAGTATGTATCTATCAAATCCCTTGCGAGTGTGGCGAATCGTACAATGGAGAAACAAAAATATCTCTTCCCGTACGAGTTAAAGAACATCTGAAACATACTCAAAGAGGTGAAACTTTGAGATCAGGTATAGCGGAACATGTATGAACCAACCAGCATAATATATATATGTCGTAGGCTGATAGTGAAATCCGTCATTTCATGAAAAGCCTAGTCACTTCATGAAGCGTCGGCAGATTGTGTAAAAACATGAAATTACACGATCTGCCGCGTCACTTCATGAAGAGACCTTGACGTTTCGGCGTATTATGTATAACACAATCTGCCTAATTTTAAATATCGTCACTTCATGAAATGCCACAAAAACAAGGCATATTGTGTAATTCCATCTAAAAGGTATATTGGCAACTGGTTTGTTCGGGTTTGTCAGAGCATTTTTTTAAATTTTTATGAAATAATATTAGTTGAAAAAATTTAATTAAAAAAAAATGCTCTGAGGAACAACGAACAAACCAGTTGCCAATATACCTTTTAGACAGAATTACACAATCTGCCGACTGACATGACATCGTTAGGTACTACATGAAGTGACGATATTTAAAATTAGGCAGATTGTGTTATACATAATACGCCGAAACGTCAAGGTATCTTCATGAAGTGACGCGGCAGATCGTGTAATTTCATGTTTTTACACAATCTGCCGACGCTTCATGAAGTGACTAGGCTTTTCATGAAATGACGGATTTCACTATCAGCCTACGACATATATACAGTAGTCAGAAGCCAAGGTTTTGGACACGGAACAGCACTGGAGAAAACGAAAGTTCAAAGAAGCAGCATTCATGAATCAGAATACCCATATATTTAGTAAACCAAGTATAGATATCCCCAATATTTGGAAGCCTCTTCTTGTCCAAAACCAACAGTTCAAACTTCACACTCCAATGAGCACGTATGTGAAGCCATCAAGCTTCATTGCACATGGATATTATTTAAGACAGTAGCCTTAAAATTATAATTTAGTTTACAATTGAAAACGGTTAGAGATACTATAACTAACGGAAACGTTGTGTTAAGTAACAAAATAAAGACAATGGAAGTCCGACAAGGTAATTCTTTTGATATTACTTCATTGTCTACCACCTTCAAACAAATACATAGAACTTATTATACACCATAAATAAACCTGCTTTACTCCAACTTTTCAAATCATATTGTTTCCGTGATTTTCATTCAAAATAAATATGTCGCATTGTTGTATAGTAAACAAAGTTATATCAACTTAAGTAGATTATTATTCCTTTATTTAGCATATGGCTAATACGCAACAATTGCAATTAAAGGTTCACAAAAATAAAAACTCACTTTAAAAATAATGTCAAAATATCAAAACGATCACCTAATTACCAAGAAAAAAAATTTCATATGAATTAAAAAAATAATAACAGTACAAGTCTACCATAATCATTGGTATAATTTTCACACCAACTCCAACATTGAATCATTCTCCCTTTCAGTGTTGATTTAATTTATTTTTAAACAAATTAATTTTATTCGCATTATTAATGTATTGTGCTAAGAAATAATTAAAACAGTCAACAATAACTTGAGTATACAATATGCCTTAGTGGATTGTGTGTACACTGCATATATTTTATATTATGCTACCAGTGTGTTAATATATTATATAATATAACCTCTATTTTAATAGATCATATGTTATTAATATAGATTACAGATAATGGCAACTAGTTATGTATCACATTAGTACAGTTTCCTAATATTAAAATATATCAGATAATCGTATATTTGTTTGTAAAGGGTGTTTTTTTTAGAGGCGGAGAACTTTAAATTGAAATAATACACAAATGTTTTTTTTTAATATCCATGAAATGGTTTTTATTTGAAAGATAAGTTTTTGGTATTAATGTTTGAATATGGTCCAAGGTCCAATTTTCACATACTCTTCGCAGTACAGCAGGCTGTATTTCGGCAATAACGCGTCGAATGTTGCTTCCAAGCGCTCAATTGGTTCAGGTTTATCGGCGTAGACATGCGATTTGACATATCCCCAAAGAAAATAATCCAATGGCGTTAAATCGCATGAACGAGGTGGCCAGTTAACAGGATCATTTCGTGAAATTAACCGTTGGTTAAATGTTTCTTGCAATAAATTAATTGTATCGCGCGCTGTGTGGCATGTGGCGCCGTCCTGCTGAAACCACATGTCTGCAACATTAACACCTTCCAAGTGAGACACGAGATAGTTAGTAATCATGTCTCTGTACCGCTCACCATTCACTGTAACGTTTTGACCATCAGCATTTTTAAAAACATAAGGACCAATGATTCCACCGGCCTATAAAGCGCACCAAACGGTGAGTTTTTCTGTAGGTACTGGTGTTTCGACAAAGGCCTGTGGATTATCACTGCTCCAAATCCGGCAATTCTGTTTGTTGACATAGCCATTTAACCAAAAGTGTACTTCATCACTGAACAAAATTTTGAAATGAAATTGTGGATCAATGGCAATGTTCCCTTCGGCCCATTCACCAAATGTACGCCGCGTACGATGATCGTGTGGTTTCAACTGTTGCATGATGAATTGCCAAACCAAACTAACCTCAAACCAACCGATAAGTGTCAAATCGTCTGTCACAGAAAACAGTGTTGCCAATTTTAAGTTCTCCGCCTCTAAAAAACACCCTTTATGTAATAGCCAACCTTGTATTTTTTTTAATCTTACAAAAGGGGTTATTTCTTAGGTTTAATGCCATTTAATGGTCATTTCAATAAATTTTTGGTGCGATAAAAAATAAACATCTTTGTGCCGCAGTAGTTAGAGCCTCAGGTACAACTGCATTTTTATTGGAAACGCTTTACAATATCGCGGTTTGCTTTTATTAATAATATTTTTTTTACCAATATTAGTGAGATGAGACTACAGGGGTACAATTTTCTTATATTATATAAAATACCCGCTTCGCCAAAAAGCATATTAATGGCGTAAGTCTGATTCTTAAAGTACATTATTTTTAGAATACGTATTTGTGCAATTATGAGAGGGGGTTAGAGTGGTAAGTATGTATGAACAAATTCGTTAGTCAGTAACCCTTTCGTCAATTAACATTTTTTAATATACAGCATGTGCGTGTCCAGAGAAGTCTAGACATATGGGAATTTTTTTATTGTTCATTTTACGAAAAAAAGTTATTCTTTATAAAAAGTTCTGCTTGATGCGCAAATAATATTGACATATCAAAACTTAAGATATCATGTACAGGGCGGCAAAAAAATATAGAAACACTGAATTACGTTAAGAGGGAAGTACCCTCGATTTTTATTTTAGAACAAATTATTATAAGAAAACTTTACTAAGGACTACAAAACGCGGTCAGATACAATTTTTCGTTGAAATATTTTAATTTATAGGGTACCATCAAAAAATCTCTTCGAAGTCGAAAAATATTTAATGATTTTTGAATAACACAACTTACTATAGTATTGCACACAGTTGTTGCGAAATTATTGCAGGTAAAAATTAAATTAAATAATTGTGCACCGCTGCCTTGACAACAAAAGAAACATTTGGATTATTATTGCATTTTTAGATAAATAACTAAATTCAATAACAAAATATCATAATTTATGTATTTAAAATGCCTAAGAATAATAAATATAGCCAAAAAAGTGATTCCCGTAGGATTTCAACGTTTCATATAAAGGAAAATTGCAAAACATTGCTAAAAGCCCAAATCGAATTACACTCTTCCACTAGTTTTGCGATAACTTAGAGAGAAGAGGAAACGACTTGCGGTTTTTACAGTTTTTTTTAACTAACTACTTGCTAGCTATGAAATCGAGTTAAAATGCACATTTTTTTTTTAAAGTGCCCTCTGTTATCAACCTCACGCATTAATTTAATTAATATTTATACAAACGTTCTGTAAAACTTACTATAGTATTGCACACAGTTGTTGCGAAATTATTGCAGGTAAAAATTAAAGAAATAAAATAAAAAAATATTTTGCAAAGGCTTTTTGATGGTACCCTGTAAATTAAAATATTTCAATGAAAAATTGTATCTGACCGCGTTTTGTAGTCCTTAGTAAAATTTTCTTACAACAATTTGCTCTAAAATAAAAATTGAGGCTACTTCCCTCTTAACGTAATTCTGTGTTTCTAAATTTTTTTTTCGCGCCCTGTACATGATATATTAAGATTTGATATGTCAATAATATTAGCGCATCAAGCAAAACTTTTTATAAAGAATAACTTTTTTTCGTAAAATAAACAATAAAGAAAATACCCATATGTCTAGAACTTCTCTGGATACGCTGTATATAAGAACCAGTATTTAAAATTTAAGAAATGTTTCAATAGGGAGTCAATTTAATCTATTTAACACATTGCTTACAGGTGTGTCTCTTCTTCTCCCCAAAATGATCTGCATCGACCTATTTTGTAATTATTGTAGCCATTTAACCTCATTCATTGTTAGCCAAATACAATATAGATGAACTAAAAACAAGATATCGCAAAACCAAAGTATTACAAACAGTGATTTTTGTCTACTGAGTTAAAGATGTTACTACTCTAGATAGAAAGTTAATATTCTTTGTTATCTTTATTATATGCATAATATGCTATTTACGATTAAGATGGTGTCAACAAAATATCCGAGATATTTAATTTCTTTCCACCACATCAATAGTATTACCACCTATTTCGACATAAACGCCTGATGATGATGGTTCAATTGACATCTTACCTTTGTCTATGTCCTTTATAATATTATTTATATTTTCAACAAAAAAAATGGTTTAAATTTTTTGCTATATTAAATCCTACAGTCAATTTCTACCTTGTCAATTTTTCTTTTCTTTTTATCTGTAACCAGTTGACCCAATGTTTTCCACATTTTCTTTGATAAACCAATTTAATCAACTAATAGTATTTTTTCTTTTTCCTCCATAAGAGCTGTATCAATACTATTTCCATATTTGCTATATGCTACTCGAACACATAACTATACATATCCTAAACATAGATTAGCGTTATATGAAAAAGGTGCCTATTACCAGTGCATTAAATTTGACAACACTTTACCAAATTACATAAAACAAATCACAAATTTAAAAAAGTTGAAAAGGGCTATATTTAGGTTGATTGTAGATATAGAACCATATACTGTAGATTTGTACTTTTATTTTTTTGACACTATTTTATTGTATGCTTGCGTAAAATAAAGAGTATTTATTATTATATTTATCTTTGTTACTGTTCGTTCCATCGATTTAAAAATTTTTATAACTACTGTTCCTGCCTTTAATTGCGCTTGTTACCTTACCGCTAAACCATTTCTTATATCCGAATTTTATAACCCTTTCCGTTGTTGGCGCAATTTATATTATATTTCCCATGGGCACCAAATACAATGATATTATTGTATGTTCAACAAGAAACAATATTTTAAAAATAAATGGCGATACACAAAAGGCAATAAAACTTGTAATCAAAAACATTTATTAGTCCCTTAGGTGATACATAGAAAAATATCACTATCTATTAAACGCACGATCTTTCGGGTAGAACTAAAGACAGAGAAAATAAAGGGAATTTCCCTTCAGATTGAATTGCCCGATAAGATGTGTAACAGGGCCTTTTACAGCCATAAACGGGATTAAAGCCACTGTTTTCACCATTGTAATATTTCTTTTTTGTTTTGTAGAATTGTGTACAATCTTAGAAACAAGAGCCTTAAACAAGTAAATAAGCGAGTAGATGAAGTACATAAAAAAAGAACAAAATGGCTTGTTTGTCAGGGGATTGTTTCTCGCTACATTATCTAAAAAATGAACTACACGATAATATCCTTTTACATTGCCGTTCTGTTTCTTGCAGCAGCTGGCGTAAAAGTTTTCGCGCGCTGTTTAAAATTCAGATTTGGTGTTTTAGTTAATAGTTTGTTTGGAAGATATTATCAGACCAGTAATAGATAAAATCGTTTAAAGCCCTGGGGCACTCCTGTAGAAATCTGAACCACCCTCGAACTGAAGTTATGAACCTTAACAATATGAGTTCGATTATACATATAGCTTAAAAACCATTTCAGCAGAGGGCTATGAATACCAAGGGTTTTAAAAAAAAATCAATTATAATATTTTGTTATTGATTTAGCTATTTATCTAAAAAAATGCTAGAATAATCCCAATGTTAGATTTATTACCAAGGCGGCCGTGGAAAATTACGAAATAAAAAAAAAGAATAACCTTATTGTCGTTTCACCTATAATAATATGTGACAGTTACTGTTACTGTCGTGATTATTAAGTCTAATTTTGTGAAATAATAAATATTAAAAAGAAGGCCTTTTACGAATGATATGACGATATTTTCAATTGTTTGAAAACGCAGTATTGACTTTAAGAGAATACACTATGCATTATCCTCATAGAGTTCACCTTTCAATAAAAGGTTTTCATGATTTTATTTACATACATTATTTATTTATTCCTTTTACTAACTAATGATCTGAAAAATAGAGTAACAACCAATGATTCCTGTTTATCAACCGCCTGAAACTATGTTTAATGTCGTAATAATTGTGCACCGCTGCCTTGACAACAAAAGAAACATTTGGATTATTATTGCATTTTTAGATAAATAACTAAATTCAATAACAAAATATCATAATTTATGTATTTAAAATGCCTAAGAATAATAAATATAGCCAAAAAAGTGATTCCCGTAGGATTTCAACGTTTCATATAAAGGAAAATTGCAAAACATTGCTAAAAGCCCAAATCGAATTACACTCTTCCACTAGTTTTGCGATAACTTAGAGAGAAGAGGAAACGACTTGCGGTTTTTACAGTTTTTTTTAACTAACTACTTGCTAGCTATGAAATCGAGTTAAAATGCACATTTTTTTTTTAAAGTGCCCTCTGTTATCAACCTCACGCATTAATTTAATTAATATTTATACAAACGTTCAAACACGATAAAACGTTCTTTAAAATAAGCCATAGTTTGTTAAATTTGGTTAATGCAGACCGAACATATAGCCTTCTAAGGGCCAATTGTATAGGTATGAATTTACCTTAGAGTAAAACCTTAGTTTAATCCTAGTGTTATTCCGTGAGTTAACCTAAGGTAAAATGTTTTGCCAGTTGTATGGGTTTGTGTTAAGAAAGTCTTATTTGAACTAGCTGCTAACTTCAGTATGATATAAGGTCAGTAATATCTAAATCATCTTCATCAGCCCAAAGAAAATAAACTATACTTTTATAAAAGCCTCAATAATAATTTTAAATAACAAAATAAAAAATAGGAATCATGTAAATAAATTAGGTTATTGTAAAATAACAAAATACGCAATTTTCAGCCTTCTAATCCCGAGATTGTATTTTAACTCATACCCGATCCACGAGTTGAGGGTTTATCCTAGAATAGGGAATAACCTCTGCCTATATAATGTATTTTTATACTTATCCTCCGATTAACTCTCATTTTTGAGTTAACCCAAACCTATACAATTGGCTCTAAGTACTTTTAGTCGTTACCCTTCTCCACGCTGTTACCATGGCAACTACAAAAAAAAATTATTATAAAATTTTTAGACGATATTACAGAGCATATAAACACTTAATTTATGACCTACATTGTATTGCAGTTATAAGTAGAAATTAAGGACATTGTATCATAGCATAGCGACTACGCACCCTAGCGGTAAAATTAGGAACCTAAAAAGTATTTACAATAATTTTCTTGCTCATATTTCATAATGAATTTTTTACCCCAAAGTCCTAGCATATTATATGGTTTTGGAGATACAGCCGCCATCGTGGATCACCCTGTATATATAGCAGGACTTCTAGAACACCAAGACAGACAGGATATTATTTTACTCAAACCAGTTTTTTACTAATCTAGCGGTATGCACATGGTGTCGCGGGTCAAATACCCTCTCTCTCAATATCTTTATTAATTCATAATAATTCATTTCGTAACAATACATTTACAATACCTACATATATGAAAGTAATGATCTACTAGGTTTTTATCGCTTTCCGCGACTGCCGCCAGACTAGGCCAGCTGGGGCTAGTCTTAACCCTGGGTAAATGCATTGCCTCACAGTCAATAGTAGTGGTCCTTTCCAGCAGTGCCTTACAAGACCGTAAGAAATTTGTTTGATGTGCAAAATTTCCAGCGAAATATCGTTCGGTGGCAAGTTTTTGGTTTCAGGTTAGTTGGAAAAGTCACTGTGCAAAAACCAACCTTAAAATTTAACTTGGATAATGATTTTGGTCCGAAATCAAGCTCTCTCTTTTGAGGTTTTAATTATTTTATTCATCATTCATTCGTTTTTCTTTCATTCTACCTTTCATTCTATATACAATATACATATTTACATTTATATACATGATATATTTACAATATTTACAATATTTACATTATTTGCATTATTTACATTATTTACACAATATATGTTTTCTGTTTTGGGTTTTTGTTAAAATTAAGGATCCTCAAAATAAATTGGAAGCCGCGAATATATGGGTTTATGCTTAGGCTCGTGAACATCGCGTATCTGGGTTAGATTTTCCGTCAGTGTCGAAGATTGCGGTTTAGTACGGTAAAACTTTTCTGACATCTCGTACACATAGGTGTTGAACCGCTGCATTTCAGTTAAGTCGTGCAGTTCGTCGGTCAAATACCCGCTTAACTGTTCTTGAAATATGCTTGAATAATGCTTCAAAAAAGCAACCTTTCTAACGACAATTCCCTTTTAAGCGGTTCGTTTATTGGACTAAGAGTAGCTTCATTTTTTATACGAAAAATATTAAACATTAAATTTTCCGTTTCACGCCGAGTTTCCTGCGGTTTGCATGTAACAACAAACTAACAATTGATTTTAAAATCCACCGGCAAGCGTTCCACTAAAACCTGTAATATTGGATCCATTCATCAATCGGATGCATAGATGAAAAAAGCTCTCTCCGACCGTGGGGAATATTTTCAAGCTGGGAAGATATATTTTCATCGCTGCCATTTGTGCGTTTTATCGGTATAAATATGGCAGTAAATAAGCCTTAAGCGCAGCATTTTAAGTGGCTCGAATTTGCAATATCTTTTATCGTTAGCGGGCCATCATAAAAGTAAAAAAGAGCTTCCTTAAATTTTATTTGAGGGTATTATTATACTTGCGATTACCCGCATAAATACATCGGAACTTGGAACTGGAATATTAATAATTTTAATGTTTTTTATAATCCTATTTTATTGATACTTACGGCAACATTAATACTTTTTGCAATAAAATTTTTTTATAACTAGATTTGTGTGAGAAGTTTTATTTTTTTCTTAGCCGGGACAAAAACAATAATTCAACTATTGCTCCACGACCGGGGTAGCAAATATAAGGGTTACAAAAGACTGACGGTAAAATGGGTCTAATGAAAACCGCGTTGGTCAGTTAAATAATTGGATGCCTTTTAGCTGCGAAAAGTTTAAATAAGGGCGAAATGATCAAGGGACAACGCCGTTAATTTCGGTTGTGTCCAATTAATTAGAAAGTTTTAAATTATAAGGAATGCGGTTATACTAAACTTCCTATTTAAATGCCAAATGAAGGATAAAGGAAAAAAAGAGATGTTCGTCCATCCTGGATGGACTGGACTATTAAATAACATACAGTTGCACAGTAAATATAAGATATTTATGGTAAAAATAGAGTACTTATGCTGCAAAGACCATTATTCGATTAGAATAAAATCATTCCTGCTAGATTTTAAAATTAAGCCATTAATATTATTTTTAATAATTGGTTATCGTCCGCAAATAATTTTTATTCAAAAAATCAAATATTTTCAAGAGCTAAAATTCGATGTTTTTTGGTTGATTTCAACTGTAAGTAAATTATCTTTATTAGTTTGAGTTTCTACATAAACTTGCTTAGCTGATAAATTTCATATTATAAGTATAATTGGCCTGTTATGTTTATTTTAATACAACAATTTTTGTATTTTAGTTGTTATTTTTATATTGCATTTGATAATTCTTGAAGATGATGTATATACATATATTATTATATACAGTGTGTCCACGGATAAAGTTTGGAAGAGGAAAAACTTGTTTATTAGTAGGTATGGAAGAAAAAGTCATTCTTTATAAAATCGTCTGTTTGTGCTGAAACTACAATTTTGAATATCAGATTTTTTCTATTACTATACAGGGTTAGTCAGAAACAACGGTTCACAATTATCGACTTTTATTTATGGGGATAACTGAAACCACATTTCTATTAAACCAGTTTTAATAATAACTTAGATCTCTTGAAAGAAAAAATAAGAGTAGTTATTGCAAATATCCCAATACAGCAAGTTAGGAACTGTTATCGCGAATTCAGATGTCGAGTTGAACTATGCGCTAACTCGGTGACCACGTTAGAATAAAAGTTTTATAATTCATGATTGAATGAAGTGACTTGCAATAATAAAAATACTTTAAAAGTAGGCAAATAGAAAATGGATTTTTTACAACAAAATCGTTACTCGGCCAGACATAAAATCATATTCGAGGTAAGGAAGCAACAATAGTTGTTTGTTTTTACGTAAATTTATTTTAAACGAAATCCAAAAAACAAAAAATGTTGTTTTTGACGAATTCTGTATAGTAATCGCAAATCTGATATTCGAAATTGTAGTTTCAGCACAAGCAAAATTCATTTAATAAATTAAGGAATTAAAAATTAGAATTGGAAAAAAAAATCCTAAAAAGTAAAAATTATGTTTTTAACGAACCCTGTATAGTAATCGCGAAGGATATATTCGAAATTGTAGTTTCAGCACAAGCAGACGTTTTTATAAAAAATGACTTTTTCTTCTGTACCTACTAATAAAAAAGTTTTTTCCTTTCCAAACTATCCATGGAGACACTCTCAAAATAATTTTTCTTTTTGCTGTACAAAAATTTTTTTTATACTTCCCAGGACTAAACAATTAATAGTACCAATAAAATAATAATATAATATGCTAACATCCTAAATGAACTTGATTATTCTTATTCCGTTATAAAATTTAATCGCCGAGTGACTCCATAACAATTATTGCACAAACAAAAATTGATTGTTTAATTTTAAAATAATAGTTTTAGCGCCTTTATATCTACAAATCGATGCCATACTTTCCTGCAAAACAGGTTAAAAGCGATTTTCCTTTGGATAATCTACCAAAAGCCGGCCAAATTGGTTTATGGCGTGTCTCACAACAAAGCAAATTCCGATTAGGTGATTCGCAACACGGCTAGCCGGATGTGTTCGTGCAAAGAAAAATAACTGCCCGCCTTCACGGTTAAAAAATTGATCGTGAAAGTGATTTTTAATCTAATTAAAAATTGGCATGAAACAGTTGTTTAAAGGGAATTTGGCACGAAAGATGGGCAGTCGAATGATAAAGAAAACATCTC
Source organism: Polydrusus pterygomalis (assembly GCA_963969555.1). Lineage (NCBI taxonomy): Eukaryota > Metazoa > Arthropoda > Insecta > Coleoptera > Curculionidae > Polydrusus > Polydrusus pterygomalis. The sequence continues at coordinate 155,257,498 of OZ018376.1, read as the reverse complement.
ATAAGAAAGAATTAAATTCAGCTAAAGACAATGATTTATTAATACGCTTTTAAGGATAGAACCCGGACTTACTGGTAGGTGTAGCTCCGTTGACAAATATTTTAATTTGGTTTTTTAAAACCGTAATTTTTTTTTTTACCATTTATAACGACATGGTTACAGCTTAGGCTCTTCACTTTTGATTTATTCTAATTTAATTTTAACCATTGTTTCAGCCCTCCTCGTCGCCGGACTTGCCATTATTTAACAAACCGACGCTGTTTTCATTAAAGCTGTTTCGCTCCGGGTCTTGTGGCCGTTCCAATTTGCGATCCCCGTCACGTGTATGTTTTGCCACTTTGAGCAGAAAAGAGCAATTTGATGGCAATTATAAATTTGCCAAGAATGGATGATGGGATGTGGCTTATTTAATAAATTTCCTGTTATGAATGATAAGGATTAAATTTCGTAAACGCTCTGTTTACATTTTAACAAAGCAGATAGGATACGTTTATTGTTTTGGTTATGTTTTTAGGCATGGTGAAAATGTGCTAAACAGGCTGATAAGGTATAGTCTAATAATATATCAATAGAAGTTTTTAGTCATGGACAAGAAATATGTTTGAAATGTTTGCTTTAGGATCCCGTTTGCTACACTACTACCACAAAAATTTAAATAAACTTCAACTGGGAATTTTCCCAATTTAAAAAAATCCCCGAGTTCTAGTACACCCTTGTAATTTTAAATTATTTTAAAATGTACAATATTATAAATATTTTAGTTAATCAGTTGTTAATATACAGGGTTGTGATAAACAAATGGACCGGCCCTTTATATAAAAAACCGCCCACTTAATCAAGAATCGCTCGGACCCGTCAAATTTAGTGTTTAATAAAAAATTTCTTTTAGAAAACAGATATTACACAGGGTGGATCATAAAAATGCTACGTGTATCAACTTTAGTTACTTTAATAAAAACATAATATGTTATTATATTATTCTATATTTTTACATTTTTAAAGTTTACTATCAATTATAAACATTTTTCATACCTATCTTCAACCGTTTACGAAATATGAACATTTTAGTGCTGGTATGCATCAGCACCATGCATTAATGATGAAGCTAACAGCAGATAATCCCGACGAATTATCCAAAGAATTTGTTTTTCAGATGAAGCTACGTGTTCTTTAAATGGTCAGGTTAATGGACAAAACTACAGATACTGGGCTCAGGAAAATCCTTACTGGTTCATATAAAATTACACTCAGTATAATGAAAAGGGTAATGTCTAGGCGGGCATTGTTGAAATTGGGGTAAGCGGACCATTTTTCTTTGATGATAGCATTATTGGAGAAAGATATCTAAATTTCCTTCGAAATGATCTGGTTCCAGCTCTTGTCGATCTATTTCCAGGTAATAATGATTCTGATTTATCAAGTTTAACCGTTTTATTTCAACTGGAAGGTGCTCCTCCGCATTATACTGCTTATGTAAAGGAGTACTCAAATACAATTTTTCCGGGTCGGTGGATAGGTAGACGAGGGTTAATAGAGTGGTCACCCAAATCACCCGATCTTATCCCACTGGACTTTTTTTGTGGGGCTACTTTAAAAATTTAGTTTATAAATCTAAACCCAGCTCGACAGATACGCTTTAGGAGTCCATTCGACCAGTAATACAAGAAATTTATATATATTTATACTATGTCGTGTGTCTATTTTCTTTCAAAGGTTAATATTTTGTAAACGGTAATAAAATTAAAGTTGATACACGTATATTATCTTTTTCTACAAGAAAAATGCATTAAAAACGAAAAATAAAACGGGTCCGAGCGATTCTTGAGTGAGCGGTATTCTATATAAAAGGCTAATCCGTTCCTGTTAGTAAATCTTCTAAGCGTTCACCTTACATGATCAAATTATACACGATCCGACTTTAGCACAACATTCCGAAACTTATCTTCATGCACTGCAAATGGCCGAAAGTGTTTCCTCCGTTTATCGATAGAACTTTCGAACACATGTCCAGGACATCTGCAAGTTAAATTGTTTGGGATAAAGTCGATTTGCAGCATAGCACAAAACGGGACAAATCGTTTTAAGAATCTAAAGCTGCTGCACTCCCAATATAGAGATATTCCGATATCTCGCAACTTCCTTACGTCAAAAATATGTTTTGCTTGAAAATTACTGATTGTGATTTTATTATTCAAAAATTTGCAACATTGCCAGGTACTTTCATCGCTAATATACCGGGTGTCCCGCTGAGGTCGGCCAGCGGCTGTATCTCGGAAACTGTTGGTTTTATATTTTCGGGATAAATACAAAATTTAAGTTACAACACTAAGGTACCGTTTTAATATCGGGAATAAAAGGCTTATCTATTGCGACAGTTTGGTCCTAACAATTGTTTTCATTTCCCCAATAATAATGGGCGGGGGTGGGGGGGGGGGAAGCTGGTAAATAAGTTATTACTAAAAGTACGGCATCTTTCACATCTTTTATGCAATTTTAATAAATTTGAGCTCGTTTAAAAGAGAATTTCATGCCTAATAAAAACGTAATTTTGTTAATAATTGCTAATTCGTATTTTGATTTAGAGAAACCCCCAATCCTAGAATCATGAAATTTCGAATATCTCTTCACCTTATAATGTAGGCATCGTAATTTTTTTAAAATTAAGGGGTTGAAAACGGGTGTAGCCTATATGTATATGAGGGGCTACCTATAACTCTCTATAATTTTACGCTATATTGCTATAAATTGGCACTACGCCTACTAACTCCGTTAAAATAAACAAGTACGTGTTTTAATGTTTAAAGAAATTTTGCCCCTGGGGGGTAGAAATGGGGTAAGTTTCCAACGCAAGCGTAAAAGAAAAAGGTAATAATAAATAAGTAAAAAAAAATTTAGACAAATTCTTCGCTTGGAACAAATAAACATGTGTTTAGAAATTTTTGAAAATTTTGCAGGTAGGTGGAAAACGGGATATGAAAGTTTATATTGAAAAAAATATTTTTGTTCCGAATTTCTTCAAACTTACTTAGTATAAATACTCTAAACACAAGTAATGAAACACGTAATTCTTATTTTTATAATCATCTCTGTTCCTGAGATGGTGAAAAGGGGCTTTTGTGCGTGTATTGCGCAATTGGCACTGGCACAAATCGCCAGAAAAATGGGTTATTAACGTTTCTATTTAAAATATTTAGGTATAGGGCTGTTTTTGAAACTTGCTAAAAGCAAGGTCACATTAAAAAAAAAATTCATCGTAATTCCTACTTCCTGCCCCACCCGATGTTGTCAACATATTTTAATAGCGTTTATGAATGACATGTGCCATCTATACAGGGTGTCCCAGATAAGAATGCACTCTTTACAGGGATCTCGTAAACCATAAGAGATACAGAGATGGTTAAATTAGAGAAAAGTTGCGCATAACTAAATCCTGTAACGTCATGTTTTCAAATTAAAAAAAATCCGAATGCTTCCGAAGATATTTGGATAAAACCGAATATTCGCGATTTCGTTTTAATTGATTTATGATTCTATTTGAAGAGACATTTTAAAATATATGTAACATTCTTATTGCCACTTTTTCTCCCCTACAAGATGGTTTAATTACATTTTTGATCCGACGTTTCGTTTAGTCACAACCATCATCAACTTTGTTATTTTAAATAGTCGGAAAATTTTATTTTATGCTTAATAAGTTCTACGTTTTATTCTAAATCTAACGGTGTATCACACATATTATTTATTAGACGTTTCGATATAGAAAAACACATCATCAATGAAAATAGGCACATTACCGAAAATATTTTTGTTTTTATTGTTGTATTTAAACACTAGTTGGATTTTAAAACATTTTTTTTAAATAAACTTATAACCAAACATAATATCTAATAAAACTTATCTGAAAAATGCAACAAGTAATAATTAATTTTAATTAATAAATACATTTATTTTTTATTTTTAAAAAATGCATGATAATATTCTAACATAACGTACCATTTAAATTCGGCATCATATGGGTGGCTATGAAATTTATTGACGTTATTCGCAATTGTTTAAATGTTTAATGTGTTTTTCTATATCGAAACGTCTAATAAATAATAAGTGTGATACACCGTTAGATTTAGAATAAAACGTAGAAATTATCAAGCATACAATTAAATTTTCCGACTATTTAAAATAGCAAAGTTGATGATGGTTGTGACTAAACGAAACGTCGGATCAAAAATGTAATTAAACCATCTTGTAGGGGAGAAAAAGGGGCAATGAGAATGTTAAATTTATTTTGAAATGTCTCTTTAAATAGAATCATAAATCAATTAAAACGAAATTACGAATATTCGGTTTTATCCAAATATCTTCGGAAGCATTAGGAATTTTTTAAATTTGAAAACATGACGTTACAGGATTCAGTTATGCGCAACTTTTCTCTAATTTAACCATCTCTGTATCTCCTATGGTTTATGAGATCCCTGTAGAGTGCATTCTTATCTGGGACACCCTGTATACCGGGTGTTTCTCAAAAGACGTTCACCCCTATAACTTTTTTATGTTTATAGATATTAAAATGAAATGTTTAGATTATGTATAAGAGATGAGTCTGCATTTATTGGCATAGTTTTCAATTTGTTAGCACTTCCGGTTTGACCGGAAGTGACCTTGACTTTAATATTTTAAATGGGACATCTTGTATATTTTTACTTATTCGGGTTCAGCATAACAGTATAAGTGAAATTAAACATCACTTGTAATTTGTTGACGTGTTATAACATTTTTATGTTTATTTTTTATTTTTAATCTAGAGTGCTACAAATTAATTAAATCTGTTAATTTAATAAGTAGTATATAAAAATTAAAATTATGTCATAATAATTGACTTTCTAAGTTTCACTAGCGTTTAAAAAATGAAATTTTGTTTTTTTGACGTTTACTCCATTTTTCCAAATGAAACAATAATAGTTCACTAGGATATATTTAAAACGAGCATTTTTTTTTCAACAATTTGATACCATACACTCCTATGCTATTTTAAAATTGACACTGAAAAATTTGCCTTAAATCTCAATCGCAAATTTTAAAGCGTTATGCATTATTGCCTCTTTCTATCTCTTTTCTAAAGAAATATAAAGGCGGCTTTGAAAAACAACGGAATGGTTTTGAAAAGCAATATGGCTTTAATTTAAAGTTGTAATGTCATTAGTTTATAAAACATACAATACATGCAATCTTGCGGCTTCAGAAGAATTTTTATGGTCACTCCAAAAATTAGGAGCATATCAATTTGTTCATTTCTAGTAAACCTAACCATTTTATCTGATTTACAATGTAAGCTGCTATGATAACTTTATAACTTCATTTCTACCAATACTTCACGAATGGCGTCTCGTTAAAGTCTATCATTGGACGTTTTTCCAAATAGTTTACTTGTTCTTTCCATCATCTTGTAGCTCCGTTCGGACTGTTCGCACCTATTGTATTTCTTATATTCCTTATTCTATTCTCCTGATGATGAATGAATGAATGATACATTCGAAATATGAATGTAGAGAATTTACCCTTCAGTAAAACTTAAAACTTATTTTAATATACCAGTGGAGGAAGACGTGTTTTATTTCTTTCCCTTTTAAACATAAATGATCTATTATTAAGTCTACTATCTCTTGTCGCTGTATGACCCCCCTCAATTATGAGACACCCTGTATATATTTTAGTAAAAATAACCTAAATGAAACTTACTTTAATTTAAGTCTATTCAATTAATATTAGTTGTATTTACTACAAATTGAATGCATTAAAATAAACCGTAATTAAATAAGACATTTAAACGATAGCAGTTTTTCTATCTCTTTATATCTTTTAACCTTTGTATGCAAATACATTTCCACTAACACAAATAATAGTCGAATGTTCTGTAAACCGTTTATGGATAGAAGTTTGGGAAACAGTTTGGACGACACGTCTGCTACCGTCTGCAGTTTAAAGTTGCGTTCCTGAGAGAGACAGCAACAGCCAACAGCACAAAATGGAGGAGTAAACTATTTTCAGAACTTGGAACTGACATCGTCGTTGAATCATGTGTTAACAAGTTATTTTGTGGTTGGGTGCAAGTTGACCGTTTATAGTCTATATAATTTGACCCACGGATGCGAAAGGATTTTTTCGTATACTAGCGGGTACGAGCGGCTTCGCTAGTGCAATTTAATTGTAAAAAATTCACTATTAAAAAAAAGCTGGTACCATACATACTAGCCAATAAAACTTTTAATAAGTAGGTACCCATATTATTTTTAAAAACAACTTTCTTTGGTGCTTTCCTATATATTTTTTTAATAAAAATGTAATTTTCCTAGCTTTGTTAATGAAAATAATAACAAATATGTTCATTACCATTATTAAAAAATATATCTATTTCATTACATATTGTTAATAAAGCTCACAGAAACTTTCTAAGGCATTATTTGAGTTTAATACTTTAGGGATTGAATTTATTGTAATAGGTACGTTAAAAAAATCCGTAAAAAAATATTTTTCCAATATAAACTTTTATTTCACCCCCTTAGAGACCGATTTTCAAAAAAAAATAAGAAATACATTTTTCTTGATTTAGATATGATAGAATAAATAGAACATTTTATACCCTTTTCACCCTTTTAGGCACAGATTTTCCAAAAAAATACGTTTTTTTTAATAAATTGTACATTAGAATATTTATGCCAAGTTTCACGAAAGTTCGTCAAAAGATCTTTTTTCCGATAAAAGTTTTTATAACCCCATTTCATTCCCTTAGGGACCGTTTTAAAAAAGATAAGGAATATTTAATTATTTGGGATGCAAAGTATTTATGCTAACGTTCAAGAAATTATGACAAAAAATGTTCTGAAAGATAAAATTGTAGCCGATTCAAGAAAATGTAACACCCTGTATACTGCGACCGACAATTTTGATACTTTATTGTAGAGATTTAAAAAAAGGGTTGATGTTCCAAATTTGAAACAATTATCGCAGAATATAAGAAAGAAAACGCAAAATACGAGAAAAAAAATTGAAACTTTGCCACCCTGTATAACGAAAATAACGCGTTTTAGACCATGCATATATTTGCATTTTTTTCTTATTTTGACGAGTACTATCACCCCCTGAAATATCTGCATGACATTAATTAACACCCTGTATACCAATTTTTAGACCTCCACCAGTTTTAATTTCTTAGATACAGCAATTCGTATAAAAATTTTAACTCCTATTTTTACCCCCTTAGGGGTTGATTTTCAAAAAATCCCTTCTTAGTGGATGCCTTCGTTATAAGGAAAAGGTATCCTCGTAATTTTATTATTCTAGGATTAGCGGTTTAGGTTGATGAATCAGTCTTTTTACAATTTTATAATAATAAATACAATAATCAACTTTTTATTGATAAAACAAATTGATACAAAATCAATAATTAGATAGAGCAAGGCGAAGTTTGGGGTGGAAGGATGGCATATTAGGGCTAAATGGCATATCATATGTACTGGAGAACCCACTACCGGTAAAATTCCACCACTTGCATTAAATGTCTACATAAGGTGGCAAAACTGTACTGACGGAGTTTTATGGAGGTCGCGGTAGCGGCTGCCTAGTTATTCGTGAAAAAGAGGTGTGTGCGGGTTGAACTTTAAGGTAAGCTCTGTCTTTACGCCTTTATTACTGTTACTACAAGTAGGTTAACTAAACTTTTTATATTCAAGCAGAATTGTCTCTTTTTAAGCTTCATTTTGATATATTTACTTTTACGAAAAGCTGTTAGGAAGATGTTGATTTACTTATTTCTTTTCTAAACACGTGGATCGGGCAAGTTGGCACACATAGTGGCTAGGTATGCCGTCTTGCCTGGATAGTGGCTTCGTTTGTTAAAAACCTTATATTGTTTTAGATGGTGTACTCTTACCAGAGGAAAACTAATAGAGGAGGATGGGATGAAAATAACATGATAAGAAGCTTGGAAGCCCTACGGAAGAATCAAATGGAATGGGCTCGTGCAAGCACAACATTTAATGTGCCTGCCACCACTCTTCGACGCAGAGCCGCCTATAAAAACAAAATTGCTCTAAATGCCAAAAAGGCCCATGCTGAGTGCACGGTTTTACCAAAAAATGCGAAGCAACTTATTTGCGAATTATATTATGTAAGGACTAAAATCACTTTTTACCCTTTCTTCTATGACTTTTTTTTTGGTTACCACTTAAATTTAGAAATACAAATAATCTTTTTGGTATGTCTTAAGGCTGGTAAACATTAGTTTTTAAGTTATTGTTTCCGTTATTTGTGTTCCTTTCGCTATCAAAGCGTGTTAAAAATATGTGTTCGTTTTGTTTTCGATTTTTTTTTAATAAAAAGTTTTATATCTTCCTAATAACTGGTAATTATTGAAGGATGTGGTTATAATTTTGTTTTTTTACTACAATAATTATCATATTTTAAGATATGCCATTTTGCCCGACATAGACGGGCAAGATGGTTTTTTGCATGTTTTAGATTATTACAAATTTTTCGCTGTTTATAATTTTTTAAATTTATTTCTACCATCTAAAATTAAAAGTAAACTTAATTGGCTAAAGACGCAATACATGCCTATCACTTAGTTTTTATTCGCATAAAAGATATAAATTTTCAAAAGATTTTATGCCATCTTGCCTGCCGCTCCCCTAAGCTTTAGAAACGAAATAATAATACATTAAAAATCAATATAGACAATAGAAGTATAAACTCTCAATCATAATGGGTCTAACTACTAATAAAAGCGCACATTTATATACAGTCCTAATGAGCAAGTACATACAATAATTATTAAGAAAACAAAATACTATTTAATCAAAGTTTCTTAAAGTTCGGACTGACTAAGCAGTCATTCACTATTTAATTTTCTTTTGAACAATACAATACCTAAATTGTTTGGAAAAAGGTGAACTTATTATAGAGACTTAAGGAACAATACTAAAAGCAACTCTGAAATAAATCCTTCCTATGTCTAGGAATATGAAACGAAGAGCGAAATCTAATGTTAACAGGTAATTCTATCGCCTAGAAAGTCTACTAATAAGATAAGGTGGACTATTTGACTTTATTATTTGGTGTACAAACCTTAAGAAAAGCATTTTCCTTCTATTATCCATATTAAGCCAATTAAGTCGCGCTATAAACGGCGAAATATGATCAAATTTCCTAAGGCCACAAATATGCCGTACACAACAGCACCATAATTGAATAAGGACAACAACAAAGTATCACACAACAATTATTGTCTGAGCTTGACATAGAAACAATGCCTATTTGCATATTAGGAGCTTCAGAGATAGATATGCACTAGATAATAATATGTGCTATGTAAACTGCAGTTACTGATCCAAAACCAATCCCAGACTCTTGATGGTATATACTCACTTATGGTGGTAGAACATTAAAATCTTTGAGCAAATTATTTAAACTTCGTACGGTTAAGTTTTAAATTGCGTCCCAAGGACACAACTCTAATGGATTCCAAATCAGCATTTAATTGAGCTAAATCAGCTTTGACACCATGTCCATTTGGATAAAATCCAACAAATAAATTAATATTATCTGCAAACACTTGAATATTAAAATAATTTACGCTGTTTACAATATCTACAGAGTATACAGAAAAAAGTAGGGGAACCAAGACGGATCCCTGAGGCACATCTGAGAAAACTTCGGACAAGGAAGAATACTGAGAGTTAAATGAAACTTTATTTTGCAAAGAAAAGATGTTATAATAGTATATTAACGTACACGTTTTGTAAAGCATAATTTTATAGCACGCGTCCACGTTAAAAAACGAGCCGCTTGCGGCGAGTTTTATAACGGGACAAGTGCTTAAAACTGCTTTATATAACACGTACGTTATACTAATTTTTCTAATTTGTAGTTTTTTCAATAAAAACGCATATTTAAAAAGAAAACAAATCCTTCAAATTTTGTAAATTTTTATGTCTAAATTTTATGTTGGTAATACTATTTTTTATCATAGTAGCCTCTGGGCAACAAAAATTATTTTGCGAACTGTCATTTTTTGATTTATTGATCCATTTTCACCACGAGATTCTAAAGTTATTTTAGCGATATGAGATTTGAAATTGGACGGAATACATTGTGTGATCCTTGTACATTTGGTACATATACAGAGCGTTCGGAAATTCGGGCAATTTTGCTACTTTTTCGAATTTCAAAAGAAGTGATTTTACGTCACAGCATTGCAATTTAATATAGGGAAGATGGAAAATTCAAATAAAGTAGTTAAAATCGACATTGGAAGGTTAGTAGATTAAATTTTGGATAGGATTTGGTAGAAAATGATAGCTTGAAGCATCTACAAAAGCAGAATAGTTCTTCGTCAATAAAGTTATTATTTAATATGTGTTTTTTAATGAACTAAAACAATACATACAGATTTGTAGATCTAGGCAACCAAACATACATACGTGGGTTCGTGTAGTATTTTGCATATTTGGACTAAAAAATATTAGTTATCTAGAATGCTATGCTAAACGGTGAAAAAAAACATGTCATGTAGGGCCAACCTTTAAATAATAAAAGTCGGAGTTCGAAACAGATCTATTTCGAACGCGCTAGCGAGTTCGAAATAGATCTGTTTCGAGACAAAATTAGAAAAAATAAATTGCATCAAGGGAAAATCCATAGTATTTTAGTTTAGAAATTAAAACTTCATGGTTTATAATATCACAGAAAAGTCAAGCGATACCAAGGCTGTAACTTTCTTATTATCTGTGTTGTCCGTAACATCGTCAGTTAAATATACCGTGCGAGCAAAAATTATTTGCATCAAAGAGGGCCTTGCATCTAAGGACGTAATGCTTAGCCGTAGAGCTTAATAAGTGTTGGGTGTCAGTAACTACCTGAAATAACAATCAATCAGTTATCCCGTCATCTTTGACAGTCGTTTCAAGTAATTTGATTCATCGCTAATTTTTTCAATTTATTGAACAATTCACACAATTTGCTTTACGGAACAGCACAAAACATTCATGGTTGAACAAACCCGAACAAACCCGAACAAACCCTAACGTTGCTTTAATTGCTGGGGATTTTTATCACTGTCTGTAAAGAATCGTGGCTGTGTTTAGGGAAACAGATTCTATACAACACAAAAAAGGAGCAGGAAGACCATCTGTAAGAACATAAGAACTTGTTGCAAACGCTTGTGAAATAATGCAAAATACGCCAACAAAGTGTATGAGACGCCTGTCCCAAGAAGTGGGAAGATCTTATGGAACATGCAGGACTATTCTTAAGAAGCAGCTAAATTTATTTCCTTATAAAGTGCAAGTATTCCAAGAAATACAAGCCGCAGATTTTGAAAGACGCAAGAATTTTTTGGTAACATTTCTCCAGAGATGCTGGTCAAACGTTCGAAAATATGATGAGACGTGTGAATTTATGTTTAGAGCATGGCGGTGGCCAATTTTAGCAATTTATGTAATTATTTTTCTTTTCCTTTCTGTATATTCTTACTTTGTTAATTTTGTAAACAACAAAAATAAATTTGTATTTGTCTACTTATTTTATTACTCATTAGTTTAGCATATCATGTCATAATATGAATATGATTTGACAAAATTTTAACCTAGATTTGGTTAGATATATCGTCCCCATATCATTGTGATTTAAACCAAGCTCTACGTTTTTTAATCCAAGCCCTCTTTGATGCAAATAATTTTTGCTTGCACGGTAGAAAACATGTGATGATCGTTGCCAGAAAAGTGTGCCTATGACGACTCTTTTTGACACGCATTCATACAACAAAAACCATAGTAATCCGCACAAACTGTTTCTTCACAGCCCAACACATGCAGTTCCCGATGGTCCTCCATTATCCAAGATAAACGAATCTCTTGTTTGCCCCCAAAGCTAATCATATTTACGTAATATACGCGGATCTAATTTGCGCCAGATTTTGAATAAACAAATTTACATAGCAGAGCCCTTTGATATGTTGTCCTATTTGTTACCGGGCCATTACCATCTCGGTCGACATTGCCTCTAATTGCAACCAGTGTTAATCTTGTGTCTCGAGGCATGTATACTATATTCGCTTAGTTTTACCTCTAAGGCCCGTGTTTTTAGTATATATCAACTGGTAAATTTACCGAGAAAGATAAGGTGTGACATGTTGCAACGAGTTAACAATAATTTATTGGACCAGTCCGAAGCATGGATAAAGTGAGAACAAATTCGATTATCTCAGAAACGGCTGGTCAAAGCGACACCTACTATACCAACGACGATCAACCAAAGATAGACCACGCATCTCATTCACTGTTTATGGAGGACATTCTATCCTATGACATAACTATATATGAATACTTACTTGTAAAATAGAAATCCTGGGACTAAATCCAGTGGCGTAACTAACGCCTCCGCAGACCGCGCATTGCGGGGGGGGGCGCAGCAAAGCCAGGGGCGCCCTTAAGTTCCTTGATGAAAAAATAAAACAAATGAAAAGCGACGTTATATATAAAAAAAAAATCAAAAAATAATAAAATAATTGTTTCATTATCACAATATTAAAGTTAAAAATTAACAATAATGAATAAGAAACAATGAAATATGACTAATATGAGTCCCCTATATAAAATAGGGGTAACCTAAATCATAATTAACAATTTTACCCCAATAACAGTATCAAGGTTCGTACAAATATCCGCGCCGGAAACCCCGCGTGGGCGCCGCTACAATCACACACAGCATTTGTTGAAAACTCGGATCGGGCCACCTTAAGCACCTTACTAATCTAATCTAGAGAATAAGAGCACCTTACTAATCTAGAGAACTCGCTGCGCACCAAAATTCATATTTTGGCGCGCAGCAATAAGCTGAAATTCGTAGTAGTACATTATTTTTACAACAAAAATTGTTCTCTACAATGTTCTATATCTTTCTCGAGATCTTTCTACAGTGACCGGCAGAAAGTGCGCAGCATATGGGAAAGTTTTTTACCTTTAAGTTTAGAAAATTAATTTTATTATAGATAGGTTCTGCATGTTCTCAAACCAAAATAACACCCATTAAATCCCGTAAAAGTCTTATGGTATACGAGGTAGGATCAAAAATTTGAAATTCCACTAAGAGTAAAGTACCACCATCTTTCATTTTCGAATATTTTTTTACTAAGAATTATTGTTTTAATATCAAAGTTATACCCAAATTCCAAATTTTGCTTATTTTGGACAAAAAAAATTGATTTAATCGTGTTTTCTCAATAACCCTGTATAAAAAATAAATGGCAACCGAACAGTAGGAAAATAAGATTTTTTGCAGACTTTGTTAGAGATTACCGTTGATCATAAGTCCGATTAGTTTGTTTTCATATTATTATGGCTTTTTAAAATAAAAACAAAAAAATATTAAATATTTTTGTTGCACACCGTATTTTATTTTCTGAGGGAAAAAGTTAATTTCATCAAACTGATATTTTTTGATTCACATTGACTTAAAGCATCTCCTAAATAGTTTTTTATACATTGAAGTATGCATAGAAAGTTTCCTTATTTTGCGTGACGAATAAAATCCGTTCAAAATATATTTTTAATTTAAATTTTTTTCTTTATAAATCAAAAGAAAACTTTCTATGCATACTTCAATGTATAAAAAACTATTTAGGAGATGCTTTAAGTCAATGTAAATTAAAAAAATATCAGTTGAATGAAAAATAAAATACGGTGTGCAGCAAAAATATTTAATATTTTTATGTTTTTATTTTAAAAAGGCATGATATTATGAAAACAAACTACTCGGACTTATGATCGACGGTAATCTCTAACAAAGTCTGCAGAAAATCTTATTTTCGTACTGTTCGGTTGACATTTATTTTTTATACAGGGTTATTGAGAAAACACGATTAAATCAATTTTTTTTGTCCAAAATAAGCGAAATTTGGAATTTGGGTATAACTTTGAAATTAAAACAATAATTCTTTGTAAAAAAATATTCTAAAATGAAAGATGGTGGTACTTTACTCTTAGCGGAATTTCAAATTTTTGATCCTACCTCGTATACCATAAGACTTTTACCGTATTTAATGGGTGTTATTTTGGTTTGAGAACATGCAGAACCTATCTAAAATAAAATTAATTTTCTAAACTTAAAGGTAAAAAACTTTCCCATATGCTGCGCACTTTCTGCCGGTCACTGTATATTAAACAACGCTTACAAATGACAATATTTTTTACTATGGTATGACAGGTGCAAAATAGCAGGGCGCTTTCAAAATTTTGCGGGGGGGCGCACATGTCCTTAGTTACGCCACTGACTAAATCACTTACTTTACATACCTCTGGTACTGTATTCAAATATTGTTATGTTCTAGTGTCAACGCGTTAAAAAAAATAAATTTCAATACTATTTTTACAATAACCTAACCCTGTATTTATCATTCTTAGGTCAAAATTCATTATGCACAAACAATTAAAATAAAATAAAACTAAGGAGAAACAACAAACTGGCAAATTCATACCCAATTTACCGTATCCAGGCAATAATTACCAGGAGGCCAAATTCAAGGTGTAAAAGCAGTGATTCAGTAAATACTTTTTATCGCCAACCATCAGTAAAGCCGTACATTATCAGAGTGATTTCCGGAAGTAAACGAATACTTTATTTGATTGTAAAATAATAGTTATTTATGTACCAAGGCAGTAAAGTGATTCTTTATCGGACGAGTCTGAAATTATGAGATGAGCGAGTGAAGCGAGCGAGGCGAATAACAGGCGAGTCGATAAAGACACTTTACTGACGTGGTGCATACAAAATTTTATCGCCAACCGTTCAGAATTTATATATAAAAAATGGATGTAAACATCGCAATAAATGGCAAGAAAACTATTGTCGAGTTGTAATAGGGAAAGGCGTGACAGTGACAGACGATTTTTAATTAATAAATGTCAAAGTCACTAATTTGCGGAGGGTAAAAGTATTTATCTGCCGCATTTGCCACAATTAAATTCTCTAGACTAGAGGCAGAAGTAATGAAAGTAGTGTCGTCTGCAAATATGGTCAAATTGCAAATCCGTTGCATGTAATAGCACATATTATTGATATAAATTATAAATAGAAGGGGTCCAAGGACGGATCCTTGTGGCACTCCATATTTGGCATATCCTAAATCAGATTTGACGTCTCCAATCTCCACAAACTGCCGCCTACTAGACAAATAAGACTCAACAAGGTTTAGGGGAACACATCTTATGCCGTAGTGGCGTAGGCATAGTTTTTTTTTAAAGGAGTTCGTGACAGACACAGTCGAAAGTTATTGACGTGAGCTCTCCAGACTCCAAGCTCTCGACTATGTCACTCACAACCTCTAGAATGGCTCCCAATGTGGATTTTTTGCTTCTAAACCCATACTGAGAAGAGTGAAATAAATTACTAGTCTCAAAATAGTTATAAAAACGTTTTTTAAAAACTTAATTTCTGACCTACATTGTAATGCAGTTATATGTAGAAATTAAGGACTTTGTATTATAGCATAGCGATTACGCACCCTAGCGATGAAATTACGAACTTAAAAATAATTCGCAGTGATTTTCTTTGGTCCTATTTTCTAATAGAAGACAAAGAAGAAACATTTACTTGACATAGTTCACTTTCATCGAATGGACTATACTATATTGATTAGAAATTATTACTCTTGAACGTGTACCCAAAGGTCATATTTGCCAGACCCTAAAATTGTAGCTTGGGGGCTCCAGTAACCTTTGGTATAATATTCTGCTTACGAACTATCCATCCGATTAAAAATTGTGAGAAATCAAGCAAAATGTCTTGATGAAAATTAATGTCGATATACCTTAGTTATTAATTTGAAGAAATAGTCCATACTTAAAGTGGAGTTGAAAGTATGAGAAGGAAAGAAAAACACAAAGTCTTCCTCCACAAAGTTTAATAGAATAAAAACTATAGTTTAAATGGTCTCTACATGTTTCGAACGTAGAAACGTTCATCATCAGGAGACAGAAATCTATTTTATGCTGATGGTGTTAGCAAAAGAGAAAATTAGAATCTTAATGGAGCTTTTATGGACGTAAAAAATGTAGAAATATATTTTTAAATGTAGAAGAAACATGGCATGAAGAAAATTGACAATGGTTGAACCATACTGAGCATTCAAAAACGTTATTAAAGTAGGCCTAAACCAACCAAACTAAATGGGAAGAAGAGAAAAATTCTTTATAAAGTATTCACCTAAAGACGACTGGAGATACTTACCAGTTGAAACGTTGTGATTTAAAACAAATAAAGACAATGAAAGTCCAAAACTCTTTCATCATTCAAAAAACATCATTGTCTCCAACCTTTTAATTTATTCTTGTTGCGTGTTAATTGTTTTTAGTACCTAGCTACTTTTACCCAATTGATGGTAGTAGTAGTTTTATTATGTTATTGTAATCCTAATACTGTTTATTAGGGTGGTCCTTATTTTTGAAAGTCTAAATTTTATAAGTGCTACCTTCTGAAACGATTCTCCATTCTCGATCTACCATAAGAAAATAAAGTGTGCAAAATTCTAGCTCCCTCCGACCACGTTATCCCGTGCCGCCGAGGGGTATAATTTCTGAAAATTTTTACATGCTGTTTCCTATATAAAATGCACGCATATCGTTATAATAGTGCTTTCTGCATTGTTTGTTAAATATTTACCTAACATCAAACAAGTTGAGACTCGCACGTAACCTCTAAAATACAACCCCCACTATTTATAACAGATAAATCATGTCAGTCAGTCAGTTTAACTATTTTCATTGCGGGGCGTGCATTGGTATAATAGTGGTTATAATGGCGTCGTCTTCAAAAACAGTTTTGCGTAAGGATTGTGATGTTTATTTGATAGGAAGCATTTCCCCTCAAATTATTGGCAATAAACTACCCTCAAATAGACAGATTCTAAAAGTATTATTCTTTAATTTACGACAAGTCAAACTTAACTTTCAAGATAGTGCGCGGTTAGCCGTAAAAGAGACTGTTGTGTTTAGGGGAAAAAGCGAGAATACCTACCCAAAGTGATCAAAATTGTATTCCAAAGTTAAAAAAGTTATATAAAAAGTGGCGAAGTATTCAAAAAAGTTCTAATAAATGTTCTCATAAACAAAAAGAAAAAGAGCAGATGTTTGTTGGAAAACTAGACGATCTTTTTGACATTGCTCACGAAAATGCATTTTGTTTAATGAAAATAGAAGAAGACAAAGAATTTCTCAAACAACAGCGACAAAAAGGACGCATTGGATATATGTGTGGGATAGACAAAAATGTTGTAGAGCAAGAAAAATGGAACTTTTTAAGAAACGAAAAATTGAGGAAGTAGATAAATTAAGTAAGTTAAAATATAATTATTTAGATGCAGTATTTTTTTAATCCTATCGAAAAATTAAGAAAAAAAAACAAATCTTTATATTATTTTTAGGTGAGAAAATAGAGTTGGAGTCTAATACTTCAAGTAGTGCGAGTAATGAAGTTCTTGATGCACAAGAGAACGTATTATTAGACGATACTGTTTCCTTCCCAGAAACGGTTTTTAAGAACCAGAATTTGGAAAACCCCGAAATGGTTACAACAGAACGTAGATCTCGAGGTCGTAAGTCGATAATTACTGAACGTCTGGTATCTACTCTAGATAAGTGCAAAGTAAGCGATAGGCAGGCCGTTCATATTATTTGTGCTGTAGCAGAGGCTTTGGGAGAGGACTTAACCACTTTAGTAATTAACAGATGGTCTATTTGGCGCTGCCGTCAAGATGTAAGAAAAAAGAAAGCTGAAAGAATAAAAGAAGAATTTAAAAATGTTGAACTTAATGTAGCAGTAATACATCGGGATGGAAAGCTTTTACCGGAGTTAACAGGAAAAGAAACTATTGATCGACTGCCAATTGTTATTACAAATGGTGATATTGAACAGATTCTTCACGTTCCAATACTGGAAAATGGCACAGGAAAAGCACAGGCTGAAGCTATATTTGAGGTTTTGCGCGATTGGGGTTTGGAAAATACAATAAAAGCTTGTTGTTTTGATACCACTGCTGCTAATACTGGTCCGTACAATGGTGCTTGCGTCCTACTTGAACAACTGCTAGAAACAAGCCTACCCTATCTTCCCTGTAGACATCATATTCTGGAAATTATTATAAAAAGTGTATTTGAACAAGGAATTCCAGGAACATCGGGTCCGAGTGTTCCATTATTTAAAAAAATTCAAGACTTTTGGCCAAAGATCGATAAAACTAAATTTCTACCTGGAATTGCAGAAAAAGAGATATCTGAAATTTTCAGTGATGATAAGGCTGAAATAATTAAATATTTACAGACAATAGCAAATCATTTACGTGATGACTATAAAGAATTTGCACAATTATGTATGATTTTCCTAGGAGAATCTCAGACCGACAATATATTTTTTTATTATCCAGGGGCAATGCGCCCGCTGGATGGCTAAAGTTATTTATTCGCTAAAAATATTTTTATTTAGAAAGGAATTTAAGTTAAAAGCAAGTGTAGCGAAAGCTTTGTCTGAAATATGTATTTTTATTGTGAAAATTTACGCAAAAAACTGGTTTTCGTCTACGGTTTCTGCACACTCACCACGATCTGATTTCAACTTGATTAAAAACTTGTACGAGTACAAAAAAAACAATGAACACATATCCAAAGTTGCTTTAGAAAAATGTTTACGTCATTTGTGGTATTTAAGTCCCGAGGCTGTAGCGTTTTTTTTTTTTTGATGAATATGTCCCTTTCGAGGTAAAGCAAAAGATGTGTCAAAAAATTCTTGCAAAAGATGAGTCAGATGAAGAAAGTGTTTTGTGGAAAAAAGTAAATTTAAAATATTCTGATCTAGAAGATATTGTCAAAAAAGATTTGGAACAGTTCGTATGTTCGGGTACTAAAAAGTTTTTCACTCGTTTTAATATAAATTTCTCCTTTCTAAATGAAGATCCATCAAAATGGATTACAAACAAGGAATATCAGCGAGGCAAAGATATAGTTGATAAAATTAAAGTTACGAATGATACAGCTGAGAGAGGAGTGAAACTAATAGAAGAATATAATGACAAGTTAAGCACAAAAAAAGATCAAAAGCAATTCATTTTACAAGTAGTTGCTGACTATAGAAAATGCTACCCTGATTTCAAAAAACAAACATTAACTTCTTCATTGTAAACATTTCTATGTATCCACTTTGGTCCCAACACGTGGAAGAGTGAATAAACTCTTGATTAATTTTCAAAATATGTTCAACTTTCGATTTTATTTAATAAAACTTAAATTAACCTCTTGCGGGGTTACTGAGCCTTAAACCTCAGTACCCCAAAGGACAATTCAAAACGCAATTTTCGTAAGTACCTACTAACTTTTATCCAAGAAAATAGATTTCAAAAAGTTTTCTACTTTATTCTTTGATTTTAATTTTAATTTCTATCTTTTACAGATTGCACTAAGTATGTTAATTACTACCAATTTACTTTTTCTATGTCTCTGACATTTATCCAAAATGTTTTATTAAACAAATTTTAATTTTTTAATACTTTCTTTATAGAAAGGTTTTATTTTCTTCTTTCCCAGTTTATAGGGTTGGTCTAGACCCCTTTCCCGACTTCTTACATACCTAGTATGTTTAAAGTTTAATATTTTCTCCATATTATGTGGCTTTGCACATCAATTTTTATTTTCACGAAAGCTCCATTAAGGTCCTTCACCATTTTCTCTTTTGCTAAAACCATCAGCACTTTTTAATGTTATTTTCTGTCTCCTGATGATGAACGTTTCTACGTTCGAAACATGTAGAGACCTTTGATTGTTTCATTCAATTAAACTTTGTGGAGGAAGACTTTTAGTTTTTCTTTCTTTCCTATACTATAACTCCACTTTGAGCATGGACTACTTTTTCAAATTTCTATGTAAGCTTATTTATTGTAACTAATAATAAAAATATTAATAACATTTCACGGTTGCTTAATTTGATATGCAATGCGAATATAATGAAATCGTTGTGTACATTTTTCTCCTCTCGGCGGCACGGGTTAATTTCAAAGAATAGAGCTGGAAATTTATGGACATTATTTTTTCGTTGTAGAGAATCATTCTAGAAGGTAGCACTAAAAAAAAATAATTTTTTATTTTGCTACATATAAATAAGGACCACCCTACAGTGTTTATGTTGTTGTTTTACCGACGTTTTTAATATTTTTCCGCTATAATAATAATTAAAATATACCTACCTTACATTAGCTTAGATTAAAAGTTTTTTTTCTGGCTTTCGTTTTTTTTTATAAATTTAAGTATAATATTAATAAACAAACTAGTTTGGTTAAATCTTGGTAAAATTAGGGCGTGGCCCTGAACATTTTTCGCCGGCGGCGCATGGCCTGCGGCGCTTCCCGTTTGGCGCTTGTTACGATTCTTTCAGGGGCTTAAGCCCCCCTAGAAAAAATAAGCTAGCTACGCCTATGGCTCCGTTATAATAATGGTATGTTTTGAAAAATCGACAATTATAACAAAACACGACAACTGACTGTGAAGTTAATTCTCCCCTCATTGGACGTACTAATGTATCCCGTACTTATTAAACACATTTTTATATTTATTTAAGATCCCAGAATAGCAAGCAGCACTCAAATTATTTGTGTCAGTTCTAAAATTAATTAAATTAGTTAAGTTAATATAAAATCATCTCACTAATATTTTTCTTTTTGTAATTACTTTCTCTGTCAAATACTCGTGGGTGGGAAAAATCAAAGTCATGATTTGTCTACCCTACAACAATCATACTTGTGTTGTTGTTTTTACGTAACCCCCAAAGGAAATAATCTAGAGAATTAAGGCCCGGCGATCGTGGCGGCCATTCAATGGTACTCCTTCTTCCTATCCAGCGGTTTGTAAAAACCACTTAAATATTGTGGAACATTTATGGCGTAATGAGGCGGAGCACCATTCTGCTCTAATCATATTCGATCATCATAAAGTTTTGCCTGTGAAGGGTGAAGAAATAAAGCAGTCAAAGCTGGAATTCGTTCTACTTTCAAAAAATCCAGATATGTATAGCCATTTAAGTTATCATCAAGGAATATTGGCTTAATGATGCGGTCGCCAATTATGCCTGCCCAAACATTAAGGCTTTGCGTTTTGTTTCCTTCCCCTTCCTAAGGGAACTCCTAAGACCTATAAACTACTGCCTAAGCCACAGCCATCAGCAATATGTAACGGCTTTGTAGTATCCCACAGGACAAAGAGTTAACAAGTTTAAAAAGTTACAAAACAAAGCAATAAAAAATCTTTATTTATTGGACTATAGATTTAATACTGTCTCTCATTGCATAAACATCATGTCGATAGAACAAATATATAAATTTCAAGTTTGCGTCTGTCAAATATATCATTTACGTATAAACATTGGACACAACCACTAAATACTAGATATAAAAATAATTGAATGTTCCTCGATTTAACTCAAAAATGTCAAGCGTATCGCTGTACTTGAAGGGTGTATAATAGCCTTCTATAGAGCCTTAGGGGTTTGGATTGCAGAACATTTAAACTGTATGTAAAGCGTCTTTTAGGTCAGCTATAGTGTAATTTCGTGTAGTGTCTGATTGAGATTGTGTACAGTGCTTTAGCAAGATTATCTTTATATAATAATATATCTATTTTTGTTATTACATTTAAAAAAAAATTAATTTAATGACTATAAAAGTATTGAAATATTGAGAGGATGAATCTACAGGGTGTCCCAAAAGTAATGAGACACAGAGCAACAGCAGACTCCTTAAGGGTAAATAATGCGATTTATTTAAACTTGCCTTATCCCAAAATTGATAACAACCAAGATACAGGGTGTCAGAGTTTTAATTTTGTTTTTGGTTTTTTGCGATTATTTCTTAACGAAACGACAAAGCACCACAAAATTAAGGATTTTGGTGTTTTTTAAGGTGAAGAATTCAAAATTATCCATAGTTTTTGTGTAACCAGTAGAGGGCGCTGCCTACGGCATGGCCGACTCCTTTTAGCTGGCCTAACTTTGTTTAGGTTTCTTATATCGATCCGACCATTAAAAAAAAGTTACTTTACTTCTTTTGCATCAAAAATTTATAACTCATTAAAGTCGCTAGAAGCAACCATTTTCGAGATAATCGCATTTCATATGTCCAATGCAACTAAGTACATGGTCCAAAAGCAACGGAAAATCGAGCAACTGTGAATTTCTGACTTAAAATTACTGTAAATCAGCTACATTTGCTAAGTGTCACAGTTAATGTAGATACTTAATGTTGACTATTTTTTTCATATAAAAACGCTTTTTCGTATACGGAATTCTAATCAAAATTATTATTTAATACTTTGTTTAATAACATTTAAAAGTAACAAAATAGTTAGAAATAAAAATGGTAATGCCGTGATAGCAATTGTTTAAAATGACTCAAGACATTTCGCTATACGTTTTACAAAAGACTGTCGGACTTTAAACAAGAGTCTTCATAATTTCTGAGCAGATTAAGAGAATATATAATTATCATTAAGGTTGTTTATTGAACTGTTATAAACATTAGTTTTCAAATAACTCTAAATGCAGAAGTCCATTGGATTAAAATCCGGACTTCGCGCCGGCCAAGGCAAGGGGCCACCACGGCCCATCCAACGTTAAGGGAACTGTTCATTTAAATAATTTCGCAAATTTCCGCATGGAAAGTAAATTATCTCGAGGCATTACTAAAATCTTTTTAATAATATCTACGTATTGTATGTAGAAAATTAATACCTTTGACAGATGATACTTTGTGTAACATGTTGTTGCCTTAAAAACGTCGTTGTTTTTAATCAACGCCAACTGTGATAAATAATACTTATACGAATACACAATTATTTTAAATATTTTAGCATTCTTGCATTAAAAATATCGAATGCGATTATCTCGAAAATGGTTGCTCCTAGCGACATCAATAAATTATACGTTTTTGATGTAAAAGAAGAAAAGTAACTTATTCTTTTAATAGTCGATTCGATATAAGAAGCCTAAACAAAGTTATGCCAGCTAAAAGAGTGGGCCATGCCGTAGGCAGCGCCCTCTACTGGTTACACAAAAACGATGAATAATTTTGAACTTCTCACCTCAAAAAAGCCCAAAACCCTAAATTTTGTGCTGCTATGTCGTTTCGTCAAGAAATAATCACAAAAAAACGAAAACAAAATTAAAATTTTGACACCCCGTACCTTGGTTGTTATCATTTTTGGGATAAGGCAAAATTAAATAAATCGCATTATTTCGCCTTCAGGAGTCTGCTCTTGCTCTGTGTCCCATTACTTTTCGGACACCCTGTATATAAAAATGTATATTTTTTTTTGAGTCAATACATGCATAAATATATAATAAAAATAAAACTTCGCATCATGTCTCATATGAATAATCCACCGATAAGACGTACATCTTGGCCCGCCGTATGCAAATTCAAAGTTTACACAAAACAAAGTCAACAATTTCCGAATGGTTACAATCAATATAGACGCTCGGAGCTCGAGACATGAGATTAACATGGTTTGTAACTGGTCAACAATAGTTAAGATGGTAATAAGTCACCAACATATATAAGAGAACAAATTGAGTAATTGTATTGTACAACTGTGTTTGCTGTTATGTAAATTATTAGTTCAGTGTTCAATGTCCATTAATTGACATCAAAACAATTACATCTGCAGTGTGAGCTTATAACTTGGAATAAATTCAGTGAATCCAGTATAATATTTTGCAATGAGTCATTATGCCGACTATGTCTTTTGACTAACCCGGTGGAGTAAGTAGTTCATGGATTACTCGTACTCTGGAAATTGAAGCAAATATTTTGGATTTGGTATCAAACTGCCCAACAAAGAGGGTGAGAAAATTGGCAATGCCACTTTATACGTTAAAATATTTAGTGCATGAGGTATTTCAGGAGCAATTACTCTATCCCTACCATTTCTAAAAAGTTCATACTATGTTACCTGACGATTATCTTGCCGGATTAGAATACGCTAATTGGTTCCTTCAGAAGCAACGTGAAGATAATACAATAATTGAAGAGTGGTCAAGCGAAGTGATCTAAGTGCCATAATCGAAAACTACCAGAAAATGTAAAAAACTGTTTTAAAGCTGAGAATAATACAATAGTATATTTTTTTATTGATGTTGTGTTAATAAACATACACAAAAAACATTCGTAGGAGAAAATTTTAATATCAGTTAATCGAAAAAACGTTTGTACATAAATTGAACAAAAAAATATAGAAAAGGTCTAAGGCTCCTTTTATACTGGGATTCTGTATGCGAGATACAGTATCTGGGATTCAGATTCTCGCCATCTATGAATGCTTTTTATAACGAATAATAGGATGAAATTGGCACTTAGATCTTCTAGTAGGACATTGGCATAGGTACCCAGTAAACCAAAGCTGGCGGTAAAAGTTCGGCCGCCTTCCGGCACTGACGGGAAATCGACGGCCCTTGTTGCCGATTACTGGCCGCTTCTGGCTATCGCGTTACCTTCCATGCGTCGAACTACCACTGCTAATAGTCTGCCACCCGATGGTGGTAGTAGCTCAGCACATGAGAAACGGACCTTATCTTTCGAATCGGACACGGTTAGAAGATATCTCGCCGGTTGTGGCAAAAGAGTCGACGTGCCGTGTACCACCCGCGCGCGGGTATCTCACTACTACGTTCCTCGTTTTACTTGTTTGGCTACGGCTAATCGCAAGCCAGCCGCGTATTTTTGAAATTCGCGCCGTTGTGCTTCTGCGAAAGAACTGACACTCGACAGGTGAATGACGGTAGACAGAACATTAAAATTATTTTTCCACGAGCACGAGGCGTTCCTTTATTATTATAAAAGCTACATTTCTTAAGAAGATTCAATGCCTGTAGGCAGAATACAGGATTCATCATTAGACGAACTTTTACTGATTTCCAAGATAAAAAAACACCCCTCAGACAGATAATTCAGTACCAGAGAACAAAACTATAAGTGAGTTTAAGTTTCATACCTATATAATTTGATGTAAATTTTTTTATACCTCTGTTACTCTCATAATATGTAAAGTTGAAAGTGTTAAAACAAAAAAAAATAGTGCATGCTTGGCTATTCTTTGTATGCAGTATTTTATAGTACTTATATAAACTTAACCAAACCAAATGGTTTTTAGGTGATGTACAAAGAAATCCAATAGCCGTCCAATGCAACAAATTCATATATTGTTCTGACTATTAGAAACTGGATAAAAATGCTTCCGACAGAGAAGGCGGGGCGGATGAGTCGCAAAAAAAAATAATAAAAAGTTATGTGTAAATGAATCAGAATAACGTCTTATATTTGCAGGGTTTGTTAAACAATAAAACTGTTGTTTTCTACTTTACGGTGAGTTTTAATGGTAAGACTTCCGTCTAACCATGCGCGGTCCCTCGCTGGTATTTAAATGAATTGCCAGCGACCGTCCGCGGTCTCGTCGAGATGCCGCGCGCTAACATCTGTTCAGCCCGCGGCTCAGTGGTGAAAAGTAGCGTCTGTACCGCACAACCAGGTTCGTTATGTAGCTATTAAGCCGCCCGGCGGCCGAGCGGTCATGCCCTACCTCCACGCCGCCGATATTGTAGCTGGCGGCCCGACACCGACGTTTCGGCAATGCGCCTTCTGTCCACCTCCGGAGCTTTCATGTCGTGTTTACTGGGTACATAGATCATATAAATAGAAAAAAAATTTTTTTTGAATTTTGGCAAATAGATCACTTAGCTTGACCACTCTTCAATTATTGTGAGCAGAAGCAGAATAATTTGAGTAATGAATCTGGTTTCTCTAGGGATGGTATTATCAATTCCCATAATATTTACTACTGGGCCGAGGAAAATCCTCATAATATTATGATACAAACCAAAAATCAACATCGATTTTTGATAAATATCTGGATGGGTATCATTATTAATAACCATTTAATCGCTCCGTATGTTATCGTTATCATTAAATCTGGAAAAAGAATTGGAGTTCCTTGGAGACCATTTAAATAATTTGTTTTTAGAACGGTGACGGTACCCCGCCACATTTTAGCATCGTCGTAAGAAAGTATTCAAATATTCGGTTTCCCAATCAGCGGATAGGTCGGGGGTGGTGCACATTTTTGGAAACGTTTTTCCCCAGACCTAAATCCTTTAATTTTTTTTCTTTCGTTTAACTTAAAAATTTCATTTATTTATAAATGAACAATATTTGTTAGATATAATATTATTTCACTCCGCTGCAATTAAAAATAATCCTAGCATACTTTTTAAAGTTCAAAAAGTTTGCCTTAATAAATTAAGAAAGTGTGTAGCTGAACGGGGTGCGCATATTGAACATTTTCCATAGCAGACTGCACAAATCCTATTTTATTTCAACGGTTCATTGCGAAGCCCTTATAAATTAGTTTCTAATTTGGTATGTTAATAGAAACTAGTTGTCTCTTCTTTTATATGCACAATAAGAATTATGTATAAAATTCATTTATACAATAAAACAAACAATTTAAATAGGTACCATAAAATGATTCAACGCTAAATAAAAAGCTATTAAGTACAATATTAATAATCCATTATTAAATATGCTATCGTGTTTTCCGAATGTAAAGTGATTTTAAAATAAATTTATATAGAAAACTCCAATGACGTCTTACCAATAGTACCATTTTTTCGTAAAATATGTCAGGCTTTTCTAATTTGATATAAAAAGTTATAAATGTTAGAGTAAAAAGTTATGTATATTTTTACCCTACTATCCCCTATTTCTGGCCACATTTCTTAAATAACTACATTTTTAAGACCACAGTTGCATTCAGTGTACAAAAATTTACCAAAATATCTACAGTGTGTCCCGCTTTTCATGAATACACCCTGATATCTCAGTTATTAATAATGCGATTTTCTTCAAATTTTGGTGGTGATTGTATGTTAGAAAAATGAAGTATTTGGCATAGTAAACACTTTTATGCATCATAGGCGTGCGGTCTTGGGGGTAAAAAAGGGTTGATTTTTTGAGAAAAGTATATTAGGGCTTATTTTAAATAATTTTTTCTATCAGATTTAGAATCAGCATCCCAAAAAACCCCTTAATTAATATTTTCAAAATCTCAAGAGCTGATTTTATTTAGCAGTAAAATTATTTTTTTCATTTGGCACTTTTTTTTTTAATAGGTTGTTTATTTCTAACTTTTTGGTTTTAATGTCCTGATCCTATTACGTTTCAAACGCCTCCATATCATTTCGTTGAATTCGATATCCTCGCAACTACTATAATTAATTTTTTTTTTTAATTTTACTGCTAAATAAAATCAGCTCTTGAGATTTTGAAAATATTAATTAAGGGGTTTTTAGGATGCTGATTCTAAATCTGATAGAAAAAATTATTTAAAATAAGCCCTAATATACTTTTTTCAAAAAATCAACCCTTTTTTACCCCCAAAGACCGCACGCCTATGATGCATAAAAGTATTCACTGTGCCAATTACTTAATTTTTCTAACATACAATGACCACCAAAATTGGAAAAAAATCGCATTATTAATAACTGAGATATCAGGGTGTATTCATAAAAAGCGGGGCACACTGTATATTGCACAGGAAGAAAAAATAATAACTACTTGTTACGTTTCACAAATTTAATCAGTTTCCTGACACGTGTTTCGGCCCTTCCGGGCCATTATCAATGGAGTACAAAAAGATACTCAATTCTGCGTTACATTACAAAGGTGTTTATATCATATTATGGTAATTATAAACATGTCATAAAATTAAAATTAAAATTAGAAGATTGAATGGTCAACTGTGAATTTTCCTAACTTTTAAAGGTACAGATGTATATTTAGTCGTAAATTAGTGTGCTATTAAGAATTATGGAAGCGCCTGAAGGTATTTCGGTTCGATTATAAACAACATTACATTTGTTTTTATGGCATTTTTGATTTTGGCGCTTCCCTAATTCTTAATAGCACAGTAATTTAGGACTAAATAATATGCATATGTACCTTTAAAAGTTAGGAAATCCCACAGTTGACCATTCAATCTTTTTATTCTAATTTTAATTTTATGACATGTGTATAATTATAACAATAATATGATATAAATACCTTTGTAATGTCACGTAGAATTTAGTATCGTCTTGTACTCCTTTGACAATGGCCCGCAAGGGCCGAAACAGGTGTCAGGAAACATAACAAGTAGTTTTTATTTTTTCTTTCTGTGCAATGGAACAATAGTTTCACCAAGCACCAACACAAATTAATTATATAAAATATCTATATTTTAAATTTGTTCCTAAAAAGGTTTCGAAAATATTTAGAAAAAAAACATCTTTCGAATAGCCATTTTATGGGACTGAAGATTCGTAGTAGGTGATAGGATACAATTTTATACGAAGTTCTTACTTTATTTTAAACCAATCAACCCAATCCCAAGTTATTACCCATACCATTTAGCATACCCTGTACTTTTTTTATTCACGCTTTATTAACAAAAATTGAAAACAGAAGAGCAGATTGTAAACTTTATATTGTTAAAGAAATTTAAAGCCTATTGATTTTTTAAGGGGACTCTTGATTTAAAGAGGTTCTTTAGAATCTCTGAAGCGACTTTTTTCCCTCGATACAGGAACTTAACTATCTATAAAGCCCTTTATTGTTTTTCCTAAGTGCCTCGGAGTAAGGAAGTGGGCTTGAGAAGATACTTATTTGTTATCTTTTTATGATGAATATAAAGATGTAGTGCACTGTGCTTTAAAAAAAAATATACAGGGATATGCACACAATCCGGTCCTAAAATAATATGTTACACACCAGATGTTTGTTTTCAAATAACAATTAACTGCACTTAACACATCATTTTTGATGTCAGTTTATAAAGTTTGGAGACAATGAGATTTCTAAATGGTAAAATAATTTTGTACTGGTCCAGTCGTCTTCGCGTGAATAAAGTAAAATTTTTGATTACTCTCGCAAGATGGAGGCAACGTCACGCGACACTCTGTCAATTTTGGTCTATTTAATTTTGATAGGTTGGTATGAATTCCAGGATCAGAATTAAAAAATTTGTCAATATTTTGAAAATTTAATTTTGTAATTTTTGTAATTAAAGAAGAAAAAAGCGCCGCAGGCGAAAATTTTTTGGGTGCCTTTTTTCAATGTTTGTGCTTGATTTTTAATTAGGAAAATAAAATACACAACACAGAATCCTCAAGAAAACCACAAAGACAGTGTAACAAACCATAAAAACGCTTTTAAAAAAATTGTGTGTGCTTAAGACCACACGACAGAAGTGAAAACTTCAACAAGGTGAAATTAATAATATCAAATACAATTTTTTTTGGTTTGTTCGGGTTTGGCCGGGTTTGTTCGGGTTTGTTCGTATATAACCGTATAATACCGAATATAACAAGACGTTAATTAGTATGAGACAATTATGCAGTATTGATTTTTTTTAATGAACTTTCATCACATCTTAGGTTAGGTTCGTAAGCAATCATAAAAATAACAAACTTGGAATACGGGATAATTTTACTGCATACGAAAAAAGATAATTCCTAAAATTGAACAACCCTTAAATTTTTACGGTAAAACTAATTATCCTACTTCACCCTACGTAAATATATAATTTTAAAAATGCTAGAACATACCTGAGACGCAACAAGTGTCGCACACTGTTTCCACGTCGACTGATGCGGCAGCGGCATGCTCTTTCATATAACGTTTACGAATAAACAGACCCGAAGGTCAGGGTCAATTCGGATTGAATATAGGAGTCGAATTCGAGCGTAACACAGCCGAGCGTGACGGCCCAGTTTAATTCAGTGCCACAAAAAAGTGCTAAACGCGCCTAAAGAAGTTTTCACTTCAAAAATTCGGAAAATTTTGGGAATTGTGCAAGCTCGCTCGATGCTCGATTTACACAGAAGATGATTAACTATTTGACGCGTGAATCCTAAATCGGCGTAGCTTTCATTCCAACGAATATGGAAGGAGGAATAACTTTGCTCTTGATAAAAATGTCCGAGCGGCCTAAAATGGGGTATTTTCGGTACCCCTTTTAGGTTTTTCAAAAAGGGGTACTTTAAAAAGAATAATTACAAAAAGGGGTATTGTACCCCCAAAAGGGGTACTTCTGGCAAGCCTACACACAACTTTACTTCACCATATTATATGACTTACGTAAGGTACGTAGACCCAAATATGGTTTTTATAGAATTTGTTGGCTATGATACAGAAAGTTACATTCATAAACTTGTATGTGGGCTAACATAAAGTTCTTTCATTCAATCTCCGCTACACGTGGACGTGAACATAAAAATTGTTTATTTTAATTTTCTAAAATGTGTGATTACATTACTAATTTCAGCATATTTAAATTAACCCCTCGCGGAGTTATTGGGCTTTAACCCCCAGTACCCAAAAACCATTCTTCAACACTTTTGACATTATGACTTCTACAAATGACGATTCTTATCTTTATGCTGTCTTGCAGACATATCAATGATTTTGCAAAAAAATGTATATAAAGGATTTAAAAAATCCTCGACACCTTCTCTTTAGAAGGCCTTTTTCTTCTTCCTTATTTTGCTTGGTTGTTAAGACTTCCTTTACTAAATTTCTTCACATGCTCAGCATGTTTTAACTCTACTCAACCTTTTTATATACTCGTATGTCACTTCTAAATTTCAATTTTTGAATGCCATAAAAGCTCCATTAAGGTTTTATACCATTTTCTCTTCTGCTATAATACCACCAGCACTATATAGAATTTTTTGTTTCCTGAAGATGAACGTTTCTACCTTCGAAACATGTAGAGACCCCTAAAGAATTATTAAATTTTGTGGAGGAAGACTTTTAGTTTTTTCTTTCTTTCCTATACTTTTAACTCCACTTTAACCATGGACTACTTCTTCAAATTATAAAGTTAAAAGCTTTAATTTAGCCAGGGATTTAATTTTTTTGTTAATGGAAACCCTACTTTAACAGTTTTTAACTTACGCAAGGTACGAAGATCCAAAAATGGTGTTTATAGAATTTGTTCGTTAAAATGCAATTTATTAATACGGTTACATTTCTAAACTTGTATGTAGGCTAACTTATTGTTAAAATCTTTATTTTATTGCCATATAATAATAGTAATATCTAATAATAATTTCACTTACGTAAGGTAACCCAGAAAATAGAATTATATATTTGTTCGCTATCCTATTACATATTAATATGGTTACCTTCTTAAACTACTATATACAGTGACCGGCAAAGAGTTCGCAACATATGGGAAAAATTTTTATTAGCGGAATATTGAAAAATCTTTTTTGAGGGATTCGATGTGCATGTCCCATAACCTTAAAATCGATTTTGACATACGTCACGTGACCAATGGTATGGCGGGAAAGTTGAAAAAACCAATATGAAGTCATCATAAATCAGATAAGTTGATGAGATATCGAAAAAATTGCAAGAATAAAAAGTGTTTAGAATTCCATTAGAACCTTAAATACAATGTTTGGGATATATACTTAAAAAAACATAAAATCGAATATTTTTGTAAATATTGTTTTACCAAATTAAAAATTTCCATATTTTTCCTTTCTTAAAGCTTCATTAAAGTAAAACTAACCTCTGGTGACCACAACTAGAAATATTCTTTTGTTTTTCTGACAATTTGGAGCAATAATTCAAAAAATTCGTTTACACTTGGATACCAGCTGTTGCAATAGTCTATTTCTAATAACCTTATCGATATTTTTTATATCGAAATATTTTATTATGTTAAGAAATCCTTAAATTCATTAATCCAAAGAAAATTTTATTTATAAACGTAAAAAATAATTTTGAATTTCGCAGAAATCTTTAAAAAATCAACTCATCTGATTTATGATGATTTCATATTGGTTTTTTCAGCTTTCCCGCCATACCATTGGTCACGTGACGTATGTCAAAATCGATTTTTAAGGTTATGGGACATGCACATCCAATCCCCCAAAAAAGATTTGTCAATATTCCGCTAATAAAAATTTTTCCCATATGTTGCGAACTCTTTGCCGGTCACTGTATATAGGCTAACATAATGTTAAATAGTTTATTTTAACTTTACTATTGCTAAACAATAATAATACCAATAATAAAAACAATTCCTTCGAAGATACCTGATTTTAGAAGGTTAATAAATTTCACGAACTAACTTTTCGACAAAAACCAACTAACGTGCAAGGCACACAATAATAATTATGACGAAAAAGAATTAAAAAATTTTAACCTGTAAATTTTTGGTCAAATGAATAATAATTGTAGGTACTTTACTGGTCACACAAAAGTAATTAATATTCAATAAAAGTAAAAATAAAAAGGCACCATAACCACAAAATATTTTGAAAACGTAATTAAATGTAACAAAAAGCACAAAAACCCAATTCATAACTCGGTGTTTACACTTATTACGGTCCACTACTAATCTGGGGATATTATTGTCCCAATATCAGCTGATCGATGACAAATTTCTGCTGTCATCTATTTTAAAACGAAATAATTCGTGCAGTTTACTATACTAGATAAGAAAAACTACAGCTCTATTTATACTAGCTAGGAAGCACATACAGACAGAGATGGGTGCAGTCATGTGATTAATTCGTCTTGTGTGTTACATCTACTTAACAGAGGGTTCCAGATATTAATTAAATCTAATGATGGTTTACTAAAACAACCTGGGTTTTAATGTATGTCAGCAGCTTCCTTGAACTTCCTGCTGTGTATTTATTTATGCAGGATTTCAGCTTCTGACCCCATGTTATAATGGTCCTGTGTCCAAGCATAGTCAGCTACACCTGACTTTCAGAAGGCATAATGTTTCTGTGCTTTTTATTTCTTGTTTCGTCAACATTTACATGGAATGGTTAGAATCCGAAGCAAGGGAATAAAGAAAGAAGATGACGAACTTAGGGAATTCTTAAATCACATCAATAACTTCACACCGACAATTATTCGACAAAACATTAAATCCACACATACAGGTCAATATTTCGGTTACGTATCAAACGTCTCAAACAACAGCAAACATGGCAAACCCTTGTCGAGAGGGCAATTAAAATCTGTAACTCGAAAGAAGCCCTCAAAAAAGAAAAATTAAAAACTTTAAAAAATTAAGACCGACCTTAACATATATGGCTACCCCATGTGACTATTTGACAAAAAAATTGTAAGAATCAGCATAACGAGTAAAATTAGAAAATGAGGCATAACAAACACTCAACATTTCGTATGACGACGGACAACGACATAACATCAATACAGTATTCGGCTCAAAAGACGCCAAAAGGGCAATCTTATATTGATGAGACACTAAGATCGCTCAAAACAAGGATTTAAGAGCACATAAACAAGACGCTAAAAGGAGAGAGCGAAACTTCAGATGCAGCTGACCATGCCTGGACACATGGCAATCATATAATATAGTCAGAAGCTGAAATCCTGCTTAAAGAACCACATTAGAGGAAGAGTAAATTCAAGAAAGCTGCTGCTATATACTAGGACCCAGGTTGTTTTAGTAAGCTATCATTGAATATAAAAAATATCTGGAAATCTTTGTTAAGTAGATGTAATGTTAGAATAATACCGCGCACCAATTGAACATATTATGACTGCACCCATCTCAGTCAATGCACCTAACTAGTAAAATAGAGCTGTAGTCACTTTGCTTATTTAGTATTTACCTAAAGATGACTGGAGAGAAATGGAAAACTTAATTTTTTTAGGAACGATGCTACGTTGCTGATTCATTAAAGGGATAGACGAGAACATTTCCTTTCTGTCTACATAGGGTGTCCCTATACCTAGCTAGAATAGCTTCTTTCTTTTTTTTAGTTCATCAAAATATCATATACCTACTTACAGACTGTCCGCGGATAGGGTTTACAATAGCACAAAAAAAAAAATTTCATTTTTCGGGAAAAAGTCATTCTTGATAAAAAGTTTTGCTTGTAAAAAAAAATCAATTCACGAAGAGAAAATTTTGATTTTTTATACAGGGTTCGCAAAAACTTCAAAAACATGATTTTTCTCCCAGAGTAAACTTTTAATTGCACAAATGAAATGACCCCGGAAGTAACACAAAAAAATCTTAAAATAACAACAAATAATAATTTCATAATTTGCTATTCAAACACTCCCCCTCCATATTCAACACATTTTTCCAGCTGTAAACGAATGTGGTCAAAACTTTTTTCTTTGGAAATTATTTGAACAGCTTCAACAATTCGCTGTTTTAGAAGCTGCACGTCGTTCTTAATTGGACGGAAGTACACTAATTGTTTGAGGCGCCCCCAAAGATAGGCATCCGAAATATTTAAATCGGGACTTCTTGGGGGCCACAGAACCGGGCCATTGCGACCAATCCATCTGTGGCCGAATGTATTATTAAGCCATTCCCTCACTTCAATTGCGAAATGCGCAGGGCATCCATCTTGTTGAAAGTACATTTCGTTCCTAAATTGGAGAGGCAATTCTTTTAGGTTGTCAGAAAGGAATGTTTCCAACATTTCAAGGTAATTCCTACGGTTAAACGTGGTTTCGAAAAAGTATGGGCCAATAATGCCATAAAAGAAGTCGCACACCAGACATTTACTTTTTTGTAATATTGCCTTCTTGCAGGAATACTAGGATTATTTTCGCTCCAGTATCTAATATGCGCAGAAGTCACTTTCCCGTTTGTTGAAAATGTCGATTCATAGGAGAACATGATAAATTTATAAAAATTCCTGTTTTCACTTACAATTTTGTTTCCGACCCAAAGACCAAAATCCAAACATTTGGCTTCGTCTCCTTCTTCCAACGTTTGATTAAAAGTTGGCTTAAATGGAAATATTTTGTTTGCCTTTAAAATATACTGAATATGAGTTTTTTTACTACATCAAGTTCTTCAGCTCGGTTTCTTAATGAAAGAGTAGGATTGTCAGCAACAGACTGCAATACGATTAGGGAAGCTGCGTCATTCTGTTTCAGTTCGCTGAAATTTTCTTAATAATTTATGAAGTCCCATTTTTGAGACGTAAACGTTAGGGTAGCTTTGATTAAATTTCTCTATCACAAAGATGTAAGAACTTTCGCCCGCACCGTAACATTGAACTAAATAAACCCTTTGTTCTAAGGTCAACATTTTTAAAACACATTAAATTCTATTTGAGAACTTTAAATTTGCCCCATACGTAAAGCAAAGTAATAAAAAGGTAAAAAAATTCCTTGTTTTTACAAAAGATGGTAGGAATGCATTTAAAATTTTAAAATAAGATACGCAGCACCCATTATGAAAATAGAGTCTAATACAATTTTATATTAATATTTTTATTGAGCAGCAAAATTTCCATTTACCTCTAAAAATTAAAAAAACTAAAAAAATCGAAAATTTATTTTAAATCTCAGAATTAAATTACAAACGTTATTCTAAATATAAGTTTTTTAATTGGCATTTTGGTTAAAAATGAAAAATAAAGGTAGTTTACTCTTGGAAAAATCATGTTTTTAAAGTTTTTGCGAACCCTGTATAATAAATCAAAATTTTCTCTTCGTGAATTACATTTTTTTTACAAGCAAAACTTTTTGTCGAGAATGACTTTTTCCCGAAAAATGAAATTTTTCATCCATTTGTGCCGAGATTTGTCCTATTGTAAACTCTATCCGCGGACAGTCTGTATAATGTGTAGAAGATACACAAATCTACTTATCCTTCTTTCCTGAGGAAGCACTCAAGCAGTTTCTGCTATGAACTTTGATTTGTCCTATTTTTCCGCCATAACAAAAACTCATAAACTTTTGCTTAATTCAGAAAAGTCTATAGTCCAACTATTTGGTAGAAATGGCGATAAACAAATTGTTTTAAATAATTTTCCTGACCCAATAAAGA
The DNA here is from genome assembly GCA_963969555.1 of Polydrusus pterygomalis. NCBI lineage: Eukaryota > Metazoa > Arthropoda > Insecta > Coleoptera > Curculionidae > Polydrusus > Polydrusus pterygomalis. The sequence goes on along the minus strand of OZ018376.1, from coordinate 155,221,538 downwards.
TAAATAATTACCCGCTGTAAATTAAAGCTACAGTGAAGAATCTGGGTCTTTTGATAATTCAGGAGTTAAGGTGCTGATTATATAAATAATTGTCTACAGAAAGCATATATAAATTTAAAACTTTTCTATCAACATCGTCACGTTATGAATAAGAATCTTAAGTCAATGTTGTGCAATGCACTTGTGCTATCACATTTTAATTTCTGGGACGTGGTGGCTAATATTTGGAATTCGTAAGCACAGAATATTAACAGCAAGCAGAAGCGACAATACCTGTCGGTACCTTTGATATCGACTGGTCGTTTTTCAGTGACCTTCACACAACGATAACGGTCTATCCACAACTTAATACTCCGAGAAAACTTGCTTATTTTCTACACTGAACGACATTACTTTTTAGTACAGGTGCAAATGTTATAACTTGATTTATTTTTCAAACATAAAAACTTAAAAAAAGTTGTAAATTTGTTAGTCTTGGGAATTAAGAATATTATTGAAGTAGAAAATGAAAAAAATTATTATATTAAAAAACTTTTAAATTTCTAACGCTTTTACAGATTTGTTTGAGTTTCCTTCGATTTGTGACGGGCAAAAATATGTACTTATATATTATAAACATGTTATAACATAAATTATAGAACACTATTAGGTACGTCAAAATATATCGTGACTAGGTATACGTAGATATGGGGTGGCGTGAGATAAATATCATTTTATTAAAACGTCAGTAATTTGTTACAGTTTTTTACGCTTTAAAAACTACAGTGACGTTTTTGACAATTGCTTTAGTGTCATAGTTACTTACCCATGGATAAAAAAAATGTAGTCCTTCGGGGATTAAAAAAAGTTAATTCACCCTGAATAAGTAAAAAGCTGTTGTAAAAAAACAAAAATTTTATTCAGAAATACATGTTAATTCTGAAATTACTAGAGGAATAATAATTACATATTGTTTTACATTTGCCTATTTAAAAAAACTTATATATGTGATAAAATTCGTAGCTTTCGTATAACTTTTTAAGTTTTGCATGTCCCTAAACAAAAAAGAGCATAGGCAAAACTGGTAAATATTGCACTGTATACGAGGGAGAGGTGAAAACGTTAAATTCACTCAAGAATAAAGAGCCCTTATTTTTCACTGTAGAAAATTTTGTAATAAGAAAATGTTGTTTGCACTTAAAAGTTATCCATAAGTTTCAAATTTCAGCTCGGTACCACAAAAAAAGTGTTTTTACTTTTTTTTACGCCCCCTCGTATAACGAATCGATAGAAGCTATGCAACCTATAAATTCAATTTTTTAACACCTCTTGGGCAATTAGACACATAACTTACTTACTAAATTTGTTTAAATACGCGAGAACTGGACGTTTATTAAAATAACGTCAAAAATAATTCAACTTTTCTGGTGTTTAAACCCTTACAATAAAATTCGTTTTCATTTAAATCTAGTAGCCATGAAAAATATTTATATTTGTGCTACCGAGCTAAAATTTGGTATATTTGGATAAGTTTTAAGTGCAAACATTTCCTAATAAAAAAAAAATTCCACAATGAAAAATAAGGGCAATTTATTCTTGAGTGAATTTAACGTTTTCACCTCTTCCTCGTATACGGCGCAATATTTACTAGTTTTGTCTATGCTCTTTTTTGCTTAAGGACATGCAGAACTTTTCAACCGCCAAAAAAATTTGGTAAGTTTTTAAATAAAAAAAAAACCCTTTGGTGCGAACTTTCTGCCGGTCACTGTATAAAGCATACAAACCTGACAATATAATAATTTTTTGAGAGGCTCTCCTAATGAAGGAATAATTTCTTCAGGCATTTCTTCATATGTTGGCGAAAGGTTAGAAAACTTTGTGGGTACTGCTTGCGGAAATAAGGTTTTTTTAATAGTTGCACTTCTTGAAAAATATTTTTCTTCGAAATGGTTTTCACAAAGCCGATAGTTTTTGTGTGCATTTATAATCTTTGGCAATAAATCTGGCCTACTGCAGGCGCCTATCCACAATTTTGCACTATAACAAAATATTGTATTTAAAGCAACATAATATCCATTATTTCTACCCCTTTTGAAATAAATCTACCCAAAAACTATTTTAACCAGACCTTTACAACTTATATCTTATTATTTTCTTTATCATATCAACAATTATTCGCGATTAAACATAAAAACATAAGGAAACTAATAAGCTCCATCTTTATTTATCAAGCCTGTTAAAAATATGTACCTACATCCCAAAAAACTTTAAGATTAAAAATTAAAAATCTATTATTCATATTATAATTAATTGATTATCATAATAATTACCGTTCGTACTCCTTTGGAAAACTAAATAAACTTAATCCTTGGCCGGTTTTGACTGAACAATACGGGTAGGCACAATAATATCCAGACCTTTTACAACACAGAACGAAAACAAAATAGTATCACAGTTAGCTAGGCGCAACGTCAGCTCGCAGACTAAACACAATTTAGACGAGCAGATGTTTTTTAGCGATACACAACATCTTTGCGACATGCGCGTACCAAAACAGGACCCGCAAAACGCCGAGCTGTCGCTTCTCGAACACAAATGAAAGAATCAGCCAAGCTTATCGACAGTCCGGTTGGCTAACAATGAGTAACCATCGCAATTTCCATTTGCTTAGTCTATATCACAAAATACTGATAAATAAATTACATATAATAAAATTCGTTTTCGAACCGACATTCACAACATAAATATCAGATCTAAGGGAAAGCTTACAATTCCAAGCCATAATACTGCATTATATAAACCATCGTTTTCATATTTCATAGCAAAACATTTAAATAGATTTAAGGACAATCTTATCGGAATGCCAGATATGAAATTTAGGAAACAGGTTGGTCGGTCTTTCAACATGCGCAATCAATAGATAGCAGAATTGACTTTTATTTTCGTTTATTTTGTGCATCTAATTTACCGACATCGTTTACATTAATCAACTGAGCAAAATGACATTTCGCTAGTTCCATAATTATAATTTTCTAATGTAGGTATATTGCATAATTACCGTAACATGAATTAGTAAAATTAATTAGATAATACACAGGAACTTAAGTAAACACATGTTATTATAAATATAGAACATAAAATTAGGTTTAAATTTACATATTATAATAATAATAATATATAAAAAAATTAAGTTTTTGAAAAATATTGATAACATGAAAAGGTGTTACCTTTCCACTTCCCTGTATATAAAATTTCATTTTTCGACAATTCATTATCGTAAACAATAATATCTAATTCCACAACCGGAATTTCGAGTTTCACACTTTAATCTTTGAAATGATATTCAATTATATTTGACACCCTGTTAAAGGTCGAAATTTGAGACAAATATTTTTTTCTCAGAAACGGATAGATAGAAACTTTTTTATGAAAGGTATTGGAAATGAAGAAAAGAAGGGAACAAAAAAATATATTATACAGGGTGTTTCAATAAGGGTGGCCACCGGCCATATCTCGGAAACTACTAAGCATAGAAACTTAGGGAAAAAAATTATGTTTAAAGCGGTCACGAGAAAATTCTGGAAATTACTTTTAAGTTCTTCATTTCGCTGCAAGGGGGCAAAATTAAAAATTATTTTTTTAAATTCTTAATTTCTCCGAAAATTCCCATATTAAGGTATAACTCTGATTGCATCATTAGAAAGCTTAGACAATTCTACATCATTTTGGTTTAAGACTCATTGGTGTACCGACCTTGATAAGAGTGGAGGAAGGTATTGAAAGTGTAAACCTTAAAATTGCTGTAACTTCTAAACGACTTATCCGATTTTAATAAATTTAATCTTGTTTTGAAGAGAAAGGTAAGTACCTTCAATTGCCGTAACCAATAGTACAAGATATAGAATAATTTTTAACACTTTATTTGAAGAAATTATTTTTTTTATAGTTCCATAGGTAAAAGGTTGGATTAGTAATAATAGGTTTTCATTTTTCATTTTCCATGCCTCCCTTTACACTTTATCTAGATTTAGGACTGGTCCAAATTATTTAAAAGACAAAATTTCAAGCGTGTTTAAAGGCAAACGTGCAATAACAACAGCATTAAAATAATCATGGAAAACTTTTTAACGAAACAATCGAAAGACTTTATAAATGTTAAAAATTACTTTTATTTTGCTAAATACAAATATTAATGCTTCTTCTAGAACTAGAAATGGTTGCTTCAATTTTAGCGTCTCGGGTGGTTGGTCGAGTATTATAAACAACGTCTTTTATTTGTCTCCAGAAGTAAAAATCTAACACAGCGGAGATCTAGGTGACCATAGAAATAAACAACTCTTTCCAATCCAGCGATTTTGGGTAGGTATCTAACATGTAGAAAATCATGGACAGTTTGCGAAAAGTGTGCTGGCTATCCTTCATGTTGAGACCACATTGATGTTCTTAGGTCAATGGCTTGTAAAAGAATAGGCAAATCATGTTATAAAAAGTTTAAGTAAGATTTGCTATTTAGATCGGCTTAGGCGGCGTGAAGTTGCTCTTGAGTTATTCTTTGAGTCAACGTTTCGTCGCTGTGCCGATGTTCCCGGTTTCCAGGGTGGGAAGAAAAAGCATGATGGAAGCTCCAGGACCAAAATACTCCGGAGGTAAACTCGCCCCCCGATCGGATCTCCGGGTGGGGGCTGATCCTGTGGCCTCATCAAGCGATATTAATCGAACATCCACTGTCTCCGACAATATATTGGGTTCCCCTAACAACACTCAACGGAGAAATAGTGTGGCACCTACAGTTGCTGACACACCCAAAAACTGCAGCTTTAAAATTGATTTCTGCAATATCAGAGGGCTTAATACCAACATCAATTCAGTCCACCAGCACTTACAAATATCCAAGCCCCATGTGCTCGCACTGACCGAGACAAAGGTCAGATCGTCAACGAACACCGTCAGCTATTTATATCCTGGATACGATTTTCATTTCCGATTTAGACGCAACTTTGGGGTCTGTCTCTTTATCCGAGATGATCTTTGCTGCCAACGAGAGGACACACTTGAACCAGCAGAGTTTGATGTAATGTGGTTTAAAATATCAACGCAGAAAATCACCAAGTTTATCTGCTGCCTTTACCGTCCTCCAAGTGACACACATTACAGAGCACTTTTCTCGTCACTAGCAAACACAATTGACTTCTTGCAAACCAACCATCCTAATGCCGAAGTCGCTATCTTTGGTGACTTTAACGTCCACAATATCAACTGGCTCAAATACTCAAATACCAACGATGAACAGGGTCGTGAGGCGGAATCTTTTGCGATCAGTTCTGGTCTAACTCAACTCGTGGAAGAACCAACGCGAATTCCAGACCGAGATGGAGATTTTGCTAGTCTTTTAGATCTCTTTTTGACATCCAACCCTGACTTATACACAGTCACCGTTCATCCTCCATTAGGATCTTCCGATCACAAACTTATTTCAACTCTAAGCGAGCTGCCAATTTGTTCTGAACAACCTCCTAAACCTCGTAAAATTTGGCACTACACATCAGCTAGTTGGGAAGACCTAAGGGACTATTTTCGCACTTTTCCTTGGCTGGAAGTATGCTTCTCTTCAGATGATCCATCCGCTTGTGCTCAAGAGGTCTCCGATGTCATTCTTACTGGCATGGAAGCCTTAATTCCTTTCTCCAAGAAGCGCCCTTCGAATGGCAAACCCTGGTTTAGCAAGAACTGCGAGCGTGCTGTCAGAGCTAAAAATCTAGCTTACCGACAATGGCGTAAAAATCCTACCGATGTGAATCGCATTATCTTTGTTACCGCTCGAAACCAGTGCAAGCAAACGATAGATCAAAACAAAGAGGCTTACAACATGAGGATCAAAAATAAACTTCTCGCCAGTCCTAACGGATCTAGGTCCTTTTGGTCAGTCGCTAAGGCCGTCAGTCAAAATTTTACCAAATCAAATATTCCACCGCTAACACGTTCTGACGGCACAATTGCAACCACGGCTGAAGATAAAGCGAACTTACTCGCAGAACTCTTTGCTTCACACTCCACGGTAGACTTTCAGGGAAAAACACCCCCGAACATTCCAGCAGTTCGATCGGAAATGACTGATATCGTATTCCGTCAGCGTCCTGTCAAACGAATTCTGAAGGGGCTCGATGCCAAAAAAGCTTCTGGTCCAGATGAAATTCCTATTATAGTGCTCAAGAAATGCGCCGATGAACTCACACCAGTATTTTGTAGACTTTTTAACTTATCCTACAAAAAAGGAATATTTCCATCTTGCTGGAAAAAGGCGCGAGTCCAGCCTATACCAAAGAAAGGCAAGAAAACCCTGCCAAACAACTATCGACCAGTCGCATTGCTTTCAGTTATATCAAAGGTGATGGAGAAAGCTATTAACCAACAACTTATAAAATACCTGGAAGGCCTTAAAATTATCAGCGACCATCAGTATGGTTTTCGTAAGTCCAGATCAACAGGAGACCTGCTAGCCTATGTCACTCATCTTTGGAGCAACGCAATCGAACATCATGGGGAGTCCCGGGCTATTGCACTGGACATCTCTAAAGCCTTTGACCGTGTCTGGCACGAGGGGCTCCTAAGCAAACTGCGTTCTTATGGTATGCCCGGTCGATTTTGTTCATGGTTGTCTAGCTTCCTCAAGGACCGCTCTCTGCAAGTGGCGATTGACGGGTTTCTCTCAGACACCTTCACCATCAATGCTGGTGTTCCTCAAGGGTCCATATTATCTCCCACTCTCTTCTTACTGTACATTAACGACCTTCTAGCGAAAACAGAAAATCCATTATATTGCTTTGCTGACGACAGCACACTTATCTCATCTTTTACTTTGAAACCTCAAACATCGGCTACTGAGGCACATCTTCGCAGACAACATGAGGTATCACGCCTCAATAAAGACCTGGAAGAAATTTTGTCTTGGGGTGACAGTAACCAAGTCGAATTTAACGCTCAAAAAACCCAGGCTGCAGTTTTCTCTAAGAAGGTCAACATTGCAGAACCCGATATCGTTATGGCAGGACACGCAATTCCACTGACTTCCTCTATTAATTTGCTGGGTGTCAACCTGGGAGGAAATATGTCTTGGCATAATCACGTAGTGGCAATCGCCAGGGCAGCTTCTCAGAAGCTCGGTATACTTTTCCGTACCAAAAAGTTGTATACACCTCAACAACTTTTGACACTCTATAAAGCCCAGATTCGACCATCACTGGAATACTGCTCTCATATCTGAAGTTCTGCGCCGAAGCATACCCTTCGGTTGTTGGATTCCATCCAAAGGAGAGCCGTTCGTCTAATCGGCGACCACGAGCTGACTAAGAACCTCGACAGCTTAGAACATCGAAGACAGGTTGGTGATTTGGCTCTCTTCTACAGATATTTTTATGGCAAGTGTTCGACAGATATTGCCCGCTCGATTCCACCTAGAGTAATGCATAGCAGAAACACACGACGAACCACTGCCGCCCATCCCTATGTGGTTCAACTTAGTACACCCCGAACATCATTGTTTCAGAACTCTTTCATTTGGAGGACGTCATCTTTGTGGAACGGCCTTTCTGAGACCGTGTTTCCAACCGAATATAACCTCCAACGATTCAAGAAAAACGTGAATCGCTCTCTTCGCACACGCACCGCTCCCAGAGCGCCTTAAAGGATTTTCCTATAGTGCTTGTGCTCGATCATAAAAAAAAAAAAAAAAAAAAAAAAAAAGATGGTCATTAAATATAAACTGTACGATAATTCTGTATCATAAAACTCCTCACCACACGATTACATTCTACCTGTTTTGGTGATCCGCTTCTCGCATCCAGTGAGGATTTGGTTGTGAACAATAATGCATATTATGTAAATTAACTAACGCTGCTAATAAAAATGGCCCCATCAGTATCTAAAATCCAGGAAAGGAATTGAGGATTTTCATTACACATCTCTCTTAGCCAATAATGCTGCTGCTTTCTGGAATTAACTTTTTAGTATTTTGGTGTAAAGTTGTGGTATTTGTAGAATCAAGAAAATAAGTATAAATTCTATTTATTTCCAAGGTACATCGATATAAATATTAGCACTACGCGTGATACGCGTCAGTCAGGCGATCAGGTCAATCCTCCATAAGCTTAATGACCCCTTATTGCCCGATCGGACAGTATTTTGAAATAGGCGTGCCGTATCGGTGATATTTCGATTGAAAGCAGAGTGCATCTATTCACATTTAGTCTATTTTGGAAATAAATAGACTCTAGGTCATTGATTTAGCTTATTGAAGAGTTTTTAAGTTATACCGTTTTATCTCTAATAACATTTTCCATTATTCAACCAAATGGCCCATTTTGCTATTGTCCTCTAATATACAGGGTGTGTCAACAAGGTGTTTGCCTTCGATAGCGCCTAAACTATATTTGTTATATGGTTTACAATGAAGCATAACGTCAAAATGCTTAATGATATACAGGATGGCTCAAAAAATTGGAACTATATAAAAATTCTTTTTATATGAAACATACTATATATTTTTTCTCTTTCCGATTCCGCTAGAAAGAAGCTCTGCAGTTTTATTTACTTTTTGGAATTTGATTGCGACGTTGCCATGTAATTAATTATTTTCTCGTATTTTAAAATTTTTATTTTTTTAATTAAATAATTATTAAAACAATCATCGTTGTCTATGGAATCAATAGAACTACAATTTTTAGCATAAGTACCCTAAATTACCTACTAGGTATGTTACCATTTATTACTAGTTCTTCTATTTATTATACAGGGTATTCGTTTTTATTACATAATATAAATTTTTTGGCGTTCATATTAATTATACAGTAGACTACCGATTATCCGAAATGATTCTTGCTATTCCTCCGCATTATCCGAAATTTCTAAGAAATGTTTTGTTGGTTTTGTTGTTGCGGCCAAAAATCGACAGACTTTAAAATTAAAACAAGTACCAATTACCTCTTTCTTGAATTTATGAATATGAATACATACTAATGTACATATATAAGTATTAGAATTTATTATGTATGTATGTACATCTATAAAAGTACATAGATATAGTTACTTTTCCTATAGTTAATGATTTTCCCCAATCTCCGCATTATCCGAAATCGGTCCGGTCCACATCATTTCGGATAATCGAGAGTCTACTGTAATAGATTTAATGTTAATACTTAAAAAATAACAGATGATATTCCTTCGAATACCTATGTATTTTTTGGTTTTACGATTTCTGGTAAAAGAACCCTTAAAAATATATATCCACCTGTTAATTAGACAACCAGTGATTTGGTTACATACTATGCACTATAGGGTACTTATGGTAAAATATTATTTAATTTTATTGATTCCATAGATAACTATGACTTATGTTATGTTATAATAACGCCAATAAAAATTTTAAAATACCAGAAAATAATTAATTACTTGGTAACGACGCAATCAAATTCAAAAAAGTAAATATGACTTTAGAGCTTATTTCTAGCGAAACCAGAAAGATATATAATATATAAGGTGTTTCATTTAAAGAATTTTTTTTTATGTAGTTCCAATTTTTATAGTCATCATGTATATCATAAAATATTTTGACCTTATGCTTCATTGTAAACCCTATAACTTTAATATAACACTATTTTATAAATCTCTTATAGTTTAGGCGCTATCGAAGGCGAACAGCTTGTTGACACACCCGTTTAAGGTCATAATAATTCTTATCAACATTTTTGTGTAAATAGTCACAAGGCGCTCTCCTTTCAGTGCTCCTTAGATCGTCACAATCAGTTTCGCCGACTGTTCCTCGAGTGAATGGATTTGGCGACCCGAAAGAAAATTGTGGCGTCATTTGTTATTCTTGATATCGGCCTACTCGATGGACGTTCTTTATGTTTTGACTCGTCGAAAAACATGTCATTTGTTCGGACAAGCAATATCGCTTCGACTGAAGTATAAAAGGGGTAAGCGTTGATGATAACGGAACAGGGACGGGACGGAAACAGTGTTTTCCGGAATTTATTTGAAATGAAAAGGTTTTTTCTATTTTGGTTTCATAACAATGTCGATATCATTTTCAGCATCGTAATAAGTTAAACAGTAAACGAAAATGTTTTAAAAGTTATTGATAATTAAGTAATTTTTGCGCAAAATCCAAACGATTTTCCGAAGATCAAAAGTGACTATTATTGCTATTAAAAAGGCCGTTTTTGCTAAATTTAGCTTCTACGAATGAAACATTCTTATTTTGTGTATTTAGCGTAATTTATTTATCGACGACTGTTTCACTATAATAGTCCCCGGTAACAAATCCACTGTTAAGCAAATCCTCAATTTTCTCAACACATTACATAATCACATTCAATTTACAGTTAAAATAGAAGAAAATAATAGTATCAACTTCTTAGACCTAAATAATCACAAATTAAGCAGCAAATTACATTTTAAAATATACAGAAAAGATACACAAACTGATCATGATTTCTTATAACTCAAACCACCCCCTTAATCACAAAATGGCTGCCCATAACTGCTATATCAACAGATCTCTTAACGCCCCTATGTCACAGAATGACCGTAAGGAAGAATTGAATACCATTAAATAAATAGCAACTAACAACGGCTATTTACATAAAATTGTTGATAAGACTAAAAATAAAATACAATTGAAAAAAGATCAACAAACTGCATTTAACCCTCAACAAAATAACTTACACAAAAAATATATTTCTTTATCTTACAAAGGTCCAATTTCTACTCAGATAGCCAAAGTGCTTAATAAAAATATAAAAGATACAACAATCTCCTTTAAAACAAAAAACAATCTTCAGTCTCATTTAGTCAGAAATAAAGAAAGTGTTTCACATCTTGACAAAAGCGGAGTTTACAAATTATTATGTATTGTGGTAGTTGCTCGGCTCTATACATTTAAAAAACCGTAAGAAAACTCGGAACAAGAATAAAAGAACATGTCAACAGACCAGGTACGTCTCTATTTGGACAGCACCTCAAATTTAATAATCATAGTTTCTTACTAACTTCTAACTGCAAAATTTTATTATAAAAACTTCAGAGAGTTGGACTATCTCGAGGACCTTGAAATCCATAGACATTCAATTAACTATCCAGATTCATGTCTGAATTTAAAACTCAGTAAAACTAACAACCGAAATCCAATTTTCAGACTCTTTCAGCGATAAAAATTTATTATTTACCTTAACCTACGCTTGTGGACTTTCGACTCCTCCCATTTTATTAACAATAGGATGGTTTTGAAGAATACAGATATCATAATTTAAAAAATCCTGCTTAAATTATTTTCTTTTAAACAATGGACGGAGTTACCTACCTTTTAATACAATTTTACTCATTATGACTTATTTAAAGTTTATATACCACCTTTCTGCTTTTTATTATTAGTCATTTTATGTATGGTAACTACGTTTTTATCTGAGATATCCCTCACCACTTTGTGTCCATGTGTCAAATGTCAGTCAGGTGTTCTTTATAATTTGAAACCTTTACTAAGAAAATTTGTTTAGAAATTTTCAAATATCTTTTTAGTATGTTTCTTGTCTCCTGGACATAATTTGACGAGTAACTATTCTCACGTAGTTTGTTCCTGCTGCTTTTTACTCTACTACTTACTGTTTGTGTTTTTCTTTTAGAACCTAAGCCCTGATGATGGCCTCATAATGGGTCGAAAGCGGTAGGCAATATTAAATAAATTACGCTGAATACACAAAAGAGTGTTTCATTTGTTAAAATACGGCGTACAACCGACTTTCCTTTTCATATTAGCTTCTACGCACCAAATAAAAAATTCGGATCTTCTTGTGTTTTGATTGACACCCATTGGCAGAATTCTATACTCTCTGGTACAATCTAGCTGTTTTAAATGATGCACTAAGGCAGCCTTTTTAATGTATCGAGCTACTTTAATAGTTTTGGAATAGACAGTGAGCTATCCAGCCCGTAAGCAACATAAGTCAACCTCAATAAAATAATGCACAGTTGTATTCGACACAGATTTATTATAGGTTTACTAACATATTATAGGTACTAAAAGAAACAAACTAATACTATATTTTAGTTAATTTTAGTGCATAATAAGTTAACTAAGAACTCATGAAAAATAACTACAGGTGAAAAATAAACAAAAACTTTATGCTATTTACGGTTACGGCTCTACGGCTAAGCATTACGTCCTTAGATGTAGGGCCCTCTTTGATGCAAATAATTTTTGCTTGCACGGTACAAACAATGTTGTTGACTTTTTCATAGCGTTTATGAATGACATGTGCTATCTATAGGACCAGATCATTGTCTGTGCATAAACTCGTGTATCTTCGATGAATATATTTGCTAACGGTTTTGTACAAGGCCTTAATTCGTTATTTAGTATTAGGCCATTAATTTTTATGAATCGTTTGTTGTCCCCAATTGTCTGCATATATTGAAACTTTTCAGCCGACAACCCAACGCGCCCAAAAGGATGCCACACATTGTGTTGAACTTTTACGACTTTACAAAAATTTTCGCAATTTTATCATTGTCGCTGCTTCTAAGTGGAGGACAGTATAACAGCAAAAATGTAACATTTTCCTCATTTCGACGACAAGCGGCGAAATGCTTTCAGACCACGCTGCGAAGGGTAGTTATCCACTTTTTTAAAAGCAGTAGCGGAGAATTTTAATTTAATAAAATTGCCCTGCTGCTTTTATGCTGCCTGCATGGGCAATTTTTTGTTCTTACAATGATACGAAACGACCGAGGAAGTTGGTGTCGTTTTCAGCTCATATAAGTAACGTGCCATTACAGTATTCTTTTAACGAAAGAGAATTATAAATATTTACGTTTGTGCATGTTATATTTTATTTTACGACAAATCATCCCAACTGTCGTGTTTGCCAAAGGCGGCCTTAGGGAAATTGTATTAAAAATTTTTTGTGTAAATTTATTTTAAAACCTGTAATACTGATTGAACCTGTTGCAACTTAATTTCATTGTAGCGTATAAAATTCCAATACGCTTTTTATTATTCCTGTCTTGAAGGACCTTACTTGCCCATCGCATTCGCTACATCGTACTGACACTTGCAAATACGATGACGCCGTACCTTGTTACCAGGAAACAACGATAGCAGGATCGCTGGTGGGATTTTTCAGCTCTCTGACGCGAGAATTGTTGCGGAGAGGTCACTTTTTGTGGCTTATATTTTGTTTTTTTCTAGGTACCATTTTATATAACACTTTCTTATGTTAAAACTATGTCATAATAATTAAGTATTTATTAAGCTTCCTATATTACTTTTTTACCTAACGTTTCTGTTTTCCGTGAGATGAGTTGCAAGCTGTTCGTACCATAAATATTTACCTTTAGCTACATACAGCTTATCTCGTGCGCAAACAACAGTTAAGTTTTATGGGTGAACAAATACATCCGAGCGGACGGCTCGCCGGTCAGATGCCTTCCCTCCCAGCAGCATTGGGCATGCGCAAAAACCTTTTGTTATCGGCCCGTCCTCTTTAGCGACATGCTCAAGAAACACTCCAGAACAGGCTCGGCGCCATTTTTGTTGTTGTGTTTTAATTTTTCTTTGTGCATTACTTGTTGTTTATTGTGGATGTTTAATATTTACGGATTTCTAGTTTGTGTGTAGTTTAGTGAATTGTGCTTTTAGTAACTCGAATACTCGAATTGGTATATAAACAATGACTAGTAACAGCCGTTCTATGATTTTATTATGCCCATTCCCCGGCTATTTCGTATTTTCAGTAAGTATGCAGTAGTGATGTATCTTGATATACTTATAACTTTGCTTTATTATGATCAATTGCTGCTCCTCGTCTTCATGTTCCAACCGGCAGTTGTAATGATACTTGATCATAATAATATTTGCTTACTACGGTTAATAAAGTTACCACTAAAAATCAGTAGGTACTGTAGTTCTCAAAAGGTTAAATATAGCTTCTAGTGTGATATTTTACTTGTTGTTTAATATTGCATATTATTATGATTATCTATTATGCAACATGGTTTCCTGAGATGATAAAATTCGTACATAGATAAAAAAGTCCAATACTAATGATGGGCTGTGCGCTGTGCGAAATAAGAATCTTCTATTGCTTTATCTGACATGCAAAATTTTAAAAAAACTTAAATACAAATTAAAAATGTATTGGTACGATCAATAAAATTTAAATTCAGACAGGACAGCTAAAGGACTCGAAACAACGATGTGACCTGGGCAACAAATATGTTAATAGTAATTTACATTACAAGACCGGAAAGTAGTGTTTTTCAGGTCGAGACAAGCAAGTCCTGGAAGCTTGGAGAGACCTGGAAAACACTAATTTTCGGTTGCGTGACGTACAATATTTTTTTTAAGACCGACAATTCGATATACCTACATTAAATTATTTTATATTATTTTTAAATGCGTCGTATGACTTCTCGTAACGGGCTTTTGATTTTACTGGCAATATATCATAAGTCGCTTTCCTTGCTGCTTCCAAAATTTCTTCTAAAATCTCATTTTCCGTGTCGGATAATTCAAAATCTGAATTCATATTGTTAAATTTGCGAACTCAGTTTGACATAAACAACAAATTAAAAATCAACGAACTGTCACTCGACAATACATCGAAATGTTGTTGTCATAGTAACGAAATCAAGGTAGTTTGTATTATCAAAGAGCGATTGACAATTTTTCGTCTAGAAACTAACCTTTTTCCGATCGCAAGACCGGAAAAGTGACGTTAGAGACCGGAAAAGACTTTTCCGGTCCCTATTTTTTGTTTTTCCGATCGCTCTTTGATAATACAAGCTACCTTGATTTCGTTACTATGACAACAACATTTTGTTGTATTGTCGGGTTATGTTTTATATGTAATTCAATCATTTCCAATGTCTCCGCTGGTTGCAAGCATTGCGAAATCTGTGAATTTTTAAAGGAAAATTTCATTTTCCCCTAAAAAGGACGACACAAAATGTAAACTTTATAAAACCAATATTTTTGGATGTAAGCTTTCGATCAATAAAATGTTTCGTATCGTACTCGTAATGATTCCTCGACTGCGTTCATAAATTGCCACCATTAAAACTAATAACTTGGGACTGAGTTACGAGTTACGACGACGAGTCAAACGCTAAAAATAATTTTTCCCTAATGAACTCGTTTTTGAAATATTACACCACATGATTTACATCAGGAAAGTTACAATTTATAAGAAAGAGATAATATTTTTAACTTTTAAGTTCACTAAATGTGTTTAAGGAAATTAGAAATTGTAGAATGCCTTTATTCTCACATCTTTGAAACCTTACAAACCATTTGACGGGGAAATACGAAATCTTGTACGTGACTTAGGCATGAACCATACATATAAAGCCGGATTACCTTTTGCTTTGAATATCAACCTATTAAAGGCTTTGGGTTAAAATATTAACCACTCAGAGGTTAACCTTTTTATTAGGGTCTAGGACATTTCGGCGCCAAGAACAGTTCGGCGCTGACCGGTTCGGCGCCAAACCAGTTCGGCGCCTTTGATTGCCCTATGCTTAAATATAAATTTAGATACTCAAAATTATACTAAGCTCTGTCCTGTTGAAACCACAAGTTAGGAGTTATGTTTTGGTTTAATAATTGGGGTAATTGGTTCCTTAAAAAATCTGCATACATTTCTCCATTTAAGTGGCCTTCGAAGAAATGCGGGCGGCCAATAACTCTATCCCCGATTATACCACTCCACACGTTAATTGATCAAGAATGTTGATTTGTCAGAGTTCTCATCCAGTGGGGATTTTCCGACGACCAATAGTGCAATTTCTAATTATTCATATTTTAGTTTTTAGTTAATACCTTTGAGTTGAGTACCCTAATTTGGATTCAGATATTAGTCACTGCAATTCCGTTAATCCCTTTGTATTGACAATTATTATTAGTATACGGTATTGACCATTAAGATACATTAAATCTTATTATTTTGAAATTCCAGAATGAAATTAAGTTGAGAATATATTAGGTATTGTTATACTTACTTTAATTTAATCCCTTTGGGTACGGTACTTTCGGTTCAGGTATTAGTTCATCGCTTCAGGTGCTTTGTGTTCGTGATTATAAAAAGGAATGATTTTCAAAAAATATATTCATTTCCGAAAGTAAAAATGGCAGATAACACGGTTAAGAGCAAGAGTAACAAGCCGAAGTTTATTGACAATGTTTTTTTATGCGTCTTTGACAAATTTAGCAGTGACCAGCAGACTCTGTTCTATAGATGTAAACAAAAAGATCGATGCAAGGCCAGAATTCACGTGAGGGATGAAAATGTTGTGAAAACTTTAAATCTGCACTCCCACGAACCAACACCAGCCAAGGTTGAAGTAGATGCTGTCAAAACTCATTTAAAGAAAAGAGCCCAAGAAACTCAGGAAAAAACTGCCCAAGTTATTAATGAGTGTATCACCTATAATTTGAGCCAGGCTGCCCAAGCGTCTATGCCAAGCCACAGAGCGTTAAGAAAATTGGTAAGGAGGTAATGCAATCAAGTTAATGCTCCGCCGCCCGCTCCAGCATCTTTGGTTGATTTGGTTATTCCAGAGCACTATCAAACCATTGACAGCAACGAAGGGCAAGAAAGATTTCTTCTTTCGGACAGTGGACCTAGCCCATCAAGGATCCTTATTTTTGGCAGAGAGCAAAATATCAGATATTTGAAACAATCGCGGACAACCTACGTAGGTGGTACTCTTAAGTCTGCCCCACCCTTGTTTTCACAAGTATATATCGTCTTGGCAGAGGTCTATGGAGCTGTCGTTACGAGTCGTTTCTATTCTGTATGTTTTGCTTCCAAACAAAAGTAGGCAAACATATGACTCATTTTTATGACTAGTAACTGATATTGCTCCGAACATGCTGCCATCAAGAATAATGTGCGACTTTGAAATAGCCGCATGTGCGGATGTTTTTTTCATCTATCCCAAAACCTTCAAAGACATATAGCTCAGTTAAGACTTAGAGCAAGGTACAACAACGAGCCCGATTTTGCATTACATGTAAAGACGATTTTTGAGTCTTGCCTACGTCCCAATTCCAAACAGGCACTTGATCAACTTTCAGCAGAACTGCCAAACGAATTGCAGGGCCTACTTAAGTATTTTGAGGATAATTATATTGGAAGGCCCGGAAGAAGACTCAATGCAAGACGCCCTCCCGTATTTCCAGTTGCGATGTGGAATCTTTACCAAAGAGTTCTAGATGGGGTTGACCGAACCAACAATCACGCGGAAGCTGCCAATAGAAGGATTCAAAATGAATTGATGATGGACCATCCAACAATATAGCGCTTCATTGAATGTCTTAAGAAAATTCAAAATGGCCGTGATCTATTTTTAAATCAAATTATTGCAGGTCATGAACCTCCTGCAAAACTAAGAAAATACCAGCTTGCTGAATAGAGACTCTTGCGACTCGTCAGAGATTTTGATAATCGAAATATATTAGAATATTTACGCGGGATATCATACAACTTTAAGATGCAACATAACTAGCATTTTTTATGTCTAGATTTAAGTAGTATTAGTGATTTAAAAATTTTTAGTTAAGATTATATAGATATTTTTAAATGAACTGATTTTATGTTTGATTTTTAATGGAATAAAACTATTTACTAAAGATTTAACTGTTTATCTCATAATACCATTATACACCATTTTTCCGCGCCGAACTGGCTGGTGCCGAACTAGGTCGGCGCCGAATTTAGCTGTGCCTTCTAAAAAAAGAGCACCATATCATCATTAAAAAATATATCTATTTCATTTCAGATCGTTAATAACGTTCAATGAACATTTCCATTGACTTTGCGTTTATAAACACCTTAGGAGTCTTGTTGAAATACGTCAAGAAGGTCCCTTTTCCCCCTTTCATCCCTTTATAGGAAGGCGTAAAAAAAAAATTTTTTTTATAAAACACAATAATGTATATGTCGTAGGCTGGTAGTGAAATCCGTCATTTCATGAAAAGCCTAGTCACTTCATGAAGCGTCGGCAGATTGTGAAAAACATGAAATTATACGATCTGCCGCGTCACTTCATGAAGAGACCTTGACGTTTCGGCGTATTATGTATAACACAATCTGCCTAATTTTAAATATCATTACTTCATGAAATGCCACAAAAACAAGGCATATTGTGTAATTCCGTCTAAAAGGTATATTGGCAACTGGTTTGTTCGGGTTTGTCAGAGCATTTTTTAAATTTTTATAAAATAATATTAGTTGAAAAAATTTAATTAAAAAAAAATGCTCTGGGGAACAACAAACAAACCAGTTGCCAATATACCTTTTAGACGGAATTACACAATCTGCCGACTGACATGACATCGTTAGGTACTACATGAAGTGACGATATTTAAAATTAGGCAGATTGTGTTATACATAATACGCCGAAACGTCAAGGTCTCTTCATGAAGTGACGCGGCAGATCGTGTAATTTCATGTTTTTACACAATCTGCCGACGCTTCATGAAGTGACTAGGCTTTTCTTGAAATGACGGATTTCACTATCAGCCTACGACATATATATTTTTACATTTTTACAATCAATTCTAGACCTTTTCATAAATCATGCCCTATAAATATATACGAAATAATACTTTTGAAATAAAATAAACAAACGACGAAGTATGAAAATAATCTTTTTTTTTTAAGATCAATCAAATTATAGAATCAGTCAATTTAAAAATTCCTGTTTCACATTTTGTACTACTTGTGGAGGAATTTTTCGTATTACTCGTTGAATGGACTCCTTAAGCATATCGATCGCGTTGGGTTTACATTTCAAAACTAAATTTTTGACGTAGCCCTATAGAAAAAAAAGGCCAGTGGATTAAGAACGGGTAATCTGGGTGGCCACCATATTGACCGCTATCTACTACCTACTACCCATCCAGCGCCCGGAAAGTACTTACTTCCTTACATGAGCAGCATAATGGAGGGAGAACCATTCTTTTTAAACCATAAGGTTAAACTTGATAAGTCAGGATTATTATCATCTCATTTCAAAGCAAACTCAGATATCTTTCTCCAGTGAAAAAAAAAATGGCCCGATTACCCTATTTTCAACAATGCCCGCCTATACATTACCCTTTTCATTATATTGGGTGTGATTTTTTATGAACCAGTGTGGATTTCTCTATTCTCAGTATCTGTAGGTTTGTCTATTAACCTAACCATATTTAAAGAAAAGGTAGGTTCATTCGAAAAACAAATTATTTGGAAAATTCGTGCTTGATCATCTGTTAGCTCAATTATTATTTCACAAAATTGTTCTCGCCTATCAGGATCATCGTCCAATAACTATTGTACATGTGATGCTGTAGAGATGAAACTTCTCTTTTTTGAAAAATGATGATACGGTGGTTTGTTGAATATCGTACTCACGCACAAGTTGTGCGCTTGAGTTATGAGAATCTCCCTGTAGTGATAATAATATGTTTATTTTTCTTCCTCGGGTATACGAGGACGACACTTTTAACACTATTATTCACAATACGGGACGTTCTCTACTTAATTGCTACCCTAGACTCTGTCGCTTGGATAATAGGGAACTTTCTAATTTTTTTTTTTTCAATAATATGATTTAGTTAGGCCTGAAAAAAGTATGCCCCAATTATTACTCCTTAAAAATTAAAAATAACTTGGTAAAAATTCTTTAAAGTTTCGCGCGTGTCGAAAGCATTTCAAACGATCTCTAAAGCGCGCGAAGCCCGATGACGTCAGGGGGTATGACTTTTGGTAATCCTTCATCCTGACACTCCTGACAGGTGCCGAGCGACCTAATTTGCATTTGGATTGCCGTGTGTTATTGTTATTGTATTGTTGTTTTAAGGTGGTGTCGCTTGACGCGTGGATGTCAAATCTGACAAATCATCAAATTTATTGAAAACCTATAACCTATTTCGTGGATGTCACACACAAATCTGACAAATGATACCCCTTGACGTCACGACTACTAGCAGCGCGTTTTTACCCGCTTGGAATAATTTGATTTGGGGCATTTTTAAATCTTTCTAGCGGTCTTTTAGGACGAAATATGTTTTTTTTTTTGCTGGCATATGTTTTATGACCATAATAATAATATGTACCTATGATTTATAGAATTTTTTCCCCATTTAAAATTTTTGTCAAGTTCCCTATTGGCAGTTGATTTGGATATTTTTCATATTACGGACTTTGCTACGACTTCTACTTTTATCTCCACAACCCAAGATGATAAACATATCTCTGCGCTCATCTTTAGCGAGGTGCATTTGAAATGTAATATCAGCAGAGCAAAAATTAAATCTGATTACTATTCACTGACACTTTTTGACGTCTCAAGGTTCAATAGCAAATTGCGATTGTCAATGTCGGTTAGTTAGTATCTCTAACTGTTTTTATGGAATGGTTCGAGTCGCAAGCTATTAACACTGCAAAGATTAAACCTAAACTTTGGCTTAGATATGTTAATGATACCTTTATTATCTGGACAGACAGCAACGAAGAGCTGATACGGTTTTTGGAACATATTAATAGTATAAAACAATCCATTAAATATACCATGGAATCAGAAAAACATTCCACTCTACCTTTTCTCGATGTTCTCGTCAAACGAAGTGCCGAAAACATAAAAACTTCAGTGTACAGAAGACCCACTCACACAGGGCAATACCTTAATCACCCACTGAGAGAAATGCATTATAACCCTTATCAAAATTCTTATAAACATCCTAAGAATATTTAATACTATTTGGGACAGCATTACGTGCTAATAGCATATATATACCAGATATAGTTAAGACCAGTGCATAAGAGTAAATAGCTATGTTATACTGTTTATATGACATGGATTGTAACCATAAAGGTTTGTTCCATAGCGAATATAAAACGTGCTTATACCCATTATACATTAGTTGAAAATGAGTATAATCCAGTTTTATAATGGGTATAAGACTGTTTAGTTGTTTAGTTGCTAATACAAAACAGTTTTATAATAGGTATAAAACTGTTTATTTGAAGGTGGTAGACAATGAAGTAATATCAAAAAATTTATAGATTTTTAAAATCATTAAAACTCAGTTATTTGAGACTTAAAAATGCTTTTATATAAACATTTAGGTTAAAAATTTTACAAAATTAAAAGATCTTTTGATTCTTCGTTATAAACTATTTATAAGACTGGCAATCTTATTTTCTATAGATATTAGTCATCAGTCATATTATACGAAAGCAATGCTAAAGCTAATGTTTGTGAATTTTAAGATAAACCAACCACACATAAGTAAAAATAGGTACTTGCCCCCTTAAAATGGGGTTGGGTTTGGTTTTGCAAACTAAAACATGATTATGTACAAATTTTATTATTTTATACATACAGAAAAAGTGCGGAATACAGTATTCACCTGAAGACGACTGGAGATACTTACCAGTTGAAACGTTGTGATATGAAAGACTAAAGGCAATGGAAGTTCAAAACACATCTATTATTCAAGATACATCATTGTCTACAACCTTCAAACAAACTGACTTATAATAATATGTAGTATTATTCCGTCTTATTGTACGTATAAATAACGAGTTAGCAATTCTATAATATGTTGTTTGTTAGTTAATTTTTTTGTTGTAGTAGAGATTGTTTAATAGTAATTTTAAAAAATGTTGCTACTAATATAAGATAATTCTTAACAATTCTGTTTAATTAGTCTATTTCCCTCTGTGCGGATCGAATCATTCAAACTTCATAAAACAGGGCATAATTCAAACTCTTTATCACAGAGCATCTAACGTCGGCAACAATCTGGAAGACCTTAATATTGAAATCTCAGCGAAAAAAAAATACAGCAACGAAAGAGGAGCAAGCATTTCTTACAATACCTTATGTCAAGGGGATTTCTGAAAAGAAGAAGGATAACCAAAAACTATAATATCAAAACAGCCTTCAACTCCGGAAAAAAAAAGAAGCTTTCTTACAAACGTAACCCCCCCATAAAGAAAACCCAAAAAATTGTACATTGGAGAAACAAAAAGACCTCTTCTCGTACGAGTTAAAGTACATCGGGAACATACTCAAAGAGGTGAAACTTCGAGATCAGGTATAGCGGAATATGTATGGACCAACCAGCATAATAAAGAGTGGTCAGAAGCCACGGTTTTGGGCACGGAACAGCACTGGAGATAACGAAAGTTCAAAGAAGCAGCTTTCATGAATCAAAATACCCATATATTTAGTAAACCAAATGTAGATATCCCCAATATCTGGAAGCCTCTCCTTGTCCAAAACCAACAGCTCAAACTTCACACTCCAATAAGCACGTAGGCGGAGTCATCGAGATTCATTGCACATGAATAGTATTTAAGACAATAGCCTTAGAATTATTATTTAGTTTACACATGAAAACGGTTAGAGATACTAACTAACCGAAACGTTGTGTTAAGTAACAAAATAAAGACAATGGAAGTCCGACAAGGTATTAATTTTTTTGATATTACTTCATTGTCTACCACCTTCAAACAAATATCATAATATGTTGTATATAAATAACGGTTTACGTGACTCTGCCATACGTTTCCACAAAGATAGAAATATAAGCACTAGTCGTGACGTAACGGTCCACAGTGATTGACAGACTTTAATTCTTATTTTAGAAAAAATCTGCATATTAGAAAAATATATGTATGTTGAAAGAAGTAATGTAAAAAAGCAGCATAGTTTTCTTTTATAAATAATATTGGTCGATTCAAGGTTCAATTGGGTAGTATGTATGGTACGCTAGTAATAATATAAGATGTTTACATCATGCACTTGATTATGCTTATTTCCTTATAAAAGTTAATCACCGAGTTAATCAATAAAAATTGCACAAATAATAATTTATTGTTTAAATTTCAAATAATTGTTTTGGCGACTTATCATTTACAAATCGATAACATATTATTTCCATGCAAACCAGGTTTAAAGCGATTTTTCTTTGGATAATCTACCAAAAGTCGGTCAAATTGGATAATGGCGTGTTTCACAACAAAGCAAATTCCGATTAGGTGATTCGCAACATGGCACGCAGCATGTGTTCGTGCAAAAAAAATAACTGCCCGCCTTCACGGTTAAAAATTGATCGTGAAAGTGATTTTTAATCTAATTAAAAATTGGCATGAAACAGTTATTTAAAGGGAATTTTGGCACGAAAGATGGACAGTCGAACTACAAAGAAAATATGTTAAAAGGAAAAATTCAATTCATCTAAAGACAATGATTTATAAACACGCTTTTGGGTATAGAACTTGGAGCTGTAGGACTTACCAGTGGATGTAGCTCCGTTGACAATTATTTTAATTTGGTTTTTAGAAGCAGTAATAATTGTACTTTTTTTACCATTTATAACGACATTCTGATTTCATTTTAACCATTATTTTAGCCCTTCTTGTCGCCGGTTTAACAAACCGACGGTGTTTTTATTAAAGCTGTTTCGCTCCGGGTCTTATGGCCGTTCCAATTTGCGATCCCCGTTACGTGTATGTTTTGCCACTTTGAGCAGAAAATCTTTGTGCGTTTCTATCTATCTATCTGTGTTTAACTATATTATCTATCTAACTCTGTCTATCTATATCTAACTGCGTCGCATTCATTCAGCTTGAAATGTGAGTGTGGTCACTTACATTATCGTCAATGGTGACGATAATATTATTATCATTAAACATAGTCAACAATTCTTTCCTCGTGATTCCAATAATAATGCATGGGGATATATATTTTATCTGTGCCGTACAAAGATAAAATTATCGTGTTCTGGGGAGGACCCACCTCTGTTTTCGCCTGGCCTGAAAATCCAAACGCCTCCAGAAGCGGCACAGGAAATTGAAAGGGGTTAGATATTTGATTGGTCAACACCTGACTCTGAAAATAATTTTGAATGCATATTAGGAAATACAAGTCCTGACAAGCCATACTACCTACAAGGCGGGATAGAGTAAAGATAATTGGTAACGTTAGTCAGAATTTACTTTCAAATACGATCAAGTAATTGTGTTATGTTTATTTGGTTTTTTAACACTTTACTTTACGTTACTTAAGCTCCCGGCAAACAATGAATCCGTAGCTATATATATATGTGTTAAACTATATCTATCTCCACCCAAACAACATTACAATATCCAATGGAACTCCAGTTCAGTGGCGTACAGATAAAAACCTGTAGTACTAAACCAGTTAAATTTTCATGACATTATTTTATTGCCCTACTTAGAACTTATTATCGTCAATCTTCTTCACATAACAGTAATTTTATTAAGAATTTTGACTGGTCATTTATTTTTACTATTTCTTCAAACACACTGCCCCATTTAGTTGATGATTTGCCTCTAGTGGCAAGACAACATATTTGGTTTCAATTAGACGGTGCTGCCCTGCATTGAGCTAAAAAGTTAGGAACTATTTACACCAAATCGTTCCTAATCGCTGGATTGGTCTGGGACAAGATCCTCCTGTTAAATGGCTACCCCGTTCCCCAGACCTTACTTCCTTGGACTATTCAGTCTAGGGGTGTATTTTTTTTTTATGATCGAGCACAACACTATAGGAAAAATCCTTTAAGGCGCCCTGGGAGCGGTGCGTGTGCGAAGAAAGTGATTCACGTTTTTTTTTAATCGTTGAAGGTTATATTCGGTTGGAAACACGGTCTCAGAAAGGACGTTCCACAAAGATGACGTCCTCCAAATGAAAGAGTTCTGAAACAATGATGTTCGGGGTGTACTAAGTTGAACCACATAGGGATGGACGGCAGTGGTTCGTCCTGTGTTTCTGCTATGCATTACTCTAGGTGGAATCGAGCGGGCAATATCTGTCGAACACTTGCCATGGAAATATCTGTAGAAGAGAGCCAAATCACCAACCGGTCTTCGATGTTCTAAGCTGTCGAGGTTCTTAGTCAGCTTGTGGTCGCCGATTAGACGAACGGCTCTCCTTTGGATGGAATCCAACAACCGAAGGGTATGCTTCGGTGCAGAACTCCAGATATGAGAGCAGTATTCCAGTGATGGTCGAATCTGGGCTTTATAGAGTGTCAAAAGTTGTTGAGGTGTATACAACTTTTTGGTACGGAAAAGTATGAAAATTTTTGTGTATATGGTTCCGATTTTGAGCGAGAATCATTTCATAGAATATATAAAGAAAGCTCGCATGTGTATTCAAAGAAATGGAGGTGATATCGAGCAATTTCTTTAGACTTTTTTTTAAATTTCGTTTGTTGTTTGTTACTAGAGTATTCATAATTTTATGAAAATAATTTGTTAAGTAGTTATAGTATAATATTGTCTTAAGAACGAGTGATAACAGTCAGTGGTGTTTTACTATTATGTGAAGAAGATTAGCAATAGTAAGTTCTAAGTAGGGCAATAAAATTGTTTCATTTAATTGGTTTAGTACAACAGGTTTTTATCTGTATGCCACTGTTTTTACATTATTTTTGACTAGTCCTTTGCTTTCGGTAATGTCACCTATTGTTGTTGTTTTACTTAATTATATCTTGTATTTATGGTAATGCCTCAAAGGCTGAATTGATTTAGCATTTGAAAATTATGAGATTACAGTAAGCCGCGTGAGCATCAGTTAAGGATCCATAGTTTTCAAATTATCTCCAAAACACATTATTTCATCGAAATTCTATAAAAGTAAAAAAATACGTAAAAACAAATGGTTTCCTGGGAAAATATAGTTTTAGAAGTCACCGGCGCAGGTACTAAAAAATAGGGGGGTCAGTGGGTACTGGACCCCCTATTTTGAATATTTGACAATTGTGTTTTGTTTTTCTCAAAAGAAGTAACTCTTTATGGTGAAGCAATGTGCCAAATTTGAAATTTATATCTTATTAAATACTCGAATTATTCAAAAAAATCAGTCTCTAATTATAAACATTGAGGGTCAAAAATGAAAAGTGGCATTATAAAGGTCATATTATTTTTGCTCAAGGAATAAATGGTTACCGGATTGACCTCCTTTTTACCGACTATACAGAGTCACCAGTAAAGTCCGCATCATATGGGATTTTTTTTATTAATAGTTTTATTCAAAATTTTACTTTGGCATCAAGATCTGCTTCGATCGAGATGAAAATTAGGCAAAAAAATAGTAGTCACGTGATTCGCATTTTCTGTCAAATTTTAATTTTTTCCAAAAAATAATTCAAAAGTGAGCTTATTTCTGGAAATATCGAAAAAAGTTATTAGAAAAAGTTTTTTTAAATGCAGTTTCTAGCTCACGTGCAAAATTTCACCTGCATAAGATAATTTTGATTTTTTACCAATATTTTATAAATTGCACCACTTTTGCAAAATAAGACTCAACGCAACCTATAAAAAACTTCTCAGTTTTGACAAGGCTTTATTTCAGATGCATTTTCTTTAAAGTAGCGCCGTATTAAATGTGTGTTTTACAAAATCAAAATTGGGCTATTAAAATTTGGTCGCATGTGATGCAAAGTTTATTTGTTTTGACCCCGTATAAGGTAACTTCATAAAATAAGTATTTTTGAAAACGTAGTTTTTGTCTGACACATGTCTGACTACTATTTTTTTGCTTAATTTTCATCTCGATCGAAGCAGAACTTAACGCCAAAGTCAAATTTTGAATAAAGCTATTAATAAAAAAAAATCCCATATGATGCGGACTTTACTGGTGACACTGCATATAGTTTTATTAAAAAAAATAATTATTATGATTTCTGCTTTATCTTTACAATAGCCTTGCAAAAGTATTAGCAAATTAATATTTCGATATAGCTAATGCCTTTTGTATTAATAATTATTATTCTATAAGTCCGTTAAATAATTATTTGTACTACACAACCTATTAGTCACGAGAATAATATATACGACATAAAAGCCTTCGACCGCCGAACAAATGTACCTATTTCATCATATTTCGAATATTATGATTAATTAATCGGCGTGCTTGGAGCTTTTCAATTTCCATGAAAACATTGCGATTTTCATGGCGGGTACACATCGAAATGATGGATTCGATTTTAATGAAATCTCAAAAAGGGATTCATTAAAATTTGTCATCAACGTAATATTTTAATAATAATTACATTAAGTGTTAGTAAGTCCACCTTGTTAAAAACGATATTAAAGTGTAGTACATTGTACACAATCATTGGCGTAAGTAGGAATAGTTTCTAGGGGAAGGGATAGCTACTAGACATTGTTAATGTATTCTTACAGGGACTTTACTGAGATAAAAGTAGCCTTCGTTTTAATCCTGCTAGTTCTAACTACCTCTTATGAATATATTAATTTATTCAGCCGATACTAGGTGGAAATCCATAATTATAGTATTATGAGATACAGTAAAACAAAGTTGAACTTGTAAATTTCCACTATATTAGACAGAAAATGACATGTTTCGCTAACACTGTAGCTTCGTCAGATGACAATGATTTAATAAAGGTGAAAAGTAAAAATTGGATGCAATAAAATTAAACTATTTAAGATGTAAATAAAACAGTGGGAGGGTTACAACTGCGGGGAAATCCAACAGAGGGTTTAAAAATTAAATTAAATTAGGTACAATATGGGTAGGTATTTACAAAATCTTAATTATATGGTTAACAGAATAAATTTAGCAAAGGTGAATTATTTAAATCTAATTGATCATTAAGTAACAGGTGCGTATTTTTAAGTTTATTTATTTCCATAGATTCTAACAAATTCAGTTTTAAGCCTTTGTTTTCTGTATGTAAGATTTTAAAGGAAGGATCGAAATTATGTTGATAATCAAGTAAATGGTTAGCATAGTTTGAGTCTTACCTTAAAAAATGTAAATCTGATCAAAAAACAAGAAATTATCGATTCTCTTACAGTATGCCTTGAACAAAATTATTTTGAGTTCAACGACAAAATATACACCAGCAAAAATGGTCTTATTATGGGTAACCCCCTTAGTCCTTTATTGGCTGAAATATTTATGGATTTTTTAGAAAATAAAATAAGCAATCATCCTCTTTTCAAACAGTTTCTTTATTGGCATAGGTATGTTGATGACGTCTTAACATGTTTTCTTGGTACTGATAGACAGTTAAAAGTCTTTTTGGAATATATTAACAGCCTACACAAAAATATCAAGTTTACAATAGAACAGGAAAGTAACAATTCTATCAATTTTCTTGATTTAAATATTAAGAGAGAAAATGATAGACACGTTTTCTCCATTTTCCATAAACCATCTCATACTGATACTGTCATAGACAATTCTTCTTGCCACCCTATACAACACAAATTAGCTTCTTTCACAGTATGATCCATAGACTAGTAACTCTCCCTCTAAATAAAATCAATTTTTAAAAAGAACTAAACATTATTAAACAAATTGCAGTTAATAACGGATATAATTCAAATTTAATTGACCAAATCCTAAAAAAGAAAACTTACAAAAAGGCTATTGACTTAGTTTTTCCTAGAAGCAAAAACTCTGACCAATTTAAACTTGTCACTTTCTTTGGACAACCTAGCAAAGTAATTGGCAATTTTCTTAACAAACTTGATATAAATTTGTGTTACAAAACTAATAACTCTTTAAGTAAATTCATCAAAAACAATAAAACTAAAAGCGATAAAAACAAAAAATCAGGCGTCTATAAATTAAAATGCAAAGATTGTCCTAAAACATACATTGGCCAAACAGGTAGACGGTTTGACAAAAGAATACAGGAACATTATAACAGTTTTCTAAAAAATAAAACAGACTCAAACTATGCTAACCATTTACTTGATTATCAACATAATTTCGATCCTTCCTTTAAAATCTTACATACAGAAAACAAAGGCTTAAAACTGAATTTGTTAGAATCTATGGAAATAAATAAACTTAAAAATACGGACCTGTTACTTAATGATCAATTAGATTTAAATAATTCACCTTTGCTAAATTTATTCTGTTAACCATATAATTAAAATTTTGTAAATACCTACCCATATTGTACCTAATTTAATTTAATTTTTAAACCCTCTGTTGGATTTCATCGCAATTGTAACCCTCCCACTGTTTTATTTACATCTTAAATAGTTTAATTTTAGTGCACCCAATTTTTACTTTTCACCTTTATTAAATCATTGTCATCTGACGAAGCTACAGTGTTAGCGAAACATGTCATTTTCTGTCTAATATAGTGGAAATTTACAAGTTCAACTTTGTTTTACTGTATCTTATAATACTATCTTATGAATATCCCTTTAATATCATTTTATAATGTTTTGAGCCAGTAATAATTGTTGGATGTGCGAAGGCAACCAGCGCGCCGGGGTGCCATATCCAAAGGCAAGATATTATTATCTATTTCACTTTGTGCGAATCTGTTTACAATTTTTACCAAAAAATATAGATATTATTTCTGTTCTAAATATTTGATACAACGCCTTTATGATATTATTTTATTTATAAATTTTATTTAGCTTGTATACATGCATAAAAGTCATAAGCCTTATCAAATTAGTGTTTGATTATTAGGTAGGCTAGGTTAATTTAGCTTAGAGTGGTACACTTCTGGCATTGTCCAAACGGTCACACGTAGTCCTTTAAGGACCTATAAGAACCTATCCGCATCAGCTTCCTGATAGTTAACAAAGTCGTAGAAGAATCTCGACAGCTCATTCAAACCAGCCACTGCTGTTAATAAACTTAGTGAGTCGAACCAGTTGCAGCCTGCGCACTTTCTCCAGATTAGTAAAAAATGGTTCGCCCAGGGCATTGAACCTTCTTCTCGCGAGGCCGGGGCATTCACACAAGAAATGCTGAATACTTTCCTCCTCTTCTTCACCACTGCAACTTCTACAAAAGTCGTTAGTTGGTATTTGCATACGTTCAGCGTGTCTACCGAATAGGCAAGGTCCGTTAACTACGGCAGTGATGTTTCTTAGATCCTTCCGACCATGCCTGGAAATGCTACAGGTTGTCAGCCTTGTCCATCTGCTTTGCGCAAGTTGTTTAGCTATCCAATCTATCCTCTCTTTGACTGATCTCAGTGGTCTAGCCACAGTCCACAGTATTCTCTGCTAGTTCGACAGACATGCTTGCACCATTTCTGGCGAACGCATCAGCGGTCACGTAGGGAAAATGTTTGTCCGCCCATCTCTTAGAATGGTACAAATATGAAGTATCGCATAGGGGTGTTACAGTGGAACTGGACCTGTTCTTTTGGAATAGGTATCATCTGCCTATTCCGCGTACCTATTACCTATTACCAGGTACCTATTCCAGGTTCGTTGGCACTGTCACATGTTTGCTTTTCTGGTTTCATTGTTATTCCTTTTTCAAGTTGTCAGGTACAGGTACGATATAGGGAATGGAACGGCTACACTGAGGGAAAAGTCTGATTATAGTTAACAAACCGATTTATTTGGGCAAGATTCCTTTGGAATAAAGTTAATAAATTAATATCTAATAAGGCCCCTTGCATATAAAGATATCGATTTTTTATTCTTAAAGAAAATATTTGTTAACAAAATTTATTTTAATAGTTAAGAAATAATTATAATATTTAAAGCCGCCGATTAAATAATAAGATAATCACTGAACATTAAATTATTGTTCTTAATATTAAAAAAAATTGTCGTTGCGCCGACCGGGGCGCGTCATACCGACCCGCAGTAGTTGCGTAAAAATAGTTGTCGTTGGTGGTCGCGTCGCCTCGTGCTTATTAACAAAAAAGGCTGTGATTGTCAGGTGAGTTATTAGTTTGGTATTTTTTTTATAATAAAATTAGAATTTTTTTTACTTGTCTCCTAATATTGCTAATGCAATTAGAAATAATATCCAGCATGCACGGCAGAATACCACATACATAATTGCTTATTGCTAAGTAAATCGTATTATGTAAAACTTTTATGTAGTATGAGCCCTAAAGTAAAACATTTTATTATTTTTTGTTTATTTGATATTTCAGTGCTGATTTTGACCAAACTTGTTCAACCAGCACTGCAGAAGAAATTGTGTTGTTTTCTCCAGCAGCTGCAGCCGCCACGCTAGATCTTCTGAGCGAGTTAAAAGTAATGTTAAAAATATATTCTGTTTTGGGACAACATTTTTTAACAAACGATTTTCGTTACGATTTTACAACAAAGTTTTAATATTATTACTTCAAATGTCAAATGCCAATTTTTACAGTAAAATTTTCAACCACTAGGTAAACATATTTAATAAGGTGTAATTGTTCTGTTCTTTATCATTTTTTTTTTGAAAATATTTTTATATTCAGGTAGAACAATATAACAGCATTCAGTTTATTAAAGCATTTATTTTAATATAAGTTTAAGAGTTTTATTTTTCCCCCTTTATATCTAAATCTAAGTAAATTGATTTTCTTAACATTAAAAAAATATTTCTTTACTTTTATATTGCCTTTTTACCCCAAGACACAACAAATTTATTGGTAACTATGATTTATTTATTACTAATTTCGTAAGCCTGCTTGCTATACAAATTTTTCATTGGTTAAGGTGATATAAATTTAGCGTTAGGGGAGTATATTTAAGTGAAATATACGTGTCTTAACAATTAACAGACAACTGGTTTATCTAAACTTTGTCATTATGACAGTAAAGCAATATATCTTACCAAATAATAAATCTTATTAATAATTAAGTAATGCTCTATATAACTGTTACCTCCATTGTAGGATGGTAAACAATTATTTGTTATTATTAAAGTTATTTTTATTGACCAATCCATAACAAATTATTTCTTAGGAATAAAGAAATATTTGTTTGCTGATATTTAAACATGAAATTTCTTAATAGTTAATAAATGTTATTTAATATAAAGAAATCGTTTTCTCAGTGTGCAGGTTTTGCTTTAAATTCATATATGTTTATAATATGGCGAATTTGCAGTTGAGAATTTTAAACGTTGCCGTTACAAGCACATTGTAATAATTAAAATAATCTCACTAAATAAAGATAAAGGGAAATACCTAGTAATAAATAATAAATATTTCTAAAAATATTGTAATAATTTATTGGGCAACAAAATATAGCGTATTTAATGTAGGACATGCAACCAGCAATGAGGAATTAATTAAAAAGACAACATATATGGTGGATGTACCTATGCCTATTTAATTCTTCATGTTTCTTTAAATAATAGGCCTCCGTTACAATCAAATCTTTCAAAAAATGTCTGGTGCGAAAAATATTAATCTGTTACAAAAATGTATAACGAAATTTAATTCGAACAATCGGAAACTGCTGGCCACGCTGGAGTTCTAGCGGCCTTCTTTAAAAACTCGTGTCGGCCATGCAGCCGGAATAGCGCCAATCGGCGGAGCGGCGTTTAAGTTTGACCTGGAATAGTTTGGACCTGTAATAGGTATTTGGAATAGGTTCGGGTTTGGAATAGGTACAGGTCCAACTAGGTACGAGAAAAAGCTATTCCGTAACATCCCTAGTATCGCAAAGCAAACAGACGTAGGTAGATTATGTTTCCCCCGCTCCATCGTATTGCATCTCGCTCATGGCACTCGCTGGTGGCACGCCGCGCCGGCGCCGCTTCGATTCTATTATATTAATATCGAATAAATATTCAGACAGAACTAAAATTTAAAATTCAACCGAAGCAGGATCGAGCAAAACGCATCGAGGCAGCCAGATCCGATGCGATGGAGTGGTGGAAACATATTCTACCTATTTCTGTTCACTTTGCGATACTTCATATTTGTACTATTCTAACTTATTACTAAGAGATGGGCGGACAAACATTTTCCCTACGTGTATATTGCTGTGTCCAGGAACCAAACACAAGGTGATTCGATGTTGAGCACCAAGTGTGCAGAGATTGTTGCGACAGCGCCTTACTAATTTTGACTTTGTATTGCTGGAGCAAATTGCCTTTATGGCTGCTATATAGGTAGCTAATAGGTAGCTATAGACGCAGCTCCAAGTCAGTTAGTGACTTTAAATGTTTTCAATTCCTTTACTTGACATTTTCTTCACAAATTTATCTATACTATCCTATGAGTATATTAAAATATAAGTGGTTATTAGGGTCTTTAAATTACGCGTAATTTTGTAAGCACGACGGCGCAGCCGGAGGGCTCGAAATAGAGCACATTATAGCATAATTGATTATACACTGTACTGATTCAGCAGTTGGTTCCTTGTGAAACATTTTTAATATATATATTTTATAGTAAAACACTTATAGCTTTTTAATGTTTCATTAGTATTTATTGAATAGAATTGCTCTACATAATATGTTTCGCCTTTCTAGGGCTTTTTCAAGAGTACTTATGATACTAAAGTTAAATTCTAAATTTACAAATTTATATTTTCCTACCACTATTGTAAAATATCGAAAAGAATAATTTATGTTACCTGGGAGCTATTCTTATTGTTTACTTATACTTACTTATACTTATTGTTTATTACAATAAGAATAGCTCCCAGGTAACATAAATTATTCTTTTCGATATTTTACAATAGTGGTAAGAAAATATAAATTTGTAAATTTAGAATTTAACTTTAGTATCATAAGTACTCTTGAAAAAGCCCTAGAAAGGCGAAACATATGTAGAGCAATTCTATAATTAAATTTAGAATTTAACTTTAGTATCATAAGTACTCTTGAAAAAGCCCTAGAAAGGCGAAACATATGTAGAGCAATTCTATAATAAATACTAATGAAACATTAAAAAGCTATAAGTGTTTTACTATAAAATATATATATAATTGATTACTTAAATAGTAACGCAGAATCGCGGTTAATACAGCAAAAAACGGAATACCCGTTTATAAAAAAATATACGACAAGTTCATTAAATGGATGGAAGAGTAACTGTTTTAACGAATGAACTTACTTACCTTCAGAAAATGTCGTATCCAGTACAAGGCGTCGATTATGTGGGCTATACATTTCAAATTGCAAAGTATGTTGAGGATAAATAAAGGGGTCGATATAAAATAATTTGCGAATGTTCATGAATTCATGAAGACAATGAGCAAGAATGACGTAGCAAAGAAGTAATATATTATTATATTTAACGAAGATGATTTGTTTCACTAAACCCTCGTCGAGCATCTAAGAATCCTACGAGAAAAGGAAAAACTCTAAATATTAAAGCAAACAAATGCCTTATGCCATCCTCGGCTACAACAACTCTATTCACTCCATGACCAATATGAGACCAATGGACATTTTAACTGGCCACTTAGACGCCCGAGATCCATTTGATATTGACATTATAAAAACTCTTATTAACAATTACACCCAACAGCATAGAGAAAAAACAAAGACAATTTATAAAGAACTAAGCGAAAACTTCAAGAAGCCAAAGCGAAGTTCATAGAAAAAAGAAACTCCCGAACAAACCCAGTACCAAAATATATACAAGAAAAATAGTAAAACGTAACAAACCTACCAAGATTTTCTCCAAAAACAGTAAAGATCGACAATATCGTCACTATCGACACACAAGATACGACAGTTCATAAAAATGTTTTTCACAGATGCGCCGGACAAACCCGGGTACCTTCCGCTTGCGATGCGTCAATACTACCGCTGCGCTAGGCTGTCACAACATAGGATTAACAAATTTATTTATTTTTTATTTATTTATTTATTACAACAACAGTGTACATTCAAGAAATATAATATACATAATGAGTTGCATACACTATGGACCATGTAAGTCTGTGTGGGCATACAACACAAAATAGTTTAACATTCAAAATTTTAAATTAAATTTCAAAGTAGACAATGCGTAACTATGCACAATCTGAGTTACTTGGTCATACTAATACTAAATATCATAATTTTATAAAAATCTAACAATACCTTTGATTATTTGGGTATTATTTATAATCCATTTATTTAGATCTTTTTTTATGTTTTGAAATTTTTTGATTTTAAATTGCACTGGTAATATATTTAAGATCTTCGGAGCCACATAGGATATTGACCTTTGCGTGGCGTTAAAATGTGTATTGGGTAGAATTAAATTGTGATTAACATTAGCTCTAGTCATGATGTTATGCGTTATGTAGTTGTGAAATTTATTTCCAGTGAGAGAAAATCTAAGCAAATTCTTAATATATAACTGAGTAATTGAAAAGACGCCAGACTGTTCAAATAAAAGATCAGAAGAAAAACGTCTTGACTTAAATAAAATAATTTTTAAAATATATTTTTGTGCAACAACGATATTGTTTAATACACTTTTATTAGCAGATCCCCAACAAATAATTCCATAGTTAAGACATGATTCTGCTAGTGACCTATAAACATTAATTAGAACATTTTTGACTAAGATATTACGTAATTCGTAAAATTTATATATCAGTTTCCTTAATTTATTCTTTATATATTCACAATGTACTGACCATTTTAAAAATGAATCAAAATATACACCCAAATATTTTATGGTTTCTACTGACTTAATTTTACCAGAACAAACACAATCCCTTGACAAATCACAATTAGCAGAATGGATCGTAATCTCATTTTTAATTGGTAGACCAACTGAATTCATTGCAAAGCACATAAAGTTAGTTTTCTTTATATTCAATGTTAAACAGTTACGATCCATCCAGGCTTTAATAAGACTAGCAGTCCTTTCGGCCTTTTCAAATGCTTCATGCCAAGACACCCCTTTAACCAGAAGAACAGTATCATCGGCAAAGCATACAGTTTTAATATTGGGCATCGCACTCGCCAGACCATTAATATAAATTGAGAACAAAATCGGGCCTAGCACTGTACCTTGCGGGACACCACATTCAACTCTCTTGTAGGAACTAACAATTGAATTTAGACAAACCTTTTGAAATCTATTAGAAAGGTATGATTTGAATAGTTTAAGAACGTTCCCTCTTATCCCCATCATCTCCAATTTGTGGAGTAGAATGTGGTGGTCTACGGTATCGAAGGCCTTAGAGAGATCCAAGAAAATTGCAAGTGGTTTGTAATTATTGTTAAAGCTCCCTATGATAAAATCAGTGACCTCATGTAAGGCCGTATCAGTACCCATTCCCTCCCTGAACCCATACTGCGAATCAGACATTAATTTATTAGTGTTTAAGAAATTACACAATCTCTTTTTTAAACATTTCTCAATGATCTTACAGATTGGACTAGTGATAGCTATTGGACGATAATTATTAATATCTGTTTTATCACCCCCTTTATGCAGGGGTAAAATTAAAGCTTTCTTAAAAACATCGGGAAAAACACCAACTTCAAATATTCTATTCACAATATGGTTCAGAGGACCAACTAAGTATTTATAATTTGATTTTACAATTAAATTGGTTATATGAAAATCATCAGTAGATGAGGAATTTTTAAGTGAATTTATACAGTTAATAATTTCCTCGTCAGTAATAGGGTATAAATACATTGAACCTGGAAATTGATTTTCATTTATCGGAAAATTTCTTCCGGTAGGTAAGAAGTACATATCATTTTATTGGTTACAATACTTAAAACTATAAAAAAAGATTGTTTTGCCTCAGGCGAAGTTACGGATGTCAAATAAACTTGCTAGCGTCGGAGCATGATATTATGATCTCTATCCCAGCGTAAATAACGAGGATTCAAAAACTTTCGACACTTATTGCAATTTCAATAGAACTATTAAGTTAATTTGCAAGCCAGCAGAGCTTTGCTGTTCACCAATCAAAGAAATTGATTACATATCCCACAACCTTACTTTCTTGCCAAGACAGGCATCAGCTTTGCTTAATTTGGCAGCAGGACTACTAAAGTTTGATCTCTACCTCATTTTTGTCATTACAAAGTTTCTTTTTTTTTCCTCAAAAATCTGTCCTAACGTGTTTCAATTGATTTGAAAGGAATTTTAAATCATGCTAATTTGTATGAAGAGGCTAAGAAAAGTCCATTAGAATTTAACAGACTCCTCTTTTGATACACGATCCTAGGAGCTTTTCAACCTTTATTGTTTTTAAACAGACCCTTTTCTGGAGAATATCGGATTTTAAGAGTTAAGCTTTGCTATCTTTTATAATAAAGGATAAAGACTTAAAGGAGTATAAGAGTAGATTGAAACTGTTATCTTTAAAAATTTATATCGTTCCTTTAATTCAATTGTGCAGTTGTAAAATATGATAGTTCGTAAAGTCAATATTAATTCAAAATACTCACAAAATATTTGCTTACCGTCACTAGTGCGAACGAACAGAAAAAGTTTGAAACGTATCCTTTACAAAAAATAATCCAATATAATAATGGGGTGACAAGCAGGTCAACAAAATCAGACAATACTTCTACAGCAAATCAAATTCACCGCTCCATTTAGCAATTATATAAACTATATACACCCCATTCAATGTAAGCCAAATACGCCAAAACCAAATGGACAATAATAACAACGCACATAACTAGGAAACTAAACTGGCGTTCCGAAAAATCTCTATATGATAAACATTGTAAACCAATACACGAACCACACATAAATAAACTGAGAACACAACCGGAAATAGAATAATTCGCCATAGCCAGGTAATAATCAAAGACCCCGCAGTACTGAAAGACAAATGCAAAAAGCTCTTGGAAACAATATATTACATAATAAAGCGAAACAAATTGCACGGAGATACATAATATTATACCTCATCAACTCGCACTCCGCTATCACATAAACACATGTCACGTTCAAATAGACATTAAACAGATATAGAAACGAGAAAAACCTCAAATGCCGCATTTTATAATGTCCTCTATAGAAGTCACACCCCACTCACTGTTAGAAACCCGCCCTTGGAATATCAAAACAGACAACATCTATCTCGATGAAATGGCACCCCTTATCAAACATACGAACGGACCGTAATTGGAATGCCCTCGAAGAAACTATCAATAGAAATGCTATTTGTAACGCGTACCAAAATAAAGCAAGTGACTGGCTTGTTAACAGGCCATTATTACTTAAGAAATCACCAATAAATAGGATTTTACGATGGACTCAGTGAATGCAGACTTTACGGTGACGACGACAAAACCGCCTCTCATATCATATACAGCTGCGAAGCGCACTAACTCGCAGGTGCAATCCTGAGAGAACATACAATAATTATACTCATATTATAAAATAATATCCAATATTAATCTTTAAAGATCAGAATACAATTATTTGTGTGTCACGGGGGGTAGTTTTTGCGCATCCAAGTGGTCGACGCCTGGGTCCCCCCTCTTAATAGTAAACCCAATAGCCGGGCTAGAGTGGGGAACCCAGCACGTCGACCGGCGTGAGAACGAGCAGGGGATTTCAGCAAGAATTTCGCAGCTAAGCAGACACGTCACCAAGCGCCCTGAGATCGCGACGACACTTTCCGCCCCATAAATGGTAGAAGCTCTAGGTATAGAAAGGTAGGATTAAGTTTTCTATATATTTAAATGTTATCTATGAAATGTCTAATTAATAAAAAATTATGATGACCGCCTTTTAATCAAGGAACCCGGTGCCCTCGTGAAATTTTTTTAGTACAGATCCCCATCGTCAATATACCTATTGAACTGTCACGTCCCCAACTAACCGAACATACCCATGTTTATAGCCTGCTTCTTTAAGGTATTCTACCTACCTATTGTTATATAGTTTATATTATACCTAATTCTATAAACCTGTAGCACATCAACGGCAACGTAAAATTTTCTATATTTCCGATTTGAGACGAACCAGAATAGTTTAGCGACAGCGATTAGGTTTGGTGGAAAATCGATCATGGCGGTCGCCAAACGTCATCGGTCGATGCTCAATTTAAAACAAAACATCCATTGTCATTGCGACGAAATTGCAATGGCAGCAAAGTTTCAATTTGTCACGACGACGGCACTACAGTCGAACAGAAGAACATCGTATGCAACGTTTTTGCAAAATTGACGTTTTAATTTGTTTCAATCCTTCATAATTAAAATTGAACAAATAATTTTTTTAATATTTAAGAGTTGAAAAACGCGATTTGAAAATGGCTACATACACAACGTAAAAAGCGTAAGTATCGATTTTTTACGTAGGTATATCACCAAAAATATTAGGTATATTATTTCCTAGATATTATACTACCGTATGTAGAAAATAATTCGTCTTATACGCTAGACGTTTATTTTAATTTAACGCCTTCGCTTCAACTTGTGTTCAATTAGTAAAATAATTTAGGCCTGGGCCATACACGCAGTGAAAGAATCCCGCACTTCTCTTATGGAAAATGGCCCTCGGTTAAATTTCCTAAATTTTTAGTATGTAGTAGAGAATGTCATTCTGTTTAAAAGTATCCAAGGCCACAACAAAATCTGCTGACCAGTTTTTGAGATACTAAGTCCAAGTTGCAAAATATTAATTTACACTACATTATATTTTCGTAGTTTATAATATTAATTTGTTTTGTTTTTCTAGATTTTTGTTGACCCTGTCGGACCCTGATAGGATGGAATACTATAAAAATAATCTAATTATCTTATTATTATAATATAATTATGGTGACGAAAATTATTTAATATTTTTTTGTTAAATCATTGTATTTTCGGCATTAAATTAAATGTTACCAAAGTAATACTCTAGATGACATTACCTTGGAGCAAGCTATCATAATTTATATTTTTTATATTTATGCAGGGTGACTCAAAAAAGTTAATATATTTTTTATTAGTTTTAAAAGATATTTTGTAGATATTTCTTTAGGTATAGGTACTACTTTTCGCTTATCGTATGGTTCCAAATATATATAATTATCAAGGTTATACAGGGTGTTTCCGATGGTAAGCGTTAAAGAAAAGACATAAAATTGTATGTATTGATAAATCACCCAATATATTAAAAACGGATCAGTTAAATTTAGTTATTTTTTAATATTTTTTGCTGAAAGTGTCTTACTTACATATTTACTAGTGATTTTCTTTTTTCTTTGACCAGTTCTGGAGATCTACAGTGTCGAACAGACCCAAAATTAAAAAAAAAACATATAAAATACCTTTTTTTCCATAAAATTTGTTCTGCAAGATCATCTTCTGGTTAAAAACAAACATATTTAAAGCCATACGGGGTGTTTCGAATAATTAAGGTATTCTAACACTATTATACAAATAAAAAATAAATATATATTATCTAGACAAGCAAAGTCTCAACACAAAGAATTATTTTATCCACAAATAATAGGTAGGCCATATTCTTCAATGGGTAAATACAAAATAAATTTTTTAAAAAGTATCATATAAATGCTAACTTGCAATAGCCCATAGAATGGTCTGTCAAAATTTTATTACTTTGTATGCAGCAATTATGTTTTCTCAACAACATCTTTATTTGTGCCTGTGGATAAAATTAATTCTTTGTATTTTGTTTATACTATTTATACCATATATATTTCTTATTAGCATAACACAGTGTTAGAATGCCTTAATTATTCGAAACACCCTGTATAGCATTAATTATATTTATTTTTAACCATAAGATTTTATTAAAATAAATTTTTTAAAAAGTATCATATAAATGCTAACTTGCAATAGCCCATAGAATGGTCTGTCAAAATTTTATTACTTTGTGTGCAGCAATTATGTTTTCTCAACAACATCTTTATTTGTGCCTGTGGATAAAATTAATTCTTTGTATTTTGTTTATACTATTTATACCATATATATTTCTTATTAGCATAACACAGTGTTAGAATGCCTTAATTATTCGAAACACCCTGTATAGCATTAATTATATTTATTTTTAACTATAAGATTTTATTAAAATAAATTTTTTTAAAAGTATCATATAAATGCTAACTTGCAATAGCCCATAGAATAGTCTGTCAAAATTTTATTACTTTGTATGCAGCAATTATGTTTTCTTAACAACATCTTTATTTGTGCCTGTGGATAAAATTAATTCTTTGTATTTTGTTTATACTATTTATACCATATATATTTCTTATTAGCATAACACAGTGTTAGAATGCCTTAATTATTCGAAACACCCTGTATAGCATTAATTATATTTATATTTAACCATAAGATTTTATTAAAATAATTTTTTTTAAAAGTATCATATAAATGCTAACTTGCAATAGCCCATAGAATGGTCTGTCAAAATTTTATTACTTTGTATGCAGCAATTATGTCATCTTTATTTGTGCCTGTGGATAAAATTAATTCTTTGTATTTTGTTTATACTATTTATACCATATATATTTCTTATTAGCATAACACAGTGTTAGAATGCCTTAATTATTCGAAACACCCTGTATAGCATTAATAATATTTATTTTTAACCATAAGATTTTATTAAAATAAATTTTTTTAAAAGTATCATATAAATGGTAACTTGCAATAGCCCATAGAATGGTCTGTCAAAATTTTATTACTTTGTATGCAGCAATTATCTTTTCTCAACAACATCTTTATTTGTGCCTGTGGATAAAATTAATTCTTTGTATTTTGTTTATACTATTTATACCATATATATTTCTTATTAGCATAACACAGTGTTAGAATGCCTTAATTATTCGAAACACCCTGTATAGCATTAATTATATTTATTTTTAACCATAAGATTTTATTAAAATAAATTTTTTTAAAAATATCATATAAATGCTAACTTGCAATAGCCCATAGAATGGTCTGTCAAAATTTTATTACTTTGTATGCAGCAATTATCTTTTCTCAACAACATATTTATTTGTGCCTGTGGATAAAATTAATTCTTTGTATTTTGTTTATACTATTTATACCATATATATTTCTTATTAGCATAACACAGTGTTAGAATGCCTTAATTATTCGAAACACCCTGTATAGCATTAATAATATTTATTTTTAACCATAAGATTTTATTAAAATAATTTTTTTTAAAAGTATCATATAAATGCTAACTTGCAATAGCCCATAGAATGGTCTGTCAAAATTTTATTACTTTGTATGCAGCAATTATCTTTTCTCAACAACATCTTTATTTGTGCCTGTGGATAAAATTAATTCTTTGTATTTTGTTTATACTATTTATACCATATATATTTCTTATTTTGAGTAATAGATGTGTTTTGGACTTCCATTGCCTTTAGTTTTTCATATCACAACGTTTTAACTGGTAAGTATCTCCAGTCGTCTTCAGGTGAATACTAAACAAGTTACAAAGCTACGAGCCTATTTTTACTACCTAGGGGGGGCGGAGCTAGTGACGAATTCGGGTGCAGTCGTGAGTCATCTGCTTACGTCACCATGATTATTCATCTGCTGACGTCATCCGCTTACGTCATCACGTTTGCATCACTACTCAATCTGAGCCTACACCTATTTAACAAGGGCTTCCAAATGTTTCTTATATCTGCAGAAGGTTTACTGAAACAGTCAGGGTTCTGGATTATGACAGCTGCTTCTTTGAATTTTCTCTTCCGCCAATGCTCTTCTTTAAGTATAATTTTTGCGTTTTCCCATTGTAAATGATGGCCGTGAGTCCAAGCGTGGTCTGCTGCACCGGATCTGTTTGTTTCTCCTTTCAGTGTGTGGTTTCGATGTTCTTTGATCCTTGTTTGGAGAGGTCGTAGAGTTTCACCAACATAGGATTGTCCGCATTCGCAAGGTATTCTGTATACACAATTCTTCGTGTCCTTTTGATTTGTTGGTTTTGTCTTCGTCAGGTGGCTTCTTAAGGAATCTTTGGAGCTGAAGACTGTTCGGATGTTGTACTGTTGTCCTATCCTTCGAATTTTTTCGTAGATTCCCTTGACATAAGGTACATTCATGGTGGGTCCAGATTCATTACCTTTGTTCGTTCTAGTTTTGTGATTTTGACGCTTTTTAATGGCCTGATCGACTAGTTTCGTAGGGTAATCATTCATGCCAAGGTCTTGCTTGAT
This sequence comes from Polydrusus pterygomalis, assembly GCA_963969555.1. Lineage (NCBI taxonomy): Eukaryota > Metazoa > Arthropoda > Insecta > Coleoptera > Curculionidae > Polydrusus > Polydrusus pterygomalis. The sequence goes on along the minus strand of OZ018376.1, from coordinate 155,178,681 downwards.
GTTGTTAAGTTCTTTCGTCAAAGTCCCCTGCGAGTTGCAAAGTGTGAATGCTCTATCGACGAGTGTTTTGACTATTCCATGTTTGGTGCTGTTTGAATGGTTTGAGGCGTAGTTAAGATATTGACCTGTGTGGATTTGTTTTCTATATACCGATGTTTGGATGGTGCTCCCGATTTTCTGTACTACGACGTCTAAGAACGGTAATCTGTCGTTGTCCTCCTTCTCCATGGTAAACTTAATTGTAGGTGCCAGGTTGTTCATATGTTGTAGAAAGGTTTGAAGTTCGTCATCGCTTCCATTCCAAATGATGAATGTGTCATCTACGTAACGAAGCCATAGCTTTGGTTTAATATTCGCCTTGTCTATCGCCTGATCCTCGAACCATTCCATGTAAATGTTGGCTATTACTGGTGATAGGGATGAGCCCATTGGTAGTCCGTCCTTTTGGCTAAAGAATCTGTTCTTCTCCTGAAAGTAAGAATTATTTAGGCAGCATTCTAGAAGCTTCATTATGACATTGATGGGTAGCGACGTTCGTTCTTCGAGTGTTCGGTCTTCCCCAAGTTTTCTTCTAATGATCTGCAGTGTTTCCTTCACTGGGACGTTAGTGTAGAGACTTTCCACGTCGAAGCTTACCAATCGATCCTCTGGTTGAATTTCCGTTCCACTTATCATCTCGACGAAATGCTGTGAATTCTTTACATATGATGCGCTGTGTCCCTGGGGCGGTTGTAATATTGGAAGCAGATACTTGGAAAGTTCGTAAGTTGGAGAGTTTCGGGAGCTTGTAATGGGTCGTAGAGGCATGTTGTGTTTGTGTATTTTTGGCAATCCGTATAGATGGGGGGCTACCCATCAATGTCATAATGGAGCTTCTAGAATGCTGCCTAAATAATTCTTACTTTCAGGAGAAGAACAGATTCTTTAGCCAAAAGGACGGACTACCAATGGGCTCATCCCTATCACCAGTAATAGCCAACATTTACATGGAATGGTTCGAGGATCAGGCGATAGACAAGGCGAATATTAAACCAAAGCTATGGCTTCGTTACGTAGATGACACATTCATCATTTGGAATGGAAGCGATGACGAACTTCAAACCTTTCTACAACATATGAACAACCTGGCACCTACAATTAAGTTTACCATGGAGAAGGAGGACAACGACAGATTACCGTTCTTAGGCGTCGTAGTACAGAAAATCGGGAGCACCATCCAAACATCGGTATATAGAAAACAAACCCACACAGGTCAATATCTTAACTACGCCTTAAACCATTCAAACAGCACCAAACATGGAATAGTCAAAACACTCGTCGATAGAGCATTCACACTTTGCAACTCGCAGGGGACTTTGACGAAAGAACTTAACAACATCAAGCAAGACCTTGGCATGAATGATTACCCTACGAAACTAGTCGATCAGGCCATTAAAAAGCGTCAAAATCACAAAACTAGAACGAACAAAGGTAATGAATCTGGACCCACCATGAATGTACCTTATGTCAAGGGAATCTCCGAAAAAATTCGAAGAATAGGACAACAGTACAACATCCGAACAGTCTTCAGCTCCAAAGATTCCTTAAGAAGTCACCTGACGAAGACAAAACCAACAAATCAAAAGGACACGAAGAATTGTGTATACAGAATACCTTGCGAATGCGGACAATCCTATGTTGGTGAAACTCTACGACCTCTCCAAACAAGGATCAAAGAACATCGAAACCACACACTGAAAGGAGAAACAAACAGATCCGGTGCAGCAGACCACGCTTGGACTCACGGTCATCATTTACAATGGGAAAACGCAAAAATTATACTTAAAGAAGAGCATTGGCGGAAGAGAAAATTCAAAGAAGCAGCTGTCATAATCCAGAACCCTGACTGTTTCAGTAAACCTTCTGCAGATATAAGAAACATTTGGAAGCCCTTGTTAAATAGGTGTAGGCTCAGATTGAGTAGTGATGCAAACATGATGACGTAAGCGGATGACGTCAGCAGATGAATAATCATGGTGACGTAAGCAGATGACTCACGACTGCACCCGAATTCGTCACTAGCTCCTCCCCCCCTAGGTAGTATAAATAGGCTCGTAGCTTTGTAACTTGTTTAGTATTCACCTGAAGACGACTGGAGATACTTACCAGTTGAAACGTTGTGATATGAAAAACTAAAGGCAATGGAAGTCCAAAACACATCTATTACTCAATATACATCATTGTCTACAACCTTCAAACAAACAATATTTTTTATTAGCATAACACAGTGTTAGAATGCCTTAATTATTCGAAACACCCTGTATAGCATTAATTATATTTATTTTTAACCATAAGATTTTATTAAAATAATTTTTTTTAAAAGTATCATATAAATGCTAACTTGCAATAGCCCATAGAATAGTCTGTCAAAATTTTATTACTTTGTATGCAGCAATTATGTTTTCTCAACAACATCTTTATTTGTGCCTGTGGATAAAATTAATTCTTTGTATTTTGTTTACACTATTTATACCATATATATTTCTTATTAGCATAACACAGTGTTAGAATGCCTTAATTATTCGAAACACCCTGTATAGCATTAATAATATTTATTTTTAGCCATAAGATTTTATTAAAATAAATTTTTTTAAAAGTATCATATAAATGGTAACTTGCAATAGCCCATAGAATGGTCTGTCAAAATTTTATTACTTTGTATGCAGCAATTATGTTTTCTCAACAACATCTTTATTTGTGCCTGTGGATAAAATTAATTCTTTGTATTTTGTTTATACTATTTATACCATATATATTTCTTATTAGCATAACACAGTGTTAGAATGCCTTAATTATTCGAAACACCCTGTATAGCATTAATTATATTTATTTTTAACCATAAGATTTTATTAAAATAATTTTTTTTAAAAATATCATATAAAAGCTAACTTGCAATAGCCCATAGAATGGTCTGTCAAAATTTTATTACTTTGTATGCAGCAATTATGTTTTCTCAACAACATCTTTTTTTGTGCCTGTGGATAAAATTAATTCTTTGTATTTTGTTTATACTATTTATACCATATATATTTCTTATTAGCATAACACAGTGTTAGAATGCCTTAATTATTCGAAACACCCTGTATAGCATTAATTATATTTATTTTTAACCATAAGATTTTATTAAAATAAATTTTTTTAAAAGTATCATATAAATGCTAACTTGCAATAGCCCATAGAATAGTCTGTCAAAATTTTATTACTTTGTATGCAGCAATTATGTTTTTTCAACAACATCTTTATTTGTGCCTGTGGATAAAATTAATTCTTTGTATTTTGTTTATACTATTTATACCATATATATTTCTTATTAGCATAACACAGTGTTAGAATGCCTTAATTATTCGAAACACCCTGTATAGCATTAATAATATTTATTTTTAACCATAAGATTTTATTAAAATAAATTTTTTTAAAATTATCATATAAATGGTAACTTGCAATAGCCCATAGAATGGTCTGTCAAAATTTTATTACTTTGTATGCAGCAATTATCTTTTCTCAACAACATCTTTATTTATGCCTGTGGATAAAATTAATTCTTTGTATTTTGTTTATACTATTTATACCATATATATTTCTTATTAGCATAACACAGTGTTAGAATGCCTTAATTATTCGAAACACCCTGTATAGCATTAATTATATTTATTTTTAACCATAAGATTTTATTAAAATAATTTTTTTTAAAAATATCATATAAAAGCTAACTTGCAATAGCCCATAGAATGGTCTGTCAAAATTTTATTACTTTGTATGCAGCAATTATGTTTTCTCAACAACATCTTTATTTGTGCCTGTGGATAAAATTAATTCTTTGTATTTTGTTTATACTATTTATACCATATATATTTCTTATTAGCATAACACAGTGTTAGAATGCCTTAATTATTCGAAACACCCTGTATAGCATTAATTATATTTATTTTTAACCATAATATTTTATTAAAATAATTTTTTTTAAAAGTATCATATAAATGCTAACTTGCAATAGCCCATAGAATAGTCTGTTAAAATTTTATTACTTTGTATGCAGATGTTTTCTCAACAACATCTTTATTTGTGCCTGTGGAGAAAATTAATTCTTTGTATTTTGTTTATACTATTTATACCATATATATTTCTTATTAGCATAACACAGTGTTAGAATGCCTTAATTATTCGAAACACCCTGTATAGCATTAATTATATTTATTTTTAACCATAAGATTTATTAAAATAAAAATTTTTTTTATTTTATATGCTTTTTTTGAGTTTTGGGTCTGTTCGACGCTGTATATATCCGGAACTGGTCATAGGAAAAGGAAAATCAATAGCAAACATGTAAGTAAAACACTTTAAGCAAAAAAAATTAAAAAACAGCGAAATTTAACCGATCCAATTTTAATGTACTGGGTGATTTATAAATACATGCATTTTTCTGTTATTTTTCTATCGATTATCATCGGAAAAACCCTGTATAACCTTAATAATTATATATATTTTTGAACCATACGATAAGCGACAAGTAGTACATAAAGAAATATCTACAATATTTCTTTAAAAACAAATTAAAAAAATATTAACTTTTTTGAGTCACCCCGTATAAATATAAAAAATATAAATTCTGATAGCTTCCTTCAAGCCAATGTCATCAGAGTATTACTTTGCCAACATTTCATTTCTTGCCGAAAATACAATGATTTAACAAAAAATATTAAAGTAATTTTCGTCACTCACCCGGTATATAATAAAAAATTTTAAACCACCTTTAGGATAGCATTTTATCCTATTTACGACAGGGTTAACAAAAATCTGGAAAAAAAACAAATTAATATTATAAACTACGAAAATATAAAGTTGTGAAAATTCATATTTTGCAATTTGGACACCCTGTATCTCAAAAACTGGTCGGCATATTTTGTTGTGGCCATGGATACTTTTCATCAGAATGGCATTCTCTACAACAGCGGTTCTCAAACTTTTTTGGTGACGGAACCCTTTTGGGAAGCAAAATACTTGATGGAACCCTACAATAAAACAATAGTTTTTAAAAGTGTATTCTTTATTAATAAGCATAATAAAAGTACAATGTAACAGTTACTAATTATTACTTACTTTACCACATGGCAAGTACAATAATAGAAGATATTAAAAAAGAAAAAATCTAACTAATGGGAGGTATGAAACTGTTTTTTATTTTTCATCAATTGGTTGATATCAGGTTTGATAGAAGACAGTTGAAGTTTCATATCAGGTTCGGCGTCCAGTCTATTGCGATATTTTGTTTTCGTGGCTGCATAGGTTGAAAATCCTGTTTCGCACAAATATGTTGTTGGGAACGGGAGAAGAATATTCAGAGCCATTTTGCCAAGCATTGGATATTCATCACGGATTCTGCACCAAAAATCGTTGAGAGGCGTCGTTTTGAACAGTGACTCCATACTTGTGTCTGATGACATTTCTAAAAGAGATTCATATATCTCGTTTGACATACTTTCGGGCACTTCCAAGTTGGGTAAAAAAGGATTATGAATCCATGAATTCAGTTTCATTTTTGTATTCTGTTCTTCGGGAAAATACTTTTCAAAAGATGCGCGCATCGAACTGAGATATTGGACCAATTCTTCAAACACATCATCTTGAAACATTTCTGAGTCGTTATCGCTAACAAACTCACTGAGTGACGTAAAGCTTTCTATTTCTTTCTTACCAACGCAAATAATCCAAAAATCTAATTTTCTTTTGAAGGCAGTTATTTTGTTATAGGCCTGAAACACTGTTGTCTGTTTACCTTGCAATGATAAATTCAATTCGTTCAGTTTTTGAAAGATATCCGCCATAAAAGACAATCGGAACAACCAAGTTTTATCATACAAACGGTCCTTCAAATTAAAAGAAGTATCTGCTGAAAGAAACATTTGTAACTTGGCTTTAAGTTCAAATAGCCTTGTTAAAGTTTTACCCCGAGACAGCCATCGCACTTCTGTATGGAGCAGCAGTATTTTATGTTTGCTGCCATAATCTTCACACAATAATGAGAACAATCGGGATTGTAGTGGTAGTGATTTGATAAAATTAATTATTTTTACCGCTTCATCCATAACTAATTTTAGATTTGACGGCATTTGCTTCATCGCAAGTGCTTGTCTATGCAGAATACAATGGCTGGAACTACAATTAGGCGCTTTATTTTTTATTCGTGACACTGCTCCTGCTGTTTTACCTGTCATCGCCTTGGCCCCATCTGTACAAATGTCAATGCAATTGTTCCAACTGAGATTATTTTCTTCAAAAAATATATTTATTTTATTAAAAATTTCTTCCCCGGTAGTGTTTGTGAGCAGCGGTGAACACATAAGCATGTCTTCTTCAAAAGAACTTTCATATGGATATCTCACGATAACCAGCAAGATAGCCAAACCAGCGACATCAGTTGACTCGTTCATTTGCAAGGCGAATCGTGTTTTTTGTAGACGTGTAACTAGTTCTTGTTTGACGTAGCTTGCCAGATCATGGATTCGCCGTGAAACAGTATCGTTTGATAGCGGCACAGTAGAAAAATGCTTTGCAGATTTTTCATCGAGCATACATTTTGTTATGTCTAATACACATGGCTTTATTAAATTCTCAGCGATAGTGTGCGCTTCACCTGCTTGTGCAATGCGATAGCTAACTAAATATGATGCCTCCGTGGCCTTTTCGTTGATAGTTTTTGTTACATGCATCATATTTTTTTGAGTTTCCAATAACTGATCTTTTTTACGAACAAAAAATTCTTTATTCTTGTCTTTAGACTCGGGGTGTACAGTTTGTAAATGTCGGCGCAATTTGGCAGGTGCCATGGAACTATTAGGAAGCAGTTTACTACATAGCATGCAGAGAGGTGAGCCGTTGGAATCAACAAATCCGAAAGTGATATATGATTCATCATACTTCCTTTTTTTCGTCTTTGAAACCGTCGAGCTTGACGTCGTAGCATCATCGTCTGGATCGGTGATTGCTATATTCTCCGCGCGTACTGCTTTTGAACATTCAGCGTCATTAGAAGATGTTGTTGCAACACGTTTAACACCTTTAAGCCAACGTTCATTCTTCTTTATTTATAATGTTACACGTCAGGATGGTGGGGTCTAAATAATGCACAATCGTTACTGCGTATAAGAGACTAAGTTTAGTACAATAAAGAAATGTATAAAACTGAGACAACAGAATACAGCAGGCAGTAGAACAATGAACACAAGTTTCTCGCTAGCGAGCTTGTAAGTAGGTAGGTAGGAACTTATCGCTCCGAACGCTAATCGTCAACTGACTGACGAGGCGCGACGCGCGATCGCCGCTTTTATACTTAGTCCTAGACTCGATCTCGAATATTCTCGAAAATACTCGAGTCGGCGCCTTTGATAAACAAAAAGCATAAATAAAAAGAGAAATATAAAAATTGCGTTGTAAACAATTCAGAGGCGGCTTTTATCAAAGGGACTGCGCGCTCACAAGTATACATGTTGATACCAAACTTATGAGATATTGTACCAGCTATTGTAACACATTATACAAATACAAATAAATAAATAAATATACCTACGCGCGGCCGCGGAGTCAAAACGTTCGACCAGAGAGAGGTGTTTTGATTTTTTTTCTAAATTCTTGAGGAACCCCTACAGAGGTATCGCGGAACCCACTTAGAGTATAGCTGATCTACAACATACTAAAAATTCAGGAAATTTAACCGAGGCCCATTTTCCATAAGAGCAGTGCGGGGTTCTTTTTAAATCCAAATATCTCAAAAACGGCTGCTCAAATCAACTCTTACCACGTTTACCTTTTTTTAGGTAAAAAACGTCGGAGAATACGAATGTTATTTAAAAGTTGAATACAGAGTGGTTCAAAAAAGCTATTTCGTTTTAAATGTGTGCAAGGTACCGTAGTTGGCGCCCTCTGAATTTTACAATAAAAATGGGAGCTGATTTTAATTTTTCAACCCACAAACCCCCCTAGCGGAATATTGTGACACTACACCAATTATTATAAAACTAACTTATGGAAAACCAAAACCAAATTGAACTTTTGATACTCTGCTGTATCTCCGAAATCATCTACTTTTGCATTGAGGTAAGTTTGATTCGATCATCACATAATATAAACATCAGGAATTTGTGGTAGCATTTTTTTCGCACCTTTTAGACTTCTTCCGCAAATGTTGGGCCGCCGCGCCGTCTCTACAACGATGACTGACTCATTTTTAATACTTATCTTCAAGGTTTCAAATTTTTGAATTAGTTCATCCCCGCATAGGTGTATCGTCAAAATATACTAAGTGACATAGAAACCCGAACACCCAGTAACTTCAATAATATTTTACATAAACATCCGGAGGGTCATAGTAAGGAAATGATTAAAATTTCAATCCATCTTTAAAGACAGACTAAGTTTATTCGGTTTGTTCGGGTTTGTGGAATGTGAAACTGATAAGGCTAAAAATTTAATCATACCTTCCTTTTGTGATGATAAACTTGTATACAAAATATTATTAAAATTTTTTACTGGGTGTTTGGGTTTCTATGTCACTTAGTATACTATATCAGGTGAAAGGTAAAACGTATAAAATGATATATATTTATTATATATATATATATGTATAAAGGGTACGTTGTCACCTCGAAAATAGATGCACAACATACGGTGTCACCTCATATATAACGCTGTCACCTCAGATTTTTGAGGTGACAACGTTTTGCGTTGATTTTAATTTTATAGTGTTCTCTGTCGTCATATCTTTCATTTCACAAAAAATCGTGTTAAGGTGACAACGTTGCTTCAGTATCTGTAACCTTGTCCTCTTAGTTCGGGCATATATGATTGGCGCTAGTGTCGCTTTCTCGTTTAACTTTACGGAAACAGTAAATTCTATGTCACCTCACACCACTTTTGACTTATATGCGGTATAGAAGCCATGCTTTGTCACCTCAGAATATTGGCAACATTGCAATTATTTAGCGCTCAGCAAATATTAGCGGATTGTGTGGTAATTACATGAAAAATGTCGGCAAGAACAAAATTATTATTAAAATTGGCCAAGGTATATTTGTAAAATAAATAATACAAAATACATCTTGTCGAGATTAATTGCATATTACACCACTTGCTGTTAAGTTCAACTTTTTAACAATAAAGTACCTTTTAATTTATCTACTTACTGTTTTCTATTTTATTACGGCATAGTGATGTCTTATGAAGAAAATCTCAGCATTAACTAGTTCTTTTTACTAATTTTATAATAATAATTCGTATTTATAAAAACTTAATATAGAAAACTAGCTGGCGGCTTGCGGGTACTCGCGGCTTCGCTGCCGCAGTTTAGTTGTTATCCATTCGTTATGTGAGCAAAGTCTCATACATACTTACACACCATACATACTATTCAATATAAACTATATTAAACCCATATAATTTTCATAACCAAAGCTAGAAGGTAAAAAAATTACATTGGTACGCTCTTCTAATAAGATGTATTTTATCTTCTAGCTTTGTTTAAAAAATTACACAAAAATGTTCATTTTTTACCATTACCGATCATATTATTTCGTTACAAATTATTTGAGTTTTTCCCTACTTCTAGATTTCGAAAAAAATCTATTGTTGCTGCATTTAATAAAAAAAATAATTACAATTCACTACATGATGAAAGTTTACCCCCAAACCATATGGGATGAACGCCGGGGATTTGGTGATAACTTTGTGACATTTTAATTTTTAGTTATTTATTAGCATCTTAAATTTTATAAGTATACTGACTTTCTGGTTTCTAAAATGTTTTCTAAAATTTGTTTACCCCCTCGGCACTTGCGGGTAATCTTTTGATATTTTTGGATTTTTCCTCTATTAGAAAAAGTAACTACAATATCCCGTAGTAATTGGGATACATTGACAGACAGTGTTTCTGACTGACACAAATGCTAAAATACGTACCTACTTTACCTGTTTTAAAAAGTAAGCCTCTAATGGGGAGAAAAATGAGGTCAAATTTATCCTTATATTTGTTAATAAACCCCTTAACTTCAAATATAAACGGTGGCAATAAATTACAATATCATCACATTGAAATTCATATACAGGGTGAGTGGGCCAAACTGTAAACCCAAATGTTGTTACCTATTATAAGTTTGTTTTCAAATTACAGCGGTAAATAAAATATTAATATTGTTATGACAAAATACGCTACATTAACATTGTTTTAAATAAATCACTGGTATAGTAAATTTTTAAAAATACCGTATTGACTTCCAAATATTTCCTGCTTCATTTACGAAGGGCGCGCGTGGCACTTCTACTTGAATCGTGTTTTTCTTTAATATTGGGTGCAGCACTTCCAATGCGTCTAATTAATACATCCCTAGTATCTACTTTTAATTTGTATACCTCATTTTTTAACCAACCTCATAAATCTTTGCATCTTCTTTAGAGACCGACCGAAGGTTCGGTTTTGGTTTTGGCTAGTTTCGGCCAAAAAATCTAGTTTCGGTGACAGTTTCGGTATCGGCCAAAAATCGAACTTTTTAAAACTATTAATTTTGCACAAAATGTGTATGTTTTGACTCCTGCCGGGGTAACTGGGCCGTAAAAAGCCTGGTTCCCCAACAGCATTTTATTTCAAGTTAGATGATGCTTTGACTTTTATGAAAAACAATTTTTTTTCTTTTTCTTTCCCACTTATTTCAATACTTTTACATGTCCCTGACAAAGCTGAATAAAACTTAAGATTTTTCACTACTTAATAAATGATTTTTACAAAGGTCTGTTAAAACTCCCTAGTTTTTCTTTTGCTCTCTCCATTTTTTTGGCGAAGACAGGGCCTTTGCACTAATCCTTGACTTTCCAGTATGCTGGTCTTGATTGTCGGTCCTCTGACTCTTTAATTTTTGCACCTCTTGTACACCATTGAAAGCCTTATTACGGCTCAATCCCACTATTATTTTCTCTATTGCTAACAACATCAGCATTGTACCTTTCACTTTGTTTCTCTGATGATCAGTGTTTCTACACTCGAAACATGTCGAATTGAATTATTATGAATTATTCTAGGTTCGCCTAGTTATTCTAATAAAAAAGTGTGGAGAAAGACTTAGTGCTTTTCTTTTTTCTATATATAAACAAGTTTCGATTTCGGCCGAAACTGGGACTAAGGCCGAAGATTGGGTTTCGGCTGAAAATCTTGTTTCGGTCGGACACTAATTCTTCTTCTTCTACGAAAGCTAGAACATTTTCTATTTCTTCTAAATCCTGTCGAATGGCCCGTTCGGATGTTACATTAGCACTTGGAAGCGTTCCGGTCTAGCACAGTTTGTTGAAAACTCTGATAAAGACCTTTCTGTTTGGTGTTCTTTGATGTGGAAATCGTTGACGATATTCTTTAGTAGCCGCTGTAGCATTCCCATTACACAAACCATAAATAAAAATCATATTGGCGTATTCAAGATGTGAATAAATGTGTGGCATTTTATAAAATTTAAATGATACAAATCCGAAAATTAACGGTGAATCAATGTAAAATTTTATGCTGATACTATTTATACTAACACTAACAGGATAGTGACAGCACAACAATCAATAGCGGACAATAATACCATTTATTACAGAAGAGCTAAATTAATGCAATATTTTGTTTTTACATTATAATTTAAAAACAAATACCTAAATATTGGATAACAACATTTGAGTTTTTTTTATTATTTTGGTTTCCAGAGGTTTGAATTGGTCGCGATGGTTCTATTAGTTGGCCTTCTAGATCGCCAGACCTCACACTGTTGGACCATAATTTATGGGGTTGGTTAAAAAATAAGATATACAAAGTAATAGTAGATACTAGGGGTGCATTAATTAGACGCATTAGAAATGTTGCACTCAATATTAAAGAAAGGCACGAATCAATTAGAAGAGCCACGCGCTCCCTTCGTAAACGAAGGAAATGTTTGGGAGTCAATGGCGGTATAGTTGAAAATTAACTAAACCAATGATTTATTTAAAAGAATGTTAATGTTGCATATTTTAGTTTAACAATATTATTATTTTATTTAACGCTAAAATTTAAAAACAACTGAATATTGCATAACAACATTTTAGTTTTTTTTTATATTATTTTGATGCATAGATTACACCCTAAGAGTTTGGCCCATTCCTCCCGACTCACCCTGTATAAGGTATGTGTAACAGTTTGTTCATCTACAGATCATACGTACTACGCATTCCACGCAGACAAAGTCGCGGGTAAAATCTATATAGTTGTATATTTTGATCGCAATATTCAAAAAAGTGTGCTCTTTTAGGTTATGGAGCATAGCAAGTCTAATTTCAGGAGATCATTAATACATATTAGGTAGGTACGCTTACAAAACCATTCCATAGACTTTTCATTCATAAACACTTTAACAGAAAAGAAAAATCCGTAAAACAAAAATTTTTTCCTGTTTAAACTTGTATACCTTCTCTTCACCCCTTTAGGGGCCGATTTTCAAAAAAATAAGAAATAGATGTTTCATTATTATTGTATTGCGTAATATTATAAGTTTTGAAAAATTTGAACAAAAATATGTTTTCCAATAGAAACTTGTATACCCTCTTTTTTTAAACCCTTTAGGAGTTGACTGAAAAAAAGAAATACGTAATTTAATATTTGTAGTTTTATTTGTGCTAAAACTTCCTTGTGACCTTATAAGGGTTGAATTTTCAAAAAGTTTTTCTTAGTTAGCCTCTACATTATAAAATTAAGCCACTGACCAAATTTCATATTTATAAAATTTCCATTCGGCGAAGATGAATCAGTTAGTTAGTTACAATATTTTATACATTAAAATAAAATACATAGAATAGTTACTTAAAAAATATGCTAAGCGCTTGACCCGATGAGAACGTTGAAATTTGATTTAGTCTTTAAAATAAATACTTTATATATTTTCAGTTAACTACGTAACACGTAGTCACCTCAAAAGTAGTGGCAACATTGTTTGAGGTGGCAACGTCTGGTTTAAATAAGCATGCTTCATATACAACTGAGGTGACAACTCATGTAATTTATCTACTTGATTTAAAAAAAAAATATCATAAAAATCATTTCCCCTCTCTAGAGAAACCTACTAAGGGGGTTCCCCTTAACCTATATATGATTTTATATATGCAAAAAAGTGCTTATTTAATGGTGAGGTGAGTCCGCCTTCCCGACGACCCTGAGGTGACAACTTAACAACCATACGTATATATATATTTATTATACTGAAAAATATTAATCGGCGTGCAGACAAAGTATTTAAAATTGAAAAATGTTTCACACGTTCGCTGGGATTTAAACCCAGAACCTCTCGATTGCGAGTCGAGCACTCTACCAATTGCGCCACGGAGACACTGAGATTCTCTTATTAACAAGTTACAATAACTGTAGTATTTACATAATATACGATATAGTACGAAATATGATTGGTTTTTGATTTTGACCAAAAAAAAAAATATATATATATATATATGAGCGCAGTTGCTCAGTAGAGAGGGGTAGTTGCGATCAATTAATTTTAAATTGTTGGATTAAAAAATAAGATTAACTACTGGTAATATGTACTTAAGTTTTTACTTGAAGAATGGTAAAACAAATAAGGCTTGCTACGGAGTTTCAGATGAGACCTGGGCAAAGTGAGCCCCTTGGCAAGGGGCACTCTACTGAATATAATATTAACAAAAGTCGCCGGTTACGTTAGTTTTGTGTGGCCATCAGCCAGTCAGCAGTATAAAAAGGTAGAAATTTTTAAACCGCATGAAGGTTGGAAAATACAACTTTGTATGCACCGACGTGTTTTTATCTCCCACATAGTAGGTACCCATTTCTCAACTAGACTAAATTCATTATTTTTCCACTTTTAGACGAACACCTTCAATTCCGTCAAAACCGCGAAAAAGCTCATAAACTTAAAGTCATGCAGTAAATCCTCGATCAATTTTTATTTTTATGCGCTGATGCAGGTCTTCGTGAGAGTCGGTTTTATATTCCATAAAACGAGGACGGAACAAATTTCGCGTTATTTTATCGCGTGAGAACATGTTGCGGTAATTAAATGTCCGGCTTTCTGGTGCTTTAATTAAGCGTGGACAATTACTTTAGTTCATTTTACGAGTTTTTTTTAAGCAGGAGAAGCCATCGCCAAAGGACTCTCACACCGCTTATGGGGAATGGCTTTCGGCTAATTTGTCTGAATTTTTAGTATTTTGTAGATCTTGACGTCCTCAGTAAAAGTTTTGCAGCAATTAAAATTCTATATTCTATATTATCGTTTCCTAGCGCATTCGCCATCACGTACTATGCATCCAAGTACCGTGCGAGCAAAAATTATTTGCATCAAAGAGGGCCTTGCATCTAAGGACGTAATGCTTAGCCGTAGAGCTTAATACCTGTTGGGTGTCAGTAACTACCTGAATTAACAATCAATCAGTTATTCCGTCATCTTTGACAGTAGTTACAAGTAATTTGATTCATCGCTAATTTTTCCAATTTCTTGAACAATTCACACAATGGGCTTTACGGAACAGCACAAAACATTCATGACTGAAGCGTATTTTCGAGACGGGGTTAGAGTAAAATAAATGGTGAGTGGCAATACAATCCGGGTTTGTTCATGGACGATTTTCACGAACATTTTCCTAACGTTGCTTTTATTGCTGGGGATTTTTATCATTGCCTGAAAGGAACCATGGCTGTGTTTAGGGAAACAGGTTCTATACAACACAAAAAAGGAGCGGAAGACCATCTGCAAGAACATAAGAACTTGTTGCAAACGTTCGTGAAATAATGCAAAATACGCCAACAAATTGTATATGACGCCTGTCCCAAGAAGTGGGAAGATCTTATGGAACATGCAGGACTATTCTTAAAAAGCAGCTAAATTTGTTTCCTTATAAAAAGTATTCCAAGAAATACAAGCCGCCGATTTTGAAAGACGCAGGAATTACTCTCCATGGTTTACCCAAAATTTATTGGAAAGAAATGATTTATTATAGGTACCTGACATTTTTTTCGGATAAAGCCTGGTTCCATCTCTCCGGTTATGAGAATTCTCAGAATACATGAAATTATTTTTCTTTTTTTTTCTGTATATTCCTACTTTGTTTTGTAGACAACAAAAATAAATTTGTATTTGTCTACATATTTTATTACTCATTAGTTTGGCGTATCATGTCATAATATGAATTTGACAAAATTTTAACCTAGATTTGGTTAGATATATCGTCTCCATATCGACAGTGGAAAGGTAAAAGGTCGTAAGCGCCACCTCGGCTGAAAATGAGTTATATATATGGCTAAACTGCTTTTTTTTTCTTTGTCTATCCATCTAAATAATAATTAAATATAAGAACTTTTATGGTGTTTTAGTCATCCATATTTCACGGTCTATTTTTTGAAACTCTTGCTGAACAGACACAAATTTTACCATTTTTGCATAAATGAAACATAAGTCTATCCATTATCCAGTTAAACTCCCATTAAATATTTTAGTTTTGTATAATACACTAGGTGTTGTCGCTTTAGTCTTTATACCTAAATAAGAGTTGCTCAAATATAGTATTTCAGTCAATTAACCTTACCGTGTGCGGCTCGCTTTAAACGTTTTAGTTATTTTGCCTGCACAAAATATACAATATGATAAACGGTTAATCAATATATTTAAATACCTTCAAATTAACATTGTAGTTTAATCGTTTTGTCTTCCTCAAACCAAAAAACTGAGGTGGTTTAGTCTTCACATTTATTTATTTCTTTGTCGGCATGTCGCATTAACCGGCTCTAAACTAAACATTCAGTCTCACTAAATCATTGCAAGTATGACACGCGTTTTTGACACCCTCAGAACTTAACCCCTAAACCTTACCATGTACAAGTTTTGGCTCACACTGATTTTTGTGGTTGGGATGCAGCAGCCGAAAAATACTTTAAAGGTAATCTGACTGGAAAAATAAGCAAAGTGAGAACAGTTACCTTTAAAAATCGAAGCCTTTTAAAGTTTCCATTAAATATTCAATGAATTCCGAAGCCGAAACAGAAGAAATAGAAGTAATAAAAAGTAAAGAACAGGAACTACAAAAAATTTACAAAGTTTCATTGCCCATCTCAAAAAAAAAGTATATCGACTTAAACAAATTATGTACCAATAAAACTATACCGCAAAGATTTCACAACGAATATACCAATTTGACAGTTGCAAACAATATACGAGATACTTTGAATGAGACAGACATTAAAGACGAAGATGTCGAATGAAGTGTATGATGACGTTCCATGATGATGGTGGTGATGCCTCCATTGAAAAATAGAGTTTATACTATTGTTATTATTATTTTTATTTCGTAAAATATTTGTAACACTTAATTTTATTAGTCCCAGCGCATTCTGGAGGAATTTTCGATTGATGTTCGAATATTTAACCTTAATTTAAGAATATCTGTTAAGATGGCGTATTTTTAAAGTAAATTTTGTCAGTTTCACTTAATAGGCTATTTACTTGGTACTAAAATTAAATTATATGGATTTAAGGCAATATGCCCTACAGATAACTGCCTAATCAACAATGCACAATGGCTAAAGCGACACTTATTTTAAAATCTAATAGAAATAAATAAAAGTTAACATTCGCCCCTTAATGACGAAAAATTATGCAACCCAACCCATTCCTTTTCTTTTAATAAAATTTAAGTCATCCAAAAAAAAGATATGAATTTTTTTCCGACAATCTGACCTTTAAATAGATCCCCTGTAAAAGCCAGTTTTTGTCGCTTACGACCTTTTACTTTTCCACTGTCGATATTATCATTGTGATCTAAATCAAGCCCCACGTTTTTTAGTCCAAGGCCCCTTTGATGCAAATAATTTTTGCTCGCACGGTACAATGACGTCGCGTACCTTTTGTTTTTTGTTACCAGATGGCGTCGATAGCACTGTGGAATGTCGATGTCTCATCTCTCTGTCGTGAGAATTGTTACGGAGCATAGACATTCACCTTTAGATACGTACAGGGATATCCAACCAAGACAAGGCGATTTTTTGACTTTTCCTGTAATTTTATAAAAAAACTGAAATAGCCATCTTAAGTCATTTTCTCCCGCGAATTCGAATATCTTCAGCAAAAAACAATTGAACATCAAACAAAAGTACTAGGTGTCACTTTGATATTTTTTTAAATGGAACACCCTGTATATTTTTACATTTTTAAATTCCATATAAAATTATAATTATTTTTTATTAAATGCACTATTAGTCTATACTTCATAGTTTCCGAGATATTGACTCTCGAAAAGTGACATTTTTGAACTTTGACAGCTTATAACTTTCTAACAGTACGTCTTAGAGCAAAACGGCTTACATGTCCCTATCTTCAATTTTTATTATCTTCCCAAAAAAATCAACTTCCAGTTAAACCGGAACAACTATATTTCCTTCTTTCGAGTTACATCCGGTTTAACCGGAAGTTGATTTTTTTGGGAAGATAATAAAATTTAAAGATAGGGACATGTAAGCCGTTTTGCCCTAAGACGTACTGTTAGAAAGTTATAAGCTGTCAAAGTTCAAAAATGTCACTTTTCGAGAGTCAATATCTCGGAAACTATGAAGTATAGACTAATAGTGCATTTAATAAAAAATAATTATAATTTTATGTGGAATTTAAAAATGTAAAAATATACAGGGTGTTCCATTTAAAAAAATATCAAAGTTACCCCTAGTACTTTTGTTTGATGTTCAATTGTTTTTTGCTGAAGATATTCGAATTCGCGGGAGAAAATGACTTAAGATGGCTATTTCAGTTTTTTTATAAAAGTACAGGAAAAGTCAAAAAATCGCCTTGTCTAGTCTTGGTTGGATAACCCTGTACAGCGTATCTCGTGCGCAAAGAAAAGTTAAGGTTTATAAGTGAAAAAATACGTCTGGTCGCACGGCTCGTCGGTCAGATGCCTTCCCTCCCAGCAGGATTGGGCACGTGCACAAACTACTTGTTATTGGCATGTTCTTCTTTAACGACATGCTCAAAATACACTCCAGAACCGGCTCGGCGCCATTTTTGTTGTTTAAGTTTTCTCTGTGTAGGTATTCCTTGTTGTTTATTGTGGGTGTTTAATATTTACGAATTTCTGGTTTTTATGTAGTTTAGTGAATTGTGTTTGTGTTTTTAGTGATTCGGATACTCGGATTGGAATAAAAACAATGACTAGTAACAGCCGTTGTATGATTTTTATATGCCCAAATAGGGGTAAAATACCTGGTATTTCGTATTTTCAGTAAGTATGGAGTAGTGATGTATGTAATATTTGACTTGAGGTTAGGTACGCCATAACATCGATGTTGGGTTTTTTTGCTGATTTTGTTTGTTTTTTATATTCGATTTTACAAGACTAGTTTAATTGACTTGTTCTCTTCCTTTTCGAACTAAAAACAAGACGACGAATCATTTTTAAACACATTTTAGAGACAAAACCTTAATAGTTATTTTCCTAACAAGTGCGCAAAGTGATACTTTTCCGCACGCAAGTACAGTTGGACGAACGACGCGAAGCGGAGTTCGGATAAGTTCTTGCGTGCGGAAAAGCACTTTGCGCACTTGTTAGGAACAACATTTTTCCTACGAGCTTCATATCAGATAACAACAAAAATAAAAATATGATAATTTATTTAATAATTTTTAATTCGACTTTAAAGAAAGAACTATAATATACTTACAACTAAAAATTACATAACAAAAAAAAATAATAGAAAATTAAAAAATTACATAACAATAAAAAAAATAATAGGAAACTAAATTATTTGTTTATAACATTTATAACAAAAGAGCAATTACTCACATTCTGCAAAGTGATAGCCGATCCAGTAAGCTCATTCAGTGGGTGGCTAGTTTTACTTTTCCGCACCCAGTGCGGATAAAAGTCTTATCCGCACTAGTGCGGAAAAGTGTAACTTTGCACACAAAAATGCGTGCGCAAAGTACTACTTTGCGCACGCTCGTAGGAAAAAACAATTTTATATCCTTAAAATCTGATAGGTTTGCAACTACTAAAAATGCTAAAAATCACCACCTTTTTTCCCAACTTGATCAAAAATTGAGAAGAAATTCCAATTTTTTGGCAAGAATTTGGGGCAAATTTGAGCTGCCAACACGTGAAAATAAATTAAAGGTCAACTTTTAAAAATTCTTTAGCAAGTACTTAAATTTTCATGACCTGCCCTGTCTATTTTCCCATTCGTCAATAATAATGTTGCAGTGCGCATGTCTAATCGTGTGTAGCTTTGTTTACATGCGCGAGGACATCAAGATCCAAAAAAATACCAAAATTTCAGATAAATTAGCAGAAAGCCATTTTTTCCCATACTTGGTCCTTTCCCGTAAAATCCGTGTCTACCGATAAGTTGTTGTGGACCGCGATTAACTATAAATAATTATTAACATTAGCGGAAAGCAAACAAACGAAAGAAATTTACTATTATTATTATACATTGAACCTAAAGACCCAGATTTAGATCAGCCACAAACCTAAAACACTGTGTCGTTTCGAGCGCCTTACGAAAACTTTTATGGATGCAGTTACTTTTAATGTTGTGCGAAGTATAGAACAGCAGCAGCATATTATGATAATAAAGACTAAGAAAATGAAATTTTAACTGTAACGTTTTAAACGCTCTTTAAATCCTTTGAAATTTGGTAATCAAAGTTTAAACTCTACAGATTGTACATTTTAGTTCTCGAAAAAGCAATAATAAATTCAGCGTTAATGGTTAAGGATCTATATACGGGGCAAACCAGTAGCAATATCGATATCTGGCCACGATTGAAACAATTGACAATGACTTTAAGTATTTCTCAAAGTATATCGTCTTGTATTTTTGACATCAATTCATAAAATGCAAATTTCTGGCCAATATGTATTACTTATTTACAACAGGCCAACTGGTGTTTTAGGAAAAGAAATCAGTGATGGATTAAAAAAATGTTAGCTCTTCAATATATACTAATAACTAGAGCTGTGCGATTACCGAAAAAGATAATCGATTTTCGATTATTTGAAATAATCGATTATTTCCTATTAATCGATTAATCGAAAATAGTTAGTTATATCCGATTAATCGAAAATCAAAAATAATCCATTAATTGAAAATAGTCGATTATTTCCGATTAATCGAAAATAATCGATTGATTTAATCAAAATAAATCAAAAAGTCGATTCAAATATTAGATCGTTCGTCGATCGATTATTTTGTTGATTGTCTTGCAATAATAAATATGCTATAATATTTTTTAAACCTATTTTTAGGGTAATAGGGCTGCTAATAAATATATAGAGACTTACAGCGATAATAAGTAACTAGCAACTTCAATCATCCAAAAACATACCTATATTTTCGAATAATCAAAAAATAGTTTTTTTGGTCAATTGATTAATCGAAAAATCGTTCTTTTACGATTAATAATCGATTAATCAAAACATCGCAAATTTTTTTTTCGAATATCTAAATAATCGATTAATCGAAAAATATTTTTTTTGGTTAATCGATTAACCGAAAAACCATTTTCTTTTCGATTTTGATTTGATTTTTGATTAATCGGAAAATCGTTTTTTTTTCGATTACTTAATAATCGATTAATCAAAAAATCGTAAAGTTATTTTTTTTTCGAATAATCGATTAGTCGAAAAATACCTTTTTTCGATTAATCAAAAAATATTTTTTTTTGGATTAATAATAATCGATTAATCGATAAATTTTTTTATCTCTAATCGAATAATCGATTGATCGATTAATCGATTTTGTTGCTCACCCCTACTAATAACATGTGTCCTAACTAATTTTACAACACTAACAAGTACAATAATACATAATTAATAAATTTTTAAATCTATCGTCTATTAGGTTAACAACGATGGGTTGTATATTAGTTTGTATAGTGTTAGTGTTATCGGCCGGTATTTAAAGCCCATGGTGGAAACGACTCTGTGAAGGATGGCACAGCTACTAGTTATGTTTGTTTCATCTTGTTCTAGCATTATGTTAGGTTTATTCAAAGTAGGGACAACCTCTTCTTTATTTCTTCTTTTGATTTCTTGTTGACATTCTTCCAAACTATGATGTTGAAAATCATTGCCTTTTCCTTTCTGTCGTTCCTGTACGTCTTACGATATTTATAGTCGACATTGGCGTTTTTGTAAGTAAACAGGTTTCCTTTAAAGCATCTTGCTTGATGAATTTTCTATTTATTAATGATTCATACACATTCTTAATAATTTGTTTTACGACCAATGATAAGTGTTTTCGTTTTTTTCTACTGGATGCAGAACGATAATTTTTCCATGGGCGCACATAATAAAAAAAACTGGTTGAACACAAATTATCCTATGTACCATAGAATCAACACTTCAACAAATTTCTCAAACGCACAAGACACAGGACTGGGTTGTGTAGCTTAGATGGTTTTGATTTATGTTTTTATTTTTAAGAGTGAGTCTTTGTTTTGCCCTTATGGTGCGCTATCTATCTATATCACTGAAACACTAAGGATTATTTAAGAGATTTATTTAATGAACAGCAAAGTAATGAAAGAATGAAAGATTACAATAAATAGTGCGAATAAAATCCAAATTAACGACCTAAGAGTATAAAACTGAGAATTTAAATAGTTCTCTAATAAGGAGAGACATTGCCCTTTCACTTTGGGAAAGTGGTATTCCAGCAAGTTTAAAGAAACAATTTCCACTTAATAGATAACTCTGGCCAAAATGAGATTTATACAAAATTTACACAATAAAAAATTACTAATTACTAGTAAGAACACTTACGCAATTGGAGCAAAATAGACTGGTTCTGGTACAGAACTCTTCGTGACTTCAAAAATTGTTGAATTTAATCTTGACTTTAAACTGAATGGAAAAACGGGCAGAGGTTACCCTTACACTTGAATAATTGTTACAACTCTTTGAGTAAGTAATCCTTCGAGTTTTTATACAGTTTTGCAACCCTTACCAACTGGAAGCTATGTCAGCAATAATTTTGCATGTTAATAAAAGATGGGATGTACTATTAGAAGTGGAACCCTTTATTCCAACCAATTACAAACAATTATTTCTTATCAACATTCGTCTACTGACTCCTCCTACGAAACTAGAAAAGTCCTTGTTTTATACATTATCTTTCCACTACACCTCTTCTTATCAAGCGCAACACCCACTAAGAGCACCACAGCGAAGTACGAGATGCCAATCCATATCCGACACTATATCCTAATTGAACCAGGTCCGGCCCTGGGGTCAATTAACAAGGGTGCCTATCGAATACGAGATTGACTTACCTGCTCTTGATAACAAGGACACTTCTATGCAAAATAATGGTAAACAAGTGAGATTATAAAAATTGTAAATACCGTGCAAGCAAAAATTATTTGCATTAAAGAGGGCCTTGCATCTAAGGACGTATTGCTTAGTCGTAGAGCTTAATACCTGTTGGGTTAGAGTAAATGGTAAGTGGCAATACAATTTGGGTTTGTGCATGAAAGATTTTCACGAACATTTTCCTAACGTTGCTTTTATTGCTGGGGATTTTTATCATTGCCTGAAAAGAACCGTGGCTGGTGTTTAGGGAAACAGGTTCTATACAACACAAAAAAGGAGTAGGAAGACCATCTGTAAGAACAGAAGAACTTGTTGCAAACGTTCGTGAAATAATGCAAAATACACCAACAAACTGTATAAGACGCCTATCCCAAGAAGTGAGAAGATCTTATGAAACATGCAGGACTATTCTTAAGAATCAGCTAAATTTATTTCCTTATAAAATGCAAGTATTCCAAGCAATATAAGCCGCAGATTTTGAAAGACGCAGGAATTACTGTGTGTGAACTTATGCTTGGAGCATGGCGGTAGCCAATTTCAGCAAATTTACGTAATTATTTTTCTTTTTCTTTCTGTATATTCTTACTTTGTTAATTTTGTAAACCACACAAATAAATTTTTATTTGTCTACTTATTTAATTACTCATTAGTTTGGCATAATATCATGCCATATTATGAATTTGACAACATTTTAACCTAGATTTGGTTAGATATATCGTCCCCATATCATTGTGATCTAAACCAAGAAACACGTTTTTTAATACAAGCCCTCTTTGATGCAAATATTTTTTGCTCGCACGGTATGTCACCCTGGAGACCTTTGAGGTATACACCAATAAGGTTTTATTAAAATAAATGACAGGTAGCAAAAGCCAAGACGATATACTTTGACTTTACATAATTCTTTATTTAAAAACTTTAGTAAATTAATGGAAATATTTTCTTCTTTTTTCAATAAATTAGTTTTTATAGAATATTTTATTAACCAAAGCGTACAGCCCCCAATGAAATATTTGAATTGTCTGAATTTAAATAAAATATTGTTACATATTATTGTAAGAACGATTTATTTTAAGTATAAGTAAATATTATTGATCAGAAATTTTCAAAGCCATTTAATACCCATCAGAATAAACTTTTTCTCTGCGTATCCACATGAGGAAAGAAATAGGTGATTATGTGGGGGAACGGGTAGAGAAAGATCAACAGGACACCACTTACAAAGTACGAAATAAACCTTAAACACTTCTATCGTGCTCAGGACTGCGCCATATAAAAACTTTTAGGAAGGCAGTTATTTTTAATGCTCAGCAAAATGCAGCGCAGCATACGACAATAAAGACTAAGAAAATGAAATTTTAACTGTGCCTTAAACGCTTCTCTAAATCCTTTGAAATAGTGCGAGGATAATTTTAAAGTGCCCAAACGAAAATTGTTGCGAGGCGTTTGTTTGTTCGTTTATTTGCTGGTTATATGACAATTGAGGAATGAAACTTTAGTACCCATTTTAATTATCTATTTTTGTTTAAATGTATCTAATTAATTTACGTTAAGTTTAAAAAAATTCAAGAAATAATATTTTTTAAATAGAAACTTTTAGTTGTAATCCCTGTTCACCCCTTTAGGGACACATGTTTAAGCTAAGTTTCAAGAATGTCCTTAAAAAATATTTTTTCCGATATTAATTATTATAATCCTGTTTCATCCCTCCCAAGAAAGAAGAAATAAGTAATTTATTAATTGTAAATTAGAGTATTTATACCGAGTTTTATAAAGTTCGGACCACAAATATTTTTTCCAATATAAACTTTAACACCTCCTGTTCCATCACCTAAGGGCAACATATTATCTTAAAACATTAAAACACATTTAATATTAACATGTTCTTTATTGGTTACCCAATTGGCCTTCGACCGAGGTCCTTCAGCCGCAGTAAAGTTTACATATTATTACTATTTGCTATTGTATAAGTATAAATAATTAAAAAAGAGATCGCTTGTACAAAAAAAAAAACATTAAGTATTATAATAGTATCTTAAAGTCCAAAAACCGTAGTAAAAGCTATTGCAGTTCCATAATGTTTTCATAGGTCGCTAGGTTTGGAAATCTATATCTGGACTGCCTGTCTTCTCTTTTTCTGCAGTGGGGTTCGATTAACTCGATATTATGTTGTCTCTTGGCAAACTTGTTTAACTGTTTTATTCTTTGTTCAATGGGTTGTATGTGTGTTTTTCTGTACAAGAGTTCGTTGCTGGGTTTGTGCAATTGGTTTTGGGGATGCCTCATTTTGGCTATAGCACGCAGAGCTGAAGTTTCTGCAACTGAGATGTTCTTCAGTGTTGAGGGTCTTAGATTAGAAAATATCATATGCCCGTATTCCAAAATGGGTCTGCAGATGGATTTATAAATTTTCACGGCTGTTCTTGTGTTTATTCCTTGGTTTTTAAAAGTTTTTTTTTTTTTTTCTTTATTTATTTATTAAAACACATTTTAATATAGTAAACACAGTACCAATTTTTAACAATATAGGTTAACAATATAAATAGTTATTAGTACTTCCCTCTAAATAGGTTACACCCTTTTTTTAAAAAAAAAAAAATTGCAAAACACTTATACATATACCAGGTGTTTCAATAAAAACTCCCAGGCCAATTATTTCGAAAACTAAAAGTGACATGTAAATTCTGTAAACGCCAGTTTTTAGCCTCTATGATTGGCTTTACAACTGTGTAAAAAATGTGTTATATATGATATATGAATAATACAAGATGTAGGCGGCGCCACGGTGCAAAGAATTTTTTCCATGACAGGAACTTTTAAATGTTATGGTTCCTAAAGATAATTAACTTTTGATCAAATTATGTCCCATAATTTTTTTTTATAAATCCAACATGAACGGAGATATTTGGGGTTAAGTTTTCTTAAAAAATAATTTTACGAGTATTTTAATAATTATTATTTTTAATATCATTTAGCAGATTTTAATTTAATTTTGGTAATGATAATTTTAGTGATAAAACGCTCAACGCTAAATTATTACGTCCAGTGACGTCTCAGATAATATTGGCAAGAAATAAGACGCCACTGAGTTTTTGATAATTTTTATATTTTTTTTTGGATTAAGCAACTAAAAATATCCTTTTCTTGTCTGTTAAATTGTTTCCATATCTTGCTATGTGTGTGTATGAAAACGGCACTAATTTTGAACACCTCATTCGACCCCATTAGTTAGTTTTTGGTATTGTTCTAATTTTCATTAATAATTTTGTATAATTTGTTATCAGTTCTTTCATAAAATTTAAAACATCTTTTAATTTAATAATTTTATTATACTTTAATGTTTTAACTTTGCTTTTAAACAACAAAAAATACAACATATTAATAATTATTTAATGATTTTTATTTTTTTTAGATTGTTTTTATTTTTATTTTTCGAAAACGAAGCAAGATATGAAAACAATTTAACAGACGACAAAGGGATATTTTTAGTTGCTTAATCAGACAAAAATATAAAAATGATCAAAAACTCAGTGGCGTCTTACTTGTTGACAATATTATTTGTTAAGGCGCGCCCCCTGAGACGTCACTGGACGTAATAATTTAGCGCTACACGAGCGTTTTATCACTAAAATTATCATCACCAAAATTAAATTAAAATCTGCTAAAGGATATGAAAAATATTTATAACTAGCGTGTACCCGGCATGCGTTGCAATGCCCGGCATTCGCCCCGGTATACCTACCGGTATATGCCCTGGTATACGTCTTGCTATGGTCGCTTTCTCTGAGATGCCATAATAAGGCGAGTTCTCCATCACGATCGTAAGTCAAGTAATACTTTACAAATTTATAGATACAAACCCGAACAAACCCGGACAAACCCAAATTATTCTATATATTAGTACCCGGCATGCGTTGTTACAATGCCACTTTTTTAATGCTGAAACCTTCCTCGGCCTGCACACAACAACTCACCAAGGTTTCATCGCAATCGGATGAATGGTATAGGAACGTATACGGGACATACAGCCAGACAGACAAACATTCATTTTTATATATATACACGACACTGTTCGGGTGTGTGTAATTTTTTCTACAACCTAAGATCGTTGTACACTTGTGACAATACTATTATACCGAATCCTTTGGGCACGGCACTGTTTGGGTATGTGTCAATTTATCCGCAATCCATGATGTATTTCAGACAATAATATTGTGCCGAACCCTTCGGGCACGGCACTGTTCAAGTATCTGTAGTTTTTCACATTAGTATAGTTTTTTCATAACCCAAGATCGTCTTATGAAATATGTATAATTTTTTCACAACCAAAGATTGCTTTAAAATATTGTGTAATTTTTTCACAAATCCATTTCGTTTTTCTGGTATCCATGATTGTCGCTTAAGAAAACGAAATTAAAGAAATTTTCTGTACCTAAATAACGAAATTTTATACCTGAGCTGTCAAATTTTGACAGGTATGTGTCAATTTTTTTTCCATTTTTTTTATTGTCGAGTATCGTAGCTGCAAGAATGCGATATCAAAAGTAAGAAAAAAAGTTATACTTATACAGGTAGGTGTCAAATTTTTTTAAATTTGTTTCTTCTAGATCATAGCCTCAAGAATCCGATATCAAGAATTAAAAAAAAAACAATTTATACTTGAGCTGTCAAATTTTGACAGGTGGGTGTCAAATTTTTTTTCATTTTTTTTTTGTCGACTATCGTAGTTGCAAGAATGCGATATCAAAAGTAAGGGAAAAAAATATTATATTTGACCTGTCAAATTTTGACAGGTAAGTGTCAAATTTTTTTCATTTTTTTCTTTCCTAGATTATAGCTGCAAGATTGCGAGGTTCAAAATTTAAATAATAAGACTTTAAATCACTGCTGTCATATTTTGACAGGTCTAATAAATTTTTTTACATTTCTTTTTTGTCAAAGATCGTAGCTGCAAGAATCCGATATCAAAAATATGAAAAAAAAAACAATTTATACTTGATTTGTTAAATTTTGACAGGTAAGTGTCAATTCTTTTTTCATTTTTTTCTTGTCCGGGATGGTAGCTACAATATTGTCAAATGAAATATTTCAATTAAAACAAGTTGAAATCACTCCTGTCAAATTTTGACAGCTGTCAATGTCAAATTTGTAACGGCCATTTTTTCACCTAGGTTAGTACTTAAATTAATCCGAAATAAAAAATTTGTTATCGCTTCAAATAAGAAAGTTACACGTGATTTTATGTGACAGCTGTCAAATTTTGACAGATTGACATATACTTTTTTTTTCATGTTAAAAACTTTTTTTGCATTTCTTTTTTGTCCAAGATCGTAGCTGCACGAATCCGATATCAAAAATATGAAGAAAAAAAACAATTTATACTTGATCTGTCAAATTTTGCCAGGTAAGTGTCAATTTTTTTTTCATTTTTTTCTTGTCTGGGATGGTAGCTACAATATTGCCAAATGTAATATTTCAATTAAAAGAAGTTGAAATCACTCCTGTCAAATTTTGACAGCTGTCAATGTCAAAATGCCACTTTTTTTTATTCTATAATGTTCCTCGGCCTGCACACAACAACTCACCAAATTTTTATCGTAATCGGATAAATGGTATAGGAACGCATACGGGACATACACACACACAGACAGACAAACATTCATTTTTATATACAGTGTCACCAGTAAAGTCCGCATTATATGGGATTTTTTTTATTAATAGCTTTATTCAAAATTTGACTTTGGCATCAAGTTCTGCTTCGATCGAGATGAAAATTAAACAAAAAAATAGTAGTCACGTGATTCGCATTATCTGTCAAATTTTAATTTTTTTCAAAAAATAATTCAAAAGTGGGGTTATTTCTGAAAATATCGAAAAAAGTTATTAGAAAAAGTTTTTTTAATGCAGTTTCTAGCCCACGTGCAAAATTTCAGCCGCATAAGATAATTTTGATTTTTTACCTATATTTTGTATAATTGCTCCTTTGCAAAATAAGACTCAACTACATAAAACTTCTTAGTTTTGACAATGCTTTACTTCAGATAAATTTTCTTTAAAGTAGCGCCATATTAAATGTGTGTTTTTCTACAAAATCAAAATTGGGCTATTAAAATTTGGTTGGATGTGATGCAAAGTTTATATGTTTTTGACCCTGTATAAGGTAACTCAATAAAATAAGTATTTTTGAAAACGTAGTTTGTGTTTAAAAGTAATACATGTTAACGTTATTATGACATAGCTTAATAATAAATTATAATATAGGGGTTTTAAATTAAATCGTTGAAAATAGATAAACGTTACGTTGTTAAACTAAAATTTATTTTCCACTTAAAAAACACTTTACTGTGTTCTTTTTTGTTTTAACATTAAGGTGTATTACTTTCAGCCACAAACAACGTTTTCGAAAATAATTATTTTATAAAGTTACCTTGTACAGGGTCAAAAACAAATAAACTTTGCATCACATGCGACCAAACTTTAATAGCCCAATTTTGATTTTGTAGAAAAACACACATTTAATATGGCGCTACTTTAAAGAAAATGTATCTGAAATAAAGCATTGTCAAAACTAAGAAGTTTTATGTAGGTTGCGTTGAGTCTTATTTTGCAAAGGTGGTGCAATTTACAAAATATAGGTAAAAAATCAAAATTATCTTATGCAGCTGAAATTTTGCATGTGGGCTAGAAACTGCATTTAAAAAAACTTTTTTCAATAACTTTTTTCGATATTTTCAGAAATAACCCTACTTTTGAATTATTTGTTGGAAAAAATTAAAATTTGACAGATAATGCCAATCACGTGACTACTATTTTTCCCCTTAATTTTCATCTCGATCGAAGCAGAACTTGATGCCAAAGTCAAATTTTGAATAAAGCTATTAATAAAAAAAAATCCCATATGATGCGGACTTTACTGGTGACTCTGTATATCGATTTATGATCATTTTTATGCATATACACTTTTTCCAAAAAATCCGCCCGCGCTGTTAAGTTCTAAAATTAAACTTGCACTAGTGTGTTAATTTAAAATAGATAGATTAAAATACTCGTTAAAATTATTTTTAAAAAAACTTAACCCCAAATATCTCCTTTCATGTTGGATTTATTAAAATTTTTTATGTGACATAATTTGACAGAAAATTAATTATCTTTAAGAACCACAACATTTAAAAGTTCCTGTCATCGAAAAAAATCTTTGCACCGTGACGCCGCCTACATCTTGTATTATTCAAACACATTTTTTACATAGTTGTGAAGCCAAACATAGAGGTTAAAAACTGGCGTTTACAGAATTTACATGTCACTTTTAGTTTTCGAAATAATTGGCTTGGGAGTTTTTATTGAAACACCCAGTATACCAATTTTTAGATCTCCACCAGTTTTTGTGTCTGAGATACAAAAAGTCCTAAAGAAATTTCAACCTCCGTTCTTATCCCCTTGGGGCTTGGATTTCCAAAAATCCCTTCTTAGTCAATGCCTACGTTATAAGGAGAAGACATCCTCAAAATTTCACGATTCTAGGATAAGGGGTTTAGGCTGGGCGTTGATGAATCAATCAGTCAGTGTCACTTAACAATTTTATATAAAAGTTAAGAAGGATAGGACTTTCCCTTATACTGCGTGTAAGACAGCATTTCCATTTTGCCTACAGTACGAGTAAAACGCATAAACAATTATCGTCTTAAATTTAATAAAGTTTTATAAAGGTCTCAGCACTTTCTCCGGTATATTATTACAAAAGGGTAAATGAGACTTTTTGCCCTAAATAACGGCGGGGCGCGGCATCGTTTACCCGAACTCTAAAAGCAACATTAGCAAGTCGACTGCCGCAACTAGAAACAATGTCTTTAAGTCCTTGACGAACTTAAACTTTAAACTTAAAGACTTAAGGGAACTTGTTCAAAAACTTTTCTTAATTTATCTGAGCTGATGCTTATTATGTGACGAGCATGATAAATGAATTTGCTGCTGTACTGCCTCCACTGGGACAATATTCGAAATATACATCAAAATACAAAATTCGTCGTTAATTTAACTAAGTGGCGTATATGCAAAAATGCGATATTTTGATTTTTACGGTAGAATGTGAATTGACATGGGGCATGCGCTCGCTAAGTGGCGTATTTCAATTCCTAACGGTTTAAAAGTTATGCCGTTTTTTCGTTTAGGCGTACGACTAATAAGCGCTAGGATCGCTTTCGCTAACGGGCATATATGATAATACGTCTATCAGTAAACCTACGTCAAATGGCAACATTGTACTTTATGAGACGTATATGGCTATATCCGCCTGTTTGAGGACGTATGCCAATAAGGTTTTAACCTCAAAATTAGCCGTTATTTTAAATTATCGTGACAAAGTTTAACTGCTACCTCTACAATAATAAACCCTTTAAAAAAATTACAAAATAAACTTATTAAATGTATTTACAAGCTTCCTTTTTTAGAACCAACAATAAATTTATACAAACCACTAGGATATTTAAACTTAGAAAATTTGTATAAATTAAAAATATGTGTAATTATTCATTCAATATCCACTCATCAAAAAAAATCAAAAATCACATTCCAAAAATTAAATACTGTACATAATCATGACACAAGGCAAAATTAAAGTATTTTAGCAGTAAATATTAAAAGCAATATTGGTAAAAGATCATTATTATACAATGGGGTTATAATTTATAATACCCTACCAAATATGTATAAAAATATAAAAAAATTGACACTCTTTAAAAAGAAAACTAAATTGTATTTTTTAAAGAAATAAAAGCACTCTAATTTTATTCGGAAATTCGTTTTAAAATTGATGTAAATTTGACTATTTTATTAATTTTATTTGTATTGTATTATGTATTGTAATTCTATATTTTTGTAAAAAAATTTTGTTTATATTTGTTTATTTTTAAGTTAGTGTAATATTTTCCCTGTAATGGACTTATAAAGTTCGTTGGGAATTACTTAATAAATAAAAAAAAAATTGTTTTGGAGTTCTATTGCATAGTACTTACATATTGACTCTATTGGTAAAAAAAATGGTTGTACTCGTTAAGTGGAGGAATGGGACACAAAATGCAGTCAATTTTAATGAGTTGGTAGTGTTAGATAAGACTTTACAAGAAGGGAGCCAGGTTAAAATGTTATATAAAAAAAAATTGTACTATGGAACAGCTGTGGCAGTCGAAAATATAAATGATTACGATTCGGAAGATGAGTTACCGCTAATTCATTTTAAAGAGATAATAAGTAAGGAAATGAAAGAAGAAATCAGTCATTCAAGTGGCAAGGATTGAAATGGATTTAAAAATATTAAAACCAGTAGTCTTAATGTATAATAATGTATGATACATGCTTAAGAAATATACCGGCCTATATAAAAATTGAACAATAAATCATTTTACTAATAGGCGTATATTGGTAAATGCAATAGGCGTATATCAAAATGCAATAAAAAATAATTTTACAGAGTGGCGTATATATTTTTTTGGCCATATCTCTTCTGTTGATAGTAATGTTATATCTTTATAGATACCTTTGCCAAAGTGCTCAAAGGACTCATCGATATATCTAAGTTGATTATTATATGCGTTTTAGTTCCAGAATTACGAGCAAGTCAAATATACTAAAATCTTTAAAAGGCTCTCCTGGAAAGTTAACAAAACTGATATACGCCACTTAGTCAAATTAACGATGAATTGTAAGAAGGGCCAGTCGCGCGAGGCAGCATAGTCAATAAGCCCTAATTATTTGAATTTTATTTTTTGCCCTTTTTCTTGTAGGGTTTCCATATTATAGTTCTTTGCTTTCTATCACAAAAAAAATAAAGTCGCCACAGTGGATCTTTTCCCGTGCGTCATCAATCAACGATCAGGGCTCAACGTGATTAATAACTCTGCATCCTTATTTATTACAGTAACAAGTTTGAATAAAAGCATAAAAGAACGTCTCCAAGATTCCGCAATAATATAACGTGCTAGACAAGAATAACACTATAAACGTCAATTAATTACTTTTTTTATTTGTTTAGTTGACTACCGTTGTATTTTAGAACGTCATTGTCAACCTTGTTTGATCTGCCAATCTAATTCGTATTTTGTAAATTTGTGTGCCTTAAAACTGTTCCTTTTTCTAAAAATAGTTCTTTTTAGAGCTAATTATACTCACCATCTGTTTTGGCGGTAAGTATTTATGGATTTTTATAATAATTTATTTATTTTAAATATTCTAACCGTGAAAGTTCTTTGAAAAGTTTACGGCAGTGGCTAAATTCCCTTAAATGAAAGGATGTCAAAAAATTGACTTTTGCGATTTTAATAGTCAATAAAACACCAAACTTTTCTAGATTTTAAGCTTTAAAAATAGTATTAAATGCATTAACATTTGTTTGTCAATTTCTTTTAGATAATAGAGAATGCCGGGCAAAACTTAAAATAAATAATAATTTTTCGAGATATTATGTAGGTATACGTCAAACGGGAGGCAGGCACGTTCATTTTATGAACTTAGAGTTTGTTTTGACTTTTTTCGTCTCGTAATTTTGATTTGACTCATACGATTTTGATGAAGTGAAAGTGATGACGCACGGGAAAAGAACCACTGTGGCGACTTTAAGTTGCCTCGTCTTAATCTACACTAAAGATTTAGCAAGACAGGAGTACAATTACCTAGAGTTTTAAGTTAAAATTGGCTGGATTGTGGAATGTGTTGAGCTACATTTATAATTTTGGAATAAACAGTGAGCTACCTAGTCGTAAGCAACGTAATAATACCATTATCAATCCGAATATTGAATTTTTCAGGAACGATGTATTTGGGAGTTTAGACTAGCAATATGAATGCCAAAAGCTTACCTGTTAGTTTTTAAAAATTTTCGTCTTAAATTCGTTAAGCTTTCTAATGTATAATTTTGACATTAAATAAATCCTTTTCTGTTTCACGAAAAATAAGTAAAAATTACATTTCTGACTTAGGTTGGTACCTGCACCATTAGCACCACGCCATAGTCTTAAAAAAGAAAAACAACTTTATAAAATAAACCTTTCAAAATTAGCTGTTTGAATTTGCCTGTTTTTTTAATGTTTTCCTAGTTTTTATCGGGTTTTTATGATGTGACGATTGTTAAACTTTCTTAGTTCGTTTTTATAAAAGCGATATAACTCAACAATACAGTAAGTGATTCCCGGTTTTGTTCGACATTATGACGAACCAGGTAACGAATCATTCTGAAAATTTTTTTGTTTACTGTTTACATAAGCGGAGATGACCTACTTAATTAAAATATTATTGACAATACAGTCTTGTATCAAAATGTTGTGGGACATTATATTACATTACATATTCGAAAGGGGATATTCTGTAATTTATTTTATTTATTACATACACTCCTATTAATTTCTTATCAACTTTCTTTAACATTATCATATACCTATCTCTTACCGTTTGTAAAATAATAATTAAATTCCATTTTTTTTTTGACGGAAGCGTTAACTTAAAGTAATAATATCCTCATATTTGGTAAACAGTTAAATAATACCATGGGGCTTTCAATCCTACACCCAAATGTTAGTTCCGTTATACAGGGTGTCCGGAAAATACGTGTACAACGTTTGACGACAGACTCCTCACGTCAAAATAGGTCGATCGAAGCCGACTTAGTTATATCCAAAATTGTCTCGTTTAGCCGGTAGAGAGTCAAAAATTTGTAAAAATATTGGTTTTTCCTAAATTACGTGAAAACTTGCTAATCGATTTTAATGATTTTTAGTATGTAGACTAATACTATAAAATTACGTTTTCTAGTAGTATAGTCACCGGCTGTAAATAAGTGTAAGTGTTATAAAAGTGATATAATACGTCAATATTTCTCCTCATTTTTTATATGAACGGCGTTATGACAACCTAGATATTTTTGTAGAGTGACCGGATGTATTTGAAAGCTATTTTACCCTCTTTATTATTTTTCGTTGAATGAGCTGTTTTGCCAGAAGAAAATATTTACAATATTTAGTATTATTAGTAATAATATTTAAATCAAATTACCTGTAACAAAATTTTTTTAAGTGACCCTGTTGCTATGGCATTTAATAATTTGACAATTATTGACAAATTGTCACCAGTCTATGAAATTTACTCAAGTATACGATCAACATTCTTGAATTACAAGTTCATTTTACCATTAAAAATGGAAAATTATACGAACTCTGAGAAGGTTGACATGCTCTTGGTATACGGGTTTTGTCAAGGAAATGGGCGTCAGAGTGTTAGGGTTTACATGGAGAGGTTTCCTAACCGTCGAATACCAAACCACCAAACATTTGCCAATATCGAGCGTCATCTTCGGGAAACGGGCAGCTTTGAGAAAAACTTTGAAGGCAGGGGTCGTATGCGAACAACTCGAACTGTGGAAACAGAAGAGATGATTCTGGAAAGAGTTAAAGAAGAACCAAGTACCAGTACCCGTCGCTTAGAACGTGAGTTACATGTTCCTAAAACGATTGTCAATGAGGTTTTAAAAGAACAGTTGTTACATCCTTATCACGTGCAAAAAGTCCAGGACCTTTTACCGACTGATCCCCCCATGCGGCTTACATTTTGTCAAATTATTAGAAACAAAAGAATCCGTGATCCAAATTTTTGTAGAACAATTATGTTTACTGACTAGGCGTGCTTTACAAGATCTGGAGTAACCAATCTGCACAAGGAACATATTTATTCCGATGAAAATCCACATGCCATTAAAGTTGCACATCATCAGCATCAATTTAAATTAAATATTTTGGCAGGTATTATTGATCGCTACCTTATTGGTCCCATTGTTATTCCAGACAGGTTAGATGGAAATATTTATTTAAATTTTTTGCAAGACACATTACCAATTCTTCTGGACAATTTGGCCCTTTTACTTCAGAGGGAAATGTGGTATATATGCATGATGGTGCCCCGCCCCATTTTTCCGTTGCCGTTCGGCAATACTTACATCATCAATATCCCAACCGATGGATTGGAAGGGGCAATGATGCACCAGTAAAATGGCCACCACGTTCTCCTAAGTTAAATATGTGTGACTTCTTTTTGTGGTGCGCTATTAAAACATAAGTTTACAAGACTCCGGTAAACACACGCGATTATTTATTGCAGCGGATTTTAAATGCAGGCAACCATTTTATATATGCATGATGGTGCCCCGCCCCGTTTTTCCGTTGCCGTTCGGCAATACTTACATCATCAATATCCCAACCGATGGATTGGAAGGGGCAATGATGCACCAGTAAAATGGCCACCACGTTCTCCTGAGTTAAATATGTGTGACTTATTTTTGTGGGGCGCTATTAAAACATAAGTTTACAAGACTCCGGTAAACACACGCGATTATTTATTGCAGCAGATTTTAAATGCAGGCAACCATTTTAATAACCCTGAGACATTAGATAGGGTCCAATATCATTTTTAAGGAGTGTTAATAAGTGTATTCGGCAAGATGGCGGTCATTTTACACATTTGGTTAAGTAATGTTTTTGTTTTACTTAGTTCCTTACAATACATACTTTCAACTTTGTTGTACTTTGTTTTATTTTTATTGTTAATAATTGATGTATGCAGGTAATTGTAAATATTTTCTTCTGGCAAAACAGCTTATTCAACGAAAAATATTAAAGAGGTAAAATAGCTTCCAAATACATCCAGTCACTCTACAAAAATATCTGGGTTGTCATAACGCCGTTCATATAAAAAATAAGGAGAAATGTTAACGTATTATATCACTTTTATAACACCTCCACTTATTTCCAGCCAGTAACTTTACTAGTACTACTAGAAAAGGGCCTTTTTTAAGGTATTAGTCTACATACTAAAAATCATTAAAATCGATTAGCAGGTTTTCACGTAATTTAGGAAAAACCAATATTTTTACAAATTTTTGACGCCCTCTACCGGCTAAACGAGACAATTTTGGATATAACTAAGTCGGCTTAGATCGAACTATTTTGACGTCAGGAGTCTGTCGTCAAACGTTGTATACGTATTTTCCGGACACCCTGTATAGGATGGTTTGTAAGTTTAATAAAATGCACTAAATCTACCGACAGTTACAGCACCTGTATCGGCAATAATTTAATAAATTTAAGCAGCTTTTTAAATTAGTGATTATATATGTCGTAGGCTGATAGTGAAATCCGTCATTTCATGAAAAGCCTAGTCACTTCATGAAGCGTCGCGTCGGCAGATTGTGTAAAAACATTAAATTACCCGATCTGCCGCGTCACTTCATGAAGAGACCTTGACGTTTCGGCGTATTATGTATAACACAATCTGCCTAATTTTAAATATCGTCACTTTATGAAATGCCACAAAAACAAGGCATATTGTGTAATTCTGTCTAAAAGGTATATTGGCAACTGGTTTGTTCGGGTTTGTCAGAACATTTTTTTAATTTTTATAAAATAATATTAGTTGAAAAAATTTAATTAAAAAAAAATGCTCTGGGGAACAACGAACAAACCAGTGGCCAATATACCTTTTAGACGGAATTACACAATCTGCCGACTGACATGACATTGTTAAGTACTACATGAAGTGACGATATTTAAAATTAGGCAGATTGTGTTATACATAATACACCGAAACGTCAAGGTCTCTTCATGAAGTGACGCGACAGATCGTGTAATTTCATGTTTTTACACAATCTGCCGACGCTTCATGAAGTGACTAGGCTTTTCATGAAATGACGGATTTCACTATCAGCCTACGGCATATATAGGGTGTTACGTTTAAAAGAAAACTTGTGGTCATTTTTTAAGTAAGCGAATTAACTGTATTTTAAAATTACCCTGTATATAGCAACAAAGATTTCGGTATAGAATTGAAAGACCGAAAAGAAATGCTATGCCTAGGGCCGATCCTAGCAGGTGTGCAGCGCGTGCACCGCACGCGGGCGGCCAAAACAAGGGGCGGCGAGATAGTTCTCTCAATCAAGTAAAACTTTTTACGAATTTCTCGAAATAAAAATAAAGTGAGATTTATCAAACAATAAAAGATAACTTTAAATTAACATCGAAGAAGAAAACAATATTTTTGTGAATTATTTCAAATGGATTTATTTATTAAAGATTTTCAATTAAACCAGCCAGCGCCAGTGGTGAAATTTCTAGGTTTTTTGATGTGGTACAAGAGGTATAATTACTTTTCTGCGTCCCCATATTATGTGAATTAGGTTAACATTGACAGTAAATAGTCAATTTGTCAGAAGAAAATAAATTTTACAAAAGAAGTATTTAGAATAAGAAAAATTACAAGTAATACATTGAATGAGTCAACAACCGAGAAAGAAAAATAAGAAAAATATAAAAAATAATGAAACCGAGTCCGTAGAAGAAAAAAGTTCAATTTCCCTATTAACAGTGACAGACGATGTCAAAATTAATGACGTTTCTAACCTACATGACGTACATGAAAAACTTTATAAAGAAATAATCAAAACTAAAGATGAACTTCTGACCGCTAAAGACACAATTATTAAAGAATTGGAGGAAAAAAAATTGTTACTAAAAGAAAAAATAGCTTTTCTTTCTGGAAAATGTCAGAACGAAAATAGAATTAATTGTATTTCTTATAGTGAAGCTGCTAATTCACACGTAACAACAAAATCTAAAGTGACCGATGAACACCAGGAAAAAGAGAAAATCAATAAAGTATTTAAAAATGTTTTAAATATTAAACCGACAATCAAACAAGATAATAAGAAAACTAGACAGGAAGTAGGAAAACACATCAATCCAGCCAAACTAAATGTCGAAATAACAAAAATCGATAATTTGAAAGACGGTGGTATTAAGATAGTTTGCAACAGAAAGGAAGAAGTTCAAAAAATTCAAAAAGAAGCGGAAAATCACTTAGGGAAAAATTATATACTGGTAGGTCCAGAAGAAAAAAAACCTAGAATAAAAATTGTTGGAATTGAAGATGAAATGGGTGAAGACGAATTAATTACAAGTATATTAGAAAAGAATAGTTTTATAAAAAATGCAAAAATAAAACTAATTACAATTAAAAAAATGCAAAAAAAATATTTAGCAATTTTGGAAATAGATGGCCTAAATTTTAAAAATATTATGGAAAAAGGATTTATTTTTATAGATTTTTCTGTATGTGCAGTTTATGAACATGTTGACATTGCTCGTTGTTATAACTGTTCAGGATATTACCATTCAGCTAAAACTTGCACAAAAATAAAAGTATGCATGAAATGTGGTAACACTGGACACAATCCCAATGAATGCACCATTTCCAAAGAAAACATTATTTGCCCAAACTGCAGTGAATTCAATGAAAAATATAATACTGGGTATTTTATAAACCATTCACCATTTGATTTTAATTGTGAAATATTTAAACAAAACATCGACAAAGCTAAAAGAAAAATTGATTATAGTATTGAAGAATAGCAATTACAAAATATAGTAATTGAAGAAAAGTTAGTAAAACGTGATGAAGAACATAATAAAATTTACCATTTAAATACACAAGGATTTTTGAAAATTAGAGACGAAATTAAGCAGTTTGTAGTGAATAAAAAACCGTTGGTATTGTGTTTATCAGAGACTCACGTAACAAACGAAATAAATAGTCACGAATTAGAAATAGACAATTACAATTTGTATCGTTGCAACTCAAATTCAAACCATACGGGAGGACTCTTAGTTTATGTATATTATAAAATTATAGTCAATACTTTTAAAGACATTTCTGTGGACTATCAATATTGGTATATTTATATAAATTTAAAAATTAACAGACAGTTTTACGAACTTTGTGTTTACTACAGATCGCCTAGTGGAAATATAACGGATTTTCTTACATTTTTTGAAATGCAATGTAATTTGATATGGGAAAAAAATGGCACAGTGATACATATTGGAGACTTTAATATAAATTTCATAAATAATGATTTTTATGTTAAAAAATTTAAACAAATAATCAATATAAATGGTATGAAGCAAATGATAACAGATTACACCAGAGTAACTAATAAATCTAAAACAATTATTGACTTAATAATATCAAACGACCATTATTTAAATACCAGTGTTGTACAGGAGCCGAAAATTAGTGATCACGATTGGATTTATGTAAATATTGAAAAGTTTTTAGAAGACAGAGATAAAAGTAAAATTATGAAGTATGTTGACTACAAAAAATTGTCAAATGAACTATTATCAAGTGTCTGGAATTATAATAGTTTAAATGTAAATGTTTTGTTTGACAATATAATATGTAATGTTGAAAAGTCTATTAACAAAATTGTAATAACAAAGATAGTCACCAATAGAAATCATCCGACACCATGGTTTAACAAAATTATTATGGAAGCGAAGAAAAAACGTGACAATATGTATAAAAAATTTATTATTACCAAAAGTTCTAATGATTGGGAGGAGTACAAAAAATTAAGAAACTGTTGTGTCAGTGTCTTACGAAAAGAAAAAGAAAAATATTATGATGAACAAATAGATAGAAATAAATATGATCCAAAAAGAATGTGGAAAACTTTAAAGAATTTTGTCAAGCCAACTACAAAAAGTGAAATAAAGGAAATGATATTTAACGGCAGAAAAGAAACAAATCCGTATTGTATTGCTGAAAATATGAATAATTATTACGTTAATAGTATTAAAAAAATAGTTGATGATATCGAGGTTGGAAATGAAATATTATGTCCTAAAATTGCTACATGTTCCAATATCATTGAAGAATTCTGAGAAGTTTCATTAAAAGAATTAAAATTTAAAATTAACAAACTCAAATCAAACAATAATTATAGTGAAATTTTATCAAAAAAAGTAATGAAAGAAACTTTTACAAGCACAGGTGAAATTATATTAAGATTAATCAATACCTGCCTAAAATATGGAGAAATACCTGAAGATCTAAAATGTTCTATTATAACACCAGTTCCAAAAATTAAAAATACAAAAAAAAGCTGTGAAATGAGGCCAATAAATATTTTATGTTTTACCTATCTATTATTGATCTATAATACCTTAGAAACGGAATATGTTATGATAGCAATAATACCTGCTATCACACCTAGGGCATTATAAGCGGGCATTATGATAATGCCCGCTTGTAGAATACTTGGTCCAGAGAGAGTTCGGACTGTATTTTTCCGACTAAAAATAATAAAGTTTGTTAAACATATGTATTAAAATAAAATCAATAACTTACCAGTTCCTGGAAATATGCCATTAAAACATTTTCGGTTATTTGAAGAATTGTGTTCGTATCTTTCCAAATACCAAATATGCCATACTCCCGATCATACTGTTGCCTTGATTTAACTGGCAAAAGATTTTCGGTCGCTTTTATGACCTTTTCTCTTATATTTTGTGGAATTTCTTCCATTTTGAGCAAATCGTTAAATAAAAAATGCCAACTGACTAACTGACAGAAACATCAAAGTCAAACTTAACACCAGTCATTATCTACTTACGTATACAGGTACAGGTGCAACTTATTTTTTATATTGCGAATAAATAATGTAATTAGTCATTGAAAAACTCTTTTTTAGGTAAAACATAAAGCATTGTATGCACCACGGGCTTTACTGGACTATAATGCCCATCAGGCAGAAACCTATCCCTCGGGCCAGAGGCCCTCGGGCTATTTCTACCTTCAGGGCATTATAGTCCCCGTAACGCCCTTGATACATAAATAGCTATTATGGGATATTGAAAAATTATTAGAAATGACAGTTTATGAACAGATACTCGAATTTATTGAAGAAAACAAAATTTTAGTAAATATGCAAGGATGTTTTAGAAAAGGATATTCAACAGAAACGGCAATCCAGTCTGTAATTGAAAATTGGAAGCGAAGCGTTGACAAAAATGAAGTTGTATTGGCAGTATTTTTGGATTTTAAACGTGCATTCGAAACAATTGATAGGGATAAATTATTAAAAAAATTATATCAGTATGGATTAAGGGGAGTTGTTTATAAATGGTTTCAAAATTATTTAAGTAATAGGCAGCAAAAAACAAAAATTGATAATATTTTTTCTAAAAAGGAATATAATAATATTGGGGTACCACAAGGTAGCATTTTGGGTCCATTATTATTTATTCTTTATATAAATGATATGCCAAATGTTTTAAAACAAAGTTTTATTCAAATGTTTGCTGACGATACCTTATTATATATAAAGGGTAAAAATATTCTTGATTGTATAGACATTTTAAATTTTGAATTAAAAACTTTATCAAACTGGTTAAAGGTAAATAAATTAAAATTAAATGTTTCTAAAACAAAATTTATGGTTATTGGAAATAGCATGATTAATACAGACATAAATATTTTTGTTGATGATGAAAAATTAGAAATTATAGACTCTTTTAAATATTTGGGAGTAATTTTAGATTCTAAGTTAAAATTTGAATTACATTTTGAAAATCTGATATCTAAAATTGGAAAAAAAATTAATTATTTAAAAAGAATTAGTCAAAATTTGAGTTTATTTTCACGAAAAACAATTTATAACCCTATAATTTTACCTCATTTTTTATATTGTTCAACTATTTTATACACAGCAAATGATGGGGTCTTTAATAGACTCCAAGTTTTGCAAAATAAAGCTATGCGTATAATTTTAAATGTGGATAAATATACGAAAATAAATTTAATGTTAACGAAACTTCAGTGGTTAAATGTTAAAAATTTAATATTTCTTTTGATTTGTACTTTTATTTTTAAAATACAACATAACTTACTGCCTTCTCATTTGAAAGATTTTATAACTCAAAATTTTGAAAATCATAACTATTCAACCAGGTATAATAAAGATTTTTGTCTAGGTAGGGTATCAAAACATTTGACATATAAATCGATTTTCTATAAAGGATTAACTGAATATAATAACTTGAATATTTTAATTAAATCCCAGACCTCTTTAAAAAATTTTAAAAAATTTTAAAAAATCATTGAAAAATTATTTATTTAAAAAACAAAATAGTGACTGATAAAAAATTTTTAAAGATGATATTGTTAAATTAGTTCAAATATTTTATATAACTTGTTAAATTGTAGCACATTGCTAAATAAATCTTGTTACTACTACTACTACTACTACTACTACTACTACATATCAATGGAATTTACTAAAAAACACGTGAAAACTCTTACTTTAAAACCGTTAAGTGAAACAAGATGGGAAAGTCGTATCAATGCTATTAGACCCCTAAAATTAGAGCTAAAAAAACATTATTACCGCATTAAAGGCCTTAATTGAACATACCACCAGAGACACGAAAACAAAAATGGGTGCTAAATCAATAATTAAAAGTCTTGAAACATTAAAGTTTTTGTGTTCAATTTTAATTTGACATGATTTATTATCAAGAATTGATGTATTGAGTAAAATGCTTCAAAATCCTAAATTAAACATCGCGGAATGCATTAAAGGCTTAGATAATCTTAAAAAATATTTAGTTTCCCAAAGATCTGACGATAATTTTAAAATATTTGTCGATTCAGTAACAACACTTGCTAGAGATTTAGGTATTGATCCCGAATTTTCCATCTCGAAGCTCAGAAAAAAAGTTAGTTTATTTGATTACGAGGGCAGTGATGGACCAGTTTTAAATCCCTTCCTGCAATTCAAGACTGCTTTCTATTTTGCAGTTCTTGATTACGTGATCTCTTCGATAAATGAAAGATTTACCTTATTATCTAAGTGCTATTCAGTATTCTGCTTTCTGTATGAGTTTCACACCATTCTAATGATGACTTCATAAAAGCCTGCATGGACTTAGATATTAAGTTACAGGTACAGGAGGAAGAAACTAGTGTGAAAAATATAGACGGTATACATCTCTTTAATGAAATAACTTCATTTAAAGATATTTTTCCAGGTAAAAAACAGCCAATTAAGATATTAGAAATTTTAGTCAAAAATGATCTCATTCCCTGTTTTCCAAATTTTGCTCTAGCAATAAGGATTTTTTTTAACCTTACCTGTTACTGTGGCTTCAGGTGAAAGAAGTTTCAGTAAATTAAAAATTATTAAAAATTACTTGAGAAATAATATGACACAAGAAAGACTTTCAGATTTGGCCATCATCTCTATTGAATCCGAAATCTCTGAAAAAATTGATCTCACCGCAATTATTGACCAATTTGCTTCTCAAAAAACCAGAAAAATTATTTTATAGTTAATTATTAGGTAGTCTTCGAGGAAGGAGTGATTTATATACTTTTCGTTTCGCGAGATTTATGCTTTAGTACTTTTTGTTATTTTGTATTTTCTGGTAAATACTGTTGTTTTACATTTCTAATTATAAAATGTCTATTTTTGTTTCAAAAGTAATATTTTTGTTGGTTTATTATTTTAAAAATTAAGAAAAATTCTTTAGAGGGGCGGCATAATAGGTCTTTGCACGCGGGCGGCCGGCATCCTAGGATCGGCCCTGGCTATGCCTTCCTATAGCATCTTTTCGAAAATTGATTATTAACGGAGTGACAGGGTGTTAAAGTTAAATTTTATATCCAGTTTTAAAATACATAAGTTACTAGAACAATAAATTAAATTAATTCGAAAAAGTTTTGTCTGTTTCCTTCTGCCAAACTCATCCCCAGACGCGTTTCGCCGTTTACGGCTCATCAGTGAGGCTTAGTTTGGCAGAAGGAAACAGGGCTCAAAGACAAATCACTTGTCAGGATCGATTATCGACGAGAATTATAGAACCCGG
Source organism: Polydrusus pterygomalis (assembly GCA_963969555.1). Lineage (NCBI taxonomy): Eukaryota > Metazoa > Arthropoda > Insecta > Coleoptera > Curculionidae > Polydrusus > Polydrusus pterygomalis. The sequence goes on along the minus strand of OZ018376.1, from coordinate 155,134,531 downwards.
TGCGACATCTTGCGTGAGAATTAATATCTGTGGTCCGGCACTTGTACCGGTTTTGAGAGCACACTTGCAAAATTTTCTGTTTTTACAGAATAACCCCTTTACGACTGACCTTTTCTAAGGTACCGTACTGGGACGCAAGATGTCGCACCGGGTTCAATAATTCCCGTCGATAATAAATTAAATGTTCAAATCAAAGGTTCAAAGTGACGTGTTTCCTCTTCAATGCATAAATTAATTCTTTTTAAAAAATTCCGACAAACTCCATGGAGTATTCCTTCCTTTCTTATATTATGTTTAAGGTTGAAAATAAATTATAATGATTTCGTATTCGCAAGCAATGTTATTTTTGCGTTTTTCTCGAAAACGGTTAGATTTATCGAAACATACCTTTTTTATGTCAAAAGATTATGAGAATAAAAATATTCATACAGTGTAGGACAAAAAAGTTGGGATCATTCAAATTAAAGTATAGGCTCCTACAGTGTCACCATTAAAGTCCGCACCATATGGAACTTTTTTTTATTAATGAGGTTAGTTTTTAAAATTAAACATCAGCAATCATTTTTGCTTCAAATTAGACTAAAAATTATATATTCAATTGTCACCATATGTCATTCGGTATCTGTCAAAAATGACATTTTTGTCAAAAAATGCTGAAAAATGGCATTGTTTTACCGAATTTCAAAAAATGTTATAAGAAAAAGTTGTTTCTAGTACAATTTTAGGCCTAATTACAAAGTTTCAGATGTCTAGCGCAAAGTTGATATTTTTGCCATTTTTTCAAAGTAACTTCTTTTATATAATGTAAGTTGGCTTAATAGATTTTAAACTATTTGTTTATACCATACTTAATAATTTATTTAGTTTGTATGCTTATTTTTTCACTAGAATACCATTTTTTTTCGAAATATAGAATTAGAGGCAAAAAAAATTTACACGGGTGGTGCAAAGTTATCATAATTTAAAAATTTTAACAGATAGACATCATAGGTATGTTCTATTTTTTTAATAGTACATACACGTAAAAAGTTTTAAAAAACTTATAGTTAAATTCCCAGATATCAGATTAGTTTACAAATTTCAAATGACAAATTATATTATTTATTATTTCAGAAAAATGTTATTTTATAGTATAATTATAACTATCATTATTAGGAGCAAGGAACAAAAAGGAACGTAAATAATAATTTTAAATAGGTAACACAAAAGCAATATAAATTTCACATTTCAGTGTGGCGTCCTCCTAATAATGATATTTATAATAAATTATATTTAGTATAAAATAACATTTTTATGAAATATTAAATAATATAATTTGTCATTTGAAATTTGTGACCTAATCTGATATCTGGGAATCTATTATAAGTCTTTTTACGTGTATGTACTATCAAAAAAATAGAACATATGACGTCTATCTGTTAAAATTTTTAAATTATGATAACTTTGCACCACCCGTGTAAATTTTTTTTTGCCTCTAATTCTATATTTCGAAAAAAAATGGTATTCTAGTGAAAAAATAAGCATACAAACTAACTAAAATATTAACTATGGTATAAACCGTTGCCTACGTTAGATCTAACGTAGGCAACGTATAAACAAATAGTTTAAAATCTATTAAGCCAACTTACATTATATAAAAAAAAAGTTACTTTGAAAAAATGGCAAAAAATTCAACTTTGCGTTAGACATCTGAAACTTTGCATGTAGGCCTAAAATTGTACTAGAAACAACTTTTTCTTATAACATTTTTTGAAATTAAGTAAAACAATGCCATTTTTCAGCATTTTTTGACAAAAATGTAATTTTTGACAGATACCGAATGACAGATGGTGACAATTGAATATATAATTTTTAGTCTAATTTGAAGCAAAAATGATTGCTGATATTTAATTTTAACTAACCTCATTAATAAAAAAAAGTTCCATATGGTGCGGAATTTAATGGTGACACTGTATCTGGCGCCCTCTACAAAATGCGAATAAACGGTGGGCAAATTTTTATTCCTTATCCCGAAAAAGCCCCATATACGAGATTTCGTCAAAATATTAGGAGCGTGGCAAAAGGTATTGCAAAAAAACTGCAAATAAAATTTAACTTTCACAAACAAAACCAACCCTGTATTTCGTTAATAATCAATTTTCGAAAAAATTTTATAGAAAGAGATAGTATTATTTTTTGTCTAGAATTATCCTCTAAATTTTTTGCTTATCATTTCCAGACACCCTGTACGAGTAAAATCATAAGAGCTGTCTTTTTCCAGCTGTAAGTATGAGTAACAGACATAGACAATTTACCTTTAGATAAGCAAACAATAACCACGAAAGTGGCAGATTTATGGCCTCGCGCATGTAAACAAAGCTAGACACTATTAGACATGCGCACTGCAACATTATCGTTTGGCGAATGGGAAAATAGACAGGTCCGGGCTTTAAAATTTAATTTGAAGAAATAGTCCATGCTTAAAGTGGAGTTGAAAGTATGAAAAGGGAAAGAAAAACACAAAGTCTTCCTCCACTAGTTTAATGGAAAAAAAATTCCAAATATTAAGGGTCTCTACATGTTTCGAACGTAGAAACGTTCATCTTCAGGAGACAGAAAGTTTTAAATCTATGCTGATGGTGTTAGCAAAAGAGAAACTGAAATTTAGAACCTTAATGGAGCTTTATGAATTTAAACAGAAGTGTAGAAGAAGCATGGGTAAAATTTAAATTCTTGCCAAAAAAGGTAGTGATTTCTGGCATTTTTAGTAGTAGCAAACCAATCAGTTTTTAAGGATAGAAAATTGTTTTTAAGGTTTTGTTTTTAAAATTTGTTTAAAAATTAATCGTCGTCGCGTCGAAAAGGAAGAGAACAAGAACAAGTGAATTGAACTAGTTTTATAAAATCGAATATAAAAACAAACAAAACCAGCAAAATAACCAATCTACGGTGTTATCGCGTGCCTAACCTCAAGTCAAATATTAGTTGAAATATTGGTAAAATCTTGGGTACCTACATCCACAACATTTTCAAGCAAAATTTCTTGTTCAAGAATTTGAAAAGTGTTGACCCGTGGAATACTGGCTTTATTAAAAGCTTAATGTCGGGGTGTACAGATTTTAACCAAAAAATTAACCAACCAGCAATTTTGACAGAATTAATTTTCTCACAATCAGACAGAATTCACTAAACTACATTGTTAGAAATCCTGGACGTGAGAATCAAAAAAATTTATAATCAATTAAAATAAATCAAATTTAACTTAAAATGTATAGTTATTTTAACTCTTTTGTGTTTAGTAAAAATCAGATTTTTCTGGAAGTCGTTTTAACATAACAGCTAACTAAAATTAACATGCAATTCTTTTACGGTTCAAATGAATCAAATACTAGTAACTTTGATAAAGTTTATATTCATTATCAATATCTTTTTTAGTTAAAATTTTAAAACAAGTTAATACTAACATAAAAAATGTGGCAAATTAACTAATTAAGTTGTAATTTTTACTGCACAATAAAATCAGATTAATGTTAAAATAGTAATAACATATTTTATGAGTTACTGATTGACTGAAGCGGTTTTAGTTAAATTGACAAAAAAACGGGAGTGGACTTTTTGGGACATAAAAAAAAAAGTTAAATTTGATTCTTTTCTTTTAACAGTGTACACAAAAACTTGAAATCCGTAAATATTAAACACCCACAATCCACAATAGCTAAGAAAACTAAAAGGAATCCACAGAGAAACCTTAAAACGCAACAAAATGGCGACCGAACCGGTTCTTGAGTATATTTTGAGCATCTCGCTAAAGTAGGACAGGCCGATAACACGAGGATTGTGCGCATGCCCGAAGGTGCCCAGAAGGAAGGCAGCTAACCGGCGAATCATGCGCTCGGACGTATTTTTTCACCCATAAAACGTAACTTTTGTTTGCGCAGGAGATATGCTGTATCGTATCTAAAGGTAAATTATCTATGGTAACAGACCATTTAAATTTGCTTTTCATTTAGTTTTTTGAAGTTCGAGTAATTATTATAATATGACTTGATAACAAGCCCATACCCCCAGGTAAAATCATGGCTACGTGCTTGTGACAAAACTTATTGGGTTTCGGTTTTCTCATTTATTTCTTTAAAATTTTAAAAGTTCAAACCTCTAATAAATTACCTAAATTGTACCTTATCTAAGCTCTATAGCAAGCGCAAGTTTTAGCAACAGATCACTTTAACAACATTCAGGCGCTATGATCTAATAAAGATATCTTAAGATAAGTCGTCGACAAGTCGTTTCCATTGTTGGAAACGCTTCAGAAGATTACCAAAACTCTAAACTGTAATAAAGGTATCTTACCTTTCGGATTTATGGTTATTACAGCTCAGGGAGGGGCCTGAGTCTTTAAAGTCGCTGCAGAATATATTGCTTTCGCCTTAAGGGTTGACAGAAACAGAGGCGTTAGAGAGGGGGTCCTTTATTAAATATTTTTTAATAAGCTTTTTAAGGAAAACTTGCCCTGAAGTAAATTAAGCTTTTTCTTATATTTTCCTCGAAATACGTATACTTATTGGACGGTGCACCGCTAAACATGCCTCTCTCTATATGTTTCGCCTGTAAAGACAGTCATCGTCAGGAGAATAAAAGATGGTATTATACCAGGTGTCCGCGATGGTCGGCTAGCAGCTGTATCTAGGAAAGAATTGATCATACATTATCGGGAATTTTTTTTTATAGGTTAACCGGCAAAAAGGGAACTCTGGAAACTAGTTTTAAGGTTGTACGATTGACGCAAGAGGGCGTAATTCCGCGTAACTGACGTGACAAAATACAAAATTGTAGTTGTTTTTAAAATAGCCCCACTAGAGTACTGTTTTGATGTTCTTGCGGTAGTTTGATCCTAAGGATTTTTTTCGTATCTCCAATAATTAGCTGGTAAATAAGTTATTACTAAAAGTACTGTATCTATCACATCTTTTACGCAATTTTATTTAATTTGAGCTCGTTTGAAAGAGAATTTCATGCTTGATAAAAAAGTAATTTTGTTGATGCTAATTGGTATATTGTTTTACAGAGGGCGCTATGTAAAAAGCTTTCCGTTTTTCTTAATTTTTTCTAAAAAAAAATTAAACGGTATACCTCCTTCTTATAAGGCGTGAAGTGTGACTAGTAAAGTCCGCATCATATGGGATTGTTTTTTATTAATAACTTTATTCGAAATTTGACTTTGGCATCAAGTTCTGCTTCAATCGAGATAAAAATTAAGCAAAAAAATAGTAGTCACGTGATTCGCATTATCTGTCAAATTTTAATTTTTTCCAAAAAATAATTTAAAAGTAGGGTTATTTCTGCAAGTATCGAAAAAAGTTATTAGAAAAAGTTTTTTAAATGTAGTTTCTAGCCCACATGCAAAATTTTAGCTGCATAAGATAATTTTGATTTTTTACCTATATTTTGTAAATTGCACCACATTTGCAAAATAAGACTCAATGCAACCTACATAAAACTTCTTAGTTTTGACAATGCTTTATTTCAGATAAATTTTCTTTAAAGAAGAACTATATTAAATGTGTGTTTTTCTACAAAATCAAAATTGGGCTATTAAAATTTGGTCGCATTATGTGATGCAAAGTTTATTTGTTTTTGACCCTGTATAAGGTAACTTTATAAAATACTATTTTTGAAAACGTAGTTTGTGTCTGAAAGCAATACACCTTTATATTACGACAAAAAATCACACAGTAAAGTGTTAATTAAGTGGAAAATAAATTTTATTGATGGGTAAAAAATCAAAATATCATAGGCAGCTAAAATTTTGCTTGTAGGCTAGAAACTGCATTAAAAAATACTTTTTCTAATAACTTTTTTCGATATTTTCAGAAATAACCCCACCCCACTTTTGAATTATTTTTTGGAAAAAATTAAAATTTTTCAGATGATGCGAATCACGTGACTACTATTCTTTTGCTTAATTTTCATCTCGATCAAAGCAGAACTTGATGCCAAAGTCAAATTTCGAATAAAGCTATTAATAAAAAAAAATCCCATATAATGCGGACTTTACTGGTCACACTGTATAATATTTTTGAAAAGCATATAAATACCTACATTTTTATGAAAATAGCGTTTCGATATCTTTATTCCTTTTTGAGTTTTTTGCAAATAGTTAACCTTATTTTTTCACGAAGAAATTAATGTCAGCCATTTAAAATGATTTTTATGCTAGAATCTTGATTAATGAGGCCATGGAATTGACTTAACTAAGATAATAGTAGGCGGTGAATCCTCCTCAAATGAAAATTTTAAAATAATAACGTTTATTTTATTACTTTTAATTGAAAAAAACTTTCGCTCTTAAAATTTACTTTTAAAGATATTTTAGTATCGAACAAACCCTTACAAACCCGAATGTTGCTAGTGGGTTTGCTCGTTACAAAAGTAATGTAAAATTCTCAAATAAAAAAACGATTGATAATTTTTTGAACATTTCAAGATGATGGCCATCCATCTGAATGCAATAATTTGGCATTTTTCACCCGAAATATTAATCTAAACATAAACGAAATCTTGTGAAAAGTGACCTATGATGGATGTTCTTGTTTCATTTGTTTATTTAAAGAACTCACGGCCTACCAAGTTTTAAGGTGTTTTCCTCTTTCGGGCATTCCCATTTCGGACAATATTTCAAAACTCCCTGAAACCTTCCTATTTGGTGCAAAGCAAAATATATAACAATAATTAGTTCCCATTTCGGGCCTAATTTCTAATAACCTTAATTACGATACTTTCGCTGGTCAAAAGTGGTTGAATATTGTTAACAATTATATTTGTGTGCCTAATATTTTTAAAGAACAACTTATGGACGTTAAAGATACTGTACTGGAGTTCGTGACCAACGTACCTCATTTTTCGTCAATTAAAAGTGCGTTATACAGAACACGCAATAAAGCTTTAGGAATACAAAAACTTCCTAGTAACCGAGGGGAAATTGTTATTCCTACCGACATTCAAGACATGCTTGTAATCGATGATGGTGCAGACCAAGAGCAAATGTTATTATTTGGTAGCAAAAATTGTTATTTACTTACAAAAGGATATAGATTTTTTGTCGCTGCTGCTGCCCTCTGTTTGAGCAGTTACATACTATTCATGTGGACATTAGCAGCACAGATCAGACCACTTCTGCAATTCCAGCAGTTTACGCCCTTTTGTTCAACAGAAAAATGAGTACATATAAGAGATTATTTAATCTTATTAAGGAAAAGACAAAGTTTAAGCCAGAAAAGATACATATCGATTTTGAAAATGGAGCAATTAATGCTTTACAGAGTGAATCACCGGAAGGAAAAATAATAGGCTGCAATTTTCATTTCAACCAAGCCGTATGGAGAAAAGTACAAGAACTTGGTTTAGTTCCATTCTACAGAGAAAGTACAAAAATAAGGCAACACATAAAAATGTGCGTTTCATTCCGACGCTTGGCTGGAAATCATGTCAACTGCTCCACAAGACGAAGTGGTAAATAAATTTAATGATTATTTTGTTTTTCAGTAGATGGAAGCAGATCCCATATGGATATGCCACGGCGAGCCTCCTAGATCAAAAACTAAGAATAATTGTACGTAAAAAGTGAAAGCGCCCTTTCACACTAGGCTACTAATATCGTCAAACATAACACCTGCGTTGCCCAACGATACTATTCTGCAATTTTGCACGAAATGGGAATGCCCGAAACGGACCTGAATCAAGTTTCATAGCAAGCAGTGGGTTAGAATGATTAGCCATGCCATAAAGTTCCTACGATCACTGTCTTATTTAAGAAAACGCTATTATTTAAAAATTTTCTTTTTTAGAGAACTCACCGCCTACTATTATCTTCATTGAGTCAGTTCCAAGACCTTTTTAATCTAGATGCTAGGAATAAAATCATTTTAAATGGCTAACATTAATTTCTTTGTGAAAATATAAGTAGGGTTATTTGAATATAACAACTCAAAAACAAATAAAGACGCGGTTTTTGCCAAAATGTAGGTATTTTTATGCTTTTTAAAAATGTTATACAAAAAGTATACCGTTCCGTTTATTTTGTCAAAGAAAGTTAAGATAAACGGAAACTTGAACAACAATTATTAGCGACGATCAACAAAATTACTTTTTTATTAAGCATGAAATTCTGTTTCAAAAAAAATTTACAAAAATTGCATAAAGATGTAAAAGATACAGTACAGAATATGTTTGGTCTATTAAATTCCCTGTTATTTATGTTTAAATGAAAACATTAGTACAATAAAAGTAATTTGATTTAGCACATGTATAAAGTAATGTATACCTTGCATAATTACCTACCTATAGCCTATACATTAAACATAGAAGCAAAGTACAACCTAAACCTATACACAAAGTTTAAGCAAAATGTTTCATGGATAATAATAGATATCTACTAATAAAAATAAGATAAAAAATAAATATATCTTTTAAATATAGGTAAATGGAAGTAAATCGTCCATTTATAACATGTTTACGGTGTTATTTTTAAATAAATTGGAAATTGCAATAAAAGTTTGCCGTCTTACTTCCATTTACTTAAATTGAAATTGGATTTCCACCCAAGCAGCGACCAATTTTCAATTCAATTCAATCAAAATATTTCTTTTCCATAAAAAAATACTTTTTACTTTCCTTAAAAGACAAAATCTTTTATTGAATAATCGCGAAAATAATTTGTTTTTGAGATTGTATCACATATAAATAAAATTTTTGTTGTTCACGCTGTAGCGAATAAACTTCTTAAATTTTATTATAGATCTGGATAGTGGGCGGAAGTCCAGTATAAGTAATTTATAACGCGTTGTAGGTAAGTATTTTAATAAATCGTTAAACTATCACGTTCATTATCCTTTTAGTACCCAGATAGTACAAACACGTCTTAAATACGTCTTAAAGATATAAGCGAAATGTGTACATGATGTCTTGACATCTTAAAGACGTACATTGTTAAAAAATTGTACGTATTTATAACATTCCTTCGAGGCATCCTAATGTCCTATTTCATCATGTTTACGGCATTGTAATAGGTACAGGGTCTTCCAACGAGGACTGAACAGGGGCTCATTTTTGAGCTTCCTTGTATTTAAAGAAAAATCCAAAATAGCCAATCGATGTACTTTTTCCTGCAGAATTCAAAAATGAAACCAAAAATTTATTTGAACCAGAAACAAAAGAGTTACGATATGGATAAGGTGTTTTTTAAATGGAACATACCTTTTTTTATACGATTTTTGGAACGAGTGATTTTTTTTTTGTCCGTTCTGATTAAAATATTTAATATTGTGACAGCTATTTTTATTAAATTTTAATGTTTTATCCAGTATAATTTAACTTTAACCTGTTTGAAACATACACTAGGTAATAAAGGTATAATCACCTTTGAATCCTTCAAAGTCATTTCGGCAATATTATAGTAAATTTGTCAAATTTTTTGACTTTGAAAGATTCAAAGGTGATTATACCTTTATTACCTAGTGTATGTTTCAAACAGGTTAAAGTTAAATTATACTGGATAAAACATTAAAATTTAATAAAAATAGCTGTCACAATATTAAATATTTTAATCAGAACGGACAAAAAAAATCACTCGTTCCAAAAATCGTATAAAAAAAGCTATGTTCCATTTAAAAAAACACCTTATCCATAGCGTAACTCTTTTGTTTTTGGTTCAAATAAATTTTTCGTTTCAATTTTGAATTCTGCAGGAAAAAGTACATCGATTGGCTATTTTGGATTTTTCTTTAAATACAAGGAAGCTCAAAAATGAGCCCCTGTTCAGTCCTCGTTGGAAGACCCTGTACATGGAAAGTCGACGATATCTCAGAAAATATATAGTATGTAAAAAATTAAAACTATTTAATTGGACAGCTTTATTATCTTAATGGCTAGCAAAAATTGGTTTAAAAAAATTAATTCATTTTAAATAAACCAAAAACAAGTACAGTACTATTTCGTACATATCTCTGCAGAAAAGAAATACCGGAATCAATAAATATTAAAGAAAATCCACTTTTCTTTAAGAAAAACACAAAATTCCTTGGTATCTATATTGATGAATTTCTCGACTGTTCAAATCAAATCGACTATGTCAATGATAAATTATAAAGGACTTGCTACTGTCTACGCATCGTTACGAAGTATCTAAGCGACACCGTCAAAAGAACACTGTATTTTGCAAATTTTGAATCTACGGCCAGGTTTAGTATTGTTTTTTGGGAACCAAACTCACAAATCGAAAAATATTTTGTAGTTCAAAAACGAGTCCTAAGATTTCTGTATAAAATGGCATATTAAGAATCATGTAGAGGTCTGTTTAAAGCAAAAAGAATACTTACAATTTGTGCGTTGTACATTTTTGATACAACTATGTTTTTCTATAAAAACAGAAACACATTTGGTACGCATTATCAACATTATTATAACACACGAACTATAATGATATAAATTACTTTATCGTCAACCGTCAGTAAAGTCGTTCATTATCAGAGTGATTTCCGGAAGTAAACGAACACTTTATTTTATTGTAAAATAAAATACTTTACCTGCCGCAAATGCGGCAGATAATAGTATATTAAAGTACACGTTTCATAAGAAGCGGTTTTAGCGCACGCGTCTATTATTATTGACACGTGCGCTAAAACGCCTTATGAACCACGTGCTTTATACTATTTTTTCTATTTGTAGTTTTTTCAATAAAAAATACATATTTAAAAAGAAAATAAATCCTTTAAATTTTTATGTCTAAAGTTTATGTTGGTAATACTATTTTTTATCATAGTAACCTCTGGACAACAAAAATTATTTTGCGAACTGTCATTTTTTGATTTATTGACCCATTTCCACCACGAGATTCTAAAGTTATTTTAGCGATATGAGATTTGAAATTGGAAGGAATACGTTGTGTGATCCTTGTACATTCGGTTCTTATACAGAGCGTTCGAAAATTCAGGCGATTTTGCTAATTTTTTTGGAATTTCAAAAGACGTGATTTTACGTCAATTTTTCAATTTTTCAATTTCAATGTTACCAACATCAAATAAAGAAAAAACGCGTATCGAAATAGCTTCATTATGAACTTCATTTCAAGTTCATAATGAACTTATTATGAACGTCAAATAGAAAAATACTTTTATCTGCCGCAAATTAGTGACTTTGACAATTTTGACATTTATTATTTAAAAATCGTCAGTCACTGTCACGCCTCTCCTTTTATAATAAAATTCGATGAGTTATACCTCAATTTTTTATATTATAAATTTTAAACGGTTGGCGATAAAATGTTGTATACACCACGTCAGTAAAGTGTCTTTATCGACTCGCCTGTTATTCGCCTCGCTCGCTCATCTCATAATTTCAGACTCGTTCGATAAAGAATCACTTTACTGCCTTGGTACATAAATAACTATTATCTGAAAAAAGCCCCTACTATAATGGGTGTTAAATTTTATAATAAACTAAGTAATGATATTAAAAATGCACCCTCAGAGAAATTGTTTAGAGTAAGATTGAATTGCTTATAAATTTGGAGCCCTAGAGCATTAGTGATTTTTTTGAGAATATAGATTTTTCTATATTCTATTTTATTCTGTTCTATTATATTCTAATATATTAGGTATATACAGAATGATATTTTATTCTATATACATACATGGATATAATATACTATTTAGGTGGTAGTACAGTCATATTTTTTTAAATAATTGCTGTCATGCTGAAATAAACACACCACAAATGAAATAAAAAAAAAAATTTCGGTGGTCGGGAATTACTAAACAAAAATTTCCGAGATATAACCAGCTTGTAAACCTAAGCAAATTAATTTCTTTACCTCAGTACCTCAATGCAACGGACCTTAAACACCAGTTTTGTAAAATAACTCTAGCTAACTTGAAAGAAAACAAATTTTCGTTTGGAAACATTCCTACTGCTATAGCAATATTTCTGCAACTTCAAAATTCGATCCTCTATAACGGGTCTTTATTTCCGCCGTTCTTCAGTGAGCTTACTTGCCGATGCTGGGCATGGGGGGGTAGAAATCGTCGACTGTTGCTGAGAGTTATATCGAAGCTTCCGTCGAAAATAATAATTTAATTGCCCGAAAACTGCTTACAGTAAAAAAGTAAGCAGGTGTTTCCTCGACGTCCACTGGGAATGCGGTATTTCTGTTCCAACCTCCTCAACCACAGAGAGTGGTAGAAATGTAGAAGGAATTCACTTTTAGCACTAGTGCCTTAAAGTAACACTTTTATGAATACTGGCGGAGTTAAAAATTGCATTTAACATCATTAAAAATTGCATTTCTAACACCTTTGTAGAAAAAATATATATGTTATTTAGTTTTCTTCATCTCCACCAATCAATATTTCAATTAAATATTTTTATTAAATCCATGTTTCGTGTGAATCTTACAGGTATCAAATAAATCCACGAGCGAAAGCAATATTTTCACCATACACGCAGAAAGATCATCAATAAGCTCAGTTTGTACGATTTGGAAAACAAAATTTATTTGCTTTTCTAGAATTATTTTGGTTTGTATATTTTAATCACGCATCATTAAAAAGTACTAATGGTATTATTGGAATTGAATAATCGTCTGGATACAACGCCCACGAAGTTATTTAGTGAATTGAGTTTAATTAAAACAATTAGAAATGTTTTTTTTTTAATTTCAAAATATCAGCGGCGACTCGTACAGTAGGGTCACAATGCTATGGCCCTACCTACCTACCTTTCTGTCCATAAACTTTTTATTCATACTCATAAATTATTATTTTCTCTCCCGTTACTTAATCATTTTTGTGAATAATTAAAAATGTAAGACGTTTATGCATAACGGCTAACGGTGCAAAAATGTCTTGGCGCCGCGTAAACTCCCTGGCGCCTCGCTGTGGCGAAAAAATTCCATATACCGGTCAGGCTGTCGCATAAAACACAGAGTGAAATAAAATGTATCTTCCTCTTTTACTGGCTTCTTAGAGATTTTGTGCCTAGAACCCATCGGTATAGTTCTTCGTCTTTGCTACCGCTACCAGATACCAGAATACAGCTGTTTTTAATATGGTTTTCCTTGTCGAAATATTAACTTTAAAATATGTTTTTGATCATAATTTAGTTATTGTTGTAGGTTAGATGTTGGTTGAGGTCGGTCGGTTAAGTTGATTAATTTGTTTTAATCTTTTATAGCGTTTTAAAATTAATTAAATCAGTTTTATAAAATATTCGACCTTATGCGCTTTCCTTGGAAAAAAATGCAGGTGAAAGAGTTGGTCGTTCCTTGCTCGATTTGTTTATAACAAACACTCAAAGTGAGCACTGCTTGAGAAAATACAATGTCTTTATTTTTGTTAAATTGAATTATTCGGTAAGTTTTTTTTTCTAGTATTTCCTATTTTTTTTTATTCGATATTTTTGCCCCACGGGCCTATAAAAAAACTTTATCGTCAACAGTCAGTAAAGCCGTACATTATCAGAGTGATTTCCGGAAGTAAACGAACACTTTATTTTATTGTAAAATAAAATACTTTACCCTCCGCAAATTAGTGACTTTGACATTTATTAATCAAAAATCCTCTATCACTGTCACGCCTTTCCCTATTACAGCTCGATAATAGTTTTCTCGCGATTTATTGCGATGAGTTATACCTCAATTTTTTATATTATAAATTCTGAACGGTTGGCGATAAAATTTTGTATGCACCACGTCAGTAAAGTGTCTTTATCGACTCGCCTGTTATTCGCCTCGCTCGCTTCACTCGCTCATCTCATAATTTCAGACTCGTCCGATAAAGAATCACTTTACTGCCTTGGTACATAAATAACTATTATTTGCAATCATGCATGTAATAATGACATTTTATCTCTCTTTAAAAGGTAGAAAGCAAATTGAGTATTTTTTTGTAATTTGCAATAAATTTGTTTATTTTTAAATGAATGACATTTATAAAAAAAACACAAAATTAACATGGTTTCCCAAAAACATATAAAGCCTTCGCGACCTCTTATTTAGAGAAAATGACCTATTTAAGTAATTTATTTTTACTTCCAAGTAGACTTTTTAGACGAAACGGCCAAAGAGACTAACTGTTTGGTAAAAAAAAAAGTTATTCGAAATTATTATAACGTCTTCAAAGTCGGAAAATATAAAAGATCCAAGAGATGGTCCAAAATAGTAGATATGTTTAAACTCAGATCATGTAAAATTTTAAAGGTCGAACAGACCTAAACTTTTAGCTTCCTAAATCGACTTAATTAATAGGTCTAAGGAAAGTCAGTAATAAACGCCAAAGCGATTAGATTGAGCCCTAAAGCCCAAAAATCTTTTAGGCTTATAAAAGAAGAATAAATTACTACGTTTAATCTTTAATATATCTTCATGGTCAGGTCAGGTTACAATGTGAACATTTTCTAAGGTGATGTTGTATACTCTATATTATATTATATTATACAGGGTGTTCATTTGAAAACTTCCCACCTCGATTTTCCTGCTTTAAAATGAAAATGTGGAAAATCGCTCGGACCCGTTGATTTTTATTTCGAGGGGGACATCTTTTGCGTATATTGTCAATCTTGTTACTTCAAGCCCCTAGGAGGGAGGGGGGGGGGGGGGGGGGGGTAAGATCTAAATCTTAAATGAATACCCCTATTTTATATCATTTTTTTGGATTCTGCATAAAATTCTGAACATTTTTTAATAAAAGCATTATTAGTCTATACTTAACAGTTTCCGAGATATTGACTCTTTAAAAATGACATTTTTGAACTTTGACAGCGTTTAGCTTTCTAACTATACGTCTTAGAGCAAAACGGCTTACATGTCCCTATCTTCGATTTTTTATTATTTTTCCAATAGTGTCAACTTCCGGTCAAACCGGAAGTACTATATTTCTTACATCCGGTTTAACCGGAAGTTCACACTTTTGGAAAGATAATATCATAATCGAAGATAGGGACATGTAAGCCGTTTTGCTCTAAGACGTACAGTTAGAAAGCTAGACGCTGTCAAAGTTCAAAAATGTAATTTTTCAAGAGTAAATATCTCGGAAACTGTGAAGTATAGACTAATAATGCTTTTATTAAAAAATGTTCAGAATTTTATGCAGAATCCAAAAAAATTATATAAAATAGGGATATTCATTTAAGATTTAGCTCTTACCCCCCCTCCCTTCTAGGGGCTTGAAGTAACAAGATTGACAATATACGCAAAAGATGTCCCCCTCGAAATAAAAATCGACGGGTCCGAGCGATTTTCCACATTTTCATTTTAAAGCAGGAAAATCGAGGTGGGAAGTTTTTAAATGAACACCCTGTATATTACTCTTACATTTTGTACTTAAAGCCAAGAAGGCTTTAAAGTATAAAATAGGCTAAAGTAATGACTAAATTAATTTCTTTATAGCGAAACAGTCCTCTTCTTTTGGAAATTATGACCTTTGGGAATAATATTTTACTAACGCCATATTTTTTTAACATGGTGTACTATCTTAAATTAATTTTGTTAAATTACTTGTAACACTAAAACAAAAACAAATATATTACAAAAACCGAGCACATTAATGAGCTAACTTATGCGTCCGAGCAAATATTGGCTATATTTTAAAGTTTTTGTATTTTTAATTTTAATTTACCTTGTTTTTTTTAATTAAATGCCTTTTTTATGACGGCGCGTGGCGGCCATCTAATTTTTCACCTGACATTGACGAAATAGTAATTTTATAATATTACCACTCCGTTTTAAAAATCAATAGTGTCTGACATGACACGTTCTGATTTAAGAAAACTCCTGCCTCCGGCGCCGGCGCTTTGATAAAAAGAAAAACAACATAATATTTTATGTTTTTCTAAAATTGTGGTTCTGGTTTTCCATAAACTTCATAGCCCAAAACAGGCCCAACATAGACCCAAGTACTGCTCTTTTCTTTGTCATTGGGATAGTTGACCAACATTGCCAAGTAAAAGAATGTCTTCCTAAAGATCAATATATTTCAGGTCAAGCTAACGTAAAAAATATACCTCTATACAGGGTGTTCGAAAAATAGACGGAGATATTTTAGAGGGTGATTCCTTGTTAAAAAATATGAAAAAAAGTTTCTATAAACATGCGTCCGGAAATGCACCCAACAAACAATTATAGTCTAAAAAAGGTGACTTTTACCTAATATTTTAACTATAAAGCTCGACGGACCGCTTTACATAGTCAGAAGTTAGTAATTTATACCACTTTATCACCTAGTGGGGAATAAAACCAAGGTAATAAAGTGGTAAGAAACACCTGTCATTAGGAGAATTGTTCTTCATAGACGAGGCCAAGTAGTCTTCTCCGTGGTAGTAAAGAGGTGTTTTTTACCCGTATTTTACCTATGTGGGCCTATGTTGGGCCTGTTATGGGCTATGAAGTTTATAGAAAATCATAACCACAATTTTAGAAAAAGATAAAAATAGTATTTTGTTTTTATTTGTATCAAAGCAAAGGAGGCAGGAGGGTTCTTAAATCAGAACATGTCATGTCAGCCGCTATTGATTTTTAAAATGGAGTGGTAGTATATAGATAGGTATGTACTTATAAAAATCATTATTCCATCGATGTGAAGTGAAAAAATGGGTGCGCGTAAAAAATTTTCGTATAGATTTCAATTTTACCTAGAAAAACTCGCCCGCGCCCCAGAAAAAAGGCATTTAATTAAAAAAAACAAGGTAAATTAAAATTGAAAATACCAAAAATTTTAAATGTAGCCAATATTTAGTGCTTGGACGAGTAAGTTAGCTCGTTTCTGTGCTCGGTTTTTGTAATATATTTGTTGTTATACTTTAGTGTTACAAGTAATCTAAAAAAATTAATTGAAAATAATACACCATGTTGAAAAAAATATGGCGTCAGTAAAATATTTTTCCTAAAGGTCGTGATTTCCTGTGGTTTGGGCCTTAAAAAAAATTGGACCTATAAGTCAACCCGTATTAGGTTACGCTAGGAGAAAATTTCCTATTTTGTATCTTCCGTCTTGATAGGTCTAAATTAGGAGAAATATTCGTTTATATGGCATAACTTTATAATAATAAGTGTTTATGAAGCCTAGTTTGGGGTTTTTAAGAATTCTGCAGGCCCTATGTACGGCCAATTACTCCATAGAATGTTTCTATCGGGGTTGCTGAATTAATGTCTCGCAACGGATTAATAGCCACTATTATAATGTAACTAACCTTACTTTTTGGAATAGTTCGAATATAAACGTACAACGTTTTTTTTCTTTGTTCCGGCGTTTTGTATAGCTCCTACGCGACCCCATTTTATTTCGCCGAAAAAATGGAAACTGATTATTTTAAAATGGAGAGGGTCAAGCTCCTCCTTGGATTATTCTTATGTTCCCCACAAGTGGGAAGATTACCACAGTGCAATAAACTTTACAATCATCATTCAAGTTTTCTAAGCCAAAATCTCTTTAAAGACATAATTTTTGGAAGATACGGCTTTATATCCGGTAAAAATCACTTTGAGGACAAAATATTGGGCTATAAAGAAATTATTTAAATCATAACTATAACCTATTTTATACTTTAAAGCCTTCTGGGCTTTAAGTACAAAATGTAAGACTAATATAGGGTATACATCACCTCAGAAAGTGTTCACATTATAACCTGACCATGAAGATATATTAAAGACAAAACGAAGTAATTTGTTCTTCATTTATGGGCCTAAAAGATTATTGGGCTTTAAGGCCCAATCTAAGGTAAAAAATAACCTGGTTGGGCGTTTATTACTGACTTTCCTTAGACCTAACTATAAAGTCGATTTACAAGGTAATTATCTACTCTTTTGGACCATCTCTTGGGCCTCTTATATTTTCCCACTTTGAACACGTATTAATAAGTTCGAATTACTTTGTTTGGGCCAAACTGTTAGTCTCTTTGGCCGTTTCGTCTAAAAAGCCGATTTGGAGGTAAAAAATAGACTATTTTTTACTTAAATAGGTCATTTTCTCCAAATGAGAAGTCGCCAAGGCTTTAAATGTTTGTTGGGCAGGGTTTTCAAGATACAGGATGTTAAAAAAATAGAAATAAAAAATTAAATTATTAATTAAATTAAAAATACTTACTTGATGCTGTTGAAATTTGGCAATGATATTTGTTGTATTAATAGGCTAATTTTGCCCTAAATAGATTAAAATTATTGAGTCCAGTGGCGTCCCGGGGGGCACCTTAGCAAATATTATTATCAAAAAAATGTACGCCACTGTCTTTTTCGTAGCTTTAATATTTTTTGTTTAATTAAGCATTTAAAGATACAACTTCTTTGCCTCTTGTATTTTTCTCCTATCTCACTTCATTTTCGAGAAAAAAAATAAAAACCGTTTTATTGTATGTCATTGGACAAAATTGGTTTATTAATTTCTAATAAAATAAATCACAAGTTCATTGGACCACAAATAATAAAAAACATTTCTAGGAAAGAATGTTATTGCAACTTTTCCAATACCATAACATAAACTACAACAAATGCTGGAAATGTCCACCATTCATTTCCGTACACCTTCTCACTCGACGCATCATTGAACGACGAACTCGAGCTAAAATTCGAGGTCTATTTTTTATTTCTTCGCAAGCATTTACGATTTTATTTCTTAGTTCTTCTATTGTTTCTATGGGAGTAGTGTAAACAATCGTCTTAAGGTGTCCCCAAAAATAAAAATCTAATGGATTTAAGTCAGGGGAGCGAGGTGGCCAATTAATTGGTCCACCTCTTCCAATCCAATTTTCACCAAAGGTGTTACTCAGATGAGTTCTGACAGGTCTACTAAAATGAGGAGGAGCTCCATCGTGCATAAAAGTTATTTGGTTACGTATATTTAGAGGAACTTTCTAGCAGTACGGGCAATTCTTGTAGAAGAAACTCTAAGTAAGATTCGCCGTTTAATCTTAAGGGTAAAAAGAAAGGACCAATTAAATTGTTACCAACAATACCCATCTACACATTTAAAGAAAATTGTTCCTGGTGGCGACACTGCACGAAAGCATGGGGATTTTCGTCACTCCATACGTGAGTGTTATGGTAATTAACAATACCATCCCGCCGAAATCCTGCTTCGTCTGTAAAAAGTATGGTTTTATTAAAATTCCTATTATTATTAACCTCTTGGTAGTACCATTGAAAAAACTGTAAACGAGGAAGAAAATCTCTTGGTAGTAATGCACACGTTGGACATGATAGGGATACAAGAGTTGCTCGGAGAGAACCTGCCACACAGTGCTGTTGGAATGATTACGCCCTAATCTAGTTGCTATAGTCCTAGTACTGATACCAGAATTTTGTTCCACGGCACGTAAAACTGCCTCGTCAAACTCGGGCGTTCTTATGGATCTCGGCCGGCCTCTATCATTGGTGGGAACGGCAAAACTTCCTAAATAACATTATTGTCAAAAACATCACAAAAAAGAAATAAGAAAATTTACCTCTTTCCCGTAATCTACGGTCTACGCTTTCAAAGGTTTTACTATCTGGAAGTTGCCGATTGGGAAACGCTTCTGCATACAGGCGCCTCGCTGCATAACAGTTACTATAGGCACGTGCATACATTACATGCATGTCTGCCATTTCCTCAAAAGTGTAATTTTCCATCACAAAAACCGAGACAAAAACTTTTTAGGACAATTTCGCCAAAAAAAGTGTATAATTCTTTTCTAAAAGAACTAACGCGCAAATGTCAATCCTTCATGCAGAAATGATTATTTGTTTTCCAATGCACATGTGATTTATTTTAGTAGAAATTAATAAACCAATTTTGTCCAATGACATACAATAAAACGGTTTTTATTTTTTTTCTCGAAAATGAAGTGAGATAGGAAAAAAATACAAGAGGCAAAGAAGTTGTATCTTTAGATGCTTAATTAAACAAAAAATATTAAAGTTACAAAAAAGACAGTGGCGTACATTTTATTGATTATAATATTCGCTAAGGTGCCCCCCGGGACGCTACTGGACTCAATAATTTTAATCTATTTAGGGCTAAATTAGCTTCTTAATACAACAAATATCATTGCCAAATTTCAACAGTATCGAGTAAGTATTTTTAATTTAATTAATAATTTCATTTTTTATTTCTATTTTTTTAACATCCTGTATCTTGAAAACCCTGCATTTCCGGACCCATGTTTATAGAAACTTATTTTTATATTTTTTAACAAGGAATCACCCTCTAAAATATCTCCGTCTATTTTTTGAACACCCTGTATAGTCGATCCCCAAAAAGTTCTGTTACCTCCATTACACATTAAACTGGGATAAATGAAAAATTTCGTTAAAGCATTAGATAAGGAAGGAGATGCATTTAAATGCCTGGAATATTTGTTGGACCACAAATTAGAAGAATACTAAGGGATCAACAGTTTGATCAAAAAGTGATGTTGAATTAGCTGCGTATAGTTCTTTTAAAAGAATTGTTTCGGAGGAAACAAAAAAGCAGAAAGTTATGAAAAAGTTGTAGAATAACTACTTGAACACTACTGTAAAATGGGCTGTCGTATGTTTCTTAAAATAAACTTCCTGTACTCCCATTTAAATTTTTTCTCAGAAAATTTGGGTGCGGTTATTGACGAACACTGCGAAAGATTCCACCAAACATACTAACAATGGAGCAACGCTACAAACGCAGATGGGATCCAGCAATAATGGGGGATTATTGTTGGTTTCTTATGAGGAAAAGTGATTAGGAAGATAAACAAAAGTCAGCATTTGCAAAAAAGTTTCAAAGTTGTGCAAAAACCTTAAAATATCTTGTTTTTTTTTCTTGGTTTTAACTTATGTATAAATATTATTTAAAAATTATTCTATAAAATGAAAATAACGAATATATTCTACAGTGAGTCCCAGAAGTAATGTCTAAATTCATTTAAAATTCAGCGGTAAGTTTTTTGAAAAAACGCTCGTACCCGTCGATTGTTATTTTTTAATGTGTTTTTTTTTTGTGGTAATTTCATGTATACAGGATAGCTCAAAAATAAGTTACGACCATCAACTTCATTTTTTCAAATAAAAACATATATTTTTTATTTCATTTTTGAATTTTGCATTAAATTCTAAGGATGTTTCATGTACCATGTCCTATACATAAACTCAACAGTTATTGAAAAAATGAGGATTGAACATATCTATAAGTAAGACCTGTTTATTAAAAAAAAACACAACAAAATCAAATTAAATGTTGAAAATGTACGCCATTTACGGCTTGACAATATCCAAGACGATCAATAAACTCTCTTTGCACGTTTCCAACCATCAGTTATGACACGCACTTCTCTTCGGATCCTCTCTTTCAACTCCTGCATATTGTTTGGCCTGCTAACAAATACTTTTGATTTGAGGTAACCCCACAAAAAAAAGTCCAGCGGAGTTAGGTCTGGCGACCTAGTAGGCCATTCGATAGGTCCTCTCCTTCCTATCCACCGATTGGGAAAGGTTTCATCCAAAAATGTGCGCACAGTGGCAGCATAATGCGGAGGAGCACCATCTTGTTGGAATATCAGTTCTTCGTCAGGGTAGTCTGGATCCAATGGATTCGGAATTAAGGCCACTAATGCTGGAATTAATTCAAGTTGGAGAAATTCGAGATATACTTGTCCAGTTAAAGACTGTTCAAAGAAAAATGGACCAATTACTCTTTCGCGTATTCGCGATTCCACACCAAACATTATTTTTTTTAGGGTACTGGCTGTGAACCTCCAAAATCCAATGCGGATTTTTTGTTGCCCAATATCGACAATTTTGTCTGTTTACATTACCATTCAAATAGAACGTAGCTTCATCCGAAAAAATAATATTTTTTACTAAATTATTATCATTATTATCTAGATTGCACATATTTTGCATGCGTTCGCAAAACTCATTTCGCCTATCGAAATCATCTTCAAATAACTCATGCACTGGAATAACTTTGTACGGGTGATATTTGTGCTTTTGAACTACTCGGTGAACAACAGATTTCGGCATGTGTAAATCGGCCCCAATGTGCGACATGGGAGTACATGGATTTTCTTCCAAGGAAAGCAAAACGTCAAGTTGTTCATTTTCATCTCGAGTAGGACTACCAGATTTAGGCAAATCTCTAACATGACCGAATTCTCTAAACTTAGCCTCAAAACAAAAGAATTGAGAAAAAAAGGATTTAAATATATTTGGATTAAAAATGGGAAAATTCTTGTAAGAAAAAATGCTGAAGAAGAAATTATAAATATTAATTCAGAAGAGAAATTAAAGAAACTGATAAATTTACCTATATGTTAAAATTCATTTAAATTAACTTTTTTAATTTTTAATTTTAATATTATTAAATAATAATTACAATTTTGAAAAAAAAAAAAAATGAACTATTTAAACGAAGTAAAAATAAATAACATTCAAGCGCAACTGGTAAGTAGTAAAAATGAATATAACGATCTTAAATTTAATAACAAAACATTTTCGATATATCACAATAATATACGTAGTATTGCTAAAAATATTGATGAAAGTAAGTTATTTATTTATAATTTAGAAGAAAAATTTGATATTATAATATTTACAGAAACTTGGCAAATTTTGAATAAAAATTTATTTCATATTCCTAATTATAATTTAATATACAATAATGGTAATTTAAATAAAAATGATGGAATTGTTGTGTTTGTAAAAAATGATCTTAATTATAATTATGAAATAATACCAATTGGTGATTTAAAAATAACATACATAAATTTAATTATTAATAAAACTATGAAAATTAATATTATTGCAGTTTATAGACCTCCATCTACATGTATAACGAAATTTAATAATGATTTGAAATTATTTTTTAACGCTTATTATAGGAAATTTAAAAATGACAATTCAACAATATTTATTGGAGATCTAAATATTAATATACTCTCAAATACAATACATACTAATGAATATTTAAATATTTTAAATGAATATCAATTTATATCATTTATTAATGATATCACAAGAAAAATAAATAATCAATCTTCATGTATAGATCATATTTTCATTAATACAAAACAAAATTTGTCAAATTTTAAATCATTCATATTTCAATATCAAATTACAGACCATTATCCAATTATTTTACAAAATTTTTCAAATACAACTCAAAATACACAACCTGATATAGATAAATATAAAACATATATTAATTACATTAATTTAAATCAATGTTTAAGTAAATTGAATTGGAATGAATTTTTTATAATGAATACCCCGGACGATTTAAGTAATTTTTTAATCAAAACAATTCAAAATAATGTTTAGAAATGTAAAATTAATATTAAAAACAAGAAAAATGTTCCAAAAAAAGATTGGATATCAAAGAGTTTGTTAATATCAATAAACAAAAAAAATGAACTTTATAAAAGTCAGAGAAATACAGATAATAAAGACGTAATAAATAACTATAAAAATTATAAAAATAAATTAACCGAAATTATTAAAAAAGCTAAAATAAATTATTACAAATCTCAAATAGAAAATAAATGTAATTCATCAAAAGAGTTATGGCAATGTGTTAAAAAATTATGTAATGAAAAAAATAAAAAAGATAATTCAATAAAGTCCATGAAACTTCCAAATGGAGAAGTAACTAATGATCAAGATTTAATATCTAATAACTTTATTGAATATTATTCAAAAGTTGGAGAATCACTAGCTAATAATATATTAAATAAAAATAATATTTCATATGCAACTGTATCAAATAACTTAAATTCCTTTTATCTAAAAGAAACAAATTATCATGAAATAAAAAACATTATAAATAATATTAAACCTAAAAAATCTCCTGGTATTGACGGAATAACATCCGAAATATTAAAATCAATTAGTTCACATATCACCAAACCATTAGCTTATTTAATAAATACTATCTTTAAAACAGGAATATATCCAAATGCTTTTAAAATTGGTTTAATAAAACCAATTTATAAAAATGGCAACAAAACTGAATTAGAAAATTATAGACCTATCACACTTATTTCATCATTAGCAAAAGTTTTTGAAAAAGTTTAAAAAAATCAAATAGACAAATTTTTATATAAAAATAAAATCATATCAGAAAAACAATTTGGTTTCCAAAAAAATAAATCTACTCAAGATGCAATTTGTGAATTAACAACTCAAATATATAACTCAATTGATAATAAAAGGCAAAGCATATGTATATTTTTGGATTTAGCAAAAGCATTTGATACTGTAAGTCATGAAATACTTTTAAAAAATTTAGAAATAATTGGTTTTCGAGGAAATGTATTAAATTTATTTGAAAGTTATTCAAATAATAGACCACAACATGTAAAAATTGGTAAAAGTATAAGTATACCAAAAATATTTAACTATGGAGTCCCACAAGGCACAGTCTTAGGACCATTGTTTTTTAATATATATATAAATGATATATTTAAACTAAATTGTCAAGGTAAATTACACAGTTTCGCTGATGATACTGTAATTTTTTATGAAGGATTGAATTGGAATATTGTAAAAAATATAATTATTGATGATTTTATTAAAATTTACAACTGGTTTAATAATAATTTATTAACAATAAATTATAATAAAACAAAATACCTCCCATTTACTTCTTATAAAAGTAATTTACCAAATAATATAAATACTATAAATATTAATGATAATATAAAAATTGAACAAGCTGAAAATATTAAATATTTAGGAATAATTATTGACAAACATTTAAAATGGAATTTACATAGTGAATATATTACTAAAAAATTGAGAATACTTATACCAAAATTTAAACATCTTAAACAATTTTTAGATATTAAACATTTAGAAACCATATATTATTCATTAGTACAAACGCAAATAAATTATGGAATATTAGGTTGGGGTGGAATAAATAAAAATAATCTCCGTAATATTGAAATTATTCAAAATGGATTTTAAAAATTATTTATAATAAAGAATATTTATACTCTTCTGATATGCTTTATAAAGAAAGCAAAAAAATGGATACCCGACAATTATTTTTTTATAACATATTAATCTATATTTTTAAAAATAAAAATAAATTAAATTTTAATATTCATAAATATAACACTAGAAATATAAATAATATAACGTTAAAAAATAAAATCAACAAAGTTATAGGTCAAAAACATTTTTTAAACATAATTCCTTATATTTTTGATATTCTCCCAAAATCGATTAAAACAATTAAATCTATGATTAAATACAAACAAGAAATTAAACTATGGATAATAAAAAATCAAAGATATTTTTTCAATAATATTATGGATAAATATTTTAAAATATAAAATATATTATATATGATTGCGTATATTGTTGTGATATATATTATATTATATTATTGTGATACATAATATGTATAAAATTCATTATATTCATGGATATGAAATTATAATACCATAATTATTACTCACTACAAGTAAGACTTCGTGAGTTTCATTATATTTCATTTTAGTTTATTCAAAGTTATAATTTAAAATTTGCAAATATTTTATTATATGTACAATATATTGAATAAACTTTTTATTATTATTATTATTATTATTATTATTATTATTATTATTATTATTATTATTATTATTATTATTATTCTACTCACCATCTTTTGACATATGGGAGGACGATCAGGATGGATTTCATTAAATAATTGGGCTGTTTCTATTTGAGTACGTGTTTTGTCACCAAACCCAACCATGCATAGAATTTCAATTTTTTCCCGTTCCGTTAACTTCACCATTATTGTGAAAACCGCAACTTTAAAACTAGCTTGACAATAATTATACTTATTTGAAATAAAATTGTCATACAGTTTCTATGGAAATAAACGGTGACAGTGACAGACAGTACACTCTTACTTATTAGGGAGCCCAAAATGCCATATTGCCAAAAGATTTGATAGATCGTTGGATTCCCTAAATGATATGTTCAATCCTAATTTTTTCATTAACTGTTGAGTTTATGTATAGGACATGGTACATGAAACATGCTTAGAATTCAATGCAAAAATCAAAAATTAAATAAAAAATATATGTTTTTATTTTAAAAAATGAAGTTGATGGTCGTAACTTATTTTTGAGCTACCCTGTATACATGAAATTACCACAAAAAAAACACATTAAAAAATAAAAATCGACGGGTACGAGTGTTTTTTCAAAAAACTTACCGCTGAATTTTAAATGAATTTAGACATTACTTCTGGGACTCACTGTTTAACTCAAAAACTATACGTGGTGGAAAATTTTGGTTGTTGAATGCTCAATCAGGATGCTTTAAACTCCTTCGTACAGTCATTATAACGTCAGTAGCAATGAAGTTGAGTATTGACAAGTGTAATTTTAATAATTTTAATGCAAAATATTAAAAAGTGGATGAAGTGGTTGTAAATAAAATACAGTGTGTGTATAAAGTCTGGAAACGGCTTAATAACATCACAATTTACTGGCCGATTTAAACCAAATTTGGTACAGTTGTGTAAGAGGATCTAACGCACCGAATGACGATATTCGCGTTGTTGCCAGCTTTTTAGTTTGTCTGGAATTCGAACGAATTTTATATTTTTAAATATAACACCCAGTATATTTTTACATTTTTAAATTCCACATAAAATTATAATTATTTTTTATTAAATGCATTATTAGTCTATACTTCATAGTTTCCAAGATATTGACTCTCGAAAAGACATTTTTGAACTTTGACAGCTTATAACTTTCTAACAGTACGTCTTAGAGCAAAACGGCTTACATGTCCATATCTTCAATTTTTGTTATCTTCCCAAAAAAATCAACTTCCAGTTAAACCGGAACAACTATATTTCCTGCTTTCGAGTTACATCCGGTTTAACCGGAAGTTGATTTTTTTTGGGAAGATAATAAAAATTGAATATAGGGACATGTAAACCGTTTTGCTCTAAGACGTACTGTTAGAAATTTATAAGCTGTCAAAGTTCAAGAATGTCACTTTTCGAGAGTCAATATCTCGGAAACTATGAAGTATAGACTAATAATGCATTTAATAAAAAATAATTATAATTTTATGTGGAATTTAAAAATGTAAAAATATACTGGGTGTTATATTTAAAAATATAAAATTCGTTCGAATTCCAGACAAACTAAAAAGCTGGCAACAACGCCAATATCGTCATTCGGTGCGCTAGATCCTCTTACACAACTGTACCAAATTTGGTTTAAATCGGCCAGTAAATTGTGATGTTATTAAGCCGTTTCCAGACTTTATACACACACTGTATATACAAACCTCGGAAAAAGTTTTATTACTCTCTCGACAGTAATGCAACACTTTCCACCTAAATACGTAATATACTATTATAGGCTTATGTTTTGACCATACCTGTTTTAATTCTCACAAGCCGGCACTAAAAAATATGATCTAATAAAATCTGAGTGAATCAAGTGAGTTTTAACGAAATTTACATCCAAAAAGGAAAGTAATAAAAAAACATGTTTCCAAAATAAAGCGCCCTAAACAAACAATTTAACGTGAAAGTAATAATCGGAAAAGCTTATAAAAAAAAGGTCTAAGTAAAAGACTCGGGGCCCTAATGAAATTTATACAATTTATTTCAGTGTTAATTTATAAAGATACAATGTGGTTGCGCGCAACTTCTCCAATCTAGCATTAAATTGCGTTAGACCCGAGTTTCTCGCAATCGCCTCTTGACCCTTAAGATGACCTTTCTGCTCCTTATAGGCCCTTTTGCTTCGACTCAACTAATGGTGTCAATTATTGGGGTCAGACGAAGGGTACAAAATAAGAAATGTGTTCCAGCAACTTTTCCAAATTGGCGAGATGAAAATATATTGCCGCATGTAAAAATTATGTTGCGTTATTTTTCTTCCATCGGTTTTTTTTAACCTTTATTTATTGTTTTCCAAACATAAATGTGTAGCTTTACTAAAACAAATTGACACATGGACATGGAAAGATAGTCCCGTGGCCCGTCGAGACTCGAAAAAAATATAGTTTATTCTATTCTATACTTTATTGTTTTAGGAATGTTTTCGTATGGAAAAAAATTGCAGACAGCTACACAGTATTTTTTTTAATTACCATGTCATTTCGTGGTTATTTATTTATTGTATAATTTTACGAGGAGTTTTCTCAAAATAACTTTTTTCTACTACCGTGCGTAAAACACTAACTTTACACACTATGGAAGGTGTCTAAAATTTAACTTTTTTTAACTAGTGCGTAAAGTAAATTACTTTACTGTGAAGTGTGATGAGTTTATAGAGCAATCCATTGAACCATACGCTGTCAAATGCTTTTCGGATGTCCAAAGAGAGAAGCACTGTATTTTGTTCAATTTCCATTTTTTGGTGATTTATGCCAGGTGTTTTAATGATTTTAGGAATTAGTGAAGATTTTAATACGGTAAGTTTTGAGTTGTGATATCAAATGTGTTATATTGTTATGATTTCGTTTAATTTTATTTCAGATTTTTAAATCTCAACATTATGGACAGTGATTTATCGGATTTTGAGAACACTCCGCCGAATATTGCTGATTCTGCACAGGAAGCTACTTTGAATTTGCTTCCCAACAAGTCTCGGTTAATTTACGAGCAAAATATACATTGTTTATGAGTTGGTGCAAGAAAAATAAAGTGACAAGGTACTCAGAAAATGTTTTGCTAGCTTATTTTTCAGATGAATTAAAAAGCTATAAATCATCGACAATGTGGTCAATATTTTCCATGCTAAAGGCTACCTTGAAAATTAAAAATTCATTAGATATTTCAACCTACCACAAGTTAGTTGCCTTTCTTAAACAGAGAAGCAAAGGCTACAAAGCAAAGAAATCAGAAATATTTCAGAAAAGAAAAGTCATTTCATCAAGTTTATTTTGGAGGCTCCGGATTCGAAGTTTTTAATGATAAAGGTAACTTTACAAAAGTGCCTTTTTTTTACTCATGTGATTTGCGCACTCGCCTGTGGCTCGTGCGAAAAATTTCCCATTCGTGAAAAAAATGCTACTTTACACCCTTGTTGCATAAATAACTTTTAATTGGTTAATTGGAAAATAATATTTGAGGGCAGCAAAATTACATGGAATTTTTCTATTTGGTATCTTTTAAAGGTTTGGGTATTCGGGGGACCCCAAATAACTTATTTCGTTTGTACTTGAATGATCAAGTGCAAGAAGTGTAAACATCGGTGTTCCTCAGGGTCTATTTTGGGGCCAATACTTTTCTTATTATTTGTTAACGATCTTCATAGATTAATTTGACTCCCTTGTGTCAGTTTGCTGACAACACTTCTTGCATTAAAAAAAAATATAAAAAAATTACCTTGTCGGACTTCCATTGTCTTTATTTTGTTACTTAACACAACGTTTCGGTTTGTTAGTATCTCTAACCGTTTTCAAGTGTAAACTAAATTATAATTCTAAGGCTACTGTCTTAAAACCTTTTTACAATCGGCAATACTATTTGCAAGTTGCAATTGTCTTGCTTATAAGCATGCGCAGTAGAGAACCAGCTGATCGGATTTGATAATTGTCTTGCTATTGCGAAAAATCGGTCGTGCTCAATTTTTGTTGCAAGTGCGTTTGCAATTCTGGTGGATTTATAGTAATTTTCATTGTGACCAACAAAAACGAAAGTTTCTAGGGAGGACGCGCTCGAGCTGAGTTTGACTTTTGTCATAGTATGTATTTTTATCCATTCTCAAATAATTTTAATATTTTTCAATATCAGATGCTATAAGTTCCTCTGGCAAGTGGATATTTCCTCGGTTTCGTTGTTTTCGTTCCATTATCTAGTAAAGCAGCAACAGCGATAATAATTAAAACTCTAAAAGCAATTGATTTTTTCGTTTTTTTTTTATAGAAGAGGTATTCATTTTAGTAGCTTTCAAAGATTCAAAGCAACAACAAGTAAGGTAAAAAAACAAAGGTTATGTATGTTATTTTGTTTTCGCCTGGACAGATTAATAACAGAGGCATTTATTTTTGTAATGTTGGGGATCCTTTTCAATAAAAATAGAATTGCCAGCTGTAAAACATCCTGCAAGACAAATTTCAGGCAATGCATTGTAGCAATTGAGTTGCAAATAGTATTGCTGATAGTTAAGGAGCTAGCGTGCAAAAAACGCCATAGTTGGCTGCCCGTCAGTCGAGTTTGAAAAAACGTTGCCATTACTCCACTGAACACCCTGGTGCTTGAAGTTTTGCTTTTACCCATCAACTTAAGATTTAAGACTTTAAGACCTACAAAATCTCGAAAAATCCAATTTTTCAGTCTGTAGCATGGCTTTTTCAGAAATTCAACCAAAATCATCAGTCAATCATTTTTCCTGATTTTTAGACATCCAATTAAGTAGAAATCACAAACGACTGACATTTTCCTCGAATATTTTCAATTTGGCCATACTTTGAAAATTTTCTGATTTTGGACTTTTTTATAATGGCTCAATAATGCTGTTCCAAATGGACTTAAAAGTAAAACAATGTATGACGATGATGTTTGATGACCTAAAAAACGTTTCAATACATAACAATCACCTATTTACCCCTTCCTCCACCCCTCTGCTACCCTCCACCCTTATTCATTCGTTGAATTTATGTTATATTATATTGGATTCAGTAATCAAAAAATATAGAATTTTTGCCACAAAAAGATACGATAACCAATTTCAGCAGTAAGAAATGAATATTTACTGAAGAAAATCGAAAATTAAATGGTTATTATTTATTGAATGAAATTGTTGGCATATTTGGGTTGAGCAAGCTGGGTTGTGTTAGTAACATTTCAATTTTAATATAGAAAAAAACAGATATTTAATTGTTGATTATATTGTAACTATTACTTTTACTTAATATAATCATTATATATTATATATATAATGATTAAATTAATGTAAATTAATATGCACTTTATAACATAAATTCAACGAATGAATAGGGGTGGAAGGTAGCAGAGGGGTGGAGGTAAATAGGCGATTGTTATGTATTGAAGCGTTTTTTAGGTCATCAAACATCATCGTTATACATTGTTTTACTTTTAAGTCCATTTGGAACAGCATTATTGAGCCATTATAAAAAAGTCCAAAATCAGAAAATTTTTAAAGTATAGCCAAATTGAAAATATTCGAGGAAAATGTCAGTCGTTTGTGATTTCTAGTTAATTGGATGTCTAAAAATCAGGAAAAATGATTGACTGATGATTTTGGTTGAATTTCTGAAAAAGCCATGCTAAAGACTGAAAAATTGGATTTTTCGAGATTTTGTAGGTCACCCAGGGAAGAACGTCGTGATTCGATTTGTCAGTCAAGTGCATTTTTGCTGTCATTTTATCCAAACGAAAAGGTAGAAAGAAGTTTTGGAGGGGCTCCTTACTATGGCCAACAAAATGGCGGTCAAAAAACAAATTATAATCTTCCATTTAACCTAATTCACGATCTAGTGGTTAGATCGCAACGAAATTTTAGATACATGATCTTGGCAATCTACAGAACCTAATTTTCAACCTGACTGACGGGCTCCTCACTATGGCCAATCGCCCTATGTCATTATTGCCAATAAATCTTAAAGTTGATGGGTAAAAGCAAAACTTCAAGCACCAGGGTGTTCAGTGGAGTAAGGGCAACGTTTTTTCAAACTCGACTGACGGGCAGCCTATACTATGGCGTTTTTTGCACGCTAGCTCCTTAACTATGACTGTAAAAAGGGTTTTTTTCTCCAAATGACATTAAAAGCGGTCTTTTAATGACACCTGACAGGCTCAAAAGGTGTCATTAAAAATTAAAATTTAAAATGACAAGTAAACACAACAATTCAATAAATGTCATAAATAACATACATAAATATAAAAAATACGATTTTGCGTGAAATTGGAACAAATTTGGAGAAAAAATTATATGTTTTACTAGGCAGAAAAGCAGATTTAATGCCGCGGCTGGTGTTTCATAGACGAGGCGCAGCCGAGGCTAGGAAATACCAGCCGCGGCATTAAATCTTGTGCTTTTCTGCCTAGTGAAACAAATAACTATTAAACAGGTGCAATGAAGCTTGATGACTCCGCCTACGTGCTTATTGGAGTGTGAAGTTTGAGCTGTTGGTTTTGGACAAGAAGGGGTTTCCAGATATTGGGGATATCTATACTTTGTTTACTAAATATATGTGTATTTTGATTCATGAAAGCTGCTTCCTTGAATTTTCGTTTTCTCCAGTGCTGTTCTGTGTCCAAAACCTTGGCTTCTGATCACTGTATGTGTAATAATGTGTATACTATGTTGGTTGGTCCATACATGTTCCGCTATACCTGATCTTGAAATTTCACCTCTTTGGGTATGTTTCAGATGTTCTTTAACTCGTACGGGAAGAGGTCTTTTAGTTTCTTCAATGTACGATTCGCCACACTCGCAAGGGATTTGATAGATACAATTTTTTGTGTTTTCATTACTGGGGGGTTTTACTTTTGTAAGAAAGCTTCTAAGCGTATTTCCGGATTTGAAGGCTGTTTTGATATTATGGTTTTTGGTTATCCTTCTAATCTTTTCAGAAATCCCCTTGACATAAGGTATTTTAAGAAATGTTTGCTCCTCTTTCGTTTCTGTATTAGTTTTTACTTCGCGATTTTTAAGTTTTGAGATGGTATTAGTTACAAAGGTTTCAGGGTAACCATTTTGTTTTAAATCTTTTTTCATGTTTGAAATTTCAATATTTAAGTCTTCCGGATTGTTGCTCTGTGATAAAGAGTTTTAATTATGCCCTGTTTTTGGAGTTTTTTGATATTACTTCGTTGTCTACCACCTTCAAACTTCTTGCATTGTCTCTGGTCTTGACGTTATTAAACAACTAGACATTGAAAATTCTTTAAACACGAACATTTAAATCATTTATTAAATAAAAATATTAAGAACAGACCAGATCGGCTGACCGGCAGACAATCCCCAGTTCTTTTTCCTTTATGTATGTAAAATAAACTGTCACGTCGACTATTAATGCGCTGTACAGTATAACATCGCAACCAGAGAACACACAGCCAACGAGAAGCGACAGCTCGGCGTTTTGCGGGTCCTGTTTTGGTACGCGCATGTCGCAAAGATGTTGTGTATCGCTAAAAAACATGTGCTCGTCTAAATTGTGTTTAGTCCGCGAGCTGACGTTGCGCCTAGCTAATTGTGATATTATTTTGTTTTCGTTCTGTGTTGTAAAAGGTCTGGATATTATTGTGCCTACCCGTATTGTTCAGTCAAAACCGGCCAAGGATTAAGTTTATTTAGTTTTCCAAAGGAGTACGAACGGTAATTATTATGATAATCAATTAATTATAATATGAATAATAGATTTAAAATTTGTAATCTTAAAGTTTTTTGGGATGTAGGTACATATTTTTAACATACTTGATAAATAAAGATGGAGCTTATTAGTTTCCTTATGTTTTTATGTTTAATCGCGAATAATTGTTGATATGATAAAATAAAATAATAAGATATAAGTTGTAAAGGTCTGGTTAAAATAGTTCTTGGGTAGATTTATTTTAAAAGGAGTAGAAATAATGGATATTATGTTGCTTTAAATACAATATTTTGTTAAAGTGCAAAATTGTGGATAGGCGCCTGCAGTAGGCCAGATTTATTGCCAAAGATTATAAATGCACACAAAAACTATCGGCTTTGTGAAAACCATTTCAAAGAAAAATATTTTTCAAGAAGTGCAACCATTAAAAAAACCTTATTTCCGCAAGCAGTACCCACAAAGTTTTCTAACCTTTCGCCAACATGTGAAGAAATGCCTGAAGAAATTATTCCTTCATTAGGAGAGCCTCCCAAAAAAATTATTATATTGTCAGGTTTATATGCTTTATACAGTGACCGGCAGAAAGTTCGCACCAAAGGGTTTTTTTTTTATTTAAAAACTAACCAAATTTTTTTGGCGGTTGAAAAGTTCTGCAAGTCCTTAAGCAAAAAAGAGCATAGACAAAACTAGTAAATATTGCGCCGTATACTAGGAAGAGGTGAAAACGTTAAATTCACTCAAGAATAAATTGCCCTTATTAGTAGGGAATAGTAAGCGTTTCTAGACCATCCATGGATATGGATATACAGACATCCCCCCACCACCACACCCAAACCTACCAATACAACACTCCCCCCACTCCTCCCCCCACTCCTACCACCACTCCAACCCCCACTCCTACCCCCACTCCTCCCCCACTCCTCTCCCCACTCCTCCCCCCACTCCTACCACCACTCCTACCCCCACTCCTACCCCCACTCCTACCCCCACTCCTCCCCCCACTCCTCTCCCCACTCCTCCCCCCACTCCTACCACCACTCCAACCCCCCACTCCTACCCCCACTCCTCCCCCCACTCCTCTCCATACTTCACCGTTCACCGAATCCCCCCACATATATAAACCCATAAACAAGCACAACAGTTAGTTATTACCACTTTGCTGCTGTAAAAAGCAGTAGTTGTCGTTCAGTTTAGAAAAGTTAATAGTTATTTGTGAACAGTATTGTTAAGATCAGTTTAGTTACACAAGATGTATCAGTGCAGCGATTGCAATAAAACATTCAACCATCAATCAAATGTGTATAGACATAAGAAGGAATCTTGTCCTAATAGATCATCCCATATTAAAAGGAAGAACAACACACAATTATGTGAGATACCAACAAAGAAACTAAAAATAGAGGAACCGCAAAAATCAGAACATCAACCACCAATTCCTAAACTTATTCTATCAAGATGTAAGGAATGTAATACTTGGTATGTAAAAAATAAACTAAATGCACATTTGCGCTCAAACCATCATAAAAGCAGTTTTAAAAGTGATAATAATGTGAAATTTTTAACTTCAGCGTTTAAAAACAGAATTATATCATACATGTTACTTCCATCTCAAAAGTATGTAGACATTGAAGAATTTTTTGAAACAGTGAAACAAAAGTTTGTGAGGTTAATTACAGAACAGTTAGTTAAACATAAGTGTATTAAGATTAATGTAGAATTATTTGGTAGCTATATTTTACAATCAAAAGAAACAATAGAAACCAAATCATTTAATACAAAAAATAAGATAATATCATCTACGATTGATTTAAGTGGAATTTATAAGGATTTCTTATCTGAAATTAAAGAGAAAGTTTCAATATTCGCAGAAAATGGGTCAGGTTGGGCTTTAGAAAAAATACTGCATTTAGAAATTAACATAAATAAATTTAATCCAATCGGAGCATCTTCATATATTTCTTTACCAAACCAAATTACATTAAAGAAAGCAGTTGTCAATGTAAAAAATAACGATACATATTGTTTTGCGTGGAGTGTAATAAGTGCATTGTATCCAGCTAAAAATCATGTTGATAGAACGAGTTCATATCCCAATTTCTTCAATGCATTAAATTTACAAGGAATTGAATTCCCTATGAAGCTAAAAGATATATCAAAGTTCGAAACCCTAAATCATATATCTGTAAATGTTTACGGTTTAGAGAGTGTTTATGAAGACAGTAAACAAAAATATGAAGTTGTTGGCCCCATGCATTACACTAATAAAAAACTACCATTACATGTTAATTTATTGTTAATAAGCGAAGGTAAAAACAATCATTACTGTTGGATTAAGGATTTGTCAAGATTACTATCATCTCAAATCAATAAAAATTGTCATAAAAAATATTTTTGTGATGGTTGCTTAAATTATTTTACTTCCATACAAAAACTCGAAATTCATCAAAAAAATGATTGTAATCATTTGTATACAGTAGTTCCCACCAACGAAATCAAAATTAACAAGTATGGACAACATATACCCGAAAACATATTACAGTTTCAAAATTTTCAAAGACAGCTTAAAGTTCCTTTTGTAATATATGCAGATTTCGAATGTTTCTTAAAACCTTTACAATTTGAACAACCAGAAAATGATTTGGATTCCTATACACGTAACACCTTTAAACATGAACCATATGCATTCTCTTATTTCATTAAATGTTCATATGATGACTCTCTATCAGTATTAGATTCTTATTTTGGTTTAGATGCTGCAGAGGAGTTTTGTAAACGAATTGAAGGTCATGTACATAGAATTTACAATAACTGTCTTAAACCTATAGTAAAAATGCTTCCTCTATCAAATGAACAGAAATCAACTTATAAATCAACCAATATTTGTCATATATGTAACGAACAAGTTGAAGAAAACGAAAAAGTAAGAGATCATGATCATTTAACTGGTGAATTTCGAGGTGCAGCACATAGCATATGCAACTTAAATTTCAAAATTCCATATTTTATCCCCATATTTTTTCATAATTTAACGGGTTACGATAGTCACCTGTTTATTAAGCAGTTGTGTTGCGAAGAAGATAACATTGATGTCTTAGCACAAACCAAAGAGAAATACATTTCATTTTCAAAATCAATTCTGGTTGATAAATATAAAGACAAAGACAATAAAGAAAAAAATGTATTTGTTAAAATGAGATTTTTGGATTCATTTAGATTTGTTGCAACCTCATTAGAAACGCTTGGTGAAAGTTTAGAAACAGATCAATGTATACAAATTCAAAAATATTTTCAAGATTCTAACCATTTCAATGAAATTCGAAAAAAGGGAGTGTACCCATATTCTTATGTTGATTCATTTGAAAAAATGTATGAGAATCAACTTCCAAGTATTGATGATTTTTATGATAAACTACGCGATAAATCTATAGATCCTTTAGATTACAATAGAGCGACTCATATTTGGAATTTATTTGATTGTCAAACCTTAATGGATTATACAAAAATTTATTTACTATCTGACGTTCTCATATTAACAGATTTTTTTGAAGCATTTCGAAATGTATCTATAAATAATTTTAAGTTGGATCCTGCACAATATTACATTACCTGGTTTAAGTTGGGATGCTATGTTAAAAATGACGAATGTCAAATTGGAATTATTAACTGATATTGATATGTTACATTTTTTTAAGAATAGTATAAGAGGTGGAATTTGTCATTGCAGTGTTCGAAAAGCTGAAGCCAATAACCAATGTCTTAAAAATTATGATCCTGATAAACCAACTTCATTTATTATGTATTTAGATGCAACTAACTTGTATGGACATAGTATGAGTCAATATCTCCCAATAAGTGATTTTTCTTGGATGTCAATGGAAGAAATAGAAACTTTTGATGTGATGACAATTGATGATGATGGTGAATATGGATATGTTTTAGAAGTAGATATAAAATATCCTCAAGATTTACATGAAAAACATAATGAACTACCATTTTTATCAGAAAATATTTGTCCACCAGATTCAAAACAAAAGAAATTAATTTGTGATTTAAACAATAAAGAAAAATATGTAATTCATTATCGAAATCTTAAACAAGCTATTCGAAATGGATTGAATGTAACTAAAATTCACAGAGTAATTAAATTTAAACAGTCAGCATTTCTGAAACCTTACATTGATTTAAATACTGAAATGAGAAATAAATCCAAAAACAAGTTAGAAAAAGATTGTTACAAATTATATAATAATGCTATTTATGGTAAATCTTTGGAAAATATTGATAAGCGAGTTGATATAAGATTAATCACACATTGGGAAAATATTAGAC
This sequence comes from Polydrusus pterygomalis, assembly GCA_963969555.1. Taxonomy (NCBI): domain Eukaryota; kingdom Metazoa; phylum Arthropoda; class Insecta; order Coleoptera; family Curculionidae; genus Polydrusus; species Polydrusus pterygomalis. The sequence goes on along the minus strand of OZ018376.1, from coordinate 155,096,922 downwards.
AAAAGCAAGGAGCGCAAACACTGATAGCTAAACCAAATTTTAAAAATCGATTAGTATTTAACGAAAATTTTGTTGCAATACAAATGGAAAGAGTTAAGGTGAATTACAACAAACCAGTTTATATTGGATTCTCAGTCTTGGAATTATCAAAAACAGTAATTTATAATTTTTATTATGATTACATCAAAAGTAAATATGGCGACAAAGCAATATTATTGTACACTGATACCGATAGTTTGATTCTCCAAATAGAGACGCCAAACTTTTATGAAGATATTCAGAATAATTTAAATAAATTTGATACTTCCAATTATAATGAAAGTAATATGCATAACATAACTAAGAATAAATCTGTATTAGGACGTATGAAAGATGAGTTTGCAGGTCAACCAATTTTAAGTTTCTATGGTACAGGTGCAAAAGCTTACTGCGTCAATTTAGAAAATAAATCGGAAAAAAAAGCAAAAGGTGTGAAAAAATATGTTATACAAAATTTAATTACTAAACAAGATTATAAAGATGTAGTTGAAAATTCAGAAACCAAGTTTAGAAAAATGAATGTATTTCGTTCAATCCTACATGATATGTTTACTCAACTAAAAAATAAGGTTGCTTTGTCCCCAAAAGATGATAAACGATATATAATTCAAGACTCTTTTAGAACCCTAGCTTGGGGGCACAAACACATTGACATTTTAGAAGATAAATCCAGAACTGATGATCCTGATGTTAATAATGTTATCGATATTTTACGAAATCTAGTTCACGATGAATATAAAACCTAAGAACTTAACAAAATTATTTTATTTTTAAAATGATGGTCCTACCTGTAGGTGTTCTTTTCCTATCAGCGTTTATTAACAATACTTTATTCATACAAGTTAATCCCAATGTTCAAGATACATTTATTTGTTTATCGATTAATAATGCAAATAATGATAGTTGGCCATCAACATGGAAAAGGATGGATATAAGTAATGGATTGTTTACTTATAAAATAAATGATCATGTAATAAATAACTCATCCACTGTAGAGTATAAGTTAAGGATATATTATTCCAATAGATCGCATGCACTAACAGAGAAATGGAATCAATTGTATAACAAATTACATATGGACGAATGTAATATACGCACATGTATAATATTTGTAATAATATTTTTTATATTGTTTATGTGTTTGTTGGGATATGTATTATTTAAAGCATATTTGTATTATAAATAAAAAAATGTAAAACATATTTTGTAACTATTTTATTCATTCATAACAATTTTTATAACGATATAACAATTTCACATTAGCTAAGGCGCAGTGCCATGGATTCATATTTTTATGAAAATAACACTCTGGAATCGTCTTGAATTTACTTAGTTTGGGTTCTCGACCAATAGGGATGTTATAAATATATTCTTCATCTAAAAACTTTTTGAGAAAGTTTGACTTTTCATTCCCCTTTACATAAATTTTTGGTGAGTGGTAGTATGATAAGGTATGTTTTAAAATACTATCAAGTTCATTAAGTTCAATATTTCCACAATCCCAATCCAATCCATGATATTCTTCACTCCAATTAACTACTTTTAAATCATCATCAGATAACATGTTTCTTTTAAATGGGGATTTAAACAAATAATTTGAACAACGAATCCCATCATAAATGCACACCTCCTTTGGAATGTAACCAAAACTGCAATTATATCCTTGAATGTCAAGGAAAACATTGGTCTCATTCATGGTTACTATCTGATGTTACTAATGCTCCTCTATCATTTATATCCCCCCACATTACAGCTTCCCCCTCTACATTTTTATTGCTTATTTAAGCAGACAGTTCAAGTTGCATCAACATTAATTTCACAAACGTTGTCTACACATAACCTACAAAAATGGCAAACTTTTACATTGATACCATGTCCTACAATCCTCAACAATCCAAGAACGAAGAATTTAGTCAGAAACGTAATGGTGCTCTCATCAATGAAAGCATGTACTACCTTAACAAATCCAAATCCAAATGGGTTAGTGTTGGATTTTCGTTAGAGAGAAAATATGAACCGGTTATTAAACTCGGCGGAGTCAAGTATAACCAAACTGTTATCCTTAATGAAGATCAATGGATATCACTTCTAAGTAATGAAGGATATATGCAAAGCTTCATGTGCTCTAACACTTTTGGATGGCAACCCTTGCAGACAAAAGGATATGAAATTCACTTTGTTCACCATTACAAGTCAAGAATAATCAAGATTGTACAAGACGGTGGAAACGAAATCTTCCTTGCTGGTGACACCATAAACGAATTAGTTAAATTATCAAATCTGATTAAATATCGTTTGGATATTTTAAAATCACAAGAATTTTCGAAATATTATAATATTCTAGTTAGTGGAGTTTCCATGAAAAATGGTGATTTACTAAAAAATGTACATGATGTTATTTTACCTATATTAAACAGCGCAAATGTTTGTTGCGTGTTGGAATTGTTAAACTTTTTCTCTGATTGTGTTGTAGAGGATGTTGAATTATTTGCTTGTAACGAATTTGTAAAGAATTGTATTGAAAAATAAAAAAAAAAATGTTTGGAAGTAATTTGTAATTTATAAATAAAAAAACATAAATATATTTATTTGTTTTATTCAATCATTATTGTATCATTATATAATGTAAAAACATTGGATAATGCGCAGATGCAGGATGATTTGGAATGGTAAAAACATGATGATTCTTCTGCAGTTAAAGGAGGGTAATCGTCAAGTTCAATCACTGTGCATAGGGAGTATTTTTTTATGTATAAAGACTTCTCACTTCCTTTCACATACACACGATCCACATTTTCTGTTAGGTTTTTGATAATTTCAGAAAATTTGTGAATGGGTGTATATCCTTCACACCATGGAAGACAATGATGATTTTTCATTAACCAAACAGCTTGTTGTTGCAAGTTTGGTGGTAAATATTTCATGTTAAATGGGGGTTTAAAAACGTAGTGACATATTTTTTTTCCATCATAAGCAGCTAATTCCTTTGGAACAAATTTGTTGTTTTCAATTTTGAAACCTTGGACGTCGAGAATGAGAAAATTCATAATTTCAGATGTGAAAATTGTTTAATCAGCGATTTCTGATCAGAGTATTCTTGAATTTTTTGTTTCAGTAGCTTCAATTCTTTTAAAAAGTATGATAATCGTTGTTCTACCGTCTCAATCATAATGATGGAAACAAACCGCAAACCTATGATTTTATAAAGTGTCTTAGAGTTGTCTGACGTTTTTGGTTAAAGGATTATATGTAAATATTTTGTCATGCATAATAAGACAATAAACTGATACTTTGTTAGTTAGATCCTCTTGTAATTCAAATTCAATTCTCATAACAACAGGTCCTGTTTCAATGGATTCTTTTTGATGGGAGCAATCGATATATGTTATGGGGGCATTTTCTTTAAATTCCTTTGGAGAAAAAATTGGTTCCGGCGTTAACCCATAATAAGATTTTTGGAAACTTGCAAACATTTCATATAATGTCGCAAATTTATTTTTTTCAAAGTCTAAATAGAGATCATTGTAGGGATATCTTTCAGAATTTAAAAATACTTTGATGTTTCGCAATTTAATATCGGAGAATTGTGACATATCAGATATTGCCTTATCTCTATAATCTGTCTGAAAGCAAATCCCTATATGTCTTGGGGTATTGATCTTTGTAGAGGTTTTGACAGGCCAATTATGACGACCTGTTTTAAGTAGCTCCGGATATTCTATTACCTCCCAACTTCTAAATGCAATTGTTATGTTACTATTTCTATCAATTATTTTAGTTAATGCTAGTTCTTGAGGAATCGCTACTGATATATGCGGTATATTCCAAGTCAACTTAGTAAGTTGAATTTTCGGATTTTGATCTACAGTATTAAGTGTGGCATTTTTGTCTGAATTATCTCTTACTAAAATAAGTTCTTGTTTACCATTTAAAATTATTTTTTTATAATCTTCGAAAAAACCCATTAAAAATTTAAGAGGGATGCAAACATTAAAGAAACCAGTGGTAGCATCAACCACTTGGGAGTTTTCCATAGGGAACCATCCAGCGTTTTTTAGTTTATTACATTGATTTTGATTATATGATAAATAACCTTTTATTGTTGATGTTATCCCCACATCCCTCACTGAATCAATTGTAACACCATTTAAAGTATATCGCATCTCTTTAAAAAGAAACGCTATTCCGTTATTAATTAATTTCATTGTTTCAGAAACAGTATTATCATCTTTTGTTAGTTTTCCCTCTATATAAAGGAAGCTTTCGGATGGAAGTGTATATTTTTCAACTTCATGTATAGGTATTATAATTTCATCATTGTTTCCTAATTTCGTTGGTAAATATGGTTCATAGGCATGGAACTCTGAATGTACGATAGAGTTATCTATAAACAGATCTTGTGTTATGTTAAGAATATCCATTATACTAAAACTTTAAGACCTAATGATTTTAAAAATAATTTATTTTTAGATGTTATCCTATGAAAGATTTTCTCGCTACTAATCTTAGGTTTATGATGTATATTCTTCTTATAGTTTTTAATTATTTTTGTTGGTAAACTAGTGATATTTTGATTATAAAGTATAACCATTATACCTCTTTAATATGCAATCTTATTGTTACGATCTCGTTTCGAAAATCAACAATGTTAAGGTCTTGATCTATTATTTTTATTGTTATTTTATCTATTACTTTTACTGTGACGGGAAAATAAATTATATTCTGAGGACACTCTATTATTTTGAATCCAGGACTAACATTAGGGAAAAACTGATGAATAATATGTACAGGCTTTCCGTTCAGATAGGAACCCTCAGCGATACTGCAATCTATACATAAAGAATTAACTTTTATAATCTCTGCAGGGTTTTCTGATGTTTTTGGAGATCCATCACCCTTTAAAATTCCATTATTAAAACCCAAAATTTTTCCAATTGCACCATCTTTAAAAATAATATCGACAGATGAATTAATGACTGATTTTAACGTGTTGTTGTTAGCATATAAATAAAACGAAATATTTTGTTTTTCAAACTCGTTTTGTAGATATTTATTAATGTCTTCCATTTCATAACTACCTGTCGGAATCGTTAGAAACTCATTATTTATTCCAAAATATACCTTGTTATTACTTTCATCAATATTTGGTATCGCATTAAAAGTTTTAAAATTAGTTAGACCGATAACATAAGATAAGTCGGGATTTAAGTAAATAGGTGGATGAAAATTTGCTTGAAGAATGGCGGAATTGTCAGAAAGAGCTATAGTAAACGACATGATGGTTGCAATAAGAATACAAATTAATTGCGCTTACACATTGTTATAAATAAATTGTAAAGATAATTGTCCACATACGTAGGTATCGAAAGATTGGTATTCATCATAATTGTATTTAATATTATTTTTACTACCATCGCTAAAAAAATATGATATAACTTCTGTTGGAGGTCTTAAATTACCAAAACTATCAAAGTAGACTATGTTTCTATTGTTCTTAATATATGCAGTCCAATGAGTACCATCACCCATTGTATTATCCAAATTAATAATACCTGTTTCTTGTTTTTTAATTTTCTTAGGTAATTTATTTCTCATAAAGACACCTCTAAAATTTGGTATCTTTAGTATTTTAGCATATTTTAATAAATCTACATTAGTCAAGGGTCTGCGAGGTAGCAATTTTAACAGTTTTTTGAATATGGTTTCAAATATAATCCACATCCCTTTTTATAAGGATGAATATATAGACCTTTTCCGATTGATATTTTCTCCATAGCTTTGTTATGTCTTTTTTGTTCATCTAATTTGTTTTGCGCGTTTTTAGCAGCATTTACTGCTGAAGCAATACCAGCAGCACCACCACTTAGGGCTTCTAAAGCAGATAGACCTGCAAAAATTGGTATTAATGGCAAAATTCCTCCAGTTTTAGGAATTGGAATAATTCTTTGTTTTGGAACCTGTATTTTTGATTTTGTATTTTTAATTGCTGATAATGCAGCGGATGCAATGTTTTTAATGTTACTAAATTTTTTTCCAACTATTCCTTTACGAGCCTTCTTGACAACAGTGTTAAAAGATACTTGACCTCCTTTTTTCCTCATTCCCATACCAAGCTTTCTTTTTGCTTTCATTATTCCAGCAACAACCAAAGATGAAATTTTTTCACCAAACTTTGCGTCTGAAGCTTTAAATCTATTAAATGCTTTTTTAGCTAATACTTTATCAGCCTCGTGTCTATTTTCAATATCTGTATGTTTCGAATATGTGATATCGTGTTCTTTACACGCTTCGTCTAATTGATTTATTCCTTTATCTCCTCGTGCAAGTCTTTTGTTTAATTTCGTACCTGGACCACAAAAATTATATGAAGGGATATGGAGTTCTATGGGTAATTTATTAATTAATGAATTTATTAATCCACTTCCTTTCCTCTTACGCTTCTTAGAGTGAATGTTAGTATTGCTATTGTGTTTAATCATTATATATAAATGATTGAAATATATAAATGTTCTTACTTAAATAGAGATATTCAAACAATGAAGATTATAAAACAAGATTTTTCTTTACCAATAAAAAATTTTGATTTAAAGCAAGATATTTATCGGAAACATGGTCGATTATTTGGAGGAAATTGCAAACGCTGCTTAGTTGTAGGTCCTAGCGGATGTGGGAAAACAAATCTAGTTATTTCCCTTATCACACATCTTAATGGATTACGATTTGAAAACATATATGTATATTCGAAATCCTTAAATCAATCAAAATATGAATATTTAAGAACATTATTTAAACCACTAAAATTTGTTGGTTATTTTGAATCTTCTAATGCTGATGATATTGTTTCACCAAATGAAATAAAACCGAACTCAATCATTATTTTTGATGATATCGTTTGTAGCAGTCAAGCACTGATGAGAGATTATTTTTGTTTTGGTCGACATAAAAATACCGATTGTTTTTATTTATGTCAAACATACTCATCCATACCTAAACAACTTATCAGAGATAATGCCAACCTTTTGATAATTTTTCAACAAGACGCCACCAACTTAAAACATATTTATGATAATCACGTAAATAGCGACATGAACATACAAACATTTAAGGATCTCTGTTCAATGTGTTGGCAAAATAAATATGATTTTGTTGTTATCGATAAAGATAGTTCCATGAATGAGGGACGATATAGAAAGGGATTTGATAATTTTATATCAATTTAACTAGTTATAAAATTAAAAAAATATATATAATAAATGATTTATGTAACTTTTATTTTTGAAATAAATACAATTTAAATTAATTCACTTTTTAATATCCATGAATTGTGTGTTATATCCATACCCAACCATTTTATATAAACCTTATTTCCTTGTTTCCTCAACACCTTTTCAACCAGATATACGTTTGGATGTTTAACTTTTTGCAACTCTTCTGTATAAAATACTCCTTGAATGGATTCATCGTTTTCATCTTTAAGCAAATATGTTTTTGGATTGGTTAGATTAATATCTCTAATTTCAAAAATTTCATTTGACCAATTAGGTGTGTACCCTTTTTGAAAAGCTTCCCTATATTTACTGATTCTAACATAATCTCCCTTCTTAAACTTTGAATTTTTTGGATCAATGGTTTTTATTTTATTATAAGTTGATTTTAAAACTTTCTTTTCATTTTTTTCATTGATATCAATGGGTTTTAATCCAGTTGTTCTATGTTTTGTGGTATTATATTTAACAACAATATCATTTAAAATATTCAACCATTCATAATTTCCTTGTAAACTAAATTGTTTCCACATTAATGTTTTTAAAGTCCTATTGACTCTTTCAACAATGCTAGCTTTTAAATTAGAGAATGTATTATAATGATTAATTTTATATTTTTGCATTAATTTGTTAAAGTTGGAATTATAAAACTCTTTTCCTTGATCTGTCTGGATGTGTTTTGGGGGAGTTTTAGCAAGTTTTAAAATATTTTCCATTGCTAAAGTTACATCTTCTGCGGTTTTTCTTTTAACAGGTTGAATCCAAACATACTTAGAAAATGCGTTTATTACAACTAATATGTAACGGTATCCTTTATTAAGCTTTGCATAAGGAAGCATTTCAACTAAATCAGCTTGCCATAGATCATTTAAACCTTTAATTATAACATAACGTCGTCTAAATTTTTTTCTAGCTGGTCTATGAAGCTCATTTACTACAGTTTCTTTAATATTTTCACTCATGATTAGTTTTAGATACTAACATTTTTTAACTAAGTGTTAGCCTTAAATATTATAATTTTTGATATGGATAAGATATTTTCTTCACTGGAGTTGGATTCCATTTAATGTATATTTTAGATCTTCTACAACGTATCCTATTTGAGAACAGCAATTTTCTCTTTGAATTCAGTTTCTAAGTCATCAATCCGTCGCTCAATCATATTAAACGGCATGCGAATATCACTCACAGTCACACATTTTTCATTAATTGCAGAATTCATTTTTGTCCATAATCTATCTTCAATATTTTTTAAGTCGTATTTATCGGTGTCCTTTTGAATTTCATTTACTTTTTCAGCGGAAGACCATATCATGTTTAGTAATTTTTCTTCCAATTTTTCAGAATGCAATTTAGCTATATTTAGGTTATTGCTAATTTCTTTCATTTCTATTGAAACATTGGTAAATTTTTCATCTAAAGCATCAAATTCAGTTTTATGAACTAATAATTGTAACAAAGATGACTCAATTTCAAGTGTTTTTTTATCCATGCGAATGTGATCTTCTTGAAATGTTTTTATTGCTGAACTAAGCTTCTTATTAATACTCTCTATTTTTATTGCTAACTCTTTTTCTAAATCTTTATGAGATGATTCATGTTGCTTAGTTATCGTATTTGTTAACACATCATGTGGAAATATTCCTTGCTTCAATGGTTGAATATCGTTTATTATTTGGTGAACATTGGTTGTTTGCTCTTTGATAGCATCCTCTAAATTTATTATTTTATTAACATTTTCGTCTTCATATAACTTTACCTTTTTCACAACACTTTTTATTAATTCATCGTTTTCACTTACTCTCTTATTTAAACTTTTAAAGTTTCTCTCACTCTCCGTCTTTGATTCAAGAGTTTTTTGAAAATTTTGAATAATTTTGTTTTCTATGTATTTCACATCCTTAGTAAAGTTATCTGTAATTGTTTTCTCCGCAGTTTCAATCACCTTTTTTCCCAATACAGCAGCAGAATAATTAGACAAGTATCGTTTTGAACTATGACTTCCAAATTTATCGATCGACATTGTTGTAATGAATCAAATTTATAATATTTCCTTCTTTTATAAAATAATGTGAGCTTCCCTTAATTCTTCCAAAATTGATATTATTTCATTTTGATGTCCTGTATGTCCAGCCATTTGTGATGCTGTCAACAACCTTAATCTATCAATTATCTCGTTTAAATTATCATAATAAACATAATCCACATTATTTTTTGATAAATTTAACATTGCACCCTTTCCTGTCACGCTTTTTGTGGATTGTAATCTCGTAGAACGTGGTCTTTGTTGTGGTTTTGGTAACCCTCTGGATGTACTTGGTAGCATCAAACGATAATCTACTTCCAATGATGCACTTCCTGTTTTTAATATACCCTTTTTTAATAAATATGGTTTAATTATTTCTACATATTTAATGTCGGTTGTTCCTTGGATTTGATTATTAGAATCAAAATTTCGTCTGTATGCATTCGTTCTTTTTAAAATATCCATATAATTTTCCATATCTTTTGTGGAATAACCAACAGGTTGTTTCTTAAATATTAGTTCATATAAACCAGGTGTTCCCTCATATCTAACACCCTCAACCTTAACATCTTTTCCTATAAAGTCTACTTCAGACTTCGCGATTTTATATTTTTCGGAATTAATATCATGATTAAGGCCATATTTGTTATCAAATTCACCCTTTGTATCCTTTATTAATTTATCAACATATGGTCTTACCAACGGATCATAAGCATTCAAATAATCCTGATAAGCCGGTGTTTTTGTTATTTCCAAGACACTTTGTTGTATCTCTTCTAAAGTAGGTTCGATTGTTGAATCATGGTTGGATTCCAGTATACTAGGTTCTTCTAAATTGCCCCAAAATACATCATCATTATCTCTTAAAAATGAAGGTGTGGTTGTTGGAAGATATTTATCATAGGCATTTGATTTTCTCGCAATGCGTTCTGGAGGAGTAGGAAATTGAAATTGTTGTATAGGAGTTGAGAACATTTGCGGTGAATAATTTTCTCTTTTAATAAACGGATCTGTTTTAATGTTTCTAATTAGCTCATTCAAAGGTTGAGTAATTGGTTTAAACTCTTTTTCCATACGAATTTCTTTATCAGATAAATCCGATTTTAATGCATTGTATTTTTGTTTAACAGATTTTCTTGTTTTTATTAACTCTCTTGCTGATTTTTCATCCATCTTTAAGCGAGTAAGGTTATATACTAGAGTATTAAGCTCTAATCCAAAAGTTATATACTTTAATATTGTATTTAAAAATTGAAGACGACGAAACCCCCATCTACTACTACTATCAAATTATATCGAGGTTGGGGGGAGTCATCATAAATGGCAAACGTCACTACTTAGACTAGGATAATAAGTAAATTTTGCAGGTATTAAGGTCTACAAATGCTGGTTTGTTATAAGGTGTTGAAGCAAATCCAACCAGCTTATATATTGTAATCAAAGTCAAAAAATGTTGAACTGAGTTGACCGTTTGAACTAGGAAATTGTGCGTATTTATTAAAAATGCAACTCAATGCACCTTAGTAACCGGATAATGACCTAGGAAACATGTAGAATTGATTTTTAAATGAAGTATGGAAACAAAACTTGTTTTTGCCTGAAGCTATCGAGGCAGCGGTTAATGTAACGAGTTCAATAAAATGTGGTTATTGACTTCTGATGGATATTATTTGTTTTTTATATAAACACGGAAGACAATTAATCTCGTTTTAGATTGTCGCAAGCTGTGTTAAGCGGGATTTGTAAATAATAATACAAATTAATAGTAAGGTTTTATTTAAAGTAATACATAGTATGGTAATGTATATTATCTATTAGATATTCAAATTTATTTTATTACAAAACATGCATTTTCGTTGACTTTGAGGAGGCCCATCAAAATGAGTGTTCCAATCCGGTCTGTTGTAATGGATAAAGCATGGTAGGGATATTTGTAAACTAAAATTATTTTTATAGGTGCTAGGTAATTTTCCCCATATATCTAGAAGTTCGTAGGAAGTTGCATGTTTTATTAAATATTCCAAAGGTATCATTTTTAATTCATCACTGGAAAGGTCGCCTAAATTTTTCTCTCCATTTATATGGGATAATATAATATCCACAGAAGGACAGCAATAATTATTCATTTTTTAATTTTTTTGGATGTGTGTATACTTTGTTGTTTCGAGCACAATTAATACTGGCTTGATAACTATTTATATTTATATAGTAAAACATAATAGATTGGTGGAAGGAGGATTGCAATTTACCCATCGGTTTGGGTGTGGTGGTGGGGGGAATGTTGTACTGGTAGGTTTGGGTGTGGTGGAAGGAGGATTGCAATTTACCCATCGGTTTGGGTGTGGTGGTGGGGGTGTCTGCGATCCAAATCGTTTTATATATGTGGGGGGATTCGGTGAACGGTGAAGTATGGAGAGGAGTGGGGGGAGGAGTGGGGGGAGGAGTGGGGGGAGGAGTGGGGGGAGGAGTGGGGGTGGGAGTGGGGGAGGAGTGGGGGTTGGAGTGGTGGTAGGAGTGGGGGGAGGAGTGGGGGGAGTGTTGTATTGGTAGGTTTGGGTGTGGTGGTGGGGGGATGTCTGTATATCCATATCCATGAATGGTCTAGAAACGCTTACTATTCCCTACTACAGACATAGCAGCAGCTCGGCGTTTTGCGGGTCCTGTTTTGGTACGCGCATGTCGCAAAGATGTTGTGTATCGCTAAAAAACATGTGCTCGTCTAAATTGTGTTTAGTCCGCGAGCTGACGTTGCGCCTAGCTAATTGTGATATTATTTTGTTTTCGTTCTGTGTTGTAAAAGGTCTGGATATTATTGTGCCTACCCGTATTGTTCAGTCAAAACCGGCCAAGGATTAAGTTTATTTAGTTTTCCAAAGGAGTACGAACGGTAATTATTATGATAATCAATTAATTATAATATGAATAATAGATTTAAAATTTGTAATCTTAAAGTTTTTTGGGATGTAGGTACATATTTTTAACATACTTGATAAATAAAGATGGAGCTTATTAGTTTCCTTATGTTTTTATGTTTAATCGCGAATAATTGTTGATATGATAAAATAAAATAATAAGATATAAGTTGTAAAGGTCTGGTTAAAATAGTTCTTGGGTAGATTTATTTTAAAAGGAGTAGAAATAATGGATATTATGTTGCTTTAAATACAATATTTTGTTAAAGTGCAAAATTGTGGATAGGCGCCTGCAGTAGGCCAGATTTATTGCCAAAGATTATAAATGCACACAAAAACTATCGGCTTTGTGAAAACCATTTCAAAGAAAAATATTTTTCAAGAAGTGCAACCATTAAAAAAACCTTATTTCCGCAAGCAGTACCCACAAAGTTTTCTAACCTTTCGCCAACATGTGAAGAAATGCCTGAAGAAATTATTCCTTCATTAGGAGAGCCTCCCAAAAAAATTATTATATTGTCAGGTTTATATGCTTTATACAGTGACCGGCAGAAAGTTCGCACCAAAGGGTTTTTTTTTTATTTAAAAACTAACCAAATTTTTTTGGCGGTTGAAAAGTTCTGCAAGTCCTTAAGCAAAAAAGAGCATAGACAAAACTAGTAAATATTGCGCCGTATACTAGGAAGAGGTGAAAACGTTAAATTCACTCAAGAATAAATTGCCCTTATTTTTCACTGTGGAATTTTTTTTTTATTAGGAAATGTTGTTTGCACTTAAAACTTATCCAAATACACCAAATTTTAGCTCGGTAGCACAAATATAAATATTTTTCATGGCTACTAGATTTAAATGAAAACGAATTTTATTGTAAGGGTTTAAACACCAGAAAATTTGAATTATTTTTGACGTTATTTTATTAAACGTCCAGTTCTCGCGTATTTAAACAAATTTAAGTAAGTTATGTGTCTAATTGCCCAAGAGGTGTTAAAAATTGAATTTATAGGTTGCATAGCTTCTATCGATTCGTTATACGAGGGGGCGTAAAAAAAGTAAAAACACTTTTTTTGTGGTACCGAGCTGAAATTTGGTATTTATGGATAACTTTTAAGTGCAAACAACATTTCCTTATAACAAAATTTTCTACAGTGAAAAATAAGGGCACTTTATTCTTGAGTGAATTTAACGTTTTCACCTCTCCCTCGTGTACAGCGCAATATTTACTAGTTTTGCCTATGCTCTTTTTTGTTTAGGGACATGCAGAACTTAAAAAGTTATACGAAAGCTACGAATTTTATCACATATATAAGTTTTTTTAAATAGGCAAATGTTAAACAATATGTAATTATTATTCCTCTAGTAATTTCAGAATTAACATGTATTTCTGAATAAAATTTTTGTTTTTTTACAACAGCTTTTTACTTATTCAGGGTGAATTAACTTTTTTTTAATCCCCGAAGGACCACATTTTTTTTATCCATGGGTAAGTAAGTATGACACTAAAGCAATTGTCAAAAACGTCACTGTAGTTTTTAAAGCGCAAAAAACTGTGTAACAAATTACTGACGTTTTAATAAAATTATATTTATCTCACGCCACCCCATATCTACGTATTTCTAGTCACGATATATTTTGACGTACCTAATAGTGTTCTATAATTTATGTTATAACATGTTTATAAAATATAAGTACATATTTTTGCCCGTCACAAATCGAAGGAAACTCAAACAAATCTGTAAAAGCGTTAGAAATTTAAAAGTTTTTTAATATAATAATTTTTTTCATTTTCTACTTCAATAATATTCTTAATTCCCAAGACTAACAAATTTACAACTTTTTTAAAGTTTTTATGTTTGAAAAATAAATCAAGTTATAACATTTGCACCTGTACTAAAAAGTAATGTCGTTCAGTGTAGAAAATAAGCAAGTTTTCTCGGAGTATTAAGTTGTGGATCGACCGTTATCGTTGTGTGAAGGTCACTGAAAAACGACCAGTCGATATCAAAGGTACCGACAGGTATTGTCGCTTCTGCTTGCTGTTAATATTCTGTGATCGCAACATAGGAGGTCGCAGAAACGATGTCATAGAGGGGCGAGCAAATATAAACGCTTTTAAACTGTCATCCCGTTGTGATAGCGTCAGCAGCTAGTAGTAGTATGGAATCTTTTTCTAGGTTATCATTTTCATAACACCCTGTATTTAATATGATATTTAAAAAGTGATCTATCTAGTGACAGGAAATACAAACAAAAAAATCAAATTATAAATTTAACCCAATTGTTTAATTTGTACTTATTTATTGTTTTTGGAATTAAGTTAAAAAACAAAAAAGCGGGATTTGCAATTTTGCTGACAAATAAGGGAAAATTGTTTTTTAATTGGAGCTTTTAACTCCGTATAATTTTGTTGGCATACGAATGATGTCGATATAATTCGTAAATATTTATTTTTGCTGTTTATAAATTACCTACTAAGTAAATATTACAGTCAATTAGGTATACAGCTGCTGCTGTGCCATAAAACATATTTTATTTGTTATGTTTTGTTAAGTTTGTATGTAAATCATAGTTTGTAAGCGAATAAAGTTCAGCTAACACGTCTGCAGGACAAAGTTGGTTTTTAATTGTTTTAAAATAAAAGGGTAAGCTAAACGGTACTATTTGTAACTGTAACAAAAAACAATACACTTTTGCTTTCTAAGGGTCGTTAAATCAGGTCAAAGTCAGGTTCGTTGACACAGACCTCTTGTTTAGGTAGCTTGTAACATATTATGTGGTTGTCTCCCTGGGGTTATTTTTATTTTGTGGTACTTGAGAACAAAGGTTGGACATTATTGTGCAATAATAATGCCATCGTATAAAGGAGTACACGCATTGAATCGACTCGGACCGGTCGACTCGGAAAAGAGCAGTCGGAATATCTACGCGCATTGACTCGACTCGGACCGGTCGACTCGGAAAAGAGCTGTCGGAATGACAACGTCAGCCACATAGTGAATTCGCTGTGCCGGCAGTCGTCCACTAGTAGTCGGGTATAGAGGAGCAGGAGAAGATAAAAATGACATAATTTCAATAAGAAAATGTATAAAGCATTAGGTAAAAATAATTTAATTATATAAAATTATTTTTAAAATTCCATTACCTTTTATGTTATATTTCGTGAGATTTTTAAAAAGCAATGTTATATTCAATAAACATTTAAGCGTTTTTATTATTATCCCTTAAAATTTTATTTAAAATAACATTAATCTTTATGAAATATTTCGTTAACTTAACTATGAAAAATGCTAGGGTTTGTAGTGACATTAAGTAGTAGATGTAAAAATAATTAAAGGAAATATTTTTACGGTGTGTTAGCATGAAAAATCCTTTAATATTTATAATTTTCATAAAAATAAATTACATTTTTTTGTAAGCTGTAAATTTAAATTGTATGTCTTAATTTTCCATAACTTTCCTAAAATTTACTTATATGAAGTTGTTTATTCATCACTGTCAAAAATATCTTGTTTTATTGTAAAATTAAAATAAAATTTAATATTACAAAAACATCAATGTATCCTTATCTACCACATGAAAGTATGTGTACAATTTATATTTTTATATTTTTTAAGGAACTATCATGTAAAATTCAACTCACTTTTTACAGTGTGCAATAAAAAAGTTACACTCAAGTTTGTTTTACTAAAACTAAGGCTCGAGAATTTCGATATCAAGGTAAATTAATATGTTGACATTTAAACTTTTTTTTAAAGTCACGGCGGCATCGATCAAATAGCACAATTATAACGTTTCTCTTTATTGGTGTTTTTCCGCTACACTAAATTTCATACAAAAATCGTAGTTCGCCGTCAGAGCATTCGGCAGTTTTTGCCCCTGCATGCAATTCCGGGCCGAGTCGACCGATCCGAGTCGACCGATCCGAGTCGACCGGTCCGACTCAGTGCGCGGGGTCTAATTTAATTACATGAATATCAAAAATTTCCGACTGCTCTTTTCCGAGTCGACCGGTCCGAGTCGATTCAGTGCGTGTACTCCTTAAAAGTAAATTATAATAATCTGCAATGCTAGGTAAAGAAATGGGGAAGGGTTAAGGGCAAGATTTTAATTGACCATATACAAGTGAAGTTATCAGAAAGGCATATAATTATTTGGTTTGATGTTGCCTGTAGAACGTTAATTTATAATTTGTGTACATAAAACGGTGTGATGGGTTTTTTCTTAAAAATAATGTCCGACAGCAGGGATGTCTTGTGTGACCAATGCTGTAGACCATCGGTCGTTCGGCTTTCTGGTAATATTGTCGGACATGGATTGGTATCCTTAAAGGCGACAATATGAAAAACAACGCCCACTTGAGAAGAAAAGTGACACATGCGGAAAGTGGGCGAGCTCCTAACTTTTATTGCACTTTTATAAATTATATGTTTGAAATGTCCGACAGTTACAGTGGGAATGACTTGTGTGTCCCCTACTGAAGACCATCAGTCACTCGGCCTTTCACTAAACTACGTTATATCAAACGTGTACGTCAATCTATAATACTAGGTCCCTGAAATGACAAATAATAATGTTAACAATAATACGTACACGAAAATGGGGCGATATGGTACAAAATAAATTGCAGATTAACGGGGAACCAAAATAAAACCAGAGTGTGGTCGCAGACCGAAGGTAATTATAATAAAAATGGGTATTTTTGGGAGGTAAAGTGTCACCATTACAGTCGCAGACGTAATTGGTAACAAAAGGTAAAACATTTCTTATTATTGTCGCAGACATAATAGGTACCTAATATCTGAGATAGTGTCACCATTCTGTTGCAGGCAGATGTTGGTGCAAATGGGGTAAATTATGGGAGACAGACCCTCTTACACTAAGCTTTATAAAATGTAATAATTAGGGATTTTATTCTTTATGTTATTTAAGGGATATCTGATTAAATTGTTCATAAATTGTACATGCCAATGCTTTTATAATAGATAAATTGTTTTTTAAAAAACCTCATAAATTTTCATTCACTGGCAGTTGAATATACCGCATCATAGGGAAACCGTCAGAATAAGATTAAAGCTAAAAAATCTTAAAACCTGACAAACTTTTACCGTTGTACCAAACTTTAAAAAAACCTAAATATAAACACAACGTAGACAGGGTCGTACCACAAGATTTGACGATTACAGCTAGAGTGACGGATTTTTGCAGGTGATGAACACACCGGGGGTCGGTCAGTTTCAATACCTACGTCAAATAATTCGAAAATGCGCGGCACAACGTACAACCCAAACGAAATTCTAAATATTACCGAATACTGCATTTATGTCGATAAAAAACGGTAAGCAGAAAATTAATGACCCCCTTTTTAACCCAGGGATCGCCATGCGTTGTTCACGCCGCGCTGGCAACGCTGATTGATTTATTGTCCTTATTGCGCGCATCTAAACACATTATGTATTCTCCCTTACTTACCTAAAATGCCACCGTAACTTGGAGTTTGCCTGTAGTGTCTAGACGAACAGAGGCGACAGGCTGAAAAGAAATATATTTTTACATGATTACAATAGGTTTCTTCCTGCAGGGAAAATAAAACTAATAAACTTTTCATTAAAAAATTTAAAATTACAATATAAAATAATCACCTTATATAAAGTAATTTTTTTGATCGGGCCCAGTGTCTGACATTTATTTTTTACACAAAAAAATAACCATATTACTTCCAAATTTTAAACATTTCAGAAAGTTTTTAAAAGCTATAAAATAAAAACAGAATAAAAAATTTATTAAATTTTTTTCCCTTTTTAGCATGAAAAAAAGAACATAAATAAAATTTGAAGATCTAATAAAGTTTTTTTTTATAATAATATTATGTACTTCAAGCACTAAAACAAAAAATTACTTTTATCGCGAATATAACACTGAAATGATGTAAAGTCTGTTCAATGACCGCTAACTGTTATCTACGTCACGACTAGTGTTTATCTTTCTAACATTCGTGAACTAGGTGGGATAGTAAATTTGCGTCAATAATGAATGTCGTATAATTTTACCAAAAAAGTTTATTGTTATATTTGACAGTGATATTTTTAATCAACATTATTTCAAAAATGTCACTGTATTGTGAAGAAGAACAAGCATTCATTTTAAATATATTTGATTATTTTCAAAGAAAAAGTGAGGCCGGAATGACTCGTTTACCCTTTACTGAATATAATAAAGCAGGAATAGTGAAAACATAAATAATAAATATAAAAAATATATAACAATGTTTTTATAAATACCTAGGTATCTGTTTTAGAGAATTTCTGAAGCTTAGGGAGTTTCGTGTTAAACAATCCAACGACTTAAGTGAAAAGGGATAGAGAAGGATGTAGATTTTAAGAATTTCAATAATGTAGATATGCTGTCATCCCGTCGTCGACAACTTCGCGAAAGTCATAAATATACACTGTTAGAAATCCTGGACGTGAGAATCAAAAAAAATTATAATCAATTAAAATAAATCAAATTTAACTTAAAATGTATAGTTATTTTAACTCTTTTGTATTTAGTAAAAATCAGATTTTAGGAATTAACTTTTCTGGAAGTCGTTTTAACATAACAGCTAACTAAAATTAACATGCAATTCTTTTACGGTTCAAATGAATCAAATACTAGTAACTTTGATAAAGTTTATAATCATTATCAATATCTTTTTTAGTTAAAATTTTAAAAGAAGTTAATACCTACTAACATAAAAAATGTGTCAAATTAACTAATTAAGTTGTAATTTTTACTGCACAATAAAATCAGATTAATATCAAAATAGTAATAACATATTTTATGAGTTACTGATTGACTGAAGCGGTTTTAGTTAAATTGACAAAAAAACGGGAGTGGACTTTCTGGGACATAAAAAAAAGTTAAATTTGATTCTTTTCTTTTAACAGTGTACCATAGCGTATTTATGGGATATACCGGGAGTAACAGGATCATGGTACACCCCCCGTATCTCCGTTAGTTTTAAAGGTGATTAATTGAAATTTGGGATATCCCATATACATAGTAAGCGGCACTTTTTGACCTTCAAATGATGGATAAAAAATATCAGAGGACATGTTTGCAGGGACGCCACTGGTGGGACAAAAAAATAACTTTTATAACTAAAACATGTGGTTTTATGTCCTATTAGCACATGCCAAAATTGAAAATATTATCTAAAGTACTTTCGGAGATATTACAAAAAACTCATTAAAAAAGAAAAAATTCAACACCCTGTAGCAAAAAATTTAAGCCCTTTACGACATATGTTTATATAAACTTTTCTTCATAAAATGACTTAAGGAATCACACCCTAAATATTAGCACGTCATTAAGGAACACCCTGTATAGAGCAGGTGAACACGTTACCATTCGCTCAATACAACTAAACCTTAAAATCATTGACGGTGTTAAAATATCCACTGGTTCATTAGCGAACTGTTTAAAAAAATGAAAGTGACATAAATATAATAATAATATATCAAACAGGCGTTTTTTAATAGAGCAACCCCATATAGCCCAGAAACGAGTAGAAATATTAAGAGAATTTAGGAATAACGGCAACTCTCAATTTCCCATAAAACCTGTTTTTTTTATGAAACCTGGATATAAAGTAAAGGAATTTTTAGGCGAAGTTAGCAAGATGATACTCTTCACACAAGTAAAAAAATCGTCACAGGGTGTACGGTATATTATTCTAAAAAATGCTGATTCAGAAAATGGATTTGAAAATACTGCAAGTATGATATTCAAGTTTGGCCTGAAATCTAGAGATTATCATAATTCGATGAATAGTAAAAACTTTGGGAAATGGTTTGAAGAAAAATTGTTACCAACCTTGGAAGAACCGTGGCTTATTATCGTGGATAACGCCACCTATCATTCTGGGAAAATGATTGGGTCGGAATGTAAGCGCCATTATGATGTAAAAATAAGTATTTTGCATCCTGTAACAAATGACGTAGTTTTGAGCCGTAGAATGAACGCAAGGAAAATGTAACGGTGAAAAAATGAAAAAACTATGTAACACACACAATAAAATTATAAATGATGTGTGGGAACGTGAAAGGTTTAACGATGCTTAAGATACTCTTCTCATATAAATATTATTAACTTGGACGAATCTGTTGATGATTCTTGCGGAGATGAGTTATTTTAGTTATTAAAAACCTTTTTTGTTATGTTGTCATTTTTCATTTTCTTTTTTATGGTTTTATAAATAAGATGAAAATATTTGAAACAAAATTTAGACTGATGCACTAGAGATGCACTAGACAAAAAAATATAATGATTCAATTTAAAATTTTATAAATTACCTAGTTTCATTTATTGTTCAGTTAATTTAAAATAATTAGAAATTTCATAGTGATGTTCAAAAACAAAATGTTTCATCCCGTGATACCTTTTACCCTAAATAAACTAATTATTTCTGACTTCATTGACAGTACAAAAATAATAATTAAAAATTTTAAAAAATGCGTTTGTATTTTACTTCTTTACATGTATCCGTCTTTATGTAGATCAAGCCCAAGAAAAATCATAACCTTTACCACCGATAAGTCAAACTGACTGAATTAATTTATAACTTATCGCAAATATGATGTAACGGTCAGCGGTCATTGAACAGACTTTATATTATATACGATGGGCTGGGCAGTAAATAGAAAATTCCTATAACCAAGCCACTGAAGAATGTGCTGAACATTTTTTTTAATTAGCCTTAATGCACTTGCAACAACTTTATTTCTTCAAAAACAATTGTAGGGTTTCAAAATACGAATCAATATTCTCCATAAATAGTATATTACATAACAAGTGTTGAAAGTGTTACTTATCAAACAAGGAGGTATTTAGCACGAGGCGTTAACCGAGTGCGGAAATTCTCCGAGTGTGAGAAAATCACTTTCACACGAGTAATGTACACAATTTTCCTACGACCATACAATATAATCAAAAAGAGTTTGATTTGTTTTTAATAGTTTTTAGGTATCACGATTGTGTTAATCAAATTAAAAAAAAAAACAATGCCCACTTACACATTTTAACTTACCTAGATTTAAATGAAAATAATAGCTTTTTCTCCTATTTGCTTACGCACATCATACCTACTATCTATGTACAGTGAATAAATTTCGTTTCTGATCTTTTAGTTGCTTGCATTTTTTAATAAAACAATAATATAGGTACACCTACGAAAACAACATAACACAAAACTACGACATAACCTCAACTTTATAGAAAGATAGAGATGGAGTTAAATATCGATAGCTTGTTAATTATAAAAGTTAAATCTTTTTCGATTTGTTTTAAATATAGCTAAAATAAATTTACCTACATAAAGCACGTACATTCACTTGTCCCATATCCTTAAACATTGTATGGATATTTTTATCCGAGATAATGGCAAAATTAAAAATAGGTATTTCCTGGGGTATTCTATTTCTGCTCTATAGCTACCCCTTTTTTCTGTGGTTCAACTCATTTGACATGTAAACATGACAGTTGGTGGGTTGCCTGACATATTTTCCCTTTTTGTTTTTGATAATATTATTTTTATCATAAATAATACTCTTAGGTTCCCAAAAATAACGAAAAAAAGGATTTTTTTTTATTTGCAGTAATGCCCTAGTGTACTTTACCCCACCCAGCACCCCAATTCACTCCACGTGTCCCGTAAGTTTGTTATTTATTAAATAGTTTTGTTGTCAAATTGACACCTGTTTAAATTAAATATAGTGTGCTTTGTATTTCCACACTCGTGTTGAAATATTTTTTTCCTACGAGCGTGCGCAAAGTAGTACTTTGCGCACGCATTTTTGTGTGCAAAGTTACACTTTTCCGCACTAGTGCGGATAAGACTTTTATCCGCACTGGGTGCGGAAAAGTAAAACTATTCAAAAATCTCCTTGGTAGGGAATATATATAAACACTGTTAAAATGAGCAGCTCTGACGATAAATATAAATGTTATAAACAAATAATTAAGTTTCCTATTATTTTTTTTATTGTTATGTAATTTTTTAATTTTCTATTATTTTTTTTTGTTATGTAATTTTTAGTTGTAAGTATATTATAGTTCTTTCTTTAAAGTCGAATTAAAAATTATTAAATAAATTATCATATTTTTATTTTTGTTGTTATCTGATATGAAGCTCGTAGGAAAAATGTTGTTCCTAACAAGTGCGCAAAGTGCTTTTCCGCACGCAAGAACTTATCCGAACTCCGCTTCGCGTCGTTCGTCCAACTGTACTTGCGTGCGGAAAAGTATCACTTTGCGCACTTGTTAGGAAAATAACTATTTTCAACACGCGTGTGATATTTAGCACTTCCTAGCCAAGTTAACCGTGCTGTTATTGTCATTTTCGTATGTGGTCATAGGAAGACAATAATTATCGTCTGTCGAATGATGTTCCTGAGGTAAATTTTCAAATTCATGCAGATCTTGTCTTTTCTCTAAGATATTGACAGGCGATGACATAATATATAGGTACAATAATGACGGTGGAAAAATTCTTTATGCGCAAGTTATCAGTTCTTGTCAGTTATTTGGCCGATTTTTGGATAAAATGAAGAAGATTATCAATATGTGGCCACAAACATTTTTATTTAAATTTATATTTCGACTTTTTGAGAGCCATTTTAGTAAACGAATATTGTTTTGTAGCGCCAAATTTATTGTAGTGTGGACAATGTGAGAAATAATTCATTTTTTGAGGAAAATGTTGTTCCCCATAGGCTGCATAATGTTTCCTAATATATATACAATTCCGCTGTGAAACTATCATTAATGCGCTGCCAAAGTTTTTGAAAATTGAAAATCTACTTGTTTTAACCTTTTGTGATTTTTCTTCAAATCTGGTATTTGGGATTAAAACGCATTTTCTTCAGTCAAAAACACTTTCTGTTGACAAAGTATTAAGTATTGACTCAATACACAATAATTTATTCCTGTAAATGTTGCAAAGCAAATTTCACCCACTGCTCCTTAATATCAATTAGAAACTGATATACTTAATGATTTGTTATAGTAAAGTATATCTCAAAATATATCGTTTTTCCTTTTTGATATCAATTAACAAAATGTAAATTTCTAGCTAAGATTATTATTTACAACAGGCTAGCAGCTATTTTAGGAGAAGAAATCAGTGACGGATTAAAAAAATTTTAACTCCAATTTTAATTCGCACAGTTTTAAAAATATACTAATAACATGTTGTGTCCTGACTAATTTTACAACACTAACAAATAAAATAATACATAATTAATAAATTGATTTTTTTCTAAACCTAATTCTGTTTCACTGTCAGATTAGTCATTTAGGTTAATAACAATGGGTTGAATATTAGTTTCTATATAAATATAGGAACCTTCGACTTTTACTTAATTTTTCCAGATTTCGGCCGGTATATTGTTTATAACAGTTTTAATTAACTTTTTGACACTCGCACTTAGGGTAGGGGAAACATTTTTTGCTCTCACTTTTGATTTGACTTGGTCCCACATATTATGCTCTATAAGTTTAAATATACAATGATACAGACGTAAGACAGTATGACCCATCTGTTCTACCAAGTAATCACATACGTATTGTTTTTTAATGTTAAGTGAATAGAAGACTTATAAAAGTTGTCCTTTTTTGTAACTTAATTTAAAATCAATATAATTTTCTCATAAATACTCTTGTATTTCAGATCAAATACTTGATCTGTTTGGCGATTTATATAGCAAATGACCGTGATAGATTGCATTTATACTTCTATGCATTAAAGATACCAAAACCCTTGCAAAGTCCGGATTTGACTTATTCCACGCTCCTGCAACTTTATTTTTTAATTCGTCCAAATATTGTAGCCTAAAATTATTCTCACCATTAATTTTTTTGTCTAAAACTAAAAATGTTTTTCATTACATTTAAATCTGGTCTACGTAAGAGCCATGGTAAAATAATAATTTGTTTCTGTTTTATTCATTCTCTTGCTTGTCTGGCTGTATGATTGGGACAGTTACCTTACTGATAAATGAAATCCCTTTCGGGAAATCGTTCTAATACAGCAGGCAACATGGTATTTTGTAAGATATTCATTTATACCTCTGTATTAAATCGTCCTTGAATAAAGTGACACATACCAATTCCCTGAACACTCATCCACCCCAGACGTTTACAGAAAATGGACCACTATTTCAATCCTTTCTTTGAATCCAGTTCTTGGAGGTCTATACTGAGTCTTCCGTTATAGCAAGACTGAAACACCCAAAAAACTGGCGGTTCAAGGTACCTAATACTACCGTGCGAGCAAAAATTATTTGCATCAAAGAGGGCCTTGCATATAAGGACGTAATGTTTAGCCGTAGAGCTTAATACCTGTTGGGTGTCAATAACTACCTGAATTAACAATCAATCAGTTATCCCGTTATCTTTGACAGTCGTTACAAATAATTTGATTCATCGCTAATTTTTCCAATTTCTTAAACAATTCACACAATGGGCTTTACGGAACAGCACAAAACATTCATGGTTGAAGCGTATTTTCGAAACGGGGTTAGAGTAAATGGTGAGTGTCAATACAATCCGGGTTTGTGCATGGACGATTTTCACGAACATTTTCCTAACGTTGCTTTTATTGCTGGGGATTTTTATCATTGCCTGAAAAGAACCGTGGCTGTGTTTAGGGAAACAGGTTCTATACAACACAAAGAAGGAGCAGGAAGACCATCTGTAAGAACAGAATAACTTGTTGCAAACGTTCATGAAATAATGCAAAATACGCCAACAAATTGTATAAGACGCCTGTCCCAAGAAGTGGGAAGATCTTATGGAACACGCAGGACTATTCTTAAGAAGCAGCTAAATATATTTCCTTATAAAGTGCAAGTATTCCAAGAAATACAAGCCGCAGATTTTGAAAGACGCAGGAATTACTCTCAATGGTTTACCCAAAATTTATTGGAAAGAAATGATTTATTAGACCTGACATTTTTTTCGGATGAAGCCTGGTTCCACCTCTCCGGTTATGTGAATTCTCAGAATACACGCATGTGGAGTAGTGAAAATCCCCATTTTTTTGTAGAGTCCACACTGCACCTTGCACCCTTCAAAAATTGGTGTCTGGTTAGCTGTCTCCCGAAGAAGAATTGTTGGTCCTATTTTTTTCCATGACACAGTTACAGCACAGCGGTATAGAGACACTATTTTGAATCCATTTGTGGAGCAATTACTTGACGATGAACTACGTTTTTGATATTTTCAACAGGAGGGTGCAACCGCCCATACAGCCGCCAAAACTATTAACTACTTACGCAATTTTTTCGACGACAGATTGATTACTTAAAACACCAGTTGCAAATTTAGAACAATTACAAGATAGGATTATCCAAGAATGTGGTAACATTTATCCAGAGATGCTGGTCAACACTTTCGAAAATATGAAGAGACGTGTGAATTTATGCTTGGAGCATGGCGGTGGCCAATTTCAGCAATTTATGTAAATATTTTTCTTTTTCTTTCTGTATATTCTTACTTTGTAAATTTTGTAAACAACAAAAATAAATTTGTATTTGTCTACTTATTTTATTACTCATTAGTTTGGCATATCATGTCATAATATGAATTTGACAAACTTTTAATTTTTTAAATAATAAAGAATAGGGAACTTTCCAATTTTTTTTTTTTTCGATAATATGATTTAGTTAGGCCTAAAAAAATATTCCCCACATATTACTCTTTAAAAATCAGTAATAACTTGGTAAAAATTCTTTAAAGTTTCGCGCGTGTCAAAAACATTTCAAACGACCTTTTAAGCGCGCCAAGCCCGATGACATCGGGAAGTATGACTTTTCCGTCATCCGTCATCCTGACCGGTGGCCGAGCTACCGGTTTGCATTTGGATTGCCGTGTGTTATTGTTATTGTATTGTTGTCTTAAGGTGGAATTCTCAACGTCGTGTTCAATTTCTTGCCAACCTATAACCTATTTCGTGGATGTCACACACGAATTATACTTCTTGACGTCACGACCCGTTTTTACCCGCTTGGGATAATTTGAATTTTGGGGCATTTTTATATCTTGCTAGCGGTCTTTTGGGATAAAATATGTTGTTTTTTTTAGCTGCAATATGTCTTATGACAATATATACTTATGATTTATAGAATTTTTCCCCATTTAAAATTTTTGTCAAGTTCCCTATTGTTTTTGACAAGGAATTGTCCTTTGTTCCTCATATCGATCATATTGTATCCGCTGCTTATTACTTGGTTTTGTTCTTATAGGACCACAAGAGATTTTCAGTCTGTTATTCCTTTGTATCGCTCTTTTGTCGTGTCCAAATTGGAGTATTCTTCAATAATTTGGTCTCCTTTTTATTAAACTCATATTGACAGTATTGAGTGTGTTCAGAGACGTTTTGCAAAGGCCTTATGGTATAGATCTGTTGGAGTTTATCCTGAAAGAGGTTTTCCTCACGACCAGCTGCTGAAAAGGTTCTCGCTTGTCAGCTTATGTGACAGACGTAAATGTTCTACGCAGTTATTTTTACATAAACTTCTGAATAACAATATTATTTGTGAAGAGTTGCTGCACAGACTGAACTTTAGAATTCCTTCTCTAAATTCCCGGAATTTTTATACCTTTTACTTACCACCTTTCCGGCCAAACCTATATAAATTTTCCCCTATAAATAGGATGTGTACCTGTTACAATGATGACGTAGAAGCGTATGATATCTTTAATTGTAGCTAGAGCGCTGTCAAAAGACACTTTTATCAGTAGCGGATATATTGTTGGATGTATGTACGGTGACGTAGATTATTTTACTAGTGGGGTTAAGATAACCTGTCACAATACCTGGGTAGTTCTCAGTAGAGAATTAGTGGTTCTCAGATAAACAATTCTCAATTTTTAAGGTTTTGTTTTATTGGTAATAAGTAATAAATTAATAAAAATATTTAATTGTAAATAAGTTGCTCCGCTTCTGCCTTCTACTGTCTTCTATTTCTATCTTCTTTTATATATTATGGTCCTTTACAAAAGTTCTCCGACCCAGTTCATACTTGTCTTCTTATTGTCAAACCAGTCTTGTCAAAACTTCTTAACCTCTTTTGATGACTTGTGACAATCGCAACCAATAATTTTTATTTAGATAGGAATACATCCGAAATAATGTAATTAAAATAATATAATATAGATGAATAAAGTATCTCTACTATTATGAAGAATTAAACTCGTGTCAGATCACCGCGTGTAACCTTCTATAGCTGAGATAAACAATAGGACTCCGCTGTTTTAAGATAATAATCTAACAGCAAGAAATCAGTAAAATATATTTCTGCTATGAAGGAGAAATACAAGTGTGTCAAATAATGCACTAACATGTAAATTCTCTATAGCCGAAATAAAAGTGGGGCTTTGCTGTTATGGGGTTCAAAACCAACAGCAAGAACTAAATAAATTAAACCTCTACTATTAAGGAGAATCACACTCGTGTCAGGTCACCGCGTGTGCTTTCTATAGCCGAGATAAAATAGGGCTCCGCTATTTTGGGGTACAAGCCCAATAGCAAGAAATAAATAAAATATATTTCTACTATGAAGGAGAAATACAAGTGTGTCTAATAATGCACTAACATGTAAATTCTCTATAGCCGAAATAAAAAATGGGGCTCCGCTGTTATGGGGTTCAAATCCAACAGTAGGAACTAAATAAAATAAATCTCTACTATTATGGAGGATCACACTCGTGTTAGGCCACCGCGTGTGCTCTCTACAGCCGAGATAAAATAGGGCTCCACTGTTTTGGGGTATAAACCCAACAGCAAGAAATAACGAATTTTTACTATTCGTTAACCCTAAAATAACCTACAGAATCTCACCTTATAGGTATTCGGTCTTACTTCTTTCGAAGCTAGGATTCGAATGAATTCTCCAGCCAAATGCACCGCCTTTTATATGGAACCGTTACTACGTAAATTGTTTGTTATACAGGAGATCCAGAAAAATATGTAAATTACGAGGATTTGTCAATAATGATGTTTTGTCAAAAGGTTAATAATTTGGGTTATATAAATTTATTAATAGTGACATTACGTCAGAAAGGTTAAATAGGTTATATTTAATTTACGAGGGATAAGAACTAAATAATAATAATAACGACACTTTAAACATTATAAAATGCAACGAACAAAATAGGGAAATTGAAAGTATCGTTACAGTACGTAGAATGTAGCTCTCTATAATATATTGTATTATTAATTAATTATTTCTAGATTATCTTAGTATATTTATGTATTGTTAAAGAATTCATTCATATTATATTGTAAATAATTTTCATCTTTCTACCTGTTTTGTAACTGGGAAACTGTAAAACAGTGTATGAAATAAATAAATAAAAACCTAGATTTGGTTAGATATATCGTCCCCGTATCATTGTGGTCTAAACCAAGTCCTACGTTTTTTAATCCAAGCCCTCTTTGATGCAAATAATGTTTGTTCGCATGGTATAACACAAAACAGAGCCATCGTTTTTTATTTTCGTCAGTTAAAAACGGCTTTGTTAAACCTTTTTGAGACTAACCTTTCAGACCAACATTTTTGCTCAATAATATAATGAATTACTAAAACTTTCTGCTGGGTCATTAAGTTCGGTATTTTTCGAAAATTAAAACACTGACATTGTATTATTGATTTTCTTTGATGACATTTTAAGTGAGTAATTTGTTTAACAGGTATGTTTTATTATAGTAAAATGGGGGGTGCGTATTAAAAGGCTTAAAAGTTCTGCGCAAGATTAAATTCCTGTAACTGTACGTAGTCCAGACCTGCAATTATAAAAAAACAATAAAGTCTTAATAACATTTCAAAGAATGATTTTTTTACAATTATGAGAAAAGTAAAGTGGCATTTTTATTCCTTCGCATTATTAAAATTTAACACAGTGACAGTCGAGTATTTTAAAACGGCAGTCGATTATTGCCAATCTATTACCAGACGTCTTTTTTTATATTTTTCCGACCTGTTACGCCGCAACCCGACATAAATCATACCCTTATTTTTCGCAGGGCCCTTCTCGATCAGTCGAGGGCCACCGGCCCAAATATGTAAGGGCAACTTGTTCGGGCTATTTGTAAAATGAAAAGAAATTCATAAAAACGCAGAGGCGGAAATAAATTTTATTTATTTTTTACCTTTTTTTAACGGTTTATCGGAAAAACAGCATAGGCATTATTTGTTTTTCTGTGTATTATACAAGAATGTACCGGGTGTACAACTAAAAAGGGAACCGGAAACCGTTTACCGTATTGTTTAATTTAAAAGTGACTAAGAGAAATTGCTGGAAATTATTTTTAAGTTTCTGGAAAAAAGCAGGATTTTCTCAAAAATCCTAATAGAAAACATGTATCAAAGGTTACATTTTTTCAATCTAATAAAAATTCTGGATAACTTTCGTTTTTGATTTTTTGCTCTACCTTTTTGTTTAAGGGGGTAGAAGGGGACAAATATTGCTATGCAAAAGTAATTACAACTTTGGTTTGACTTATCGGAATTTGACAAATTTAAACTCGCTAAATAGGGATTCTTTTGTTTTATCAATTTTATAAAAACAGAAGTCGTTCTGAATTCCGTTGCGACAACCGGAGGGCGCTATTTAGCAAAATCAACAATTTCTTAATTTTTTTCATACATTTTTAAAAAGAAAAATATCTGTGAAAACCGCAAGTCAATATATTTTTTCTATTTCACGTTCATAATAAGCTCCGTACGATACGTATTTGCGTATCGTAATGAAGCTATTTCGATACGCGATTCTTCTTTATTTGATGTTGGTAACATGTAAATGTTTTATTTCATTGACTTGCGCGGCCTTTGTGATTTACGAGAAAACCCATTTTTCGCAGAGGAAAAAATAGCTTGATAACTTACTTTTTTATTGTGTGTGGATAACAGTCATGTATGTTGGTTGCATAAATCTATAAATCAATATTTTGTAGATGCTTTAAGCTATCATTTTCTGCCAAATCCTATCCAAAATTCAATCTACTAACCTTCCAATGTCGATTTTAACTTCAATTTTATTTGAATTTTCCATCTTCCCTATACTAAATTGCAATGCCGTGATGTAAAATCACGTCTTTTAAAATTCGAAAAAAAGTAGCAAAATCGCCCGAATTTCCGAACGCTCTGTATATGAACCGAATGTACAAGGATCACACAACGTATTCCGTCCAATTTCAAATCTCATATCGCTAAAATAACTTTAGAATCTCGTGGTGAAAATGGGTCAATAAATCAAAAAATGACAGTTTGCAAAATAATTTTTATTGTCCAGAGGTTACTATGATAAAAAATAGTATTACCAACATAAAATTTAGACATAAAAATTTACAAAATTTGAAGGATTTATTTTCTTTTTAAAATGTATTTTTCCTACGAGCGTGCGCAAAGTAGTACTTTGCGCACGCATTTTTGTGTGCAAAGTTACACTTTTCCGCACTAGTGCGGATAAGACTTTTATCCGCACTGGGTGCGGAAAAGTAAAACTATTCAAAAATCTCCTTGGTAGGGAATATTTATATTTATTTTAGTAGCTGTAAACTATTTTATGGCAATGTGAGAAGCCGTTGCAAGAGTATTCTCTTTTATCTTTTAATCGTAATTCCCGATATTTGTATTTCAGCTTAAAACGAAAAATTTAGTTTCCTATTATTTTTTTTATTGTTATGTAATTTTTTAATTTTCTATTATTTTTTTTTGTTATGTAATTTTTAGTTGTAAGTATATTATAGTTCTTTCTTTAAAGTCGAATTAAAAATTATTAAATAAATTATCATATTTTTATTTTTGTTGTTATCTGATATGAAGCTCGTAGGAAAAATGTTGTTCCTAACAAGTGCGCAAAGTGCTTTTCCGCACGCAAGAACTTATCCGAACTCCGCTTCGCGTCGTTCGTCCAACTGTACTTGCGTGCGGAAAAGTATCACTTTGCGCACTTGTTAGGAAAATAACTATTTCTTGATTATAAAAGGTGAAATAGAAAAAAATGTATAAAGCACATGTTTCATAAGGCGTTTTAGCGCACGTGTCAATAAAAAAACTCGCCACCTTGTGGCTCGTTTTTTAAAATAGACGCGTGCGCTAAAACCGCTTCTTATGAAACGTGTACTTTAATATACTATTTTAAACCTCAATGAGCTCCATAAGAACATTGACGTTTTAATACGGTATTTGAGGGCTTTTTTTTTTGTTACGCCCCCTAGCGGCCAACCTAGAAACTAAATATAATTTCCAACATTTTCTTTTAGTCAATTGTTTTTGAAAATCTTTTTAGATTTTTAACAATTTCTCGATATTTTCTTTATTTTGCATGACACAACAAATGTGGGGCGGAGCTTGTTGTCGTGCTGTGACGTCATACGGTGATCACAAAACGCGCATATTCGGACGATTAGCACGGTTTGTCATTGTTGTGTGTGATATTTTTGATTTTTTAAGTATTTTTGGGCGAAAATATGCGTTGTGCTAATGCAACTTGCAAAGTAAACAATCGTCCATTGAATTTGGTAATATAGGCAGAAAATAATAATGAACGATAAACATTAGTATTATTACAAAAAAAGCGTGGGGTGCTCGATATACGAAAAATATAGCACAAAGCGCACCACGCTTTTTTCACAATACTAATATTTATCGTTCATTATTATTTTCTGCCTATATTAAGAATTTCAAGAAATATTTTAAACTATATTTGTTTTCCGCTTTTTAGTTTGATTAATTATTAAAGCGTGTTTTTTAGTTTTTTTAAACTATATTTATTTTTCATTTTTTCGATTAACACGTTAAGCCCCAGAGTGAAAAGCATGACTTTCACCTCAGACAAGACCATTTTTTTTTAAATTTTAGTATTAAAATTATTTTAGTTTCGCTACTTACATAATGACTTGAGGCTCTGACATATTTTTTAGCGAAAAAACAGTGTAGCCACGTCAGATGCACACGGTCTGTATACATTTTTTTTTCTTGTTTTTAGTTTAGACCATGTGCACCAGATTGTCTCACACACACCACAATGTATAAAGCAATATATTGCAACGAGTAAAACATTTATGATGTTCTATATATAAACTAAACAATATAAACTGCACTTTTAATGATTAACAAAACTAAAGAACTAATTTTATGATGCCACTAGGCGGCTATATTTGACAGGACGGTGAATA
Organism: Polydrusus pterygomalis; assembly: GCA_963969555.1. Lineage (NCBI taxonomy): Eukaryota > Metazoa > Arthropoda > Insecta > Coleoptera > Curculionidae > Polydrusus > Polydrusus pterygomalis. The sequence continues at coordinate 155,064,462 of OZ018376.1, read as the reverse complement.
TTCTAACTTACAAAAAATGAATGACGGTTTCGCCAAACTAAGACATTTTTTTGTTTTATATGGACCAGAGCTCTCTAAATCACCATATATAACAACACAGAAATTGTGTCCCTGGCGCGGCCACAGTCGCCTGAAAACGATAATATATTTTGGACAAATTGGTGCACGTGGTCCGAGGTAAAACATGCTGTGCACCACTGTGGTACACATGGGGCTTAACGTGTTTTAAGTTATTGTTTAGAAATTTTTTTTTTGAGTAGAGATAGTCATAGAGAGGTCTGGAGTAGAGATGGAATACTGTCACTAATTTAACAATGACTTTTTGAAACGGCTAGATTTAAAGCAGTGGATCCATTTTTTTCTAAATGGCTAGATTCAAAGCATTGGATCCACAAACCCGAACAAAATGAGATAAACTTATCTAATTATTGTATTGTCAGCGGTTCTTAATAAGTCCACAAAATTGAAATTAAATCTGACCGTTTAAAGTGGGTCAAAATCGGGTTTAAAGAAGTCGGTTACAAACATACATACGAACAAACATTCAGGTGAAGCTAATAAAAGCGTGTTAAAATATTGTAATAAAATAACCTTTTACTATACTTTAGGCTTTAATTAACAGAATTGAATACATAGAGAAATACTATATGTCAGCAAGTGACAATATATCAAAAGTACAAGTACCAGAAGATTAAGGTAAACAATACAAACTTATGCAGGAGTAACTAGAATTATACCACATTCTCCCCAGGTTTATTTTATTCATAATCTTTAAAATATGCAGGAGGATTGCGTTTTCTCAGCGACTGACGAATAATTTTGTTAGCCTTTTCTTCCTGGATCTGGATGCTCTGATCATGGGAATTAATTTATAAATATATATTTTTCATTAATATATTCAAAATTACAATACTTAGCTTCTGCATGGGGATCTGCTTGTTTATGAAACTTAAAACCATTACAAAAATTGCAAAATAAAGTTATTAAATGTATACACAAATTACCACATTTAGAACCAACTGTTAATCTATATAGACCGAAAGGGTATTTACACGTCCAAAACATTTATAAATTAAAAATTTGTATTCTAATTCACTCTATTATTTTAAAAAAATCAAACATAACACTTCAGGAAAATAAAACATTACATGATCATAACACAAGACATTGTATAAATTATCAAACTATACCAGTAAAAAGTAATTTTGGAAAAAAATCGCTTTTATATGACGGGTTAATAAAATATAATAATCTTCCAAAAAATATCAGAAAAATTAAAAAATTGGCAATTTTTAAAAAACAATTAAAGAGATATTTACTAAATTAAATTATTTATACTGTTTTTTTTTTTTTTTTTTTTTTTAATTGATTTTAATTGATTTTAATAATGAATTAAATTGGATTAACTTCCATTTTTTTTTATTGTTATTTTTTTATGGTTATTATTTTCTATATTATATTGTCACTTTCCATGTAATGAACTGTAGAAGTTAGTTTGGAATAAAGACATTTTAAAGTTAATTTCAGTGTCTTCATTATTTTCATCATTTTGAATACTAGGTCCAGCAAGATCGTTAATCGGCATTGAACTAAAAGTAGTTTCTGTATTGGATAATAGATTAGTTTCAGCTTCAGAATCAGTATCAGGAATTGTAGTATTTTGATCAGAGTTTATTAAGCTTAAATCTCCTCTTGGGGCGAGATGTTTTATAGAAACCGTTGACTCTTTTCCATCTCTGATAGTTTTTTGGATTATGATTTTGTATTATCAAATGGTTTAAAAATCTATCCAACTCATGGCGTAGTTTCTATGGCAAATACTTCCTGCGTTTCAAATGTAAAAGGTGTTTGCATAATAAATTTACATTTACCTAACGAAAAGTATGAAAATTTTAAGATATCTGTCCTTCATTACTATGACTATGACTATGAACAGATATTATTATTGGTCACGACATAATGAAACAACATACTAGTGTTACTATGAATTTTGGTGGCACTAAACAACCGTTATCAATTTGCTGTCTAACCGTTTACAGCTTTTGAAGCAGGTGGGCGTCTCTATCAATTTCAAAGAATACCTTTTGGTGTAACAAACGGTGTGTCCTGTTTTCAAAGAACAATCGACTCGATCATATTAAAAGAAAATTTAAATGGAGTCTTCGCTTACCTTGATGACGTGACTGTTTGTGGAGAGAATCAAGAAATTCATAATCATAATCTAGAAAAATTCCTAAATTCTGTTAATTAAATTGTAATAAAATAACCTTTTACTATACTTTAGGCTTTAATTAACAGAATTGAATACATAGAGAAATACTATATGTCAGCAAGTGACAATATATCAAAAGTACAAGTACCAGAAGATTAAGGTAAACAATACAAACTTATACAGGAGTAACTAGAATTATACTACAAATATAAAGTATTTTCTCTTTCTAACCGCGAAGATGTAGTAATGTAGTATGTGGTATGTAAACAATGGCTGCAAAACTGTAAAAAGGAGGATAAAATAAATGAGCAATACGCCAGAGTTTGTTTTTTTCATTTTGGTCATGAAATCTATTCTAGGATGCTGCCGCTACATTCAATTAACCAAGGTAAAAAGATATTTCAATAGCTGTCTCTAAAAGAAAGGATCGTCTAGTAATTAAAATAATGCGAAATATCAAAGTAGGCATAGGATTTTAAAATTTTGTATTCTTACTACTTTCAAAATTACCTTTGTTTTGCCACGCCACTGACCTCTTGATGCTGGTTTCGTTGATATTGCATTGAAAAAGGGTCAAACAAGGAACGGCAATGGGTCTCGAGGGCGCATTGGCGAATATGAGTGACCACTTATGCTAAAGTCGTGGGCGGACTAGATTGTTTTCCATTTTCAAAAATACCTTGTAACGTCGGCGGCGTCGAAGGTAAAATATTTCGGGTTTTTCGACCTTCTGTGAGTTACGGTTGATGGGTTTTATGTTAAGTAACGTACTAGAGGAAAAGCGGCATCGTGAAACAGAAAACTTTTTCTATTTGCATATATTTAATATTGAATTTTAATAATATGTTAATTAAAATTTCCAAATGAATTGATCCTCACAAAGTTCGACAAACTGTTTTGTCACCTCCTTTATTATACAGTGTGACCAGTAAAGTCCGCATCATATGGGATTTTTTGATTAATAGCTTTAATCGAAATTTGACTTTGGTATCAAGTTCTGCTTCGATCGAGATGAAAATTAAGTAACAAAATAGTAGTCACGTGATTCGCATTATCTGTCAAATTTTAATTTTTTCCAAAAAAATATCAAAAAAAGTTATAGGAAAAAGTTTTTTAAATGCAGTTTCTAGCCCACATGCAAAACTTCAGCTGCATAAGATAATTTTGATTTTTTACCCACCACTAAAATGTATTTTCCACTTAATGAACACTTTACTGATGACACTGTGTTCTTTTTTATCTTAATATTAAGGTGTATTACTTTCAGACACAAACTACGTTTTCAAAAATACTTATTTTATGAAGTTACCTTATACAGGGTCAAAAACAAATAAACTTTGCATCAATCACAACGCGACCAAATTTTAATAGCCCAATTTTGATTTTGTAGAAAAACACACATTTAATATGGCGCAACTTTAAAGAAAATGTATTTGAAATAAAGCATTGTCAAAACTAAGAAGTTTTATGTAGGTTGCGTTGAGTCTTATTTTGCAAAAGTGGTGCAATTTACAAAATATGGGTAAAAAATCAAAATTATCTTATGCAGCAAAATTTTGCATGTGAGGTAGAAACTTTATTTAAAAAACTTTTTCTAATAACTTTTTTCGATACTTTCAGAAATACTACTTTTGAATTATTTTTTGGAAAAAATTTGAATTTGACAGATAATGCGAATCACGTGACTACTATTTTTTTGCTTAATTTTTATCTCGAACAAAGCAGAACTTGATGCCAAAGTAAAATTTCGAATTAAGTTATTAATAAAAAAAATCTCATATGATGCGGATTTTCTGGTCACACTGTATATCAGTGGTTCGGAAACGACATCACTGATTTTAATACGGTTTGTAGCGTTTAATAGCTATTTATGATATAAGTGTGAAAATAACTCGTTTAAGGCTCGCATATGAAAATTTGCGGAACGAGCGAAGCGAGTTTCGCAATTTATACAGTAAGGACCTAAAGTCCGTCCCCCCCCCCTTCTAACTTCTAAACCGTTCGTTATATTTTAATGAAATTTTGAACAATAATATTTGAGCAAGTATTGTACTTTTTGACATACCAATGACAGCTTTAAATGTCAAGATGATAGCTGATGAGTGCCTTAAACGAGATATTTTCTTACTTATATCATATAAGATTTTTTCTACGAGCGTGTGAATAGTACAAGATTTTTTCAATGAGCGTGTGAAAAGTTAGACTTAGAAAGTAATTTACTTTTCACACTAGTGCGTTAAAGTAAAACTTCTCACACTAAAATGGGTGTGAAAAGTCTAACTTTTTACACGCTCGTAGTGTTTCTTGCAGATTAATAGTTCGGTACGCCTATGACGTAACCAAAGCACTCATCAGGGTGGAAAAGTATGCCGTGCAAAAAATTGTTAGTTAGATTTCGAAATAAATTTAATACCAATTGAAATATTATATGACTTATTATACTCAATATAAAAGTAATTTATTAGAAGTAAACGAATAATATTAATTAAGAAACTAAATGCTTATACAGGGTTTCCCATAATAGACTACCCATTTTAATATTTGAATTAATTTTTTAGTTAACAAAACAAACTTTTTATTTTACCAAATTACAGCTAACTCTTTGGGATTTATGATAACTTCATAAATAGTTGGCTAATTTAATTCTAATTTTTAAAAATCACGTCTTCTAAATAACCTGCACCAACTTCAACACATTTTTCAATATTAGATAAAAAGTGGTTCATTACACGGCGTAGCAAACCTTCATCTGTTCCTTTAACTTCTTAACGAATTTTAACTTTCAGTTCCTCAATTGTACCTGAACGACTCGCAAAAACTTTGGCTTTTAAATATCCTCACAGGAAAAAATCGGGTGCCGTTAAGTCGGGGGACCTCGAAGGCCAAGGCAAATCTCCGAATCGAGAAATGAGTCGGCCATTAAACATTTCTCGCAGGACCCTCATTGAGTTTCTGGCGGTATGAGCTGCTGCCCCATCTTGTTGGAATAGTAAGGCATTGTTTAGTAATCCTCGTCTATTTAATTCTGGACTGAGAAATGTCTCTAGCATATTAACGTAGCGCTCGGATGTTACTGTTACAGCGCGGTTATTTTCATCCTTAAAAAAATAAGGGCCAATAATACCAAAAGATCCTACTCCACACCACACAACAACTTTTGGATTATGGAGGTTCTGTGTAAAGATTTCACGAGGATTTTCATTTGACCAGTATCTAAAATTCTGTTCATTGACCATACCGTTCAAATAAAAATTTGCTTCGTCGGTCATTAGGAGACTGTGAATTGCTCCTTGATGTAAATCCAAAAATTTTTGACAAAATGCTAACCTTGCTTCTTTATCTTGATTGCTAAGGTGCTGTGCCATTTGGTAATTATAGGGATGAAGTTTTAAATCCCTTTGAAGAATTCGATCTAAGCTTCCCTTCGATATTCCTAGGATAAGGGTTTGTCGATTAGCAGACCTTTTAGGACTTCTCGTAAACGCAATTCTAACTCGTTCAATATTTTCTGGTGTACGAACTGTTCTTCGACGTCCAGGCTTCTTCAAATTTTGTACAGAACCATTTTCACGCCAATGACGAACCCATAACTGAACTTTAACAATTTTACGATTTGACGCGTGACCCCTATTGTTGTTATTAAACTGACGCCGGAATGCCCGCCTAACTTCTTCTATCGAATTGATTCCTATGTAAGTTTCTACACAAAACACACGTTGTTGGACTGAGTAATCCATGAAAGTTCAAACGTATGTTGAAATAATGTCTTAAAGCAAAAAAATTAAATAATTATTGATAAAAACTAACAAACTTCTGGTAGAAATATGAGGTTCCACGAAATTATTATTTGTGACAGGCGCCTACTTGATTAATAATTTACTTAAATCCCAAAGACTACAGAAGATAATTCCACAGAGAACAACCTATTTAGTTATCTTGTAGGGAATTTATTAATAATATAAAATGGGTAGTCTATTATGGGAAACCATGTATTTATATTATCTTTGGAACATTTATTACTAACACAGAACCACCCATTTCTTGTAGATAAACACAAGTTATTAAAATATATTATTGTAAATTAAAGTCAAATAAATCTAAGAACTCGCCGCATCACCTGTCATTAATGGCACCCTGTTAAGGTCTGGTATAGTTTACGTTAAGCGGTTGGCTACAGAAACATAACCGGACTAAGTTCTTTTACCTTCGTTTTCGCCATCTGTTAAATTTTGTAAGGTAGGCTTAACATTTTGTAAAGATATATAGCGTACATGCTAATTTTATTATTTATAAAATAAAATATTGGCAGACCCATACCTACCAAAATAAATATGTGAAAACATTATAAAACTAAAGGAAAAGAAGAAAATAATATTTATTTTTTTTAGTAATTATTTACAAAATGCAAAAATAGGTATTTATTTATTTATTACTAGCGTGTATCCGGCATGCGTTGCAACCCGCTGGAATAAATACAAACACGAACAAACCCGATATATTAGTACCCGGCATGCCACTTTCTGAAATTGTATCCGTGCGAAGCCGGGGCGGGTCGCTAGTTATACATAAAAACCTTCCCCTTGAATCACTCTATCTATTAAAAAAAACCGCTTCAAAATCCGTTGCGTAGTTTTAAAGATTTAAGCATAAAGTCGCCACAGTGGTTCTTTTCCCGTGCGTCATCACTCTCACGTCATCAAAATTGTGTGAATCAAATCAAAATTACGAGACGAAAAAAGTCAAAACTAAGTTCATAAAATGGACGTGCCTGCCTACCGTTTGACGTACCTACATAATATCCCGAAAAATTATTATTTATTTTAAGTTTTGCCCGGCATTCTCTATTATCAAAAAGAAATTGACAAACAAATGTTAATACATTTAATACTATTTTTAAAGCTTAAAATCTAGAAAATTTTGATGTTTTATTGACTATTAAAATCGCAAAAGTCAAATTTTTGACATCCTTTCATTTAAGGGAATTTAGCCACTGCCGTAAACTTTTCAAAGGACTTTCACGATTAGAATATTTAAATTTTTAAGCTATACAAGGTTATGTAATCCATTTTTTGGTAAATACATTGTTCTTATGCTTTATTCGATCTCTTGAGACGGTTTTGGCAGTTTTTTTTTTATTTTAAGTCCTCGGACTGGAATTATTTTAAATTTTTTAACAAGCAGCTGTATTTAACACTGAAATTGACAGCTAAGCAAACTAGCATCTATTTATATCAAATTTTTAATCTAAGACTACTCTCTAGCAAATTATTAAAAAAAAAATACTTTTGACCTATAATAGTGTTAGTGTCCCAAACCACAAGAATAAATATTGTTATTTATTCTTGTGCCCAAACCATGTAGAAATTTAGCTAAATTCCCTATTAAAACTGGAACGTTTGAACAACAAAAATTCAGTTATTAACTATTATTTTGGGTTAATTATAGTCTTTCATATTCTTAGATATGTTTCCATTTGAAAAAAATAAGTTGTCTGGGAAAAGCCTTTGAAAAAAGTTAAAAAGGTTGTAAAAAATTTAAAACACAACAAAACCTGAAAATTGCATTTTAAAAACATTTTGGTTTGGTACCGTAAAATGGGGTGAATAGGATCAGCGGGGTAAATAGGATTGAAAGTTACCTTCAAATTTCAAAAGTCTTTAATAATTGTAATTTTAAAGTGTAGATCTTTTCAATGTACAAATTTTAAGTAACGGTTGTAAAAAGTAATTTTTGTGACATTAAACTTAAAATAACTTGGCGACATCGCAGGCTGAAGTGAATACCATTATCTAATAGAAATAAGTTTTGTTCCTTTATTATTATTTATTTTAATTATATAGGATTTATATTACGTTTATACCTGTTCTGAAATATACATTATGTTCATTTCTTTAAAATATTTGGTTCTTTTCTGAGTAGGTTTTTTGATTCTATACACCCCGCGGTTGTTTAAAGGCGATCCAGTTAATTAATCAATCAGTTTTCCTATTGACACCGCCTGCGGGGTGAATAGGATCAGTGCACAAAAAATATATATTTATACACCAGGGTACACCCTGTATAAAAAACTTATACCACCATTTAAAGTATCAACCTTAACTCATGTTTTAAGCTGTTGAGAAATTTATTCAGGCAGATAGTTTTCAAGTTACAAGCTTCAAAGTGGAAAATTGATCTTATTCACCACATTTTACGGTACTTATCCATTTTAGAGAATTTATACCTCTCTAGATGAAAAAAGAAAAATAACTTGAAGTATCAAGAAATGACGTACGGGTTGTCGTTGAATTTGAAATGGTGTTTTTAATCGATATTGCCAAAAATATACAGGGTGTTTCATTTAAAAATATAAAGTTGTGGTTATTTCCGGTTAAACCGAAAGTGACAAAATGACATCCGTTATGTCATAAAATGCAAAATAAATATCACATATAAACCATCGAAATTTTATTTCTCCACGACCATTACTGAATGCAATAATTTCAAAATTATTTTTGATAATAGAATGTAAAAATTCCCGCTCTTGAGTTGGAATATTTATTCTGAAACACTAGCTTCTTATGCGTTTTGCGTGTATTTTCATTCCATAACAAGATACGGAATGAATATTTTGTAATTGATATAAACGACATAGGTTGCCATGAATTTCGAAACTTTCAGTGTCAGATAAAAATGGCCGCGTTGTAATAATTATTTTCAAACAAATTTTAGTGCAAGTCAAAAAATGAGTGAAAAATCGGATGAATCAGATATGGAACTGGATGGTCATGGAGAAAATATAGTCTGCTACTCTGTTAGAATGAAAATTCGATACTCGTGGTTCCTCACGCTCGATACGCTCGAGTTTGGAATCTTCCACTCGGATCGAATTTTCATTCCAACCTCGTTAAAGAATCTACTATTATGTAATTTAAACAATAAAAACGTTATAGTTCTAAAACACCCAGTAGAATGTACTTTAAATCGACTATGTGATGCTGCCGTCTAAATCCATCGACGAAAATAACATAAAATTTACAGTGTAATGGACTATAATCTGAGCTAATTAAAACTATTTTACGAGACGTCGTTATTAAAGAGTGTAATCGATTAATTTTTGTGTGATTAATTAATTGGAGGCAAGAGATAGAAGGCTAAATTAAAATTTGACGAGCGACAACGCGACAGCCGGGCGCACTTGTTGAAGGGTTAAATCTAGTAGAAAGAGCCGACATTTTATTGAAAAGTTTTGACGGATTTAATAATAAAGTAAATTTTTGCGGTGATGCGCCTAAAATTACGCTTGGTCTTAAAAAAGAGAATTGTAGAGTCTCCGCTCTAAGGAAAATCATTAAATACAATTTTTTTTTACTATACACATACAGGGTGTCTGGAAAAAGGAGGTCAATCCATTAACCATAAATTCCTTGAGCAAAAATAAAATTACTTTTGTAATGCCATTTTTAATTTTTGCCCTCATGTTTGATATACAGGGCGTCAAAGTTTAAAATTGAAAACTGATTTTTTTCAATATTCGAGTATTAATTATGATATTAATTTCAAATTTGGTACATTGGTTTACTATAAAGGGTTATATCTTTTGAGAAAAACCAAACAAAAAACAATTGTCAAAATAGGGGGTGGGAGGAATGGGGGTTAAGTACCCGCTGACAACCCCTATTTTTTAGTACGTGCCCCAGTGACTTCCAAACTACATTTTTTCAGGTAATCATTTGTTTTTGATTATTTTTTTTCACTTTAATAGAATTTCGATAAAATGATGCGTTTTGGAGATAAGTTGAAAAGTAATTTGGGTCGTTAACTGGTGCCAACGCGGCTTACGGTAATCTCATAATTTTCAAATTATAAATCAATTCAGCCGTTGTGGCATTACCATAAATACAAGATATAATGAAGTAAAACTTTGCGATAGGTGACAATAATAAAAGCAAAGGACTAGCCAAAAATAATGTAAAGACAATGGTGTACAGATAAAAACCTGTTGCACTAAACCAATAAAATGGAAATATTTTATTTCAGTCATTGCTATAACCTATTTTAACTTTATTTGCAGTAATGCCCTAGTGTACTTTACCCCACCCAGTACTCCAATTCGCTCCACGGGTCCCGTAAGTTTATTATTTTTTTAAATAGTTTCGCTCTCAAATTCGTCGGCCATCAGCTGTTTTATATTTCAACACACGTATTGAAAGAAAATATTTCAACACGCGTGTGATATAAAGGACTTTCTAGCCAAGTTAGGCGTGCTTTATTTCTCATTTTCATAGGTGGTCGTAGGAAAATATCTATTTTATTACAGATCGGTAATAACGTTCACAGAAACTTGACAGGGACTTTGCGTTTATCCCCTTAGGGGTAGAATTTATGGACGTATTGAAATACGTCAAGAAAGTCCGTCAAAAAATATTTTTCCAATAAACACTTTTATACTCCCTTTTTACCCCTTTAGGGCTAGATATAGGTCTTACCAGTTACGTCGCTGCCTGGCTCTGTATCCGCCATTGTTTGTGTGTGTAAGAATTTCGCTCCATCCAACCAAAGTATACCTAAGTGGGCTTTCTTGGTTCGGTCTGTGGTATCGCGTTACTCCCACTATTGATTTTATAAAGACCTTGTATTTTTCATGTGCATGTGTAATTATACAATGTAGGTGTTAGTTTTTAATTGTTTTTAATCGTTTTTGGATTACTTTTAATTGTTTTCACTTAAGGTAAAATTTCAGTTCTTAGGTTTCTCATTTATGACTAACATATTTATAATATCATTATAGGTCTGATGATGCTCTCATAAGAGCGAAACATGTCACCTACCTTTTAATAAAGGACAAGAATTTTGTGAGACCCTGACTTTGAGTATTTTGTTGTTTTTGTTATACTTACCTAAGTGATTTAAATGTATTTTTGTATGCGTATAAATACGAATATATTATTTCAAAAAAACCTTTACTTTTCAGATTTTTCATCACTTAAATATTACTTATATACTCATACTAAAATAGAAAAACAAACTTCCTTAAAATTTTATCGAGGATGATTTCCTTTAAAAGTTTTTCCATTAGGAAAAAGAAAAGAACTTACTGTAATCCCGTGGAAATTTTACCACCGAAGGAGAGTTTTCAGTTTAAGAAAAGACCGTGCCGTAAAAGTTTATTTGCAAATTAAAAAATTATTATAGTTCTGAAGTTGGTAGGTGGCTTAAAGGTGGGGTTCGGGTATGTTCGGGCTAACACAAGAATAAAATACAATCATATTCTTGGGTTTCAAAAAAATAATTAATTATTATTGGTGGCTAACCTGTACATGGAATGGTTTAAGTCACACGCTATTAACACAGCCAAGATTAAACCTAAACTTTGGCTTAGATATGTTGATGATACCTTTTTTTTATCTGGACAGACAGCAACGAAGAGCTGATACGGTTTGTGAAACATATTAATAGTATAAGACAATCCATTAAATTTACCATGGAAACAGAAAAACATTCCACTCTACCTTTTCTCGATGTTCTCGTCAAACGAAGTGCTGAAAACATAAAAACTTCAGTGTACAAACCCACTCACACGGGGCAATACCTTAATCGCGGATCGAATCATTCAAACTCCATAAAACAGGGCATAATTCAAACTCTTTATCACAGAGCATCTAACGTTTGCAACAATCCGGAAGACCTTAATGTTGAAATTTCAAGCATCAAAAAAAATTTAAAACATAATGGTTGCCCCCTGAAACCTTTGTCACTAATACCACCTCAAAACTTAAAAATCGCGAACGCGAAGTAAAAACAAATTCAGAGGAGCAAGCATTTCTTACAATACCTTATGTCAAGGGGATTTCTGAAAATATTAGGAGGATAACCAAAAACTATAATATCAAAACATCCTTCAAATCCGGAAATACGCTTAGAAGCTTTCTTACAAAAGTACCCCCCCCCCCCCTCGTAATGAAAACACAAAAAATTGTATCTATCAAATCCCTTGCGAGTGTGGCGAATCGTACATTTGGGAAACAAAAAGACCTTTTCCCGTACGAGTTAAAGAACATCTGAAACATACTCAAAGAGGTGAAACTTCGAGATCAGGTATAGCGGAACATGTATGGACCAACCAACGTAATATACAGTGGTCAGAAGCAAAGGTGTTGTAGCCACGGAACAGCACTGGAGAAAACGAAAATTCAAAGAAACAGCTTTCACGAATCAAAATACCCATATATTTAGTAAACCAAGTATAGATATCACCAATATCTGGAAACCTTTTTTTGTCCAAAACCAACAGCTCAAACTTCATACTCCAATAAGCACGTAGGCGGAGTCATCAAGCTTCATTGCACATGGATAGTATTTAAGACAGTAGCCTTAGAATTATAATTTATAGAAAAAAGAAAAGCACAAAGTCTCGTTTTCCTGATGATGAGTGTTTTTACTCTCGAAACATGTCGATTCAATTTATATAGTTATTCGAATAACAATTTGTGGAGAAAGACTTTGTGCTTTTCTTTTTTCTATATCATTTAACTCCACTGTGAGTATGGACTACTTCTTCAAAATTATAATTTAGTTTACACTTGAAAACGGTTAGAGATACTAACTAACCGAAACGTTGTGTTACGTAACAAAATAAAGACAATAAAAGTCCGACACGGTAATTTTTTTGCTATTAATTCATTGTCTATTGCCTTCAAACAAATATTCTTGTGCTTGTTTCATATTATTCTATTTAAATATATAATGCTCGAATCAAGCTTTGTTATTCGAATAACGTTGCAATTACCAAAGCTTTTAAATTAAACAATGAACAAAACTATAATGCATTTAGTTGAATGAAAACAATGTGCTCATTTTCTTTGCAACTAAATTATAAGGTAACGACATCAAGACCTGGAATTCCTCGTGCAAGCATTAAATGCGGATATAATAATATAATCATGGAAATGCATTGTCATTTGGCGTTTGGCCCGAGTCAGAGCGGCAGTTACTTCACTCGGAATAGGTACTGGGCTTATGCATATTTCAATAATAATTCTCGTTCATGGTTTAAAGTTAAATTTTAAATTACATTGTGAGTATTGTTAAAAAATTATTCCAAAATGAAACTAAAGGGGCCAATTCATAAGCGATTACCGAGGAACCAATCTCTGGATCTGGAAGGTGTAAAGGGTGAGCTAGGCTACATAGCACTTAGGCCACCATTATGCACCCGTTGTGCATCCTTTTGGTGGTTTATAGGAATAAGTGATGGAGTAAAATAACGGGCAATGCTTTTAGCTCGTGAGCTAGTTTTAAAGTAGTTGACGATGTAGTCTAGCGGCATCCCTCCCAGGCCAGGGTGGGCCAGTACTTGAAGAGCATGGATCTTCTACTGGGTAAGAGAGAGAGAGAAGGGCAGTCACAGAGGATATATTCAACTGTCTCATATTTCTGTTTACACTCTCTACATAAGGGTGTGTCAATTAACTTCATATTAAAAAGGTTCGATACATATGGTTAATTGTAGATTCTTCATGTACATTGTTAGGTATTTCTTGGTTGTGATCGCATCTGGTGGCGCCGTTAGACCCAAGGTTGCTTCTAATCCAATTAACGTAAGTCCGACAACTTTTTTTGCCAATGAGTCAGCGAACCTATTTTCCCTTGATGTATTATATTCTTTGATCCAGCTCACTATTACCACGTTCTTTTGGGTGGCTGCGACTAGGGCTTGGTGACATCCTAGTACTAATCGTGAGGTGATTCGTGGTATTTCGAGGGCTAGTGGTGCCTGTCTACTATCCGTGCCTATAGGAACGTTACGGTTAATTATGTTTCTCTGCTAGTAATCTCTTTTGCCACCATTGTTATGCCAGCGATTTCGATCTGATCTACGCTGGCATTTTTTCTCATAGCAACCAAGTTGTGCGATTAAATTGCTTAAAAGCAATTTGGTTGCTCAGAAACTGTCCATTCATTCGGCTACTTTTCGAGAAATTTGGTGGTGTTTAGCATCAAGTTACCTTGTATTGGGTTCCTGGCCATTGAATATAGATGGCGACAAGGCTGCTGATGCGCTCGACAGGAAAGGCGCAGGCATGCCTGCCAAACTAGCAGAGAATACTGTAGCTAGACCACTGGAATTTGTCAAAGAGGAGATAAATCGCATAGCTTAACTTGCATAAAGTGATGGACAGCGCTAAGTCCATCTCCAAGCAATTGTGGTCCCTACAGGAGAACAGGAAAACCGCAGCGTTATTATAACATAGTAGGAAAGACCCAAGAAATATCACTGCCGTAGTCACCGGGCATTGTCTTTTCGGTAAACACGACGAACGTATGCAAATACCAGCTAGTGACTTATGCAGAAGCTGCCGAGATAAAGAAGAGGAGGAAAATATTCACCATTTCTTGTGTGAGTGCCGTGGCCTCGCGAGAAGAAGGGTTCCCATACCATGGGCAAATCATTCTTTAATAGTTAATGGGCCCCTCAAGATGGTATGGAACTTTGACCTTTTTTAAAATAGGATACAAAATTTCCAAATGGCAAAAAAATACCACGAGTTGATTATCATATTATATTATACAGACGAAAGAATATAAAATTCCCACTTTTCCCTTTGATGGGTTTATAGATTTAAGATATTACAATTCCATGACGTTCACAAATGATTTGATAGCGTCCAACCGATTAAATATTCAGGGGACAGCCTTATAAAATTGACGTACCAAACAATGTACGAGACACTATTTTTGGACAATTTTGTTCTTATTCTCTTTCCTCGTATTACAAAAATATATTTCTTACTAGTCTAACTACGGCACTGCAAATGCAACTTTCTTTCTTTTAGTTTTATCGTAATCAAATTCTGCGAATAAATAATTTTTGCTTGGATAGATCCAATCCCTCGAAGGAATCTGTCTGTATTGAATTTTAAAATTGTTATTAAGTTTTGTAATGAGGGAGGAGAGTTTTATAGGTCGATTTTGAGTTAAGTCGGGAGGATTTGATTAGCTGTAATTTGAGAATTCGATAAAGAATTTATAGATTCATAAAGTTACGGAGTATTCTAGAAGTTTTGGATTTTTCATATTAGGTCACTGATGAATAAAATTTGATATAGCATTTATCAGAGCTGATGGTTAATTCGAAAGGAATAAATATATATTTATTTTCTAATTTTTGGGTGTTACAGAGAAATATTTAATAATTTTTTATTAAATTCGACTGTCAAAAAAATTGGGCAAACCCTCCATAAAATGAGACCAAATTTGCCGCGCACCCATGAAAGAAGAATCAACGACGATTGGATCGTCATTAAAAAGCATAATATTCTGGAGTGAGAGAGACGGGCTTCTGTGTAGTAGAAGTTCTTAACTAAAGAAACATGTCAGTTGGGATAAGACCTATTAAAACACAAATTTAACAGCAATATCGAATAGGTGCAAGAATAAGTTGTCAAAAAAACGACCTCGTGTGTGTCTAAACGAAATATTTTAGGGATTACGTACCTTATGTAAGTCAAAAATTGTTAAAGTAGGGTTTCCATTGACAGAAAAATTAAATCCTTGGCTAAATTGAAGCTTTTAACTTTATATTAGCCCACATATAAGTTTAGCAATGTAACTGTATCATAACTAACAAATTCCATAAAAACCACTTTTGGGTCTACGTACCTTACGTAAGTCAAAAACTGTTAAAGTAGGGTTTCCATTGACAGAAAAATTAAATCCTTTGCTAAATTGAAGCTTTTAACTTTATATTAGCCCACATATAAGTTTAGCAATGTAACTGTATCATAACTAACAAATTCCATAAAAACCACTTTTGGGTCTATGTACCTTACGTAAGTCAAAAACTGTTAAAGTAGGGTTTCCATTGACAGAAAAATTAAATCCTTGGCTAAATTGAAGCTTTTAACTTTATATTAGCCCACATATAAGTTTAGCAATGTAACTGTATCATAACTAACAAATTCCATAAAAACCACTTTTGGGTCTACGTACCTTACGTAAGTCAAAAACTGTTAAAGTAGGGTTTCCATTGACAGAAAAATTAAATCCTTGGCTAAATTGAAGCTTTTAACTTTATATTAGCCCACATATAAGTTTAGCAATGTAACTGTATCATAACTAACAAATTCCATAAAAACCACTTTTGGGTCTACGTACCTTACGTAAGTCAAAAACTGTTAAAGTAGGGTTTCCACTGACAGAAAAATTAAATCCTTGGCTGAATTGAAGCTTTTAACTTTATATTAGCCCACATACAAGTTTAGGAATGTAACTGTATCATAACCAACAAATTCCATAAAAACCACTTTTGGGTCTACGTACCTTACGTAAGTCAAAAACTGTTAAAGTAGGGTTTCCATTGACAGAAAAATTAAATCCTTGGCTAAATTGAAGCTTTTAACTTTATGTCAGCCCATGTTAGTCCACAAGTTAAGAAATGTAACCGTATCATAGCCCAGCGGCGCACCCAGGATTTTATGTTAGGGGGGGGGGCTCACCAACCAGTGCCGGAAGCAAATTTTTTAATAAACTTTTAAGTTACGCATTTTTCTAGAACTTTGGAGCTTTTTAAACAGGTACTCTTGGAAGATCGCAATAGCCTGGTTCAATCGAGGTAAATATCTATAAGAATTGACTTTTTAAAATATCCACTTTAATAATTATTCCGGACAAAACATACCACTCTTTTTACCATATAAAATATAGGTAATAGTAATGACAACATATCCATAACAAAAATATATTTATTTAAAAATATAAATTACTACATAGCACAACAATAAACAATATATTATAAATAATAGAAACCAAAACTTTTGCATTTGTTAAATTAAATAGGTAAATCTAATTTTCTTTGACCCTTAGAAAGTTTATTTAAAATTTCTTCACGAGAAACAGGAACATTCTTATGAATACTTAAATAAATTTGCCCAACCATTAAGTCTTACTTGCCCGGTGGAATTTCTTAAGTGCGAGTTTAAGTACTTTAATGTGGAAAATGACCTTTCAGAGGTAGGTGCTGGTGGTGACGGGAAGGGTAACAAAAATTTGCAAAAGTTTTTTTATATTGGGAAATATTGGGAAATATCATACCATTACATTGAATATATAGCTTCTTTTAGTGGGTTAGTGGGTATAGTTAAAGTCAGTTTCATTGGGGGTTTTGGGGGGGGGGGCAAGGCCCCCTTGCCCCCCCCCCCTTCCCCCTTGGTGCGCCACTGTCATAGCCGACAAATTCTATAATAACCATACTTGGGTCTACGTATCTTACGTAAGTCATATTATGGGGATTTAATTGACAGTAAATGCAATATCTGACTGAATTCAATTAGTTTATATTGAACTGTAGGTATGGTATTTTACCTATTGGTATAATCCAAACAAATAAAACAAAAAAAAATCTGTTGTAAATATGAGCGACAGAGTCCTATTTAGAGTTGCGTTTCAGTTAAGGTTGAATTCTCAACGTCATTCAATCTATTGCCAACCTATAACCTATTTCGCGTTGATTTTTTGAGTTTATTATTTTAATAACTAACATTTAAAGAAAACCAATATCGTCGGTACATTATTTAGGT
Organism: Polydrusus pterygomalis; assembly: GCA_963969555.1. Classification (NCBI taxonomy): domain Eukaryota; kingdom Metazoa; phylum Arthropoda; class Insecta; order Coleoptera; family Curculionidae; genus Polydrusus; species Polydrusus pterygomalis. Next base: position 155,046,693 of record OZ018376.1, on the reverse strand, counting down.
AGTATCTGATATATTACAAAAATATCAATTTATTTCATTGCTAATTTTGGGAGAATTGTATAGTGAAAGAACAATGGGTGACAATGACATAATAATGTTAAAAAAAATCTTACCCGATATTTTTCGCTATACAATTATCCTAAAATAAGTTATGAAATTACTTGATATTTATTAAATATGTCAATTATTACCTATAGAATATCAAGTCGATACTGAATTTCTTTAAATTTTGTATAAAAGCTAGAAAACATAAATAAATCTACGCGAAATAATTTATAGGTTGGCAAGCATGTTGATACTCCCACCTTAATTTAGTATTTTTAAGGTTTGGATAATTATAATATTATATAGTTTTTAAATGTATTTCGACACATTATCTTTAAACCATATAAAATCTCATGTTTATTATTACCTACCTTAAATTATAATATTTATAAAACAAAACTTTCAAAAGATATTATTATTATTATTTGGCAATATTGGAGCGGTATGACCGAGGAGACTATTGCATCAATTATTGTTTTAGAAGGTATCACATGTATAATTTTCAAGTCCGGTACTGGAATTCATACCAACTTATCAAAATTAAATATACCAAAATTGACAGAGTGTCACGTGACTTTGCCTCCATCTTGCGAGAGTATTCAAAATTTTTACTATAAAGTGTGGTTGTTTTAAGTGTGCAACATATGGGTTTTTCTTTTATTACCGATTTGTCAGAAAATTTTATTCTTGATAAAAGTTGGTAAATGTTCGATAATCATATCAGATGCACTTGGAATGGTTGCAAGTTAAACGGCGTACAGGGTAGGCCAAAAAATATAAAACTTGTACAAGAATAAAGTACCATTTCAGAAAATTCAAAATGTTATTAAGAAAAGTTGTTTAGAATTAAAAGTTATGCATAGATTTATGAACGTGATCTCCTAAAATAAAAAAATATATTATATTTTCTTAAAAAACATAAATAATTAATTTACCAAAATTTTTTTTAATATTCACCATAAAGAGCTTCATAAACTAATCAAAATCAAATCAATTTCACATATCTTTGTTCAAATTCAAGCATATTTGTAAAATTTACTTGAATCACAAACTTCATGTTTGTTGCAACGATATTAAACACAACTTTAAAATATCCTAATAATTGTTTTTAACAAGATAAAACATTAGTAATGATAATATTCTAATTAAAAAACTATCATTTAAAGTGCAAAAATATATAATATTTTAAATAATGTTTATTAAAAGAACTGTACAAATTAGGCGACAACATGAAATCCTACTGAAATAACATTTAAAATAAAAAATTTTGCACGTTAAATGATAGTTTTTTTCATCAGCATATTATTATTACTAATGTTTTATCTTGTTAAAACGAATTTTTAGGATATTTTAAAGTTGTGTTTAATATCGTTGCAACAAACATGAAGTTTGTGATTCCTTAATAAATTAAAAATTCAAATAAATTTTACAAATATGCTTGAACTTGAACAAAGATATGTGAAATTGATTTGATTTAGATTAATTTATGAAGGTCTTTATGGTGAATATAAAAAAAAAATTTTTTGGGAAATTATTAATGTTTTTTAAGAAAATATAATATATTTTTTTATTTTAGGAGATCACGTTCATAAATCTATGCATAACTTTTAATTCTAAACAACTTTTCTTAATAACATTTTGCTGAATTTTCTGAAATAAGGGTACTTTATTCTTGTGCAAGTTTTATATTTTTTGGCCTACCCTGTACATCGTTTAACTTGCAACCATTCCAAGTGCACCTAATATGATTATCAAATATGCTCCAACTTTTATCAAGAATAAAATTTTCTGAGAAATCAGTAATAAAGAAAATGCCCATATGTTGCACACTTAAACAACCACACGGTAACAGGGTGTTTTTTAAGGTCGACGAGCGGCCATATCTCGGAAACTACTGGGCATAGAAACTCAGGATAAGAAAAATGATAATTAAAGTGGCCATGAGAAAATTCTGGAAATAATTTTTAAGTTCCGCATTTTGCCACAAGAGGGCGTAATTTAAAAGTTAATTTTAAAATTTTACATAACTTTGAAAATTCCACATTAAGGTATATGTTTGATAACACCATTTTAAAGCTTGGACAATTCGTCGGTCAACTCACGAAGTGTCGTATCTCAGTTTTCGTGATTTTTCAGGAGAGCATTAAATGCTTTAAAATTTTTAAAGTTTTGACACTTTTTTAAACAAGCGTAATATTGCCAAATATTGTGTTAGCCTTATTATTTCTCAGTGTATATTAGAAATGGAAGTGATTTTTAAGTAGACACTAATACTGTGCTTTAAAATTATTACCAAACGGGAGAAAAAAATTTTTTAATAAGTAACGACATTTTGTGAGATAAAAAATGTTAGGTATTTTGAGAATAAGTTAGATACGTCATCGGTTATAAGTAACATTTTATTATTTAAACTAGGTACATAAAAACGTAATAAAAAAAAACTGGTAATGATAATATTTTAGTAACAATATTAAAGTTTGTTTAAATAAGGAAACTAAAAATAATATTTATTCTTAAGAACAGAACACCAAATAGAATATATTAAGTACATTCTTTTTTAGGAAATAATATTTTTTAAATGTTGCAGAGATCTATAAAATTGTTTTTCTAATTTGGTATCATAACAAGAATATTACGATACGCATTTGCGTATCGTAATGAAGCTATTTCGATACGCGTTTTTTCTTTATTTGATGTTGGTAACATTTAAATGTTTTATTTCATTGACTCGCGCGGCCTTTGTGATTTACGAGAAAACCCATTTTTCGCAGAGGAAAAATAGCTTGATAACCTACTTTTTTATTCTGTGTGGATAACAGTCATGTATGTTGGTTGCATAAATCTATAAATCAATCTTTTGTAGATGCTTCAAGCTATCATTTTCTGCCAAATCCTATCCTAAATTCAATCTACTAACCTTCCAATGTCGATTTTAACTTCAACTTTATTTGAATTTTCCATCTTCCCTATACTAAATTGCAATGCCGTGACGTAAAATCACGTCTTTTGAAATTCGAAAAAAAGTAGCAAAATCGCCCGAATTTCCGAACGCTCTGTATATGTACCGAATGTACAAGGATCACGCAACTTATTCCGTCCAATTTCAAATCTCATATCGCTAAAATAACTTTAGAATCTCGTAGTGAAAATGGGTCAATAAATCAAAAAATGACAGTTCGCGAAATAATTTTTGTTGTCCAGAGGCTACTATGATAAAAAATAGTATTACCAACATAAAATTTAGACATAAAAATTTACAAAATTTGAAGGATCTATTATCTTTTTAAATATGTGTTTTTTATTGAAAAAACTACAAATTAGAAAAAATAGTATAACGTACGTGTTATATAAAGCAGTTTTAAGCACTTGTCCCGTTATAAAACTCGCCGCAAGCGACTCTTTTTTTAACATGGACGCGTGCTATAAAATGATGCTTTATAAAACGTGTACGTTAATATACTATTATGTTCTTCGAGTCGAATTACCGGTGTGTCACCGGAACAAAGGCTGATTAGATCCACATACTTATCTTTCGATATTTTGACAGGTTCGGTATTTAGTCTTTCAAGCTGTAGGTCGAAAATACTAGTATTTCTATAAAAAATAACATAAACTGCCGTTAGGAGTAGTACAACAATTATCGACAGGAAAACTTGAGATACGACGTGCAACATTTCTGAACAAATATTAAATATGAAACTCACAAAGTGACGTAAGTCAAGTTACGACAGCTCGTGAGATACTATTTTCTACCAAAATGACATACGACAACCGTTAAATTTTGATTTACTCGCAGTATAGTTAAGGATATGAGATACGATATTTCGTGAGATAATAAAACATGATATTTTAAATACTATGGTGGACCTAACCCAATATCGACTTTAATTGAGTTACGACACTTCGTGAGTTGACCGACGAATTATGCATCAAGCTGTTGAAAGTGTAATCATTTAAATCGCTGTAACTTATAAACGACTTATCCGATTTTAGCAAACTAAAGACTGTTTGGAAGAGCTTTCACCAATCGTATTTAGTTGTCCATAATAGTTCTAAAAAAAATGCTAGAGGGCGCAATTTGTAATAACAATACATTTTTCGATTTTACTCCGAAAAAATAAATCATACGGTATAATTATGATACCATAATCGAATAGTAGATGAAATTTGCTAGAAAAAATATTAAAACCGCAGCTCGATATTTCCCTTCGTTTTAGCGTTATCGCCAATAGAATAATTTTTAAAACTTTAAATGAAGAAGCGATTGTTTTCATAGTTTCGTAGATGGGTAGGTTGATTTAGTGTTATGGGGTTTGATTTGTTATATTCCGTGCCTTCCTCACACTTTATCTAGGCTTACGACTAGTCCAAATCATGTAAAAGACAAAATTTGGAGCGTGTTTCAAGGCCAACGGGCCATAAAACAGTATTGAAATAATTATGGGAAACTATTAAAGGGAAAATTGATATAATAGTCATGGAAAGCTTCTTAAAAACCATTGAAATACGTTAAAAATGTTCAAAACTACCTCCGTTGTGCAAAATACAACTATTAATTCTTCTTCTAGAACTAGAACTTCAGCTTCTGAAATTGAATTAATTGCATTTACAATTCGTTCAATCATGTTTTCTCGTGTGGTTGGTCGCGTATTATAAACAATGTATTTTATTCGTCCCCACAGATAAAAATCTAGCCCAGTTATATCCGGGGATCTAGGTGGCCACGCAAACAAACTACCCCTTCCAATCCAGCGATTTGGATATCCAACATCTAAAAAATCATGGACCCTTTGCGAAAAGTGGGCCGGGCATCCATCATGTTGATACCACATGGTTGTTCTTAGGCCAATAGGAACATCTTCTAAAAGGATAGGCAAGTCATTTTGTAAAAAGTTTAAGTAAGATTCACCATTTAGATAAGCAAAAAAAATAAACGGTCCGATAATTCTGTGTCCTAACACTCCGCACCACACGTTAACACGCTACCTGTTTTGGTGATCCACTTCGCGCATCCAGTGAGGATTTGTTCGTGACCAATAGTAAATTAACTCTGCCACAGCTACTGAAACTGGCTTCATCAGTCCATAAAACTTGATAGAGGAATTGGGAATTCTCGTTACACATCCCTCTCAGCCAATAGCAATAGTCGAGTCGTCTGTCATAATCACTTTCTAAAAGGGCCTGATGTAAAACTACATGATACGGATGCAGCTTAAAATCCCTTTGAATTTGGAACACTGCAAAACAACTACCTAGGTCTAACGAAATTTCTCTTATGCTTAAATGCAGATCGGCCTCCACGTACGCAAGAACGTTTATAATGTTGTCTTCATTCCTTAATGGACGTCTTCTGATAGAAACTGGAATGCGTCTTATACTTCCCGTTTGTCTCAAGAAAACTGCCATTCGCCGAAATACTGCTCTGCCGCGTTCAGGGTATCTGGCAGCATATTCGCGTTCTGCTATGGGCGCATTTTGAAAACATTCAAAATATACGGCTAGCATATCGTAAGCCTCGGCATTGGTATAAGCTATGTCAATGTAGCACAATTTTCTATCAAGAAATTCAAGACGAATTACGGATAAACTTTTGCCAACACCTTTCGAAATGAAATTAGTTGACAACTATTTGCATTTGTTTTATCTCCATGGAAACTTTTAGATTTTATTTCACAGCTATCTAGATTTATTTTTTTAAATATCATATTAATAGAGTTGCGCCTAAATTACACGTTTTCGATGATTATGCCATTAATTCTACAGTGTTTTTTTGGCAATTAGAATAATAAGGGACAAACCTATAAAGCCATAAAGTTTTAAAATGTTCTTTGTCATGGAATGCTTGATCACAAAACTATGAAAACAATCGCTTCTTCATTTAAAGTTTTAAAAATTATTCTATTGGCGATAACGCTAAAACGAAGGGAAATATCGAGCTGCGGTTTTAATATTTTTTCTAGCAAATTTCATCTACTATTCGATTATGGTATCATAATTATACCGTATGATTTATTTTTTCGGAGTAAAATCGAAAAATGTATTGTTATTGCAAATTGCGCCCTCTAGCATTTTTTTTTAGAACTATTATGGACAACTAAATACTATTGGTGAAAGCTCTTCCAAACAGTCTATAGTTGGCTAAAATCGGATAAGTCGTTTATAAGTTACAGCGATTTAAATGATTACACTTTCAACAGCTTCCCCCACTCTTATTAAAGTCGGTACGCCAATGAGTATAAGACCAAAATGATGCATGATTGTCCAAGCTTTAAAATGGTGTTATCAAACATATACCTTAATGTGGAATTTTCGGAGTTATGTAAAATTTTAAAATTTACTTTTCAGGCAAAATGCGGAACTTAAAAATTATTTCCAGAATTTTCTCATGGCCTCTTCAATTATAATTTTTCTTTTCCTGAGTTTCTATGCCCAGTAGTTTCCGAGATATGGCCGCTCGTCGACCTTAAAAAAACACCCTGTATATCACAAGGTACGGCCCGCCATTGCTAAGCAGTAATGAAAATGCTTGTGTTCAAATGTAACGTTACATAAACTCGTCAAAGGCGGTAAACCAATATTAACTGATCGGCGATTGGGCGTTAATTATAAATTACCATTCTAATCACACACAATAAACCGCCTTCTGATTGCTTACACTCCATCACATTCCCGTCATTTATAACCCACTTCCGGCGTCTAATAAATCGCGCGAATGACAATCAAACAGCTCGGCACCCGGTACACACATTCCAAGACTATTAATGAGGGGCTGTTGTGCGGCAGGTGGAGGAGTGAATGTGACTTGTCATTGAGCTGTCATCGAACAATGCACGATTAGACATTGTGAAACTAGTTGAACGACTGAATGATATCTGGGAAAATTAGGAGCGCGATAATTTGGATTGGTATGCGATATAATGTGTTGTATTACTACGACGTTACGTTTGTATTTAATAGGTTAGGCGGGTAGTTAACTTCCACTTCAAATATAGAGTATTAACTATTATACAACAAAGGTGCAGGTAGGTTTTGGTAATGGATGAACAGGGTCGTTGTAATAAAATTTTTAAAAAAGGGTAACTTTGTCCCACTATCAGTGGAGGCTTCACAATAAATGCAGATGTGCAAGTGCACCCACAAATTTAAATGTATACCAATAAATCGTTTAGATATTTCAACCAGTTAAAATCTAATTAATCTATTAATCTATTTACAAGTAATAATTTTAAAATTATTTGATTATTTTCAAAGAGAAAGTAATGCTGGAACGACTCTTTTACCATTTAACGCAATTTACGAGGTAAATAGATATACCTAATAAAGCAGGAATTGTGAAAACATAAATATTACACATGAAAAATATATGGCAATATTTTTATAAATACCTATCTGTTTTAGAAAGGTTCTGATGCTTTGGGAGCTTCGTGTTCAAAAATCCTACGAATTAAGGCAAAGGGGATAGAGAAGGATGTAGATTTTAAGAATGGCAGTGATGTGGCTATTTTGTCATCCCGTAGTCGACAACTTCTTTTTACACTGGGAAAGGCCTAAAATCCCGTGAACCGTCCGCTGTTAGAAATGATAAGTAGGCGACCTCCAAATTTCTAATTGGAGGAGCCGCTGGCCCGCTACCCCCTGTTCCTCGCTGGTTCCCTGTGGCAGTCCACATTCTGACATCGCATATGTGCACCCAAGACGATTGTAATTATGCATATAAAGGGGCCTACAGACACACGTACATGTATTAGTACATGTCCGCGCGTTGATGTTCGCCAGTGTGTAGACAAAATACCGACAACAAAACCGACGCACATGTTTACTGTTCCCGCTTGAATTTATGTACGCACGTACATAAACGCGCGCACATGTATGAAGGTGTGGAGACGAAAGTTTGTTTGTTTCAAGGATTTTGTCAGTGTCGGGTTAGTTTTGTTGTTGTAGTTTGATTTGAACATGGCGGATTTAAGAAGTTTTTCTTATAACACACACGCAAGCCACTGTCAATAAGTTTAGTTCATCGTCACGTGACATGCTGACACCGCAATGCCTAGAAGACTGACATACAAGTACCTGTGTCTGTAGAGAAACGTGATCCACACACATCAACGCGCGTACATGTACTAATACATGTACGTGTGTCTGTAGGCACCTAGGTTTGTTATTTCGCAGCGTTGCCAGATGTACCAGAATTATCGAATCGTAACATACTTAAAAAAAACAGTTGAACACAACGTGTACCATATTTAAAATTTAAATGTATTTAAAAATTTTTAAATGGGTAAACTAAGTGTTATTTTAAAAATTAATTATCATACCTTTTCCATTCTTTCCAAGTTTTCAAGATTCACAATTCAACTGTACAAAATTACATCGGCCAGCACCTGCCCGACTAGACTTCCTATGGATACACCCCCCCCCCCCCCCCTTCCCCTGCTCATAAGACAAACGAGTACCTACTTCTTAATTGAAATGTTTACTATATTTTTTTAAGTTTATCATTCTTGTACTTAATGCAGAGTTTTTGTAGAAGGTTTTTGAAAAACAAGAATTCAAATTTTTTAGATTTATTGGTTGTCATAAGGACCTCTTCCTCGAAAAATTAACAACTGACTATAGTATTTATTATAAATTATTAACCAAATTTGGGTGTGATTCAAAAAATTTCGCTCGCGGCCCATTTCACCTGCGGCGGGCTTTTTGTATACACCCCGAGTTTAAAAGTCACGCGTCGCCACTGCACATTATCAAGAATTGTTATTAGATCAAAAAACGATATAAGACAATTTGTTGGTAATCTTAAATTTAGACACGATTTTCTTGTTTACTAGCATATTTTGACGAAATAATCTATACTTGGGTTCTAGTTCTCTCTATTCCCTGACAAAATTGCCTGTGGGGTCAAAATAGTTAATAATTATGATGTTGATGTCGGAGTAACGTGCTTCCGCATGTTGTTGCCTTTGTCGGAAATAGTATGCCTTTCCTGCATCTAGACCGGGCCCTTGTTGTGACCTTAATGGGGGCATTGTTCTCTTTTTATTTGTAATGTGACGTGTCCTAACGTCATGTAAAGCAAAGTTATCTAGTTTAGAAATGTATGTTTTTAAGCAACCCTATATTATAGGGTGTTAATGAATGTCACCTACAGATTTAAGGAGTGATATTGCTTCTTAAAATAAGAAAAAAATACTCAAAAATATGCCCTCAAAAATGTTTTATTTTTGATATACAGAGTGTCAAAGTTTTCAATGTTTTTAGTTTTTTTCTCACATATTTTTTTAGATATTTAATTTTCGAGCTAATTTCCTATTTATTTCACTAATTAGTTTTTAGAATATTGTCACTCTGAGTAAATGTTCTTTCGAGCTTTTATACAGTTTTGCAACCCCCTACCAATTGGAAGAAGCGATTCCTTTTTTGCGGTGTCATGAATTATCTTCCCAAACTCTAAAAGAGGGAATTGGAATCCTTTATCCCAACCAATTACAAATAAGTATTTTTCTATAAACATTCCAATTCTAACCCCTACTACTAAACTCGGATTTCACTGTCTCTCTTCACTATTAAATTAAAATGTTACTGTCTCTCTTCTACACACTAGTTATTTTTTATCACACCTTTTTTGCGATAAGCTCCACTACCTTAAGAGTCTTTACACTGCAGTTAAGTTACAACTATTTCATCTAGCCTTTAGAGTGCCAATCCATATCCGACAATATCTACAAGAAAATGCAAAAATGTCTAATGCAGTATACAGGATGTTATATTTTTTGGGCTACCAACAATTCCACTCTCCTCTACTCTTTTTTGGATTCCCTGTATAAATATTGATATCATTATTTGGCTGCCCGTTCTTATCTCATTCTTTTTGGTTCTGTATATTTTTATTGTATCTGTCATTGTTTTCTAGTTGTTATCGAAAATAATACCCGTCGATGTAAACTAAGTATTATAAAAGAAACAAAATTTAAAAAATAATCTAGTTGACTTTTTCGTTTCTTAACTTTTTTGACGTTTAGTGTAATAGTAATTTACGTTACAAGTCCGGAAAATACTGTTTTTTTGGACGAGTCGACAAAAGTCTCTTCTGGAAATCTGCGAGCCCAAAAAAACTGTTTTCGGACGTGTTGCGTACACTATTTTTTCGGCAACCGTGTAGAATAACAAATCAATGAGACACATTTCTTTATTATATTTCTTTGTAGAACAAAATTTCGAACATTTTAATTCTTATTTGTATTAAAATATTGAAATTCGAACAGATAGGTACTAACAGAAACATTCTAATTCTTATTTATATTAATATTTATATTAAAATTCGAGCAATTGCTAATATTGATGTGATTCTTCCCAGCCTAGTCCGGGAAGTACGTACTTCCCGGACTATGCCGGAGAAATGCTACTTTCTCAAAGGAAAAGCGTCCGGGAAGTGGATACTTCCCGGACGGTTGCCGAAAAAATAATTTTGTTAGTTTTCTGGGGACATTTAAAATCATTGGTTATTACAGCTTTATGTAAAATATTTCGCAATAGTCTTGGGACATTCTACAGAGCGTGCCAGTCTATGAGACGAATGCATGCTAGCAAGAGGAAATCATTTTCAGGCGATCTTGAAATTGTTTTAGTTTGCCATGTAACAATACAATTAAATAGTTAATCAATTAGGAAACCTAAATTTTGTTCAATAATACTTGGTTTGCATCGATAGCTAGTTTCGCAAATTGCTAGAAAACGATGACAGATACGCTAAAAATGTAAGGAACTAAAAAGCATGAGAAAAGAACGGGCAGCCAAATTATGATATCACTATTTATACAGGGTATTACAAAAAAACAGAGTGGAATAATTGTCAGTACCTAGCCCAAACAAATATACCACCCTATACAGGATGTTTCATTAAGGGTGGCCACCGGCTATATCTCGGAAACTACTAAACATAGAAACTTGGAAATAAAGTTATCATTAAAGTGGTCATGAGAAAATTATGGAAATTATTTTTAGGTTCCGCATTTCGCCTCAAGGGGGCATAATTGAAAATTAATTTTAAAAATTCTAAATATCAGCGAAAATTCTCATATTACTGTATAACTCTGATTACATCATTATAAAGCTTAGACAATTCTGCATTATTTTGATTTAAGGCTCATTGGAGTACCGGCTTTGATAAGAGTGGGAGAAGCAATAATTGAAAGTGTAAATATTAAAATCGCTGTAATTTCTAAACGACCGAAAATTTAAATCATACGGTATAACTATGACATCATAATTAATGGATTAAATTTGCAAGAAAAGAGTCTCGGGTGGTTGGTCGAGTATTATAAACAACGTCTTTTATTTGTCTCCAGAAGTAAAAATCTAACACACTTAAACCTGGGGATCTAGGTGACCATGGAAATAAACAACCCTTTCCAATCCAGCGATTCGGGTATCTAACATGTAAAAAATCACGGCAGTTTGCGAAAAGTGTGCTGGGCATCCATCATGTTGATAGCACATGGATGTTCTTAGATCAATGGGAACATCTTGCAAAAGGATAGGCAAATCATGTTGTAAAAAGGTTAAGTAAGATTCGCATTCAGATGGTCATAAACTGTACGATAATTCTGTGTTCTTAAACTCCTCACCACACGATTACACTCCACCTGTTTTGATGATCCGCTTCTCGCATCCAATGAGGATTTGTTTGAGCCCAATAATGCATATTGTGTAAATTAACTCTGCCGCTGCGAAACATGGCATAGTTAAAACCCTCGTGGATAGAGCAATTACAATCTGTTACTCGGAAGAAGCCCTTAGAAAAGAAACTCACCACATTTAGACTGACCTCAACAAAAATGGATACCCCACAAGATTAGTTGACACAATATTGGAAATTCGTAAGAATCGACCTAACGCGCAAGATGCAAACAGAGAGGCACAACCAACACTCAATATTCCGTATGTCAAAGGAGTATCTGAGAAAATAAGACTATGACAATGATATAACATCAACACCGTATTCATTTCGATGGACACCCTAAGAAGCCACCTGACGAAGACAAAGCCTACAAGTAAAAAAAAAAAAAAGGAAAAACTGCGTCTACCAGATCCCCTGCGAATGCGGCCAATCTTATATATGTGAGACATTAAGACTACTAGGAACAAGGATTAAAGAACACAAAAACAATATGTTAAAAGGAGAGACCGAAAAGGCAGGTGCAGCTATATCATGTGGTCAGAAGCTGAAATCCTACATAAGAAATCACACTGGGGGAAAAGAAAGTTCAGGAAGCTGCTGCTATGTCCCAGAAATCAGGCTGTTTTAGTAAACCATATAGACATAAGAAATATCTGGAAACCTTTGTTAGATAGATGTAATCTTAGGATAAGATCGCGTGCCAACTGAACGCATGACTGCACCCACCTCAGTTATGCTTTAGTGCACCTAGCTAGTATAAATAGTCCTGTAGTTACTTACTTATTTAGTATTCACCTGAAGACGACTAGAGATACTTACCAGTTGAAACAAATAAAGATAATGTAAGTCCAAAACTCTTTCATCATTCAAAGAATCACGTGTTTATTATTTATTCTTTAAACTAACTTATAGCGATTCTTGCCTGCAGCTTTAAAAGCCAATAATAGTGACGCATTCGCCATTTAATTCTTAAAAATCAATAGGTACCTATTTCGTTAATTTCTCGTGTTCTCCAAAAAGCGGCCAAATACCCGTCTTTCCTTTTTTTAACGTAAAACTGCAGGTAATTGTACTTTAAAGGCAGATATTTGGCCGGTTTTTGGATAAAACGAAAAAGTAACGAAATATTGATCAAAAAACGAAATGGCGAAGACGCCACTAGTGTCTGCCCTGAATATTAAATAACATACTAACTCCTCCTATATTTGCCAACCATCACCAATCCCAAGCATTTTTACCATTTTAGCATTATTTGCTGCAACCAGAGAACATTTCAAATCTTTCCTGCTATTCAGAAACCGACAGAAAACTTTTAAGGTTTAAAGTAAATTTCAATGGAGCCGTTTACGTTAGTCAGTTTAAACAAAATACTTCAGGGATGCATCCTGCATACTGAAAACTAACTTTATGTGATTCTTTCCCGGTTCATTGTCAAACACTATCTCGACATTTATTAATTCAGTCGGCGAACCATGCGGGCTAGTCGCCGTCGTCGTCGAATATGCTCCAGTTCACAGATAGAAATCTGAATTGTACACGCCTGGGACAGTGGAAATTCTGCGGAAATCGCAGTTTCCGCAGATTGTCGAACGTTGTGTGATGCTGCGAGAGCCTCTGGAGAGATACAGGGGCGGAGATGGGAGGTACATAATCCACTAAAACGATTTAAAGTTGGGTAGAAGAATTATAGAATAAAAATCAGTTCGAATCTTGGTTCTTTAGATTCTCGATTGTTTATCCATTTATTTCTGACCGGGATATTATAAGTTTATATCATCATGGTTACGCTATCAATAAAGAGGGTTATAACTCCCTTGGGATATTAAAGATTCTCTAATTCCCTCTACCTTTTACAGGTAAAATAAAACAAGAAATGCTAAAATAACAATTTTTTATTCATGTCATTACAACGTCAATGTCATTATTGACGGCACCTGATTCAAATACACCGAAAAGGTAATAAATTAAAACATTTATTCCGGTTTAAAAATGAACAAAAATTTAAATCGGTCAGAAATAAAATTATCTATGTACCACGGGAATTATAAGAGTCTCAATTACCTCGGTCCAAAGGCCCTCGGGAAGTAAACTTTTCCCTCGGTAATTAAGACCCTTATAATTCCCTTGATACATAAATAACTATTACTAAATTTCAAATATTTTTTAATCTTAATCTTATGGCTATAATATGGCTACCGGGGTTCCACAGGGGTCTATTTTAGGACCGTTGTTATTTTCTTTGTATGTCGCGGATATGTTTCACATTTTAAAACTTACAAAACTTCAACAATATGCTGATGACAGGTTTATCTAGCCTTTTTATTTGAAAACTTACAGGTTGCTCTAGACCATTTTAATACCGATTTAGAAATTATTAATTCTTATGCACAAGGCCATAACTTAAAGCTAAATGCTAATAAATAATGTGTGCTACTTTTTAGTAGCAACAAAGGTATACCTACTTCATATTGTCTATGACAATTTTAAAGTAAACATTAACAGTACTCCTGTCCCAGTGGTTAAGGAGGTAAAAAATTTTTATATTTATCTTGAGGTAGGCTTAACATTCGGAACGCACATAAAAAATAAACTTAAAATCGACTACCTACCTATTATATGCGTTTAAAAAAACTCTACCATCTAAAAAAATGTTTAGCCGCTAAAACTAAATACTACTTATGTAATAGCCTCGTCTTGTCTTTGTTTGATTATGGAGATGTAGTATAATATAGCGATTCTTTAAAAGCTACGCTTACTCTATTCAAAAAATCCAAAATTCCTGTATGCGTTACTCATTTAACATTCCCTGTAGGAACCACGTAACTCCGTATTTGAATAATAATAATATTTTAAATATGAAGAATCGCAGAAAATATCATAAAATGTAGATACTCTTTTGTGTGTAAAGTACTGAATATCGGGGAACCTCAGTATTTAAGAGAAAATTTTCATTCTTATGCGCATCTTCATCTTACAAGAAATCTAAATTATTTCAGACTACCTTAACATCGTACATCTAATTTTAAATAGTCGTTCAGTTTCATAGCCGTTCAAATGTGAAATAATTTACCTATTAATGTTAAGGAATTTTTAATTAATAAATTTAATAATTATATCAAGCGATTTCTTTTAAATATGCAAAGGGGGGAAGTTTAGCATATCTGTATTTGGTCTTATTATTTTATTTTTCTTCTTCTTTTAGCCATAATTGCATTGGTTTTGACCTGGAAACTGCTCGAACTTTCTTAATTTTTTTCTCTCGTTTTTAAGTTTTGTCTCCCTGTCCTCTCTGCCCTTCTCTCTCTTGCACCTGGGTCGGTCGTTACCTTGCTGAATCTTTGATTTATTTAAATCTAGGTTTCAGTAATTCACATATTATAGTTTTTTCAGTTATTAATATCATTTTGGGCTATACCACATAGACATAATTTATTTGTGCTCTGTGATATCGGTTCTATATAATCGCGGTGGTATAGTCCAATTTATCTAGAATTAAAAATCATATGTACTATTTTTATTGTATTTTACTTGATAAATAAATTGTGTTTGAATTTGAAACATGAAAACCTTGAAATTTATGTCAAATTGTTTTATTTATTACTGATCAGCTCCTATCAGAAAAGATTGGGGTTTTTAGGGCGTTCGTAGAGTCGAGTTTTTTTTTATATAACCATAAGACACTCTCCCCAAAAAGCTTACTAAATAAAACTTGGATGGCACATGTCATTCATCAACACTATTAAAATGTGTTGAAAACATAGTTTGTAGGAGTGAGGCGGTGAAGAGCTAAGCGGGGTAGGGAGTAGGGATTACGATGAATTACCTTTGAATGTGACCTTGCTACTATAGTTTAAACCTAACCTACAAATTGTAGCGTTTAAAATTTTAACGCAGCCCTTTTTATTATTTTTATTCTCTTTATTCTATCTTAAAAGTACTTTTATATCCTGGCGCATTCACCATTTCGTACAACATGCAGCTACGATGACGTTTTATACCTTTGGTTTTACCAAGCGTCGATAGCAGGATCGCTGGTGAATTAGGTCGTCTGTCTGCCACGAGAATTGCTGCAAGCAGGACACCTTCGGGTCTTTAGTTTTCATTTTTTTTTGGTGCTAATTTAAGCACTAAAATTTAATAGTATGTTCTAAGTTAATTGTTATATCTAGCATATTATATGCCGTATATAATAAATAAATAAATAAATAAATAAATCTTTATTCAGAAGTTACATCAGTGATTCTTTTTAATAAAATATAAAAAAAATGGAATATTATCCAACCTCTGAAAAGGCGAAGTTCATCCTTTATTATAGTAAAGGTTGATCTTACACTTAACCTTACTTAAGCCTAATGGAACCATGCACCGACGTAGCCAAATAAGTACCATTTACTAATTATATAATCAAACAGTACATCAGTGCATGATCCCTTAAAACAATTAAACAAAAATATAACAGTAAATTAACTTAATAATAAAACAACAGATAAAGTAAAGAAAAATACATAATAAAAACATAATTTCCTTGATTTCCAAAGATAAAAAATTATGCCCGAATGAATGAGGATAAAAAAAAAGAAATAAAAAAATGAAAATAATATTCCATTAAAAGAAATTAATAAAAATTTAAAATAAAAAAGTACATTCTCATCAAAATCCTACGAAAGGTGTAGGAATAAATCTATAGCTTATAGTTTCCCCATCAAAAACTTTTTTATTGAATTTTGAAAACGTTTTCCCGAATACAATTTAAATCTTTCCGGAACCGAATTGTAAATTGCCCATACATTATAAGTAAAGCTTCTCCGAAATAAGGTAGTTTTGTGACGTGGTGGTGTTATCGTTCCTTTGTGTCTGATATTTATACTATGTGCATCAGCTCTAAAAACAATTTTCCCGTACAGATTAGAAGGTATTTTTGTCGCAATTAGCCTGTGATAAAAAGTAGCGCAGTGCAGCCGCCTTCTATCCCTCATGTTCAACCAGTGCAACATCCTCAGCCTATGACTAACTGGATTGCTTCTACGTATGCCACAAATAAAACGCACGCAAAAATTTTGAATTTTTTGAATTCGCTGAGCGTCGGCTGCAGTCAAACATGAACCATAGACTACGTCGCAGTAATTAAAAGTTGACAAAACCAGGGAATCACATAGTAACCGCTTAACCGAAGCATCCAAAACATGTCTGGATCCATATAATAGCCTTAGTTTAAATATATTCTTCTTTATACACTGAGATACGTGTTTGCTAAATCTTAAGTCTTGATCAAACCAAAGACCTAGGTTTTTTAGTTCCTTGTTAAATTCTAATGTCACGTTGTTTATAGAAATCGAGATGTTGTTATTTAAGTACTCCCGATCTTTAGGCCTACAGAAAAGCATGGCTTTACTCTTGCCTGGATTGAGTAATAAAGAGTGATTCTGAGAGGCATCAAATAAAGAGCTTAAATCGCAATTTAACAAATAACAAGTCCGGTCAACCTCTGATGGGTAAAAAGAGAGTAATAGTTGTGTATCGTCTGCGTACATTTGTTTGCGACAGTAAGTTACAAACCTGGAGAAAAATGCCGTATATATAGAAAACAGTACAGGCCCGAGAATGGAGCCTTGGGGAACACCACATGATAAAAATTTTAAATTAGAAATTTGTCCTTTTAGGCATACCTCCTGTTTCTGTATGAGATAAGTTCCAAACTGTGTGTGCCATGATGCATAATCTGGTGAATTCCCTCAAGCTAGAGGTAAGCTTAAATTCTTTTCATAGGTTTTCCCTCTTTTCATAGGTTTTCCCAACGTTTTAGTTATTTAAATGTTATTTACAAGGTGTATCCTTGGGACTTAATCTTCAAAGTTTTTTTATTAAGTAGTTTAAAAGTATTTTCCAATGTCTGTAAGACCGTGCTACCTTTTTTATTTTTGAGCTCAGGCCGGCATTTTCCGTTACTAAGTTACCTGGGTAACAGCCCGCTGATCCAATCCACATAAACTCAACAATTGGGTCTTCCTAACTGGGATTTAAGGCCAGTTTATTCCATTTTTATGATAGAGCTCTTCTTAGCTATTTCAATAATCAACTTAAACAATAAATTTAAACCTTTCACTTATGAAACAGTTAATAAGTTACATTATAAGGTATAGTTTTATTATTTTTTTATTATAATATTTTGAGCGAGTTTTCTGATTTTACGGATTTTCTAATTTTATTAGCACGACAGCAAACAGTAAGAATTCTGTATATTAGCAAGGGGTAGATCTTTGGCCAAAGAAGGTTATGCACATATTAATTCGGTAAAGTAAAGAAACAAGTTGTGATGCGTAAAAGTTTTATTTTATAAATTGGTTTATCAGAAATCGAGCAGATTTAATTACATAGTGTTTTCTACGTTTTTATCCATTTAATCATGTTAAATCATTTATTTATAATTGCAACCATATTTAGTTGTCATTAAACAGATCGAAACTTATCTCAGTCTTGATTTTTTGCATATTTTCTATCTATTATTGATAAATAGAGCTTGGCTTCTCAGTTGGAAAGCTCTATAAACTAAAAGAAATAATAGTAACTGAGTGGCGCCCTATAAACATAAGCATCACTTGCCTGTGACCATCTGTTCTACGGACGAAAAGCTGCCGTAAGCACGTGAGTACCTTTTTAAGGAAAATTTCATTTTTCCCCTAAAAAGTACGCGACGAAATAACCCAACTTTCTATTTACTCACCTATGGAAAGCAACTGCAAAATTATTATTTGCCGAATTCTCGCATACTTGACACTTGCCACTCATCTTAATTACTCTTCAAAAAATACCATAAAACACTAAAAACACAGAAATTGTTACACAAAACCGAAGAAAATTTCAGGCCGCTGTCAAAGAAACACCAAACGGAAATGAAGATATACATCGACGCATCGAAAACATTGATATTTTCACTTCTCCCTAGAAGCAGAATTATTACCGATAATTTTTTTCAGGGTCACGAATGTCGTCTTCGACTCTAGATAATTTTCTATCTACAAAAACATAAGTGAAACCGAAAAAAAATTATCGGGAATTAATTCGGCTGCGTGGGAGGTTCGGTAAGAAAATTTCATAAATTGGAATTTTTTCTTATTGTAATTTTTTTGCTAAAATGCTACAAAAATATATTTCCGGCGGCTTTAGTTAATTGTAACTAATTAGAGTTTTAGAAATGAAGTTCATTTAAGCCGTTAGTAACTCATTTTTATTACTAAAATGTGAGAAATTAAATAACAAATTTGTTATCTGAAAACAAATATCTTTATAATTTTAAATTCAAATAAAACTTTAAAAAACATATTTCCGATGAGTTTAGTTTAATATGACGCACTGTATTTTTACAATAAAAGTTGATTTCACTTGTTAGTAACTAACGTTTATTATTAAAATTTCAGGAACATTAAAAACATTAGTTCGTTTTCAACCATAACATCTGATGTTACATGTCTACATAGTTGTTGCAAATGAAACTTAAAAAAATATATTACCGATGAGTTTAGTTAAATATGACGTACTGTATTTCTACAATAGAAGTTGATTTTACTTGTTAGTAACTAAGGTCTATTACTAAAGTTTCAGGAACATTAAAAACATTAATTCGTTTTCAACCATAACATTTGAAATTACATGTCTACATAGTTTCAAATGAAACTTAAAAAAACATATTTCCGATGAGTTTAGTTAAATTTTTGATGTGTTTCTTTTAGCCCCGGTGTTCGATATGTAGAGAAAGAAAATTGGTTAGTATCAATAAAAATTATAAGTTAGCAACAAAATGTATTTTGATTTTATTCTGTGTGACTTTTGCCAAAGATACAAAGCACTTCATTTTTGACAGAAAAATTATCACTTATTAATTTAAATAATTATTTTGCCGTTGCCTCTCGATCCTAAATATACCTTTTATCTTTGGTTTCAGTTAAATTATGAGCTTAGAATAATTTGTTTTGTAATTCTAGTTTTTTCATCGATGTTTTTCTGCGAAATATTTTCTGTGGACATCCTTAAACGAAAATGAATGAAACACCGTCGTCATGGCCTCAGACCAATGTCGTGGCGGTCACATCTTTAGCGGAGAAATTCGCTCTTACTGCTGCGTCGCCATACTATATACTTTCTATTGGCGCATTTAACTATTTATTATATTTTTTGTTGCTATTATTGTCAAACTATTTTTCAAAATACTTTGTTGTTTGTACTTTATTAATTAAATAACCGTCCAAAAATATCCCGGTTAAGAACACCGGAAGAGGAAAAATGCAAATAATATTTCAGAATAAGAGAATGCTGAAATTTAATAAAAATTTTTAATAAAAATTCAAAGTATAAGATTCCTTTGAGACGAGAAACCCTTTTATTACTTTTATTCAAACAAATTCGTAATTTAGTGTGCGCAGAGATTTTATTGTGCGGCCTCCGATAAGTCCGTGTTAAGCGAAAATGCGATAACCAAGCAATTTTCATTATTGTCGTGCTGTCGATTTGATTTGCCATTTATTTTTCTTCGGTTCAATAATATAAATTAGCTTTGGCATTATTTTGTTATGGTTAACGGATGTTTAATTGCAGTTTTGCATGTAATTTTGAGATTTGATATTTAAAACGCTAATTATTCATTTATTCGTTGGTTTGTTTGTTGAATTATTCAGTTGTTCATTTATTTATAAAGAAGTGTATCTCGTGCTACGATAGGTAATGTTGAGTTAAGACAGGCGTGTCATAATTCTACGAGTGGTGACTGCCATTAGATTTGTATTGACTATTGTACTTTTAAAATCAGCTAATAAAATGAAATTGAGGTTTTTTTAACTTTCTAAAGAAAAATAATATACAGTGTGACCAATAAGTCCGCATCATATAGGATTTCTTTTTATTAATAGCTTTATTCAAAATTTGACTTTGGCATCAAGTTCTGCTTCGATCGATATGAAAATTAAGCAAAAATAATAGTCACGTGATTCGCATTACTTGTAAATTTTTTTTTTAAATAAATCAAAAAACTTCTGAAAATATCGAAAAAGTTATTAGAAAAAGTTCTTTTAAATGCAGTTTCTAGCCCACGTGCAAAAATTTCAGCTGCATAAGGTAATTTTGATTTTTTCCCATTTTTTGTAAAATGCACCACTTTTGCAAAATAAGACTCAACGCAACATACATAAAACAAGTAGACGAACTACCGATGGGCTCATCTCTCTCGCCAACATTTACATGGAATGGTTTGAATCCAAAGCAATGGAACAGGCAAAGAAGAAACCAAAAATGTGGCTGAGATATGTGGATGACACCTTCATTTTTTGGAATGAAACCGATGAAGAGATTTTCTAAATCACCTTAATAGCTTAACACCAACAATCCAATTCACCATGGAGAAAGAAGAAAATAACCAATTACCGTTCCTAGATATCAACGTGAAGAAAAATGGCAACAGCATCCAAACGTCAGTATACAGAAAACCCACACATACAGGTCAGTATCTCAATTTTAGATCAAATCACTCAAACAGTACGAAACATGACATAGTTAAAACCCTCGAAGATAGAGCAATTACAATCTGTAACTCGGAAAAAGCACTTAAAAAAGAAACTGACCACATCAAGACCGATCTCAACAAAAATGGCTACCTTACAAGATTAGTCGACACAATATTGGAAAATCGTAAGAATCGACCCAACACGCAAACAGCAAATAGAGAGGCACAACCAACACTCAATATTCCGTATGTCAAAGGAGTATCTGAGAAAATAAGAAGACTAGGACAACGATATAACATCATCACCGTATTTAACTCGAGGGACACCCTAAGAAGCCACCGTCCTGACGAAGACAAAGCCCACAAGTCAAAAAGATAGGAAAAACTGCGTCTACCAGATCCCCTGCGAATGCGGCCAATCCTATCTAGGTGAGACATTAAGACCATTAGAAACAAGGATTAAAGAACACAAAAACAATACGTTAAAAGGAGAGACCGAAAAGTCAGGTGCAGCTGACCATGCCTGGAAACATGGTCACCATATCATGTGGTCAGAAGCTGAAATCCTACATAAGGAACCACACTGGAGGAAAAGAAAGTTCAAGGAAGCTGCTGCTATTCAGCAGAACCCGGACTGCTTTAGTAAACCATCCTTAGACATAAGAAATATCTGGAAACCTTTGTTAGATAGATGTAATCTTAGGATAAGATCGCGTGCCAACTGAACGCATGACTGCACCCACCTCAATTATGCTTTAGTGCACCTAGCTAGTATAAATAGTCCTGTAGTTACTATACTTATTTAGTATTTACCTGAAGACGACTGGAGATACTTACCAGTTGAAACGTTGTGATTTAAAAGAAATAAAGACAATGGAAGTCCAAAATACTTTCATTCTTCATAAAACGTCTTAGTTTTGACAATGCTTTTTTTCAGATACATTTTCTTTAAAGTAGCGCCATATTAAATGTGTGATTTTCTACAAAATCAAAATTGGGCTATTAAAATTTGGTCGCTTGTGATGCAAAGTATATTTTTTGTTTTTGACCCTGTATAAGGTAACGCCATAAAATAAGTATTTTTAAAAACGTAGTTTGTGTCTGAAAATAATACACCTTAATATTGAGTTGCGTTGAGTTTTATTTTGCAAAAGAGGTGCAATTTACAAATAATGGGTAAAAAATCAAAATTATCTTATGTAGCTGAAATTTCGCATGTGGGCTAGAAACTGCATATAAAAAAACTTTTTCTAATAATCTTTTTCGATATTTTCAAAATATAATATATTCAGATATTTCACTTTTGAATTATATTTTGGAAAAAATTTAAATTTGACAGATAATGCGAATCACGTGACTACTATTTTTGGCTTAATTTTCATCTCGATCGAAGGAGAACTTGATGCCAAAGTCAAATTTCGAATAAAGCTATTAATAAAAAAAATCCCTTATGATGCGGCTTTACTGATGGTCACACTGCAGGTAGACGAAGCCTAATCCGAAGTATAGCGCGATGGTCTAACTCGAAAAAGGTACGTGAGCGCAGAGGTAGATTGAGGGGAGGAGGCGCCCCATTCCCACCGAGATGCTTGCATAAACGATTTGAAAATAATAGTAGTAGTGGAGAGTCCCCTAGTACCGGACATCTCCCAATACCGGACATAGTCAGTTTCTTCACTTTTCCGATAGGTGGCGCCCAAACATGTATAGAGTTATAGTCGCGTCTGTTACTAATGTTACCTCTCCGAAGCGTTTTAATCTATGGTCAGTTTGACAGAAGTTATCAAAGTTGTTCTTTGTTTATTCTTTACTTTTAAGCCTGTGTGCAGTGATTTTGCCGCATTACACTTTTCTGTACCGAAAAGCACATTAGCAGACAGAATAAAACTGTTAAAGTCGGGCGTTGAGGTTACCTTACCTGCTAAAACGGGAAGATTTAAAAAGACATTTTCAGAAGAACTAGAATCTGATGTTAGTTTTTCTTTGCGTCCGGTACTGGGTGACCATTTTTCGAATCATCGAAATGTAACCGTTTTTTATTTTATTTTTTTAATTAAAAATACCTTAAATATTTAAAACAATGTAGTACGTACTTAAAATGGTATATGTTTACGAGTACCTAACAGAGTGTTTTTTTAATTTTATTTTTTTCATTTTTAAAGTGGCCAGCTCCAAAAAAGCTAAGGTGTCCGGTACTAGGGGACTCTCCCCTATACAAATTAGTGTTTCACCATCGTCTCGCTTTTTCTCGTCTCGAGACGAGTCCGATCTCCTGCGAGACAAGGCAAGAATTTTTCTACGAGAATCTCATGAGACGGGATAACAATATGCGAGAACGAGAAATCTCGAAAAAACTTAAAATTTCGATTGGGATTTGCGATAAACTTTTAAAATAATCCAGTTAGTATCACTCGATAAAAAAAACTATCTTTATTACCGATATTGTATAATGGCCAGGGAAAAATCGGGACACGTTGCCGAAAAGCAATAGAAACAAGAACCGAAAGAAAAATGAACCTTTTTTTGTATTGTTTATAGTTTTTGTCGTAATGTTTGATACAGATAACCATTTAATAAACGATAATCGTTTTCACGAAAGTATAATAGGTATTATGCCACTTTCAGCAAAATGTGGTGAACAAACTACATACTATTTTGATGGTGTCCAGTTGTCTGTGGGAATTGCTTTTAATAATTTTTTTTTATAAATCATAACTAGTCGGAAATTATAGTATAGAGGTATATAAAGTTTCTGACCTTGCTTTAAGGAGCTATGGTAAGTTGATTTGCACCCTGGAATACTGCAAGTTTTGTTTGCAGTATGATTATTTTAAAATAATGCCGTTGTCAATCAAATCAATCTAGCTTCACGTCTACTATTTAAATACAGACAATAATATTATCGCAAACTACAATATTATAACACCGACATTGTTTTTTGCTGTTAGATTAGTACACACACAAATGCGAAACGAATATTACAACGAGTAATAAAAACTTAAATTTCCACAATGATTTACGGAATAAAGTACAAGGGAACGTCCCGATTTATTAATTGTCCAGTTAAAATAACATGAATCTATAATTTACACTATATTTAAAACATATTAGACACATTTAAAAAAAAACAGATAAACAAGACTGACATATTATGTTTCTAGAAGTCTGACGCCGGTAACTGACCTATTTTTGCACTTGCGTGTATTCTGTTTTGCCACGTACAGGCAACCAGCGTTACCGTTTTGTGACTTGAACACTCAAACAGGGTCTATCTTAGTTTTAATATTCTAAAATTTTGTTTTTGAATGCAACCGCAGTGGCGTAACTACAGGGGGGGCAGAGGGGGCCGTGGACCCCGGGCCCAGAGGCTCTTGGGGCCTATCCAAAAGTAATTTTAGTCGAAAAATATATTGGTACGGTTCTTAAAATATTGTCTTACGAAACCTAATTGTAATCAAGAAAATACGAAAAACATGAAAAATTTTGGTTACCTACCTATCTATTTACTACCCACATTTATTTGGAAAATGTAGGTACTTTGCAAAAATTAAAATCTCGATCTGTTAGCTGTTGAAGAAAGATGGTTGGCGGTTTCCGCAAAATAATTCTTTTCGGTTTGAGTGCTTTGTACAAAAAAAGTTCGAAAAGTGGAAGGACCTGGGTGGAACTATTTAAAATATGCTGCGCTGCAACCGGCAACTGCGCTTGCCCAAAGTTCCCAAATTTGCTGACCAATTAAGTTCTGATGAAAGATTATCAGATGCAAAATCCTATTTCAAAACGCAAATATTTTATGGTATAGTTATTAGGCTGGGCCGAAAAAGTGAAAAATTGAAATTGCAAATGGTATATTTACCAATATCTGACTATACATCTAAAAGTAATTTGTGGAAAATTTTATTAAAATCCGTAAATGTTTCGCCGGGCCCCTGTGACCTTGAAAATTAGTAAAAAGGCCGATTTTTCAATATTTAATATTTTTTAAATCCAAAATTATAATTTTTTTGTGACTTCTTGTGGATGTGGGAATGTGTATAAAAATATTTTTTTCAATCAAATATTTTTCTGTTGGATGGAAATTACAAATTTGTCTCTGAAAACGTTAAATTACGTGTAAATGAAGATTAAATATTGAAAAATCGGCCTTTTTACTAATTTTCAAGGTCACAGGAGCGCGGCGAAACATTTACGAATTTTAATAAAATTTTTCACAAATTACTTTTAGATGTATAGTCAGATATTGGTAAATATACCATTTGCAATTTCCAATTTTTCACCTTTTCGGCCCAGCCTAATAATAGTTATCCGCCAGTTGGAAGTGCAATTTAGGAGTTTACATGACATTGCAAGACTTTTACACCGATTTTTTCTCAAAATATTCGGAACCTGTCGGAAAGTGAACCTGAACAGTTCGTTTTAAACTTGGTAGAAAAATATAATGATGATTTGTCAGTTGACCTTGCGAGCCAAATTGTGCAACTGAAGCTATCATTTGGCAATAAGCTAATTGAATTGAAAACTGTTCAGGATTTTGCAAAATTCTTAATAGTGTACAATTATTTGCTAGCAACAAATTTTAAGAAGTTTGTACAGCCTGTATGTTGTTTTTGACTCTGCCGGTGTCAGTTGCACAAGCAGAACGTTCATTTTCTAAGTTGCAGATTATTAAAAACCATTTGCGAAGCTCAATGAGTTAACATTGCTTATCCAGTCTTAGTTTTGAACATCGACTACATAATTGAATCCTTCGCTAGCGCTAAATCAAGGAGAAAGATGTAAAACATAAACGTCAATTAACTACAGACTATGTATGTTAATTTGAACTATCTAAGATATTTTAGTTGTTCGTTTTTTAACCAAAATTCAAACTTATAAATTCTTGGCGCCGTGGCATCTTTACCCCTCTACTGCCACAAGTGGCACGTAATATTTGCATCTTACACTGTTAGAAATCCTGGACGTGAGAATCAAAAAAATTTATAATCAATAAAAAAAAATCAAATTTAACTTAAAATGTATAGTTATTTTAACTCTTTTGTGTTTAGTAAAAATCAGATTTTAAGAACTTTTCTGGAAGTCTTTTTAACATAACAGCTAACTAAAATTAACATGCAATTCTTTTACGGTTCAAATGAATCAAATACTAGTAACTTTGATAAAGTTTATAATCATTATCAATATCTTTTTTAGTTAAAATTTTAAAATAAGTTAATACTAACATAAAAAATGTGTCAAATTAACTAATTAAGTTGTAATTTTACTGCACAATAAAATCAGATTAATGTCAAAATAGTAATAACATATTTTATGAGTTACTGATTGACTGAAGCGGTTTTAGTTAAATTGACAAAAAAACGGGAGTGGACTTTCTGGGACATAAAAAAAAAGTTAAATTTGATTCTAAAATCTGAAGTTACTCCACTGTGCAACCCTAAAAATATGATTTAAATTTCATGGCAACGGCGCGAACCGCGAAGGGTACCGTAGTCGTTCGTTTTCGTTTCAATTCGGTTCCAGTGTCGTATGCGTATTTGCTAGGTAATACAAGTACTATTATTTTGTGTAAGTTGGGTGTAAGCAACACTGTACCAGAACTGTTAGATTTTAACTTTAGCATCACTTTTGAAAATCGTTTCCGAAGGATGCGTTTATAATACTCGCATGGTAATGGTAATAATAAAAGCCCGTATATAGTTGGAGCAATGGCAGAATTTTTTTTAAGACGCCATAATAATAATAATGTGAGAACGAGAAATTGCGACACTTTCGCGAGACGAGACGAGAAAACATCTTGCGAGATGTTAGCGAGGCGAGATTTGAAAAAAGTCTCTAAAAGGTGTGAGATTTTTCGTTTCGTGAAACACTTATACAAATTAATATATTTTATACCATTTCAAAATAGTTGTCATCAAAGGTTTTGATACACTTACCAAAATGCTACTTGGTATAATACATTTTTTTAAGTAGATTTTCAAAAAAATAAGAAATTTGTATTTCATTAAATCATAGTATTTTATGCCGAGTTTCAAGATATTGAGACCAAAAATATTTTTTCCAAAATAAATTTTATACCACTTTTTCCACCCCCTAGAGGCATATTTTCGTAAATGTTCAAGAACATGTTTACTTGTTTTAATAAGCGAAGCATTTGTCTAAAACTTTTTACTTATACCTTTTTCTCTAGTGGTTACCTTGGAAACTAACTCCCTCCATTTCTACCCGCCAGGGGCAAAATTTCCCAAAACATCGGAATACTTAAATTCTTATTTTAACTAAGTAAACATAGTACCAACTTTTAACAATATAGCTTAAAATTCTGGACGGATTGTCAATGAATTTTGAAAAAACGACGAAACACGTATATTATATTTTTAATAAAGGAATTTCTTTATCAATTGTTAGATATCAGTTCTAGTTTCTGATATACAGAAGTTTCTTTAAAAGTTGCAACCCTTGCAGCTAATTTTGAAATATTTACAAAATTTACTTCACGTTCTCTTAGTAAACAAGTAGGTCTTAAAATAAATATAGTTTAAAAAAAACTAAAAAACACGCTTTAATACTGACGAACATTTTAAAACTTTTTTTTCCTCCCTGGAATGATTTTGGCTGGATTTTATATATTTTGGCCTGCTGAATCCGGATCTGGCCTCAGATTTTCGATATCAGCCTCCAATGATAAGGGAGGGACATATGCTTTGATATTAAGAAAAAGTTAATAAAAACCCCTTTCAATGCCCATTTATTAAATTTAAACAATTAAAAACCTTTAATATATTTTATTAACAGTTAGCTTAGGTACAGTATAAACATTTATAAATAATTTAAAATTTAATATTTACTTCCCTAACGTCTTTCTTTTATAAGAACTCCTGGATGTGTCTCGTATTAGGGT
This sequence comes from Polydrusus pterygomalis, assembly GCA_963969555.1. NCBI lineage: Eukaryota > Metazoa > Arthropoda > Insecta > Coleoptera > Curculionidae > Polydrusus > Polydrusus pterygomalis. The sequence goes on along the minus strand of OZ018376.1, from coordinate 155,018,586 downwards.
CCAGCAATAGTCGGCTAACATATTCGGGCTCTACTTTCCTGTATACCTTTTCTCTATGGAGGCAATATCTTGGTGAAATAGTTCTCCATGCTCATCTGATACTGCTCCTAAATTTTCAGTCCAAATGAGAATGGAGAAAGTGAAGTTTTAGTGACATGTTGCATTCTAAAATATGATAGGCCGTGAGTAGTTCTTCCACGAGTTCACGATAATTTTCTGATTTATTATTTCCAAGAAAATTGTTGCAAACACTTTCAAATGCATTCCATGCCCGACTTTCATTGTCACTTAAAATTTGCCTGAAGTTCGCATCTTTAAACAATTGCCTAATTTGGGGACCAACAATAATTCCTTCTTTAATTTTGGCCTCACTTACCTATACGTGGAAATGTGTCTTTTAAATACGTGAAAGCATTTCCTTCTCTATCCAATGCTTTAACAAAATTTTTGATCAGAACCAGCTTAATGTGAAGTGGAGGTAAATATATTTTTTCTTTCTGAACTAATGGTTCTCGGGTCAAATTTTTAACGCCAACTTGTATTGTGTCACGTGGAGGCCAAAGCTTAATTTTATAATATTTGTCTCTTGCACGGCTGTCCCATTCACACAAAAAGCAACAGTATTTTGTATATCCTGATTGCAGTCCTGTCAGTAACGCCACCACTTTTAAATCTGCACATATGTTCCATTTATGATCTTCGTACTTTACACATCTTAGTAACATCTTAAGATTGTCCTATGTTTTCTTCATATTTACCGAATGACCTATAGGAACCGATGGATGCTCGTTTCCATTAAAAAGTAAAACAGCTTTTAGACTTGTTTTAGACGAATCTATGAATAGTCTTCATTTATCGGGAGTATATGGTAAGTTCAGTTCGGTCATTAGGCCAGGTATGTCATGGCAAAATACTAAATCACCTTCCACTGCAAAAAAATTTCTGAGAGTAGATTGCCTTTTCCTGTAGATGGACACCTTCACTCCTTTTTCCAAGAGCTTCCACTGCTGCAGGCGGGATCCGAGAAGTTCAGCTTTTGTTTTCGGGAGGTTCAAGTCACGAACAAGGTCATTTAATTCACCTTGAGTGATTAAATGAGGTGTATCAGGCAAATCATGAGAACTAGGGATGCAGCTTGGTCCGGCTTCTGGTGAAATACTTCCGGAGTCTGATTCGGAATCAAGCGTGTAACTCTCAGGTGGCTGGGGAATGGGTAATGAGTTGTCATGGGGCACTGGTCGCATTACAGAAGGAATATTGGGGTACTGAATGCTACGCTTGGTTTTGCTAGTAATTCCTTTAATATTTGTCATGCAAAAATAACAATCATCTACGTGATTACGAGGTTCCCTCCAAACCATTGGAACTGCAAATGGCATAGATTTATGAGTACCTTTTAGCCATCCAGTCAATGTTCTCGAGCACGAACTGCAACACATTTTTGGGGCCCAGGACCTATCTTGATCGCCAACTTTGCATCCAAAGTACAGTTCATAAGCCTTTTTTACTAATGAAGATATCGGTTTTTGGTACGCTTTCGCGGTAACTTCGCCACAAATATAATAACGCAAACGCGCATCGACATTTTTGGTACCGTTTTAACAGGCACGTAGATCTAAGCGAAAATATGAATAGATGTTTACTAAATGATTATATAGTAACGACTAAGGGGATATTTCAAGCATAGATCCAACTACCTGCAAATAACAATGGGGCGACCGTTTATTACCTATTTATTAATGGGCCTATTCGACCCTTCCAAGAAATCTGAGGCTAATATAAACATTTGGGGGTCAGTTGTATATTAGTTTAAGTCCAAATGTTACAAAATACAAGATATTTTTATAAAGAGGATTTTTGTGTTGAACGGTGAATTAATCAAACTAAAAAGCGGAAAATAAATAAAGTTTAAAATAATTCTTGAAATTCTTAAAATAGGCCGAAAATAATAATGAACGATAAACATTAGTATTATTGTGAAAAAAGCGTGGGGTGCTCGATATACGAAAAATATAGCACAAAGCGCCCCCACGCCTTTTTCACATTAATACTAATGTTTATCGTTCATTATTATTTTCGGCCTATATTAAGAATTTCAAGAATTATTTTAAACTTTATTTTCCGCTTAATTTTTAAAGCGTGTTTTTTAGTTTTTTTTAAACTATATTTATTTTTAATTTTTTAGTTTGAGTTATTGTTAAGAAATGTTTTTTTGAGTAGAGAAGTCCGTAGTAGAGATGGAATACTGTCACTAATTTAACAACCATCTTTGAAATGGCTTGATTTAAAGCAGTGTATTCTTTTTAAAAAAAATTAAATGTCTAGATTCAAAGCATTAGAACAAACCCGAACAAACCCGCTCGGCCAACGTACCAACTGATAGCGAAAGAATGTACCAACACTATTAACCGAGTGCTCGAGCCAAAAAGTAGGTAGATAGTACGCATGCGCATACGGTGAGCTCTATCTCTCTCACTCTTATACAGAGGATCTCTAAGGAAATGATTTAGTTCCGGCGATCCTGATCAGGATAATGAGATAAACTTATCAAATTATTGTATTGTCAGCGGTTCTTGATAAGTCAACAAAATTTAAATTAAATCTGACCGTTTAAAGTGGGTCAAAATCGGGTTCAAAGAAGTTGGTTACAAACAAACAAACAAACACACAGGTGAAGCTAATAATAGCGTGTTAATAAGCCGGAAATCTTTATTCATTTTTGAGTAAAACGTACGATGGGCTCTTAAAACTTCGGTGTTGCAAACAATAATAATTAAGGTATAAAATATTCCTTAACCTACAGACAAACCCCCGCTTAAAACAATTTACTTAAACAAACCTCAATAATCAAAGTTTTGTAATAAAAGCGGCTCTAAGAGACGATCACGTTAAAATGTTTTAGTGATACACTTGAGCAAAAACGTTTCCGGACAGGCTCAAACTGTAATTAATTTACAGATTAAATAGCAATTTGTCAGTTTTATGTCATTTCTTACCATCAGGGATGGGACCGGCCATTAATTTTGGGCGGTAAAGGGAGAGGTATGTACATTAAAAAGAAATATGTTCAGTAACAGTTGTTTACAAAGTTGGGTGCTTCGATATTTCCGCATGTAGGCCTCAGAAAAAAACGTATTTTCTAAAATTAACAATTAACGACATGATTGTATCGATTACATAAATATTGTCACAGTTATGCGAGCGGATATAAATAACTTTTTGTACTTTCGGGATTAAAATGGGTCAATAAAATTATTAAAATTTAATCCCAATGGACTAAAGTGTATTTTAACAACAATATTTTAAAAAGGTTCAATTTTTTCAGTGATTTTTTTAGCAAGAGCATGCCGAGGTATTAAGTTTTAATTTATTTCATAATTAATTTTAATTTGAAGAAATAGTCCATACTTAAAGTGGAGTTAAAAGTATGAGAAGGAAAGAAAAACACAAAGATTTCCTCCACAAAATTTAATGGAAAGGATTCCAAGTTTAAGGGTCATTACATGTTTCGAACGTGGAAACGTTCATCATCAGGAGACAGAAATCTATTTTATGCTGATGGTGTTAGCAAAAGAGAAAATTAGAACCTTATGGAGCTTTTATGGACATAAAAAACTTAGAAAAATATTTTAAAATATAGAATGGCATGGCATGAAGAAAATTAACAATGGTTGAACCATACTGAGCATTCAAAAAAGTTATTAAAGTAGGCTTAATCCAACCAAACTAAATGGGGAAGAAGAGAAAAAATTCTTTATAAAAAGGTGTCGAAAATTATTTAATTTTTAATTTTTTAAAAACATATCCAGCATAAGTCAGACATTATGAGGATAGAAGTGCAGTAGCACAATCTGTAAAAAATAGAAATTGTAATTAAAATTAAAGATTGAATAAGTACAGAAATTTCTTTCTTCAAAAGACTTTAAACTTTAGAACAAAATTTCCCTAAAAAAGAAAAGTACTGACAATGTTGTTAGGTAGACATAGTTTTTGGGGTACTGAGGACTAAACCTCAGTAACCCCTCGAGCGTTTAATTTAAAACCAAAAGAAGTAGTTAAAAAGTTAATAAACATTTTTCAGAAAATCAAAAGTCTCAAGGTTAATCACCTCCACGTGCTGGAGAAAAGTGAATGAAAGATAAATTGATTGACAGATGTACTGACAGGTAGGATGTCGGTAAAATTAAATTAAGTAAAATAAATTGTTTATAGAGGAAAAGCTCAATTAAGGTTAGGTAGATATAATACTACTACTCAAATACCTAAACTAAACAATATAGCTTAAAAACTAAGGAGTGAAAAGAATAATGTTTTAATGTGGGAGAAAAATCATTAGGTGGATGAAGGGTTGGTGTCCTAAAATTTCTTTGTGTGTGGTGTCATTTGTAAGTGAAAAGATTTAAGGTTGAATTCTCAACGTCGTTCAATTTATTGCCAACCTATAACCTATTTCGCTTTGTTTCTTCAAGTTTATTATATTTTAAACTAACATTTAACTAAAATCAGTATCGTCGGCACATTACTTAGCTAATATCTGATATATTACAAAAATATCAATTTATTTCATTGCTAATTTTGGGAGAATTGTCTAGTGAAAGAACAATGAGTGACAATGACATAATAATGTTAAAAAAAATCTTACCAGATATTTTTCGCTATACAATTCTCCTAAAATAAGTTATGAAATTCCTTGATATTTATTAAATATGTCAATTATTACCTATAAAATATCAAGTCGATACTGATTTTCTTTAGATATTGTATAAAAGCTAGAAAACATAAATAAATCTACCCGAAATAGGTTATACGTTGGCAAGCATGTTGATACTCCCACCTTAAAAGGTTTTATATGCATGTCACAGAGAAAAAAAAAAGGTATACTTCAGTGTATGTTCTGTTCTGTGTGAATGGGAAATGAGTGTGAAAGATATTACATTTTGTCGGTAGTAAAGATTAGAATTGTGGTTTATATATAAGAGTGATGCTGATTGTCAGGGACGGTTCTACGGGGGGGGGGGGGGGGCCTGGGGGGGCCCAGGACCCTCCAACATTTCTGATAAAAATTTTAAAATATCTCGAGAGAAATACAATCAAGCGATGGCTATCAAAAATTGTGGCTGCGCCAATGTGGTGCCCCCCCCCCCCCCCCAATATGTTGGGTCTAGAACCGCCCCTGCTGATTGTTAAATGTATTTTTTATCAAACAAAGGAGAAAAATTAGTTAACATATTAATTAGTAATAATTATTGATTTTATTTTTTTTATATCTTTAGAATTAACTTCGTTAAGTCAATAAGAATTATACGTGAAAGCGAAGAATTTACAAACCATATACCATAAAGACTCAAAATTAAAACAAGGGAATGAACTTGCGGATCATTTATTAATAAAAAATCAGTGTTTTCTTTAAATTTTCCAGATGTATCTAGTGCAATGATGTTATTTCTAACTTTACCAGTTAGTGTGGCATCAGCGGAACGATCTTTACAAACTTAAATGAGTAAAAACCTATTTACGTAACACCTTGGGGCAACAACGCCTTTTGGATTTAGATTAGTATCGAACACAAGTTTGTTAAAACATTAAATATCGACGAAATTATAGACGATTTTGCAAAAAAAAACTCTCGACGATCTGGTCGTTTTGTATAATACCTTGTGTACCTAGTACTTAGTGACATAATGTTTGTGCAGACTTGTTGAGTGTTCATGTGTTTTACTGTTTTCTGTCTTTTGCATTCTATGAGGCTCGATCACTGCTACCGCCGTTACTACCATACACGGCAAACAACATTATAAGTGGTGTTTTAAAATTTTGATTTTGCATCATGATTGCCGGAATATTACGTAGAATGACTTAATTACTACCTATGTTATGTCTACAAGTCTGCCTAGGATTATAAAATAAATTCGAATTGTTTGCTGTGTCAATAATAGGTAGGTACTAACACATAATGTGGGTTTAAGGTTGAATTATCAACGTCATTCAATCTATTACCAACCTATAACCTATTTCGCGTTGATTTTTTGAGTTTATTATTGTAATAACTAACATTTAAAGAAAATCAATATCGTTGGTACATTATTTAGGTAGTATCTGATATATTACAAAAATATCAATTTATTTCATTGCTAATTTTGGGAGAATTGTATAGTGAAAGAACAATAAGTGACAATGACATAATAATGTTTAAAAAAATCTTACCCGATATTTTTCGCTATACAATTTTCCTAAAACAAGTTATGAAATTCCTTGATATTTATTAAATATGTCAATTATTACCTATAGAACATCAAGTCGATACTGATTTTCTTTAAATTTTGTATAAAAGCTAGAAAATATAAATAAATCCACGCGAAATAGGTTATAGGTTGGCAAGCATGTTGATACTCCTACCTTAAGCCTAATTACATTATTACACGATTAACGAATTCAAAAATTCATAAACCCGAACTTAATAGTAATGAAAATAAGAATTATAATTTTCCATTCGTTATAGAGAGGAGGCCCCTAAAAACTGGCGGGGGGGGGGGCACTCAGTTTTTGTTACGCCACTGGCCACTAGATCCAAAATAACAATATTTAGGAACCGTAACCAGAAGCATTGAATATCAAACTATATAAGAATGACGGATGTCCGAGAAAAGTTGACAACCCATTTTTTGACGTATTGGAGCTGGTTTGGCCGCCATTGTGGAGTTTATCGCAACTCTAACCTTAAATCTGTCGCCTGTCTGTCGTTATAATGCAGCGCCTCGGCAACAGATGTCTCAAATTCACTGATGTGATGTCGTGGTGTATATAGTCAGATCTGGTCTTAACGTGCGGGTCCAAAGGTCACTGATCATATGCGTCAAATCAGACAACACAGAGGCTATCAAAATGTTGTGAGATTATTTACAAATATACCGAAGGAAGGAAAAATAGTTTCATTATTTTAGCTATCGCGAAGATAGCCACATATACCTAATATTATTAGTTTTGTAAAAATTATGTACAGGGGAGTTGAAAAAGTTACAAAAAAATTATATAATCGTTAATTATATACCTACTGTACCCTTTAATTAAAAACGACAATAATAAACAGTGCAATTTATTTTAACCATTTTAGTACTAAAACCTAAAAATACAATGGCATTTAGTCTGATAAACTATTTCGATCATGAAAGAAAAAGTGGAAATTCGCAAACCAATATGCAGGAAACCGTAATGAAAACACTGGGAATTAGTTTAAGGACTGCGCAGAATAATGTGCATGAAAAAAAAGCATAATATAATACCCAAGAATACTAAAAAATGTAAACGAAAAACACCGTTTATAATTATAGCGTAAAAACTCTCATCGTCACTTATAAAATCTGAAAAGTCCTCGTCGTCTGAGTCGTCTTCGAATGGAGCAATTATCATTGGCGCTACTTCGACATCTAGTACTTGTTCTTGATCCCACCAATCCCTTATTAATATTTCTGTATGTTCCACCGATTTCTTCCAGTACTCTTGTGTAATATGATCTAACGAATCTTGCCAAACTATTTGTACTTGGTCGAATTTAAGACCATCACCTACATGTTTTTCATAATAAGACTTTGCACCAGCCCATATTAATTCTATTGCGTTAAACTGGCAATGATATGGCGGCAGTCGTAGAACCTCATGACCATATTCACGCAGTGTTTCATCTACCGCGTATATTTTGGGTTTTTTTAAGAGACTTTGCTATTGATAGGAGTTCCGATTTAAGCATATTTGGTAAAGGATTTTGGTTGTGTTTTTCCAGCCACTCATAAATATCACTTTTCCTCCAAGATGAAGTAGGCTGTTTATTTAAAATTCTTGAATGATATGATGCATTATCTAATACAATTAAGGACGGAGCATCCAAATTTGGTATCAATTGAACATTTAACCATTTTTCAAACATTTCGCAATTCATATTATCATGATAGTCAGCACTTTTTGATGTTGAAGAAAAAATTAAACTCGCACCTGCAACATATCCTGTTGCAGAACCGGCATGCAAAATAATAAAACGCTTTCTCGTACCGCACCCCGTTTTCCTTTTAACACTTTTTACAGACTCATCTTGCCAAGATTTTGAACCACTTCCATTCGAAAATATCCACGTTTCGTCTAAAAATATCACTTTTCTAAATTTCGATTTGTAATTGTCCGTATATTTTTTTAATAACTGAACACGCTGACTCTATCTGTGGCTGCTCACATAAAAATCTTCGGTTACAATCTTTTTTATAGCGAAAACCTAAATTTTTTATTAATTTTGATAACGCTTCAAGTCCAATTTCCAAAACACCCCGAATTTTTAATGTTTTTTGTAAAACTGGAAGAGTTACATTGGTTTTTGATTTGTATAAATCGTAAATCACATTTCGATTAAATCCTCAGTCTTTGGCTTTCTTCGTTTACACTTTTTAGTATTCTTGGGTATTATGTTATGTTTTGTTTCATGCACAATTTTCTGCACAGTCCTTAAACTAATTCCCAGTGCTTTGGCTACTGTTTCCTGAATATTGGTTGGCGAATTTCCACTTTTTCTTTCATTTTCGAAATAGTTTATCAGATTAAGTACCATTTTTTTTGATTGGGGATGCAAAAACCCAGAAAATTGTTTCATTTTGTCACAAACTGTCAAAGTCACAAAACTGGCATATTTAAAATAAAACGTAGCTGGTGCTATTATAAGCTTTTTTAGAATCGCTGGAAAATAAATACATATCCTTTTTTTTCATGTCAAAATGGAATAAATCTGTCTCATTTATCTTACGTATTTTATTTAGAGGGTAAAATTAAACGCAAGTAAAGAAAACAAAAACTGAGAGTATGTCTTTCTTGAATCGTATGACCCGCACGATAAGACCAGATCCGACTATATCGTATTTTATTGGACTTTTTAAGAATTCAAGCATTTTTAACAGACAATAAAATAGGAGGTTCTCAATTCCAGCCGAATGTATGTTTTTGATAATACAGTGAGAGCTCGATAATCCGGGCTAATTAAAGCGCGGTGATCCGAATTAGTAAATAATTCGGATTACTGAAGCTAAATAGTTTAGTACAGTCTATGTATATAAGTCTTGGCCGAATTACCGAATAATCCGGTTTACTGAAGGTCCGAATTATCGAGGTCGCACTGTAATATGTACAGGGTTATCCAACCAAGACTAGACAAGGCGATTTTTTGACTTTTCCTGTACTTTTATAAAAAAACTGAAATAGCCATCTTAAGTCATTTTCTCCCGCGAATTCGAATATCTTCAGCAAAAAACAATTGAACATCAAACAAAAGTACTAGGGGTCACTTTGATATTTTTTAAATGGAACACCCTGTATATTTTTACATTTTTTAATTCCACATAAAATTATAATTATTTTTTATTAAATGCACTATTAGTCTATACTTCATAGTTTCCGAGATATTGACTCTCGAAAAGTGACATTTTTGAACTTTGACAGCTTATAACTTTCTAACAGTACGTCTTAGAGCAAAACGGCTTACATGTCCCTATCTTCAATTTTTATTATCTTCCCAAAAAAATCAACTTCCAGTTAAACCGGAACAACTATATTTCCTTCTTTCGAGTTACATCCGGTTTAACCAGAAGTTGATTTTTTTGGGAAGATAATAAAAATTGAAGATAGGGATATGTAAGCCGTTTTGCTCTAAGACGTACTGTCAGAAAGTTATAAGCTGTCAAAGTTCAAAAATGTCACTTTTCGAGAGTCAATATCTCGGAAACTATAAAGTATAGACTAATAGTGCATTTAATAAAAAATAATTATAATTTTATGTGGAATTTAAAAATGTAAAAATATACAGGGTGTTCCATTTAAAAAAATATCAAAGTGACCCATAGTACTTGTGTTTGATGATCAATTGTTTTTTGCTGAAGATATTCGAATTCGCGGGAGAAAATGACTTAAGATGGCTATTTCAGTTTTTTTATAAAAGTACAGGAAAAGTCAAAAAATCGCCTTGTCTAGTCTTGGTTGGATAACCCTGTACGCTGATTACTCCGGGGTAATTGGACCTACTTTCATAATGATTTTACCGTTGCATTAGGTGTTAGATGTTAAACAAATAAAAGTAGATAAAAAGCGACAGCAAGTATAACTAAAATAGGTATTATTTAGTCGAAAAATAGCAAAATACGTAATACACTAATACAAATAAACTGGATGTTTCTTAAGTAACAGAGTAAAACCTATTTATTTTAACCATTTTGAAAAGTAGTATATAATAATTGAAAATTAAAACCAAGTTATACAAACAAACCGCACATCATTCATATTTTACCCAACATATACGTTGTAGCCTACCCAGGTAACACAGATTGCTTATAGCGATTCCTGAGATGTTCTGTTTAGGCTCAGATGCGATATGTTATATGTGACCTCGCCAGTATAACTTAAGGCAGTAACTAGTCAAAGTTTGCTTAAAAAGATTTCTTAAACACGTAGTCTACAGGAGACTCGAAATGCACTACTTGTTAAAATTTCTTTATGATATCCTACAGCTGTCCTAAAAAGACAAGCTGATTTTATTCACAGAAAAACTGCTTAGAGTTCTCTTTGAGACAACTTAAATGTAACTTTCACCTGCACAGCCACACTACAACCTCTCAGAGATAGCTTACCCTGGACGTCTTAGCGAAAACAATTTAGTTCTCTACAAACCTACCTACTCTTTAAGACAACTTACTGTCACTATCCCTTTCATAGCCACAGAGAGAACTCTCAGATATAGCTTACTTAGGACATCTTAGCGACAACAGTTTAGTTCCCTACAAAAGTGCCTAGTGTTTTCTTCGAGAGAACTTATTGTAATTATATCTTTCATAGCCACAAAGAGAACTCTTAGAGATAACCCTCCTAGGACTTTTTAGCGACAACAGTTTAGTTCCCTACAAAACTACCTAGTGTTCTCTTTGAGAGAACTTATATTGTATTTATCCCTTTTATAGTTATAGCGAGAACTCTCAGAGATAGCCCTCCTAGGACTTCATAGAGAGAGAAAACAGCTTTTTGTTAAAAAAAGTTTACCCTGCCGGATTTAAATTTGGCGCGCATATAAGTTGTCATTTGTCTGTTGTGTTGGTAAAGGACATGGCCGGGTGGCGTCGCCTTTTATTATTATCGTTGCCGTTGCATCAACTTTAGTGCATTTTTGGTTTATTTGTTTTACTTTGAAGCCAAATCTATGAGCTCATTTTATTGTATTGCCAGTGAAGTTGATTTGTTGATTATATTTGCGATAATATAAGTTTATAGTGGAGTACACGGTGGGGGCGTGAGGTGTGTTTTGTGTTTGGAAGAGTTTGTTTGATGTGCAGTCTTTGAGGTAAGTTGAAAATCCAAAACATTGTATTTATATTTGCTTTTCATTTGCTTCTTTTAAACAGCTATAAGCAAAAATAGTTTTGTTGTGCTAAGTTGTTAAAGGAATGCTTCGCGGACAACTTCGTATACCTACATCGCATGAGATGAGAAATGTTGCCCCTCTCTACATATGGCACAGTGGTTTGTTAAAGTTTACATCGGGGTTTACTTAAGCTGCTTTTATTAGTGTCATTCTGTTACAAACTGGCATTTTTACTGTTTTTAAATTTTGGTTTGCTTGCTGGTCTTGGCATCTCTCAAGCTAAATTCTGTCAAATATTTCTTAGGTGTAATATATACCTACATATTATGTTAATGTCAAAAACTATTTTGTTCTTCAAAATAAAAACATATTAAAAAAATAATTGTAGTGTTGTCCTTGTACTTAATACTTTTAAGCAAAAAATATTTTATTTATTACTTGACATTTAAAACAACAGAAAAATCTAGTATTGTTTTAAGTGTAATTTTTTATTTTATTTGAATTATTCTTAACAAGCGTTAATTTTTTCCTTATTCAGAAAGAATCATAAAATTGTATTTTTAATTCACTGGAACCTTTTCATTTTTCTTACATTTTAATTTTAATTAATATTACGTACATCCTCAGGTACCTACATCTTATTAAAAAATGTTTTGCGTATCCTTCAGACTCCATCTAGGTATCAGCTGATTATGACATTTTTTTAGACTCTACAATGGATTGGTTGAATAGTCTCTCCCAACTTGTACTGTTTCTGACAAGTTTAAATTCAAAATGTTGCTAAACTAACAAAATAGGGTTTCAGCTATAGTTCTAAAAGGAAGCAAAGAAAAAATCATGTGGAATCTTTATTGGTTGCCTATGTTGATGATTCAACCAATATCTCAAGATGGAGAAGACAGAATGTAGGATCGCCTATGCCAACAAGAGAGGGCTACGAGGCCTATAACGGTTCAACTTCGAAGATCAACGAAACATTTTGGTAAATATTTTTATGAAGCTCTGGCAATTTTTATAATTTAAAAAAATGTTGTTCTTAAGAGGATTCTTACTTTTTCTATAGTCGTCGCATTATCAATTTTAAATTACTTAATATTAAATTATGCAATGCTCGGTTAAATAATTTGTCACGTGCCGCCACCGCATTATAGCAAAGAAAGAAAGCATGGGGAGGATATAAGTGTAAACACATAACTTAATAGTTTTTAAATTCAATGAAGTAGTCCATTCTCCAAGAGACCCGTTTCTATTACCAAATAAAAACTAAAAAAAAAAAAATAAAAAAAAAAAATAAATAAAAACTTTGACGTTTTTAGTTTTTATTTGTTAATAGTTTTTGTCGTTTCTAAAATATTGAAGTAGTTTTTCTTTATTTTTAGGTTACAGAATTACGAAGAATTGGAGAAGACTCGTATGCGCAACTAGTGCGAAAGATTTTTATATAGATAGAACATTGGGAAATGAAGTAGCCGTTCATTTTTCGTGGGATAGCTACAAACAAAAAACGGCATTTAAAACTTTAAGCCTAGTAAGGACGATTATAGGTTAGTAATGTTAATATCATTTGAAAAAGTGTTGGGACAAGTTTTATGGAACTTGTAGTGCTTAAAATATGAGCTATGGGGTGTTATGTGACATGACATGTTTGACCCTGATGTCAACCCTTTGATATGATTGCTTTGATAACCTTTAAGCTTTCCAAGAAAGCTTTAACTTCCTTATATAGTGAATGTGCCTACATTTTTATCAAAGCCCCTTTTTTTTTAGATGCAGTTACGATGCACTTTCTCCAATCGGTGGATAACGAAATAATAAATGTTATCAAACTGTAGCTATAAAAGCAAAAGAAAGACAAACCCGGGCGGTAAAATTAACTGATGATATATCAGGCTTAATCACGAACATGTATGTGTCGCGTGTTTTACTTGCAGCGTAACCCCTTGCAATTACATAATAATATTACTTTTGTACTACTCCGTCTAAATTTAAAAAATAAAATATGTTTTTAACTTATTTTGTTGATTTTTTATAGCTGCTTTCATTAAAAAAATACCCCATAAATACAATACAATGAATCTACAATGCCAAAAACAAGAAATAGTAATAGGTAATATGAAAAAATATAGCTGATAAACCCACATAAAACCTCTTAAAACTTATAGCTGATAAACCCTCATAAAACTTCTTAAATCTTCTATAAACGATTATTAAATCTTATAAAAAACTGTAGGTAATCATTTAAATCGCAGTAACTTCTAAAGGACTTATCCGATTTTACTAAATTTAAGCTTGTTTGGAAGGGAAAGGTAAGTTCTTTTAATTGTTATGATAGGTTCTAATAAAATTGTTAGAGGGCGCAATTTATAGTAATTACGGTTTTTTTAATTGTATCCTAAAAATTTAGATCATACGGTATAACTATGACATCACAATTGGAAAGTAGATTAAATTTGCAAGAAAAAATGTAAAGACCGCAGTTCGATACTTTTGTTTGTTTCAATGTTATTGCCAAAACTATCATTTTTAACACTTTAAATCGAAGAAATTGTTTTTATAGCTTTGTGGTCAAAACATTCAAGCCAAATAACATTTTCAAACTTTATGATTGTGTAATGTGTAGGTTTGTTACTCATTATTCCAATGGCCCAAAGAACTACTTTAGAATAAATGATATAATCATGGAAAACTCTAATTTAGGCATAATTATAATATGATGTTTTAAAAAATAAATATAGATAGCCGTGAAACAAAATCGGCAAATTTCCGTGGAGATAAATAAATAAAGTAAGTAGTTTTCATTTTATTTTGATAGGTGTCGACAAAAGTTTATTATTTTTTAATTACTTCTTACCTAATCAAAATTTAAGCTGTAGGTATCCTTCAAAAATGGCTTATACCAATACTGAGGCTTACGACATGCTTGCCGTATATTTTGAATGTTTTCAAAGTGCCCCATGAAAATCTCCCGATTTTGTTTCACGGCTATCTAGATTTATTTTTTAAAACATCATATTAGAATTATGGCTAAATTAGAAGTTTTCCATAATTATGTCGTTAATTCTAAAGTAATTCTTTGGGCCATTGGAATAATTAGTAACAAAGGTAACACATTACACAACATAATAAAGTTTAAATATATTTTTTGGCGTGGAATGCTTTGGCCACAAAGCTATAAAAACAATAATTTCTTCGATTTAAAGTGTTAAACATTATTGTTTTGGCAATAACTCTGAAACAAAGGTATCAAACTGCGGTCTTTACATTTTTCTTGTAAATTCAATCTACTTTCCGATTGTGATGTCATAGTTATAGCATATGATTTGAATTTTCGGGATAAAATCAAGAATCCCGTTATTATTACAAATAGCGCCCTAGCTGCCTTAAGCAAAAATGATGCAGAATTATCTAAGCTTTCTAATGATGTAACCAGAGGTATACCTTAATATAAAAATTTCCTGAAAAATTTAGAATTAAAAAAATTAATTTTCAATTATGCCCCCTTGCGGCGAAATGCGGAACTTAAAAGTAATTTCCAGAAATTTCTTATGTCCACTTTAATTAAAGAAAATGTTTTCCCAAGTTTCTATGCTTAGTAGTTTCTGAGATATGGCCGGTGGCCACCCTTAATGTATATAACCCTATAATGTATTATACAGGGTGTCCGGAAAATACGTGTACAACGTTTGACGACAGACTACTGACGTCAAAATAGGTCGATCTAAGCCGACTTAGTTATATCTAAAATTGTCTCGTTTAGCCGGTAGAGGGCGTCAAAAATTTGTAAAAATATTGGTTTTCCCTAATTTACGTGAAATCCTGCTAATCGATTTTAATGATTTTTAGTATGTAGACTAATACTATAAAATGACGTTTTCTAGTAAGTAGTATAGTCACCATCTGTAAATAAGTGGAAGTGTTATAAAAGTGATATAATACGTCAACATTTCTCCTCATTTTTTATATGAACGGCGTTATGACAACCCAGATATTTTTGTAGAGTGACTGGATGTATTTGGAAGCTATTTTACCTCTTTAATATTTTTCGTTGAATGAGCTGTTTTGCCAGAAGAAAATATTTACAATTACCTGCATACATCAATTATTAACAATAAAAATAAAACAAAGTACAACAAAGTTGAAAGTATGTATTCAGCAAAATGGCGGTCATTTTACACATTTGCTTAAGTAATGTTTTTGTTTTACTTAGTTTCTTACAATACATACTTTCAACTTTGTTGTTCTTTGTTTTATTTTTATTGTTAATAATTGATGTATGCAGGTAATTGTAAATATTTTCTTCTGGCAAAACAGCTCATTTAACGAAAAATATTAAAGAGGTAAAATAGCTTCCAAATACATCCAGTCACTCTACAAAAATATCTGGGTTGTCATAACGCCGTTCATATAAAAAATGAGGAGAAATGTTGACGTATTATATCACTTTTATAACACTTCCACTTATTTACAGCCGGTGACTATACTACTTACTAGAAAACGTCATTTTATAGTATTAGTCTACATACTAAAAGTCATTAAAATCGATTAGCAGGTTTTCACGTAATTTAGGAAAAACCAATATTTTTAAAAAAATGTTACGCCCTCTATCGGCTAAACGAGACAATTTTGGATATAACTAAGTCGGCTTAGATCGACCTATTTTGACGTCAGGAGTCTGTCGTCAAACGTTGTACACGTATTTTCCGGACACCCTGTATATGTGTCTATTTAAAAAAATAAGTAATTCAAGTAATTTAAGTGCCATACTCGTTATATGTGTGTATTTAAAAAAATATATAATCGATCGCTTTTACAGTAGGTAAGGTAAATATAAAATGTTAAAGGATACAATAGATGGACCTGTTTTTACCCCCATGGACACGAACTTTAAAAATAAGGTAAATTACATTGGAACTTCTATAAGATTTCTTAAAGATGATATTAAAATACTAATAAACACCTCTCAGCGTATGCCCTGTTGCGATCAAAATAGGAAATTCGCATTGGGACTTCTATAAGATGTCTAAAAGATGTTATAATGAATACTAACAAACGCTTCCCAGCGTATTCCCTATTGCGATCAAAATAAGAAATTCGCATTGAAACTTCTATAAGATGTCTTAAAGATGTTATAATGAATACTAACAAACGCTTCCCAGCGTATTCCCTATTGCGATCAAAATAGGAAATTCGCATTGGAACTTCTATAAGATGTCTTAAAGATTATATCATGAGTAGTAATAAACCGGTCCCATCGTCTTCCCTGTTGGAATCAAATTAAGAAATTCACATCGGAACTTCTATGGGATGTATTAGAGATGCTAATTATGTGAATACCCCAGAAATACCCGTGTTGCGATTAAAATAGGAATTTCCCGTCGTGACTTCTATAAGCACGCAATTAGATTATGTATGTGGCGGACATTTGGAGCAGTTTGAGCATTCTTAGTGACCTCTTAAAGAAATTATAAAAGTCGTCACATATTCTTTAAAAGATTTCGCCAGATTATCTCAGGGAGCTCTTTGTGCTGCCTGGGTAGGTAGGTATTGAATAGTGAGAGTCGTCATTTAATTCTGTTAGAAATAGAATACATGGCGGTTAATATGTTTTCATGTATTTAACGTTGGGACGTCAAAAGGTTAAAAATATTATAAGCTACAAAGCAATTAAAAATAGGGACATTTTTAGGTCTAGACTATACTATAGGTAGGAATATAAATGTAAGCTACTTAAATCTAGGATAGGTGTAGGTACTTATGTGAAATCAGGTTTTACGATAAGCTATAAGAATAAATTTAAAAACTCATGCAGTAAGTCAAACAGACAGGCGGCAACAATGCTTTAATTTAGTAATAAAAAGGTTATTCGCTTTCTTGTTGGTGAACTCATTGTGCCGTCTATGAATTTAACGTAGCAGATTTAGGAAATCGGCTCATATGGCCTTCTTATAGTTTGATATTTAATGCCAGAAGCTATCCTCGTTTTTTACTATGCAGAATAAAATGTGTGTATGAAATATGAGGATTTGCACATAACCCGGATTTATGGATTCGTCTAAAATAAGTTTAAAAAGCAGTCCTGTTTCATATTGGCAACAAAAGACCCTCTATTCCTCCTGCACAGGCAGTTGAAATGAAGGAAATATATCTTTACAAAATATTAAGACTCCCTTACAAAATTTAACAGATGGCGAAGGCGAAGACAAAAGAACTTCGTCCGGTTCTGTTTCTGTAGCCAACCGCTTAACGTAAAATATACCAGACTTCAACAGGGTGCCATAAATGACAGGTTATGTGGCAAGTTATTAGATTAAATTGACTTTACCTACTATTCTGAGTGTAAAGTTCAATTCTTGATTGGCTGCCAGCTAACAGCTTTTTTTTTTAATGGCAATATGCGCTGCCTTAGCACTGGCAAATTCCCAATTGACAATTGGGGACAATCAAAGAAATTGTTTCAATCTAAGCTAAAATAAAACCCAAAAAGGGCGATTCTTTGGACCCTTCGGCATTATATCGGTATTATTTTAGAGTAAAAATTTGTGTATATTTTCACGGGGTTACATTGTGGAACTGATGGCGATGGACCTTAACATTCGAAGGGTACAGGGGAAAAACAGGCTAAGTCAAATTTTATAATTTTGTGATAAAGCAATTTCAAATTTCTAAACGCTACAAAAACTAAAGTATTTGGATTCTGAAAATTCTTTTTTTACCAATATGTTTGCAAACTATCTGAGATGTTTGGATCATAAACCGAAAGCATTAAAAAAATTGTTTAATAAAAAAATCAACCATTTATTGATAATTGGCCGGTTTTCCCCTGAATTTATAACAATTTTGTTTTTTAAAGAATGTTTATTTCACTCAACCACCATAGTGAAACAAAAGTGAACTAAAAAATAATATTCGCTATTCTGACACTCTTCACGAGTGAAAAACATGAATAGCACTAACAAATCGAAGCGAAAACAATTTAAAATGGCGACCACAACGCTACCGACGAGACGCGTTTTTGCTCGGTGCCGCACGCATATTTGTATATAGCACCCAGGATCGCCAATCGGCCCTCGCTCGAACACCTCTGGCAAATAGCAGACGATATGACAAATTGATTGGGTAACTAACACCCGTAATCGCAAATTTGGTCGATATTGAACAGACAATTATAAATTTAAATTATTTATAAGGTAAAATTTTTCTTCTGAACAGTAGATACTTAACATAATTTTAATAGGAAATATAAAATAGAACGAAAATCATATAAAAACCCGAACAAACCCGAACAAACCCAACCGAGTTGTCATCCGATTTGTCATATAGTCCGCCATTCACCAGACATGCTCGGGCGAAAGCCGATTGGCGATCCTGGGTGTTATGTACAAATATGCGTGCCGCACGGACTTATCACGTTATTCCACTGTACGGGATATTTTCCTTATTTAATATATCCTGACTATATCGTGTTCTTGCCGTGGGAGGTATTTTTAGAGCAAAATTTAACATATTTTCTATCGGATGACGTCAATATCTCAATTTCGCTAAAATTTGACTTAGCCCGTTTTTCCCCTGTACCCTTCAATTTGACGTCTTGTCGACTTGTTATGATAAAAAAAGAGATGTCTATCTTGCTCTGTCGTTGGCGTCGCTCCGATTTCCTATATAAATATTATTCTTAAGAACATTTTACCACCGACAAGTTAGTTTTGCAGGATCGTCAAACAAAAACAACGTCCGGTTGCTACACAAAGCGGTGTGATTCATTGCGCAAAAACGAGGCCATCCTGCAATTCGCTGACAATGCTGACAATAGCGTAAAACTTTGGTCATTAAAGCGCAATGAATCAAAGTAATCCAGTGTGCCGGATATTTAGGCAGTCGGTGCATTTATCCAGTCCGGCGTTCTTGTAACCACTACTTAACATTTGCAAACGAGCCTACTTCCACTGACCAACCCTACGTCTCGAGTGGTTTATAAGTGAACTCAGAAATTCTACAGCGAATATTAATAATGTGGCCTTAAAGCAGCGGTATGCAGCGCCGGTCCTTAAGGTTGAATTCTCAACGTCATTCAATATATTGCCAACCTATAACCTATTTCGCGTTGATTTTTTGAGTTTATTATTTTAATAAGTAACATTTAAAGAAAATCAATATCGCCGGTACATTATTTAGGTAGTATCTGATATATTACAAAAATATCAATTTATTTCATTGCTAATTTTGGGAGAATTGTATAGTGAAAGAACAATGAGTGACAATGACATAATAATGTTAAAAAAAATCTTATCCGATATTTTTCGCTATACAATTCTCCTAAAATAAGTTATGAAATTTCTTGATATTTATTAAATATGTCATTTATTACCTATAGAATATCAAGTCGATACTGATTTTCTTTAAATTTTGTATAAAAGCTAGAAAACATAAATAAATCTACGCGAAATAGGTTATAGGTTGGCAAGCATGTTGATACTCCTACCTTAATCCAGATTATCTTTTAATCCCGCTTTAAAGGATTTTTGGTATGTTTTACCCAGCAGCGGTTCCTCGAAGGAGGTGAAGGAGGCTAAGCCTCCAATTCTTGCCCTCCTAAATATTTTCTTGGTGTATTACTTAAATAATAACTATTAATATAGAGCAGGCATTTGTATTTTCAATATTACTCCCTTATTTTATAAGATCTATACAATCTGACAACAGCACATGAGGCTTTTGGCTGTTCTGTTACCATAGATTCTCGTAAAAGTTACATACCGTGCGAGCAAAAATTATTTGCATCAAAGAGGGCCTTGCATCTAAGGACGTAATGCTTAGCCGTAGAGCTTAATACCTGTTGGGTGTCAGTAACTAGCTGAATTAACAATCAATCAGTTATTCCGTCATCTTTGACAGTCGTTACAAGTAATTTGATTCATCCTTAATTTTTCCAATTTCTTGAACATTTCTCACAATGGGCTTTACGGAACAGCATAAAACATTCATGGGCTTTACGAAACAGCACAAAACATTCAGCGTATTTTCGAAACGGGGGTTAGAGTAAATGGTAAGTGCAATACAATCCGGGTTTGTGCATGGACGATTTTCACGAACATTTTCCTAACGTTGCTTTTATTGCTGGGGATTTTTATCATTGCCTGAAAAGAACCGTGGCTGTGTTTAGGAAAACGGGTTCTATACAACACAAAAAAGGAGCAGGAAGACAATCTGTAAGAACAGAAGAACTTGTTGCAAACGTTCGTGAAATAATGCAAAATACGCCAACAAATTGTATAAGACGCCTGTCCCAAGAAGTCGGAAGATCTTATGAAACATGCAGGACTATTCTTAAGAAGTACCTAAATTTATTTCCTTATAAAGTGCAAGTATTCCACGAAATACAACCGCTGATTTTGAAAGACGCAGGAATTACTCTCAATGGTTTACCCAAAATTTATCGAAAAGAAATGATTTATTAGACCTGACATAAGTTGAAAATTTAAAACAATTACAATAAAGGATTATCCAAGAATGTGGTAACATTTCTCCAGAGATGCTGGTCAACACTTTCGAAAATATGAAGAGACGTGTGAATTTATGCTTGGAGCATGGCGGTGGCCAATTTCAGCAATACATGTAATTAATTTTCTTTTTCTTTCTGTATATTCTTACTTTGTTAATTTTGTAAACAACAAAAATAAATTTGTATTTGTATACTTATTTTATAACTCATTAGCTTGGCATATCATGTCATAATATGAATTTCAAAATTTTAACCTAGATTTGGTTAGATATATCGTCCCCATATCATTGTGATCTAAACAAAGCCCCACGTGTTTTAATCCACGCCCTTGATGCAAATAATTTTTGCTCACACGGTATAACGCAACGAAAATATTCGGGAAAGCTAGAGATGAATAGCAGTTTCTACTTTATTCACAATCACAATTGGCAACGTATATAAATACTGGCAAACAGCCTCTGACCAATAACGAGTGTGATTTGTCCCACATGCGACCGCGACGTGCAGGTGCAGATCATATGTTTTTCAACGCCTGCTTGTCTCGGGTGGTGTAAATGAATATCGCGCGTTTCCGTTGCTTGCTTAAATTGAGTTAACTATTCGAGTTTTCGCCATGTGTGCGGGGAGAGATCGTATAAAAAATTAGTGCCGCCAGCTTTAATTTAGACTGTGATTTAGTGGAATATTTAATGGACTCAAACCCGTTTAATTCTCTAAATGACGGTGACAAACTTACCTTTAACTTAAAGAAAGTATGGTGAGGATTAATTTTTTTTTATTTTAGAAGCAAACATAATATATTATTAACTTGAAGAAATAGTCCATGCTTAAAGTGGAGTTGAAAGTATGGAAACGAAAGAAAAACAAAAGTCTTCCTCCACAAAATTTATTAAAATAAAAATTTTCAATTATGGGTCTCTACATATTTTGAACGTAGAAACGTTCATTATTACCCAGTAAACACAAACTCGTCCCTAGGATGTCCTAGGGATAATTTTTATGGGATATTTCAACGTCCCTGGGATGTCCCGTATTTACCCAGGGATGTCCCTTGGACGTCCCATTTAGGTCAGTTTGGGTCGGTTTCTTACATCGCTAGGATGTCCCATCAATGTCATCAGAGGACAAGATTGGGACGTTAATGGGACTGTGTTTATAAATAAAAAGTAGGCTATATTTAAAAAAATACTTTTATTTAAAATGTATTGATAAATTTCTTAATACAACGTTATTTGAACTGAGAATTGCAGGAGTTCCATTTATCCAATATTACCGTTATGTTGAGGGCAATACCGAAAACTCTGCAATACTTATTTCTTACCAGTAAATTCCTCTACCTAATTGAAGCAGAGAATGATTTATTTCCTTTACGTCCAGCCCAGCTATAATACTTGATAGCTAATTCAGTCCTCAATGTTCTTAACAAACGTCGAGAAGTCATCTCATCAGATATGCTGTTACCACCAATGTGACTAACATAGTTAACCTGCAATAAAAGCACATTTAGAGATTAGGATATCTAAAATTTTGTTGGCTTTAGCAACTACTTTCCGCTTTAAAGTAGCTTTACTACGTGCAAATGGTATTTCTTTAGGCATGCTTGAAATATTAACGTATTTAATAATTATTGCTTGTATACTTACCAAATACTTTTTCGAAAATAACTCCAACACGATAACACGAACAAACAAATAATCAAAAACCCCGACTTCGGAAGGCACGCGTTAAAAAAAAAAGCTTTGTAAAAAAGTAAAAGTGGGGTTAGTGACAGATTTGGGCCACAGAAAAGGAATTAAAGGATTATTTGGTTAGGACACAGAAAAGAACTAAGTCTTCGATGTCTTGTAAATTATTGTTGTCATTTTCAAATAATTATGCTTGTTATATTTAATATTATTATACTTTGTCTTTTTCGGTTACACACACAAAAACAGAAAAATTAATAAATTATGTAGAATATTAAGAATTTTGTACGTGTATACAATATTAATACCTGTAAAACGAAGTTATGGCTGCTCTCTAGAAGGGTCATTGTTTAGATAGTTTAAAGGTGTTGGGGAAGAAAAGTCCTTTCTACCTTCTTACATATAAAATATAATTGCCTACGCGTTTCGGCTCACATAAGCCATCATCAGGGCGCAGAGGTATGAAAAATCACATACAGGGCTACACAGTGAGACGCACCATCTGATTCCTCTGTCAACATTCAGTACCTTTTGTTGCTCTACACATTAGTTTGTATTTATTTATTTTTTAAAAATCATGATTGTGTCGTAACTTTTATATTGTTTTGATGTTATTTGTTTGTGTGTTGACTGGGTGCGTCTCACTGTGTAGCCCTGTATGTGATTTTTCATACCTCTGCGCCCTGATGATGGCTTATGTGAGCCGAAACGCGTAGGCAATTATATTTTATATGTAAGAAGGTAGAAAGGACTTTTCTTCCCCAACACCTTTAAACTATCTAATACCTGTAAGTTTGGCGAATTATGAATATAAAATAAAATTAATATTGTTTTCGCCGAAATTTTCATTTTTATCTCTTTCGTACTAATGTCCGAAATAGGTATTAGATACGACATCTTTAGGACATTCATTTACTTAAAAGGTCCAGATTGGACGTCCCTCGGACGTATCCCTGGGACGTGTAAGTGTGGATATATTTAGGACGTTCCATTGATCCCAAGGACGTCTCTGGGACGTACTCGACGGGATATCCCATTTGTGGGACATTCGGATCTATATAAGACGTCCCAGGGACCTTGTGTGTTTATAGGAGACAGAAAACACTTTGCTGATGGTTTTAGCAGAAAATAAAACAGTAAAAGGTATACAACCTTAATGGAGTTTTTGTGGAATTAAAAATGGTTGGTTGATATAACATAATATTTATGAATATTGAAGAAAAAATTAGAAAAAAATTGAAAAAAATTAGAAAAAAATTTATAACATATTCGAGTATGTGGAACAGGAATTATTAAAACATTTGTTTAAAAAAGGTCTGAACCAATTAAATGGAAGAGGAAGTAAAAGCCTTCTAAAAAGAAGGTGTCGAAAAAAAAATGTTAAGGACTTTTTTGTTTATAACACATTGTAAAATATAAAACTTTTTACATCAAGTATTTTATTAGTTAGGAAACGGACTCATTGTGTTGAAATGAAAGTCCCTTCCAAGAAACACCTAGTGCCACAAACTATTTTTTATATTATTATTTTTCTAACATTTTTTAATGATCCCTTTTTCTCTTGTGGTTGCGTTGGAAACGTATCCCCTCCATTTCTACCCCCTAGAGAAAAATTTTCCTAATACAATAAAACACGTATTTGCTTATTTAAGCTGAGTATGCTCAGTACCTGTAATATATTGAATTTTATATCTGTCCTGCAAGCATCTCTCTTTAGGGTTCAGTTTCAGGTTCAGGATTTTAGGTAGGGAGAATCGATGTGCAGTTCGACAATGATCTCGGTACCATATTGTGCGCACTCGAATTGTTTATGTTACAATAAATCGGGCTAAATGAATACCGAAGTTTTTTTTATTTCAATTAAATTACCAGTAAACATTTCACTGGCGACGAGATAAACGTGTTTTCAGTTAGTTTTTCATATTAAAAACGACGAAACAATGAATCCACGATGTTAAAATATAGTATCAGTACGGTCGGTAGTGTGTATAAATAAAATGACCGCCACCGAAAACGTAGCTCAGCTCAGAGAATTCAATCCGGTAAATTCGGAATGGCAAATTTATAAAAAGCGAATTCAAAACTGTTTACGGCTAATAGCATTACGGATGGTAATCGTAAACGAGCAATACTTCTTAGTTTATTAAGTAAAGATGCATACAAACTATAGTTTTTAATTTATGCATACCGAAAGAACTGGAGAATAAATCATTTGACCAACTCATAACGCTTCTGTCGGAACATTTTAAACCCACCCTGTCGGTTTTTGGTAATAATAGATATATATTTTTTATACCGGCCGAAAACAGCCCTCGGAAAGTGCTAAAGAATGGGCCGCGCGTTTAAGAAGTCTGGTTTCCGGCTGTGACTTTGAAGCGGGATTACTTCAAGTGATTCTCAGAGATATGTTCATAATGGGATACGAGCAGGGGCCAGTCCAAGATCGTCTGACGTAGGAGAAAAATACGACAACATTTAGCACAATAATTGAGTTGGCAGCTACAAAATCGGCTACTGTAGCTAAACTTCGCCTATTTTGCATGGATATGCTAATAAAGACGATTTATTATTATTACTTCAACGCTGCTACGGGTTCAGGTATCATTAAGCAGGAATCTGCTGAATTACACTGCACTCACAGTCAAGGAGGTAAGGCGTCTTTTCAAAATGCTTTAGCAGGTCGTAATGGATTTCACTACCAATTTTTAACAAATTATAAATAGTTATAGCTAGGTATCCCTTTCAAAGTAGTCTACACCCTTTTTTCAACCCCAAAGTGAATAAAAAAAAATACAAAACACTTAATTGTTATTTTATTAAAGAAACTACCAATTTTAAGACTCCACCAGTATTAGTTTCTGAGATACAGAACTTCCTATAAAAATTACAACCATCGTGTTTACCCCCTAACGGGTTGATTTAAAAAATCATTTCTTAATGAAGAAGACATCGCCGAAATTTGAAGAACCTAGGATTAGGGGTTTAGGCTAGGAAAAGATAAACCACTCAGTCAGTCACTTTACAATTTTATATAAGAGTACCTATAGAAAGTTGTCAGTACGGAAGTTTATGAATAATTAAAGAAAGAAAATACCGTGGCATATCGGACAAGTGTGTAACTATTCTTTATATTGGAATACACAGGGATCCAAGTTCAATGGATATCCCGGGGCGGGTAGACCACGACGGCCGTTTCGTCCTTGTTAGGACTTGACGGGCAGCCATAACCCAAGCAATTCCAAGAACGACTGAAAAATGTACTAAAAGCCTCCCTGTAGAATCAAGGCGGCCCTCAATACACCTTAGCGCCATCCCACGGAACCAACTCCAATATAAAAGATAGTTACACTGGTAATAACGAAAGGTAGACAACTAAATAAACTACGAAGTGCATCACAATCCACTATAGGGAACGCTATTTGCGTTTTCACCGAAAACATCTGCCATCGTAGTTTATTTAGTTGTCTACCTTTCGTTATTACCAGTGTAACTATCTTTTATATTGGAGTTGGTTCCGTGGGATGGCGCTAAGGTGTATTCAGGGCCGCCTTGATTCTACAGGGAGGCTTTTAGTACATTTTTCCGTCGTTCTTGGAATTGCTTGGGTTATGGCTGCCCGTCGAGTCCTAACAAGGACGAAACGGCCGTCGTGGTCTATCCGCCCCAGGGTATCCATTGAACTTGGATCCCTGTGTATTCCAATATAAAGAATAGTTACACACTTGTCCGATATGCCACGATATTTTCTTTCTTTAATTATTTTCGCGGACATTATATCTCTTCTAAACATTTTTATGGCTTAAAACTCAAGCGGATTGCGCGCATATTCTGGTGGGTGCCAGCGTTGATCTGTTTTCTGGTCTGCAAAATGGCAGATGTTTTCGGTGAAAACGCAAATAGCGTTCCCTATACTGGATTGTGATGCACTTCGTAGTTTATTTAGTTGTCTACCTTTCGTTATTACCAGTGTAACTATCTTTTATATTGGAGTTGGTTCCGTGGGATGGCGCTAAGGTGTATTAAGGGTCGCCTTGATTCTACAGGGAGGCTTTTAGTACATTTTTCCGTCGTTCTTGAAATTGCTTGGGTCATGGCTGCCCGTCGAGTCCTAACAAGGACGAAACGGCCGTCGTGGTCTACCCGCCCCAGGGTATCCATTGAACTTGGATCCCTGTGTATTCCAATATAAAGAATAGTTACACACTTGTCCGATATGCCACGATATTTTCTTTCTTTAATTATTTTTGCGGACATTATATCTCTTCTAAACATTTTTATGACTAATATTAAAAAGTCCGACCCTGACCAAATTTTAAGTTGTATAATGTTGCTAGGGAAATGACACATAAAAATGGCGGCCTTCACATTCTTATGTTATAAATATTATACATTATCACACGACATTTAGTAATAAAAATACATGTTTTATGAAAAAAAAATAAAGATTACACAACTTAAAATATTATGCAACATTTTTGTCTGCGGGTATATTTTCCGTTTTCAAGAATCGCCAAGGAGTTGTTTTTGAACTCCTTTTTCCTCGATCAACATTATTTTGATTTGTTACGCAAAAACGAATTAATCCCACCAATTCGCTGACGCTGGCTGACAATAGCACAAAACTTTGGTCATTAAACCTCAATAAATCAAAGTAGTATTCTGGTCTTCCCGTTGCTGCGACAGCAACTCGCCGAGTATTTAGAGCAGTGCATTCGCCCCGTCCGACGGCCTTTTAACCACTACTTGAACGTTTACAAATGAGCCCACTTCAACTGGCCAAGCCCAACGTCTCAAGTGGTTTGAAAAGAAATCAGAATTTTTGCCGAATAATTGGCATTTTTTTCTCAAAGAAGCGCTGAACATTTGAAAAATACGTTTCTTTACTTAAGAACAAAAACAGAATGTTTTAACATTGGAAATGTTTATGTTCGTATATGGCAACGAGGTAGGATTAAGAAGGAGACGACATAACGTGACTCCAGGTGACCCTACCTGCGCCATATTGATACGACACTTCAGTCAGTCGTATTTTATCAGCTGTTCGAGCAATTCGCGCCGAGGTTATTTTTGATTTTGTATTGTGTTCTTAAATTTTTGTGCAAAACTTTTGTTGCTGTGAGATAGACAATAATGGTTTCTTGTGCCGTGCGAAGTTGTTCCAGCAGAAATGCTGTGGATAAGAAAAAAACTACAGGATTTACGTTTCATACTACATACTACAACTAGCGGCTTTAATTTAGACTGTTTTTTAGTGAAATATTTAATAGACTCAAACTCGTTAAATTCTCTAAATGACGGTGACAAACTTAACTTTAACTTAAAAAAAGTACGGTGAGGATTAAATTTATTATTTTAGAAGCAAACATATATTATTAATTTGAAGAAATAGTCCATGCTTAAAGTGGAGTTGAAAGTATGGAAACGAAAGAAAAACAAAAATCTTCCTACACAAAATTTATTACAATAAAAATTTTCAATTAAACGTCTTTACATATTTCAAACATAGAAACGTTCATTATCAGGAGACAGAAAAGGCTTTGCTGATGGTTTTAGCAGAAGAGAAACTGGTAAAAGGTATATTATAAACTTAGCTTTTATGGAATCGAAAGTGGTTTATTGATATAACATATCTATGAATAGTGAAGAAAAAATTAGAAAAAAATGTAACATACTGAGAATGTGGAACAGAAATTAAAATATTAGTTTAAAAAAGGTCCGAACCAATTAAATGGAAGAGGAAGTGAAAACACTTCTAAAAAGAAGGTGTCAAAAGAGGTGCTAAAACTTTTTCCATCAAATATTTTATTGGTTAGGAAAGGGACTTATTTTGTTGAAATTAAAGTCCCTTCCAAGAAATAGTGCCCCAAACATTTTTTAATTATTATTTTGTCTAAAAATTTTTAATAATCCCTTTTTCTCTTGTGGTTGCATTGGAAACGTATCCCCTGCATTTCTACCCTCTAGGCGAAAATTTTCTTAATACAATAAAACACGTACCGTGCTAGCAAAAATTATTTGCATCAAAGAGGGCTTGGATTAAAAAACGTGTGTCTTGGTTTAGATCACAATGATATTATGGGGATATCTAACCAAATCTAGGTTAACATTTTGTCAAATTTATATTATGACATGATATGGCAAACTATTGAGTAATAAAATAAGTAGACAAATACAAATTTATTTTTGTTGTTTATAAAATTAACAAAGTAAAAATATACAGAAAGAAAAAGAAAAATAATTACATAAATTGCCAAAATTGGCCACCGCCATGCTCCAAGCATAAATTCACACGTCTCTTCTTATTTTCGAAAGTGTTGACTGGCAAAATAAAAAATATAAAAATATTTCACGAACGTTTGCAACAAGTTTTTCTGTTCTTACAGATGGTCTTCCGGCTCTTTTTTGTGTTGTATAGAATCTGTTTCCCTAAACACAGCCACGGTTTTTTTCGGGCAATGATAAAAATCCCCAGCGATAAAAGCAACGATAGAAAAATGTTCGTGAAAATCGTCAATGCACAAACCCGAATTGTATTGCCACTCACCATTTACTCTAACCCTGTTTTGAAAATACGCTTCAACCATGAATGTTTTGTGCTGTTCTATAAAGCCCATTGTGTGAATTGTTTAAGAAATTGGAAAAATTAGCAATGAATCAAATTACTCGTAACGACTGTCAAAGATGACGGAATAACTGATGATGCCTTTAAAATTACGCGCATACGTACGTACATATTTACGTTTCATAGGTTAGTATAAATAAAAGGCAGGTCCGTATTTATATAAACTGTGGGTGGTAATTGCCTAAATTGTTTAATTGTATTTTTTTTAAAAGATTGAATAGTAAAAAATATGTAAAAACAATGCATTTACAAGTAAGTTTTTTGTTTATTAATTTAGGTAGTCATTATTTTCTGTGTGAATTAAAAAAAAGACATTTAGTCATATAAATATTTTTTGCAGATTTCCCAAAGACTCGGCACGTTGTGAAGTTTGGAAGAAATTTGTAAATAGAGCGAACTGGAAACCCACAAAGCATAGTTTACTTTGTTCAAAACATTTTTGTGACAGAGCCCTGCCGTTGCAACGGTCCTGCTTATAAAAAGTATTAGGTATATTTATAAATATTTAAATGTTAGAATTATTTATTTAACTAGAAATAAAGTAGATAAGGGAACTAGTGTAAGGCACCATAGTAATTAAATAGTTTTATTTAAAGGCCAATAAATTTTATAAAAATAATTTGTTTTAATTTTTTATTTTCTAATTGTAGATTATTTGTAACAAATACTTCAAACAAATAAATTATCTATTACAGTTAAAACTACCTGACAGGCAAATCGTATGATTCATAAAAAAGTATACCTTAGCTATAACAAAAATTATATTTTTTCATTTTTGCTCGTCACATAAAGCCAAATTTTATTGTTTAACGATTATTATTATTATTATTATTATTATTATTATTATTATTATTATTATTATTATTATTATTATTATTAATATTATTATTATTCATTAAGACAGCTGCAACGCCTACAACATGTGAATAAAAACATTTCTCATCATGTTGTGTAAGGTTCTTGGTTGCGTACCTTTGCAATCGACCAATACTTTTATTAATGTTTTCTAGTGACTAAATCTCCAAACAGTACACAATATAGAATTATGTGTAAATAGGTACACCTTCATCTATTATTTTAACTAAAAAGCTATTTATGGAATTACATTATCCGAGTTCACCAACGCCAGTTGTAGAATTGCTCAAAATAAATTTAATCCTGCCCTTATGAATCGGCCATATTGATACGACACTTAGCCCCGCCTAGTGATACCGTTTTTCGCTGATGAAATTAAATAGTACGAGCGCCTCCTTCCCTAATTCTAACTCGATGGTATATGGGGGCCAAGTTACGAGTTTTTCGTTCAAGGTCAGAAGATATTTATGTCGCGCGCATTGTTGCCGATGCCGTGTGTTGGTTTTGTTGGAATTTCTATTTTTGGGTGTTGCTGATTGCGATGTGACAAGGTACATATTATCTAAGAAGGGGTGCATCGCGATTTAGAAAAAGTAACTAGGTACCTACATATTTTAAGATAATTTAAAAAAAAAA
This sequence comes from Polydrusus pterygomalis, assembly GCA_963969555.1. NCBI lineage: Eukaryota > Metazoa > Arthropoda > Insecta > Coleoptera > Curculionidae > Polydrusus > Polydrusus pterygomalis. The sequence goes on along the minus strand of OZ018376.1, from coordinate 154,987,912 downwards.
TTATTTAATGTACATTTTTTATTCTGGCTAATAACTTATAAAAGGTTTTTAAAAAATCCTCGCTTCGGGCAAGCCGGCAACATCGTGCCAAATGCATTTCATTGGTAATATGTGGTTGCATAAGACGTAGTATTCATTTAATTCAATTTTTTAAAAAAATGTTAGAAAATAAAAAAAAATAAGGTATTTTAAAAAAAATCTTGTTTTAGCTATTTATTCTACATTTATAAATTCTGAAAGACATTCTTAGTAAGTATCTAGTAATTTTGTAAAATGTTTGACCGTAAACCCTAATAAATTTTTCCATGTGGTTCACATTGATGTGGCGTTTTATTGTTTCTAGTTAGAGTCAGACCGGTCGGTGGTATTCTTGGTTTGTTTATTATACTTTTGGGAGATCGGGGCGCTTATTTTTTGTAATAATGGATTATAAACGTTCGACAAACAGTGAACGGTGTAAGCGATCTGGTTTTATATTCTGTAATAGTTCCAACTGGCAGTTGTAATGAAACTTGACATTAATCATAATAACATTTGCTTGTTACGGTTAATAAAGCATATCACTAAAAATCAGTACTATAGTTCTCAAAAGTTTAAATGACTTCTCATATGGTATTGTTCTTGTTGTTTAACATTGCATAATATTATGATTATCTATTATGCAACATAGTTTACTAAGATGGTAAAATTCGTACATAGATTATAAAGTTCAATACTAATGATGAGTTGTGCGAAATAAGAATTTTCTATTGCTTTACCTGACATGCAAAATTTAAAAAAAAAACTTAAATACAAAGTAAAATTTTATTGGTACGATTAATAAAATTCAAATTCTGACAGGACAGCTGGAAAGAGGACTCGGACCAACGATGTGACCTGGGCAACAAATAGGTTAAAACTAATACTAAGTAGAGTTGTTAAGAAAAGAACGGAACAGGTTCTCTAGAACAGGTTAGAGATAGCCTGTTCAGTGAACTGTTCTTTGTAAAAGAACTGAACCGGTTCTTTAGATAGACTTATGACAGATGATTGGGGTCGAGTGATGTTAAAGAGCAGGGAAATTGGTGCGGGAGTTGTTCAGCAGTTCTGACCCGGGAACCTGTTGACCTGTTCTATTGTCACAAAAAAAATAGGTAAAAGGTCACCATAGTAGTAAAAAACCGCTTTTTGTTAATCACTTTCAAAAAAAAAAAAAAAAAAAAAGGTCGTCAGTTCCGTAAACAAAGTAAAATCACAGAACACCGCTGCGTTCGCGTGTATGGTCTCCCTGCTCTCTGTTCCCTGTTTCCTGTTCCCTGTTCTCTGTTCCCTGTTCCCTGTTCTCTGTTCGCTGTTCCCTGTTCTCTGTTCCCTGTTCCTTGTTCTCTGTTCCCTGTTCTGCTCCAAAAAAAGAACAAAGAAAGAACAGCCTGTTCTTTTTATTCGACCCGCAAGCCATCTTTCATAAATCACCAATCACACATAAAAAGAACAGGCTGCTCTTTCTTACAAGGAAAGAAACAGGAATGCAGCGGTGTTCTTTACGGAAGTAGCGACCTTTTTTTTTTTTTTTTTTTTTTTAGGAAACTGATTAACAAAAACCTGGTTTTTTACTACTCCCGACCTTTCACTTTTACTTTTTTTTTTCAAGTCAGTGGGCGACAATAATTTAATAATTTATAATCAAAAGAACAGGTGAACAGGTGAACAGGTTTACGGAACAGGTTCCCGAGTGAGAACCGAACTGTTTGAACCTGTTCAGCAATTTACCTGTTCTTTAACATCACTAATACTAAGGCGCGCGGCGATGACCGATCGCTACGAACCACCACCAACGCCTTGTGGATTATAGGTTCTAACGGATACAATTCGTTTTTGGGGACGCTGTTCTGCTTTCTTAATTGTAAAGAACGCGCTTTATTGGGAACAAAATGCGTCGCATTAAGAAGATACAATTTATTGCTTAATAAAATGGCTGTATGAAAAGTAGGTAGTTCATTTTTCAATAAAACTGCTCGTTTCAATGGAACTGATTACTACCAATAAAAACACTGTTCTAGCAAATCGGGAATTGATATAACACGAAAGCGGGTTTGATACACTAGCAATGTATTTAGTATGGGTTAATAAAAAATAAGGTGTCAATACAAACTATGTCTTAGCAAACCTGCGTTGTATTAGATCGTTTTCCTCAGTGTTTGTTATTTTGTTGAAAATAATAATAAAATTATGTATTATATATAATTCAATCATTTCCAATGTCTCCGCTGGTTGCAAGCACTGCGAAATCTGTGAATTTTCTTATCTAACTTTGACCAACCTGCTTGAAGGTGTAAACCATAGCACTCTAGGAGGTAGGTAGGTGTAGAAAAGTCACACTGAGAAAAAAGCCTCCTATTCCTTATAAGAATTCACATATTCTTTATACAACTGTTGCATACTATAATATGTGACAGCAACTCGCTTTCCTACTGTAAGACAACGAAAATTGCTAGAACTAAGCTACCATAGAATGGTTTAATAGCCATTATTGCTCTGAATACGCACAGTAATTATTAAGCTCTTGGGGGTATAGGTAATCTGGTTTTATATAGTACTGTAGTATAGTTCCGACTCGCAGTTGTAAGGAAGCTTGACATTAATCAAAATTATATTGGGTAGCTACGGTTAATAAAGCATATACTTACCACTAAAAATCAGATCTGTAGTTCTCAAAAATTTAATTAGTGATATTGTTCTCGTCTTTAAACATGGTACCTATAGGATTATCTATTATGCAACATGGTTTACTGAGATGGTAAAATCCGTCCATAGATTATTAAGTCCATTACTAATGATGGGTTGTGCGAAATAAGAATATTCTATTGCTTTATCTGACATGCAAAGTTAAAAAAAAACTTAAATGCAAAGTAAAAATAAATTAATTAAAACAGGTATCGGTATACGATCAATTAAATTCAAATTCAGACAGGACAGCTAGAAGACTCCGAACAACGATGTGACCTGCTCAACAAACACGTTAAAACTAATACCACGGGGATGAATGTGGGATTAGGCAACCCGCAACATCTTGCCACCGGATATGTCAGCCACCTGGCCATATTTGAACGTATGTGCAAAAGCAATTGAGACGTACGTGCGATTAAAATTTGACATTGTTGACGTTTCGTTTTCGTAACCTTTCTTTTTTTAGACCGCCTTGTGGAAATGTTTTATTTTTTTTGTGGTTTTTATCGCACCGGCATTATTATTTATGTTAAAAATGTCACTGAAGTTCTTAGTATTTCTCTGAGTAAGTACTAAATATTGTAATATTATTATTAAGCTAAAAATATAGCAGCCGAGAATATTCCATTTACTTCCAAATAATGTTTCTTGGAGGGATGATTTTTTATAACCTTTGAAATTGAAAGTCTGTACCTGACTGTGAAACTTGCTAATTTGTATTCTAGCGACGTAACTAATCAGTATTTATTTGTTTCATTTAAAAAATATGATAAAAATACTAGACTACTTATGCCAGTGACAAACTAGTTCGCTTACTCGATGTAATTCCTCGAGAAATTGTATTGTTTCCTTAATAATAGTGGCATTGCTCACAGTAGGGAATAGTAAGCGTTTCGAAATATTCATGGATTTGGATCGCAGACATCCCCCCACCAGCACATTCATTCCACCACTCCACTCCCTCCCCCACTCCTCCCCCCACTCCTCTCCCCACTCCTCCCCCCACTCCTACCCCCACTCCTCCCCCCACTCCTCTCCCCACTCCTCCCCCCACTCCTCTCCATACTTCACCGTTCACCGAATCCCCCACATATATAAACCCATAAACAAGCACAACAGTTAGTTATCTCTGCTTTGCTATTGTAAAAAGCAGTCATTGTTCAGTTTAGAAAATAATAGTTAATAGTTATTTGTGAACAGTATTGTTAAGATCAGTTTAGTTACACAAGATGTATCAGTGCAGCGATTGCAATAAAACATTCAGCCATCAATCAAACGTGAATAGACATAAAAGGGAATCATGTCCTAATAGATCATCCCATATTAAAAGGAAGAACAACACACAATTATGTGAGATACCAACAAAGAAACTTAAAATAGAGGAACCCCAAAAATCAGAACATCAACCGCCAATTCCTAAACTTATTCTATCAAGATGTAAGGAATGTAATACTTGGTATGTAAAAAATAAACTAAATGCACATTTGCGCTCAAACCATCATAAAAGCAGTTTTAAAAGTGATAATAATGTGAAAATTTTAACTTCAGCGTTTAAAAACAGAATTATATCATACATGTTACTTCCATCTCAAAAGTATGTAGACATTGAAGAATTTTTTGAAACAGTGAAACAAAAGTTTGTGAGTTTAATTACAGAACAGTTAGTTAAACATAAGTGTATTAAGATTAATGTAGAATTATTTGGTAGCTATATTTTACAATCAAAAGAAACAATAGAAACCAAATCATTTAATACAAAAAATAAGATAATATCATCTACGATTGATTTAAGTGGAATTTATAAGGATTTCTTATCTGAAATTAAAGAGAAAGTTTCAATATTCGCAGAAAATGGGTCAGGTTGGGCTTTAGAAAAAATACTGCATTTAGAAATTAACATAAATAAATTTAATCCACTTGGAGCATCTTCATATATTTCTTTACCAAAACAAATTACATTAAAGGAAGCAATTATCAATGTAAAAAATGATGATCCATATTGTTTTGCGTGGAGTGTAATAAGTGCTTTGTATCCTGCTAAAAATAATGTTGCTAGAATGAGTTCATATCCCAATTTCTTCAATGCTTTAAATTTACAAGGAATTGAATTCCCAATGAAGCTAAAAGATATATCAAAGTTCGAGATCCTAAATCATATATCTGTAAATGTTTACGGTTTAGAGTGTGTTTATGAAGACAGTAAACAAAAATATGAAGTTGTTGGTCCCATGCATTACACTAATAAAAAACTACCATTACATGTTAATTTATTGTTAATAAGCGAAGGTGAAAAAAATCATTACTGTTGGATTAAAGATATGTCAAGATTACTATCATCTCAAATCAATAAAAATTCTCATAAAAAATATTTTTGTGATGGTTGCTTAAATTATTTTACTTCCATACAAAAACTCGAAATTCATCAAAAAAATGATTGTAATCATTTGTATACAAGAGTTCCAACCAATGATATCAAAATTAATAAATACGGACAACATATACCAGAAAATATACTACAGTTTCAAAATTTCCAAAGACAGCTTAAAGTTCCTTTTGTAATATATGCAGATTTCGAATGTTTCTTGAAACCTTTACAATTTGAACAACCAGAAAATGATTTGGATTCCTATACACGTAACACTTTTAAACATGAACCATATGCATTCTCTTATTTCATTAAATGTTCATATGATGACTCTCTATCAGTATTAGATTCTTATTTTGGTTTAGATGCTGCAGAGGAGTTTTGTAAACGAATTGAAGATCATGTACATAGAATTTACAATAACTGTCTTAAACCTATAGTAAAAATGCTTCCTCTATCAAATGAACAGAAATCAACTTATAAATCAACCAATATTTGTCATATATGTAACGAACAAGTTGAAGAAAACGAGAAAGTAAGAGATCATGATCATTTAACTGGTGAATTTCGAGGTGCAGCACATAGCATATGCAACTTAAATTTCAAAATTCCATATTTTATCCCCATATTTTTTCATAATTTAACGGGTTACGATAGTCACCTGTTTATTAAGCAGTTGTGCTGTGAAAAAGATGACATTGATGTCTTAGCACAAACCAAAGAGAAATACATTTCATTTTCAAAATCAATTCTGGTTGATAAATATAAAGACAAAGACAATAAAGAAAAAAATGTATTTGTTAAAATGAGATTTTTGGATTCATTTAGATTTGTTGCATCCTCATTAGAAACGTTTGGTGAAAGTTTAGAAACAGATCAATGTATACAAATTCAAAAACATTTTCAAGATTCCAACCATTTCAATGAAATTCGAAAAAAGGGAGTGTACCCATATTCTTATGTTGATTCATTTGAAAAATTGTATGAGAATCAACTTCCAAGTATTGATGATTTTTATGATAAACTACGCGATGAATCTATAGATCCATTAGATTACAATAGAGCGACTCATATTTGGAACTTATTTGATTGTCAAACCTTAATGGATTATACAAAAATTTATTTACTATCTGACGTTCTCATATTAACAGATTTTTTTGAAGCATTTCGAAATGTATCTATAAATAATTTTAAGTTGGATCCTGCACAATATTATACATTACCTGGTTTAAGTTGGGATGCTATGTTAAAAATGACTAACGTCAAATTGGAATTATTAACTGATATTGATATGTTACATTTTTTTAAGAATAGTATAAGAGGTGGAATTTGTCATTGCAGTGTTCGAAAAGCTGAAGCAAATAACCCATGTCTTAAAAATTATGATTCTGATAAACCAACTTCATTTATTATGTATTTAGATGCAACTAACTTGTATGGACATAGTATGAGTCAATATCTCCCAATAAGTGATTTTTCTTGGATGTCAATGGAAGAAATAGAAACCCTTGATGTGATAACAATTGATGATGATGGTGAATATGGATATGTTTTAGAAGTAGATATAAAATATCCTCAAGATTTACATGAAAAACATAATGAACTACCATTTTTATCAGAAAATATTTGTCCACCAGATTCAAAACAAAAGAAATTAATTTGTGATTTAAACAATAAAGAAAAATATGTAATTCATTATCGAAATCTTAAACAAGCTATTCGAAATGGATTGAATGTAACTAAAATTCACAGAGTAATTAAATTTAAACAGTCAGCATTTTTGAAACCTTACATTGATTTAAATACTGAAATGAGAAATAAATCCAAAAACAAGTTAGAAAAAGATTGTTACAAATTATATAATAACGCTATTTATGGTAAATCTTTGGAAAATATTGATAAGCGGGTTGATATAAGATTAATCACACATTGGGAAAATATTAGACAAAAGCAAGGAGCGCAAACACTGATAGCTAAACCAAATTTTAAAAATCGGTTAGTTTTTAACGAAAATTTTGTTGCAATACAAATGGAAAGAGTTAAGGTGAATTACAACAAACCAGTTTATATTGGATTCTCAGTCTTGGAATTATCAAAAACTATAATTTATAATTTTTATTATGATTACATCAAAAGTAAATATGGCGACAAAGCAATATTATTGTACACTGATACCGATAGTTTGATTCTCCAAATAGAGACGCCAAACTTTTATGAAGATATTCAGAATAATTTAGATAAATTTGATACTTCCAATTATAATGAAAATAATATGCATAACATAACTAAGAATAAATCTGTATTAGGACGTATGAAAGATGAGTTTGCAGGTCAACCAATTTTAAGTTTCTATGGTACAGGTGCAAAAGCTTACTGCGTCAATTTAGAAAATAAATCGGAAAAAAAAGCAAAAGGTGTGAAAAAATATGTTATACAAAATTTAATTACTAAACAAGATTATAAAGATGTAGTTGAAAATTCAGAAACCAAGTTTAGAAAAATGAATGTATTTCGTTCAATCCTACATGATATGTTTACTCAACTAAAAAATAAGGTTGCTTTGTCCCCAAAAGATGATAAACGATATATAATTCAAGACTCTTTTAGAACCCTAGCTTGGGGGCACAAACACATTGACATTTTAGAAGATAAATCCAGAACTGATGATCCTGATGTTAATAATGTTATCGATATTTTACGAAATCTAGTTCACGATGAATATAAAACCTAAGAACTTAACAAAATTATTTTATTTTTAAAATGATGGTCCTACCTGTAGGTGTTCTTTTCCTATCAGCGTTTATTAACAATACTTTATTCATACAAGTTAATCCCAATGTTCAAGATACATTTATTTGTTTATCGATTAATAATGCAAATAATGATAGTTGGCCATCAACATGGAAAAGGATGGATATAAGTAATGGATTGTTTACTTATAAAATAAATGATCATGTAATAAATAACTCATCCACTGTAGAGTATAAGTTAAGGATATATTATTCCAATAGATCGCATGCACTAACAGAGAAATGGAATCAATTGTATAACAAATTACATATGGAAGAATGTAATATACGCACATGTATAATATTTGTAATAATATTTTTTATATTGTTTATGTGTTTGTTGGGATATGTATTATTTAAAGCATATTTGTATTATAAATAAAAAAATGTAAAACATATTTTGTAACTATTTTATTTATTCATAACAATTTTTATAACGATATAACAATTTCACATTAGCTAAGGCGCAGTGCCATGGATTCATATTTTTATGAAAATAACACTCTGGAATCGTCTTGAATTTACTTAGTTTGGGTTCTCGACCAATAGGGATGTTATAAATATATTCTTCATCTAAAAACTTTTTGAGAAAGTTTGACTTTTCATTCCCCTTTACATAAATTTTTGGTGAGTGGTAGTATGATAAGGTATGTTTTAAAATACTATCAAGTTCATTAAGTTCAATATTTCCACAATCCCAATCCAATCCATGATATTCTTCACTCCAATTAACTACTTTTAAATCATCATCAGATAACATGTTTCTTTTAAATGGGGATTTAAACAAATAATTTGAACAACGAATCCCATCATAAATGCACACCTCCTTTGGAATGTAACCAAAACTGCAATTATATCCTTGAATGTCAAGGAAAACATTGGTCTCATTTATGGTTACTATCTGATGTTACTAATGCTCCTCTATCATTTATATCCCCCCACATTACAGCTTCCCCCTCTACATTTTTATTGCTTATTTAAGCAGACAGTTCAAGTTGCATCAACATTAATTTCACAAACGTTGTCTACACATAACCTACAAAAATGGCAAACTTTTACATTGATACCATGTCCTACAATCCTCAACAATCCAAGAACGAAGAATTTAGTCAGAAACGTAATGGTGCTCTCATCAATGAAAGCATGTACTACCTCAACAAATCCAAATCCAAATGGGTTAGTGTTGGATTTTCGTTAGAGAGAAAATATGAACCGGTTATTAAACTCGGCGGAGTCAAGTATAACCAAACTGTTATCCTTAATGAAGATCAATGGATATCACTTCTAAGTAATGAAGGATATATGCAAAGCTTCATGTGCTCTAACACTTTTGGATGGCAACCCTTGCAGACAAAAGGATATGAAATTCACTTTGTTCACCATTACAAGTCAAGAATAATCAAGATTGTACAAGACGGTGGAAACGAAATCTTCCTTGCTGGTGACACCATAAACGAATTAGTTAAATTATCAAATCTGATTAAATATCGTTTGGATATTTTAAAATCACAAGAATTTTCGAAATATTATAATATTCTAGTTAGTGGAGTTTCCATGAAAAATGGTGATTTACTAAAAAATGTACATGATGTTATTTCACCTATATTAAACAGCGCAAATGTTTGTTGCGTGTTGGAATTGTTAAACTTTTTCTCTGATTGTGTTGTAGAGGATGTTGAATTATTTGCTTGTAACGAATTTGTAAAGAATTGTATTGAAAAATAAAAAAATATTTGGAAGTAATTTGTAATTTATAAATAAAAAACATAAATATATTTATTTGTTTTATTCAATCATTATTGTATCATTATATAATTTAAAAACATTGGATAATGCGCAGATGCAGGATGATTTGGAATGATAAAAACAAGATGATTCTGCTGCAGTTAAAGGAGGGTAATCATCAAGTTCAATCACCGTGCATAGGGAGTATTTTTTTATGTATAAAGACTTCTCACTTCCTTTCACATACACACGATCCACATTTTCTGTTAGGTTTTTGATAATTTCAGAAAATTTGTGAATGGGTGTATATCCTTCACACCATGGAAGACAATGATGATTTTTCATTAACCAAACAGCTTGTTGTTGCAAGTTTGGTGGTAAATATTTCATGTTAAATGGGGGTTTAAAAACGTAGTGACATATTTTTTTTCCATCATAAGCAGCTAATTCCTTTGGAACAAATTTGTTGTTTTCAATTTTGAAACCTTGGACGTCGAGAATGAGAAAATTCATAATTTCAGATGTGAAAATTGTTTAATCAGCGATTTCTGATCAGAGTATTCTTGAATTTTTTGTTTCAATAGCTTCAATTCTTTTAAAAAGTATGATAATCGTTGTTCTAGCGTCTCAATCATAATGATGGAAACAAACCGCAAACCTATGATTTTATAAAGTGTCTTAGAGTTGTCTGACGTTTTTGGTTAAAGGATTATATGTAAATATTTTGTCATGCATAATAAGACAATAAGCTGATACTTTGTTAGTTAGATCCTCTTGTAATTCAAATTCAATTCTCATAACAACAGGTCCTGTTTCAATGGATTCTTTTTGATGGGAGCAATCGATATATGTTATGGGGGCATTTTCTTTAAATTCCTTTGGAGAAAAAATTGGTTCCGGCGTTAACCCATAATAGGATTTTTGGAAACTTGCAAACATTTCATATAATGTCGCAAATTTATTTTTTTCAAAGTCTAAATAGAGATCATTGTAGGGATATCTTTCAGAATTTAAAAATACTTTGATGTTTCGCAATTTAATATCAGAGAATTGTGACATATCAGATATTGCCTTATCTCTATAATCTGTCTGAAAGCAAATCCCTATATGTCTTGGGGTATTGATCTTTGTAGAGGTTTTGACAGGCCAATTATGACGACCTGTTTTAAGTAGCTCCGGATATTCTATTAACTCCCAACTTCTAAATGCAATTGTTATGTTACTATTTCTATCAATTATTTTAGTTAATGCTAGTTCTTGAGGAATCGCTACTGATATATGCGGTATATTCCAAGTCAACTTAGTAAGTTGAATTTTCGGATTTTGATCTACAGTATTAAGTGTAGCATTTTTGTCGGAATTATCTCTTACTAAAATAAGTTCTTGTTTACCATTTAAAATTATTTTTTTATAATCTTCGAAAAATCCCATTAAAAATTTAAGAGGGATGCAAACATTAAAGAAACCAGTGGTAGCATCAACCACTTGTGAGTTTCCCATAGGGAACCAACCAGCGTTTTTTAGTTTATTGCATTGATTTTGATTATATGATAAATAACCTTTTATTGTTGATGTTATCCCCACATCCCTCACTGAATCAATTGTAACACCATTTAAAGTATATCGCATCTCTTTAAAAAGAAACGCTATTCCGTTATTAATTAATTTCATTGTTTCAGAAACAGTATTATCATCTTTTGTTAGTTTTCCCTCTATATAAAGGAAGCTTTCGGATGGAAGTGTATATTTTTCAACTTCATGTATAGGTATTGTAATTTCATCATTGTTTCCTAATTTTGTTGGTAAATATGGTTCATAGGCATGAAACTCTGAATGTACAATAGAGTTATCTATAAACAGATCTTGTGTTATGTTAAGAATATCCATTATACTAAAACTTTAAGACCTAATGATTTTAAAAATGTTTTATTTTTAGATGTTATCCTATGAAAGATTTTCTCGCTACTAATCTTAGGTTTATGATGTATATTCTTCTTATAGTTTTTAATTATTTTTGTTGGAAAACTAGTGATATTTTGATTATAAAATATAACCATTATACCTCTTTAATATGCAATCTTATTGTTACGATCTCGTTCCGAAAATCAACAATGTTAAGGTCTTGATCTATTATTTTTATTGTTATTTTATCTATTACTTTTACTGTGACGGGAAAATAAATTATATTCTGAGGACTTTCTATTATTTTGAATCCAGGACTAACATTAGGGAAAAACTGGTGAATGATGTGTACAGGCTTTCCGTTCAGATAGGAACCCTCAGCGATACTGCAATCTATACATAAAGAATTAACTTTTATAATCTCTGCAGGGTTTTCTGATGTTTTTGGAGATCCATCACCCTTTAAAATTCCATTATTAAAACCCAAAATTTTTCCAATTGCACCATCTTTAAAAATAATATCGACGGATGAATTAATGACTGATTTTAACGTGTTGTTGTTAGCATATAAATAAAACGAAATATTTTGTTTTTTAAACTCGTTTTGTAGATATTTGTTAATGTCTTCCATTTCATAACTACCTGTCGGAATCGTTAGAAATTCATTATTTTTTCCAAAATACACCTTGTTATTACTTTCATCAATATTTGGTATTGCATTAAAAGTTTCAAAATTAGTTAGACCGATAACATAAGATAAGTCGGGATTTAAGTAAATAGGCGGATGAAAATTTGCTTGAAGAATGGCGGAACTGTCAGAAAGAGCTATAGTAAACGACATGATGGTTGCAATAAGAATACAAATTAATTGCGCTTACACATTGTTATAAATAAATTGTAAAGATAATTGTCCGCATACGTAGGTATCGAAAGATTGGTATTCATCATAATTGTATTTAATATTATTTTCACTACCATCGCTAAGAAAATAAGTTATAACTTCTGTTGGTGGTCTTAAATTACCAAAACTATCAAAGTAGACTATGTTTCTATTGTTCTTAATATATGCTGTCCAATGAGTACCATCACCCATTGCATTATCTAAATTAATAATACCTGTTTCATGTTTTTTAATTTTCTTAGGTAATTTATTTCTCATAAAGACACCTCTAAAATTTGGCAACTTTAGTATTTTAGCATATTTTAATAAATCTACATTAGTCAAGGGTCTGCGAGGTAGCAATTTTAACAGTTTTTTGAATATGGTTTCAAATATAATCCACAACCCTTTTTATAAGGATGAATATATAGACCTTTTCCGATCGATATTTTCTCCATAGCTTTGTTGTGTCTTTTTTGTTCATCTAATTTGTTTTGCGCGTTTTTAGCAGCATTTACAGCTGAAGCAATACCAGCAGCACCACCACTTAGGGCTCCTAAAGCAGATAGACCTGCAAAGATTGGTATTAATGGTAAAATTCCACCAGTTTTAGGAATTGGAATAATTCTTTGTTTTGGAACTTGTATTTTTGATTTTGTATTTTTAATTGCTGATAATGCAGCGGATGCGATGTTTTTAATGTTACTAAATTTTTTTCCAACTATTCCTTTACGAGCTTTCTTGACAACAGTGTTAAAAGATATTTTACCTCCTTTTTTCCTCATTCCCATACCAAGCTTTCTTTTTGCTTTCATTATTCCAGCAACAACCAAAGATGAAATTTTTTCACCAAAGTTTGCGTCTGAAGCTTTAAATCTATTAAATGCTTTTTTAGCTAATACTTTATCAGCCTCGTGTCTATTTTCAATATCTGTATGTTTCGAATATGTGATATCGTGTTCCTTACACGCTTCGTCTAATTGATTTATTCCTTTATCTCCTCGTGCAAGTCTTTTGTTTAATTTCGTACCTGGACCACAAAAATTATATGAAGGGATATGGAGTTCTATGGGTAATTTATTAATTAATGAATTTATTAATCCACTTCCTTTCCTCTTACGCTTCTTAGAGTGAATGTTAGTATTGCTATTGTGTTTAATCATTATATATAAATGATTGAAATATATAAATGTTCTTACTTAAATAGAGATATTCAAACAATGAAGATTATAAAACAAGATTTTTCTTTACCAATAAAAAATTTTGATTTAAAGCAAGATATTTATCGGAAACATGGCCGATTATTTGGAGGAAATTGCAAACGCTGCTTAGTTGTAGGTCCTAGCGGATGTGGAAAAACAAATCTAGTTATTTCCCTTATCACACATGTTAATGGATTACGATTTGAAAACATATATGTATATTCGAAATCCTTAAATCAATCAAAATATGAATATTTAAGAACATTATTTAAACCACTTAAATGTGTTGGTTATTTTGAATCTTCTAATGCTGATGATATTGTTTCACCAAATGAAATAAAACCGAATTCAATCATTATTTTTGATGATATTGTTTGTAGCAGTCAAGCACTGATGAGAGATTATTTTTGTTTTGGTCGACATAAAAATACCGATTGTTTTTATTTATGTCAAACATACTCATCCATACCTAAACAACTTATCAGAGATAATGCCAACCTTTTGATAATTTTTCAACAAGACGCCACCAACTTAAAACATATTTATGATAATCACGTAAATAGCGACATGAACATACAAACATTTAAGGATCTCTGTTCAATGTGTTGGCAAAATAAATATGATTTTGTTGTTATCGATAAAGATAGTTCCATGAATGAGGGACGATATAGAAAGGGATTTGATAATTTTATATCAATTTAACTAGTTAGTTATAGAATTAAAAAAAAATATATAATAAATGTTTTATGTAACTTTTATTTTTTAAATAAATACAATTTAAATTAATTCACTTTTTAATATCCATGAATTGTGTGTTTTATCCATACCCAACCATTTTATATAAACCTTATTTCCTTGTTTCCTCAACACCCTTTCAACCAGATATACGTTTGGATGTTTAACTTTTTGCAACTCTTCTGTATAAAATACTCCTTGAATGGATTCATCGTTTTCATCTTTAAGCAAATATGTTTTTGGATTGGTTAAATTAATATCTCTAATTTCAAAAATTTCATTTGACCAATTAGGTGTATACCCTTTTTGAAAAGCTTCCCTATATTTACTGATTCTAACATAGTCTCCCTTCTTAAACTTTGAATTTTTAGGATCGACAGTTTTTATTTTATTATAAGTTGATTTTAAAATTTTCTTTTCATTTTTTTCATTGATATCAATGGGTTTTAATCCAGTTGTTCTATGTTTTGTGGTATTATATTTAACAACGATATCATTTAAAATATTCAACCATTTATAATTTCCTTGTAAACTAAATTGTTTCCACATTAATGTTTTTAAAGTCCTATTGACTCTTTCAACAATGCTAGCTTTTAAATTAGAGAATGTATTGTAATGATTAATTTTATATTTTTGCATTAATTTGTTAAAGTTGGAATTATAAAACTCATTTCCTTGATCTGTCTGCATGTTTTTGGGGGGAGTTTTAGCAAGTTTTAAAATATTTTCCATTGCTAAAGTTACATTTTCTGCGGTTTTTCTTTTAACAGGTTGAATCCAAACATATTTAGAAAATGCGTTTATTACAACCAATATGTAACGGTATCCTTTATTAAGCTTTGCGTAAGGAAGCATTTCAACTAAATCAGCTTGCCATAGGTCATTTAAACTTTTAATTATAACATGACGCCGTCTAAAATTTTTTCTAGCTGGCCTATGAAGCTCATTTACTACAGTTTCTTTAATATTTGCACTCATGATTAGTTTTAGATACTAACATTTTTAACTTAAGTGTCAGCCTTAAATATTATAATTTTTGATATGGATAAGATTTTTTCTTCACTGGAGTTGGATTCGCTTTAATGCATATTTTAGATCTTCTACAACGTATCCTATTTAAGAACAGCAATTTTCTTATTGAATTCAGTTTCTAAGTCATCAATCCGTCGCTCAATCATATTAAACGGCATGCGAATATCACTCACAGTCACACATTTTTCATTAATTGCAGAATTCATTTTTGTCCATAATCTATCTTCAATATTTTTTAAGTCGTATTTATTGTTGTCCTTTTGAATTTCATTTACTTTTTCAGTGGAAGACCTTATCATGTTTAGTAATTTTTCTTCCAATTTTTCAGAATGCAATTTAGCTATATTTAGGTTATTGCTAATTTCTTTCATTTCTATTGAAACATTGGTAAATTTTTCATCTAAAGCATCAAATTCAGTTTTATGAACTAATAATTGTAACAGAGATGGCTCAATTTCAAGTGTTCTTTTATCCATGCGAATGTGATCTTCTTGAAATGTTTTTATTGTTGAACTAAGCTTCTTATTAATACTCTCAATTTTTATTGCTAACTCTTTTTCTAAATCTTTATGAGATGATTCATGTTGCTTAGTTATCATATTTTTTAACACATCATGTGGAAATATTCCTTGCTTCAATGGTTGAATATCATTTATTATTTGGTGAACATTGATTGTTTGCTCTTTAATAGCATCCTCTAAATTCATTATTTTATTAACATTTTCGTCTGCATATAACTTCGCCTTTTTCACAACACTTTTTATTAATTCATCGTTTTCACTTACTCTCTTATTTAAACTTTTAAAATTTCTCTCACTCTCCGTTTTTGATTCAAGTGTGTTTTGAAAATTTTGAATAATTTTGTTTTCTATGTATTTCACATCTTTAGTAAAGTTATCAGTAATTGTTTTCTCAGCAGTTTCAATCACCTTTTTTCCCAATACAGCAGCAGAATAATTAGACAAGTATCGTTTTGAACTATGACTTCCAAATTTGTCGATTGACATTGTTCTAATGATACAAAATTATAATAGTTTGTTATTTTATAAGATAATGTGAGCCTCTCTTAATTCTTCCAAAATTGATACTATTTCATTTTGATGACCAGTATGTCCAGCCATTTGTGATGCTGTCAACAACCTTAATCTATCAATTAGCTCATTTAAATTATCATAATAAACATAATCCATCTTATTTTTTGATAAATTTAACATCGCTCCCTTTCCTGTCACGCTTTTTGTGGATTGTAATCTTGTAGAACGTGGTCTTTGTTGTGGTTTTGGTAACCCTCTGGATGTACTTGGTAGCGTCAAACGATAATCTACTTCCGATGATACACTCCCCGTTTTTAATATACCCTTTTTTAATAAATATGGTTTAATTATTGTTACATATTTAGTGTCGGTTGTTCCTTGGATTTGATTATTAGAATCAAAATTTCGTCTGTATGCATTCGTTCTTTTTAAAATATCCATATAATTTTCCATATCTTTTGTGGAATAACCAACAGGTTGTTTCTTAAATATTAGTTCATATAAACCAGGTGTTCCCTCATATCTAACACCCTCAACCTTAATATCTTTTCCTATAAAGTCTACTTCAGACTTCGCGATTTTATATTTTTCGGAATTAATATCATGATTAAGACCATATTTGTTATCAAATTCACCCTTTGTATCCTTTATTAATTTATCAACAAATGGTCTTATCAACGGATCATAAGCATTCAAATATTCCTGATATGCTGGTGTTTTTGTTATTTCCAAGACACTTTGTTGTATCTCTTCTAAAGTAGGTTCGATTGTTGATTCTTGACTCGAATTTGCTATATCCATGTCGTCCCAAAATACTTCATCATTTTCTAAAAATGATGGCATGTTAGGTGGTAAATATTTATCATAGGCATTTGATTTTCTTGCAATGCGTTCTGGAGGAGTAGGAAATTGAAATTGTTTTATAGGAGTTGAGAACATTTGCGGTAAATAATTTTCTCTTTTAATAAACGGATCTGTTTTAATGTTTCTAATTAGCTCATTCAAAGGTTGAGTAATTGGTTTAAACTCTTTTTCCATACGAATTTCTTTATCAGATAAATCTGATTTTAATGCATTGTATTTTTGTTTAACAGATTTTCTTGTTTTTATTAGCTCTCTTGCTGATTTTTCATCCATCTTTAAGCAAGTTAGGTTATGTACTAGAGAATTGAACTCTAATCCAAAAGTTATATAGTTTATTATTTTGCAGCGGAGAACTTCCAATCTCACTCTACTAGTCATTTGGATTAATTTGTGAAAAATGTTTTCTTATATTATTACATTTTTGAAAACAGGATTAAAAACTAAGAGTAAACTGTAGAAGCCGTTTTTTAAAATCATGAAACGTTAACACGCTATAGTCTAACAAAGTGAAAAAATGTTATTTGTAATATCTCAAAAACGACTACCCTTAGACAAAAATTTCCTTATAACAACTTTACTTGTATTGAATATAGTATTTAAATTTGATATAAAAATATATGGAATCTTATTATAATGTAATATTTTTTTCAATCAGCTTTTGTGAATCACCCTGTAGAGACAAAAATAGTTTTTTCTTATACAACACGCCCTAGGCCACAACTTTTATACACATTTCTTTTATGTATCTGAAATAACAACGAACTTTTTCAACTTATTACAACAATGCAATAAAACATGTTATATTTGATTAACTATCCTAAATAAATAAAACAACATCGAACTGTTTTACAATCTATAAACCGCACTGTCCACATAAAATATTTATTTTTGGTTTGCTTGACATTTCTTTAAACTTGTAAATATGTAAATATGTAAATATAACTAAACTCTATACAAGCTAGAGCGTCGAATGAATTTAGTTTAACTCCGCTTGTATTTATATCCAACCAAAGTAGAAAAATTCATTTAAACACGCAAACAAGAAATGTAGTTAAAAATTAAATTATTTTTAATGCAACTAAAAATGTGAACTTGCATACGACTAATCGATTCTAAATAACTATCCTGTCATATAATTAGTAACGTAGATCATCGCATTAAAACAGGTATCGCCCTTTCTTCTTTGTGTACGTATTCTTAAAGTAATTATTGATTTCGCGAATGACGACATACCATCAGCTTGTGACGTCTATAAAGACGATTGAAGATAATGAATGCTGAAGCTCTGATCTCGTTTTAGATTGCCATAAGCTGTATGTGTATAATATGCAATTATATGTGTGCGTGTTAAGCGGGATATGTAAAAAAATATTAAAAATAATTAGTGAGGTTTTATTTAAAGTAATACATAGTATAGTTAACTTTTAGGTGTTGGATTAAGTAATGTATATTATCTATTAGATATTCAAATTTATTTTATTACAAAACATACAGTTTCGTATACTTGGAACTGTCCCTTCAAATTGAGTTATGCAATCCAATCGGTAAAAGTGACTAAAACAAGGTAGAGATAAACGTAAATCCATATTATTTTTATAGCTGTCAGGTAGTTTCCCCCAGATATTCAGAATTTCATAGCAAGTTGCATGTTTTAGTAAATAATCCAACGGCAGCATTTTTAATTCATCCCTAGAAAAGTCAACTAATTCTTTCTCTCCATTTATATGTGTCAACATAATGTCCACAGAAGGACAACAATTATTCATTTTAGACATGTCTATACTTCGTTGTTTTAAGCTTAATTGATATTGGTTTGATAACTATTATATATATATATATATATAGAAAACATATAATAGATAGGTAGAAGGAGGATATCTGTATCTTTGCGATTTATAATCGGGTTGAAACTGTATATGTCTGTAGATTCATGGATGGTTGGTAAGGTGATATCCATGTATCCATGGGTATGGATATGGATATATTTATAACTGGTTGATTGGTGTTTTGGTAGGAGGAATGGGTATGTTGGTAGGGGGAGGAGTGGGGGGAGTGTTGTACTGGTAGGAATGGGTGTGGTGGTAGGAGTGGGGGGAGGAGTGGGGGGAGTGTTGTATTGGTAGGTTTGGGTGTGGTGGTAGGAGTGGGGGGAGGAGTGGGGGGAGTGTTGTACTGGTAGGAATGGGTGTGGTAGGGGGGTGTCTGCGATCCAAATCCATGAATATTTCGAAACGCTTACTATTCCCTACTGCTCACTTAGAAGATAAATTTTTAAATATTTATGGAAATGAATTTCAAAAATTTAACTTCTGTGAGCAAGACGACATATGTAATGAAATTGTTAAATTATATGTTCGATTAACAGTTTACAAATATTTAAGAGATAAAAATAATCAAAATCAAACTTTAAGTGCTGGACACTATAAAAAGCATAACATTTTTAATAAAAGTAAAGTTAATGACCCCACTAATAAAAGATTTAAAACCAATTAAACAATTTTCTCAGTTTCTATTTAAAAATAATTCTTGTATTAAAACATATTACGTATGAGATTATTCTGCCCAATTTTTTTTTTGTTTCATGTTAATGCATACCTACAAGACTAGCCCAATGTTGACCTCCACCGGATTAAGACTTGCCCCACATGAAGACCTAATTTTAATAATGACCAGCCCTATATTGCAAAATTGAAAAGCATGTGATTCTAAACTTGTACCTACTAAGAAGGGTGATATAAGAATCACTGGTGGATACCTTAGATGCTTCCTTGGCTTATATTTTTGTACGGGCCCAGGAAGTTAGTCGACTCTGAATACCACCTTTAATCCCTTGGGAAACTTTTATTTTTGATAGTACAATGTTCCGTAACTAGTTCGTACCAGAAGTTCATATAGTTATCAAAAATTCGTCTTGTGTTAGACTCATTGGAAGTTATGCCTAAAATTGAAATAAATTATAAACAAAATATGGTCGTTTTTTTTTAGAAAAGTCTTATTGTTTTTTATTGTAAATTAATTTTTTAATGTTGTTTGCTTTGCTGTTTTTAATCATCTAGAACAAACATAATTTTTCTCAGAAAATTAAGAAGCAAAGTAAACAAACATTAAAAAATTAATTTACTAACATAATTAAAATTCAGCATTCCCCCCTGCCTTCCTCGCCCCCCTGCCACCTAAGATGGCGATCGGTTAAACGTCATTCCCGTTTCGTTCAATTAACATGCAAATAACGTTTCTCTTAGTTGGTGTTTTGTGACTAATACTACGGCGCGCGGCGATTGCCGAACGCTTCGAACCCCCACCAACGTCTTATGGATTATAAGTTCTAATTTCTAATGACAATTCGTTTTTGGGAACAAAATGCGTCGCAATGAGAAAATACAATTTATTTCTTAACAAAATTGCTTTATTAAAAGGAGTTCATTATTTAACAAGATTGTGCTGCTAGTGGAGCTGATTACTATCAATAAAAACACTGTTCTAGCAAATCTGGAATTGATGTAACTCTAAAGCGGGTTTGATACACTAGCAATAGGGAACTTGCATGAAAATTATATTTGAAAAATGATGCTCTTAAGCGTCAGCTAATATCATCAAAAGACCCACAGTTCACAAGGAAATGCTTTTTTTTAATCCTCTGGAATAAATACACTGATAAAACAGTTTTCCTTTAAACAAATAAACTGATTTATTTGCCGAAGAAGTATTGGTGACAAATAAATCTGATTTGAATTAACTCAGTTTTATTTAATTAAAATTTGTTAGAGTATTTGTTTTTATTTGTAAAATGATTTGACTGTTGGCGGATTTATGTCAAACAACGCAAGTTTTAAAATAAATATCTAAGCAATAAACTACAAGAGTACAAAATCCAAATACTTTAATATTTAAGCGAAATAATCCCGTATTAGAAACTAAATACCGTTACTTCTAAATTAAATCATTATTAAACGAACTATTTCAACAACTTGGTCATTTAACTTCAATAATTAGGTATTAAAATCAAATACTTAATTATTAAAAGCTAATGCCATGATGCGCCGTTTACGTTTGGACCTGTCGACCTAACTTTTACTTTTGTCTTTCGCCGCCATTTTTCCAGATAGCTATACAACTATACAAAGCACACCTCGTCGCTGCATCTTAGAAGTGAAAACCCGCAGTGAATTAAAATACCTATCAAGAACTCGGCTAATGAATCAAAAAATTAATAAACAATCTTGCTTTAGTTCAGCTCTGAAACAGCCCGCACTGTGAAAGTAGTATCTTACTCAAATGGGTTATCGCCCACCATACTTTCCAAGGTAGGAAACGATTTGGATATTTTAGTTATTCCATGATATGACTCAATAATACTTATTAATTTACATATTTAATTACTCAATTGCAGCCAATATTGACCAAATCGATGATAAAAAAGTATTAATTCAATAAATATAATCCGTTAAAAGATATAAAGTCTGTTCATTGACCGCTGACCATTACGTCATATTCTCCATATTTGCGGTACGTCGTAAATTAGTTCAGTCAGTTTGACTTGCCGGTGGTAAAGGTTATGATTTTTCTTAGGCTTGATCTACATGAAGACGGATGGATAGGTAATTTTTATTAACACAAAATACTTTTAAGAAAAATTACTTAACGTAGTAGTTATTTGTCTAATTTAATATTTTTTTTTTTTTCAAACTAACACTTAAGAGCTCTCCATCGAGCCGTTAAAACTGCGTTTTTATCGTGAAAACACGTACCCACGTTCCAATCAACTGAGAAGTTATCGTACCCGATTAAATAGTTTCGAAAGAAAAATTGGAAACCTAAATGATCCTCGCAAAGTGATATAATTTTAGTTTTTTCAAAAAAGAAATTTCAAAGAAATTATTGAGATGTAATGTTGGCCATAAAACTGTAGTTTTTAAAATATCTTGATGTTGCCATTTTGGCCTTATTCAAAAAAACTAAAACGAGCATTTTGCCCACATCCCTTTAGTTTTAAATTCTATTTAGTTTTTTTTTTACTGTTTCTCTAGTTCTTGACTGGAATATAAACCCCAGTTGATGGCGAAAACTAGCGAGTATTTTTAAATTTTTGGTTTGCAAGGTTGTATTATTATGATTTTATTTCTTTAAGCGTTAAGTTAATACAGTGGTATCAATTTTTTTTGAAGATTGATATGTTAAATTATCAGCTTGTTAATACATTTAAAAAAATGTAATGTAACATGTATTTCTTAAACTATTTTGTTTTTAGTTCTGACTTATGCCTATACAACAACTGGTAATAGTTTTTTTTTAATTAGTATAGTTTGTGCAAACACTTTTTCACATTATTTTACTAGTTTTATGATGGATGTTGCTCAGCGATTTTGTTTAGATTTTCTGATGTTTATTCTAACTATGTAATAAATGCATTGAAACAACAATCTTTTAATTTTATTTTACCTTATATACCAATTAGTATAAGCCATTGCGACACTAAAACAATAAAATACAAACCTGTCACGATATTATTTTAAAGTTTAGTTGTTTAAAATTAGAACTTTACTTTTTATTTTTCTGTTTATTGGATAGAATAGGGGTAGAGGGATTCATTTCAGTAAAATCAAGGATATGTTTCAGTGAAATCAACAATGTATTTAAAACAAATAACTTAAATTGTTAAAAGGAAATAAATGACTGTGATCGCAAATAAATACTTAACAAAAATTAAACAAATATGTATTTCAATGAAAAAAGTTGTTGTGACGGCAAATACATATTAAACAAAAGTAAACAAATAAATACATTTCATTGAAGTTAGGAGAAATTTAAATAAAATCAATATTTGCTAAAATCTTGTAAAAAGTGAATAAGTCTAAATAAAAAATTATTTATACCAAATCGAATAATAGTAAAACTTTAAAAAATTTCGTGGTACAATTCGAATACATAATTGTTTGGCTAATAGGAAACAAATATTTATTTGAGTGAATGGCAAATTTTTTTAAATCAAATAATTAATTCTATCAGTGTAGAAGCGATTAAAGTTCGCTTGTGACGTCAACGCGTACTACAATACATAGCGCGAGAGCGGGTTATGCATACTTCATGACGTCGCATGGCAAACTTTAATTATTTATAAAAAATTAAGGAGTGATATTTAAGACGTGATATTTTGTATATGTTGTTGTTTGGTGTGGTTGAATATGTTTATGCAACAAAAAAAATTTATGCAAGTTCCCCATTGATTTAATACGGGTTAAAAGAAAATAAGCTATGTCTTAGCAAACCTGCTGTATCCGATCATTTTCTTCAGTGCACAATTCGAAAATTGCGTTTTAACAAATTCCGAATATAGACCAGGGTCGATCATTTTTGAAACCAAAAAAAATAATAGTAGGATGAAACCCATTGGAAAAGGAAGAGACTATAACAAAAATGAAAGGAAAAATAATTTACGGGCGATCCGAGGTCGGGAAGTGGAAGGGGGTGAGTTTTTAAGGGTAGAAAACTAATTATCTCGATTTTCGGCAAAACTACAAGTCCTATGGAAAAACGTTAAATCGTAAAGTTGTAGGTAATAAAAAGATCTACAACTATTGTATTTACACTTTTTCACATTAAAATTTATGTGAAAAATTGAAATAACCAAGTTTTTGGTTTTTTATTTTTATCTTTCACAAAAATATTTTTTTTATAAAATTTGGTGAAAACTTACCTTTTTATGTCCCAAACACACTGTAATTTTTTTGATTTAGAATATTTATTTTTTCACCTTATTTTCAGTTAATATCGAAAAAGCACCCTAATTTTCAATCGAAAATTCTCATGTCAAAATATCTGCTTTTTTAAAAAAGTTGGTGGGCTTTTGTTGGTTAAAATCTCTACTTTCTGATGGTGTAAAAAAATATTCATTACTATGGTAAATGTGTTGAAATCCCCTTTAAATCCTACCATTAATTTTATTATATTTAGAACAACTATTTTCGCATGTTTTTTGCGATCTTTATGTTTTATGGATTTGTAATTTTTTCGTTTATTAATGTAACATGGAATCTTACGTTTTTCGAGTAATTAAAGTATACATTTTAATAAATAGCTCAAAATTGTACATAATGATTAAAAAAAAAATATCGGATTAGAGTTTTTTCGTTTCTTTGCATTTTTTAAGAACATTTACCAATATTAATGTATATTTTTTTACACCATCAGATAGTAGAGATTTTAAGGAACAAAAAAGCCCATCGACTTTTTAAAAAAAAAGCTGATATTTTGACGTGAGGATTTTCGATTGCAAATTAGGGTGCTTTTTCGACATTAAGTCAAAATAAGATGAAAAAATAAATATTTTAAATCAAAAAATTTTTAGTGCGTTTCGGACATAAAAAGGTAAGTTTTCACCAAATTTCGTGAAAAAAAAATTTTTTTTATAAAAGATAAAAATAAAAACCCAAAAACTTGGTTATTTGAATTTTTCACATAAATTTTGAGGTTATACCAAAAAAGTGTAAATACAAAAGTTGTAGATCTTTTGATTACCTACAACTATGCATTTAACGTTTTTCCATAGAACTTGTAGTTTTGCTGGAAATCGAGATAAATCCTTCTCTACCCTTAAAAACTCACCCCTTTCCACTTCCCGACCTCGGATAGCTCGTAAATTATTTTTCCTTTCATTTTTGTTATATTCTCTTCCTTTTCCAATGGGTTTCATCCTACTATTATTTTTTTTTTACTTTTTAACATTTTCAAAGGCTTCAGCCCTGGTCTAAAGGGGCCTACAGACACACGTACATGTATTAGTAGGTACATGTGCGCGCGTTAATGTTCGCCAGTGTGTAGACAAAATACCGACAACAAAACCGACGCACATGTTTCCTGTTCCCGCTTGAATTTATGTACGCACGTATGTACATACATAAACGCGCGCACATGTATAAAGGTGTGGAGACGAAAGTTTGTTTGTTTCACGGATTGTGTCAGTGTCGTGTTAGTTTTGTTGTTGTAGTTTGATTTGAACATGGCGGATTTATGAAGTTTTTCTTATAACACACACGCAAGCCACTGCCAATAAGTTTATTTCATCGTCACTCGACATACTGACACCGCAACGCCTAGAATACTGCATACAAGTACCTGTGTCTGTAGAGAAATGGGATCCACACACATCAACGCGCGTACATGTACTAATACATGTACATGTGTCTGTAGGCTCCTTAATAGGCGAGGTTGAAAAATTGAGCGATGAATTGATGACAATGGGTTTGTTTACTTAAAAAAAGTTTTTAGTAGTTTTATATTTATCCTAAAACTAGCGCGTATCCGAGTCATCGCTCGCCTAATTTAATTATTATAAATTCTCTATTGAAACAAAGTAGCGCGTACCATATACATACCTACTACCCAAAAGAACCTTTAGTAGGTACCCATACTATTTAAAAAAAAGTCTTTAGCGCCATCTTACATTATTTCTTTCTCGTTTAATAAAAATGTCATTTAAACTTTGTGGTTAACTTTGTCCATGAAAAAAATACCACAAACCTCATTATTAAAAAATAAATCAAGTTCATTACAAATCGTTAATAACGCTCACAGAACCTTTCCATGAACTTTGCGTTTATAAACACCTTAGGGGTAGAATTTATTGAAATATTGAAATACGTTAAAAAAGTCCGTCAAAAAATATTTTTTGCAATATTAACTTTTATACCCCTTTTTCACCTCTTTAGGACGTTTCCAAGAAAATAAGAAATACTTGTTTTATTATTAATATTTTAGAGAATTTTTGCCGAGTTTCAAGAAAATAAAAATATTTTTCCAATAATAGGGAACTTGACAAAAATTTTAAATAGGGAAAAAATTCTATAAATCATAAGTACATATATTGTTATGAAACATATGGCAGCAAAAAAAAACAACATATTTCGTCCCAAAAGACCGCTAGAAAGATTTAAAAATGCCCGAAAATTCAAATTATTCCAAGCGGGTAAAAACGCGCTGCTACTAGTCGTGACGTCAAAGGGTATCATTTGTCAGATTTGTGTGTGACATCCACGAAATAGGTTATAGGTTTTCAAAAAATTTGATGATTTGTCAGATTTGACATCCATTAAATGCAGGTGATAGCTTAAAACAACAATACAATAACACGAACACACGGCAATCCAAATGCAAATTGGATCGCTCGGCACCTGTCAGGAGTGTCAGGATGACGGATGACCAAAAGTCATACCCCCTGACGTCATCGGGCTTCGCGCGCTTTAGAGATCGTTTGAAATGCTTTCGACACGCGCGCAACTTTAAAGGATTTTTACCAAGTTATTTTTGATTTTTAAGGAGTAATAATTGGGGAATATTTTTTCAGGCCTAACTAAATCATATTATTGAAGAAAAAAAAATTGGAAAGTTCCCTATTACTTTTATAACCCTTTTCACCCCTTTAGGGGCCGATTTTCAAAAGAATAAGAAATACGTATTTTATTAATTGTATGGTAAAGTTCAAGAAATTCGTAACAAAGTTAGTTTTTTCAATACAATTTTTTATATGTAGCCCCCCCTCCCTTTTTTTTCCACTCACTAAAATCAAAATTTTCGTAAATGCCTAATGTTTATTTATGGGGGAAATTAAACTAAAAGTTGGGGAAATTAAACTGAAAGTCGTCTCCACAAAAATATATTAATGGTTAATTAATGTTTCGATGTTAGAAAGCATCATCATCAGCACCATAAAGCCCAAGTGTCACTCACTTGAAGGAAAATTTTTTAAAATTATTAAAAATATGAAAAGGACGAGTAACTTCTTACACACATGTTTAGTAGTCAGACTTAACAAAGTTAACGAAAAATTATCACTTCATAATGAGAAATTGGAAACTTTCAATTCATTACTTAATGTTCTCGTCCTTTTCATGCTTTTAATAATTAAAAGAAAATGTTTTCATGTGAATGACACTTGGGCCGTATGGTACTGATGATGATGCTTTCTAGCATCGAAATAGAACCATTAGAATATTTTTTGTGGAGACGACTTTGAGTTTAATTTCTCAATATCTCAACAGCTTCACTCTGAGATAAAATTAAAACACGCACTTGCTTTAACTGCTTTATTTTAACAAATTAAGCATATTACCAAATTTCAGCAATATAGGCCACACCCCTTTTTTTAACCCTTAAGAAGTTAATGCACAACTTTTAACTTTTAATAAAGTTTATTTAGAAAACTTTCCAACTATCTTGAAAACTTAAAATTAATTTATGCGATTCGAGACTGTAGATTACCAGGTCGTGAAAAATGCTTAGAAATTTCCTTAAGGGTTAGGAAAAGTAAGTAATAATTTCATTTAAATAATAAAAAGAAACAACATTAACTGGTTTTAAATTAATTTTGAGAATAATATTTTATTTTTTGACCAAAAATAAAAATAGGAAAGAAAGAAAAAACTAAAAGTCGTCCTCCACAAAATTTAATAAAAATAGATTCTTTAGGGGTCTCTACATGTTTCGAACGTAGAAACGTTCATCTTCAAGAGACAGAAAAAACTTATATTGTGCTGATGATATTAGCAGAAGAGAAAATGGTACAAAACCTTAATGGAGCTTTTATGGCATTCAAAAATTGAAATTTAGAGGTGACGCATATAAAAAAGTTTGAGGAGTTAAAACACGCTGAGCATGTGAAGAAAGTTCATTCACCTCCGCTACACGTGGACCGTGGGCGTGAACATAAAAGTATTTTACCTAATTTTCTAAAATGTTGGATTGCATTGCTACTTTCAGTATAGAATCTAAATTAACCCCTCGTGGGGCTATTGGGCTTTAACTCCCAGTACCCCAAAAACCATTATTAACTATTCTGATGTAAGTACTTTCTTTTTTAACCAAAAAAGCTTTATAAAAAATACATAAATTTTACTTTTGATTTTAATTTCTAGTTTTACTTTTACAGATTATGAATTCTACCTTAGATTCTTATTTTTATACTGTCCTACAGACATAGTATCAATGATTTAACAAAAAAATTTTATAAATGATTTAAAAACTTTAACACCTTCTCTTTATAAGGCCTTTTTCTTCTTCCTCTTTTGGTTTGGTTGTTTATATTTCCTTTACCAACATTCTTCACATGCTCAGCGTGTTTTAACTCTCCTCAACCTTTTTTTATATGCGTCACTTCTAAATTTCAAATTTTCAATGCCATAAAAGCTACATTAAGGTTTTATAGCATTTTATCTTCTGCTAATGCCATCAACACAATATAAACTTTTTTTGTCTCCTGAAGATGAACGTTTCTACGTTCGAAACACGAAGAGGCCCCTAAAGAATCTATTTCTATTAAATTTTGTGGAGGAAAACTTTTTGTTTTTCTTTCTTTCCTACATTTTCAACTCCACTTTAAGTACGGACTACTTCTTCTTCATTTAAAAAATATTTATTAATAATACAACAATAAAAAATAAGGTTTCAAAACGTTTTTAGTTTAGAAATTAAAAAAAAACTATATCAAAATGTATTTTGAAGCCGTGTGCAAAATAAATATTTTTACTACTACCTATCTAAACTACATAAATTCTTAAAATTTGGGCATGTCCAACGACGATATCCCAACCATGGCAGTGAGAGAATAAAATAAAAAATAAAATAAAATATGGTAGTCAATTTATTTACCCTTAACAAAGCCAAAGATGCAACTGTCGGGTCATCAAGGAAAATAAATTCTCAGTGCAAGGTATAGAGCCATTTGTACACGTTCAACCGAACAGTTTAAACAGCCACTTTGGAGGGCGATAAATACGAAGTCGGAAGTAAACTCAAAAGGCCACTTTAAAGGAATAAAGTAAAGTTACTTTATATAATTCTCATGGCAAACAACAATTTCCTTCAGATTTAAATATTATATTGTTATACGTCGGAGTCTAAGAAAATGGTGAATATTTTCTATCTAAAGTCAAATTAATCTAGCAACTCGCCGCATCACCTGTCATTAATGGCACCCTGTTGAATTCTGCCATATTTTACGTTAAGCGGTTGGCTACAGACACAGAACCAGACTAAGTTATTTTACCTTCGCCTTCGCCATCTTTTTAATTTTGTAATGGAGTCTTAATATTTTGTTAAGATGTAGCGTAGATACTAATTTTATTATTTATAAAATAAAATATTCACAGACCCGTACCTACCCAAATAAGCATGTGAAAACATTATAAAACTAAACGAAAAGAAAAAAACAATATTTATTTCTTTTACTATTTATTATACAAGCAAAAAAGTAAAACATTTTTAGCGAGGTGTAAGCTGTGGTGCACATTTAATTTAAACACTATATTGGGAACCCTTTTGGTATTCTTACTTTTGTGGGAATTTTATATATGGATATATGGGGTGTCCCGTAACTAAGGGGCTATTATACAGCAACATGAGATGGTGGCCTTATAAATATGTCATTTAATTTCATTACTTATACCGTTAAAGAGATACAGGGCTATCCAAGTAAATATTTCATTTATAAAATTGGCGATGATTTGATGTTAAGCGGATATGAATCAAATTGGGTGTAGTTATGTTTTTTAGGGCAAGAAGGAGGATTCCATAATATGAGTTTGATAAATTCTCGCATATATTTTTTGTCTCTCACGCTTAACCCCAAATTATGGAAGAGGAATATTTTATACGTAAAAAAGTTGTACTTAATAATCTCGATATTTCAATTAGTTCTTGAAATAATTGCGTTTAAATGTTAGATGGCAAGAAAAATTGAAAAAAAAAACACCTTTCATAACGAAACATATTTATTGAAAATTAACCCTGCGTTTTTTTTTGGCGTAATTAAATTTTTAATTGCTAATATCTTAAAACCCAATAAGTTCAGATATAGGGAAACATAATTAAAAAATATTTAATAAGGTAAAATAATTTTAAAAATCAAATTTATTAGGGGGAGCTCCATTAAAATTATCGGAGAAATTTGTGTTTGATTCTAAAATTTTGCAGCAGTTCCGGTTAAACGGGAAGTGAAATAGTTTGGACTCATTCATACAAAATATCTAAAAAGAATTAAAAAATATTTTTACTTTGATACTTAATTGTTTTTGGTAAAAGCAATAAAATGTGTGGATAATTTGACAATTTCCAACACCATTTTCTCGGAAACTCTCTTAAATATGTATATATGATTCGCGTTTTATGCTTAGAATTTTTCGTAGAATGCATATTTCTAAAAACATACAGGGTATTCTATTTAAAATAACTAAGTTGTGTGCATAAGTGATAGTCAGGCGGAATACTGAAAATGTTCGCATAGTGCAACCATACAGTGTGATCAGTAAAGTCCGCCTCATATGGGATTTTTTTAATTAATAGCTTTATTCGAAATTTGACTTTGGCATCAAGTTTTGCTTCGATCGAGATGAAAGTTAAACAAAAAAATAGTAGTCACGTGATTCGCATTATCTGTCAAATTTTAATTTGTTTCAAAAAATAATTCAAAAGTGGGGTTATTTCTGAAAATATCGAAGAAAGTTATTATGAAAAGTTTTTTTGAATGCAGTTTCTAGCCCACACGCATTTCAGCTGCATAATATAATTTTGATTTTTTACACACCACTAAAATTTATTTTCCACTTAATGAACACTTTACTGATGACGCTGTTCTTTTTTGTCCTAATAATATTAAGGTGTATTACTTTCAGACACAAACTACGTTTTCAAAAATACTTATTTTATGAAGTTAGCTTATACAGGGTCAAAAACAAATAAACTTTGCATCACATGCGACCAAATTTTAATACCCCAATTTTGATTTCGTAGAAAAACACACATTTAATATGGCGCTACTTTAAAGAAAATGTATCTGAAATAAAATATTGTCAAAACTAAGAAGTTTTATGTAGGTTGCATTGAGTCTTATTTTGCAAAAGTGGTGCAATTTACAAAATATAGGTAAAAAATCAAAATTATCTTATGCAGCTGAAATGTTGCATGTGGGCTAAAAACTGCATTTAAAAAAACTTTTTCTAATAACTTTTTTTGATATTTTTAGAAACTTTTGAATTATTTTTTGACAAAAAATAAAATTTGACAGATAATGCGAATCACGTGACTAGTATTTATTTGCTTATTTTTCGTCTCGATCAAAGCAGAACTTGAGGCCAAAGTCAAATTTCAAATAGAGCTATTAATAAAAAAAAATCCCATATGATGCGGACTTTACTGGTCACACTGTATAAACTACCAAAATTTCATAGTAATGTTTTATTTTATAAGGTACAAGTTAGGTACTAATTCCATTGTCACCCGGTATTTTTTGCTTAAATGTATATTTTCTAACGAAAAACAAGATTGCCAATTATTGCCTTTATAATGAATAATATCAAAACCCACATTAACTGTTTAATAAATTTTGGAAATAACGAAAAAATGTTGCAGACAACGTCGAATTTAATGTTTGGGTAATGTTTTATTTAAAATATTTATCATACTATTATTTTAGCAACATGCCTCGAAATTATTCAAATGCATTCCATTATGTCTGCTTTATTTGATGAAACGTATAAAACATTTACAATAATTATTTTATTAAAATATAGATTAATCGTCTAAAAAATATGTAGGTATTTGTTTTCGATGAAAACAAGCTGGTTTTAAACAATATTATTTGTAGTTTTATATATTTTTCGGTTAAACGTAAAGAGGAAATACCAATTTGGCAAAAATGTGGTCGTTTTTACGGTAGCTAAGGTTAGGAAAATCAAATTTATTTAAACTTTGAAAGGGAATAAAATAATACTTTTGTCCAAAATTTTTGGTGGCAAAAATAGTTAAATAATTGAAGAGTTATTGTTTGGTTATAAAATTTAACGTATTGATACCTATTAAAAAAAGGAAAGGAATGCGATACGAGGCCAAATTAATGTCAAATGTACAATAGCTATTTATGATATAAGTGTGAAAATAACTCGCTTCGCTCGTTCCGCAAATTTTCATATGCGTGCCTTAAACGAGATATTTTCTTACGTATATTATACAAGATTTTTTCTACGAGCGTGTGAAAAGTTAGACTTTTCACCCGGCGTTGGTGCGTTGTGCTTCCTGGAGAGCGCAATTAGGTTTGATCATAGAGCAGGAAAATTCAAAACAAATTTATAATTCAGAAAAGTAAGAGTCCAAACAATATATTGGAAATTATTATATGGATGTGTTAGGTTTTGTGTTCTGTATATTTCAGATATTGTTAACTATCTCTGACAAAACAAGGTAGTACCCATATATAATTGGTAATATATAGTATGTGACGAAGAGCGGAAAATTTATTGATTAATGGTGAATACCAAGAACATATTATTAACACTTATTTTGTCAGAGACTTAACAATAACTGAAATTGAAATATACAGAACACAACACAAAGC
The DNA here is from genome assembly GCA_963969555.1 of Polydrusus pterygomalis. Classification (NCBI taxonomy): domain Eukaryota; kingdom Metazoa; phylum Arthropoda; class Insecta; order Coleoptera; family Curculionidae; genus Polydrusus; species Polydrusus pterygomalis. The sequence continues at coordinate 154,955,299 of OZ018376.1, read as the reverse complement.
CTAACACATCCATATAATAATTTCCAATACCTATATTGTTTGTACCCCTACTATTCTTTATATTTGAAGATTTAAGTGTTGGCAACTGTGTTTCGGTTAGGGTTTCCACGAATTATTTTGTTTTGAATTTTCCCGCTCTAATCTAATTGCCCACTCCAGGAAGAACGTCAAAGTTAAAATAAAGTTTTCACCCTTTTTTGTATTTTCGACGCAGTCCATCTATGATGTTTATTAAATATTTATTTTCCAAAAATTGTTAAAAAATTTAATATGCGAGTTTGTATTAATTGTTTTGCATCGTTGTTTGTAATTTTACCTTTTTACTTTTTGTTGAAAGATTTTATGTACAATTCCTGAGAAAGTAAGTACCTAATGAAGAGTTTTAATTATTTCTGTAAAGAATTTGTAAATTTTACTATAAAAGTTTATGTATTGCTTTGTAGGATACACTAAAGATGACCGATAGGCCGAAAGCGTTATGCTTTTAATATATAAACTTTTTTAAGACCGACCAGAAAATATACACTTTGTGGACAATTTTTCGTCCACAAAATAACGTTTTGTCGATCAAGACCGGAAAATAAACGTGAATAACCAGCAAAAGATTTTTCCGGTCTCTGTTTTTTTCATTTTTCCAAACGCTCTTTAATAATACAATCTACTTTAATTTCGTTACTATGGTAACAACATTTCGATGTATTGTCGAGTAACAGTTCGTTGATTTTTAATTTGTTGTTTATGTCAAACTTGTTTCGCGAGTGCGCAAATTTAAAAATATGAATACAGATTTTGAATTATCCGACACGGAAAATGAGATTCCGAAAGAAATTTTGGAAGCATCAGCAAGGTAAGCGACTTACGATATATTGCCAGTAAAATTAAAAGCCAGTTGCGAGAAGTCATACGACGCATTTAAAAATTGGTGTCAAGAAAAAAAAGTGAAAAATGTAAAAGAAGAAGTCCTTTTGTCATATTTTGCTGAAAAGTCCCAAAAACTGGCTTTTTGAACATTATGGAACTTTATTTTTTATCTTGTTTTAGTATTGTTAATCACTATGTTATATAAAATAATAAAAAAATTAAATGTATATCGAAGTGTCGGTCTTAAAAAAAATTGTACGTCACGCAACCGAAAATTAGTGTTTCGCAGGTCTCTCCAAGCTTCCTAGAAATGCTTGTCTTGACCTGAAAAACACTACTTTCCGGTCTTGTATCGTAAATTACTATTACACCTAATACACAAGATTCCTTCATCCATTACTTAAAAGGTGTACACAGCCTTTACTACCCTTTTTACATAGAATACCTCCCTTTTAATCAAGAATCGCTCGGAAAAGTCGAGTTAATTTTTTTGAAATGTATTTTTTTTCAAAATAAGTTATTATACAGGATGCACCATAAAATGCTTTCCTTATTTTATGAAACATGTTTTTAATTTTTACATTTTTACATTCTACAATCAATTCTAGACATTTTTTAGAAATCGTACCCTGTACCAATCTTCAACTATTTACGAAATATTAATACTTTAATGCTGGTATGCCCCAATAATACCTTTCTTGACTTAGCAACGTTCTGATCTCACTGTTAAAGATAGTGTTAAAAGTGGAATTTCTGAGGAGAAAAAAATAAATTTATTATTATCACTACAGGAAAATTCTCATAGCTCAAGCACGCAACTTGGGCGTGGCTACGATACTCACCAAACCACCGTAGCTATTTTTTTTTAAAGAGAAGTTGCATTCCTACAAACCAGTAAAATGTACAAGAGTTATTCGACGATGATTCTGATGGGCGACAGCAACTTTACAAAATTATGATTGAGCTAATAGATGATCAAGCATGAATGGCCCAAAGAATTTGTTTTTTAAATGAAGCTAAGTTTTCTTCAAATATTCATGTTAATAGACAAAACTACAAATACTGGGTACAAGAAAATCCTCGCTGGTTCATAGAAAATCACACCCCGTATAATAAAAGGGTTAATATCTGGGCGGACACTGTTGCAAATACAGTAATCGAACCATTTTTTTTTATGAGAGCCTCACTGAAAAACGATATCTATATTTCTTTTGAAATTATCTGGTTTCAGCTCTTGCCACTCTATTTCCAGCTGATAATCCCCGTTATTGTTCAATTATACGGTGTGAGTATAAGTCTGGAAACGGCTTAATAACATCACAATTTACTGGCCGATTTAAACCAAATTTGGTACAGTTGTGTAAGAGGATCTAACGCACCGAATGACGATATTGGCGTTGTTGCCAGCTTTTTAGTTTGTCTGGAATTCGAACAAATTTTATATTTTTAAATATAACACCCAGTATATTTTTACATTTTTAAATTCCACATAAAATTATAATTATTTTTTATTAAATGCATTATTAGTCTATACTTCATAGTTTCCGAGATATTGACTCTCGAAAAGTGACATTTTTGAACTTTGACAGCTTATAACTTTCTAACAGTACGTCTTAGAGCAAAACGGCTTACATGTCCATATCTTCAATTTTTATTATCTTCCCAAAAAAATCAACTTCCGGTTAAACCGGATATAACTCGAAAGCAGGAAATATAGTTGTTCCGGTTTAACTGGAAGTTGATTTTTTTGGGAAGATAATAAAAATTGAAGATAGGGACATGTAAGCCGTTTTGCTCTAAGACGTACTGTTAGAAAGTTATAAGCTGTCAAAATTTAAAAATGTCACTTTTCGAGAGTCAATATCTCGGAAACTATGAAGTATAGACTAATAATGCATTTAATAAAAAATAATTATAATTTTATGTGGAATTTAAAAATGTAAAAATATACTGGGCGTTATATTTAAAAATATAAAATTTGTTCGAATTCCAGACAAACTAAAAAGCTGGCAACAACGCCAATATCGTCATTCGGTGCGTTAGATCCTCTTACACAACTGTACCAAATTTGGTTTAAATCGGCCAGTAAATTGTGATGTTATTAAGCCGTTTCCAGACTTATACTCACACCGTATAATTGAACAATAACGGGGATTATCAGCTGGAAATAGAGTGGCAAGAGCTGAAACCAGATAATTTCAAAAGAAATATAGATATCGTTTTTCAGTGAGGCTCTCATAAAAAAAAATGGTTCGATTACTGTATTTGCAACAGTGTCCGCCCAGATATTAACCCTTTTATTATACGGGGTGTGATTTTCTATGAACCAGCGAGGATTTTCTTGTACCCAGTATTTGTAGTTTTGTCTATTAACATGAATATTTGAAGAAAACTTAGCTTCATTTAAAAAACAAATTCTTTGGGCCATTCATGCTTGATCATCTATTAGCTCAATCATAATTTTGTAAAGTTGCTGTCGCCCATCAGAATCATCGTCGAATAACTCTTGTACATTTTACTGGTTTGTAGGAATGCAACTTCTCTTTAAAAAAAAATAGCTACGGTGGTTTGGTGAGTATCGTAGCCACGCCCAAGTTGCGTGCTTGAGCTATGAGAATTTTCCTGTAGTGATAATAATAAATTTATTTTTTTCTCCTCAGAAATTCCACTTTTAACACTATCTTTAACAGTGAGATCAGAACGTTGCTAAGTCAAGAAAGGTATTATTGGGGCATACCAGCATTAAAGTATTAATATTTCGTAAATAGTTGAAGATTGGTACAGGGTACGATTTCTAAAAAATGTCTAGAATTGATTGTAGAATGTAAAAATGTAAAAATTAAAAACATGTTTCATAAAATAAGGAAAGCATTTTATGGTGCATCCTGTATAATAACTTATTTTGAAAAAAAATACATTTCAAAAAAATTAACTCGACTTTTCCGAGCGATTCTTGATTAAAAGGGAGGTATTCTATGTAAAAAGGGTAGTAAAGGCTGTGTACACCTTTTAAGTAATGGATGAAGGAATCTTGTGTATTAGGTGTAATAGTAATTTACGATACAAGACCGGAAAGTAGTGTTTTTCAGGTCAAGACAAGCATTTCTAGGAAGCTTGGAGAGACCTGCGAAACACTAATTTTCGGTTGCGTGACGTACAATTTTTTTTAAGACCGACACTTCGATATACATTTAATTTTTTTATTATTTTATATAACATAGTGATTAACAATACTAAAACAAGATAAAAAATAAAGTTCCATAATGTTCAAAAAGCCAGTTTTTGGGACTTTTCAGCAAAATATGACAAAAGGACTTCTTCTTTTACATTTTTCACTTTTTTTTCTTGACACCAATTTTTAAATGCGTCGTATGACTTCTCGCAACTGGCTTTTAATTTTACTGGCAATATATCGTAAGTCGCTTACCTTGCTGATGCTTCCAAAATTTCTTTCGGAATCTCATTTTCCGTGTCGGATAATTCAAAATCTGTATTCATATTTTTAAATTTGCGCACTCGCGAAACAAGTTTGACATAAACAACAAATTAAAAATCAACGAACTGTTACTCGACAATACATCGAAATGTTGTTACCATAGTAACGAAATTAAAGTAGATTGTATTATTAAAGAGCGTTTGGAAAAATGAAAAAAACAGAGACCGGAAATAGTTATTTTTGTATTAAGTGCGCAAAATAGGTGTTTTTTTAATGGCACATGAGATTGTAAATTTTTACCGAGACCGTTAGGTCGAGGTTAAAAATTCAATCAAATGTGCCATAAAAACACTTTTGCGCGCGAAATAAAAACAACATTTTTTCTACAACTGTTTGTTGTTAACTATTTTTTATCGTGTTAAGAAAAAAAATCTAAAATCATAATTCATTTAAAGTATTATTTCTTACACCTGTTCCCATTACTATGGAAACCTAAAATTGTTTAAATTTTATTGATTGTCAAATCTATCGTTTTTCGTGTCAAAATTTTATAGTTGCTTGCTCAAGTTTAATACCATTTAAATGCCTGAAAGTGATAGTGAGACGCCTCACGAAATTACGGATGCGGCAGAAATCGTTATATCAAATCTTTTGCCCGTGAAATAAGAAATCAAATATGAGAAAGTGTACACTCAAATGGTGCAATATAAAGAAAGTAAAAACAGTAACAGAAAATGTTTTGCTCTGTTATTTAGAGGAAAAGTAGAAAATTTTAAATCCATCTACACTATGGAGTACCTATTCAACGCTTAAAAGTACCCTAAACATAAAGGAAAATATTGATCTGCAGCGGTTTACTAAATTGGTTCCATTTTTAAAGAGAAAATCCATTGGATATAGAGGAAAGAAGTCTAAAGTATTAACAAAGGAGGATGTAGCAAGGAAGAGAACTTCACCGTTAATTACTATTCTAATAAAGATTGTTAATTTAATTCACTTTAATAATACATTTTTTTATAAAAAATGTTTTGGAAATTAATTTTTGCATTTTTATACGAAAACATCAATCAGCTGAGCTTGCCGTGAAAAAATATCATTTTTTCACGGTGAAAAAATGACATTTTTTTACGGTGAAAAAAAGCGACGTTTTGTGCATCCATAGTAACCAAAAAAAGTCATCTTTTTTTGACAGTTGTAGAAAAAATCTTTTGCTGGTTATTCACGTTTATTTTCCGGTCTTGATCGACAAAACGTTATTTTGTGGACGAAAAATTGTCCACAAAGTGTATATTTTCTGGTCGGTCTTAAAAAAGTTTATATATTAAAAGCATAACGCTTTCGGCCTATCGGTCATCTTTAGTGTATCCTACAAAGCAATACATAAACTTTTATAGTAAAATTTACAAATTCTTTACAGAAATAATTAAAACTCTTCATTAGGTACTTACTTTCTCAGGAATTGTACATAAAATCTTTCAACAAAAAGTAAAAAGGTAAAATTACAAACAACGATGCAAAACAATTAATACAAACTCGCATATTAAATTTTTTAACAATTTTTGGAAAATAAATATTTAATAAACATCATAGATGGACTGCGTCGAAAATACAAAAAAGTATTTTCAGCTGATAATCCCCGTTATTGTTCAATTATACGGTGTGAGTATAAGTCTGGAAACGGCTTAATAACATCACAATTTACTGGCCGATTTAAACCAAATTTGGTACAGTTGTGTAAGAGGATCTAACGCACCGAATGACGATATTGGCGTTGTTGCCAGCTTTTTAGTTTGTCTGGAATTCGAACAAATTTTATATTTTTAAATATAACGCCCAGTATATTTTTACATTTTTAAATTCCACATAAAATTATAATTATTTTTTATTAAATGCATTATTAGTCTATACTTCATAGTTTCCGAGATATTGACTCTCGAAAAGTGACATTTTTAAATTTTGACAGCTTATAACTTTCTAACAGTACGTCTTAGAGCAAAACGGCTTACATGTCCCTATCTTCAATTTTTATTATCTTCCCAAAAAAATCAACTTCCAGTTAAACCGGAACAACTATATTTCCTGCTTTCGAGTTATATCCGGTTTAACCGGAAGTTGATTTTTTTGGGAAGATAATAAAAATTGAAGATAGGGACATGTAAGCCGTTTTGCTCTAAGACGTACTGTTAGAAAGTTATAAGCTGTCAAAGTTCAAAAATGTCACTTTTCGAGAGTCAATATCTCGGAAACTATGAAGTATAGACTAATAATGCATTTAATAAAAAATAATTATAATTTTATGTGGAATTTAAAAATGTAAAAATATACTGGGTGTTATATTTAAAAATATAAAATTCGTTCGAATTCCAGACAAACTAAAAAGCTGGCAACAACGCCTATATCGTCATTCGGTGCGTTAGATCCTCTTACACAACTGTACCAAATTTGGTTTAAATCGGCCAGTAAATTGTGATGTTATTAAGCCGTTTCCAGACTTTATACACACACTGTACAATATATATAAGTATATTCAGAATACATCTTTAGAGAAGCTTTAGAACACACGGAAGCCGGAATTGTATTGAATGGAGAAAGAATAAATAATATCCGTTATGCAGATGACGATTATTTTCGCCGACAACTTAGACGATCTACAACAACTCTTGGATAGAGTAACAGATTGGAGCCAAATATATGGTCTAGACATAAACATCAAAAAGACTAAACTAATGGTCATTAGCAAAGAAAATATATGGAATGGCAAGAAAAACACGAAGTCTTCCTCCACAAAATTTAATAGAATAAAAATTCTTAGTATACAAGGTCTCTACATGTTTTGAACGTAGAAACGTTTATCATTATGAGACAGAAAGTATGTTGCTGATGGTTGTAGCAAAAGAGAAAACAATAAGTGATATATATGAAATCGTAATGAAGCTTTTATCAATATCAAACCTTAAGGCAGCTTTTATGGTATTAAAAATTCTAACGGTAAAATGCATTTTGAAATTATTAAAACGAAAGTATGTCAAAAACATACGGGGTATGTGGAAAAGATTTATATGTAGGTCTAGAAAAACCAAAAGGAGGAAAATGGATTAAGAAAATTACTCCTAAAAAGAAGTTTTCAAAGGGTTTTCTTAAAACATGTCTTTTAGACGATATAAAGTGTGAAAAATATTTTTATGTGTTAAATGAACGTTGTAAGCATCATAATGTAGTGGATTTGAGTGTCAATGACGAAAGAGAAAAGGCCTTTTTTCTTTCGTCATTGCACGTGAAAAGTTAATAAATTTCTTGATTTTCTTTTAAAATGTTTAATTATGCTATTATTCCAATTATTTGGAAATTAATACATAGGGGGGTTACTGAATTTTAGTATTCAGTGCCCCAAACCGTCTTTTATGTTTGACACTTAAATCCACTACATTATGATGTTTACAACGTTCATCTAACACATAAAAATATTTTTCACACTGTATATCGTCTAAAAGACATGTTTTAAGAAAACCCTTTGAAAACTTCTTTTTAGGAGTAATTTTCTTAATCCATTTTCCTCCTCTTGGTTTTTCTAGACCTACTTATAAATCTTTTCCACATACCACGTATGTTTTTGACATACTTTCATTTTAATAATTTCAAAATGCAATTTTATCGTTATAATTTTTAATACCATAAAAGCTTCATTACGATTTCATATATATCACTTATTATTTTCTCTTTTGCTACAACCATCAGCAACATATTTTCTGTCTCCTGCTGATGAACGTTTCTACGTTCGAAACATGTAGAGACCTTGTATACTAAGAATCTTTATTCTATTAAATTTTGTGGAGGAAGACTTCGTGTTTTTCTTGCCCTTTCATATTTTCAACTCCACTTTAAGTATGGACTATTTCTTCAAATTAAAGAAAATATAAACAACTGCCAACTAATAATCAATCAAAAACCACTAGAGAGAGTGAGCAGCTATACCTATCTCGGAACTGAAGTAAACGAACAATGGGAATACTCAGGCGAAATAAAAAACCGAATCGAAAAGGCCAGGACCACATTCCACAAAATAAAAAACTTATTCGCAAGTCATTACATATAGCTTTAAAGACCAAGATAAGACTTCTACGTTGCTACGTGTTTTCTGTCCTGTTCTACGGTGTGGAAGCATGGACACTCACTGAGGCCACAACGAAAAAATTAGAGGCATTCGAAATGTGGTTGTATTGCAGAATATTGAGGATACCATGGACGGACCATATAACTAACGTCGAAGTTCTTAGAAGGATGGGTAAAGAAAAAGAAGTGGTAAATACTGTGAAAATTCGAAAACTCCAATACTTAGGACATATAATGAGGTGTTGGAAGAAGAAGAATTTCATGGCTTAAAAATCTGAGAACCTGGTTCGGCATCAATACAAGTGAACTATTCCGAGCTGCAGCAAACAATGTCAAAATAGCATGTATGATAGCCAACATCCGAAACGGATAGGAACTGTCAGAAGAAGAAGAATGATCCGGATGTATCTAGTTTAACGTAATGGTTTCAACAGAATGATGATCCCCTGCATTATTTTGCTCATGTAAGGTCTACCTAAATATAATTTCAAAGCAGCGGATTAGACGGGTGTCAATAGAGGGGCCACCCAGATCCCCCGATCTTAACTCACTGAACTTTTTTTTACGAGGCTACGTCAAAAATTTAGTTTATAAATCTAAACTCAACTCAATAAATATGCTGAAGAAGTTCATTTATAAAAATGTACAATATGTTTTATTAAAAAAAAATAAGTTGATACGCCTAGCATTTTTATAATCTCTTTTAAAAAAAATGCATTTCAAAAAAATTAATTTGACGTGGGCGAGCGATTCTTGATTAAGTTGGCAGCATTCTATAGAAAAGGCTCATTGGCGTTTCTTTATTATAACTCTGTATACCTACTCAAAATGCTTAACGATTAGTGGCGTAAGTTTGAGCTGTGTATGAATATCGCTTGAAACATTGGACAAATACTATTTTATAAAAAAATGGGTCATAGCAATTGTGCAATGTATACAGGTACTTACCTATGCTAGATACCAGAAGCCTACTTAAAAATCAATTTAGGAACGTACCAATGTCTTTTTGTAACCCTCCGTATTCTAGTCACACAAGTCCAAGGAGCAAACATGTACCTACTTGTGTTGCCTACAATGCCTAGACATGAAACCCCAAACTAAAGGCCTAGATTCGCTACCGGTATAATTTATCCAAACGCAGTTTGATGACATAAAAAAGCGTTTAATAGGCTTCAAAGAGACCGACCCCACAACCAGGGTTGTCAGATCTATTTTTTTAAAATTCTTTAAGTTCTTTTTATTAAAAATATTCTTTTTATATCAGTATTAAATTTTATTGTTAGTCAGTAACTCTCTTAAAAAGCTAGTTTACAAATATACTTTAAACTAAGAAGTTTTGAGTGTGAAAGAAAGAGGAACATTAATATTATTATAGGTTTTTTAATCCTTAAGAAATATTATTTAGAAAAAAAAAATTAAAATAAAAAAAAAAGAGTTTTCATTGTTAAAAACAACTATCTCGTTTCTCGTATACCTATATATTATATTAACAAACCAGAAAATTTGGTAGACCTGGCAATCGTGCATAATTTATACACGTCTCGAACACTGTCTCCCAATCTGTGAATGATACTAAGACAAACGCAATTGGAAATTTATATGTTCTAGACAAGAAAGGCGGAATATTTTCAGCGAATCACGATATTTCTTATCTACCTGCTAAAAGATAATTGAGCCATCATCACTGTCATGTCAGTTATTAATAGGTTCTTAAGGAAAAGGACAGTGGTGTGGGTGGTTTAACATATTTTTTGCTATAATTTACGTATTTAATTTTGCTTTATAACTGTGTGGTTTTGGACAGATGCGTTATTACTTGGTACATTTTATTAGAGTCGATTCACTCAGTAAACCTGCAAGATGGCCGACATGTCATATGACAAAAGTCATATTTCAGCTAAATAAAATAAATTTTTGCATTTTCAATGACTTTTGTCATATGACATGTCGGCCATCTTGCAGGTTTACTGAGTGAATCGACTTTATCAGCAATGGCTTTTTAGCGATCATTTTAAACAGCAGATCAAAGAATTATATTGGCGCCAACATGCTCAACAAGTCCGGAATTGAGAAACAAATATTTACATGTTCAATGTCAACGTATTATTTTAATTTTAAGCGCAGCTGTCGTTGATAATATTCGGCAGGTAATTAATGATAACATGAGCCTTTGCTCATAAACGACCCTTTGGTCGGGGCCCCCCACACACTAAGGCTAGTTACGTTACTGTTAATGCTTTTAAGAATGAGATTTGAGTGCCGATTCGCAGAAATTTTAAAACACATTCATTGCAGTGTCGGTGTGCCCCTACAGGTTAAAATAATTACCTTAAAACCACTCTGGGAATAATTATGGCACTTAAACTAATTCATTTGCTCGACTTTGCCTAAAAGTATAATGCGGCAACATTCATTTTCTTGCCTTCCCTCCGCTGTGGAAAGTGCAATTGCATTTGCCGCGGTGCTTAGAAAATTAGGGAATTATTTTGTTGTGTTTCAGGTTAAAGTGGGTTCATTTATTTCTTTATGAAAAAGTGTGTGAATACATAAAAAACCGATTTAAAAAAAAACAATGCAAACGTTATTAAATCGTTCTACCGTGCGAGCAAAAATTATTTGCATCAAAGAGGGCCTTGCATCTAAGGACGTATCTTTAACAGTCGTTACAAGTAATTTGATTCATCGCTAATTTTTCCAATTTCTTGAACAATTCACACAATCAGCTTTACGGAACAGCACAAAACATTCATGGTTGAAGGGTACTTTCGAAACGGGGTTAGAGTAAATGGTGAGTGGCAATACAATCCGGGTTTGTGCATGGACGATTTTCACGAACATTTTCCTAACGTTGCTGTTATTGCTGGGGATTTTTTACATTGCCTGAAAAGAACCGTGGCTGTGTTTAGGGAAACAGGATCTATACAATACAAAAAAGGAGCAGGAAGACCATCTGTAAGAACAGAAGAACTTGTTGCAAACGTTTGTGAAATAATGCAAAATACGCCAACAAATTGTATAAGACGCCTGTCTCAAGAAGTGGAAAGATCTTATGGAACATGCAGGACTATTCTTAAGAAGCAGCTAAATTTTTTCCTTATAAAGTGCAAGTATTCCAAGAAATACAAGTCGCAGATTTTGAAAGACGCAGGAGTTAGGTACTATCAATGAGTTGTGGTCTGGTTAGCTGTTTCCCGAAGGTCCTATTTTTTTCCATGACACAGTTACAGCACAGTGGTATAAAGACAATATTTTGAATCCGTTTGTGGAGCAATTACTTGACGACGAACTACGTTTTGGATATTTTCAACAGGACGGTGCAACCGCCCATACATCCGCCGAAACTATTAACTACTAACGCAATTTTTTCGACGACAGATTGATAAGTTTTCGATCAGACATTGAATTCCCACCTAGAACCTTGTTTAATAGTTATGGATGGATTACTTCGTTTTTCCTCATTTAAAGAACACTCGCACGGTATCAAAATTTCAAAAAGTTTAATTTTTTAAATGAATTGTTCAGTTTTTTGGGGTGGTGGGTCCCGTAGAACCCGTCACTTGTTACCCCCCGTAGAGGCCGTAGGACTGCCCTTATTAATCAGCCCATAATTATTCTCCGCATAAATTTCCTTTAGCAACTATCACACTCGCACATCAGGATATTAGCGTCAAATTTTAGTCAATTAAAAATCAAACTTGCAACAGAGAAAATGACCAATTTACGCGTGTTACAAACCCCATCCAATTTTCAAATTACATTTTCGGTCCCGAACAATTATGCTAAAACATGTTGCCTTATAATTCAATAAAGGAACGATGTCCTGCGATTAAAATATTGATTGCAGTATTATTTTAACCAAATGGCCAATTATTCAAATACGTTACGTTATACCCATATAATGGCCGTTTTGTTCTATAAAATGATATTAAAAAAAATTCTATTATGCTTTATCGCTGATTGTAACTAGTTTTAAGGGTGTTTTATAGAAGCTATATCCCTCGGGGCGTAAAAATTCAGTCAATTTTTGATGATGATCCTGTTCTAAAATAAAAATGTGGTCGCCAGCTATAATATCTCAAAAACCGTTTATCATACAGCTTGCGGAAAAATATCTTTACTATAAAAGTGACAAAAAGAAATTGCTGAAAATTATTTTAAAAGTTTTAGGTTGGCCGCTAGGGGGCGTAACTATAGTGACAAATCAAAAAGCTGGCTCTTCCCAAAATTCCTAATGGTAAAATTGTGGATAATTTTTGTTTTTTAGTTTTAGCTCTACCTTTTTTTTTTGTAGGAATGGATAAATGTTTTTTTACTATAAAAAAATATTAAAGTTAGGTTTGGCTTATCGGAATTTGACAAATTTAAACTCGCTAAATAGGGATTAGATATTTTGTTTTATCAATTTATGAACAAGATAATTCTGAATTCCGTTGCGACAGCTAGATGAAGCTATTTAGCAGAAAGAACAATTTCTTCATTTTTCTTAAAAATTTTAAAAGCGACCATATACATTTTTTAACTTAAGCAAAAATAAGACAAAATAAGTAAAATATCTGTCAAAGCCGCAGGTCAATATATGTTTGCACAGTGAAAACATGGAAAGTTTAATTTTATTAGCTCCATAAGAACAAATTGACGTTTTAATATTGTATTTAAAAGCAAGAAGCTACAAATATCATATCATCCGTATCTTCTACAAAGCCATAATCATAATAACAGTTCTTTAAATTGCCTTTATTTACAACAAAAATAATGGAGGAACAAATTGCAGTAAAATTTTAAATCTGCTATGAAACAAAAAAAAAATGCAAGAAGGTTTTGATTTAAAATATGAAAAAGTACCTGTCAAAGTTTTAAAATTTTAAGTTTGTATTTATTTTCTTAAAATTTGTGCTGCGTCAAATTACCGACATGAAACTAAGAGGCATTTGACATGCTTAAAATGTATGTTGAATGTTCAGAAAATGCCATTATTGTAAGAAGAATTATTTATAGCTAGGGTCATTGGCATTCCCTGCGATTTGTCATTTGCGATATTAAGCAACAATAACCCAAAAACCGAAAATTTAAAGCTTTTTAGTTAAACTTCTTTTCTCAATAAAAGACAATTTATTTTGTCAATTTTCCACTTTTATTGAAAAACTTTTTCTTTACACGACGCGTTTCGCTACATTGTAGCTTTTTCGGGTGTATAGTGCTAACTCATTTTATTTCAGTACAATAACAAAATGGTCTAGATACTTAATTACTCAATTTAGGTATACACATTACACGTTTAATTATTTAATTATATAATATGTTCTTAACACTGTTTAGGTATTGTAAACTTAAATATTATTGTCGGTATAATATATCTTAATCTTATGGGAAATCCAAAGAACTCTATTTAGATTATTGACACAGATTTAGCAAACCGGAATTTTTCAATCGATTTATTTCTAAACTTTCCAAAAGATTAAGTTTTTGACCCTTGTTTTCAATATGTAAAATTTTAAATTTTTTATCAAAATTATGTTGTTCCTGTAAAAGATGATTATAATAAGTTCAGTCGGTTTTTTGACTAAGAAAACTTCTTCTATGTTCCAAAATTCTCGTTTTAAATTATTATTAAACGACCAATTAGAACTAAATATTTCCCCTTTGCTAAATCTGTGTCAATAATCTAAATAGGGTTCTTTGGATTTCCCATAAGATGAAGATATTATTATACCGACAATAATATTTAAGTTTACAATACCTAAACAGTGTTAAGAACATATTATATAATTAAATAATAATTAAGCTTGTAATGTGTATACCTGAATTGAGTAATTAAGTATCTATACCAGTTTGTTATTGTACTGAAATAAAATTAGTTAGCACCATACACCCGAAGAAGCTACAATGTAGCGAAACGCGTCGTGTAAAGAAAAAAAGTTTCAATAAAAGTGGAATTTTAACAAAATAAATTGTCTTTCATAATGAATTTCCATCAAGTAAAGGCTTCAACGATTCAAAGTTTAGTCTTCTTTTGCTTAAGTTAAGAAACATAAATCGTTGCATAAAAAATTTAGGAGAAAAATGAGGAAATTGTTGAAGAATTGAGAAGGGTCAATACATTTTTCTTCGATGGTAAGGTGTGACGACATAAGAGTTCCGTTATTTAACCAATTAGGTTTGAAAAGTGAGGATGTTTGACCAATGAGAATTCGAGTACTGGGATAGAAAAGTAAAAGCACTAGTCAACGTGATTGTTAAAAAGTAATGTCAATTCACGTAACTTTTTTATATTTGCTAAATGGTACGTTGGTAGTTCTGTTTGGTAGTTTTGACTTTTTCTGAAGAACTTTTGATTTTTTTTTATACCGTACAATCATGGCAAATATCTGGAGACCATTTTAGTACCTATTCAGAACAGTTCCAAATTTTGGAGACCGTTTATTTGTCCAGTGATATAATAAAACACGCAAATGAACATCGTTCACCAATTTATACTGTGCACAAAATATTATATTTATTATATTTCGAAATACATCTACCTTGTTACGTCAGTATTTTTCTACATTTAGTACCTTCATTAAATTGGGTCATTTTTATATTTTTTTGTTACATTTTTGATGGGTATAGTGTACAGTAAATTTTTAAAATATGTCATACTATCACACGTTTTTAATTAGGCCTAAATAATTTTAAAAACGTGTCCTTTGGCACATGATCCGGATATAATATGATTAAAATATTGTTATACGTATTATTCAAACTAAATGACCAATTGGTAACGTTGACAATAATTTTACATTATTTCCATGTTATGTATATTTTATTTCATAAAACGTTATTAAATATTTACGAATAATTGTTTTATGAAAATAATAATCCATGCAAAAATATACATTTTAAATAATCGGGTTTGGAAGACTACAAAATATTGATGAGATACCTATATACGTAGGTAATTTTGTACATTTTAATTACTTGTTCAATTTTAAATTAATATAATAGTAATAGTAATAATATTTTTATTGTTCTAATTGATTCTTTAATATTACTACATTGTTGCAATTATATTTATTTTTAATGAATCCAGATACTGTACCGTGCGTTCAATTTATCTTGATAACATTTTGATTTACTGTAACTTTTTTGTTTTTAAAGATATGAAAGTAACAAAAAAAACAAAATGTAGGGTTGGTTGCCAAGTTTTTTCCTAACTTACATATAAAACAAAACACTATCAATTTTCTGACATATAAGTCTACCTTATGTTTTTTTAAATGGAACACCCTGTATATTTTTACATTTTTAAATTCCACATAAAATTATAATTATTTTTTATTAAATAGTCTATACTTCATAGTTTCCGAGATATTGACTTCCGAAAAGTGACATTTTTGAACTTTGACAGCTTCTAACTTTCTAACAGTACGACTTAGAGCAAAACGACTTACATGTCCCTATCTTCAATTTTTATTATCTTCCCAAAAAAATCAACTTCCCGTTAAACCGGAACACCTATATTTCCTGCTTTCGAGTTACATCCGGTTTAACCAGAAGTTAATTTTTTTGGGAAGATAATAAAAATTGAAGATAGGGATATGTAAGCCGTTTTGCTCTAAGACGTACTGTTAGAAAGTTAGAAGCTGTCAAGTTCAAAAATGTCACTTTTCGAGAGTCAATATCTCGGAAACTATGAAGTATAGACTAATAATGCATTTAATAAAAAATAATTATAATTTTATGTGGAATTTAAAAATGTAAAAATATACAGGGTGTTATATTTAAAAATATAAAATTCGTTCGAATTCCAGACAAACTAAAAAGCTGGCAACAACGCAAATATCGTCATTCGGTGCGTTAGATCCTCTTACACAACTGTATTAAATTTGGTTTAAATCGGCCAGTAAATTGTGATGTTATTAAGCCGTTTCCAGACTTTATACACACACTGTATTTATAACACATTAAGTTGGTACTTTTAATTGGCTCAGAAGATCCAACATGGTGGCTGAAACGGCTGAAGAACACAACAAAATATTTTCTGCACTGCTGGCTGAACAGATTTGCTCAAAATTAGCACGAAAATATCAAAAAAGCAAAAATAATGAAATGTTTTACTTTAGGGCTCCTGCTTGCAAAAGCTTTATATAATATTACGATTTACTAGATAACCTTAATCTGCAATATAATATGCATGCTGGAATAAAGCGTCCTATCTGCAATGATATTATTTGTAGAGAGAACTATATTGCATTAGGAGTACTATAGGACGTATCAGAAAAGAACTTTTTTTTATAACATAAACAATACTAAACTAATAACTCACCTGAGAGTCACAGCCTTTTTGTTCATAAGCACGACGCGACCCGACCACCAACGACAATTATTATGCAACTCCTACGGGTCGGTACCATGCGCCCTGGCCAATGCAACGGCCTTTTTTTTTAAATATTAAGAACAATAATTTAACGTTAAATGCTTATCTTATCGTTTAATCGGCGGCTTTAAATATTATACTTCTATTTCTTTACTATTGAAATAAATTTTGTTAACGAATATTTTCTTTAAGAAAAAAAATCGATATCTTTATATGCAAATATTAAATATTAATTTATTAACTTTATTTCAAAAAAAAACTTGCCCAAATAAGTCCGTTTGTTAACTATATCCAGACTTTCCCTTAAGTGCACAAGCCCTCTGGTTCACTTTTAGTTTCTAAACTTCCTCAAAAAGATTTTATATCGTTAGAAAAATTTAGAAATTATTCTCCTGCAACCCTCTCTTTAGGTATAGGTATATTTAGGTACTCAAGGTGACTTCGTTGTCAAAATTATACTGTATATTTGACAAAAAAAGGAATTTGCTCTAAATTTATAGATATAGATATTCTGTTCGTGCTATTGTTCCATTTACCAAATACTTTTGGTAAATGAAGGTAGGTATTCATGTTATCTGAATTTGGTATAATTTTCTTCTTAGAGGCGGATTCCTCGAGTTTATCTCTAAATATAGTTTTTAAATATAATCCCTTTGCTTTAAGGGATTACCGAATCGTGTTCTAAGAACATAAAACAAACACTAGGTAAAATAAGGGGATTATGAATGGCCAGTATTACATTTTTTTAAGAAACGGTCCTAAATTACAGGTAAAGCACTTACACTGAGGAAAATGATTTAATAGAACAGGTTTGCTAAGATGTAGTTTGTATTGGATAGCTTATTTTTTATTAACCCATATTAAATAAATTGCTATAGTGTATCAAACCCGCTTTAATGTTATATCAATTCAAAATTTGCTAGAACAGTGTTTTTATTGGTAGCAATCAGTTCCATTAGCAGCACAGTCTTGTTGAATAATGAACTAATTTTAATACAGCAATTGTGTTAAGAAATAAATTGTATCTTCTCAATGCGACGCCGTTATTCACAGTAAAGCGCTTTCTCTGCAATTAATTAAGAAAGTAAGACAGCGTCCCAAAAACGAATTGTATCTGTTAGAACTTATAATCCACAAGACGTTGGTGGGGGTTCGTAGCGATCGGCAATCGCCGCGCGCCGTATAGTATCAGTTTTAACGTATTTGTTGCGCAGGTCACATCGTTGTTCGGAGTCTTCTAGCTGTCCTGTCTGAATTTGAATTTTATTGATCGTACCAGTACCTGTTTCTATTCATTTAGTTTTACTTTGTATTTAAGTTTTTTTAACTTTGCATGTCAGATAAAGCAATAGAATCAGTGGCATAGCTAGACTTGACGGCGCCGGTTGGCAAGAGTTACTGTGGCGCCTTAGGCGTAGAGAAAAATCTCCATTTTGTTCAATTTTTTTTTTGGTCCATTTGTCCTATTGTAAACGCCATCCGGGGACATGCTGTCTAACTAGGTATTATATTTTAATTTAACTCTGATTTCTGTAATATTTATAGTCGCATAATAATAAAATTCAGAGTCAAGTCAAGTCATAATATTTTTATTTAGAGTAAGTACAAAAATCAGGACTTACATTCTAACAAAAAAGTCGTAACCCCTCTTAACTTAGAACTAAAAAATAACATTTCCTATAACTTATTATTAACTTATATTATATTATGTAATATTACATAATATTATGCGCAAAATGTATTTCTAATACATTAGAAATACTTTTTGCGGTTCTTTATGCTAGCAAAAATGTCTTAGATAGCTAGATCGCTTAAACGCTCATGACTGACAATGTTTCTTAATTTTTTTTTAATAAGCTTATAAGTTATAAGACTTAAAAATCCTACTTTTTGTTAAGCGTTGTAACTAAATTAATGGTGAGGGTTAAGAGTAAAATGTATAATAGGTATTTATATAAAAATCACTTGACGTAATGATCAAATTGGGACGCGACGGCGACGCGGCGCCTATTGTGACTTGGCGCCGCGTGGCATTGCCACCCCTGCTACCCCGGTAGCTACGCCACTGAATAGAATGTTCTTATTTCGCACATCTTATCATTCCTATTGGACTTTATAATCTATGGACGAATTTAACTACCTATTTCAGCAAACCATGTTGCATAATAGATAATCATAAGCAATATTAAACAACAAAAACAATGTTACACTAGAAAATATTTCAATTATTGAGAATTACATTACTGATTTTTAGTGGTAAGTATATGCTTTATTAACCGTAGCAAACAAATATTATTATGATTAATGTCAAGTTTCATTACAACTGCCAGTCGGAACTAATACAGTATATAAAACCAGATTACACCCCCAATAGAACTTGACAATTACTGTGAGTATTCAGAGCGATGATGGATATAAACCATTCTATGGTAGCATTAACTCCTATACCCTATATATTGGCTATTGGCTTAATAATTACCGTGATATTATCACTACATGGTCTAGCAATTTTCGTTGTCTTACAGTAGGAAAGCGCGTTGCCGTCACATATAATATTAAACAGTTGGATAAAGTGTATGTGAATTCTTATAAGAAATAGAAGCAGGCTTTTTCTCAGTGTGATTTTTTTGAAACTCGAGGAATTTCCGCCATCGGCTTGCGCATCGTGGTAAATACCCGTTTCGATAATACTCCTTTTCACACTTGTTATGTAATATACTATTGCAACCCGTAGCAGTGTGGATCACAGGAAAAACTTTTTCTTGTAAATGTGATTTGGTCCCGTCTTTTTCAGTGGTATCGAGTCCAACCCTGTCTTTAACAACCGCCTATAATTACAAGAAAACCCTCTCGATTTTCGGAAATACCTTTCCTGTTAAGCGGAGGGTTATTGCACCCCCTCCGCCTTTGAAATGGCAAATTTGCCGTATTACTCTCTAATCTACCTGTTCGAAATCTCTTATCTCCGTAAAACTTCTGGGTAAATGGATTTTTCTTGTTGCTTGCTTTATGGCATTGCTTTGGCAATACTTTGACAAATTTAGTAGGTTTTGTTCTTTTGTGCGTTTAAGTCGGTGGTTATTTGAAATTTTTAAAATGTAAGTACGCATGCTCCATTAAATCTAAAAACCGAAAACAACAAAAATTGTACCAATTCATTTTATCGTGACAATAATGTTAAAAAGTTTTCTGTGTTTTTATTACTAGGTACACTATATCTTGTAAATAACACCCTCAAAAAACAAGAGATTTTAAAACTTTTTGTCTTTTTCACACCCTTTGTCATTTTGACAAAGTTTATGTATTATGCCTTTGCCTCTGCTCATTCGTTCTTGTGTCACACCGGATTTTTTTACAAATTATATCGGTTAGACAGTCAAAATTTTACATATATGCCATAGCGGATCTAAGGGGGAAGGGAATTGATTAGCCCCCCATGGCCCAATAATAAATGGAATAGAGATAATAGAAAATATTTTAAACAGCACAATTTTTCGAAATTAAATTCGCATTTAAAATATTCTATATTTCAACTCTTTCATTTGACGCTATAAGAAAAGTTAAAATTTTTAGCACATTTTTAGTTTTCTAACTATTGTCTATCCAGGTCCGTAGAAGATGGAGGTTATGGGGGTTTTTTACCCCTTCCCCCACCCCCTCGAAATGCAAAAATAAAGTGTTTATAGTGATCTATTTAAAAATTGAAAACTATAATTAGCAAAAATAATTTTTGTTCGTTCAACTCATATAATTTTTCAGATTTGTCATTGTGTTAACCAGATGACCTGACACTTTGTCAAAGCCGTAGCCAATGGGGGGGAGGATGAATGAGGTTTCAGTGTTTATATATTTTTTTAAATGGACAGAACATATTGAAAGATATAGTTACCTAAAACTAACTTTTTTTAGTAAATTTTTAACAAGCAGGATATCAAAAATACGCAGGCAAATTAAACCCCCTTCCCCCCGAAAGTTTTGGCTGGCTACGGTCTTGATGTAGCTCCCACTTCGACATTTTGCCCTGAATGTGAAATTATAATTTTCTATATAAGTTTATGCCTGTTTCTACCGTGCGACCAAAAATTATTTGCATCAAAGAGGGCTTGGATTGAAAAGCGTAGGGCTTAGTTTAGATCACAATGATATGGGGACGATATATCTAACCAAATCTAGGTTAAAATTAATTTCAAATTTATTTTTATTGTTTACAAAATTAACAAAGTAAGAATATACAGAAAGAAAAAGAAAAATAATTACATGTATTCTGTCAGGTCTAATAAATCATTTCTTTCCAATACATTTTGGGTAAACCATTGAGAGTAATTCCTGCGTCTTGTATTTCTTGGGATACTTGCACTTTATAAGGAAATAAATTTAGCTGCTTCTTAAGAATAGTCCTGCATGTTCCATAGGATCTTCCCACTTCTTGGGACAGGCGTCCTATACAATTTGTTGGCGTATTTTGCATTATTTCACGAACGTTTGCAACAAGTTCTTCTGTTCTTACAGATGGTATTCCTGCTCCTTTTTTGTGTTGTATAGAACCTATTTCCCTAAACACAGCCACGGTTCTGTTCAGGCAATGATAAAAATCTCCAGCAATAAAAGCAACGTTAGAAAAATGTTTGTGAAAATCGTCCATGCACAAACCCGGATTGTATTGCCGCTAACCATTTACTCTAACCCCGTTTCGAAAATACGCTTCAACCATGAATGTTTTGTGCTGTTCCGTAAAGCCCATTGTGTGAATTGTTCAAGAAATTGGAAAAATTAGCGATGAATCAAATTACTTGTAACGACTGTCAAATATGACGGAATAACTGATTGGTTGTTAATTCAGGTAGTTACTGACACCCAACAGATATTAAGCTCTACGGCTAAGCATTACGTCCTTAGATGCAAGGCCCTCTTTGATGCAAATAATTTTGGCTCGCACGGTATAATTTTGAAGTCCGATCCTGGAATTCATACCAACTTATCAAAATGCAATAGACCAAAATTGACAGAGTGTCACGTGTACTATATACCATAATATATCAAGCACGGTACCTACTAATTGGTAAAAATTGCAACTCCTGCAATTTAAAACCTAAAATCATAAAACGTGCAATCCCCTTTTTTGGTGGCACAATTATCTCCACCGAACGATGTGTATCAGAAACAGAAAGTTTAACCTATTTGTCCGTGTTTCTAATTATTGCAGCCGACTTATATCAACAATATTTCTCCGTATTTTACACCCAGGCCAGGTAAATCACTTAAAAAGGCCATTAGACATAATAGGGTCGGACATCCTAGGCGCATTATCCTGGCATAAAAGCCATATAAGGAAGGAGGAAGATATAAAAGTGGACGCCGCCAGTAGTTAGGGTGTAACAAAGGCAATTTTGAAGATGAGGAAGGAAGAGGTTGGACTAATAAATTGTTATAAATGTTTTGGTGCATTAGAAAATGTGAAATAGGGTAATTAGTAATTAAATAATATGTTGTTGGGTTAGAGTTGATGCGGTAGGACGAGGAAGCAGCTTTAGGCTCCGATACAGGTTTTTATACAGGGTGTTATTTAAGTATGTAGCCAAACTCCAAGGGGTGCTTCTTTAAGTGATTTTAAGAAGTAAAGTTCATATTAACATGGGTCCGAAAATGCATAGTTTTTACGATACAGGGTGTCAAACTTTAAAAAAAAATTGGATGTTCGTAAATATCTCAATATTCTTTTATTCGATTTTGTTGAAATTTGGCAATTCTGTTTGTAATAACAAGAGGATAATTTGGCCTCAATTAGATTAAGATTATTAAGTCCAGTGGCGTCCCGGAAAACAGTCCATCTAATATTTTTGACAAAAAAATTGCGCGCCACTGACTTTTTTAAAATTATGTATTTTTTTCGAATTAAGCAACTACAAATACAATTATTTTATCTCTCGAGTTTTTTTCATATCTTGTTTTGTTTTCGAGAAAAAAATAAAAACCACTTTATTGCATGTCCCCGGGACAATAAGAGTAAAAAATTTAAACTACTTACCAAACTATTAAGCCATTAAAATTACACGAAAGTCCTCTTTTGAATTTTTTCGGACAGATTAAAACTGTTTTCGATAAGAGAAATTAACATTAAATAATCGCATAATGTAATCATTTATTACTGCAATGTTTTAATAAGTAAAAACCGTAACTGTTATATATAAAGTGGTTTATATTTTTTTTTACGAAAACAAAGCAAGATATAAAAAAAAACTCAGGAGATAAAATAGTTGTATTTGTAGTTGCTTAATTCGAAAAAAATACATAATTTAAAAAAGTCAGTGGCGCGCCATTTTTTTGTCAAAATATTAGTTGGACTGTCTTCCGGGATGTCACTGGACTTAATAATTTTAATCTAATTGCTAAAAAGCCGTTTCAGAAGTAAAAAATAGTCTAACGCAATAAATAGGCCATTTTCTCGAAATTAGAGGTGCTAAGGCTTTATATGTTTGTTGGATAGTCTGAACGCATCTTGTACAGAAACTAGGATACAAGTTTTACCAAAAAAATATTTTATAATTTAACTATAATATTTTGTCATTTGAGAAAAGAACTACTTTTTCAATTTTCCTATTTTTAAAAGTTTTAGTTGTGTAAATAATTTTAACACTGTACCTATATCTTTAGTTAGAATTTGTTAAAAAATAATTATTGTCGAAAAAAAAGATAATGTGACAGATTGGATAATAATTGAATGTACTAAATAGAACATACAAATTAAAATGGTCATTATACGTTTACAACTGCAATTTTTTTTTATAAATAAAATACCCGGCAATATTCTCTATACCCATTTTTTTTATTATCCCTTGGCACTACGGACAACAAGATATTAAAACCTGAACATAATCTAGCCCTTTGTTTTCAACATACAAAAAATTGGTAATTTTTTTTGGATTTTCAAATTTTTTAAATTTTTTCATTATTATTTTATCCGCCTATCAGTTATTTTGCTTCTTTATAAGTGAAAGAAAATTTGAGGCCTAATTTTCTATCCAATAAATTTTCTAGAAGCGGTGCGAGAGGTTCTGTCTGTCCTTAATAATCACTGGTATAGCTAAGGAGCTAGGGGGAGCAAAATGGCATTTACCCATCACTTTATAGGCTTGTATTTAATACATCATACCTATACAAGGTGTTATTTAAGTATGTGGCCAAACTCCAAGGAGTGCTTCTTTAAGTGATTTTAAGAAGAAAAGTTCATATAAACATGGGTCCGAAAATGCATACTTTTTACGATACAGGGTGTCAAACTTTAAAAAACAATCGGATGTTCGTAAATATCTCAATACTCTTTTATTCGATTTTGCTGAAATTTGGCAATTCTGTTTTTAATAACAAGAGAAAAATTTGGCTTCAATTAGATTAAAATTATTAAGTCCAGTGGCGTCCCGGAAGACAGTCAAACTAATATTTTTGACAAAAAAATGGTGCGCCACTGCCTTTTTTTAAATTATGTATTTTTTCGAATTAAGCAACTACAAATACAACTATTTTATCTCCTAAGTTTTTTTTTATATCTTGCTTTGTTTTCGTAAAAAAATATATAAACCACTTTATGGCATGTCCCCGGGACAATAACAGTTATAGTTTTTACATTTTAAAACATTGCAGTAATAAATGATTACGTTATGCGATTATTTAATGTTAATTTATTTTATCGAAAACAGTTTTAATCTGTGCGAAAAAATTCAAAAGAGGACTTTCGTGTAATTTTAATTGCTTAATAGTTTGGTAAGTAGTTTAAATTTTTTACTCTTATTGCATGTCCCCGGGACATTTCAGTCAGACATGAACATTTTTTCTCAGGAAGTCAACATTTACAAAATAGTAAATATTTTTACATTAAAAATAATTTCTTTTATTTATTTTAATTACCTTAATTCAAGCCGCCTGACTTTCCTCAACACGCAAGATTTATGGTAGTTCGGATTTCTTGGGCCCTGTAAACAAAAAGATAACATTAAGCCTTGCTAACAATTTGTCATTATCCAAAAAAATAGTATGCTTATTATTAATACTTGCAGGGTTTTTCGTAAGAACAACATATCGGAATAAAGTAAAAATTTCAAAAACCGTGAAAAGTTTTGTCCGATATTGAAGGGTTTTAGAATGATTCGTCACCTGGTTTATTATAATATACGTAACGTATAGTGTCCGACCGAAACAAGATTTTCAGCCGAAACCGAATCTTCGGCCTTGGTGTCAGTTTCGGCCAAAACCGAAACCGAAACAGAAACATATTTATACATGTTAAAAATTTTATTGTATACTGAAGTCTAATTTATTTTATATAGGACGAGATCGATCTTGGGAATGGATTGAACTGGAACTCTTCCCACTTAAAAAAAAAGTCTACAGAGATAAAAATTAAGCAAAAAAATAGTACTCCTGTGATTCGCATTATCTGTCAAATTTGAATTTTTTCCAAGAAATAATTCAAAAGTGGGGTTATTTCTGAAAATATCGAAAAATGTTTTTTTAAGTGCAGTTTCTAGCCCACATGCAAAATTTCAGCTGCATAAGATAATTTTAATTTTTTACCCACCACTAAAATTTATTTTCTACTTAATGAACACTTTACTTATGACACTGTGTTCTTTTTTGTCTTAATATTAAGGTATATTACTTTCAGACACAAACTACCTTTTCAAAAATACTTGTTTTATGAAGTTACCTTATAAAGGGTCAAAAACATAATATAAACTTTGCATCACAGGCGACCAAATTTTAATAGCCCAATTTTGATTTTATAGAAAAGCACACATTTAATATGGCGCTACTTTAAAGAAAATGTATCTGAAATAAAGCATTGTCAAAACTGAGAAGTTTTATGTAGGTTGCGTCGAGTCTTATTTTGCAAAAGTGGTGCAATTATTTACAAAATATGGGTAAAAAAATCTAAATTATCTTATGCAGCTGAAATTTTGCATGTGCACTAGAAACTGCATTTAAAAAAACTTTTTCCAATAACTTTTTTTGATATTTTCAGAAATAACCCCACTTTTCAATTATTTTTTGAGAAAAATTAAAATTTGACTGATAATGCGAATCACGAGACTACTATTTTTTTGCTTAATTTTCATCTCGATCAAAGCAGAACTTAATGCCAAAGTTAAATTTCAAATAAAGTTATTAATAAAAAAAAATCCCATATGATGCGGACTTTACTTTGGTCACATTGTAGACAACACTGCCTACGAACTCACGCAAAGTTAGTCGAACGGTGCGCGACAATTCACGAACACTGAGTTTCGGCGAGGCCGAATGTTCGGCCGATTTTTGGCCGAAACCGAAACTGTCACCGAAACTAGATTTTTTGGCCGAAACCGAAACCGAACCTTCGGTCGGTCTCTGTACCATTCTCCGTGAATCATCCTGTATAGATGTACCTACCTAAGTGTTGCATTTCAATTTTATACGGTTTTTACTTATTTTAACATAAGAGAGGTGATTTACTAAAGAGGTTTGGGTAGATAAAAATATTATTTTTTCTTTTATCCTTTTTTCCGACCCCAAATTTATACTGGCTATGTTTTCCCTTTGTAAATATTATGTATACCCGTCAAAACTAAGTCCTAAACCCGAATAGCCCCCGAGGCAATAAATGTTGTAAAAGTTGTCCGTTTGATTTCCATAACAAAGGCAATCGAGGGAGATATTGACCGACAAAGGAAATTGTCTTGTTTGGGCTACACCACGGCCGCAGACTCTTTCCGGGCTTACAGACTCTCTTGGGACTGCTATAAAAGCTGAAAAATGAAGATTAAACGCAAAAATATACCGTTTATTGCTATTTTTCCGTTTCCAAAGAATTTAGTGTAATATAATTTTGGGAAATGGGTTTATAAAAAATATAGGAAATAGACGAGGCGAGCGATGACGACGCTGGAAAACAAATAACGTAAAGTTTACATAATATTCAGTCTTATATTATTCATCTAATCAATTTTAATTCGTTTATTGTTTTGTGTCAAGTCTTTACAGCCAAAACATAATTTTGTGAAATTTGCACATTATATTGTTTTGTTACGAAGGCGTAAAGGGCCAAGTAAAAGAAACCACAATAATTCTCTTAATACATTAAGGGTGAGATTACAGAAAAAGCATACCTGCAACTTTGCAGATCTGCAAATATGGCGGACTTGCAGACGCAAAATAATTTGCAGAAACTTGACATTCCAAAAACCATTTGCAAATCCGCCATTTTTACCGTAGTTAAACCGTTTTACTACTTCTCGTTTATTGATATTGACTGACAAATATGTGAAGTTCTAACCTCGCATTTAATTTAGGTTTTTTGCTTCGACAAGAAAAGGGTAAAGGGTCGTGTCGAGAAGATTCTCTTCAAATTGTTCTGCTTTCAAATAATCAAAATTCTGAATAAAATTTTCTTCATAATTCACAGGGAAGTTATATGGCCTGCCTTATACATTATGTAACATATAACACAAGATATTATAATTTTTATCACTTTTGAAGGCTTGTAGAGGTTTCCTTATGGCTACTTTATACCTCAATTAAATTAAACTAAACTTAATAAATTAAGAGAATTAGGAAGTTAAAATACTACATTCAAATGTAACCATTTATACCTACAATTAAGGAATTAAACTAAACTAAGAAGTTGGCCAACTTTTAACTTCTTAGTTTAATTTAGTTGATTCGACATAATTCGTTGGGCGATCGGCATAATCCGTGATTCCCGTCATGTCATTTGTCATTTCGGTGAATGTAATAAAGGAGAATTTGTACACATAACCCTAAATTCTTGTTTAATTTTAGAATTATATTTTTGATATTTTGATTATTCCAAAAAGTTTCACGATGGTTGTTAACGACGGTACATTGATTGAATTAGGACAACAGTTCCCATGCATTTATGATAAAACGGACAAGAACCAATAAGATAGGTTAGGAGCACCTTCTTTGTCTCTCGTAGTTTTATTAAGTTACTTAATGTGGAGGTATAAACCATCGCCTTAATTTCTTAATTTAATTTTCTTAGTTTAGTTTAATTTAATTGAGGTATAAAGTAGCCATTAACACTAGTAAATAGCCCAAATCCATGGCAATAATTAATTAATGAACCGTTCCCTTCTCTTTTTTTATATAAAAATTATTATTGCAAATATGAAATGACTACCATCCGTCAAATCCCCAAAATATAGGTTAGTTTTTAATAAATTTTATGCATTCTGCAAGTTTGCAGACCACTTGCAGACGCAAAGTATGATAATCGTTTTCTGGAATCCCACTTCTGTCATTTGCATCTGCAAACTGCTACTTGCAGCTGCAGGTGTCAGATGCAGAGCTTCTGTAATCTCACCCTAAATCTACAAATCCGTAAATATTAAACACCCACAATCCACAATAATAAAAAACACATTATAACAAAATCGCGATGAGTAGGTTCTGGTGTGTACTTTATTAATGATGTCGCTAAAAAAGGATACGTCGGAGAGATCCCGGAAACTATAAAAGATACAGCCAAGGTTAAATTGGGGCAAATTTTAATAATATAGAGCTTAAGTTAATGCCTGTAAGAAATTAAGAAAATTCCCACTACTTCTGGAGATATCGGGAAAACTGAAGTTTTCGGGTATGTTTTTTGTGACTTTATTTATAAACATATTGAAAACACTTTTTTACTACACATTTAATGACAGTTTCTAATTTGGAAAACGACGTTTCGGTATTCAGATGTCACCATCAGATCAAAATTTTGAAATACGGACCTGAAATTTAAATATTACTTTCTGAAGTATGTTGTCTCCACAAAACATAAACCAATAACATTTTGCCAAAATTTCATTGTTTTGAACCGAAAATCCATCATCCGAAATGTAAAAAGAAAACACACTCTAATAATAAGGAATAATTATTTTTACCTAGTATTTCGGAATGATTAAGTGTATATTGGTTGGATTCCCGTTTTTATTATGTTACCAACTTATTAAAAAGTTATAATAGACTAAGCGGTACCTGCAGCTTCGCTCGTGCAATTCAAGTATCATCTTTTTTAATCATAATAATTATCAGGACTAATCAGGAGCGCATTTCAAAATAACTGTATATAGGTACAGTGTCAATAGTACAGTCCGCATCATATGAGATTTTTTTTATTAATAGCTTTATTTAAAATTTGACTTTGTCATCAAGTTCTGCTTTGATCGAGATGAAAATTAAGCAAAAAAATAGTAGTCTCGTGATTCGCATTATCTGTAAAATTTTAATTTTTTCCAAAAAATAATTCAAAAGTGGAGTTATTTCTGAAAATATCGAAAAAAGTTATTAGGAAACGTTTTTTTAAATGCAGTTTCTAGTCCACATGCAAAAATTTCAGCTGCATAAGATAATTTTGATTTTTTACCTTTATTTTGTAAATTGCACCACTTTTGCAAAATAGGACTCAACGCAACCTACATAAACCTTCTCAGTTTTGACAAGGCTTTATTTCGGATACATTTTTTTTAAAGTTCTTTAAAGTAGCGCTATATTAAATGTGTGTTTTTCTACAAAATCAAAATTGGGCTATTAAAATTAGGTCGCATGTGATGCAAAGTTTATTTGTTTTTGACCCTGTATAAGGTAACTTCATAAAATAAGTATTTTTGAAAACGTAGTTTGTGTCTGAAAGTAATACACCTTAATATTAAGACATAAAAGAACATAGTGTCATCAGTAAAGTGTTCCTTAAGTGAAAAATAAATGTTAGTTTAACTTAACGTAAAGTTTATCTATTTTCAACAATTTAATTTAAAACCCCTTTACTTTATTTTTTTACTTTCAGACACAAACTACGTATTCAAAAATACTTATTTTTTGAAGTTACCTAATACAGGGTTAAAAACAAATAAACTTTGCATCACATACGACCAAATTTTAATAGCCCAATTTTGATTTTGTAGAAAAACACACATTTAATGGCGCTACTTTAAAGAAAATTTATCTGAAATAAAGCCTTGTCAAAACAGAGAAGTTTTATGATAAAAAAAATTCCATATGATGCGGACTTTACTGGTGACACTGTATATACTGATGATGGATTTTCGGTTCAAGGCGATGAAATGTAGCCCAAAATGTTATTGATTTATTTTTTAAGGGAACAAAACACATACAGTGAGGACCTAAAATCCGTCCCCCCCCCCCCTCTAACTTCTAAACTGTTCGGTATATTTTAATGAAATTTTGAACGATAATATTTGAGCAAGTCTTGCACTTTTTGACATACCAATGACAGCTTTAAATGTCAAGATGACAGCTGGGTCAGCTTTTGGAATATTTTTTTAAATGGAACACCCTGTATATTTTTACATTTTTAAATTCCACATTAAATTATAATTATTTTTTATTAAGTGCATTATTAGTCTATACTTTATAGTTTCCGAGATATTGACTCTCGAAAAGTGACATTTTTGAAATTTGACAGCTTATAACCTTCTAACAGTACGTCTTAGAGCAAAACGGCTTACATGTCCCTATCTTCAATTTTTATTATCTTCCCAAAAAAATCAACTTCCAGTTAAACCGGAACAACTATATTTCCTGCTTTCGAGTTACATCCGGTTTAACCGGAAGTTGATTTTTTTGGGAAGATAATAAAAATTGAATATAGGGACATGTAAGCCGTTTTGCTCTAAGACGTACTGTTAGAAGGTTATAAGCTGTCAAAGTTCAAAAATGTCACTTTTCGAGAGTCAATATCTCGGAAACTATGAAGTATAGACTAATAATGCATTTAATAAAAATAATTATAATTTTATGTGGAATTTAAAAATGTAAAAATATACAGGGTGTTCCATTTAAAAAAATATTCCAAAAGCGGACCCAGCTGTCATCTTGACATTTAAAGCTGTCATTGGCATGTCAAAAAGTGCAAGACTTGCTCAAATATTATCGTTTAAAATTTCATTAAAATATACCGAACGGTTTAGAAGTTAGAGGGGGGGGGGACGGACTTTAGGTCCTCACTGTATAATGTAATATTGATATTTTAGGTCCGTATTTAAAAATTCTGATCTGATGGTGATATCTGAAAACCGAAACGTCCGTTTATAAATTAGAAACTATACTTAAATGCATCGTAAAAGTGCCTGTAGAATTTTTTTTCTGTTTTCCGATATGTTTATAAATAACGTCACAAAAAAGAAAAACCGAAAATGAAGTTTTATTGTTAATAATTTTCAAAATATTCGTGCTCCTGAAAATATTTCCGGAAGTAAAAATCCTGTTAAGGTAAAAATATTGGAAAACCCTGTGCGTAAATATCCGCAGTAAGAATTTAGAACTTTTTAAAAGGCGCAATAAGTAATACTTTTAAAGATAAATTATCACCGACACAAAGATATATCAAATTTTTCCCCGGCTAAAAACATAAATTTCTTCATAAATTTTCAGAAGCGGAACTTATCCGGCTTTTCTCTTATTTTAATGGAATTTTCTTGTATGGATACTTTTTACTATTTTCCTTAAAACTTTGTCGACCTTTTGTATATCTACGAATTGTTATTATTTAATCTACAGACTGTCCACGATAGGGTTTACAATAGCGCAAATGGATAAAAAATTTCATTTTTCGGGAAAGTCATTCTTGATCAAAAGTTTTGCTTGTAAAAAAATGCAATTCACGAAGGGAAAATTTTGATTTTTTATACAAGGTTCGCAAAATCGTCAAAAACATGATTTTTCTTCAAGGGTAAACTAGTACCTTTATTTTTCATTTTTAACCAAAATGCAATTAGAAAACTTATTTAGAATAACGTTTGTAATTTAAATCCGAGATTTAAAATAAATCTTTGATTTTTTTAATTTTTAGAGCTAAAGAACTTTTCAAATTTGCCCCATACGTAAAGCAAAGTAATAAAAAGTTAAAAAAATTCCGTGTTTTTACAAAATATGGTAGGAATGCATTTAAAATTTTAAAATAAGATACACACCACCCATTTTGAAAATAATAGAGTCTAATAAAATTTTATATTAATATTTTTATTGAGCAGCCAAATTCCCATTTACCTCTAAAAATTAAAAAAACTAAAAAAATCGAAGATTTATTTTAAATCTCGGATTTAAATTACAAACGTTATTCTAAATAAGTCTTCTAATTGGCATTTTGGTCAAAAATGAAAAATAAAGGTATTTTACCATTGAGAAAAATCATGTTTTTGAAGTTTTTGCGAACCCTGTATAAAAAAATCAAAATTTTCTCTTCGTGAATTGCATTTTTTTTACAAGCAAAACTTTATATCAAGAATGACTTTTTCCTGAAAAATTAAATTTTTCATCCATTTGTGCCATTGTAAACCGTATCCGCGGCCAGTCTGAATAAGGCTATCTTCTTAACAGACATAAAAAAAAAGTGTTAATTTTGAGTGAAACGAAGGTTTTTTTTATTTTTTCAGGTCATCACATTCATCGTGTTTGTATTTTTTCGCTATTGTTATCAATGTTTGCATGGCCCTGCCAACGGATCTACAACCAACTGTAAAAGAAAAAGAAGCATCCTATAATCCATTTTCCCCTGGATTTCGTTGGACAAACTATAATATGATCGCTTTTGCTACAGGTATTTTACATTATATACGATAACTAATTCGTTTTAACTCAAATTTTATAGACTATTTACAATTTTCCAGGAGAGCGTTTTAAAGATTTTTTCAATTTTTCATTTCAGAATTAGAAGAACCTATTAAAGTCAGCATATTGCTTTTTTAATTATATATGGAATTGTCTGTTAACTATCGTATAATGCGATTATATTTATTGCAAATAAATCAACATTTTGAGCAAAAAAATCATCGGTCATTCACGAGTAGCAACAAAAACCGCTGTAGTAATCAAACAAACTGTTCTTTTTTTCTGTAATTAATCGTCGTAGTGGTTTATATGATCTCGTGGTTAGTCGTCGGAATACTCGTCTTTGTACGTTATTATTAATAACTAGCGAGTATCCGCGGCTTCGCTAGCGCAATTCAATTGCTATAAATTCTCTATCGAACCAAAGCAGCGGGTACCATACATGTACAAAAGGCCACGAATTCTCTCGTTTTCCGACAGATGACACCAGGAATTTTTCATCGATCAGCTGATATTGGGACAATAATATCCCCAGATTTATTTAGTAGTGGACCGTAATAAGCCCACACACCGAGTTATGAATTGCGTTTTTTGTGCGATTGTTACATTTGATTAATTGTCCATGGGCTTTGGACCTTAGGGAGAGGAATTTTTTGAAATACGTCAAAAAATATATTTTCCAATATACAGTGACCGGCAAAGAGTTCGCAACGTATGGGAAACATTTTTATTAGCGGAATATTGAAAAATCTTTTTTGGGGGATTGGATGTGCATGTCCCATAACCTTAAAATCGATTTTGACATACGTCACGTGACCAATGGTATGGCGGGAAAGTTAAAAAAACCAATATGAAATCATCATAAATCAGATAAGTTGATGAGATATCGAAAAAATTCCAAGAATAAAAAGTGTTTAGAATTCCATTAGAACCTTCAATACAATGTTTGGGATATCTACTTAAAAAAATATAAAATCGAATATTTTTGTAAATATTTTTTTACCGAATTAAAAATTTCCATATTTTTCCTTTCTTAAAGCTTCATTAAAGTAAAACTGACATCTGGTGACCACAACTAGGAATATTCTTTTGTTTTTCTGACAATTTGGAGCAATAATTCAAAAAATTCGTTTACACTTGGATTCCAGCGGTTGCAATAGTCTATTTCTAATAACCTTATCGAAATTTTTTATATCGAAATATTCTATTATGTTAAGAAATCCTTAAATTCATTAATCCAAAGAAAATTTTATTTATAACCGTAAAAAATAATTTTGAATTTCGCAGAAATCTTTAAAAAAATCTAAAAATTAATAAAAATTTAAATTATTTTTTACGGTTATAAATAAAATTTGCTTTGGATTAATGAATTTAAGGATTTCTTAACATAATAGAATATTTCGATATAAAAAATATCGATAAGGTTATTAGAAATAGGCTATTGCAACAGTTGTTGGTATCCAAGTGTAAACTTAAAATTTTTTGAAATATTGCTCCAAATTGTCAGAAAAACAAAAGAATATTTCTAGTTGTGGTCACCAGATGTCAGTTTTACTTTAATAAAGCTTTAAGAAAGGAAAAATATGGAAATTTTTAATTCGGTAAAAAAATATTTACAAAAATATTCGATTTTATATTTTTTTAAGTAGATATCCCAAACATTGTATTTAAGGTTCTAATGGAATTCTAAACACTTTTTATTCTTGGAATTTTTTCGATATCTCATCAACTTATCTGATTTATGATGATTTCATATTGGTTTTTTCAACTTTTCCGCCATACCATTGGTCACGTGACGTATGTCAAAATCGATTTTAAGGTTATGGGACATACACATCCAATCCCCCAAAAAAGATTTTTCAATATTCCGCTAATAAATTTTTTTCCCATATGTTGCGAACTCTTTGCCGGTCACTGTATAAACTTTATTACCACCTTTTCATCTCTTTAGGGCAAGTATTTCAAAAAATAAGATATAGGTGTTTAATTAATTAAAGTATTTATACTAGTCCGGTCAATCTAGACATTCGAAGGTACATAAATTTACAACAAGCTGAAAATCAATAAAATTGTTCAAAATATAATTATAAATAAAATGTATAAGTTCCCCATCATTCCCGTGTATGGAAAAAATTTTACTCGAGGTCAAAGGTAAAAAAAATGAGTTACGACGAAAACGGTAACTTTTATCATAAAAATACCCCAGACAAAAATTGTAGATCAGGAGGGCCTACTCCACAGGTTAGTTGTGATCCTGTTTAATTTAAAACTATTGCAAAATAACGGAAATTAGCAAAGATTGGAAAAGATAAAAGCGATGTAAATTAAAAAAAGTGGTTAACAAGTTCAATTCTTGCCTTCCTCCAACCTCAGTTGCTGCTCATCAAAATTTTTTTCGGGTATATTACCAAGTTCAAGTGTGGCTTAGTTATCAGCTAGACCCTACAGACTGGGGTTGGAAGTTGGTCAACAATACATTAGAACCAGTTCAAACTTTACTCCCACCTGCGCCGGAAAAACTGCTTAACACAATTTTTTGCAACTGCAAAAAGAGATGCAGGACTAAATGTGGTTGAAAAAAAGTCGGACTGTTTTTTTTTTGCTCTCTGGCATGCACAAATTGTCAAGGCCGGGTATGCTCTAATGTAGAATCACTAACAGTAGAGGATTCGTTTGATTCCAACGAGGTGACATGCGATACATCGCTATTGACGCAATTTACTTGCACCCAGAATGAAGATGAAGAAGAACAAGAAGAACAAGAAGAAGAAGATGAAGAAGAACAAGAACAAGAAGAATATCAAGAAGAAGAACAAGAAGAATAATTTGAAGGTCACGAATCAGAGGAATAAACTTCACCACTTTTTTAAATTTACATCGCTTTTATTCTCCATTCTTTGCTAATTTCCGTTATTTTGCAATAGTTTTAAATTAAACATCAGGATCACAACTAACCCGTGGAGTAGGCCTACTGGGGAAACCACGTTAAAAAAACGCGCTAAGTACACTACCTCATAGGTGGCGTAAAAACGTGTGCACATTATGACGATAACAACTTTTACAACATTTTGAATCGTTATATTTCAGAAACGGCGGCTCGTAGGAAAAAAAGTATTGATGCATATTTTATAGATAATTTTATGATCTACAATTTTTATTTAAAATATTTTTATGATAAAACTTACCATTTTGCTAAAAATCGCGAAAAACTAATTTTTTTGACCTTTGACATCGAGTTAAATTTTTTCCATACTCGGGAATGATGGGGAACTTATACATTTTATTTATAATTATATTTTAAACAATTTTACTGATTTTCAGCTTGTTGTAAATTTATGTACCTTCACTATCATTTTTTGGTCTAGATTGACCGGACTATACTTATAGTTTTAAGAAAGTAGGTCAAAAAATATTTTTTTCGATACATATTTTTATAACCAATTTTCATTGCTTTATGCGCCGACGCAACGTTTAAAAAGTAAGAAATATTTTATATGTTTAGAGTTCTGAGTTTGAAGAAATTCGGACCAAAAATATTTTTTCCAAAATGAATTGTTTTTATACCCCCTAGGTTAAAAATTATCATAAATGAATAAACGCATGTTTATTTCTTCCAGCGAAGCATTTGTCTAAAATTTCTAATTTACTTACCCCCTCCATTTCTACGCCGTAGGGGCAAAATTTTCCATAACATCGAGACACGTGCTTGCTTATTTTAACAGAGTAAGCATAGCACCAATTTCCAGCAATACAGGGTGTTACAAATTCGACATACCAGCATTGGAATCTCGGAAACCATAGGAGTTAGAGGAACGGTTAAATGGGGGCAAAGTTGTGCAATTTGGTGTTGATTATAATGCCGCTTTAAAAGTTTTCAAATTCCGAATACTTCCGATTTTATTCGAAAAAAAACGAAATTTTGCAAAATCGTTTTTATTTTTTCCTGACCTCATTTGACTAGCTATTTAAAAATAAATTACGCTTTGTCATTGCCACTTTTTCTCCTCTAAAAAATGACGTTACTAAACTAAAGATCCGCCGTGTCGTCTCCGAGCGGCCATCACCAACTTTACTTTTTTTAAATACGGACGTGGATTTTTTTAACCGATTTTTAAACCCTCCTACCCTCAAAACGTAATGGCGTTCTCATAATGATGAATTGTCCTTGCTTATTATTTTTTTAAATTCATATATTTTACACTTCTTGTCAGTCCGGTCCTGGCAACGAATCACAATATTAATTAAAAACTTTATTTTATTTAAAACCTTTACAAATAAGTTTCATGAAAGAGTTTGTTTAAAAATAATTTTGACTATTTGAACATTTACAAAAATAGGAAAATTTAGAATTATTAGAAAATTCTTATAAAATAAATTATATTACTTATGTATGAATGTTTTAAATAAAATAAAGTTTTTAATTAATATTGTGATTCGTTGCCAGGACCCGGCTGACAAGAAGTGTAAAAAATAGGTATGAATTTAAAAAAATAAGCAAGGACAATTCATCATTATGAGAAAGTAATATCGCCATTACATTTTGAGGGTAGGGGGGTTTAAAAATCGGTTTAAAAAAATCCAGGTCCGTATTTAAAAAAGTAAAGTTGGTGATGGCCGCTTGAAGACGAAACGGCGGATCTTTAGTTTAGTAACGTAGTTTTGTAGAGGAGAAAAAGTGGCAATGACAAAGTGTCATTTATTTTTAAATAGCTAGTCAAACGAGGTCCGGAAAAAATAAAAACGATTTTGCAAAATTTCGGTTTTTTCGAATAAAATCGGAAGTAATCGGAATTTGAAAACTTTTAAAGCGGCATTATAATCAGCACCGAATTGCACAACTTTGCCCTCATTTAACCGTTCCTCTAACTCCTATGGTTTCCGAGATTCCAATGCTGGTATGTCGAATTTGTAACACCCTGTATTGCTTAAAATTATAGAAAGTTATAGGTACCCCCTCAAAAAACCTTTTTAACCCCTATGTTGAATGTTGGAAAAATATTTATTATTTTATTAAAGGAACTTATATACCAAATTTTTAGACCTCAACCAATTTTAGCTTCTAAATACAGAACTTCCTACAAAAGTTTCAACCCCCGTTTTTACCTACTTGGGGGTTGATTTTTGAAAAATCCCTTCTAAGTGGATGCCTCCGTTATAAAGGCGAAGACTTCCTTGAAATTTCATGATTCTAGGATAAGGGGTTTAGGCTGTGCCTTGATGAATCAGTCAGTCACATTTTCCAATTTTATATAAGGAATAGTACATACACCTATATTTTTTATTACAAAATCATATCATAGCTTGTGATTATTGTGGTACAAATAAAATCAATAAAATATATTAAATTTTTTTAGGTATTGTTGTTGTTAGCACGGCATTGGCCCTCTTAACAGCCTTTTTCTTTCCATTTTTTGGCTACAAAGTCTGTTATGCACTTGGTGGTTGTCAAAATACTTTGGACCACGTTGTAGACAGTTTTATTGGGGTACAAGGGCAAAGCAGAAGGATAACCAAAAGGGATGTGCAGAGAATGAGCGAAGATAGCAACCTGGACTATTTTATGGGTTTCCTTAAAAAGGCTTTAAGGGAATACGATGAAAAACCTACAAGTCAAAGAGATGCCCAGGTGAGATATTTTTGTTAAATAAAGCTTTTCTACAATGAAAAAGCCTTCTATTATATAACGGTTTAATACTATAATTTGACAGCAACGCGCATTCCTACTGTAAGACAACCAAAATTGCTAGACCGTTGGGTAGTGATCATATCACGGTAATTTAGCCTATATAAAATTATGGGAATTAAAGGTAAATAAATTGTTTTCCTGCAACACTCATTTAAATTAATTTTTCAGCCTCATAACATCATGCGTCTTACCTCCGGATCAGACCACCAGATTGAAAAACGATCCCCCCTGGACTACATAGAACCAATCCTGGTGATGCTATCCAAAGCCTACAATGAATTCGTCGATCCTGAGCTAAAAAAAAACTTCAAGAAACGGCGCTCCATAAGATAGCCATTTTGGTGCAGATAATTCCGATTTTTCTGAACGTTTTGAGAAAGTTCTTCGGCATGTATGAATCGGTTGTCAGTTTTGTGGAATGTATAGTGAAGTTTTACAAGGTTTTTTTGGTGCTTTACGAATGAAGCGGTAAATTGTACCAGAAAGTATATTTATTTTATGATTAAAAGGGTAATTTTTTCATTGTTTTTGTAATGTAATTAAGGTAGAAAATTTACAAAGTGTGTAAATTATTAAAAATTAACCAGTAATGTTTTGCCGTTTATTTACACCTCACGTACGTTTTTGAGATTTTGCATACTTTCCCAGGGCGCATGTCAGGAAAATATTTTTGTTTATACATGGTGTCCCAAAAAAGTGCGACGTGTTGATGATATATTCTTTTAGATTACATGTCATATAATTTCTTACATATATGGATCCCTCTTATAGTTACCTACATACCCCTAAAAATTTATTAAAATAGGGTCAGTAATTGTTGCACCAGTGGTTTTAAAAATTAATAAAAATTAAATATAGTTAGTTGTAATAAAATTACACAAGGTACTTTTTACTTGGAAAAAATTGAACTTGATGAATTGTCATATATTTCTTTAAGCATAAAATGTCCAAAACTATTGGTTTGTGGAATATACAAACCACCATCAACTAAAAATGAATTTCTTTTAAATTTTTTAGACCAGAAATTGGAATATTTAAATACATTAAGTAAAGACTGTATTGTTGTTGGTGATATAAACATTAATGTACTTAACAAAAATAATGAAACTCAAAAACTTCTAGATGTTTATGCAACCAATGGTTATCAATTGTGTAACAAACTCATAGCCACAAGAGATGCTGGTAATACCTCTACGTTAATAGATCATGCAATAACTAATATAAATCAAAAAATAAAGATACAGCTAGAAACAAGTTCTATAAGTGATCATAAAGTTCAAGTTATTTCTGTTCCCGTGGAAATATTATCGAGTAATAAAAAAGCAAAAAGTAAAACTATATTTTGTAGAAAATTTAATATGGATAAATTAAAGCTTGAGCTGATGCTAATAAATAATAATATACATTTATTTGAAGATCCAAATTATTTGTATGATACTATTTTAAAAACTTTTGAAAAGTGTTCATTTACGCAATCAATCAAAATAAAAGAAGATTCAGAACAATGGTTTACACAAGAAATAGCTAAACTTATTAAAACTCGTGATAAACATTATGCCAAGAAAAAGAAGAATCCTAACAGTATATATTATAAAGAAATTTATGATAATTATAATAAATTCGTAAAAAAAAAATTAGGATAACCAAACAAAATTATTACAAGGAACAATTTTCCACTAGTAATCAAAAAAGAATCTGGGAAAATTTAAATTTAATTTTATCAAATCGACATAAGAAAGCCAAGCCATTGATTAATTACCTTGAAATTAATGGAAATAAAGTTGAAGATCAGCAAATTATATGTGAAGAAATCAACAATCATTTTGTAAACGTAGGACAAATACTGGCTAAGAAAATTCCGCAAGTCCAAAAATGTATCGAGGAGACAGAAGAAAAATCATTTTTTATAAATCCCGAGGAAATATCCCAAAACAAAATAGAACAAATTATTGACGACCTTGAGACAAAAAAAGCAAATGGATTTGACAATATATCGGTTAAAATTGTAAAGTGTTTAAAAAATGAAATTACTCCAATTTTATTTCATTTAACTAAATTATCTCTGGAAACAGGTATTTTTCCAGAAAAAATGAAAATTGCTAAAGTAACTCCAGTATTTAAAACTGACAAAAGATATAAATGCAGCAATTATCGCCCAATATCTGTTTTACCAATATTTTCAAAAATATTAGAAAAAATAATAAATAATAAATTATACGACTTTCTAGAAAGCCAAAATTTACTTTTTGCTAACCAGTATGGTTTTCGCAGATCTAAGGATACAGAAATAGCTGTAGGAGATATCATAACAAATATTCAAGCTAATGTTGACAGCAGTAAAAAATGCTGTTTACTATCCTTAGATCTGTGTAAGGCATTTGACACCGTAAACCACAATATTTTATTAAGAAAATTATACAGTATTGGGATAAGGGGAAATACACACAAACTACTTCAAAGTTATTTAAGCTATCGTAAACAATTTGTTCAAATTGGGGAAAGAAAAAGTGCGGAAAAAGAAATAATATGTGGAGTTCCACAAGGATCAATATTAGGTCCGTTATTATTCTTAATTTACATTAATTCCGTTTCCAAATTGAACTTAAAGGGCAATATAAAGCTATTTGCAGATGATACGACAATTATTTATTTTGCTGAAACTCTTGCAGAAATGTATTTTGATATTAATAATGATTTAAAAATACTTCTTTCTTGGCTTCAATCAAATAAACTTACGTTAAATTTTAAAAAATCTTCTTTTATGTTTATAACTAAAAATAAAATAAATTCCATCATTAACCCCTTAACATTTAATAATGAAAATATTCAATATTCAAAAACGACAAAATTTTTAGGATTAGTTTTAGATGAAAATTTAAATTGGAAATGCCATATCCAGTATATTATCAACTCGATATCTCCTTTGGTATCTGTTTTGTACAGAGCTAGATATTTTATTCCTTTGAAATATTTAAAAAATATATATTTTTCATTAATATATTCAAAATTACAATACTTAGCTTCTGCATGGGGATCTGCTTGTTTATCAAACTTAAAACCATTACAAAAATTGCAAAATAAAGTTATTAAATGTATACACAAATTACCACAATTAGAACCAACTGTTAATCTATATAGACCGAAAGGGTATTTACACGTTCAAAACATTTATAAATTAAAAATTTGTATTCTAATTCACTCTATTATTTTAAAAGAAAAAAAATCAAACATAACACTTCAGGAAAATAAAACATTACATGATCATAACACAAGACATTGTATAAATTATCAAACTATACCAGTAAAAAGTAATTTTGGAAAAAAATCGCTTTTATATGACGGAATAATAAAATATAATAATCTTCCAAAAAATATCAGAAAAATTAAAAAATTGGCAATTTTTAAAAAACAATTAAAGAGATATTTACTAAATTAAATTATTTATACTGTTTTTTTTTTTAATTGATTTTAATAATGAATTAAATTGGATTAACTTCCATTTTTTTTATTGTTATTTTTTTATGGTTATTATTTTCTATATTATATTGTCACTTTCCATGTAATGAACTGTAGAAGTTAGTTTGGAATAAAGACATTTTAAAGTAAATAAGTTTTAACAGTCTGGTTAACTAAGTTGGATTAATACGAATTGTCAGGGTGTGTTCAAACTTTAGTGTCAAACGTTACACAGGTCCCTTTTGCGCATGCGTCAGCAATACGGAGCCATTTATAGCTATTTTCGAGCAATTTTTTGCTGTTTTGAGACTTTTTGCGGATTTTTAGCTGCTTTCTTTCTGTTTAAAAAAAAACTTTAAAAACAGCACAAAAACTGTTAAAAACGACACAAAAACTGCCAGAAACAGCAAAACGGAGCTCAAAAAATGGCTCAAAACTAGCCAAACTAGCTGTGCACTGCTGGCGCATGCGCAGAAGGAACCTGTAGTATCTGATGCAGAACCCCTCATCTATCACTACTATTTATTTGTGCCAAATATAAAAATTATAAAATATAACAACTAAAAATAACTATTGGTGACGGAATCATACTAGTTGGCACAAAAAGGTAGGATTTTGATTAATATTTTGTTGCCTGATGAATCTACCTTTCATAAAAATGGATTTGTAACTCGTCATAACTTACATTATTATTCCGATCACGCAATCCAGCAGTATTTAGGTAAGTTAATCAACACCGACCAACACGGATGCTCAATTATTGTATAGGGGGAATTATTGGTGAACATGTTATTGGCACTCACTTTT
Source organism: Polydrusus pterygomalis (assembly GCA_963969555.1). Classification (NCBI taxonomy): domain Eukaryota; kingdom Metazoa; phylum Arthropoda; class Insecta; order Coleoptera; family Curculionidae; genus Polydrusus; species Polydrusus pterygomalis. The sequence continues at coordinate 154,912,990 of OZ018376.1, read as the reverse complement.
TTAACGGACATTTAAATGACCCTTATTGTATCCAGATTTTAAAGAAAATCAATTGCAAAATTTATGTCAAAATTTACCAATGGCTGTGATGGATGCGATGTGGCTACACGATAAAGCCCCCAGCACATTATTCATTACAAGTCTGTAGTAGAAAAACAAGTACTTTCCCAAATCCGTGGATTGAAAAACGAGGGTGGCCGTCCCGACCACCCGACTTAACTAAATTAGATTTATTTTTGTGGGGCTACGTTAAGGAAATTTTTGATTAGGAACCTTGAACTAGACCAAAAAACATGCAGCAAAGAATCCTAAACGCATTTCACAACATTACACCAGACGTATTACGATGAGTAGGGGAGAATGGCCCAAAATGATCCCAGCGGGCAAAACGATCCCCCCCCTATTATCGTTAATACGGATGGTGTCATCTATGGTTTTCGTAAGCCACTATACCTTCCTTGTCTTCCGTCGAGTTGTGTTTGTCAGTTGAATCGAAACTTGTTATAGCCGTTGGTGCGCTATCAAAAAAAAAAGTGATTTTTGCTCATTCTGATCTAAGATACGTACCTACAGACTTTTGTAACAGCTTTTGACAGATAACAGGAATGTTAAAATGTAGTCTATTTATTAGAAGCTTATTATTTTAGCTATATTTTAAGATATTTGTAAAGGTTTTAAACTCAACGACTGTGATAAACATGGCGGTTAGTAAATTTTGCACATTCGGGCAAAATGATCCCTCATGAGGTATAGTAAAACGATTCCATTTTACCCGATTTTTTTGGTTTAATATAAGAAATATTATAAAGTGTTAAGTTAGGCACCTATCTAGAGGTATTCTTTGAAGACATAAGTTTTAACAATAGGTTTGTTTCTGATTTTGTAAATATTGACTTATAATCAACAATTTTGCATTTTTTCTTAAATTAAATTGAAGGATCATTTTACCCTACCTTAAGGGATCATTTTCCCAACCAGGTAGGGTAAAATGATCCTTTTGACCAAGTTCATAATTATATAAATAACATTATTAGGTTTTTTTTATTAAACACTCTGTTACATCCATGAGAAAACGATGAACTAGACGATTCCCAGTCCAACCTTTCCAAGAAATCTCTTGATAACTCTAGTTTTATCACAAAAATGTTAATGTAATAATTTAAATAAATTATTCTTTGACTTGAGCTCGTTCAAATCAGACGCTGTATATATCATGTGTGCTTATTCTCAATATTAAAGGACGCTGTTTGAAGATGTTAAAATGGACACAATAAGGAAACAAAAAACTCGAATTGCCTGCTGGTTTTAACCCTTTATAGGATACTGGTTCATATTTCAACCAGCGTCAAAATAATTATTTCCTGTTCGCACACCGGTTTGATATTCGGCCAGTTTGTTTATATTTAACTGTGCAAACGAATAATGGTAAAATATTCGACCATATACTTACGTAGTCTGAATTACTGACAAAGTGGTCGAAATTTCAACCAGCGTCCGATTAGGATAGTGATCAAAAAGTCACATGTTTACGTGCTGTCTGGGAAAAAATTGTTGTTTTTGTGTTAATATTGCTAATAATTTTGTGAAAATTTGTTGGTAAGTACATTAAAATATGTAGCTTTCGATACACTAATTATAATATGGATAAAACTTATCGGCAAGATAATATTTTGCTTTAAAACTCAAAATTTTTAAATTTATAACTTAATTTTACGTTTTGCATTCTTATGATATTATTTTAAGTATGTAACATACATGTAACACATAATATACAACGTAATGCCATTGTGGCACAAAGGACTAATTATTACAAGGGTTTGTAAACCAATTCACTGCGCGTTCTGGACTACCATTGCCTGTTATAACAACCAATTAAAATTTGTCGAAATGGATACTGGTTAAAATATCGACCTCCTCAAAAAAATGGGTTACGTGTTTTATTTTTTTCTAAGATTTTGTAGATAGGGTCCTTAATGTTAAATAAAGGTATTTCAAACAACAGGTTTTGCAATTTTGATGTTTGATTGTCTGCCCTATAAAGGGTTAAAATAAAAGAAAAATAATATGAAGATGAAATAGGTAATTTCGCCATACCTATAAGGCATGATTTATTTCACTTAGTTATTGCAAAAGAGAAACAAAAAGCATTGACGAAATAAATTTTATCATCTAATTTAGCTTTATATTGTTACCGTGCTCTAAATTTATAGAAAAAAAAATATTTTGCGAAAAAATAAAATTGAAAATATTTTCAAAATTTTATTAATTTCTTTTTCAAATTGAATGGTCTAGTAAAATGGAAATAATGTGACAACTTTACGGCTTTTCAAAAGGTGCAGGATTTTAATTAAAACCAATTTTAAACAAGATAAAAGTTCATTAGTCAAAATGGCTGCGAGATGTCATTCTGGTTTAAAACGGAGTCGAGACACAATTTCTAGTATTGGGTTTTTATAATGTTTTGTATATTATTTGGCTATATCTAATAGATACATTATTGAAACAGAAACACTGTTTCCATAATGTATCGAAAATAATGCGAAACAAACGTAGCTAAAGTAAAATCGACTTACATAACCTAAAACAAGAATAACCCACAGAAATATTTGATATGTTACAACAAATAATGTAAAATGGTGATTTAAAACAAAAAAAAATTAAAACATATTCCAAAAACCAAACTGAAAACAATTTAAAAAGTATAATAAAATTATTATTAAGGGTCCTTTCTTCCTTCTTAACAATTATAGGTTATTGTTATTATAATTTGTTCCGATCGACGAGCAGGTAGTGTTGTAGCAACTAAATGGATTAAATTTGTACTTTTTTTGCAAAAACCCAAGACAGCGCCATAAGTTTAGTAGTTTCGTCCAAAAAGTTAATTTTTAAAAATTAAGCCTACCGAAAAATAAATCATTTAAAAAAATATATATTTTATGTGGGCTTTAAAGTAACTAACTGGAGAAAATTTATGCTTTTTTCGTATTATCCCAATACAGTACAATAAGTTAAGTAGTTTCGGCCTATTACTTTATTTAAAAAAAAAATAAAAAACAAGTAAATAAAAATTTTAAAAAAAATTATTTTATGTCTAAATGGATGAAATTTGTGCTTTTTTTGCATAAACCCAAGACAGCGCAATAAGTTTAGTAGTTTCGTCAGTGTGTAGGTAGTTTTCCAAACTTATTTTCTTCGCAAATTTCGTAAATGAATAAACACCATAGTTTGGTAAATATTTCAAAGCAGAAAACATCAATTTGTTTCGATCAATCGACAATGTGTCGCTACAATTTGGGAGCGCCTGTGTCATACATAACGTCAGAACTGTATCCAAAAAGGTTTCGAAAATATTTATTTCCTTGTGTGTTAAATGTATCGACACTACAGAATTCGAAAATGTGTGAAAAATTTTCGAACACATTTGCCGCGACACAATTTTAATATTTGAATCGGAAATATTTCGAAACCTTTCTCAGCAAAAAGTTTGTGTCCAATTTGTGTCTAAATACAGGGTGTTTCATTAAGGGTGGCCACCGGCCATATCTCGGAAACTACTTAAGCATTGAAACTTGGGGACAAAAATTTTATTTTTAAAGTGGTCATGAGAAAATTCTAGAAATTATTTTTAAGTTCCGCATTTCGCCACAAGGGGACACAACTGAAAATTAATTTTTAAAATTCTAAATTTCTCCGAAAATTCCTATATTATGGTATACCTCTGGTTACATCATTAAAATCCCTATAAATTCTAAATGACTTATCCGATTTTACTAAATTTAAGCTTGCCTGGAAGAGAAAGGTAAGTACTTTTAATTGCCGTATCCAACGATACACGATAGTTTCTAATAAAATTGCTAGAGGGCGCTATTTGTAATAATAACCGGTTTTTCGATTTTATCCCGCAAATTCAAATTATACGGTACAAAACTATGACATCATAATCGGAAAGTAGATTAAATTTCCAAGAAAAAATGTGAAGACTTGCAGTTCGATATCTTTGTTGGTTTCAGAGTTATTGCCAAAACAATAATTTTTAACACTTTTATCGAAGAAATTATTGTTTTTATAGCTTCGTGGCCACGACAAAAAATATTTTTAAACTTTATGATTCTTTTATGTGTAGGTTTGTTACTCATTACTCCAATGGCCCAAAAACTACTTTAGAGTTAATGACATAATCATGGAAAACTTCTAATTTAGGGATTATATTATGATGTTTTAAAAAATAAATCTAGATAGCCGAGAAACAAAATGGACAGATTTAATTTTGATTGGTGTTGACAAAAGTTTCTCCTTGATTTTTTTTGAATTACTTCTTTTTAATTTCCAGAATTTTCTCATGACCACTTTAATCATAAAAAAATTTTAATTTTTAATTTAATAAAAGTTTCAATGCTTAGTAGGGGAGCGGAGGCAATTGCCGTAAAGTTAAGCAAGAATTAGATTTTTGTGCAAATTACCTACCTTAGAAACTCGATTTAAGGCTTTATGGAAGTCTTGTTTAGTATATTGTTAATACCTAATAAAGTGAAACTTCTAAACGTTTTTCAAAAATATATATTAGTGTGTTAAAAAAATATGGTAAAGTACGGTATTACACGAAAGCGTCGGGTATTACAGTATAATGGTCGTGTAAATCCGTACCGGTTTTTAAAAACTTTAAAAAATAAGAGAACATATTTTAACGCTATGCTATAGAATGAAACAAGATTTGTTTTTCCTTGGAGACCACGTACATTTCTTTTTAGTACTCATCTGAAATAATGAGTTTTTTTATTATTATTTTTTATTTACATATAGGGGAGACCGGGGCAAAAAGATCCCATAGATAATAGTTTTGGCCTTTGATGTCCCATCCACTGAGAAATAGGAGTTTGTCTTTTGGCAAGCATGTAGTTTTATATGTTGTTTATATGTTGTTTATATTTTTATATCTTTTAGTTAAGTTAATTTTAAAATTTTAGCCAGTAAAGTAGACATATTATGCAAAGTAATCATTTTGCCCCGCTACTTGGGGCAAAATGATTCCCTATGCAAATTAAATGAAATTTTCTTGTTTTTGCTAAATTTGTGGATACAAAATTAACAAGCCGTTTTCTAAGCATCTTTATTAAAGAAAAGAAGCAAATGAACCGAAAAAAATATAAAACTAACAAAATCCTAAAAGTTATCAATTTGCCCCATTGTTTTAGGGGATCATTTTGCCCCATTGTTAACGGGATCCTTTTGCCCCATTTGTAAGCGGCATAATAAAGTTAACCTAACTTTTTTTAAACGTACTAAAATTTGCAAAACTATCGACCAGTTTGTTCACTACACTATACTTTCTCATAGCTACCATCGAATATTTTTATACCTAACTGTTTTTTAGTAACGATCATGGATAATATGAAATGCTTTCCTATTATCAAATCGGCAAAAATCATAAAATGCTTTACACTGCCAAAACACTTGCACACTGATCGCTGTCATTTATTGTACTAGCCCGCCGTACTTGAAAGGCACTGTTGCCAAGTCTACGGATGCTCTTGTGCATACAGGAGCGACAAAAAGACGTGGGATCGTTTGACCCCAGGGGATCTTCTTGCCCCGGTCTTCCCCAAATCTATACCGTACACTGTACGGCATTGCCCAAACCGGACTAACAACAACAAATACAGAAAACAAATATTTGATACATATTTTGAAAGTTAATACATGCGTATTTTTTAAGGTTATACATTAATCTTTTAAATAAACCAAGATCCAAGTTAAAAGTAAAATGATTAAAACACTTATTGCTTATTGCGTCAGTGATGTTTCTTAGAAGAACGACAGCGGAAAGTTTATACGTGCACTCACTGGACCGGACGTCGGCGTCGATCCACTGGTGTTTTGGCGCATTGAAGCAACGCTCGACCACCTAGCAACGTAATAAACAAAGACAGACTTATATATACCTGTTTTTGCTGTCAAAAACGGCATGTACGGTATTGGACTCTGTACGGTATTGGGCTCCGCTCCCCTATTTTCCGAGATATGGTCGGTGGCCACCCTTAATGAAACACCCTGTATAGTACCCAGGTGTATTATTATTTTTTCAAAAACCTGCAATACTTGCACATTCAAACAGACCGACGAAAATGGAAAACATTCATGAAAATATCTCTAAATTTTATCAGCCATAACAACATCTTTCTTTTGGCAAGGAATGTTAAATTAACGTAAAAATAATGAAGACAAGGATCAAATTTTCTTCATGACACCATTAAGATATTTACACCGAATGATACAAGTCGACATAATCGACGTCGCACCCTTTACATGTTCGGGTTCGCACGAGCCTACACAAGCGCCTTAAATAGTGAATTACAACCGTCGAAAAAAAAACTCCCCACAACGCAAACGTATATTAAAGTAGGGCATCAATAAAGCCCCACTGACAGCCCATTTGGATTCAACACATTTAGCAAATAAAAACCTTTATTGAATTTGAATGGGAGTATTTTGGAAGTGATATGTGACCTGTCTATCAAATGTCAGAGTGTACGCAAAGGAACTTTTTCCTAGTTTGTATGTTTATTAACGAGCCCGAGATAAAATCGAATTAAAATTGCATGTCGACTGGACAAGTTTTTTTTATTGTATGTAATTTGATTTTCAGCCATAGATTGAAAGTTGATAATAATTATTAAAGAGCAGTAACCCCTTTTACCATAATGAAAATTGCCGAACGTTTTGCTGGTCAAACGAAAAGAAAAAATAAAAATTGATATTTAGAAAATAAATTCTACTTTAAATACCCCATCCAGAAAAGTAAATGACGATCGAAAATATTCCCAAAATTTTTTTTAGAAATTTTTTTTATTTTTAGTAATTTTGTAATATCTTAAACAATTCTTTATTGGTCGAAAGCAAAATGACTTTCCCGGGTGTAGAATGTTGTACCAAACAATTTTTCTTAAAGCCATTTTTCAATATCGGTCTTACTTTTTTCTCAAAAACGTTGGGCGCGTAAAGTGAATTTAAGCGTGTAAAGTGGATTACGCGCCCAACGTTTTTGAGAAAAAAGTAAGGCCGATATTGAAAAATGGCTTTAAGAAAAATTGTTTGGTACAACATTCAACACCCGGAAAAGTCATTTTGGTTTTGACCAATAAAGAATTGTTTAAGATATTACAAAATTACTAAAAATAAAAAAAATTTCTAAAAAAAATTTTGGGAATATTTTCGATCGTCATTTACTTTTCTGGATGGGGTATTTAAAGTAGAATTTTTTTTCTAAATACCAATTTTTATTTTTTCTTTTCGTTTGACCAGCAAAACGTTCGGCAATTTTCATTGTGGTAAAAGGGGTTACTTCCTCTTAAAGGGCGGAATATAATAATATGTAATATGCATATAATATACGCATTTTGTGCATATTTTGTCAATTTCATAATAAAATGCATATTGTTCATAAATTATTATTTTAGGAGCAAATTTTTATGTTTTCGGAGTTATTAAAAAATTTAAAACCTTAAAGGTTTAATGTCCAGTTCGGTACTGATTTCAGGGATTTTCCCATCTGAAGATTATACAATGTGACCAGTAAATTCCGCATCATAATATGGGATTTTTTTATTAACAGCTTTATTCGAAATTTGACTTTATGGTATTAAGTTCTGCTTCAATCGTGATGAAAATTAAGCAAAAAATAGTAGTCACGTGATTCGCATTATCTGTAAAATTTTAATTTTTTCCAAAGTTGTGTTATTTCTGAAAATATCGAAAAAAGTTATTAGAAAAAGTTTTTTTAAATACAGTTTCTAGCCCACATGCAAAATTTCAGCTGCATAAGATAATTTTGATTTTTTACCTATATGTTGTAAATTGCACCACTTTTGCAAAATAAGACTCAACGCAACCTACATAAAACTTCTTAGTTTTGACAATGCTTTATTTCAGATACATTTTCTTTAAAGTAGCGCCATATTAAATGTGTGTTTTTCTACAAAATCAAAATTGGGCTATTAAAATTTGGTCGCATGTGATTTGATGAGTTTATTTGTTTTTGACCCCGTATAATGTAACTTCATAAAATAAGTATTTTTGAAAACGTAGTTTATGTCTGAAAGTAATACACCTTAATATTAAGACAAAAATTCAGTGTCATCAGTAAAGTGTTCATTAAGTGAAAAATAAATTTTAGTGGTGGGTAAAAAATCAAAATTATCTTATGCAGCTGAAACTTTGCATGTGGGCTAGAAACTTCATTTAAAAAAACTTTTTCCAATAACTTTTTTCGATATTTTCAAAAATTACCCCACTTGAATTTTTTTGAAAAAAATTTAAATTTGACAGATAATGAAAATCACGTGACTACTCTATTTTTTTTGCTAAATTTTCATCTCAATCGAAGCAGTACTTGATGCCAAAGTCAAATTTCGAATAAAGCTATTAACCTTTAAAAGGCGGACTGGGGTCCTTTCGGACCCCACGTTCTGTTTTTTGTAAATAATTCGTTTATTTTTTTAAGTTTTAATAATTCCTTTATTTTAAGTGCATATTTTTTGGTTTTCTACGTAGTGTATACCCCCAATATTCAATATGAAATTTCGTCTTTCAGTTTTTTGACTGGGGTCGGTTAGGACCCCAGTCCGCCTTGTATGTTATAAATATGATATTTTTCAGTTTATGGTGTCGGGGGAACCCACTTGTTTGCGGTACTTTACCCATTTATTTTTAATAAGGGGAATCCCATGCGTGTTGGGGAAACCCACTTGTTTGCGGTACTTTACCCATTTATTTTTAGTAAGGGGAATCCCATGCGTGTCGGGGAAACCCACTTGTTTGCGGTACTTTACCCATTTATTTTTAGTAAGGGGAATCCCATGCGTGTCGGGGAAACCCACTTGTTTGCGGTAGTTTACACATTTATTTTTAGTAAGGGGAATCCCATGCGTGTCGGGGAAACCCACTTGTTTTGTTTGCGGTACTTTACTCATTTATTTTTAGTAAGGGGAATCCCATGCGTGTCGGGGAAACCTACTTGTTTGCGGTACTTTACCCATTTATTTTTAGTAAGTGGAATCCCATGCGTGTCGGGGAAACCCACTTGTTTGCCGTACTTTACCCATTTATTTTTAGTAAATAATCGGCAGGTAACTTATTGTTTATTTACCAAGTGTTGGGTTGTCTTATTACTTATTACATTAACTTTTTTATTATTGTTTTTTTTTGTTATTAAACAGTAAATGTTTATAGAGTTATCAGTCTTTTTCATTATACAGTGTTAGGAAAAATTACCAGAACGGTCAATTATTTCAAAATATACAGGGGTTATCAAAAAACGTCTTATATAAAAAATGTAGGACTGTTAAAAATCTACATATCGGTAATAAATTGAAATATACAGGGTCGCCCCCAAAGTTTTGTGGAGAATGATACCTAGTTATATTTTTTTAAATGGAACACCCTGTATATTTTTACATTTTTCAGTTCCACATAAAATTATAATTGTTTTTTATTAAATGCATTATTAGTCTATACTTCATAGTTTCCGAGATATTGACTCTCGAAAAGTGACATTTATGAACTTTGACAGCTTCTAACTTTCTAACAGTACGTCTTAGAGCAAAACTGCTTACATGTCCCTATCTTCAATTTTTATTATCTTCCCAAAAAAATCAACTTCAAGTTAAACCGGAACAACTATATTTCCTGCTTTCGTGTTACATCCGGTTTAACCGGAAGTTGATTTTTTTGGGAAGATATTAAAAATTGAAGATAGGGACATGTAAGCCTTTTTGCTCTAAGACGTACTGCTAGAAAGTTATATAAGCTGTCAAAGTTCAAAAATGTCACTTTTCGAGAGTCAATATCTCGGAAACTATGAAGTATAGACTAATAATGCATTTAATAAAAAATAATTATAATTTTATGTGGAACTGAAAAATGTAAAAACATACAGGGTGTTCCATTTAAAAAAATATAAATATCATTCTCCACAACTTTGTGGGCGACCCTGTATATTTCAGTTTATCACCGATATGTAGATTTTTAACAGCCCTACATTTTTTTATATAAAACGTCTTTGATAACCCCTGTATATTTTGAAATAATCGACCGTTCTGGTAATTTTTCCTAACACTGTATAATATACCTCCAACAGTAAAAAATAAACATCACTTATGGCGAATGCGCCAGACGAAGCATTTTCATTTCGACGCGGACTAAATCGGACTTTTTCGTGCCACTGGGCGGACCTTTTTACCTAATGTCATTGGCAACACTGCATTTTAGTTTAGTCCTTCCTGTTTTTTTGAGAAGTGCGCATCCGTATAAAAAATGAGTGTCAATTTGCCTTCTCACAGGCCATTGACGAACAAGGTGCTGTTACACCTCCTCGAAAACGATGATCCAGAATTTGATCAGTGGGCCAACGAAGATGCTGCGAGCGATGAAGAAGATGAAGATATTGTCGAAGAGGTTCAGTCTGAAGCTGATGTAATAGAATACGACCAAAACACAAATATTGCTGATTCCATACCTGGGACTGCTGAAGATCACGAATGCCCAAGGTATGTAGCAAAGGATGGGACAGTGTGTAACAAATGCAACAAATACGTATGTCCAGACCACTCTTTACTTCAAATAATTTGTATTGGTTGTCAAAATGACAGTGTTAGCTAAACTTTATATTATTTTTATAAAATACGTTACTTTTTTGAAATAAATAAGTTTAATTAAGGCTAGTTTTTATTTACCATTTATCAAAAAACCAAAGCAAAAGAATAATGCAGGTTTCTAAATTAGAATTAAAATGGAGGTTCTTTTGGACCCCAGTCAGTCCTATGCGTAATATTTTGAAGTTCGCATTTTAAAGGTTTTAATAAAAAAAAATCACATATGATTCGGACTTACTGGTTACACTGTATATTATGCATTTTATGCATATTTTGTCAATTTTATAATAAAATGCATTTTTTTCATAAATTATAATTTTAGGAGCATATTTTTATGTTTTCGGCTTTATCAAAAAATTTAAAACTTTAAAGGTTTAATGTCCACTTCGGTACTGATTTCAGGAATTTTCGAATCTAAAGGTTATAATAATTATATTTCCATTTTGGCTATACACAAGGTATTTATTGGGAGTTTCCGGGGTTTGCAGGTATATTGTTAGGGGTTGTTTATTGTCACCTAATAATGCGTTATTATTGCATGCTTAACAATTTGTATCTATTTCGATTTGAAATACATGCTTCTGTTTTAGTTTTTTTAAAAGATTTCAGTATTTTCAGTGTGAAACTAGTAATTTCAAATTTGTGTTCAGAATGTCTAAGGTGACGAAAACGTCCTCGTGGATTAAAAATTTTCTAGAGTTAGAGTTTAGTGGAGAAAAAGTCTTCTGTAACGGTTGCACAAAAATTATTGTTTGGGAAAAGAAGTTCCAAATTGATAAACATTATTTGAAAACACCACATAAGCCAAAGTTGCAAAAATTGAAATCTAAGCCACTTCAGCTGAGTGTAACGCATTTCAAGATGTTGGAGAAAATTTTAATATAAAAAGGAAAATTTTTAACAAAACTTATGCAAGGCTTTGGTCGCAGTGTGATGACCTGGGCTTAGTAAATCTTTTGTTTTTACAATCATGTTTTTTTTAAACCGAAAACAAAATTAAAAGGGAAAGTTTTTTTATTGAGAAAAATCAATTGCAAAAATAAATTTTATATTTTGGAAAATAAATAAAACTTTTGGCTTCTAAATAAAAATTAAGAAACAGCTTGGTAAAAATACCTTATAGAATTAATTCTTGTAGTGAGCACTACACTACACTAGCGTTCACTTCGGGCTACAACTTACTATTGAAAATTAAAAATCTTCAAGTCCGCTCTCCCTCCCAGAAATTTAAAAGCAGAAAAACAAATTGCGAAACATTTCGGGTGTACGTGACATTCCAGAAAAATTCCTTCTTGTTTACCAAAAAGCAGGTACCTAACCTTCAAAGAAGAATTTTTTCTTTCTGTTTTTGAACAACAAGACCTTCGGAGATTCTAAGTAAAATTATTTTAAATAACAAAATGTTGCGACATAAGAACCAAGAACCGCGTGACTTTTCACGAAGAGGTCAGATATTTGGCCATGACTTGTCGGTTTTTCGCAGAAAGCAAAATTCCAATCTGTTTACGCAATAACAAAATTCTTAAAAATCACAATTTGACCATGAGTTTGTTTTGAAGCCGCATTCCATTAACTTGGGTGGGGAATAGAAAAATTCTCGAAAATACGGTCCCCCACGTAACAAAGACCCTCTATAAATACCAGCGCTAGTCTTGTTTTAGGCAGTCACCCAGTCAACCAGTCACTTATTAAGTTTAGTGTTCAGTCATTTATTAAGTCTTATGAAGCCAAAGTTTGCGTAAAAAAAGTCATAAAGTCAAAGAAGCCAGTTACTAATTAGTGAGGCGGCGGGCTCGGACCGCCTCCCATCAGTCATGGAAATAGCAAGTTATAATTCGTTGCATAAAAATCCCAAGTGAGTGTTTTATCTTCAGGTATTGTACTACTGTAGTATTGTAGACCTTAGTGGGTGGCTCACAAATAAATATTGCATTTAATTTTTATGAGAGAAAATCAGTGAAAGTGAAGTGCGCGAAACACGAACAAAAACTGAAAAATTGTCAAAGTTTTTATTCTTTTGTTCCTTTTCAATCAGCTAAACTTGTTTTAGACAAATTGTATAAATTGTCTAACTATACATTTATTTTATCAATATATATTTTATTCAGCAAATCCTTTGTGTTTTACTGATAGAAAGTACTCTAGGGTCGACCCACTTCCCCCAAATTCGTCTGCAGTGCTTCTGCCTTATCAGTAAATAGAATACACTTTTTAAATAAAACATAGAAAAAGGGCAGAGCGCTACATTGGTGTCAGGTGTGGGGTTGAAAAGGGTTTGAAAGGGTTAAACAAAATTTAAGAAAAGAAAACCAAAAGATCCTAGAACTGTAGAGCAAATTTTACCCCCTACGACAGTACTTCTATCAGATAAACAGTATGGAACAAAAATCAGTCCCTGGATCATCTGCCATCTTAAATACTACTTCTACAGTAAATAATGTACTTATCGGAATTGAATCAATACCTATTTACGAAGGGCAGACAAGTATTGAAGAATTCTTGTCCATTATTGATGAAACAGCAAATTTAGCAAACTGGACCGAGACTCAAAAGATATCTGTTGCAAGACTCAAACTTAGAGGACAAGCCAAACAAATTTTAGAAGCAGAGCCAAGCCTTAAAAATTTAAACACATGGCAGGATTTAAAGGATGCATTACACAATCAATTTACAAGACAACATGTAACTGGTTCAGCCCTTAGGCAGTTTATTGAATGTAAACAACGACAGGGTGAATCTTGCAAACAATTTTTAACCCGCCTAAAAGTTTTGGGAAACAAAACCGTCAAACTTACAGGAGTTAAGACAACTGATCTGATTATAACTACCAAATTAGAACAGGATCTTACCAGTCAGTTTATGCTAGGCCTTTGCATGCCTATAAAACAACGTGTCCTTTCAGGAAATCCGACTACATTGAAGACCGCACTAGACATAGCGGAACGAGAAGAAGCAATCGAAAATCTATTGCATCCAAGGGACCCTCGAGACTGCCGTGCAGTAAGCAGAACTCATCAAAGTAACAACCCAAAAACATGTTTTATTTGCAAGAAATTGGGACATTTCTCGTCCTCGTGTCCTGACAAACCCCCTGAAAGAAAAAATAATAACTGTTTTCAATGCAAAAAACCGGGTCACTGGAAGAGAGACTGCCCGGAAAGAAAAAATTTTCAGCCAGGACCTCAAAAATGTTATCAGTGTCAACAAATTGGTCATTTTGCTAGAAGCTGTCCAAACCAAGGAAGGAATCAACGAGGACAAGCCTTAAACGCCAATGCAGCCCCTCTGCAACCCCGGAGTTCGGCTGTAGCCAGGGCAAGCTGGTACTAGAAAGGAAACCACCGGTTGGGATATATACGTGTTCTCAGAATGGAACCCCGAGACCACGGAATGTAGTCAGGGTAAGTGTTAACCATAGTGACTATAAAGCCCTGATAGATTCGGGAGCAGTTATATCCCTAGTGAAATCGGAAATTGCCAAGGGGTTCACGATAGAGAAAGAATTAAGTAATTTAGTAGATATGCAAGGAAATAGTATTTCTATGTATGGAAAGGTTACCCTTTTAATAAATTTTGGAAAAGATAATACAGTCTGGCACGAGTTTATGCTGGTAAATGCAATAAGTTTTCAAGCTGATTTATAATTGGGTATTGATTTTTTGTATTCACATAATATAAAAATTGACTGGGGAAATGGTTGTATGTATGCATGGGAAACAAAGTTTACCTTAGAAGAAGAAGAAGAAGAAGAAGAAGACTCAAAGGCACTAGATGTATACGGTGTAAAAAGAGAAATATGCCAGTTAAAGGAAGAAATAGGGGAATTAAGAACATTGATCCTACAAATAAAGGAAGGATTACAAAGTGACTCTACCAGTGATTCTTTTTTACGGCCAATAACAAAAGAATGGGATGATCAAGTGCTTGGCCGGCGCTTGAATAATCCACAGGTAAGAAGCTAGTGGAGAAAGTTTGGAGAAACAAAGAGAAATTAAGAATTAAGGTACCTAACTACTAAGAAAAAGACTAGAGTTCATGAGTCTAGAGTTCATGAGTCTAGTGGGAAAAAAAAAAGTAGGAAAGAAGGAAACATGTATGGGCGTCCAAAGGTATTAGAGAAAGAAGTGTATGTCTACTTAGTAGAAGACATGGTTATTCCCCCCAGATGTGAAACCGTATGTGAGGCTATTCTTGAAGGTGTATCTAGGGTTAAGGCCAAACACATAGTTTTAGAGCCATGTGTAGATATTCCCCAAGGATTGTTGGTTGCCGGAGTTTTGTGCCAAAAAGCAGATAAAGTCCCAGTCAGACCCTCGTTATAGCTTGTGAAATTGAGATTGAGTTAAAATTGTAGAAAAAACTTCAGTCATACCTACTCCGAAACAAACACAGTCAAGTGAAAATAGGCAAGATCTTCAAAGATGGTTCTATATGGCGGGCTGAGACAGGCATTGCAGAGCGAAGTACCCGGTCAAATATCGATTCAAGTGCCGCCACAAGGTTCAAGCACGTGGACGATCTACGAGAAGCAAGCCGCTACAGTTAATAAAAAATAAAAGAGTCATTGATAGTATCAGCAGAGCCATCTATAAAAGTTTTACGATACATCAGCATAATCACAAATAGAAATTCCATAAGTTAACCTTAGTACTACCTAGCGGAAATAAAACGCATCAGTACAAAAATAAAACTCGAAAATTCTGAAGTCTACCTTGCGGGAGTTATTAGATAAACAAATGAATCACAGATGGCGCTAGTAGGTTTGTTCAAGAAATATCATTATTTTATAAGCAGTGGAGCGCCAAGAGGACCGCAGAAAGCGAAAATTTTAAGATAAACAAATGACTAATCTCAAGGTGCGTTGATAAGAGAAACATTTTGGCCTAAAAAAAGTGTTACGCATGAATTATGGAATGTCAGGGTCTTGCTGAATCTGCTATTTTGTTTTCCCATAGGAACTGGGTTCTCATCAAAAAATTTAAAAACTGCTGAATTGAAAAAAATTTAAGAATTTTTAACAAAACCAGAATTAAGACGCTAAAAAGTTTAGTTTTATTCAGTTTCCTCTAGAGGCAAGTTAAAGAGTTAAAGTTAAAGTAAAAAAAAAATGTTGTGGTTAGTAATCTTCATGACGTATATAGGGATGATCGAAGATCTCCCTACGCGTTCAATGCTGTACAGACTGGCTCTATACCACCTTTGGGAACTGTTCCACTTCTACGATGGTGATTTGCCGTGTTCGCCGGACTTATGGCCCATACGTGCAACCCTCGCGATATGGCGGGATATGGTCCATACTAGCTATCAAGCTTTTAGAATCAGAATGGCTCGACAAACCAATGAGCCCTTCGACCCTCAGTGTAGCTGCGCGCTATGCATTCATCCAACTGAGCGCCTGTTCAACCCTGAATATTTTTGGCGCATGTGGAATTTTGCCAATATTCAGGGATGTGTTTGCCCCGTTTGCCAGATCCAGCCTACAAACCTACCCCACGGAATAAATAAGAAAGAAGCGGCCAGTCAAACTCCACAGCAAGCAACCACCGATTCAACCACTCAAACACCAACCCTGGGTAGAATAAGAAGTGTAACCGAATACCAACCAGTAAGGACTCTCCCCCGATTACAACCCCTACCACCAATAATGATCAGGCCCGATAGCAGACCTCAAGCTGCAGCTCACCGTTTCCACCCCATGGTAAGAATCCAACCCACTCCAGAAACCCTTAGAACACCAGCAGCAGTGCCGCAAGAGGTTCCAGCATCCCCTGTTGCAGGCGCCCAGCCCGGTGCGCCGCCCTACTTGCAACCTGGAGGTGCCCGCTATCGAGTGAGGCCTGTTTCCAGACCAGGAGGAGGCATGTGCCTTCTTTTCAACCCTATTCGGCCCGAAACCGAACAAAACGACAGCGGTAATGAAAGTTAAATATTTTATTTTTGCATTTGTTTTAAAGAAATAATAACAGGTAAATGACGAAAAAAATTTTCATTAGTTTTATCATTTAAAAATAATTTTATTTCATTTCAAAAAGAAAAAGAAAAATTTTTCGTACTTTTATGAAATGTTTATTTTTATATAGATAAGGGATTATTTTTCGTTAAATTTATTACAGCTATGATTGGTCAGAAAAAAAAAAACTCAAAATTTTAGTATTATTTCAGTTCTACCATTATTTCATAAATATATTTTAAAAACCATACCAAGTATAAACAAAATTTTTGTATAATTTTAATTTTCACATTACATAACAATACATTGATTTATTTAGTCACCTTATTTTATGACAGTTTTTTTTTAGAAAAACGCTGATTTGTTTAATCACGTTTAATTTTTCAATATTTTCGTTATAGTATTTTGCGTAAATACTTTAGTGTTTATTTTACAGAGAGAAAGAAAATAATTGTTCTTTAGCTCTGATGGGCCTAAGACAGGTTCCTCTTTTATTTGACAAGAGTTTTAAGGGATGTATGTGAGAACGATGACAGTATATTTTTATTTCACAAAATTTTTATGAAAAGGAATTATGGGAAAACTTTTCTGAATCTTTTTGAAACAAATTTTATTAGTAAGAAAATCAAGACAGAAAAATTTTCTTGCCTTTTAAATCAAATTTTAAATATTTTATTTGTGTTGAAAGAAATAACTTTTCAGTGATTTAAAAATTTTTTTATACTTGACAAAGTATACGTATACAAAGTACGTAAGTACATGTTAAGGTATAACAATTAACGAATTTTAAACAACTAAAATGTAAAAGGTAAAACACTCCTTGGAAATAACTTTGAGTTTTGAGAATTGCTTTAGTTAGGTAATAAAATTTTTAAAATTTTTTGACCTATAACAACAATGTAAACGCAGTCGTTTGCCAAAACCAAAAGTCTGTTAGACATACTGGCGCCACGCTGGTATGTAGAGGGACTAGACGGGACGCGATGCAGGGATCCAGTTACATAAACAAAAACAAACACTCGAGCTAATTATTACAATCTTTTAATATAGGAAGGTAGCCAACGAAGAAAATAAATTAAATATTTTCTTCGTTTTAATGGGCGGGATAGTAATGTGATGACCTGGGCTTAGTAAATCTTTTGTTTTTACAATCATGTTTTTTTTAAACCGAAAACAAAATTAAAAGGGAAAGTTTTTTTATTGAGAAAAATCAATTGCAAAAATAAATTTTATATTTTGGAAAATAAATAAAACTTTTGGCTTCTAAATAAAAATTAAGAAACAGCTTGGTAAAAATACCTTATAGAATTAATTCTTGTAGTGAGCACTACACTACACTAGCGTTCACTTCGGGCTACAACTTACTATTGAAAATTAAAAATCTTCAAGTCCGCTCTCCCTCCCAGAAATTTAAAAGCAGAAAAACAAATTGCGAAACATTTCGGGTGTACGTGACATTCCAGAAAAATTCCTTCTTGTTTACCAAAAAGCAGGTACCTAACCTTCAAAGAAGAATTTTTTCTTTCTGTTTTTGAACAACAAGACCTTCGGAGATTCTAAGTAAAATTATTTTAAATAACAAAATGTTGCGACATAAGAACCAAGAACCGCGTGACTTTTCACGAAGAGGTCAGATATTTGGCCATGACTTGTCGGTTTTTCGCAGAAAGCAAAATTCCAATCTGTTTACGCAATAACAAAATTCTTAAAAATCACAATTTGACCATGAGTTTGTTTTGAAGCCGCATTCCATTAACTTGGGTGGGGAATAGAAAAATTCTCGAAAATACGGTCCCCCACGTAACAAAGACCCTCTATAAATACCAGCGCTAGTCTTGTTTTAGGCAGTCACCCAGTCAACCAGTCACTTATTAAGTTTAGTGTTCAGTCATTTATTAAGTCTTATGAAGCCAAAGTTTGCGTAAAAAAAGTCATAAAGTCAAAGAAGCCAGTTACTAATTAGTGAGGCGGCGGGCTCGGACCGCCTCCCATCAGTCATGGAAATAGCAAGTTATAATTCGTTGCATAAAAATCCCAAGTGAGTGTTTTATCTTCAGGTATTGTACTACTGTAGTATTGTAGACCTTAGTGGGTGGCTCACAAATAAATATTGCATTTAATTTTTATGAGAGAAAATCAGTGAAAGTGAAGTGCGCGAAACACGAACAAAAACTGAAAAATTGTCAAAGTTTTTATTCTTTTGTTCCTTTTCAATCAGCTAAACTTGTTTTAGACAAATTGTATAAATTGTCTAACTATACATTTATTTTATCAATATATATTTTATTCAGCAAATCCTTTGTGTTTTACTGATAGAAAGTACTCTAGGGTCGACCCACTTCCCCCAAATTCGTCTGCAGTGCTTCTGCCTTATCAGTAAATAGAATACACTTTTTAAATAAAACATAGAAAAAGGGCAGAGCGCTACAGCAGCAATGAATGGATTGGAACATGGATTAAGGCAGCAATATTCTACTCAGAGCATTTCGAAGCCATTAAAGAACTACACAGTTACAGGTTCTCCCTTCAAAATAGGCTACACACCTTTTTTTTAACCACTAAGTAAATTTTGGAGAAATGACGAAGCACGTTTATTATTTTATTAAAGGAACTAATATACCAATTTTTAAACCTCCAACAGTTTCAGTAAGAAATTCCTACGGTGCTAATAAAATTTTAAAACAAATAAACTCAAATTTATGCCCATCTACATCTACCACTGTAAATAATGTTAGCTCCGAAACTTTTTCCATTACTAATAAAAACGATATAAATATAAGTATTATATTCCTGCTCCCATTCATTTTCATAATAATTGCTCTAATGTAACTAATGTTACAATCAATTTCATGAAAAATTAGAAATAAATAATTGTATTTTGTTTAATTATTGTTAACATTGTTGAATTGTATTTTTTAGTTAAGAAATACCATTAATAATATTACCATGTTATGTAAAAATATCCTATTGTCATAAAATTTGTTGCTCTGAATGCATTTTCTAATTTTTTGAATACTGAATAGTCGTAGATAAAGTATAGTATTTGACTCGCGTATAATGGCTATATTACACTCGGATTCATCTCGTGCAATATAGCCTACATTATACGCTCGTTAAATAATATACTATTATATAATATAGAAGTATGGATAACGTTTTTTTGTTAACAAAATCCTTAATAAAAGCTGTTATGCCATAAATATCTTTACCCCCTGGAAAGATTAAAAAGTCGCTGTCGTCCACAAATTTTTCGTACAGGCATATTCGACGCGTGTATAAAACAGATCGCATCACTAGTTCGACAAATCAGCCATCTTTGAAATATGGAGGAGTTGTCATCGTAATGGCTTTGTTTCCGCAGCCAGCTCTCATCAATTTCATGCGTTGCAAATGCCGAACTGATTTGTGTTGCATAATATTGGAATGGGCAATAACACATTCCGTTTATGTGGGGGTGTTTTGTATTTACAGTTTTTGACATACTAACTCGGTATTATTTTATGTTTAAAACAAAAAATCATAATATTTATACCGTGCGAGCAAAAATTATTTGCATCAAAGAGGGCCTTGCATCTAAGGACGTAATGCTTAGCCGTACACTGTTAAAAGAAAAGAATCAAATTTAACTTTTTTTTTATGTCCCAGAAAGTCCACTCCCGTTTTTTTGTCAATTTAACTAAAACCGCTTCAGTCAATCAGTAACTCATAAAATATGTTATTACTATTTTGACATTAATCTGATTTTATTGTGCAGTAAAAATTACAACTCAATTAGTTAATTTGACACATTTTTTATGTTAGTATTAACTTATTTTAAAATTTTAACTAAAAAAGATATTGATAATGATTATAAAATTTATCAAAGTTACTAGTATTTGATTCATTTGAACCGTAAAAGAATTGCATGTTAATTTTAGTTAGCTGTTATGTTAAAACGACTTCCAGAAAAGTTAGTTCTTAAAATCTGATTTTTACTAAACACAAAAGAGTTAAAATAACTATACATTTTAAGTTAAATTTGATTTATTCTAATTGATTATAAATTTTTTTGATTCTCACGTCCAGGATTTCTAACAGTGTAGAGCTTAATACCTGTGTGGTGTCAGTAACGCACCTGAATTAACAATCAATCAGTTATTCCGTCATCTTTAACAGTCGTTACAAGTAATTTGATTCATCGCTAATTTTTCCAATTTCTTGAACAATTCACACAATGGGCTTTACGGATCAGCACAGGTTGAAGCGTATTTTCGAAACGAGGTTAGAGTAAATGGTGAGTGGCAATACAATCCGGGTTTGTGCATGGACGATTTTCACGAACATTTTCCTAAAGTTGCTTTTATTGCTGGGGATTTTTATCATTGCCTGAAAAGAACCGTGGCTGTGTTTGGGGAAACAGGTTCTATACAACACAAAAAAGGAGCAGGAAGAGCATCTGTAAGACCAGAAGAACTTGTTGCAAACGTTCGTGAAATAATGCAAAATACGCCAACAAATTGTATACTTATATATATTTCAGCAATTTATGTAATTATTTTTTTTTCTTTCTGTATATTCTTACTTTGTTAGTTTTGTAAACAACAAAAATAAATTTGTATTTCTTGTCTATACTTATTTTATTACTCATTAGTTTGGCATATCATGTCATAATATTTATAAATTTGACAAAATTTTAACCTAGATTTGGTTAGATATATCGTCCCCATATCATTGTGATCTAAACCAAGTCCTACGTTTTTTAATCCAAGCCCTCTTTGATGCATAATAATTTTTGCTCGCACGGTATTAGATAACATAGCAAACTGGGCGATTATGAAATTGCAGAATCGCTTAATAGGAACAATTAAAAAAATTGCTGGCATTTCAACATTATGTTTACTTTCTCATACCCACATGAAATTTCAATGTAAGTTAGAGCTTGCCAGACCCGATACTTTAGCTACTTAAAGGTCATTTATTTAAAAAAAAATACCGCCCACATTCTTAGTTTTTGGGATTTTTAATTCATGAAACAATAACTCCGAAAACCGT
Source organism: Polydrusus pterygomalis (assembly GCA_963969555.1). Lineage (NCBI taxonomy): Eukaryota > Metazoa > Arthropoda > Insecta > Coleoptera > Curculionidae > Polydrusus > Polydrusus pterygomalis. Next base: position 154,891,363 of record OZ018376.1, on the reverse strand, counting down.
TACACTATTTTAATTTATACCTGTCTGACTAGCTCTAACCCAAAAACGTATATCAGACACAGAAAATTTTATTCGATAAAATTTTATTGCCAACAAAGGGCACCTGCTCGAGGTATAAATTCCCGTTTATTTTCACACCATTTAATTTTAAATTTAGAAAAAGAATAAGATATTTCTTGTTCTAAGCCAGTATAAATCCTCCAGGAGAATTTTCACAAAGCGGTCCTGCAGCCGCAAGATCCTGCGACAAAAGCAAAACAACAACACCTGAAATTTAGTGTTGTCGTCTGGCAGAACGGCCCGGTATCCGGAACAGATGTGGGCCCGGTCGCGGAACGAAAGCCGGGACGTATTATGTGGTCGGCTGAGTCCACTCGTCTACCTACTACGGGAAATGTAGTGTTGGACATGAAGGGACGGGCCAATACTTCAAGAAGTATTTGCTTTTAAAATTCCATATACACATCATCTATACTCAGTGGCGCCGAAACTCAGAGGGCCTTGTCCCCTTTGTGACGATTTTATTTGGCATAAATCAAATGAGTCTTATGTTCAATGAGCGCTGACCGTAACGACACGACTAGTGCGTATCTTTCTAACATTCGTGAACTGAGTGAGATGGTGAATTTGTGTCAATAATGAATGTCGTAAAATTTTACCAGTCAAAAAGTTTTTTCGGCAACCGTCCGGGAAGTACCCATTTCCCGGACGCTTTTCCTTTGAGAAAGTAGCATTTCTCCGGCCTAGTCCGGGAAGTACGTGCCTAGTCCGGGAAGAATCACATCAATATCAGCAATTGCTCGAATTTTAATATAAATATTAATATAAATAAGAATTAGAATGTTTCTGTTAGTATAATTTATCCAAAGTCAGTGTGATGACATTCCAATCATTCCATACGGCATACAAACGGCGGTAAACATGCAGTCTCAAAGAGATGGAATGATTGGAATGTCATCACACTAACTTTGGATAAATTATACCTATCTTCTGTTCGAATTTCAATATTTAATACAAATAAGAATTAAAATGTTTGAAATTTTGTTCTACAAAGAAATATAATAAAGAAATGGGTCTCATTGATTTGTTGTTCTTCACGGTTGCCGAAAAAATAGTGTACGCAACACGTCCGAAAACAGTTTTTTTTTTGGACTCGCAGACTTCCAGGACTCGCCTACGGCTCGTCCTAGAATTTTGTGGACTCATCCAAAAAAAAACAGTATTTTCCGGACTTGTAACGTAAATTACTATTATTGTCATTTTTGACAGTGACATTTTTAATGAACATTATTTCAAAAATACCACGGTATTGTGGAAAAGAACGAGCATTAAGGTAGGAGTATCAACATGCTTGCCAACCTATAACCTATTTCGCATAGATTTATTTATGTTTTCTAGCTTTTATACAAATTTAAAAAAAAATCAGTATCGACTTGATATTCTATAGGTAATAATTGACATATTTAATAAATATCAAGGAATTTCATTAAATATTTTAGGAGAATTGTTTAGCGAAAAATATCGGGTAAGATTTTTTTTTAACATTATTATGTCATTGTCACTCATTGTTCTTTCACTATACAGTTCTCCCAAAATTAGCAATGAAATAAATTGATATTTTTGTAATATATCAGATACTACCTAAATAATGTACCGACGATATTGATTTTCTTTAAATGTTAGTTATTAAAATAATAAACTCAAAAAATCAACGCGAAATAGGTTATAGGTTGGCAATAGATTCAGATTCAACCTTGTTGAATTCTCAACGTCATTCAATCTATTGCCAACCTATAACCTATTTCGCGTTGATTTTTTGAGTTTATTATTTTAATAACTAATATTTAAAGAAAATCAATATCGTCGGTACATTATTTAGGTAGTATCTGATATATTACAAAAATATCAATTTATTTCATTGCTAATTTTGGGAGAAATGTATAGTGAAAGAACAATGATTGACAATGACATAATAATGTTAAAAAAAATCTTACCCGATATTTTTTGCTATACAATTCTCCTAAAATAAGTTATGAAATTCCTTGATATTTATTAAATATGTCGATTATTACCTAGAGAATATCAAGTCGATACTGATTTTCTTTAAATTTTGTATAAAAGCTAGAAAACATAAAGAAATCTACGCGAAATAGGTTATAGGTTGGCAAGCATGTTGATACTCCTGCCTTAATTTTAAAATTATCTGATTATTTCCAAAAAGAAAATGATGCCGAAAAAACCCTTTTACCCTTTAACGCAGTTTACGAAGTAAATAGATATAATAGAGCAGAAATTGTGAAAACATAAATAATAAACTTGAAAAAATAGTCCATACTTTAAGGGGAGTCTATGTTTGAAGGAAAAGAAATAAGACATTTTAAGTCTTTCTCTACTGGTATTTATATTAAATAAGTTTTAAGGATTAAAAAAGGGTAAATTCTCCACATGTTTCGAATGTATATACATTCATCATCAGGAGAATAGAATAAGGAAAATAAGAAATACAATAGGTGCAAACAGTCCTAACGGTCTTTTTTCCATCATCTCGTAGCTCCGTTAGGACTGTTTGCACCTATTGTATTTCTTATTTTCCTTATTCTATTCTCCTGATGACGAATGTATTTACATTCGAAACATGTAGAGACTTTACCCTTTTATAAACCTTAAAGCTAATTTAATATACCAGTGGAGGAAGTGTGTCTTATTTCTTTCTCTTCATAAATAATAAACATGAAAAATCTATAGCAATGTTTTTACTAATGCCTAACTGATTTAGAGAGTTTCTGATGCTTTGCGAGTTTCGTGTTCAACAATCCAACGAATTAAGACAACGGGGATAGAGAAGGATGTAGATTTTAAGAATCGCAAAGCATTGCAACATGGACATCGAGTGCAAAAATAAGTTCTATTCGTCCTGTAACAAATGACGTAGTTTTAGGTCTGTTGAATGAAGAAAGAGAAAATGTAACAGTGGAAAAATTATGTAACGAACTAAAAAAATTATAAATGACGTGTGGGAACGGGAAACATATATCGATGCTCCAGATGCTCTTCCCCTTATTATTAACTTGGACGAATCTGATGATAATGATCCTTTATTTTAATTATTAAAAAACTGTATTTTGTCTGGTTGTAATTTTTTATTATATTTTCTTCTTTATGATTTTATAAATAAGATGAAAATATTTGAAACAAAATTTATAGACTGATGCACTAGAGATACACTAGACAGAAAAATATATGATTCAATTTTAAATTTTATTAATGAGTTTTATTTATTTTTCAGAAAATTTAAATTAATTAAAAATTTCATACTGATTTTCAAAAACAAAATGTTTCATCCCATTATACCTTTTACCCTAAATAAACTACTTATTTCTGACTTCATTAACAGTATAAAAATAATAATTATAAATTTGAAAAAAACGCGCTTTTATTTTATTTGTTCACTTGTCTTTATGTAGAATGTAGATAAAACCTAAAAAAAATAATAACCTTTACCACCGGTAAGTCAAACTGACTAAATTAATTTACGACGAAAGCGGAAGATAAGTTTATGAATAAAAAAGTAAATGAAGATATTAAGCTAAGATGTACCTCATAAGCATTAATACCTCTCAAAAACCCCAAGGTCTTTACTCTTTATAAAAAATAAAAAAAAATATTTTTGACGTACACACTACTAGTCATAATCTTGTAGCTGATGATGATCTTCTCAAAGGTTGAAACATGTCGTATCTTATTATAATGTAAATGATTCTCCTATTATTTTTAATAAACAATATTGTGTTTTAGTCAGAACTTTTTCCGACTTTATTCGTTAGAACCACTGTGAGAATGGACTACTTACTTTTTAAACCTTGGAAATCCAAAGAAATTTTTTATATTTTAAACTGATGAAATAACGGGGTGCTGGGGTGTAAATGTACTTAACCACTCCATCATATCTGCCTCGCTTACCTTTTCTCTTTATATGAAAACTTTTTAAGCGTATATACTCGTTAACGTCAAAGATTTAATAAAGTACAGTATCAAGGATCTTATATGAGCTACGTACAGAATTTTCTTAAAGCATATCGATGTTTTCGTAAATTAAACACGAAATTGGTTTTTTCTAATTTTGTATCATAACAAATCTATTACGATACGCATTTGCGTATCGTAATTAAGCTATTTCGATACGCGTTTTTTCTTTATTTGATGTTGGTAACATTTAAATGTTATATTTCATTGACTTGCGCGGCCTTTGTGATTTACGAGAAAACCCATTTTTCGCAGAGGAAAAATAGCTTGATAACCTACTTTTTTATTCTGTGTGGATAACAGTCATGTATGTTGGTTGCATAAATCTATAAATCAATCTTTTGTAGATGCTTCAAGCTATCATTTTCTGCCAAATCCTATCCAAAATGCAATCTACTAACCTTCCAATGTCGATTTTAATTTCAACTTTATTTGAATTTTCCATCTTCCCTATACTAAATTGCAATGCCGTGTCGTAAAATCACCTCTTTTGAAATTCGAAAAAAAGTAGCAAAATCGCCCGAATTTCCGAACGCTCTGTATATGTACCAAATGAACAAGGATCACACAACGTATTCCGTCCAATTTCAAATTTCATGTCGCTAAAATAACTTTAGAATCTCGTGGTGAAAATGGGTCAATAAATCAAAAAATTACAGTTCGCAAAATAATTTTTGTTGTCTATAGAGGCTACTATGATAAAAAATAGTATCACCGACATAAAATTTACAAAATTTGAAGGATTTATTTTCTTTTTAAATAGGTATGTGTTTTTTATTGAAAAAACTACATTTACGCCAACCATCTACATTCAAATTAGAAAAAAATAGTATAACGTACGTCTTATATAAAGCAGTTTTAAGCACTTGTCCCGTTATAAAACTTGAAGCAAGCGGCTCGTTTTTTAACATGGACGCGTGCTATAAAATGATGCTTTATATAACGTGTACGTTAATATACTATTATGTTCTTCGAGTCGAATTACCGGTGTATATACTATTTTCTAAATGAAATTGAAAAGATAAATGCGTTTTTTTTTAGTTAAATAACGTTTATACCCAAAGGCCATACCTATATATACTTTGAAAACGAGACATTTAAAAAGTTTGCCTCGTCAACCACGAAATAGGCTCGCTTTCCGTTCCGAGACCGTGTCCCCATCTGTGCATGTTGGAGCCACGTCCGACGTTCCAGACGACAACAGTAAATTCCAGGTGCTGTTGTTTTGCTCTTGTCGCAGGATCTTGCGGCTGCGAAACGGTCCTGCGGGATTTATTCTGGTTTGAAACGGATATTTCTTTTTAAATGGTAAATCAACGGTGTGTCGAGCTGAATAAGACATATTTAAAATAGATTATTACCACTATTAGACGGTGAACTTTTTTCGTAAAATTAAGCGTTCATCTAAATTGTATTACCTCACCCGATTTTTCTCAATTAAGAACGGTGAACCATTAGTGGGAAGTTTGAGGATGTTGGTTTTTAGTAACCAGAGTATTAATATTAACATAAATGTTAGTTTGGTTAAAGGGGTTAGACAATGAAGTAATATCAAAAAAATTACCTTGTCGGACTTTGTTTGTTACTTTATTTACAACCATACATGTAATGTTGACATTACCGACTTTATTGAAGGTTGGGATGTATCACATTACCTACCTCTACTTCCCGTCCTGACTTCCCACCCTGATTCAAAAGATCAGACTTGAACTGAAGTTTATTGTTTTAATTTCAAACAAACGTTTCCTTGACAACCGTCGCCTAATTTGATAATATGCCTACTTGTAAATTTATTTGATTTTTTAAATATATATTTTCTATAATACTGCGTCAAAATGACATTTTTTTTTAATAATATTTTTAGTTAAAAATTATAAGAAATGGATGTAGGATGTGGTTGTAAATAAAATAGTATACAAACCTCGGTGAAAAGTTTCATTACTGTCTCCGAGATATAGTTTACTCTCTCGACAGTAATGAAACACTTTCCGCCTCGGTACGTAATATACTATTACACAACGTTTCGGTTAGTATCTCTAACCGTTTTCAAGTCCAAACTAAATAACAATTCTAAGGCTACTGTCTTAAATACTATCCATGTGCAATGAAGCTTGATGACTCCGTCTACGTGCTTATTGGAGTGTGAAGTTTAAGCTGTTGGTTTTGGACAAGAAGCGGTTTCCAGATATTGGTGATATCTATACTTGGTTTACTAAATATGTGGGTATTTTGATTCATGAAAGCTGCTTCTTTGAATTTTTGTTTTCTCCAGTGCTGTTCCTTGTCCAAAACCTTGGCTTCTGACCACTGTATATTATGTTTGTTGGTCCATACATGTTCCGTTATACCTGATCTCGAAGTTTCACTTCTTTGAGTATGTTTCAGATGTTCTTTAACTCGTACGGGAAGAGGTATTTTTGTTTCTCCAATATACGCCACACATTTAGATAATCGTTCAGACAATAGGGCTCCAACTGAATTAGAATTTCTTTAATTTCCATTTTAAACAGGCGTTGACTATCAATGCGTTTGATTCGTAGTGGTTATTTATTGTATATTTTAACACACCATAATATATTCTGGGCTTGTTTCTGTACTATGAAGGCGATGTATGGGGTAACTGAAATTGTCTGTTTTTGTGAATCGAATGTTATTATTTTGTGAATTAAACAATGTTTGGTTTCTACGCAAAAACATAAGACATTCAAAAATGTATAAGGCATACACAGTCATGATACCGTTTACTTTAAAACATTTCGACAGGACTGATTAAGCTCCATTTTTTTAATTACCCTTAGTGTTTTGCGAAACAAAAATATTTTTCACATGGTTATCTCTCCCCCAAAAAAATTATACCATATTTTAAAACAGACTCAAAGTTTTCAAAGTATAGAATCGTCAAGGTTTTATCATTCACGTATCTACCAACAACTCGCACTTTATGCTTTTATGACATTCATTTAACATAAGGACTTCTTACATGGGGCCACTTTGTGAACAATACAGTGTATCACGGGACAGTTGATATTGTTTTGTTTTAAGAGTCCTGCAAATTTAATTTCAGTTCCTTCCATAGATCTTGCTCCATCAGTGACAATACAGGAACATTTATCAAATCCCCCATAGTCTGATACCATCGTATTTTCAGCTTCAAATATATCCGTACCCTTGTTTGTATCTTGAAGATAACCAAGATCAAGCATCTCCTCTGCTATACTCAATTCCTGCCCTGAATAAATAGTTCATTTTCTTTTTTTTTATTTGATGGTTATAATCCTTTCGTATTTCTTATTGCCAGCAGTAAATAGTTAATCTGTTTCATTCGCTAACTGGGGATCCACAGTTACAAGGACATCGTAAGGCATTACGTTTTATTATAATTGAACATCGTTAAGTTATTTTTTATAGCCCATTAACCCGATGTGACGTCATTATTTAAGATGTTTTTCTTCATTAAAAATTGTTAACTTTACGTTTTTAATTTAAAATTCCCTAGCTTCATTATCTGAGTAGCTTTAAAGGAATTATATTGACAAGATACACAACCATTTCAGTAACGTGCCGGGAAAAAGGTAATTTAAAAAAAAATACTTCAAAAATGCCCTACAAAATATAAAATGTTATTTTTTAAGAATACTCCATGCGATTCTTTATACTTATACATGGGCCCTGTTATGCAAAAAGCAACCAACCCTCAATATGTAAATTTGGAGTAAATTAGCATTAAATCATTTTCCTAACTATTTAATTTTCGATAATTTTTTTCAAAACTATAACTTAACTATCCAGGGTCCTAATTCTTGAAACTGGGGAACACTGTTCTCAGGAGAAATGTGGGCGGAGTTCTCACGCAACGCATGAAACGGTATTCTTGATCACATGGGACCATTCCAATCACCGATTTCTCTTCTCCTACTATTTTTGGTGGGAACGACCGATTCCATGCAATTATAACCCCATATATTTACGTCGTTAAATTTTTAAACTTCAAATAATAATATTTGACATTGACAAGTTTCCTAATCTTACCTTTTACAATAAAGAAAACCCGCACTAATAATTTCCACCTCAATTTACCTTTAGATTTCTTTAAAATTTTCGTAAAAAGTGGTGGCCCTTGCCTTGAAAATGGTTGGCAACACTGTCTTATCACCTCCCCGCACGGAACATAAAATATCGTCTGCGTTCGAGAATACCAAATTTTACTAATTTATGATCATAGGAGAACTGCCGCGGAAGGGAATGCTCCTTTGCGTGGTGATCGTTCACGTTCTCTTACGTTTGAGAATTGGGACCCAGTAGTTGAATATAAATGTAGTTTTATTATCGTAACATCAAAAAAATCATATACATTTTCACCCAAAAAAATTAGATACATTGTTCAAAAAATTACAAAAAAAAAATGCTCTTTTAAAAAAAAATGTTTAAACTTAAATTATATTTTGAAGAAGCAGTCCATACTCAAAGTGGAGTTAAATGTATTGAAAAAGAAAAGCACAAAGTCTGTCTTTCTCCACAATTTTATTAGAAAACTAGGCGAACTTAGAGTAATTCATAATAATTCAACATGTTTCGAGTGTAGAAACACTTATCTTCAGGAAAACAAAGTAAATATTACAATGCTGTTGTTGTTAGCAATAGAGAAAATAATAAGTGGAATTGAGCCGTAATGGAGCTTTCAATGGTGTACACGAGGTGTAAAAAATGAAAAGTCAGAAGACCGACAAGACTTCAGCATACTGGAAAGTCAAGGGCTGGTGCAAAGGCCCTGTCTTGAGCAGAAAGCTGAAGAGAGTAAAAGAAAAATTAGAGAGTTTTAACAGACTTTGTGACAATCATTTAGGTAAAAGTGGTGAAAAATCTTAAGTTTCATTTAACGTTGTCGAATACATTTAAAAGTGGTGAAATGGGAGGGAAAGAAAATAGAAAAATTGTTTTTCGTAAAAGTCAAAACATCATTTAGCTTAAAGTAAAATGCTGTTGGGGTACCAGGCTTGTTACGGCCCAGTTACCCCGACAGGAGTCAAAATATAAACATTGTGTGCAAAATTAATACATTTAAAAATTTTCAGGTTTTGTTGTTTAGCTGTTTTGATATTAATTTGTTGTTAGTATCGTCAACGGATAAGTTGTTGAAGATTTTTCCCTAAAGCCGAACTGATGCTTCGGTATCCTGTCCCCTACTATATTTGTTAACATATTTCTTATAATTTTGTCATCAATCTTTCCTATAACATGCAATAAAATAATAGGTCTATAATACAAGTATCATATATAAAATTTAAAAAAAATAAAATATTATTGCTTTGAAGAATCATACTTAAATCTTAAAATTTTAATAAAAGTAATTATTCAGAACAAATTCAATTTTTGTCTGGTGTACCTCAAGAATTTATCCTTGGACCTCTTCTATTTATTATCTATACTTCCAATATTTTGAAATCTCTAAAGTACTGTAAGGTGCAGGCATAGGCAGATGATACACAAATTTACCTTCATTTCAACTGCCAGACTATAATATAAACGCATCGAAATTGCTTATCGAAGATTTAAATAAAATGTTAAATCAACTTTCTCTAGATTATAACCTAAGGTTGAATCCATTAAAGTTATCCTTGATGCTTTTTAGGAATAAGAGTAAAATTAGATTTTTGAATGATAATACCAATATAGTTATTGATGGTGTTAGGATCCCCGTCAGTCCCTGTAGTTAAAACAGCTAAACGTCTTGGTATAATCCTGGATACTGAACCAAGGTTTAGGGAGTATGTCGAAAAACTAATTTAAGAGTCATAATATGTCTTTAAGATTATTATACAATAACCTCCATGTCCTAAGTTTAATATTCGTAAAATGCTCTGTGAGTGCCTCGTTTTGCTCAGTTTTCATTTATGGGTCATGCCTTGATGTAGCAAATAGGAATAAGGTACAAATGGTACAGAATACATGCTCACGACTTATTTTTGGACTTAGAAAATTTGATCACCTTTCTCATACCTTTAAAAATGTCAAGTGGCTAGTAATAAACAACCGTAGAACTTTACATTAGGGGAATTTCTTGCTCAAAACTCTAAATAATCCTGTCTTGCTTTTTTCTTTAAAAAGTAGTTTTGTATTTCGTGAAAATATACTTTCCTGTGACATGATGTTTTCTAATAGGTTAACGGTGCCTCCATCAAGTGAAAATGTTTCAGAGATTATTTACCTACAACTCTGTAAAATTGTATAACTCCTTACCTTATGAAATGGTTTTCATTGACAGTAACAAATTTAAATTGCAATATAAGAAATATCTACTCAATTTTCAAAATGAACAACTTCGTTAATTTTTCTGTTAAATTATTATTTTTATCAATGTTTTACTGGTGATTCTTCGAATCATATATTTGTCGTCTTCTAAATCAGGTTAAAATGTAGCGCATTTTTCTTATTTCTAGAATGTTAACTATTTGAGCCATTTTTTTTTATTCCTCCTTTCTACGATATTTATATAATATTTGTACATTCATAATTCTTTATATTTTTTTTTAATAATATTTTAGCAAGCAGTGCAGGGTTCATTAGAGTAACCTTTATGGCTAGACAGCGCCCCGCTTTTGCTTTTCTATCTATTCCTATTATTATTAGTCTTTGTAATTGTTTTCTTTATTCATCATAATAAAATAAGTTTATTATTATTATTATTATTCAGTATAAAAGGCTGATCCATTTCTTTATCATAAAGAGATATATACTTAAAACTCTTCATTTCGGAACAAAAATATGGTCAAGAAACTGAACTTTTATAGTCTAGGATCATAAAACTTTCCTAATTTGATTAAAGTATGGATAAAATGCGACTCATACAACTCAATATGGTATTAGAATAAGGTATAATAGTTTTAAAATAGTGCAAGTCGTAGAAACTTAAAGTATAAATAAAATGAAATTGGTTAAGAAGAATTAAAAAAAAAATAAATAAAAAATATTCTTTAAAAAAGGTATAATACGACTACTTTTCAGCGTCTAATAGAGGTTATGTTCAAAGGCAATTACAGTTTCCAAGTTAAACCCGAAAACCTGCTAACCATTATACGTACCCCATAATACGACTACGAGTAACTTTAATAAAAGTAAAGTCGTGACTTTTCTTCAGATTTTTGTAGCAATAATGCCGATTCAAGAAAGAACGTGACTGAGCTCATATAGGGGAAGGTGGCCTATATTAGACCAGTTTGAAGTTTTTCTTGCTCTTAGTTCTAGAAACAGCTTTATAGCGATTTACGAATTACACATAACGTTACTATGATAAATGTAGCTCATTTACAATATTTTTTTGAGTATTTTATGATACGATCTCTATGATAAAAAAAACACCCAACCTTGGCAGTCTACTGTTTATAAGTAAAACAAAGAATGTAAAATTAAACAAATAAAGAAAATACGAAATATAAAAGAAGAAAAAGTTTAATTGAGTTAAAAAACGAAATACAAGAATCAGAAATAAATTTTTCTCTTGATTATATGTCGGTGCATCTTTTGTGGACCCATTTACGGCTTTTAAGACATTGGATCATAATATCGTCAATGATATTTAAATTACAAAGTTTCCAATACAAATTTTTATCACTAATTATTTTTTTATTAAAATTGCTTAAATCCAATATAACCTTACGATAACCCAATAAACATTTAAAGCCTTAGTCTCTAGTTTGGAGAAAATGATCTATTTAAGTAAAAGATTTTTTTACTTAAAAATATACTTTTTTAAGTAAACGGACAACGGCTGGTGCGCGGGAATAGTAGCATAAGTCGATTTTTGTGAAAAATAGGATACGTTCAGAATTGGTATTAAAACGGTACTCTCCTTCAAGTGGGAATACTAGTATATGTCCTTCCTAGTTTTAATTGGTTAAAAAAAATGTTCTATTGGTTTATGTCAAAAAAGATGTAAAAGTCGGTAGGTAAAAGAGGAATAAGTACACTTATGCTACTTAAAACAAAAAAATAGTTTGTGATAAATAGTATAAGTTCGAGATATATTAATTTTCACAGTCACCCGGTAGAAATTATGCTAGTTTACACAGGTTTGTGCGGTCGCCGTCAATAATTTGATGAATGAATAAGATATTATTTCTGTATTGTTTTGTTTAGTTCAAACAATGTTACCAACAGTTTTTTTTAATAAAAGTAAATTTTTGGTTACCATCTTTAGTTAGTGCCAGATAGTATAAGTATGCCACGTTTAGCATTTTTCTTGGAGAAAGTAGCATATTATATCGTTTTCTTTTCTGTTTCTGTACTTAAAGCCCAGAAGTCTTTAAAGTATAAGTGTAAGTTATAGTAATGACTGAAATAATTTCTTTATTATCAAATAGTCCTCTTCTTTTAAAAATAATGACCTTTACGAAAAATATTTTACTGGCACCATATTTTTTTACATGGTGTATTATCTTAAATTAATATTGTTAAATTACTTGTAACAAACAAATATATTACAGAAACCAAGCACATAAACAAGCTAACTTATTCGTCCAAGCACCAAATATTGGCCATATTTTAAATTTTTTGCATATTATTTAATTTTAATTTACCTTGTTTTTTTTTAATTAAATCCCTTTCTTTCGGGGACGCGGTTAGTTTTTCAAGATAAACTTGAAATCTATACAATTTTTTTTACGCGCAGTTAATTTTTCACCTCACATCGATGAACATTTATAAGTATGTATATACTAACATTTCATTTTAAAAATCAATGGCGTCTAACATGACATGTTCTGATTTAAGCCTCCTACGCTTTGATAAAAATAAAAACAACATAATATTTTCATCTTTTTCTAAAATTGTAGGTATGATTTTCTATAAGCTTTTATAGCCCATAACAGGCCCAACATATAGGCCCACAAAGATTAAATGCAGGTAAAAAACACCTCTTTACTACCATGAAGAAGAATACTTGGCCTTGTCTATGAAGCCCAATTATCCTAATGACAGGTGTTTGTTACCTGGGTTTTATTTCCCACTAGATGATTAAATGGTTTATATTACTCACTTCTGACTATATAAAGCGGCCTGTCTAGCTTTAAAGTCAGCTTTTTTACACTATAACTGTTTGTTTGGAAGTAAATGTTTTAATTTTCTTTTTTATGGCTATACCAGAGAAGCTTACAGAACTATTAAAAAACGTGCATTAATAAATATACCTAGTTTAAAAAGACTAAAAAATACGCTTTAATATAATTAATCAAACTAAAGCGCCCCACGCTTTTTTCACAATAGTACTAATGTTTATCGTTCATTATTATTTTCTGCCTATATTAAGAATTTCAAGAATTATTTTAAACTATATTTATTTTCCGCTTTTTAGTTTGATTAATTATTACAGCGTTTTTTTTAGTTTTTAAACTATATTTATTTTTCATTTTTTAGTTCGAGTTATTGTTAGGAAAATTTTTTTTTTTTGAGTAGAGATAGTCATAGAGAGGTCCGAACAAACCCAGTCGGTTTATGGCATCAATCCCAAAAATTGCTGAAAAAATATATTATGTACTTTCAGCCATCGACGGGATTTGATCCCACGCCTGATGAGTTCGTTGTGTCGCGTCAACTAAGACTTCCGCCTTAATCCGCTCGGCCAACGGACCAACTGATAGCGAAAGAATGTACCAACACTATTGTGTTGTGAGTGTGCTCGAGCCGGAATGTAGGTAGATAGTACGCATGCGCATACGGTGAGATCTATCTCTCTCACTCTCATACAGAGGATCTGTAAGGAAATGATTTAATTCCGGCGATCCTGATCAGGATAATGAGATAAACTTATTAAATTATTGTATTGTCAGCGGTTCTTGATAAGTCTACATAATTTACATTGACCGTTTAAAGTGGGTCAAAATCGGGTTCAAAGAAGTCGGTTACATACAAACATATATACAAACCCTACAGGTGAAGCTAAAAAAAGCGTGTTAAAATGGCGAACAGAACGTTACACGCTGTATGAGGAGTATTCGTGCAACCTTCATTACGAATAACAAGTAGTAGTCACCACCAATATACTACCAAAAGAATCTCATAAACCCAAAATAATGGCAAAACACTTTCTGGAAACACTGAAAATTAAAAAAAAAATCCTTAAAAACAAACTTTAATTTAAACATCATAAATAAATCAAAATCAAAATAGGACGACTCTGCAAGTTTTCGAGGTTACCGAATGAGTATAATGACAGAATATTGCACAGACGGGTCGGAGACAGATATACTGTTGCAAGGGCGTAAGAAAAAGATGCCTATCTATCGGAATTCTATCTGAGGTGCAGCATTTTACCTGTTGATGTTTTCCGTCTAAAGGGTTAGATAGGGAATATGAATTTTCGTCGTGTACATGTGAATAAATGGCTATTTTACCGGCTGGAATTTTTAACTAAAATAAAGTCAGTATTAGAAAGCCTCTTTATTTAATTATTGAAAAAATACAAAAGTGCGGCTGCGTTTATTATTAGTTTAGCATACTTTTTTTGTGTCTTCATGAAATTTACCCCTCTTTTGGGGGCCCCAAACTTTTTTTTCAAATGTAAAGGTATGTATTGTAAAAATTGTTGGAAATATTGCCCATCCTTTGCTTGACAAACCCCTAATCTAATGTACAATTCATTCTTGACATTATGAATCATATCCGGGGTTATTTGGCGAATTTCGTATACCTATTAGTCGTTGCCTATACGTTTCTCTAAATTTTCTGGTTCTGTTGGGTGTTTCGCGCATCCAGTTCTAGTTATTGACTTCACCAAATGCTAATCAAGTGCATTAATCATAATTTCAAAAAATTGTAGACGGCAGTCCAAACCATCTTCCAGTAGTTCTTGTACCATTAATATTTTATAAGAATGCAGTTGACATGATTTCACTAACTTAAATGCAGTCTTATGCAATTTGCCGAACTGGAGTAATAGGATCTTCTTGAAGAGCAAGTAAAACGAATTGTGTATTTTTATTAATGTCAAGCCAATAAAGAGGTTTAACTTTGAAACCGAGAGTAATTTAGTTCCAGAAATATTTATGCTTTTGTAGTGTTACTTCCAGTAAAGCAAAGTTATATAATTTAAGAAAAACGAATGCGACTTCATCTCTTTCACCTGCGGTAACAGAAAAGAAAAGATGACTACCTTACCTTTTAAAAATGAAAGAATTGAATTGTGTTAAAGTCATTTGTAAGAAGATAAACTTTCTTTTAAAAGGTATAACAATAAACATCCGAAAAAAATCGCGCACTCGCGAAGGGAATATTGACTTACAATCGGAAACCAACGATGCTACAACCCATGCTTACTGACCTGAAACAAAAGAGAAAATCTATTAGTTATTGATGTACTTGTAAATCAAATTGTCAATGAATTTTAGTTCTTGTTATATTTTTTCAAGTACTTTTAGAAGTTATTGACTGGATTAGTTCCAGCCGTTTGCGACAGCATTACAGGAACAATATTTAATTTACAATGTCCATGTTTTTGCACCCCAAAAATTAACTTGACATTATTCCAGGCTACCTGACATAGCTCACTTCACGATAACGTCTTTCAATTTTGCTGATGGTGCCTTCGAAAATTGGTGGTAGATCAAGATGTGTTTTGTGAAATAAAGCTGCTACTTCTGTTTAAGTACGTGATCTGTCACCAATGCCAATCATCATCAAAATTTTTATTTGGTGAGGTTCATTTAAATAACCCTTTTATGTATAGCAAAAATACTTACTTCTTATTATAAAGTAACGGTTTAAACAGCACAAAATACTATAACAGATAATTATTATTCAGTTTTTCTAAACCGAAAATAAAGTAAATTGGAATGCGGCACCAAGTAAATCATCAACTTTATTAATAACATGTTTCCCTTTTTTTTAAACAATCTGCGCTAGCAAAACCCAAATTGTAGAATGAATTGTTGATAAAATGGTCAGATTTTTTTTGGCTTTCTAGATTATTGAAATGTAAAAGTAATTAGTGAGTCCCATTCCCTATTTTAGCCCTTTCACAATACATACTTTTATATTTAAAAAAAAGTAGCGGACGATTTCTACCCCAGAAAAAAGGGTAAATTTCATGAAGACGCGAAAAAAAAGGGAAACTAAAAATAAACGCAGTCATAGTTGTTCTGTATTTTTTTAGCAAATAAAAATGCTTCCTAATACTGAATTGATTCCAGTTAAAAATTCCACCGTATATATAAATCTCTCATCAATGCAACGATGAAATATAGGAACTTTTAAATTAAAGGTTGGCAAATATATTTCAGATAGAACAGCGGCCATTACTAACTAATGTGATAACTACTATATCTAGTATTGAGCGTTGTGAGAAGGTAGGTAGGAAGGAAGGTACAGTGTTGCCAAATGGCTTCATCGGTATTTTGTTTCAGATATTACCACGTCGTTCCAATTTAGAAAGCGGTGCAATAAAGACAACCTTCCCCTATAGTAAAAGTTTCTTACTGGGTAAATCATGAATTGTTTCAATTTTGGCTACGACCTAATTTAATCAGGTTAACGCGCCACGTACTCGGAATATTTCTGCTATTTTACCAAGTTAGTTATAATATGCGAAGACTAAGTATAAAGTTGTCATTACATTATATACAATATTAGGCAGGCATAGCATTAAGTAACTAGTTGGTAAATGCCTTACTTGTTTGGTGGTTATTATAAAAGTTTTTTTTAATTTGTATTATACACTTTAATATGCTCGCATTCTTACACGATAAAAAATTAATTTCAAGCAAGGGATGTGACTTAAATTATTTAATTATTTTTCTTTTATTTAATTTAAAATCAAGTTGTAAACTAGTAACATGATTTGTAATGTTACGTACGGCAGGATACAGGTGGCAGTTGGTAGTTGACTTTAAACGTTTTACAGTAACGCTGCTATAAAAAAGCTTCCCGATCTTCATCTTCATTTTGTATCTTTAGCTTATGTTGCCTTGGTTACCAGTGTTATCTAATAAAAGGATTTTGACAAAAAAATACTCTATAAGGAAAAGTTATCTTTTTTCCTTGCAAATTTACCCTACATATACCGTGCAAGCAAAAATTATTTGCACTTGGATTAAAAAACGTAGGGCTTGGTTTAGATCACAATGATATGGGGACGATATATCTAACCAAATCTAGGTTCAAATTTTGTCAAATTCATATTATGACATAATATGCCAAACTAATGAGTAATAAAATAAGTTGCCATATACAAATTTATTTTTGTTGTTTACAAAATTAACAAAGTAAGAATATACAGAAAGAAAAAGAAAAATAATTACATAAATTGCTGAAATTGGCCACCGCCATGCCATGCTCCAAGCATAAATTCACTCGTCTCTTCATATTTTCGAAAGTGTTGACCAGCATCTCTGGAGAAATGTTACCACATTCTTGGATAATCCTTTCTTGTAATCGTTCTAAATTTGCAACTGGTGTTTTAAAAATAGCGTTCTTTAAATGAAGAAAAACGAAGTAATCCAAACCAGTTAAACAAGGTGATCTAGGTGGGAATTCAATGTCTGATCGAAAACTGATCAATCTGTCGTCGAAAAAATTGCATAAGTAGTTAATAGTTTCGGCGGCTGTATGGGCGGTTTCACCGTCCTGTTGAAAATATCCAAAACGTAGGTCGTCGTCAAGTAATTGCTCAACAAATGGATTCAAAATATTGTCTCTATACCGCTGTGCTGTAACTGTGTCATGGAAAAAAATAGAACCAACAATTCTTCTTCGGGAAACAGCTAACCAGAAACCAATTTTTTGAGTGTGCAATGTGGACTCTACAAAAAAATGGGAATTTTTACTACTCCACATGCGTGTATTCTGAGAATTCAAATAACCGGAGAGGTGGAACCAGGCTTTATCCGAAAAAAGGTCAGGTCTAATAAATTATTCCTTTCCAATAAATTTTGGGTAAACCACTAAGAGTAATTCCTGCGTCTTTCAAAATCTGCGGCTTGTATTTTTTGGAATACTTGCACTTTATAAGGAAATAAATTAAGCTGCTTTTAAAGAATAATCCTGCATGTTCCATAAGACCTTTCCACTTCTTGGGACAGGCGTCTTATACAATTTGTAGGCGTATTTTACATTATTTCACGAACGTTTGCTACAAGTTCTTCTGTTCTTACATATGGTCTTCCTGCTCCTTTTTTGTGTTGCATAGAAGCTGTTTCTCTAAACACAGCCACGGTTCTTTTCAGGCAATGATAAAAATACCCAGCAACAAAAGCAACATTAGGAAAATGTTCGTAAAAATCGTCCATGCACAAACCCGGATTGTATTGCCACTCACCATTTACTCTAACCCCGTTTCGAAAATACGCTTTAACCATGAATGTTTTGTGCTGTTCCGTAAAGCCCATTGTGTGAATTGTTCAAGAAATTGGAAAAATTAGCGATGAATCAAATTACTTGTAACGACTGTCAAAGATGACGGAATAACTAATTCATTGTTAATTCAGGTAGTTACTGACATCCAACGGGTATTAAGCTCTGCGGCTAAGCATTACGTCCTTAGATGCAAGGCCCTCTTTGATGCAAATAATTTTTGCTCGCACGGTACAACAAAATAAAATCGTTTCTGTTCCAAATATTGTGGAGAGAAGCAGTTTAGCGAGGTATGCACATAAGTTCCTTCAATTAGTATATATGCTATAGTTCGGCTTATACAAAAGTTTAAGATTTAAGGCTCCATTAAACATCTCTGAATATACAGCCCATAAACCGAATGAATATATTTAAAAATGATTTAAGAATAAATAAAAAACAGAAGAAAATATTTCCTTTAATTTTGTCAGATCCATCTTTAGACGCGTTTCGTCATATTATGGCTCATCAGTAAGGTTAGAATCTCTAACGAAGTAAAGGAACGTGTTTACTACTTAAATGTAGTAAATATGGCGATCAGCCGAAAGAAAGAGGCGCATGGCGACATCTAGCGTCAATTTTAGACACCTTTAAAGCATACCAGCACCTCTAAACAAAGCTTAATAAAATTAAGCCAAATGTTAAAAGAAAATCACTTGCAAAGACTAAAGTCACGAGTACGAGAGTCAGGCTAGGCAGAGCTAAGACCCGTAGGACATCGGTTAGGAAACCAAAACCAATGAAGACAGAGGAAAATGTTTCCTAATTTCTTAAATAAAAAATGACAAAATTATTACACATCGAAGATATGAATGGATACAAATAAGAAATATCGGGTAAATGGCGAGATTTACCTTATTAAAGGAGAAGATGAAACGAATTTTTAAAAATCATTATAATCTACATATTTTGTTACAAAATATGCCTGACGACCCTTTGTTGCGACACAAAAATAAAAGGAAGAATTATGGGTTAAACGACGCAATACTTAAATGCTACGATCAAACTGAAAGTTAAATTAAATTTTAATCAGCGCACTCATATCAAAGTTTTACGGTAATTTTACGCATGGAGGGCTCGTCATTTGTATTTTACGCCTTATTCACAACCATTAAAAACGTCATTTGGCTGGAATATTATGTGAAAACTAAAAGTTAACTAATGACAATAAAGTTTTATTATCTGGTGAATTAATTAAATAACCATAACTATTTATATTTCAAGCTTTGAGTAGTATAGTTTTGTTACGGGTGCGTCTCTAGAAATGCACTCCCAAATTTAAATGCGCCCCCCCCCCCATCCACCTCCCCCTTAGTCAACGTTTTTTTAAAAACAAAGTTCCCAATTCAGTAGTGGGCCATAGCAAGCTCACGGGTCAAGTTTCAGAGACTACATTTTCTTGATATTTGTTATTTATGTTGAACGGTGAGTAGAGAACTTTAGGTTAACTCTTCTATTATCAACAATACATATTTTTGGGAAAGAAAGAAAAAACTACAAGTCTTCCTCCACAAAATTGAATAGAATAAAATTTCCAAGGGTCTCTACATGTTTCGAACGTAGAAACGTTCATCATCAGTAGACAGAAAATATATTTATATAGTGCTGATGGTTTTAGCAAAAGAGAAAATGGTGAAGGACCTTAATGGAGCTTTCATGGAATTAAAAAATGATGTGTAAAAGAGATATAATATGGAGAAATTAATAAAAGTTAAAACATACTCAGTATGTGAGAAGTCAGTAAATGGGGTCTAAACCAACCAAATAAACTGGGGAAGAAGAAAAAATATTCCTAAAAGAAAGTGTCAAAGATTATTTAAATTTTTTAAAAACATTTTTAGGTTTTTGTCAAAAAGACATTGAGAGGATAAAATTGGTAGTAATTATCACAGTAACAATGAAAATTACATTCGGCAGAGTGTTTTGTGGGGTACTGAGGTTTAAGGCTCAGTAACCCCACAAAAGGTTAATTTAGTCCCAGCACGTGGACGTGAACAACCTCTTTGACCTCTAAAGTTTTTTAAAATGTGCAATTTTCTAATTAATTTTATCGAATTTAAATTAACCTCTTGCGGGGTTACTGAGCTTTAAACCTCAGTACCCCAAAAAATACTCTGCCGAATGTAATTTTCATTGTTACTGTGAAAATTTCATAAATTTATTTTCAACCAATTAGAAGGCTCCTTTATGTTTGCGTTGCTTATAGCGACGGGAGACTATCGCGATAGTCTATAGCCTATTAACCTAATAAAATTAATAAGTGATAATTTTTCTGTCAAAAATGAAGTGCTTTATTTTTTATGGCAAACGTCACTTAGAATAAAATCAAAATACATTTTGTTGCTAACTTATAATTTTTATTGAGAATAGGTCGTAAGTCTCATCATCTCATCATATTAAAAGAAACTCCAATTTATGAAATTTTCTTACCGAATCTCCCACGCAGCAGAATTAATTCCCGATAATTTTGCTGCTACGGAGATTATAAGTGATAATTACTACCAATTTTATCCTCTTAATGTCTTTTTGACAAAAACCTAAAAACGTTTTTAAAAAATTTAAATAATCTTTGACACTTTCTTTTGGAAAGATTTTTTCTTGTTCCCCAGTTTATTTGGTTGGTTTAGACCCCATTCTCACATACTGAGTATGTTTTAACTTTTATTGATTTCTCCATATTTATTATATCTCTTTTACATATCATTTTTTAATTCCAAGAAAGCTCCATTAAGTCCAAATAGTTCTGTTTTTTTAATTTTGGGAAAGACTCAGAACTCAACTTTACTAAATTACATCAAATATTTTTTTAAATTGATTTTATTTGATTATTGTGATGCAACATAGTTTTCTGATAAATCTGATAATATTGACAACATGGCCCTAAAACATTGTTGCTGTTAGCCAATCAAGCGGCAAACGGTGCGCATGCGCATATGGTCCTTTAAATGTCATGTAAGGCCCTTTTTTATATGTTTACGTCGTTGATGGAACTTGTTTAGTCCATGATATCTGAGTACGTTTACCGTTATAACGATAATTACAATGTCTATTTTTTAGAATCTAGGAAGTTTCATCATAATTTTTTCATAAATAAAAATTTCAAGATATTCGAAGTAAAATGTAAAATTATTTTAACAGACTGGAAAATATACTTTAACTTCCATTGGCCAATGTATAAATAATTATTTAAATAACACAAGGAGGAAAGTATTGCTTGTATTTAGGGATAGGTATTTGAAAAATATGACCTATCTGATTGGCACAAATCATTCACAATAAATATGATAGCCATTATAGTTCCAAATCGCCATAGGCTATAATATGGTAGGGACCAGCGCAGCGGTCCCATACGGATACAACGCCCCTGCTTATTAGAGAAACGAGTAGGCACCTCTTAATTAAAATGTTTATTAAATATAAAATGTTATAAAACAGTCTCATTTTATTTAGAAAATAATATAGTTTCTGCGAAAATAACTAAAAAGAAAATATTCTGGCATATCGGACAAGTGTGTAACTGTTATTTATATTGAAATATACAGTGATCCAAGCACAGTGGATACCCTGGGGCGGGTAGACCCCGACGGCCGTTTCGTCCTTGTTAGGACTCTACGGGCAGCCATAACCCAAGTAATCCCGACAACAACGGTAAGATGTATTAAAAGCCCTTTGCAAAATCAAAGCGGCCGTAAATGCACCATAGCGCCATCTCAGCGGAATTAACTCCAATATAAAAGGCAGTCACACTGGTAATAATCGAAAGGTAGACAACTATATAAACTACGAAGTGCATCACAATCCAGTATAGGGAACGCTACTTGCGTTTTCACCAAAACAGTCTGCAGTTTTGCAGATAAGAAACAGATCAACGCTGGCACCCACTAGAATGCGCGCAATCCCTTTAAGAAACGCCATAAAAATGTTTAGAAAATAATATAGTGTCCGCGAAAAAAATTAAAAAGCGAATATTGTGGCATATCGGACAAAAACGCAACTAGCGTTCCATATAATAATAATAATAATAATAATAATAATAATAATAATGATGTCTTTATTTCTGAATCAAGCAGTAAAAATAATTACATTACATTTCATAACTATAGCTAGTAACGGTTAGGTACAGCTTAATATCAGAAAAGGCGAAGTCCAGATGTGCATAACACTCATGTTATCCACCCTGATCGACTTAACCTCAAAAACAACAAATATAATAATAAAAAAACCTTAAGAGTAGGTACGCGCGCAATATGTTATAACCATATTAAAGAAGAGAAAAAAAAATGTTTTGTGCCTTTTTATCTTGCAGCTTGCTTGGCGAAGAGATATTTAAATGTATTTTGTCTAAATTTGTTTGGAGTGAGAGTCTTAAAGAAGTCGGGAAGTGAGTTGTACAACTTAGCAGAGTTAAAAGTAAAACACCGTTCAAACATGGAGGATTTATGTAGGGGTGGGGTTATCATACCCCGAGATCGAATATTTACGTCATGTACTTGGGATCTAAAAACCACTTTGGTATATAGATATGGGGGACTTTGGTATGATAAAATTTTATGATAAAAACAGGCCTCATGTAACTTTCTCCTGTTCTCCATATTCAGCCATTTTGCATCTGTTAACTTATGAGATATTCTATCTCGTCGCCGAATTCCATATATAAAACGCAAACAACAGTTTTGAACTTTTTGAATTCTTTGTTTTTGATTGGATGTTAAGCAGTTTCCGTAAACTACATCTCCATGGCTGAATATAGAAAGCACAAGTGAGTCACAAAGCAAAATTTTGAGTTTTGTTGACAGTTCATGGCGATTACTATAAAGAAGTTTTAATCTAACGTATGCCCGCTGAACACATTGGGTAACGTGTTGTTCAAAACGCAAGGGGGTATCAAAAACCAATCCCAAGTTTTTTACGTTTTCTCTGAGCGGTAAGGCTATATCGTCTATTTTTATATCGATTGAGTTCTTAATGTTATCGACGTCATTTTTTTTACCGAATACCATTACACAGCATTTTTTTTGGGTTAAGGTATAACGAATGTTCTAAAGAAACTGTTTGAAGATTTTTAAGATCCCTAGTGATATCCTGACCGCCCCCCGCAACGTCCTCCCCCTTAAACGATAAATACAACTGGGTGTCGTCTGCATAGAAATGTTTTTTACATTTTTTGATAGCCTCTGGCAGGCATGACGTGTATATAGCATACAATAGAGGGCTAATAATGGATCCCTGGGGGACTCCAGTAGTTATAGCTAGCTCGCTAGATCTCTCCGCATCAAGTACAACGCACTGTCGTCGACTTTCTAAAAAGCTTTTAAAAAAGTTAATAGCATGGTTACTAAGGCCAATATCGTGGATTGTGATGCACTTCGTGGTTTATTTAGTTGTCTACCTTTCGATTTACCAGTGTGACTGCCTTTTATAATGGAGTTAATTCCGCTAGGATGGCGCTACGGTGTATTGATGGCCGCTTTAATTTTGCAAAAGGCTTTTAGTACATCTTACCGCCGTTGTCTGGATTGCTTGGGTTAAGGCTGCCCGTAGAGTCCTAACAAGGACGAAACGGCCCTTGGGGTCTACCCGCCCCAAGGTATCCATTATGTTTGGATCCCTGTATATTCCAATATAAAAAACAGTTACACACTTGTCTCATTTTATTTTTTATATTATATTCTCTGTAAAAAAAACTACTTAGTATTTGATGGTAGTTTAGAATTTTTTTTCCAAAAATTTTATAATTATTCTTGTACTTAATGCAGGCAATTCGAGTTGCGTTTTGTAGGTTTTTGAAAAACGAGAACTAAAAATTTTAAGCTGTATTGCTTTTCATAAAGACCTCTTTTGGACGAACGACTAACTACTGCTAATAGTATTTATTATAAATTATTGACCAAATGGGCAAATTGGGCGTGATCCTTACAAATTATCACCGGCGAACCCTATGTACACCCCCAAGTTAAAAAGTCAAGCGCCGCCACTGCTGAAGTCCTAGCTAAACTCAAAGTTTAGCAAATAATGGCAAACGTCGAGCCTGTAGCTAAAATCTTAAAATCTAATATCCCTCACAAAGGAATGAGGATCTCAAACGGGGCTGAACCCGAATTAGAGCGTGATAGACCGGAAAGACGATTCCTTTATAATCAAAGTGCGTGAATTCGGGGCGTGAGTGATTTATGCGTGGAGGAAATGCGGCTTTTCCAATTTCGTTTCAATTGAAGAAACAGGAAATGGTGCTGTTACGTAAGTAAGTAAATATATAATTGATTCGATAATGAAATGATGAAACCTAAACCTAAAGGGTAGTAAAGGTTGAGTGCGCCTTTTAAGGGGTGAATGAAGAAAATGGTCGTATTAGGTGTAAAATTAAAAAAAATTAATAGAAGAAAAAAATGTTTAAGTCTTAAATATCACTTTTTACTTTTTTATAAATATTTAAAGTTCGCCGTGTGACGTCACTTAGTATGATTAGCCCGCTCTCGCGCTATCTATTGTAGTAAACTTTAACGTCACAAGCAAACTTAAATGGCTTCTATTTAATCCAGTGTATTAAAAAACATTTCCTAACGAACTGTAGGTATTTTTATGATAATAATACAGGCTTACGCGCATTATTTTTCAAATTTAATTTTCATGAAAGTTTCCTATTCTTCCAGAGAAGCTGGCTGGCTTCTGTAAATAAGTGATTTGCAGATCTTCATCTAAAACTCTAGGTTGTTGTCTTTTTTTTCTAATGGATCCAGTTTCTTGAAATTTTAAAATCAAATCTTTTATGCCTTTTTTTGATATCTTCTCTAGTGCAGAAATATATAGCAATTTTAAGTTCTCAAAAAGTCACCCAGTGTAAATATTTTAGCAAGGAAAATGCCATGACCAGCAACATTCCAATATTTTTAGACAAAAGCAAACATATTGTAATTTAATCATTCAAGACTAATTAAAACATAGATTTTTTTAAACTTGAACAAAAAATGAACATCTTTCGTTTTTTTTTGTCAATTGTTTGAATCGCACTGTGTCACATTCTATCCTCCTAAGTGCTTTACGTGCCAAAACAGACCCGTTAAAAATTAAATTTATCATCCTCCCAAGTCCTTTACTTCAGTCACCCAGGACGGATCCCCCCATTTATAAATAAATTATTATCAATGAGGGTCTTGAAGCAAGTACAAACGGGCTTTGACAGCCTTTGTCGATATCAAGACCTAATTGATTTAACCGGTAAAACTCACCGGGGTTTATCGGTTTTACGGTATTTTTTATTCTCACCCATCACAACATGGTTCAAAATGTAGTTATGAATAATTAACGCCGTAAGCAAGATGGAATAAAAAAGGTTCCCTTAAAAAAGTAGATTTATTACTAGCTAACTTTGCTAGTAATTAATAAATTTATTTATTTACTTATTTCTTACCATATAAATATACAAGGTAAAACTAATGGCATTGTCAAAAGAAAAAATATTATGTTTTAAATCAATGTCAAATGACGAACATCATAAAAGTTGTTTTTTACTACCGTGCGAGCAAAAAGTATTTGCATTAAAGAGGGCTTGGGTTAAAAAACGTATCTTCCTGCTCCTTGTTTGTGTTGTATAGAACTTGTTTCCCTAAACAGAGTCACGGTTCTTGTTAGGCAATGATCAAAATCTCCAACAATAAAAGCAACGTTGATATTCGTGAAAATCCATGCACAAACCAGGATTGTATTGCCACTCACCATTTACTCTAACCCCGTTTCGAAAATACGCTTCAACCATGAATGTTTTGTGCTGTTCCGTAAAGCCGATTGTGTAAATTATTCAAGAAATTAATGAAATTTATATAAATTTAATAAAAAAATTAAATGAAAATTATCAAAAACTATGAAAATCATTTAAAATAATAGTTGATTTTACAGTTACTGTTGTTATTACAAGTCATGTGCATTGTGCACTGCTGCATTTCCACTATTAATAGAATTACCATTATTTATTATAGGTAAATTTACTTCAGTAATAAGAATATAACAATTTTTATACAGGGTGTGTAATGTAACAGTAGCCAATACATACTCTCTTATTTTAAACGCAACATTCTGTATATTATTCAACTTTTGGAATTTTCAGAAAATTTTACCACATATTTCACGTACAATATCCTATACCTATCTTCTTTTTCTGAGATTGGCGGTAAATTAGGGTACATTTCGTTAAACTTTATACATGTCCTGGCGATAATTGATAATAAAATCACATTGTCCAAATAAAATAAATAAGTTCATAAGAACTGCATTTGTATAGGTTTCTTCCACGATTTTAAACTGTCTTGTACTGTAAGGCTGGATCCACATACATCCGTGATACGCATCCGTTGTGTTCCACATGATTAATAGGAGGCAATAAAATTTTAGGGAATAAAACCACGCACGTTTCAAGGTTACAACAGATTGAAGCTGGTCAATTTTAACTTTTCATGCGTGATTGAGGTTAGGTTATTGTTGTTTTTTGCATCATAATAGCGCTTACATTTCGGTCAAACCATTTCAATAGGTTTAAAGTGGCAATGATATGGAGGAAGTCTTAAAACTGAGGAAGAAGCTTTTACTAATTGTCTGATTAAACAGGAAATCACTAAAGTCCAATTACTACCACTCATATTTTCAATAAAAATATTTTAAGGTTAGGTATCAAAAACGAAGGCGTAAAAAACGGATTGACCTATGTGGATGACGAAATTTTCGGCTATTCTTGAAACGCACACGCACGTCCGTGATCACGGATGTATGTGGATCCAGCCTAACTATTTTGTATCTAAACTTAATGAAATGTCAAAACGATAACCATAGTAACATTCGTAAACATCAGTTTTTGTTATGGCTAACTTACTAATAACCGAATGAACATTGAATTGTATAGAAAATTTTACAAATTACACTGTAAAAAATGGGTTGAATTTTACATGATAGTTCCTTAAAAAATATAAAAATATTAATTAATTTTACACATACTTTCATGTGGTACATTAATGTTTTTGTAATATTAAATTTTGTTTTAATTTTACAAGAAAACAATATATTTTTAATACGCAGTGATGAATAAACAATTTTATTTAAGTAAATTTCAGGAAAGTTATGGAAAATTAAGACATAACATTTAAATTTACAGCTTACAACAAAATTTAATTTATTTTTATAAAAATTACATAAATATTAAAGGATTTTTCATGCTAACATACCGTAAAAATATTTCCTTCAATTATTATTTTTACATCTACTACTTAATGTCACTACAAACCCTAGTATTTTTCATATGCAATAATGGAAAAATATCTTAAAAGCAGTAAGTAAATTTAAAGAACATTTACTGATAATTCAAAATACATATTAATATTACATTAATCCTTATAAAAATTACAATCCTTTATGGAATTTTCATTTATTGTCGCGCAAGGCGCGTTTATCTCCATTTATCTGAAGACGCTACCAACTCTTGCAGTGGTTGGAACAAGTGTGCTGTGATGTCTGTATTTTCATTTATTAAGTGAATAATCAATTGGAAAAGGTAAGTACTCTTTCAATAACAATGATAATTTGTTTATTTTGTAATATTCAATGTATAAGTTTTGAGAAATATGATAAACATTTGTATTTAAATTGAAATGTACCGCGTATGCAATTTGCTTGTCGTCGCCAAGGGTGTAAGGTATAGTCTTAAAATTTCATTTTCGTGTCATAACTTTTTACCAAAACAAATATAATAACAATTTAAAGGGACATAATAGCAATAAGAGATCATTTTATTTTCGATCGCTTTAAGGTCTCCACCAATTATTTTTTTTATTTACACCTTGTTACACAATAATTATTGGCATATAAATTATTTATCGCTTTCAGTAAAAGTGGTGTCACAAAAGCAAAAAAAAACCTGGATGTATATATTTTATGTGAATATTTTTTGTATTTTTTACAGTTGTGGAAGACAAACGTTTTGTTGTTTATGAGAACGATCCGACCACAGAAGCAGGCTTCAAAACTTTTGACGAGGCTTTTCAATTCGCCTTCGCATTATATTTTAATTTTAACTTAAAATACCCAAGTGGAATATCATTAAGTTTAGAACTATTTCAAAGATATTTTTTAAAAATTCATCCAGACTCGGGAAGCAAATCAACACCTCAGTCAAAAAAAATAAAAATTTAAAAAGTAGAGTCATTACACTCATTACCCATGGTTCTGACGCGCGAATTATTGTTGTGAAAATACCGTTTTTTTAAAAATATGTTTTATGGTTTGACCTAAAAATGTTTTATTATATTATTATGTATTATATTCACGTTGTAGCGTTAATTATCTACACGGATAAAATTATTTATTTGGACTAAAAAAATTTGCCATTCACTCAAATAAATATTTCTTTCCTGTTAGCCAATAAACAATTATGTATTTGAATTGTGCCATGAAATTATTTGAACTCTTATTATTATTTGATTTGTTACAAATCATTTTTTAGCCGTAATCACTTTTTAAAAAATGTTGGCCAATGTTTATTTCATTGAAATACATATTTGTTTTAAATTGCAGTGCATTTTTCTGTCCTGAAAAAACATTTCCACAGCGTGTAATATTACATGCGATGTGACTAAAAACCATATAAAGTTAAATGAATTTCACATAACTTTTTATGGAATTTTAAGATTACTTTTACCAGCCAATCAATAGTAACTGAACAATAGTATAAAATATCATAGAAAATTATATTTTACATAAAGATTTATGTTATTTTAAACAAAATTTTAAGGGATAATAATAAAAACGCTTAAATGTTTATTGAATTTAACATTGCATTTTAAAAATCTCACGAAATATAACTTAAAAGGTAATGGGATTTTAAAAAGAATTTTATATAATTAAATTATTTTTACCTAATGGTTTATACAACTTTCTTTTTGAAATTCCACACTCTACATTTAATATTACGTTAATAATTATGTACTGAAAATTACGCCATAATAAGTCGATATGAATTTTACATAAACTATCCATGGCATTAGGTTACCATGGATAGTTATAGTGGAATTTTACCATGTTTATTTTTACAGTGTATGCTTAATACGTCAAAAAAATGGTTAGTTAGTTAGGTACAGGTATGATATACAAGAATTATTTATTTATTTATTTATTTATTTATTTATTTATTTATTTATTTAAGGGCAAGCCCATTTTACACATTAAATCAACATTGTGAATTGAATGATTAGTACAATAAGTGTACATAAGTATAAATACTATAATATATACCTATCCTAAGCGTAATACTAAAAGTAAGTAGGTAAGAATAAGAATTGAAAAGTAATAGCAAAGATGAACAAACAAAAGAAATAAGGTTATTAAAAGAGTCTAAGTTAAATTTACAGATCTGAGTTGCCTATTAAAAGAAGTGTAGCTATTGCTGAAGAAATTAATATTGTGGTTTAGGTTGGCCATTTTTGAAGCCCTTGTGATAAAGTTGTTAAGTCCGTAATTCGTCCTATGGAATGGTTGAGCAAAAGTCACCGTTGATCTGGTGCTCCTTGTAGGAGCCTGTAATCCTATTCGCGATAGCAGTTCACTACAATCAACCAGGGAATTAACGATCTTGAAAAAAAGTCTTAAATCTTTCTGCCTGCGTCTACTGATCATTGGTTCGATGTTAAACAAAAGATATAAATTATTATAGTCGTACACGTAATCTTCGGGTGGGGGAATATTGGCTTTATATGCCAAATATGTCGCAATGTTTCGTTGTACCTGCTCAATAGTGTGCATATGTCTAGCATAGAAAGGACTCCATACAGACGAGCAATATTCCAAATATGGCCTAACGAGTGCACAGTAAAGAAGTCTTATTGAGGAGATGTTAATAAAACTGCGAGTGCAGCGCTTTAAGAAACCCAGCATTTTTAGTGACTTTGAAACTATATCAGTTATATGGGGAATAAATGATAGTGTTGAGTCAAAGGTAACACCCAAGTCCCTGATCTCAGTTACTGAAGACAATTGGATATCGTTGATAAGATAGTTCCAGACAAGTGGATTGCGGCCCCTTGAGAAGCAGACTACCTTACATTTTGAAGCATTAAGCTCCATAGCATTAGCTCTACACCAGTCGACCAACCTGTTTAGGTCCGCTTGAATGTTAAGACAGTCATCAAGCCCCGAAACCATTGCAAAAAACTTAAGATCATCAGCAAAGCACAAAAATTTACTAAACAGAAAGCACGAAGATATGTCGTTAATAAAAATATTAAATAATAGAGGTCCCAAGTGGGAGCCTTGGGGCACCCCTGAAGGTACTTTGATATTTACAGAGTGATAATTGTTCACTTTCACGATTTGAGATCGATCAGTCAAGTAGCTTTTGACCCAGGCCAAAAGAGTACCTGTCACTCCAAGCTTCTGCAGTTTCGATATGAGAAGAGTGTGATTTACTTTATCAAAGGCTTTGGAAAAGTCGGTATATATAGAATGGACAACATTGCCTCCCTCAAGAGCAACCGATAGAAAATCTGAATAGGTGAGCAGGTTTAAATCAGTAGAACGTTTTGAACGGAAACCAAATTGCTGATCAATTATACATGGATTCAGTTGGGAAGTGAGAATTCTGGTTACTAAGTTTTCCAAGAGTTTCGGAATGACACTAAGGTTGCAGATAGGCCTATAGTTAGATATGTTGGCTTTGTCACCCTGTTTTAGGATTGGAATAATGTACCCAACCTTCCAATAACTTGGAAATGTACCAGTTGTAAGGGATTCATTAAAGATTTTGTACAGTGGACGTGACAAAACAAAACTGCAGGACTTAAGAAGGGAGGGAGGCACACCATCGGGCCCTGGTCCCTTGTTGGTATCTAATTTACAAATCTCCTCATAGATAGAAGATATTGATATATGGCATTCAGATATATTTAAGTTACTTGTAGAAGTTACAGGCTCGACATTAATTTCCTGGTCTGAATAAACAGTCTTAAAAAACTCTGCAAACAAGTTTGCCAGATCAGGGCCATTTTGAATAAAGGCATCATTATAAAACATTTGCGAAGGCAACTCATT
Organism: Polydrusus pterygomalis; assembly: GCA_963969555.1. Taxonomy (NCBI): domain Eukaryota; kingdom Metazoa; phylum Arthropoda; class Insecta; order Coleoptera; family Curculionidae; genus Polydrusus; species Polydrusus pterygomalis. The sequence continues at coordinate 154,859,902 of OZ018376.1, read as the reverse complement.
CCGATTTCGCTTAGAATTTACAAAATTCCAAAAAGGCTTAATGTTATTAAGTGTGACCAAGGACATTTCGGAATTATGCACAAAGTCTTCGTAACAGTTTTTAGACACACTCTTACACTGCACTCTCAGCCTAGAGAACTCTGCATAATCCTGTGGTGATCCAGAACGCTTCCAAGTTTTGTGTGCTTTCTTCTTAAGAAAAATCAGAGTCCTTAGTTCATGGGAGAACCATCTGGGAAACTTCCGTGTACTTAGCTTCTTTACAGGAACAAAGCAGTGGATTGCAGCATAGAGAACATCATAAAAAATATTAATCATTTCTTCGACACACTTAGACTGTAAAAGTAAGTCCCAGTTTACTAAACCAAGATGGTGATTGAGAGACTCATAATCAGCAGATTTGAAATCATAATAATAAGTGTCAGGCTGAGATACAACACTGTTTTGATGGTCAACAGTGTTATGAAGGGTTACGGTTAATGGAGGGTGAAAGGAGTCAGGATCAATGATGGCTTCTTCCGCTACATTGACAGTAGTGTTTATATTGGTTGATAATACTAAGTCAAGCATTGACCCATGGTTATTTCTTATGTTGTTCACTTGAAACATATTTTGGTAAGCACACATATTTGAGATTACTTCAATGCACTCAGACTCCTGCACTTGAGTAAATAACCCAGGAGTAGCAGTGGAACCCAATTGATCGGTTTGATCCTAAACAGCATTAGGTAAGTTAGAATCACCAAGAAGGCACAGTTCACAGCCGGGATATAGATCAGATAATCTATCCACATTATCACAGAAAGATATATATTTATCACAGATTGACCTAGGAGGAAGGTAGGTTGTTCCTATAATTATTTTACCTGCTGAAGAACCAACACGAACAAATAACTGTTCAATATCAGGTGATGAGTGGCAAACACAACTAATTATATTTTTGTGTACCGCTATTAAAACACCTCCACCACGAGAGGCATCACTGGTAAGCACTGAGCGGTCCCTTCTATAAAATTAAAAATTAAAAAAAAAGAATTAAGAGAAATTTCAGCAGCTTTTCAAATCCGTTATAATATTCAGGGTGTAACATTTGAAAAAACGAACTTACGGTCTTTTCAAGTTACCAAAATAAGTGTATTTTTCAACCACCCTGTATATTGTAACTAAGATTTGGGATTGGGGCAAAGAGCCCTATGTTATTAGTTAACTATTTACCATAAATATTTTAGGGTTTCAGTGTTTTAAAGTTCAAAATTATCAGCATTTTCAAAAGTGACGTTATCATAGAAACGGTAAGTATAGAGTAGAGTTGATAAAAATTGTAAGGAAAGTAATGATGGTTTCGAAAATAAAATAAAATATATGGTGTTCTGTTTAAAAAATCGAAGTTACTATTATTTTTGTCAGGGAAGCGGCAACACTGTATTGTCAAAAATATTTTATGTTGGTAGAGCATGTCCGTTTATGTACGCGACCAAATTTTCAGAACGATTTCTTTACTGGTTCGTCAGAAACGTCTAACGTTCCATCCACCGTAAATCACCCTGTATAGAACCCGCTACTTTGTTTCCATAGCGAATTTATAACAATTAAATGGCGCGAGCGAAGACGCGGGTATTCGCTAGCATATTAATAAAATATTGTTTGTTCGGACATGTGGCTAAACACTGCAAGAACGAATTATGTTGTCATAAATGTGGTAAACAACACGAAGGTCGCCAATGTCCTGAAGGCAATATGTTAGATTGCCCAAACTGCAAACGCATGAAGCTACGTGACAGAATACATACAGCTAGGGATCCAAAATGTCCAGCGTATCTACAAAAACTAGACAAGCTTCGACAACACACAAATTATGATTGTGGTGGAAACAATTTTTTATAGATAACTCGGGGACATCAGGTGAGACAAACGAATCCAAATACCCCACACAAACCCGAACAAACCAAGCAAACGGCAATAAAGGAAAAAAATGTCAACAATCACTCAGCATTATTCATCAGAATGTGCAATATATTGGTAATTGTATAGATAGGTTAAATCATATGCTACAAGAACACTCAGAATGTACTATTCTCTGTATTACCGAACACTGGAAAAATGCTGAGAGTCTTAAGACGTTTGCCATTGAAGATTTTAAATTAACAGCAAGTTTCTGCAGAAAAGAAGGGTACGGCGGTGCAGCTATTTATGTGCAAAAAGACATTAAAGTGAGAAATCGAAAAAAAGTTAATTCTCTTTCAATAAAAAATCACTTTGAGTGCGCGTGTGTTGGGTGTGATCTGGGAAGCGAACAATTTATCATTATAGCAATTTATAGGCCACCCAACGGTGATGTAAAACTATTGTAACATTGGAAATGTTTATGTTCGTATATGGGGACCAAGTTACGAGTTTCTCGTTCAAGGTTGTAAGACAATTTCGTTGAAGGTTGTAAGACAAAATGTCGCGTGCTTTGTTGCCGTGTGTTGGTTTTGTTGGAATTTCTATTTTTCGGTGTTGCGATTGCGATGGGACAAGGTACATATTTTCTAAGGATACGTGCATCGCGATTTAGAAAAAGTACCTACATATTTTAGGATATTTTTTTTTAAAATGTTATTTCATAATTGATTTTATAATTTATGAATGGTAAATATATTTTTTTAAGAAATCATCCGCTTCGGGCAAGCCGGCAACATCGCGCCAAATGCATCTCATGTGTTGTCGCGCGCTTTGTTGCCGTGTGTTGGTTTTGTTGGATTTCTATTTTTAGGTATTGCTGATTGCGATGGGATAAGATACATATTTTCTAAGGAGACGTGCATCGCGATTTAGAAAAAGTACCTACATATTTTAGGATAATTTTTTTTAAACTTTTATTTAATAATTGATTTATAATTTATGAAAGGTAAATATATTTTTTTAAGAAATCATCCGCTTCGGGCAAGCCGGCAACATCGCGCCAATTGCTTCTCATTGGTAATATAATATGTGGTTGCATAAGACGTAGTATTCATTTAATTCAATTTCTTAAAAAAATGTTGGAAAATAAAAAAAATAAGGTAGGTATTTAAAAAAAATTAAGGTATCTTGTTTTAGCTATTTATCCTACATTTATGAATTCTGAAAGACATTCTTAGTAGTAATTTTGTAAAATGCTTGACATCGAACCCTAACACATTTTTCCGTGTGGATCATTGATGTGGCGTTTCATTGTTTCTAGTTTAAGAGTCAGACCGGTCGGTGGTGTATGTGTATGTGGTATAGTTCCATCTGGCAGTTGTAATGAAACTTAACATTAATCATAATAATATTTGCTTGCTACAGTTAATAATGCATATACTTACTGCTAAAACTCAGTACTGTAGTTCTCAAAAGTTTTTGTTTCTAGTTTAAGAGTCAGACCGGTCGGTGGTATTCTTGGTTTGTTTATTAGGTATACTTTTGGGAGATTGGGGCGCTTATTTTTTGTAATAATGGATTATAAACGTTCGACAAACAGTGGACGATGTAAGCGATCTTGTTTTATATACTGTAATAGTTCCATCTGGCAGTTGTAATGAAACTTAACATTAATCATAATAATATTTGCTTGCTACGTTAATAATGCATGGTATATACCACTAAAAATCAGTGCTGTAGTTCTTAAAAGTTTTTGTTTCTAGTTTAAGAGTCAGACCGGTCGGTGGTATTCTTGGTTTGTTTATTAGGTGTACTTTTGGGAGATTGGGGCGCTTATTTTTTGTAATAATGGATTATAAACGTTCGACAAACAGTGAACGATGTAAGCGATCTTGTTTTATATACTGTAATAGTTCCATCTGGCAGTTGTAATGAAACTTAACATTAATCATAATAATATTTGCTTGCTACGTTAATAATGCATGGTATATACCACTAAAAATCAGTGCTGTAGTTCTCAAAAGTTTATTTTTCTAGTTTAAGAGTCAGACCGGTCGGTGGTATTCTTGGTTTGTTTGTTAGGTATACTTTTGGGAGATTGGGCCGCTTATTTTTTGTAATAATGGATTATAAACAATCGACAAACAGTGAACGATAAAAGCGATCCGGTTTTATATACTGTAATAGTTCCATCTGGCAGTTGTAATGAAACTTAACATTAATCATAATAATAATTGCTTGCTACGTTAATAATGCATGGTATATACCACTAAAAATCAGTGCTGTAGTTCTCAAAAGTTTATTTTTCTAGTTTAAGAGTCAGACCGGTCGGTGGTATTCTTGGTTTGTTTGTTAGGTATACTTTTGGGAGATTGGACCGCTTATTTTTTGGAATAATGGATTATAAACGTTCGACAAACAGTGAACGATGTAAGCGATCTTGTTTTATATACTGTAATAGTTCCATCTAGCAGTTGTAATGAAACTTAACATTAATCATAATAATATTTGCTTGCTACGTTAATAATGCATGGTATATACCACTAAAAATCAGTGCTGTAGTTCTCAAAAGTTTTTGTTTCTAGTTTAAGAGTCAGACCGGTCGGTGGTATTCTTGGTTTGTTTGTTAGGTATACTTTTGGGAGATTGGGCCGCTTATTTTTTGTAATAATGGAATATAAACGTTCGACAAACAGTGAACGATGTAAGCGATCTTGTTTTATATACTGTAATAGTTCCATCTGGCAGTTGTAATGAAACTTAACATTAATCATAATAATATTTGCTTGCTACGTTAATAATGCATGGTATATACCACTAAAAATCAGTGCTGTAGTTCTCAAAAGTTTTTGTTTCTAGTTTAAGAGTCAGACCGGTCGGTGGTATTCTTGGTTTGTTTATTAGGTGTACTTTTGGGAGATTGGGGCGCTTATTTTTTGTAATAATGGATTATAAACGTTCGACAAACAGTGAACGATGTAAGCGATCTGGTTTTATATACTGTAATAGTTCCATCTGGCAGTTGTAATGAAACTTAACATTAATCATAATAATATTTGCTTGCTACGTTAATAATGCATGGTATATACCACTAAAAATCAGTGCTGTAGTTCTCAAAAGTTTATTTTTCTAGTTTAAGAGTCAGACCGGTCGGTGGTATTCTTGGTTTGTTTGTTAGGTATACTTTTGGGAGATTGGGCCGCTTATTTTTTGTAATAATGGATTATAAACGTTCGACAAGCAGTGAACGATAAAAGCGATCTGGTTTTATATACTGTAATAGTTCCATCTGGCAGTTGTAATGAAACTTAACATTAATCATAATAATAATTACTTGCTACGTTAATAATGCATGGTATATACAACTAAAAATCAGTGCTGTAGTTCTCAAAAGTTTATTTTTCTAGTTTAAGAGTCAGACCGGTCGGTGGTATTCTTGGTTTGTTTGTTAGGTATACTTTTGGGAGATTGGGCCGCTTATTTTTTGTAATAATGGATTATAAACGTTCGACAAGCAGTGAACGATAAAAGCGATCTGGTTTTATATACTGTAATAGTTCCATCTGGCAGTTGTAATGAAACTTAACATTAATCATAATAATAATTGCTTGCTACGTTAATAATGCATGGTATATACCACTAAAAATCAGTGCTGTAGTTCTCAAAAGTTTTTGTTTCTAGTTTAAGAGTCAGACCGGTCGGTGGTATTCTTGGTTTGTTTATTAGGTGTACTTTTGGGAGATTGGGGCGCTTATTTTTTGTAATAATGGATTATAAACGTTCGACAAACAGTGAACGATGTAAGCGATCTGGTTTTATATACTGTAATAGTTCCATCTGGCATGTGGTTGAATAAGATGTGGTATTCATTTAATTCAATTTCTTAAAAAAATTTTGGAAAATAAAAAAAATAAGGTGTGTATGTACTTACCTATTTTTAAAAAAATCTTGTTTTTAGCTATTTATTCTACATTTATGAATTCTGAAAGACATTCTTAGTAGTAATTTTGTAAAATGCTTGACATCGAACCCTAACAAATTTTTCCGTGTGGTTCATTAATGTGGGGCGTTTCATTGTTTCTGGTTTAAGAGTCAGACCGGTCGGTGGTATTCTAGGTTTGTTTATTATACTTTTGGGAGATTGGGGCGCTTATTTTTTGTAATAATGGATTACGTTCGACAAACAGAGTGAACGATGTAAGCGATCTGGTTTTATACTGTAATAGTTCCATCTGGCAGTTGTAATGAAACTTAACATTAATCATAATAATATTTGCTTACTACAGTTAATAATGCATATACTTACCACTAAAAATCAGTACTGTAGTTCTCAAAAGTTTTTGTTTCTAGTTTAAGAGTCAGACCGGTCGGTGGTATTCTTGGTTTGTTTATTAGGTATACTTTTGGGAGATTGGGGCGCTTATTTTTTGTAATAATGGATTATAAACGTTCGACAAACAGCGATCTGGTTTTATATGCTGTAATAGTTCCATCTTGCAGTTGTAATGAAACTTGACATTAATCATAATTATATATTTGCTTGCTACAGTTGAGGCATATACCACTAAAAATGAGTAATGTAGTTCTCAAAAGTTTAAGTAGCTTCTAGTGTGATATTGTTATTGTTTAACATTGCATATTATGTATTATGATTATCTATTATACAACGTGGTTTACTGAGATGGTAAAATTCGTACATAAATTAGAAAGTTCAATACTAATGATGGGTTGTGCGAAATAATAATCTTCTATTGCTTTATCTGACATGCAAAATTTAAAAAAACTTAAATACAAAGTAAAAATTTATTGGTGCGATCAATAAAATTCAGCTAGGACAGCTAGAGACTCCGAACAACGATGTGACCTGGGCAACAAATAGGTTAAAACTAATACTAAGGCGCGCGGCGATTGCCGATCGCTACGAACCACCAACAACGTCTTGTGGATTATAGGTTCTAACGGATACAATTCATTTTTTGGGGACACTTTTCTGCTTTCTTAATTGTAGAGATAGCGCTTCATAGGGAACAAAATGCGTCGCATTAAGAATATATAGTACCTATAATTTATTTCTTAATAAAATTGCTGTGTTAAAAGTAGTTAATTTTTCAATAAAACTGTGCTGCTAATGGAACTGATTACTACCAATAAAAACACTGTTCTAGCAAATCGGGAATTAATATAACACTAAAGCAGGTTTGATCTAAGAGTTATTGGTTTGATACACTAGCAATGTATTTAGTATGTGTTAATAAATAATAAGCTATTAATACAAACTATGTCTTAGCAAACTTGCGTTGTATTAGATCATTCTCCTCAGTGTATGTTATTTACATATTATAACCTTATTATTTAGTTGTTGAGAATAATAATAAAATTATGTTTTAAATATAATTCAATCATTTCCAATGTCTCCGCTGGTTGCAAGCATTGCGAAATCTGTGAATTTTTTAAACAGTTGGATGCGTTACTTGCCCAATTAGTAAGTGAAAATAAAAAATTATTTGTAGCTGGGGATTTTAATCTAGAACTATTACAAAACAATAACAATAAAATTGACTTTTTATCAATTATGAACTCTTATAGATTGTATCAGACAATTTTTGAAAATACACGAATTACGCCCACATCCAAAAGCTGTATAGATAACATTTTTTGTAATATTTCAAGATGTAACCTAAATACTTTTATTCTGCATAATTCGATATCAGATCACACCGCCCAGAAGGTTGTCTTTGAATGTAAAAAAAATAAGACTTTCAAACCATATTTTAAAAGATTCTTTCCCGAAAATGGCAAAGAAATGTTTGTCAATAAACTAAAACAACAAGATTGGTTAAACGTATATGAAGCGGATCGATCCGATGTAAATCAACAATGGTCAATTTTTATGAACGATTTTGTAAATTTATTTAATGAATGTTTTCAGAAAAAATGAGTTAATAAAAAAAACAAGAAAAACCGTTTATATAAAAATGACAATAATATTAGGGAAATAAAAAATAAATTGGATATTCTTTTACGACTGAAAGATTTAAGTACTGATTATAAGAAAATGTATATAGCCGTTAAGAAAAAATATGACGGTATGTTAATTAAAAGTAGGTCCGAAAATTACGCAAATAGGATAAGAACTTCGGATAACAAAAATAAATGCATGTGGTCTATCTATAACGAAATCATAGGAAATTCTGAAAAAGAGGACACAATGGTTTCTGGAAATGCAGAGGATAATGCAAACGGTTATAATAAGTTTTTACTAAACATTGTTCCAAATCTTATAAACAAGTTACCTTCAACAGAATGGAACTGCAATATTCAAAAAAATCAAAACTCTTTAAAGATAAAATTTGTAACACCAAAGGAAATACTAAGGTTAAGTCAAAAAATAAAAAGTAAGCACAGTAGCGGAGATGACGAAGTTCCTACTAGTCTAATAAAAATAAGTATTCCAGCCATCATTGATGTCCTTTGTTACATAATTAATAATTCACTACGGGAGGGCATCTTCCCTGACCAATTAAAATTAGCTGTGATTAAACCATTATTCAAGAATAAAGGAGATGCAGAAAAGCTGGACAATTATAGGCCCATTAGCCTGCTTCCGGGTTTCTCAAAGTGATTTGAACTAGTAATGTGTGATCAATTAATTGAGTTCATGGAAAAGGAAGAACTTCTTTCAGATAATCAGCACGGATATCTCAAAGAAAAATCTATTCAGACAGCTGTCTTTCAATTCACTCGGGCAATTCTGAGAAATCTGGAAAAGGGCGACATGGCAATGGGAATATTCCTGGACTTGTCAAAGGCATATGACTGTTTGGATAGAGATTTACTTATAAAAAAAACTTGACTTATACGGGATAAGGGGAAATGTTCTCAAGTGGTTTGAGTCGTATTTGAGTCACAGGACTCAAAGAGTGAACATTGTAAAGGACGGCAAAAACTTGAAATCCGAAATATAGTGGGCATTCCACAGGGAAGTATACTGGGACCAATTTTATTTATAATTTTTGTAAATGATTTGAATTTTGAGATAAACAATCCTCATTGCAGTGTAACGACATACGCTGATAATACTAATTTATTGGCGGGAGGCTTACAAATTGATGACATAGTAAGTAACTCTTCCGATATTTTTCTTAAATGTAAAACATGGTTTGATAAAAATAAATTACTCTTAAATAAAGAAAAAACTAGTATAGTGTTGTTCGAAACAAAGCTTTGTAGGAAAGAAGTGCCAGAAGTGGTGACAATAAATGACAATGAGATTACCAGACAGAAAAGTACAAAATTTCTTGGAATTCATGTTGATGAGTTCCTAGATTGGTCACAACATATTGATTATCTTAGTGGCAAACTAAATCAAATGTGCTATTGCCTCCGTATAGTTTCAAAATATTTGAATAAAATTGCTAGAAGAACACTGTATTTTGCAAATTTTGAATCAGCGGCAAGGTTTGGAATTGTTTTTTGGGGAGGAAACTCTAATATTCAAAAAAATTTTGTAATACAGAAGCGTGTTTTGAGAATACTATATAATATGCAATTTTTAGAGTCATGTAAGGGTGTTTTTAAGTCTAAAGGAATATTAACAATTTTTGGTGTATACATCTATGAAACTATTCTATTTTTTTATAAGAATAAAAATAAGTTTTATGTACATAATCAGCATAATTATGACACTAGGACTAATGACCTAAATTATCCTGTTCATCGTTTAACATTATCAGAAAAGAGTCCATACTACATGGGGATTAGGTTTTACAATAAGCTAACCATGGAGATTAAAAACATAAATACTGAAAAATTATTTAAAAGGCAGTTAAAAACCTTACTTGTGAACCTGAAACCATATAGTACAAAGGACTTTTTAGAAATGTGATTTTTGTAGTGTTTTTTTTTGTTGACGTCATTTCATTTTATACGCTTTGTACACTGTATAAACCTATGTAATTTGAAATAAAGATGATTTCTATTCTATTCCATTCTATTCTATTCTATATTAATAATAATAATAATAAACAATCTTTGATTATATTATTTATATTTATAGCTATTACCTAACTGTGGCTTTTTTGGCTGTAAAAGTTGGTATATAATAAAACTTTTTGATTACCTATCCCATAATATCCGTGGTTCTGTTATATCCGACAATACTTGTAAAATAAATAGCTTTCGTGTTTTATCTGTTCTCAGCGAGAACGAAATGTCAAATGGAATATTGTTTCGATTATCTATTCGAGATGGAGATTTCGGAGTTTAAAAAATTTATCATTTTGATAAGTTCCGTTGTTATTCTTTATAGAAAAGATATAAATATACCTATCATAAATGGGTTGCACAAAGTCTTTAAACAATAATTAACTAACGAGGCGAATAAAAATTGAATTTTGAACACTAAACCGGCAAATAAAATGGGTTTTAACTCTCGACGTTGAATTCAGATCAGCGTGTACGTTAGCGTCGCTGTATAGCGGTAAAACCTTCAAATAATGAACTAACCAGAACAATAAGGACTAAACAATGCCATTTTTTATTCGGCTTTGTCGATGTCGATGCAATTTCGGTTTTAATTTAACAACAGGCTTTCCTGCCAAAGAACGAAATACGAAATTCGATACAATAACAATAACGGCGAAACATGATAAATTACTGAATGCGTTCGGTTGGATTGTTGCATGGTTTCGTCTGTTTTGCGGGTACTAACTGACGAATTGTAATAAATGTTACTAGGTATAGTCGAATTATTCTAAGAACTCTCCGCATCACCTGTTATTAATCGCACCCTGTTGAAATCTGGAATATTTTACTTTAAGCGGTTGGCTACAGAAACAGAACCGGACTAAGATTTTTTACCTTCACCTTCGCCATAGATACTTATGTTATTACTTATAAAATAAAATAAATATAGTTTACAAAACCTAAAAAACACGCGTTAATAATTGACACTTGGGGGGGTGTAAGGGGGGGTCGAAGTCGAAAATTTTCAAAATTGAGATAAGTCGCCCACAATATTTATAAATTCATTATCTACCCCTGGGAAAAGAGATATAAGTCAGTTAAGCCTTAAATATGTGCCATTTTTGATTGTGGAAAAGGATATAGAAAATGTATATTTTATTGTGAAAAGGGGATTAAGATTTGTTAAAGCCTACTGACGAATTGAATTATTTAAAAAAAAATTATTTGTGGAAAGGAATATAAGAACATTTATCTCCCTCTCCCCTAAAAAGTTGTTTGGCCTTTTATTGAGGAAAAGGGTAGGGGAGAGTGGGTAACAGTGGATCACGGGGTACAGTAGATCACGGGGTACAGTGGATCATATACCATAGCTTCGTATACATACCGCGTACGCGCGCGAAAATCGGTTGGTAGCCCCTCCTAAATATATCCCCTCAGCCGAATCAGGCATTGCCACAATTTCAAAGCGGTAGGACGTGCGGCGATGCTCCGGCCAACAGGCAAGTACGAAACTTTTTTATCACTTGTTTTAGAAATTTGTGTTGTATTTAACTGAGTAATAAATCTTGATGTTTGGTTATAGTTGTATGCTTGACACTGCTTATATTAGTTGTAAACTATGTTGTTTGTCTTTAGAAGTGTTTGTTTATTTTTTATTTAATTTTTAAAAAAATAACCGTCATTGGGTCACAGTGAATCATTTTGTTTTGGGGATCAGTGAATCAGCGATCCACTCTGACCCGTCAGGGAGGACGAGCACCAAGACGTAAAGGGAAGTCGATTATTGCAACTGACACACCAAATAAAACAGGAAATAGAAGAGAGACAAGCAAAGAAACTCAAACAGAATAAGGTGGTTGCAAAAACAACGAAAAGAAAAATTTTACATGAAAATTGTAATATTTGCTAACTTTTGTAAGACTGTTTACAATATGTGATTAAAAACTGTCTTATTCTACAAATAAATAAGTTATAGTATGAAAATAGTAATTACTTGCTGTATTTATTTCTGTAGATCCAGTGTGCCCCAGTTGATTCACTGTTACCCATACGCCGATCCAAAGTGACCCACTTTTGGGCCACAGTGGATCTTTATACAACCTTTTTTTGCAAAAGCTGTATTTTGCAAATTTATGTATTATTCACCAACAAATGCCTTTTTCTATGAAGGTTTAATACTCCTCCTACAAGTTAATTTGAGAGAACACTAATTTAGCGATAAACTTTGAATCTGCGTGGGTTAGAAAAAAAGTGAGCCACTGTTACCCACTCTCCCCTATAATTAAATGATAATGAGTCGAGCGATGAATAAAAATAATAATAAGTTTTGTTTTTGAACTCTGCGTTTATTACCATTTGTTTCTTTTCATATTTAATACAGTTTTGAAGAAAGTACAATAGCAAAATTTTATTTAATTGGTGTAAGGCGAAGGTGGCTCGCCCCTCTAACTTTTTTGTTTTTTAAGATAATGAAATACAATTCGGGGGATTTGTATACGACATAAAACAGCATTTGATGACAGGTGACTCAACATTATGGAACTTCCGGTTTAACCGGTAGTGACATAAACTTACGATTTTTAAATGGGACACCTGGTATAATTTGACTTTTTTGGACTCCATATGACATTCTAAATACAACGATGTGTCACCTAATAATGTATAGTATCAAAATAATCGTAATAAAATCCTCTTTTTTCTTAACCCGACGAGCCACCATGTTGCCATTTAAAAAAAATGAGTTATACAACTTTAAAAATTAAATTTTACATAGCACATAGCATTGGACCAAAAATAGTAAAATTGTATTTTTCCCAAGTTTAAAGAACTGAAATGAATTTTAAGTTATTCATAGCCCTCTAGATAAAACAATCAATTTGGATAAAAAATATTTTCTTGGTGACAATAAGTGACAAGTGACACATCGTTGTATTTAGAATGTCATATGGAGTCAAAAAAAAAGGAAAAATATATCAGGTGTCCCATTTAAAAATCGAAAGTTTATGTCACTTCCGGTTAAATCGGAAGTTCCATAATGTTGAGTCACCTGTCAAAAAATGCAGTTTTATGTCGTATACAAATCCCCCAAATTTTATTCCATTATCTTGAAAAACAAAAAAGTTAGAGGGGCGAGCCACCTTCCGTGGACACCCGGTATGTAAGTTTTTTTAGAATTTTTCATGTGTAAATGGGTATAAGTAATATTTTTTTTCATAATAGTAATTTCATTTTAATTACTGCTATAAGTATACAATGTATTAAGGATCAAAAAATGGCTATTTTAATAAAAAAATTGAGTTTAAAATAAAATCGTTATCCAAACGCGAGTAATAAAACTTAAAACTCAATTTCCCAAAATTGTCGATTTAGGACATATACCCCTTTACCCCCCAAGTGCCAAATAATCATACTAAAAAGCGGAAAATAAATATAGTTTAAATAATTCTTGAAAATCTTAATATAGGCAGAAAATAATAATGAACGATAAACATTAGTATTATTGGGAAAAAAGCGTGGGGCGCTTTATGCTATATTTTTCGTATATTGAGCACCCTTCGCTTTTTTCACAATAAAATACTAATGTTTATCGTTTATTATTATTTTGTGCCTATATTAAGAATTTCAAGAATTATTTTAAACCATATTTATTTTCCGCTTTTTAGTTTGATTAATAATTTTATTATTAAAGCGCGTTTTTTAGTTTTTGTAAACTATATTTATTTTTCATTTTTTAGTTTGAGTTATTGTTAAAAAAAAAAAAAATTTGGGTAGATTGAGCTAGATTAGTAGATTATTGTTTTGTCAGCGGTTCTTGATAAGTCTACAAAATTTAAATTATATCGGACCGTTTAAAGTGGATCAAAATCGGATTCAAACAAACATACATACAAACCCGAACAAACCCGATCGTTTATGCCGAAGTATAAGAAAAAAACGATATTTGCAAATTTTTAAAAATTCTGACAAATTTTGACAAGAGAATTTTTTGCGTATTTTTTTCAACTTTCCACCGTCAATAGACATACGATCTTATAGTTTTTTCGTTAATATTATTATTTATATATTGACCAACTAGGTCGACTCACTAAGTTTATTTTAAATGAGATGTCAAGATTCTTTTACGGTCTACATCACGTTAACCATCGGAAGCTGATAAGGTTAGCCTGCTTCCGCGGAACACGTGTGGTGTAATTTATCCAAACTCAGTTTGAGGACATTCCAACCATTCCATACGGCGGTAAACAGTCTCAAAGAGACCGACCTCACAACCAGAGTTGTCTGATCTTTCTTCTTCAATTCTTTAAGTTTTTTTATTAAAGATGTTTCATTTATATCAGTATTCAATTGTTAGTCAGTAACTTTCTTTGAAAGCTAGTTTGCAAATATACTTTAAACCGAGGAGTTTTGAGTGTGACAGAAAAAAAATAACAAGCCATTCATTGTTATAATAATACATTCTTTAGTTCTTAAGAAACAATATAACTGAAATCAAGACAAAAATTGTTTTCAGTGTTTAAAAACAACTAATTAACAAACCCTTGTTTCTCGTATAATTATACATAATATATTAACAAACCAGAAAATTTGGTAGAACTGGCAACCGTTCACAATTTATGCACGTTGTCAGGGGTGATAAGCGCCAGCTACCTGCAGCTGATATAGCAGAAGCGGTTCCCAGCCCGTTCAACGATCGATTCTGTCAGACAAAGATAGGCCAGCGACCGCGGATGGCGTGAAAGAGACAAAGATAAAATATACGTGATTTGGATCTTATGGACGGGCCGGGAAATGGTCCGAGAATGGAGTTCTGGTAAAAAAATTAAAGCATTTTCTGAGCAGTGTCGTGCCGTGTCAGGTTTATTTTTCTGGTTTTAGTTTTGTGTTTAGAATCTTTGAGTTACCTTATATTTATTATTTTAATATAATAATATTATATTATATACAGTGGGTTTATAAAGTGTAGTATGTACAAAGACTTAATGTTAAACAAACTTATAAGTGTGTATACGCATTTTTATTATTTGTTTGGGACGCCTATGGTTAGGAGTTTCATACTGTTTTATGTCATTAAATTGACCTAAGAAACACTATACCACAACGGTCTTTATAGGACTACGTATGACTGTTTGGGTAATGCCAGAGGTCTGCCACTCTAGCCTAACCTAACCTAGCAATAGCTCGTCGAATATCTTAGCAGATTTTTCTGTTAAATCTTTTTCAGCTTTTCGTTTGCACTCATTGGTTGTATCTTGCGTTCATCTATTCCATAATTATGCACTAAGGCGGCTTTCGTTATTGTAAAGTCGGAACAGATTTTCACCACTTTCGCTAAACATTTAGAATTCTTCTGGATGCACCGCCACGATACTTCACCACTTTTTAATTCTTTGCTTTTACAAAACGTATAGTTTGCTACAAGAAGTAAATCTTGGTGACGGGCACTTTTTTTAAACTCATTTTTAATAGATTACATAAAACACACAACTTCAATAATTGAAAAGGAGTGATAATCGGTCTTTATAATCCAAATACATTTCACCTGTCAAATTTCCAGGTAAGAAAAAAGGACCAACTAAATGATCGCCAAAAATACCAGCTCAAAAATTTTATTTTTGTGGCTGCTGTGTGTGTACCTCATGATAAATTCTGGGATTAGAATCGGACCAATATCGGCAGTTATGACGATTTACTACGCCATTTAAGAAAAAGAAAGGAAGTGTTGAATAGAAAATGTTCATCGTTTATAATTCGTTCACTCATATCTTCACAAAATTGTAATCGCAGATCAAAGTCGTCTTCATTATGTTCTTTTACAAGGTGAATTTTATACCGATGAAAACTATGGGCCTTTAGAATCCGTTGGATACTACGTCGACTAACACCACACACAGTATCCAATTTGCGGGTACTTAACGTAGGATCTACATAAACTTGCCCTAAAACCCCCACTTCTATTGCTTCGTTCCTTATGGGATTTTCAATGTTGCGTTTTTTATTGACGACTGATCCAGTTTCCCGAAATTTAGTTCTAGAACATATTTTCGATGCACGTTACTGTTCTCATGTCGCCTATTAAATATTTGTGCTGTTCTATTAGCGCACTGATTATTTCCGAAAAATATTTTGATAATTTTAACCCTTTCTGCCGTGGAATATATACCAGGTTAATTTATGTATAAAGGGTTAAAAGGTATTTTAACAAGGTCGAATCAATCGCAAAGTATGTACTAAATTCCTATTTAAAATAAGTATGAGACATTCCGTTCTCATCTTTCTTCAAGAAACAACTTTTTTTGTCATGCACACAATCGCTATTTTCAACACCAAAATGATAAACAAACCATGGGCGTAGTGATGAAAAGCATTTACTTATTAAGTAAATGATTTTACTCAAATTATTACTGAAAGTAGTACAAACTAATCTGATGTAGGTACCTATTAAAGTCTACTTTAAGATTTAAATTAATAAATCTCCAAAACTACTGATCTGAAGTACATGAATTTTACATCATTATAAAGGGAATTGAAAGACCTTTAAAATAAGGTATCACTCGACCCCCCTTTCCATTTAAGATTTTAGGGGTGGTGCCACCTCCGCCCAGGGGGCTGCACGTGTTAACGTGATTTTTTGCCAATTTTGTGTCCCCCTCGAAAACAAAATTGACTGGTCTGAGCGTTTTTTCAAAAAAGAACTGAACTGCCAGTAAATGTCTCTGTTTCGTTTTCGATGCGCCACCCATTGCAATGTTTGGGCCGAAATTTATTGCAAGATTACTAGACCTTCAATTTTTAGCAGATACCTGACGCAATATGGGGTCGAAAGTTCCGCCGCCCCTTGAACTCGACCCCAGCATTTGTTGATTTTGTCAACGTTCGCCGCCAAAAAGTTATTCTTTAAATTAATCAACTTAAAAAGCATAAAATAAAATCTAAAATGCCGCCCTTTTAATCCGAAATCCGGTCATCATCAAACTCGAGTCATTAGCTCCGAATTGCCGCTAGAATGTTCGCACATTAAATAAAAAATCTTCGTTGTCGAAAAATTGACGAAACATTTCGTCGAAAAAACGAGGCGGCCCTCGAACGAAAATTTCGGACCAATTTACGCAACCAGTCATGCCTGTCATTTTTCATTCGATATCTCTCCGGAAAATAATGGAGCCACTTTCGAAGGGATAGAAAAATTATAAGTGCCGTTATCGCAGTATTTATTTGATGGGTTATGAAGACATTTTTTACAATACGGGAACAGAGAAATATTTAAAGACATCAGATGTAGGAGGAAGTCAAAGGACTGACCTGTTGACTTTCTGAGCACATGGCGAGGATAGAGTATAATAGAGTTGATATTATGATAAAGTCTATTTTTATTCGAGATGGACACGATATAAACATTGCCAGCGCGTGATCAGCGCGTGATAGAAGGGATTGTCCAAATCTTATTGGTCGTTCCGATGGAGGATCAAACGATCGTGCCGCTTTTAACACCTGCATCTCCAGACAGTCTGGCTATTGTTTTTATACAGTATTGTAATAGGCCTCTTTGACGATTTGCGTGTTTTTAAAAGATTTTTAATAGGCATTAGAAAATATTACACCAGAAAAATGGCAAAAATGTATTGCACATGTCCGGGAAAATGTGGAAACTAAAATGTGGGAACTAGACAACATCATGGAGATCCAAGTGGAACGCCTTGTGATTCACGTTAGCAAGAATGAGGATACAACCTCAACCAGTAGTGATTCAGATCTATCTGAATAGTGCTTTTTTTATGTATTAAAAATACATTTTTTACTTTCACTACTTATGTGACCAATATAGGACACAGTTGCCCACAGGGTTTTTTTTCACATGGTGAAAATATAAAATATGCTTAAAGAAAATAAGTGATTTTTAAACATATTGTGGAGAAAAATAGTACGATAAAATAAACTTTCAAAAAGCAGTAACGCCCTTTCCCTCCGCCTTATCACCTTTGCGAGCCATCCATCAGATACCAACATATCTTGCAAATATAAATTGCTCTTTGTGTTGCCAAATAGTTTATACTAATTTGTGATACTAAGTGAACAAAACAACATAAATTTATTTTTTATTTTAAAAAAATAGGAATTATGTTCTAAAAAAAATATGTGATCTGACCTATCCAAGTGTAGTACCATGATGCTACCGAATGTGGTACCATTTATGGAATTACTGTTATAAAGGTCTTAAAACCCTAAGGTAGGAATGTAAAATTAATTTTGCTCCATCTCATACCGGTTTGGCATAAAAAGCTGTCAAATAGGTTAAAATAACGATTTTCAATTGTTTATAGCTCCTAAAGGTATAATTGAATGTTTTCAAGTGATATATTATTATACTCGTACTTTTATGTAGAAACAAAAAATGTTAAGATATATAGGTACGGTATCCCATTTAAAAAAAAAACATTACTTTGGTCTGCCACGTTTTTCTAGGACACCCTGTACAACTAAAATATTATGGTCTTATAAATCCTTTAAAATCCTAAAACTCTTGTCTAAAACTTTTTTTTTGCTAAACATTATACTTTACGAAATCGACCGTTCTGGTTCTTTATACTCGCCCTGTATATCAATAGATCTGACCCTACCCACCAACCTACAAAATGTGTAATTGTTCATATAGCATTTTTCACACCAAAAATAATTTAAAAAAATATTGCAAAAATAAGATTTTAACGATTCTAAATGCGGCCCTTATAAATATAGCTATTAGGGAAATCACGTGCTCATGGCATGCTTTTGTTTTGGTCGTGTCCATCTCGAATAAAAATAGACTTTAGTGTGCAGTTTTAAACTACAGGGTGTCTCAATGCTGCGACAAAGTACTTTCTTATGGTGGTATATAAAAAAAAGGTTTTAAATTAGTTGCACGGGATCTTACTTTATTGCGATATACAGGGTCTTTCGTAAATCGAGGGCATATCCAACTTTTTTTCTTTTTTAAACGGAACACCCTATTTTTTATTCCATATACTTAAATTCCGCTTACTTTTTAGTCTTTTGTGGGAGCAAACATTTCTTACAATACCTTATGTCAAGGGGACTTCTAAAAAGATTAGAAGGATAACCAAAAACTATAATATCAAAACAGCCTTCAAATCCTTAAATACGGTTAGAAACTTTATTACAAAAGTAAAACCCTATTACCTACAACTTTGCCATTTAACGTTTTTCCATAGGACTTGTAGTTTTCCCGGAAATCGAGATAAATCGTTTTCTACCCTTAAAAACTCACCCTCTTCCACTTCCCGACCTCGAATCGCCCGTAAATTATTTTTCCTTTCATTTTTGTTATATTCTCTTCCTTTTCCAATGGGTTTTATTCTACTATTATTTTTTTTTGGTTTCAAAAATTATCGAGCCTGGTTTAATTTTAGTTTTAAAAATTTTGAAATCCTGTTCTTTTTTTTTAAACCCCCCCCCCCCTCCCCCCCTAATACAAAATTCTGGCTGCGCCACTGCCTAGATCCTAGATAAAACCATTTGTACAGAAGATACAATAATTAAGAACCGCAATTTTCTGAATATTCAGTCGTACTATACTTTTTTCACTAGACCCTGGAATTGCAAACTCTTTATCACAGAGCATCTAATGTTTGCAACAATCCGGAAAACCTTAATATTGAAATTTCAAACATCAAAAAAGATTTAAAACAAAATGGTTACCCTGAAACCTTTGTAACTAATACCATCTCAAAATTTAAAAATCGCGAAGTAAAAACTAATACAGAAACGAAAGAGGAGCAAGCCAAGCATCCCTCACAATACCTTATGTTAAAGGGATTTCTGAAAAGATTAGAAGGATAACCAAAAATTATAATATCAAATCCAGGAATATGCTTAGAAGCTTTCTTACAAGAGTAAACCCCCCCCCCCCCCCGTAATGAAAACACAAAAAATTGTATCTATCAAATCCCTTGCGAGTGTGGCGAATCGTACATTGGAGAAACAAAAATACCTCTTCCCGTATGAGTTAAAGAACATCTGAAACATACTCAAAGAGGTGAAACTTCGAGATCAGGTATAGCGGAACATGTATGGTCCAGCCAACATAATATACAATGGTCAGAAGCCAAGGTTTTGGACACAGAATAGCACTGGAGATAACCAAAATTCAAAGAAGCAGCTTTCATGAATGAAAATACCCATATATTTAGTAAGCAAGTAGAGATATCCCCAATATCCGGAAGCCTCTTTTTGTCCAAAACCAATAGTTTAATCTTCACACTCCAATAAGCACGTAGGCGAAGCCATCAATCTTCATTGCACATGCATAGTATTTAAGACATTAGCCTTAGAATTATAATTTAGTTTACACTTGAAAACGGTTAGAGATACTAACTGACCGAAACGTTGTGTTAAGTAACCAAGTTAAGATAATGGAAGTCCCAAAAGGTAATTTTTTTGATATCCTGTATAATAATTCTGCCCAGTTCATGGGTAAACTGCCATCAAAGTATAGTCTGTAACAAAGGAAAGGAGGCAAGCGATGTGGATTTACGTCAAAGAAACACGGGAAGTTTTTAAAAATTCATTATACACTTTGTTTACAAGTGAAATTACACTAGAATTGCTTCCTTGCTACTCTTTGTTTAGCATCGGCCGTTTGGCATCGTAAAATGCAAATTTGCGAGCAATTCCTTTACAAATACGGCGCTGTTTTATGGGCGAATATAGTTTGAATTAAGCGGCCTTCGTTCCATTTTTTCTCGTTTTTAATCAGCAACTTTATACAGTCCTTTCGTAAGAAATTATGTTAAAATTTAACTAAAGTGGTAAAACGACGCACGCATCAGGCCGGCGTCGTCCTTAAAATTGTATTGCTTGCGAGCGAGTTACATCCAGAGAACTATTAAAAAAAAATAAAACACTTAATAAATGGCACAAGGCTTAATAAATGAAATTAAATTATCGGTCTAAAATAAAGAAGTAATATTGCATGCGATTTTCTATGTTGTGTCAGTCCATGCATAATTTATCCAAACTCAGTTTGATGACATAAAAAGGCGTTTGACAGGCTTCAAAGAGACCGACCTCACAACCAGGGTTGTCAGATCCATTTTTTTTTAATTCTTTAAGTTCTTTTTATTAAAAATGTTCCTTTTATATCAGTATTCAATTGTTAGTCAGTAACTCTCTTTGAAAGCTAGTTTACAAATATACTTTAAACTAAGAAGTTTTTAGTGTGAAAGAAAGAAGAACATTAATATTATTATATGTTTTTTAGTCCTTAAGAAATGTTATTTAGAAAAAAATAATTAAAATAAAAATAAAAAGGGTTTTCATTGTTAAAAAAAAACTAATTAAAAAAAAAAAATTGTTTCTCGTTTACTTATGTATTATATTAACAGACCCAAAAATCTGATAGAACTGGCAATCGTGCATAATTTATGCACGTCTCGAACACTGTCTCCCAATCTGTGAATGATACTAAGATAAACGCAATTGGAAATGTAACGTCGCCACAGTGGTTCTTTTCCCGTGCGTCATCACTTTTACGTCATCAAAATCGTATGAATCAAATCAAAATTACGAGACAAAAAAAGACAAAACTAAGTCTAAGTTCATAAAATAGACGTGCCTGCCTACCGTTTGACGTACCTACATAATATCCCGAAAAATTATTATTTATTTTAAGTTTTGCCCGGCATTCTCTATTATCTAAAAGAAATTGACAAACAAATGTTAATACATTTAATACTATTTTTAAAGCTTAAAATCTAAAAAAGTTTGGTGTTTTATTGACTATTAAAATCGCAAAAGTCAAATTTTTAACATCCTTTCGTTTAAGGGAATTTAGCCACTGCCTTAAACTTTTCAAAGAACTTTCACGGTTAGAATATTTAAAATAAATAAATTAGGTATTATAAAAATCCATAAATACTTACCGCCAAAACAGATGGTGGGTATAATTAGCTCTAAAAATAACTATTTTTAGAAAAAGGAACAGTTTTAAGGCACACAGATTTACAAAATGCGAATTAGATAGGCAGATCAAAATAAGGTTAACAATGACGTTCTAAAATACAACGGTTGTCAACTAAACAAATAAAAAAAGTAATTAATTGACGTTTATAGTTTTATTCTTGTCTAGCACATTATATTATTGCGGAATCTTGGAGACGTTCTTTTATACTTTTATTCAAACTTGTTACTGTAATAAACAAGGATGCAGAGTTATTAACCACGTTGAGTCCTGATCGTTGATTGATGACGCACGGGAAAATATCCACTGTGGCGACTTTATATTATGTTCTATAGACAAGAAAGGCGGAATATTTTCAGCGAATCACGATATTTCTTATCTACCTGCTAAAAGATAATTGAGCCATCATCACTATCATGTCAGATATTAATAGGAAAAGGACAGTGGAGTAGGTGGTTTAACATATTTGCTATAATTTACGTATTTAATTTTGGTTTATAACTGTGTGGTTTTGGACAGATACGTTTTGACTTTTTACATTTTATTATCAGCAATGGCTTTTTAGCGATCATTTTAAACAGCAGATCAAGGTGAATTATATTGGTGCCAACATGCTCGGTGGAGTCGGCCTTCGAGAGCGCAACAAGTCCGAAATTGAGAAACAAAGATTTATATGTTCAATGTCAACGTAATATTTTAATTTTAAGCGCAGCTGTCCTTGATAATATTTTAGAGGTAATTAACGACATGAGTAGCGATGTATGGAAAAATTGCAAAGCTCATGTTACTTTAGAAATGGAATATCCCTGTTTTATCGCCTATAGCACTAATAGTGATCCAACCTGAAAACGATTCTACTTCTGAAAATTATGATGATTCCATCAATTCAATTGTTACTGCATTTTAAATCAATAATGTTCGTTTTCAACGTGTTACCTATTAAAACTGTTTTATTTATATATATATATATCGGCTTGATATTCTATAGGTAATAATTGACATATTTAATAAATATCAAGGAATTTCATAACTTATTTTAGGAGAATTGTATATCGAAAAATATCGGATAAGATTTTTTTTAACATTATTATGTCATTGTCACTCATTGTTCTTTCACTGTACAATTCTCCCAAAATTAGCAATGAAATAAATTAATATTTTTGTAATATATCAGATACTACCTAAATAATATACCGACGATATTGATTTTCTTTAAATGTTATTAGAATAATAAACTCAAAAAATCAACGCGAAATAGGTTATAGGTTGGCAATAGATTGAATGACGTTGAGAATTCAACCTTAAAGTTTCTTTATTTATATTATTATCATCTTAAAAAATTAAAACAATACCCTACTCATTTTAATTATTTGGTTGGCGACGCCTATGGTTAGGAGTTTAATACTTCTTTATGTCATTAAATTAACCTGAGAAACACTATACCACCCTGTATATTATCCTATATATGGTAATAGTTCTAAATAAACTGTTTAACTCTTATTTCTTCGAACCCAAAAAGATTCAACCGGCTTTCTTCAAGCGAAATCCCTGGAAAATAGAAACATACGTATAAATCCGAGCGTAATAAAATCGATGAAATCTCACTGTTTAAACCGGGCCCCGCGGCAGTTGCCTTCTTTTTCTTCACTTTATATCCCAATTTGCTTTTATGGCAGTAATTTTAAAATATTGTCACTGTGAAATAGGAAACGCTTTTCTAGTTTTTCTTTTATTTAGTTACCTCCACGTCCAACTCGGTTTTCCCAGTTTCGAAAAATTGATTTTGTCTTGCAAAGCGCGCCTGATTGCGTGGCTCGATTGAAAACTGTTTTATTTAAAAGGTTTTTGTGGGTTAAAATTGTTTTTTTATTGTTTTTTCGTTCCTAAAAAAATGGACACTTTATACGAAATATCAGTAGTAGGAATTAAATGGGGAACTTGCATGAAAGCGTAAGCTAACAGGTACTTTCCATTTGCTTCTTTTAAACAGCTGAGCAAAGTAAGTGGGGCATACTGAACCGCG
This sequence comes from Polydrusus pterygomalis, assembly GCA_963969555.1. Classification (NCBI taxonomy): domain Eukaryota; kingdom Metazoa; phylum Arthropoda; class Insecta; order Coleoptera; family Curculionidae; genus Polydrusus; species Polydrusus pterygomalis. The sequence goes on along the minus strand of OZ018376.1, from coordinate 154,836,077 downwards.
GCAAAGAGGTAGGAAAAATAGTTGTTGTACTTTATTTTGCTATTTAAAAGTAACGTAAAAGGAACTCGGCTAATATCATCAAAAGACCCACAGTTCACAAAGAAATATTTTTTTAAAAATCATCTGGATTAAATAGAACGATTAAAGTTTGCTCGTGACGTCAAAGCGTACTATAATACATAGTGCGAGACCGGGCTATTCATACTACGTAACGTCACATGTGAACTTTATTTATTTATTTATAAAAAAATATAGGGAGTGATAATAAAGCGATCCTTTTTGCATTCCCCTGAATCTTCCCCCAACTACCCTAACCGCCTGTGCTCTCGCCTAACATTTCCGATATTATTGTAAAGGTCAGAATATATTTCCAGGTGAAGGCTATAACGTCGTCTCGTCGGAAAAGTGCCGCGTCCAAGTCCTGGGTCCTAATTCTTGAAACTGGGGAACACTGTTCTCAGGAGAAATGTGGGCGGAGTTCTCACGCAACGCATGAAACGGTATTCTTGATCACATAGGACTGCGGACTTTCTTCTTCTACTATTTTTGGTGGGAACGACGATCTCATGCAATTCTAACCCCAGTATTATATTTACGTCGTTAAATTTTTAAACTTCAAAGTCAAAGTGCTTTTATTTTAGTAGTATTTTTTGTTAAATCTGAGGTAAATCTTCCAGCGAGCAATTCTTCGTGATTTAGCATGAATTCTGCCAACATGTCTTTTTGCTGCTGGATGATGGGGCCCACACTTAGGCCGGGCCGAAAAAAATTTTGTTTTATTTTTCGACCCGGCTAGTTGCCAAAAGTTGGGACTAATATTTAAATAATCCCATACCAAATTTGAGCCGGATTAAAAAAAAATTAACCGGGCCCCCTGGCCTCCAAAAAAATTTTTTTTTTGTTTTTATAAAAAATGTTTGGGCTACTAAAAAACTATTAGTAAACTGCCTTATTACTCTGCAAAAAAAAATTGTACATATATCTGTACGTTAGACCGGGCCCCTTTATTAAAATTGAATTTTCTGTGCATTACGTGCGGGTGGTCGCTTCCTCAAACTGCAAAATTACAAGGTTTAACAAGTCAAAACAAGCCGGCCTAACACACGCATTCTGTGCAAGTCCGGCTAAAGCAGTCTTTACATCTGTGAAGTTCGTCGTGAATTTATTCGTGAATTTCTTTGTGAAGTCGGTAGCATTTACACTGTGCATCACTACATCAGCTGATTATTTTGCATGTTAAATTTTCGTGAATAACTTCACGAAGAAATTCACGAATTTATTTGACGTCCAAGTTGACCATTTACATTATCAAAGTTAGCATTGAAGTGACTTCATGAATAAATTCACGAAGAACTTCACAGGTGTAAAGACCGCTTAAGAGTATTAGTTCGTGCATGGTCATCACAACAAGCGAACTGTAGCATTTCGTAAAATTTGTGTTTTTTGAAATTTTAATATTTTTGGATTATGTTTATTCGATTGGTAAAAACATAGATATTGCTGAATGAATAATAGTCTACTTACAAAGCTATAATATAGATTTAAGCAAATTAGTTGTTATTGGATGTGACGGTAAATGTCAATAAGGGCTGGAAAGGTGGTATAATTAGAATCATAGAAACGCGAGCAAACAAACCATTACAGTGGAGTGAATGCATGTTACACGCTAAGAAGCTTCCATTGCTACATTTGCTGCAAAAACTAGATGGCCACACAAAAGGCCATCATTCATATTTCGGGCCGATTTGATCCCTTTTTCCCAACTGATGCGAGAAAATGCCTGTCATTAAATTTAAACCCATAGAAGCTGTCCTTCCTCTTGTAAACGAATATGATCTAAGTACAGATCAACAGTATTTTTATAAATTATCTAAAGCGATTGGAGATGGAATATGTTTTCAAAATTTGGCAGAGAAAAGTCCAGGAAAGATGGCACACTCCCGTTGGTTAACGACAGCCAACCGCATTCTTGGAGTATACGTAGCTACAACTGATCCTTGCCAAAGCTTAAATATACTAGCTGAGTTTGTAGTAAATGTATATTCGCGTATATGGTTTGAGATAAAAAACACAGCCAAAATTGGAATATGGCGCCAGGCATCTATGGAAATTAATCCAGGTCTAGAAGGATTTTCCGAATAATGGACACTAGTTATCCAAGACAATGTTTATTTTGCGCACCTGGAAAACCTTCTAATTTCTATGTTGGCAGATCCTCGTCAACAGATTAGAGAGATTGCTGTTAGAAGAATTTTAAAATCTAGGAAAGCTGGCATGAAAATTCGCATTTTCAAAGTATCCGAAATTTATTAATTTCGATGCAGAAGATTACATAGACCTCATAGAGAAATGTACTGTAACAGAGCCAGCTCTAACCTAACATAGCATTTGGCCGACGAAGAATTATAGGATATAGGTAAAGCAAGTTCCCAATTTTGACATTTTTCCATACTCAAGCGGTCGAGGGATGCGTTAAGATGATTACTGAGGCGTCAATAAAAGTGTGTGGTGAAGAATCTACGAGCTAAACTTGACGCCAGAAAGAATTTTTCGATATTTGAAAGTAAATATTAATACTATGCCTCAAGAAGTGAGTAACTAAAAATGTTAAGCGAAGGAGGGCGGGTGGGTGGAACTCGACGTGCAGCTACCTCCTCGAGCTGAGTTCTGGGTTGAATAAATATTTAAAATAATAAAACACAGAATAATATTTCAATGTAATTACCCTTTCGTGCCGAATATTGATTTAAGCTAAGAGCTGCACGTTACACATAATAATAATATAATAGAGTATGCAATCCTTTACCCCTATTTTACCTTTTTAGTCCTGGGGGGCCGGCTAAAATTTTTTTGATCGTGATGAAATTTTTTTTAAGAGGTAATAGTATCGATATTAATATTTTAGGCACTAGCCCGCCCCAAAAATATAGGAAAAAAGAAAAAAAATTTTGGAGGCCCCAGGGGCCCGGTCAAAAATAATTTATTCCGGCCCATATTTGGTATGGAGTATTAGGGCGACCATATACAACTTTTTTTTACTAGCCCGCTTAAATATTCTAGAAAAAATTTTTTTTGGCCTTTTTCGGCCCGGGCTCCCCCCCCCCCCCCCCCCCCCCAATCGTAAGCGACGCCCTGCCTTTGGCCTTTGGTGGTCAATAAATATTTGGTTTCTTTTCATTTTCAGCCATCGATAAAAAAATATTTGATGAATGAATAATATTTGACATTGACAAGTTTCATAATCTTATCTTTCACAATAAAGAAAAACCCGCACTAATAATTTCCACCTCAATTTACCTTTAGATTTCTTTAAAATTTTCGTAAAAAGTGGTGGCCCTTGCCTTGAAAATGGTTGGCAACACTGTCTTATCACCTCCCCGCAAGGAACATATCGTCTGCATTCGAGAATACCAAATTTTACTAACTTATGATCAAAAATCATACCCAGTGTCGTAATTTTAATTATTTGTGTGTTGACATGGTGCTCGCTATGTGACCCTGTATGTGTATTTTCATAATCTCTACGCCCTGAAGATGACTTATATAAGTCGAAACGCGTAGGCAATTTTAGTATTTTATAAATATAAGAAGGTAGAAAGGACCCTTCTTTACCAACCCACCCTTTTAAATCTCAACCCAAATTAGAGTTGTGTAGTTCGCGAACGAACTAGTTCAAAAGATCGAATCTGACAACTGAACTAAAATATTTAATCAGTAATTACTGAGAGATTGAAACAAGGTGAACTAAAGTCTGTACTACGCAAGCGAGAGCGAGACGACCGAGATTATAGGTTTTGTCACCTGACCGACCGATGCATGCCGCGATGATTTCGGACTATTTCGGTATTGAAATGAATAAATATTGTCGGTGTCTACTGTATCGGCCGAGCGCTTTTCTCAGAAGGAGGTTGTGTTTTTAATATAAAAGCGGCGTGATCGGTGGGTAAATCAAGAAAAATATTTATTTCTTTTGTATTCGTAGGTTTTTTTGTTAAGTAATTTAATATATAATTTAAATTTTAAAATATTTCTTTTACTTCACTATGCCAGTATAAATCAGTGAACTAAATGAACTAAACGAACTAGTCTTTTGAACTATTCACTTTATTGAACGAGAACGAAAGATTGAAATCAGCAAAGTGAACTAAACTTCCCAGCACTAACCCAAATTATTGGATTTCTTAAGATAAAAAATTGTAAAATTTGGGCGGCGATTTAATATCGCCCATGCCATCTGACAGTGAGCCCAGAACTAATGCGATTCCGCAACAGTAGATTATTCCACAGTATTCCATACTGGCGTAGAGTCCGCAAGGTACCGCAACGTCTGCCTCCTGGCGGAAGCAAGTGAAAATAAGAAAATGGAAAATTTTGAATGATAAAAAAATGTTCTTGTGTTGTTATTGTCAAAATAGTTATAATATTTAAATGTTTTCGTGAAAAATTTATTACAAAACCATATTACCAGACAGTATCAGATCTTTAAAATAAGTACCAGGATTTTCGTTTTCCAAGTAAGAGTTCATGCAGATGTCATATGAGAGAATGTACTCTATAAACAGTGAGATGCCGGCTCATCGAAAAAGTACGTTCATCAATGAGATAAGTGGTCTATCTCTGCTTGATTGTTGTTGGGATGGATATCCATTAAGAAACCATTGCCATCAGAATCCTCAAATAGTTATTTTGACATCATTAAAACTTCCCTATTGTTTTCTTTAGATTGTTTGCATTTAAAAAGTCACAAACGACTGTTTTTCCATCTTGTATCAACAAATTCTTCTCACGAAACTTTTTCACTTAAACTTTTCACTCCCACTTATATAACACAGCAATTACTTCAAGGAAAACAAACGAAGGCAGAGTGGATTCTAGGCAAGTTTCCTTCGGTTTTTATTCGTTTCTTTTTTATCTTTATTATTAAACTTTATGCCGTTATCATTTGCACAGGTAAACGTGCTGTTTGTTTTTAATTGGATTTTAAAAATGGAATTGAGTTTTTATTTCGCTTGTTTTGAGGCGTAACGAGGCAGCTATAGCAAATTAATATTTTTTAATAAATAAAAGTACAAACAAAAACGGCATTTTCTTGGCTATTAATTATTTTGGTCAAAGTCAAAAATATGCTTTATTGTCTGAAAGTATGAAATCTTTATCGACAAAGCTTTTAGTTGACAATAAAAATGAAATATTATACTAAAATTTAAAATTGAAAAACTCAAATCAAACAATAATTATTATGGTGAAATTTTATCAAAAAAAGTAATGAAAGGAACTTTTAAAAGCACAAGTGAAATTATATAAGGATTAATCAATAAATGTATAAAATATGAAGAAATACCTGAAGATCAAATAATGTTCTTTTTTCTAATTTTGTATCATAACAAATCTATTACGATACGCATTTGAGTATCGTAATGAAGCTATTTCGATACGCGTTTTTTCTTTATTTGATGTTGGTAACATTTACGAGAAAACCCATTTTTCGCAGAGGAAAAATAGTTGATAACCTACTTTTTTATTCTGTGTGGATAACAGTCATGTATGTTGGTTGCCTAAATCTATAATTCAATCTTTTGTAGATGCTTCAAGCTATCATTTTCTTCCAAATCCTATCCAAAATTCAATCTACTAACCTTCCAATGTCGATTTTAACTTCAACTTTATTTAAATTTTCCATCTTCCCTATACTAAACTACAATGCCGTGACGTAAAATCACGTCTTTTGAAATTTGAAAAAAAGTAGCAAAATCGTCCGAATTTCCGAACGCTCTGTATATGTACCGAATGTACAAGGATCACACAACGTATTCCCTCAAATTTCAAATCTCATATCGCTAAAATAACTTTAGAATCTCGTGGTAAAAATGGGTCAATAAATCAAAAAATGACAGTTCGCAAAATATTTTTTGTTGTCCAGAGGCTACTATGATAAAAAATAGTATTACCAACATAAAATTTAGACATACAAATTTACAAAATTTAAAGGATTTATTTTCTTTTTAAATATGTGGTTTTTATTGAAAAAACTACAAATTAAAAAAAATAGTATAACGTACGTGTTATATAAAGCAGTTTTAAGCACTTGTCCCGTTATAGAACTCGCCGCAAGCGGCTCGTTTTTTAACATGGACGCGTGCTATAAAATGATGCTTTATAAAACGTGTACGTTAATATACTATTATAATACTAGTTCCAAAAATTAAAAACACAAAAAAAAAAGATAATATATTATGGGATATTGAAAAATAATTAGGAATAACAGTTTATGAACAGATAATTATGCCACCTAGGTAAAATCTGAAGTTTGTGAACTACTAAGCTACTGCTATTATTAATGAAAAAAATTGCACCCAGAGACCAGTCAAAATCTATTAAGAAAAAATAACCCCGCAAAATCGAATATCTTATTTTATTTATTGTTTTCTTTTATCCGATTGCCGAATGTAACAGAAAAAGGAAGTTCCCAAATATTAAATTAAAAGAACACATCCACGGATAGCGTAACTTTTGCTTATTTATGCCCAATTTGGACCCAGGCGTGGCATTAAATCACCGGCGGCCATTAGGGGTTTTTTATGATTCTTTGGCAACATCGCCGTTTCAAAGTGGGACCGATTGCAAAATAGAAAATGACAAAACTAGTTTAATAACAAGATAAAGTCAAATTTCATTAATAAGGCGCCGCATCGTCACTTGACAGAGACAGGACCGGACTAACTTATTTTACTTTCGCATTCACCATCTTTTGAACTTTGTAAGGGGGCCTTAATGTTCTATTAGCATTAAGGCTTGCAAAAACACAGCGTGATAATTTTATAATCGATAAAAAAAAGTTTTACATTAATATATCGGGCTTAAAATTCAATGTTTTTCCATAAATGTTTGTCACAATTGAAACATTAAACTCAACGTGCTATAATTACTATTTTAATAACTCATGTTAAATAAATTGTTATGTATCAAACCCGCTTCATATTTATATTAATTTCAGATTTGCTAGAACAGTGTTTTTATCGGTAGTAAACAGTTCCATTAACAGCAGAGTCTCGTTAAGTTATGTACTACTTTTAATACAGCATTTTTGTTAAGAAATAAATTGTATTTTCTCAATATAACGCATTTTGTTTCCAGTAAAGCGCTTTCTCTACAATTAAGAAAGCAGAACGGCGTCCCCAAAAACGAATTGTATCCGTTAAAACCTATAAAGCACAAGACGTTGGTGGGGGTTTATAACGATTGGCAATCGCCGCGTACCCTATTATTAGTTTCAACATATTTGTTGCGCAGGTCACATCGTTGTTCGGAGACTTCTAGCTGTCCTGTCTAAATTTGAACTTTATTGATCGTACCAATACATGTTTCAATTAATTTATTTTTAGTTTGTATTTAGGTTTTTTTTAACTTTGTATGTCAAATAAAGCAATATTGGGCCTTATAATCTATAGACGAACTTAACTATCTCAGTATAAGTTATCGCGTTATTCATTGGTGAAACATAGAAATACATTTGACATACACTAAACTTAACCTAAACTGGTCTATTCTATTCACCACTCAACTTAATTTATAAACACAGAGTCCAAAAGTAAAATGTTTAAAACAAACACTATATAAAAAACCAGCCACAGAAACACTTAAAAAACTGTTATTGTTTGAAATGATATTATTATAAAAAATCAGTAATTTTATTTTATTTATTTATTTATTTCTTTATTTCAAATTACATTCATAAATACATATATATACATATAAATACAAACATAGAATGAAATGACGTCAAAAATACATATACACGGCAAGAAATTACATGTTCAAGTAGTCATCAACACTGTAAGGTTCCAATTCTATAAGTAATTGTTTTAAGTTCTTTTTAAAAATTCTCTCATTAATTGCCTGTTTTATATTAAGAGGCAACTTATTAATGGGTAGAAGACATCTACCTTTAGATACGTACAGCTTATCTCGTGCGCAAACAAAAGTTACGTTAAAGTGCCGTTTTACAGAAACGTAATTTTAACACAAATTTTGTGCTTAATTTTTGATAAATTTTATTAGTAAAAATTTATAACAAAAATATGTACAAAATTACATGGAATTTTGATGTGTATGACACAATAACAAATTTGGATGCAATTTTTGCAAGAAATCATACGCTCTAAAGACCAGTGACGCATTATTAAATGTCAATGTCAAATTATATCTAACCAAGCTTTTCGGTAAATAAAAATAGAGTAACCTAGGAAATATCAAATATAACCTCCGAATGCCAATTTCAATCAAAAGTAACCTTTCTTTTTCGGCTTTTCTTAAAAGATTTTGACAAGTGTTATTTTAAATTACTGCGCATATTTTGACGCACTTTCAGTGGCTTAACTAGCCCTCTGACCTGGGGGTGGCCTAGGGTGGGCCTGTTATTGTGACTTGCAGTGGCGGCTCGTGTAGATGCGGGCCGGCGTAGAGATTTTTTTGGACCACGCCCAAATTTTAACAAATTTGGTCAATAATCAACAGTAATATCACAAAACCTCGTTTTTTTATCGGCTAGATTTTTTAGCTGTCATGAAAACTTTTTTTGGAATTTTTTCGAGTTGAATTTGGATATGTTTATTCTGATTAGATCCCGAGAGCGAAGCTCGAGGGATTTAATTTTTGAATAAACAAGAACAAAGTTCGACGAGTAAAATTGCCAAATAACTTTGAGGCTGACAACCAAAAACCGTGATGCTATATTTGCGACGCGAGTAGCGAGCTTACAAAGTCAGCCTTTTTTTTTCTGAGGGGGGGGGGGCTAGCGATGTCTGGAGGGAGCCCGGCCCCCCTTAACCCCCCTGCAGTTACGCGCCTGCGCACTTTTAATAATTTTTTTGATAAAATATAGAAATGTTTCTATATTTTCGTAAAATATTATAATATTTTTTTAATAAATTTCTAAAGTGTGTATTACACGTTAAAATTTAGTTGTAAACAAATTTCTGCTTAAATTTATTGTCAAAGTTGCTACTGTGTCAAACGATACTAATGGGTGAAAAAATGCGTCCAAGCGCACAGCATACCGGTCCGATGCCTTCCCTCCCAGCAGAATTGGGCATGCGCACAAACCTCTTGTTATCGGTATGTTCTTCATTAGCGACATGCTCAAAATACACTCCAGAACCGGCTCGGCGCCATTTTTGTTGTTGTGTTTTAAGTTTTCTCTGTGGATTCCTTGTTGTTTATTGTGGGTATTTAATATTTACGGATTTCTAGTTTTGCTGTAGTTTAATAAATTGTGTTTATGGTTTTAGTTATTCCGATTGAAATATAAACAATGACCAGTATCAGCCGTTACATTATTTTGTTAGGCCCAAATAGGGGTAAAATACCGGGTATTTCGAATTTTCAGTATCGAGTAGTGATATATAACTTTATTTTATTATGATCTATTTAAACACGTCGAACTAGGCCTAGGCTACACAAACAAGGTATGAAAATAAAGAAAAACACACACCAACATAGATTATCCCGATGCATGTTTTGGTATATTTTATTTGCAGCACTGCAATCTAATTAGGTACGCCTATTTTTCGGGCAATATATTGCTTCAAAAAGTTGAAAAGGCACTTTTTTCTATACTTATATTATATAAAAGAAAAAAGTAAATACGTAGATATGTTTATAATATTTTAAAAGTGAAAGTATTCCGCGGGTCATGTTCTCGGGCAAAAATTCTTGAAGTGAAGAGAAATTGTGCTTAAAAATGTTTTACATGCATCCAAGCTTTTGCCAAATTATAAAAATCAATACAAGTTATACAACAACTAATATTTGACTTCCATAACATCGAAGATTGGTTATTTTGTTATTTTGCTGGTTTTAAGTTTTATCGTTTAAAAATTGACTTTGTTCTCTTTCTTTTTAAAGTAAAAACATGACGACGAATCATTTTTAAACAAATTTTAGAAACAAACCCTTAAAAATAATTTTCTATCCTCAAAATCTGATCGGTTTGCAAGTACTAAAAATGCCCGAAATCACTACCTTTTTGCCCACTTGATAAAAAATTGAGCAGAAATTCCAATTTTTTGGCAAGAAATAGAGGCAAATTTTAGCTGTTAACACGGAAAGATAAATTAGAGGTCAACTTTTACAATTTCTTGGGCAAGAACTTACATTGATACGTCAATTGGTAATGTTGCAGTGCGCATGTCTAAACGTATGTAGCTCTGTTAACATGCGCGAGGCCATGCATTTGCCACTTTTATGATCCGTGATCTAAAAGTAAATATCTATGGAGGAAGAGGGATCTCCTTGGGTTCTCCCATAAACATATACCATTAGATAAGCAAACAATAATCACGAAAGTTGCAAATGTACGGCTTAGCGCACGTTAATGAAGCCTAGTATTCAGGCTGTAATTAAGGAAATTAGGTTTCTTTCTTAATTTGTTTATTGAGAAATACCGTGATTTTTGTACGTTCCGACTTATGTGCTATTAGGAAACCAATATTATTAAAACGGTTTTTAAAATTTCATCATTACAAGGAGACGTACATTTGACGACCTATAAATTCGTACACTCCACCCATGCATAACTCAATTACAACAAAATTTGGTAAAACGGGTTTCTCACCTTGCTGCTTACACCTGGATAGAACACCATCTATATACATAGCTGTAAATTATTGTATGTACGATTTTTTACCATAAGTAATAATGGTTATTTCTAAATATTTTTGTGTTTAAATTACAGCTGCGAAATAAGAAAATTATAAAATAATACCAGGAAAACTACAAAAGTATAAAGCCGAAAAGGGTAAATTTATCAACAAACACAAACAAAATACTAATATTTAATTGCTGCGCCATTGGATTCTAACACTAATCGTAATCTCCTTGGCATTAACAAAATAATATTTCTGGTGTAATCCGGAGTTGGCCCATCCCAAATTTCTTCTATTTTATCAAATAACTCTATTTCATTCTGTTGTTTAAAATTTATTTTGTACATTTTTTACCATCAAGGAACGTTGTTTTGTCTAAACCAGTTTCCTATATTTCTTGCAGTATGCACAGGGCAGTTATCCTGCAAAATATAAAGTTATTTCCTTCAAAAACTATAGCGGCAGAAGGAAGAAAAACATTTTCCAAAATATGAAGATATATTATATTACTGTTTAGTGTTCCATCAATATTCCAGCATACACCTGCACCGTAAACACTTATCCATGCCCACACATTAACGAAGAAACTTTTACTGGTTTCCTTTTTTTGAGTATACTTCTCATCATATTGGGAATTTGGTGGTCCATATACTCGAATCCTTCCATTATAATATATAGACTGAAAAGTATTCTCATCGGAAAAGCTATTATTTTGCCAAAAAAAATAATCTTCTGGTAAATATTGCATAGCAAACCCAATTCTTTGTTCCTCATCACTATTTTTTAAAAACGGGTTGGATGCAGCTGCTCGATTTCTTAATTCGGAACATTTTCTTACTCGGCGCTGCGCAGTTCTAGATGAAGCAGGTAATCCTGTGCATAACGGATACTGCAGTTTCAAATGGATTTGGCTTTAAATACTCCACCAAATTTCGGTCTTCTTCATTTGATAATTTTCTATTATTTATAAAAGTTATTTGCGACCATTACCTTCTCGGCAATTTTGTCATGCTAATAAAGGAAACCGGCCCTCTGTGCGTTCAGTACGAAGACGCTGCGGCATTACGGCAGATTAAAATAAGGGCCTGCTGGGATATTTATCTTCGTTGCAGGATGGATGTCTGAAATATGAGTTTCGGGAAGAAAAAATGCTAAAGTTGGAAGGTCCGCCTGTAAAATATTAAGTACGGGAGGCATTACGGTAAATACGAGTGCCATAAAGGCATTATACGCCGCCTACGAATACCCACTTAAAAATACAATGTTGGAGGCTTTACGTTTCTCTTTTATTTAATCTTTGTTTTTTCATTAGATCGTATTCTCGTTCTTGTAAGAAAAAAAAGGAAAAATTGTATCATTTTTTCATTTGTCTGTTGGGCGAAAAGCAAAAATACAAGAAACTAGAGGGTATCCGCGGCTTCGCTTCCGCAGCTTCAATACTCCTTGACTTGACCTTGGTGCTTTCGTACATTATTTCCTTCTCTATCAATAAAAATGTAATTTATCTCCTAACTTAGTTCATGAAAATGATGTCAAAATATAGATTCATTACTAAAGGGCGGATTATATGCACTTAAAATCAGCCAAAATATAGCTGTATGTATTTGTCTTGTTTGCCTTTAAAATGTGCAGTTATTTGCATTTATTTACCAAATATGCATACTGGTATGCAATATTTATTAATTTATTATAGTAAAAAGAGAAAGAAGTTGTATTCTAAAAAATATGTTTATTTTTAAAAAAATGTAAAAAAAAACAAAGAAAAATAAAAGTACCTAAACAATATTTTAACCTAAAATTGTATAAAATGCCTTTATTACTAAATATTATTCAACATTTTTAACTAAAAAGGATTGGCTTCTATTAGTAAAAATATGTTTATACAAAGAGATTATATTTGCAATTTTTTTAAAGGTATGTTTGCTGCGACCAAAACCTTGCATAAGTCTTCTTGAAAAATTTCCTTTCCGCAGATTTCGATTTTTCTCCAACATTTTGAAATGCATTTGTTACACTTAGCTCAGATTTCATTTTTAGTTACTTTGACTTATGCAGGCAGCGGTGTTTTCAAATGTTGATCGATTTGGAACTTCTTTTCACAAACAATAATTTTTGAACAAACGTTACAGAAGACTTTTTCTCCACTAAACTCTAACTCTGGGAAATTTTTAATCCACGAAGACGTTTTCGCCACCTTAGACATTCTGAACACAAATTTGAAATGACTAGTTTCACACTGAAAATACTTAAATTTTTCGACAAACTATAACAGAAGTATGTATTACAAATCGATATAAATACAGTTTGTTAAGCAGATAATAATAACGCATTATTTGGTAACAATAAACAACCCCTAACAATATACCTGCAAACCCCAGAAACCCCCAATAAATACCTTGTGTATAACCAAAATGTAAATTATTATATTCTTCAGTGGAAAATCCCTGAAATAAGTACTGAACTGGGCATTAAACTTTGAACGTTTTAAATTTTTTGATAAAACCGAAAGCATAAAAATATGCTCTTAAAATAATAATTTATGCAAAATATTATGTATTTTATTATAAAATTGATAAAATATGCAAAAAATGCATACATATGCATTTTGCATATTATTATATTCCGCCCTTTACTCATCACCATTATGAAAAAACATATATTTTTCATTACATATCGTTAATAATGCCCACAGAACCTTTCCATGGACTTTGGCGTAGAATTTATTAAAATATTGACAAAGGTAGGTATGTTCGTCAAAAATTTTTTCTAATATAAACTTTTATAACCCCATCCATTTAGGGGCCTCCGTGACTTTTAAAAAAATTAGAAATATATTTTTTATTACTTGTGTTTAGAGTACCTATTTGTGCTGAGTTTCAATAAATTCGGACCAAAAATAATTTTTTCATACTTGTATACCTACCCCTATTTCCACCCCTTAGGGACACAATTTTCGTAAATGCCGAATGTGTATTTGGTTCAAGCGAATTTGTCTACATTTTTCTAATTTATATTTTTTGCTCTAGCGGTTGCGTTGGAAACTTACCCTCTGCATTTTTGCGACATTTTTTAAACATATTATAGATAATTTTCAAGTTTAGTAGGAGGCCGTGAAAACAATAATTTTATAATCCTAGCCTTACTAATGAGTCATGATATGGCAAAACGCGTCTAGGGATAAATTTGACGAAATGAAAGAAAAAAAATCTGAATAATTTCATTATTTTTAACACGCTTTTATTAGCTTCACCTGTATGTTTATTTGTTTGTATGTATGTTTGTTTGTAACCGACTTCTTTGAACCCTATTTTGACCCACTTTAAACGGTCAGATTTAATTTAAATTTTCTAGACTTATCAAGAACTGCTGACAATACAATAATCTACTAATCTAGCACAATCTACTTAAAAACAATTTTTTTTTCTTAACAATAACTCGAACTTAAAAAAATGAAAAATAAATAGATATAGTTGTGCTATATTTTTCGTATATCCAGCACCCCACGCTTTTTTTCACGATAGTATTAATGTTAATCGTTCATTATTATTTTCTGCCTATATTAAAACCCAGATACGCCTACTGTCCGTTAAAACATACATTGTATAAGACTCCAGATAATTTTTTTTTTGCTATTATCAACTAGATGGTGCAACCGATTCTAATTTGAACAATAATGCCTTTAACAGATTTTATTATTTTAAATATGTCAAAGTAAGTTTTTGGGTCGGTAAGTGCTTAGTGAAAATTTCTGTTTAATATAAACGAACAATAGACAATCTAAAGTAAGTACTCTTACACTTTTAAAAAAAAAAAATTGTATTAAATCACATAGTTCAGTTAGGTAAGGTTAGTAGCTTTTTATAATGAGTAATATAACTAATAAAATTAGTTTGTTTTGTAAAAACGTAACCTCAAAAATTGGTGTCGGTTATAACATACAGTAGCATTATACGGAGTGGATATGTTATATTTTTATTTTTGCAGGTATTATAGAAAACCGTTAAAATTGCACGAGCTGATAACAGAAATAGAAAATTTGGATGAAAATGTACCAATTCCAGATGGTATAGCAGTTCTTCCAACAACGAATGCAAATGATTACAACACCGACTAAGATTCTGGGGATGGGAACATTGTTAGAATAAAGAATCTTCCTGGCAGCCAGCTAATTGCAGATGCTGAAGTAATTTTTGTAGAGAATCAAATAGTGGCCACGATGTTGAGGTAGTGGAGACTAAAAATGACGATTTTGACAGCGATGATGATCTTTCATTATCTACTTTTCAGGCCGCAAAACATCAAAAATTAACTAAAGAAAAGAGTTCAAAAATCCAGTACTCTTGAACTAATGGGGACATAATCTTAAATTTTCCCAACTGGAAAGAAGTGATAGTGGGCCGAAAAATTCCCTTTCGCCTTATCGCCTTGGAGATATATCTACAAATGAAATAAAATGTTTTATTGGAGTACTACTGCTCAGTGGATATAATCCGTTTTCGAGAAGGGAGAATGTATTGGAAAATAGTGATGACGCCGGATGTAAACACGTCTATTCGGCTATATCAAGAGACCGATTCAATTATCTCATGCAAAACATTAATCTCAATGATAATACAAGATTAGAAAAAGATGGTAAATTTTCCATAATGCGGCCTTTGTTTGAGGCGCTGAACAAAAAAAATTATTTTGTTTGTGCCCTTTGAAGAATTTCATAGATTAGACGAATCTATGGTTCCTTAATATGGAGGTCATGGAGCAAAGCAATTCATTTAGGGTAAACCCATTCGATGGGGGTACAAATTATGGGCAGGCACCACCAGACTGGGCTTATTGAAGGGTTTGATCAGTTTGTATCGAGTCTCAATTAGAGGAAAAAATGGTATTTTTCTTTATTCTCTCATTGTCTTGGCATGGCGGAACAGAATGCTAGGCAGTTGCATAAAATTAAATGGATCATTTATCGTTCCGTATTGCTCAGGGAATATTGGAAACCTTCAAAAAAACAACAAAACGAGGCCCTTCCAAGAAGAGTAAGAGTAAGAGTAGTCGTCCGATCTTCGCAGAGAACGGATGGGTTCTATTGTTAAGTTTTTTATCTCGATAAAAGTTAATCCTATCGATAAGGATTAAAGTACCCAAACAAAAGTGGTATTTTCGCTATCAGTTTAGTAGCGTAAAAAACCAAAACAAAACCCAAAAACAAAGTGAAATTAATGAACTATAACACCAGTAAAAAGTGTAAAATTCAAACAAGTGCTGTGTTACAAAATCAGTGCAGATAAACTAAGTGAGAACAGTGGCGTGCAGTGATCACAAAAATCACTGCAAAAACGCCACACACAGCAAAGCATGGACAGTGAAGGGGGTGCCCTAGGCACCCAAAACCCACAACAACAAAATGAAAATAATGAAAATGACACTGATATTGACACCCTAAGTATAGCTAGCAGTAGCCCTAGTCATGCAAGCCTGAACGCTCCGCCGAAAAGGGAAGGTAAAACCCTCATAAAATATTTACAAACGCACAAATCATACTGTGGTACATGCACAGACTTTTATAAGAAGTGCAAAAACAAAATTGACAGGGATAGAAATAGAATGGAGGTAATACACCATCTAAGAAGAAAACATGCAGTAAAAAACAATATTCCGCTGACTCCACCATTACCTATAAAAAACAAAACAACGGAAAAAGAAAACAATCTAAAGGCCTATCTAACCCCTATCCAACAAAAAGAAGAGCAACAACAACAACAAGAGCAACAACAGCAACAACAACAGCTACAGCAACAACATCAACAACAACAAACACTGGAAGAGCGAATAAGAAGCGAGAGACAACAAATAATACTAGGGCAAGAAATATTCATTAAACCTAGATCACCAACAAAAAACAGATTTACCAGCATACTACAAGATAGACCACAACTAGCATTAAGAAACAGATTCGAACCACTTACTGACGAATCCGATAATGATATGGAGGTTGAAACTGATAATGAATCCACAGCAAAATCCGAGATATCCAATAAAGCCAAACAAACATTTTCGAAAAAACAAACAAAAAATACAACAAAGACATCACCAGCAACAACATCAAAAAGCAACCCCCAACAACCCAAGAAACAAATTAAACCACCACCGATCATCTTAAAAGGACTGATCAAAAACAAAAATGCGTACGACGAACTAACAAAAGACTTAAACGAGCACATTAAAGGAGGATTCACCCTGAAATTTACAAAAAATAATACAATAATATATATCGACAACAAAGAAGAATTCCATAAATACAAACAGACACTACAAACAGAAGAAACACTGCAATGGCATACCTACTCCACACAAGAGGACAGAACACACGCCTTCGTGATCAAAGGGCTAGATCACCTACCTGAAGCGGACGACATCAAAAATGAACTAAGACAACAACATAACATACAAGCCAAAAATGTTTACATAATGAAAACACAATTTAGGCCGCTATACATGGTTACAACGGACACAAACACAAAATTGCAGCATCTAGAAAAAATCAAATTCTTAAATTACGTCAGGATAAGCTGGGAGCGAAGGAAACAAATTACTATGATTATTCAGTGCAAAAAATGCGGGCAGTGGGGTCATGCAACTACAAACTGCTTCCGTCACCAAAGATGTCTCAGATGTGCAGGTTCGCACCCCACTGCTCAATGCCACCCAGACAATGAAATTAAATGCATAAATTGCAACAAACAACATAGAGCTACATCCCCAACCTGCGAAGTCTACATATACAAAGCGCAACAAATAACGACAAACAGACAAAAACAAACAACAACGTACAAACCCGCACCAATGCCACAATCCAATCCATGGAATCAACAGGCCAGGGCAAGTTGCCCAGCAAATGTCAGGGCAAGTGGCATAATAAATCAACCCCAACAGCATAACGAAGAAACATATGACGACACGGATAACTACGAACAAGAATACCCAACTCTACCCAGAACTTCCACTACTCAAGCAAACCCAACTCAACCTAGGACACGCGCACAAGGCAACGCCCCCTCGACTGAAATGCACGGAATGGCTCAGGCAAGTGATCTTTTTACTGCAATGAGAGAATTTAATAGTTTAATCAATATTGGTGAATTTATAAGATTTCTGAATGATTGTTCCAAGGAACTAAGGAAAGCAAAGACTCAAGAGGAAAGAGTCTCTATAATGATGTCCCTTATGGGAAACTTAAACAATTATCAAATTAGCATTCCTTAGTTCCTTGAAAATTGCGACTTGGAATGCAAACAGCGTGAAACCGAAGGTAGATGAACTTAAATATTTTCTCACTAAACATAAAATTGATATTATGTCTATAAATGAAACCAAACTAACCCCTTTGACAAGTTTAAAAATACGAAATTACCAAATTTATAGGAACGATAGAAATGCTAGGGGAGGAGGCGTAGCACTAGTGATTAAAAATTCAATACCACACATAAAATTGAATAATACAAACTCAAATATCGAACATATTTCTATACAACTAAAAAACGGAACAGTAATCACTAGCTGCTATGCACCTCCTAACCTACATTTCAACGACAATGACTTAAACCAAATTTTTGACCAAGCAAACAAAGTATTAATACTAGGTGACCTAAACGCAAAACATACAACAATGAAAGCAAACCAAACTAACGAACATGGACGAACAATAATGAATTATTTAAATAACTACAACATACAAATAATTTTACCACCAATACCAACATACTACAAACCACACATAGTACCCTCATACCTTGACATATTTTTATACAAAAACATACCAGACTTACCAAACTCCATAGTACTAAATGAACTTTCTTCAGACCACCTACCAGTACTTCTAAACTGGGAAACAGACATACAAAAAGACACAAAACAAACAACATGGACATATAAAAATGTAAACTGGAATCACTACAAACAAATATTAAATCAAAATACAGAAATAAACAATAATATAACAACGGCAGAACAGTTAGAAAACGAAGTTGACAAACTGACAAACAACATTAAAAACGCCAGAAACATCGTAGCGAAGAAAATACAAATACAAAGAAACGAAAACAACTTACCACAAGACATCCTAAATTTAATAAAATATAAAAATGCTATAAGAAAAAGATGGCAAAGACAAAGGACAATACAAGATTACATAACAATAAGACAGCTAACAAACGAAATTAAAACAAGAATCCAACAACATAAAAATCAAACATGGACAAATATTATAACTAACCTAACAACCACAGACAATTCTTTATGGAAATTAATAAGACGTACAAAAAAGACAGAGACAAAAATACCATCTTTTGCACAATACCCACAAACTAACAAAGAAAAAGCACAAACATTAGCAGACCATTACGGACAGACATGCGCAGGAAAACCCAACATTACCAATGAACAAGACGAAATAACAAACATTGCAAACAAATTTACAAAAAACAAATACCCAATACCACCGACAGTACTACAAAAACTTTTTACCAATCCTGCAGAAGTCAAAGGGGTAATAAGGGAGCTACAAAACAAAAAGGCACCTGGGGAGGATGAAGTTGCCAACATACTCATAAAAAACATACCACGTAAAACACTTACACAATACACATACATAATTAACTCTATTTTTCTGCTACAACACTTCCCGAGCCAATGGAAGAGAGCAATTATTGTACCAATATTAAAACCTGGTAAACCGAATGTAAGACCGGATTCATACAGACCAATTGCTCTCCTAAGTTCGCTCGGGAAAGTAGCAGAAAAAATCATTCATAAAAGATTGAAGATTGGCCGATTGGACCAGAACATTCCAGAACAACAGTTTGGATTTAGAACTGGCAGGGGTGCTGTGCTGTTGGTAGCGCATGTTGCGCAACAAGCTATTAAAAAGTTTAACCAACAGCAAACAACAGTACTCCTGTCACTCGACATAAAACAGGCTTTTGACAATGTCTGGTACAATGGGCTAATCTTTAAACTTATAACAGTACACAAATTTCCACTACACCTAATAACACTCTTACACTCCTACATTACACACCGTTCACTAAAAGTTAGAGTAAATGGCAGCTTCTCCGAACAGGTAGCCCTACATGCCGGCCTACAACAAGGAACAAATTTAGCAGCTCCCTTGTTTAATTTATACACAGCGGACATTCCATTTTTCCATAATACTGACCTTGCCATTTTTGTGGACGATGTCTTATTATATGCCAGTTCCTTTTATGCCAACGTCGCAAGACAACTAATATCAAGCCATTTGGCAATACTTTTACCCTGGTATAAAAAATGGAAGCTGGATATAAACGAGAACAAATGCGAGTGTCTAATATTAACTAGAAAAAGAACAAATACCAAAATAAACCAAAACATTACAATAAACGGGAGACAAATTGAACCAACAGACAAACTAAAATACTTAGGAGTAATACTCGACGATAAACTAATTTTTAGACAAAACACAAATATCATAATTTCGAAATATATAGCAATAACACACACTTTAAATAAATTATTAAATAAAAACTCGCCACTTTCTCCACAGAACAAACTTATAATCTATAATCAAATTATTAAACCGACATTAACTTACGCTGCACCCGTCTGGTGTAGTATGACGGATTGGCATTTTAGGAAGATACAGAAACTACAAAACAAGATCCTAAGACAAGTATTAAAAGAAAATAGATATGCACCAATCCGTCACCTACACCAGGCTACACAAACACCTTATATTTTTGACTACGTACAGGACATTTCAACAAAATTTTACCAAACTCAACCTCAACAATCACATCTGACACAAAACATGACGCAAACAAGACATAATGACAACCCCGTACACAAACCTCTATACTCCAGACTTCCATTTTACTTTCAACAAATATAATATTATAAAACGGCAATCATGTCACATAAAATTGAAATATAAAATTTTAAATCCTCCTAACTAAATAAGACACGTCCACAAAAACCCTCAAGCCAAAATGGCAAATAATGCGCTACCTTCGGTCTGTACCTGTCTAAAATCAAGCTGGTTTTTTGATTACTTTTCCAGTTGATAATCATTCAGAAATTTTTAACATTCAAACAGCAGTACAATCATTTTAAGTTTTCTATAAACAAAATATTCTCTCATGGCGGTAAAGAGATGACGGAACCGACCAAACCAAGAGCAACTATGCGTCAAATTAATTAACCAAAGGGTTAACACCAACCCCGCCGGCGCTGCCAGTGCCTGTCCTAGGTAGAGACAGTTATAAAAAACTGACTCTTTCTACAGACAACATTATATACATGTGTGATATATTTATGTTTTTATATATTTATGTGTTACTAAATGTACTATGTTAATTAACTGACATGTAAATTACCTAGAACAATAAAAGCCTTTTGAAATTGAAATTGAAATTGAAAGAAGAGTAAAAATCTTCATTTTACGTCAAGATATGTGGACCATCTTGTGATTTATCAAGAAAAGCAGACCAGATGCGCATTGTGTCGTAAACAAGCAGCATTTGGATGCCAAAAATGCTCTTCATCCAAAAGAAAGTTTTATAAGTTATCACACTAAAGATGACTAAGTTTGTATTTCTTGTAACTTTGTTCCATTTTCTTGTGTCTATTTAATTATAATTATTTTCTTATTATAGTAGTTTTAATTGCTACTGTCCGTTTAAACATACACCAACATACAACAGAAACCTAAACATTAAAATAAAAAAAAATTGCTACAAAAAGTGTTTAAAATCATCTTAGAAACTACTCTATATAGAGTTGCAAAAGATATATTAAAAAAAAAAGTTTCAGGTGTATCTGGGTTAAGAATTTCAAAAATTATTTTAAACTATATTTATCCGCTTTTTAGTTTGATTAATTATTGAAGCGTGTTTTTTAGTTTTTTTAAACATATTTATTTTATTAAACTTTTCTTGAAATCCTCACTCTTTTGTAACATAAGGATTTTCATTGGTCCAATAGTAATTATTACGTAGAATATTCTTTCAAAAATTATTTGCTCAAAAAATGTTGTTCCAATATTGAACAAAAATTTCGGGAACTGTTCTGGCTTCGAATAAATTTCTGGTAAATTTGGATACATTTTATTAAATTTTCTACACATCCTGCCTATAATCTTATCACACTGATCATGTAGAATAAATCTGATTATAGTTGCATTTAAATAACTAATATGATACTATTAAACAAACCCAAACAGCTCCATTAATTTAAAAAATAAATTAATAATTAATTCCGAGTACCCTTAATTCCAAGAGTTATGCAAACTTTGTTAAAGACTACTTTTCGTTACACAATGTCTTTATGAACAAAAACGATTTGAGCTTTCCGTTCTGCTTTAAGACTATCTTAACTTTCTTCAAACTTTTGATTGTTAGCAGAAATACACGTAAGAGGAAGGAAATGGAATTTCTGTCCGCACGGCTAAGTAAAAAACACTTAAAGAAATGTTGGTGGAAATTCTTGGAAGAGGCGTGGAAATACTTTTTTCAGCGATTTCTGGGACATCGTATTCATATTATACAGTGTGAGTTTGTAACTTGGAACAAATTCGGTGAATACAGTACGGCCTTTTTCTTAAAAAAATGTACAGGTATTAACATTTTAAGTTGTGGTATTTAAAAAAATTATTGGTACAGTCTTTCCCAAATTAGAGATACTTATAATTCAGGGTGTTATTTAAGTATGTGGCCAAACTCCAAGGGGTCTTCAAGTGATTTTAAGAAGAAAAGTTTATATAAACATGGGTCCGAAAATTTATAGTTTTTACGAAACAGGGTGTTAAACTTTAAGAAAAAAATTGGATGTTCGTAAATACCTCAATACTATTGCATGTCCTCCGGACAATAAGACTAAAAAATTTAAACTGCTCACCAAATTATTAAGCAATTAACGTTACACGAAAGTCTTCTTTTGAATTTTTTCGCATGGATTAAAACTGTTTTCGATAAAGGAATTAACATAAAATAATCGCATAACATAATAATTTATTACTGCAATGTTTTAAAAGTAACAGAAAAAGAATAAGAATGCTATGGAAGGAAAAACAGTTGCTTTTCAAACAAATTTGATTTTTACATAAACTATAATAACTTAAAAGAGTGCCAAGTAATTATTTCATCGTAATTATTGAAGTGTTTTTAACAGTTTTAAGATTATAAATTTACTAATTGTTGGAAAATGGTTCAATTCACAAACTCAAAAATGGCCTATATGCATGTTTATGGAATGGCCCAAGGCAATTCCAGATAGGCTGGGCGCACTTATCAAGAAATATATCCACATCACCCAGATCACCGGATTTAAATCCTTAAGATTTTTTCCTTTGGGGGCATTTAAAGGCTCTTGTTTACAAAACTCCAGTCAACACTAAAGAAGAACTTACCCAAAGGATAGGGGATTTATCTAATCAGATAAGACATACGCCGGGAATATTTCAACTAGACTGGGTACATATCGCTAATCGTCAGCCGAGAGTGCACCTAATATTAGTACTAAAAAAATTTACTAAAATTAAAAAAATACTTTTCTTTCCTATTTTTCTATTTACTATTGCTTTTTTTGCCTCACTTTCCTGCGGAACGTGAAGGGAAAACATATCGCCAAATTGTCATAACAACTGACCAAAACTAGACAATGGTGCAAAATTTCCGTTTTCTCGTATAGATAGGTAGTTTTCGGAGATGGCGCCGTATAGTGCTCGATGTCCCGTTTCCAATGCCACCTCGCTCGATTCGCTACGACTTTTCGTTACGGAGATATATGATATTGATATTTATAGGTGCTCTTCAGTAGTAGTATTCAATCGATTAAAACATAAGCAAAAAATTATTCTTACATGGAAGCTATCAATTATCAGCTAATAACTTTGTAGAAATATTATTGTGCCAAGCCCTTCGGGCACGGCACTGTTCTAGGTCGTTCGTTTAATTATACGACAGCTGTCACTTTGACAGGTAAGTGTAATTTTTTTTTAGCTTTTTTATAGCGAGGGTTATAGCTGTAAGAATTCGAAATTAAAAAAATTTCAGGTACCTAAATAAGAATGTTTTATACGATAGCTGTCAAATTTTGACAGGTAAGAGTCAGTTTTTTTTATCCTTTTCATAGCGGGGGTTATAGCTGTAAAAATCTTAAATTAAAAAGTTTTTCAGTACCTAAATAACAAAGTTTTATACGATAGCTGTCAAATTTTGGCAGGTTGGTGTCAATTTTTTTTTAGTCTTTTCATAACGAGTTCATAGCTGTAAAAATCCGAAATTTAAAAAATTTCGGGTACCTAAATAAGAAAATTTTATACGATAGCTGTCAAATTTTGACAAGTAAGTGTCAATTTCTTTTTTTGCTTTCTTGTAGCGAGGGTTATAGCTGTAAAAATCCCAAATTGAAAAATTTTTCAGTACGTAAATAACAAAGTTTTATACGACAGCTGTCAAATTTTGACAGGTAAGTGTCAATTATTTTTTAGCTTTTTTGTAGCGAGGGTTATAGCTGTAAGAATTCAAAATTTAAAAAAAATTCAGTACCTAAATAACAAAGTTTTATACGGCAGCTGTCAAATTTTGACAGGTAAGTGTCAATTATTTTTTAGCTTTTTTGTAGCGAGGGTTATTGCTGTAAGAATCCTAAATTAAAAAAATTTTCATTACCTAAATAACAAAGTTCTATACGACAGCTGTCAAATTTTGACAGGTAAGTGTCAATTTATTTAAACTTTTTTCGTAGCGAGGGTTAAAGCTGTAATAATCCTAATTTTCAGTACCAAAATGACAAAGTTCTATACGACAGCTGTCAAATTATATATACTTAAATAGTAATTCTTATTTTTTATAATTTGCTACCATTTTTATGCTATTTAGGTATAGACCAATATATTTAAAAAAAGTAGTATTTGAGATGACCTAAACGAATATCCAAACCAAAAGTATATCGGACGCAACCAATTCGATTTATTAACGATCCAATATGACCCTACATTGATTTTAAAAAAATCAAAAAAATTACTTCCCAACTTTCGATCGCGTTCGCAAACAACAGTATTTTGTAGCCCAACGTCGTCTACACGTCGAAAAAGTTTAAATCGATTAAAATACTTTTTGCCACCTGTATCGCCGTACAACGAAAAAAAAAACATATTTTTCAGCTTTGACTTTAATAACTTTTTTCCGGTACACCCTGTATATTCAAAATTTTTCTAAGAGGTACCCCTACTATTCCTCTCTACATCCAGAAAATTTTAATCGTTTTGCTCTAACCGTTTCCGAGAAAAGAATTCGCGAATATCTAAATGTGGAACAGCCTCCCACCACGTGGCGACGGATTATCAATGTCGGAACGCCATCTTTAAATCGAGATTACAACTATTTCTGAAACATTTTGGGCAAAGATTTTGGTAAGTAAAATTAGAAAAAGGTTCAAGGTAGATATTCCACCCGATTTAAAATCTGGAAATGTTCTTATTAGTCTAGCAAGTCACGCTGAAAACACCCATTTTTCGCCATTTTTGACAGCCGGACTTTTAGAATTAATAATTAATTTAGATACATCAATATCAAGGCACTCTTAGTCAAAAGTGAATGGTGTTAGAGTTTGTAAAGATTGCCTGTTTTCACACCCAAAAAAGCGACTTTTCTCAATTTTGCGAATATATTTTAATTATTTTGGATATGTAGAGTTGTTGAGAAATAATCAGCGCATTTTTTGAGAAAAAAATAAAACGGTTTTGTTAAAAATTGAATAAGCTACAGTCGATATAGTAAAAATAAAGCTGCCGTTTTTTCCGTATTAAAGATAAATAAACGAAAAAATATCTCCTAAATACAATTTGACAAGCTCTATCCGCTAAAGTTTACAACGTTTCGATCAAAAGTCGTTTTCAGTACGAAAAAAATAAAAACCGGGAAAAAATCAAGCCTAACTTTATGATTTCCACTTTCTTACAATTTTCGGCAATTTCCATTCCAGTTAGGTATAGAAATAGAAAAGAGGACTTTTGTGTAATTTTAATTGCTTAATAGTTTGGTAAGTACTCTTATTGTCCAGGGGACATGCAATAAGGTGGTTTTTATTTTTTCTCGAAAACAAGATATGAAAAAAGCTCAGGAGATAAAATAGTTGTATTTATTTATAGTGGCTTAATTCGAAAAATTTACATAATTTTTATAAAAAAGTCAGTGACGCGCAATTTTTTTGTCTAAAATATTAGTTAGACTGTCTTCCTGGACGAAACTGGACTAAATAATTTTAATTTAATTGAGGCTAAATTATCCTGTTGTTACAAACAGAATTGCCAAATTTCAACAAGATCGAATAAAAGAGTTTTGAGATATTTACGAACATACGATTTTTTTTTAAAAGTTTGACACTCTGTATCGTAATTTTTAAAATCACTTGAAGAAGCACCCGTTGGAGTTTGGCCACATACTTAAATAACACCCCGTATATAATAATAATCATGAAAAATAATCTCGGCTAGCGGACTTTTAAATTGTAAAAAAACGTGTATTTTGCATTGAAGTACACAGGGATGCCAAAAAAAAACAATGGAATCCCTGGGACCGAGTAAACATTGACAGCTGTTTCGTCCTTGTTAGGAACTCATCAGAATGCCACAACACAATGCCAAATAAGCTGAATTGAATTGCTTTTCTTATACAATTTAGGCGCACAATCTTATGGAAATAAAACTTTTCTTTAAACGCTTTGCAATATTTTCGTACCGAGTTTTTTTCTTATTTATCGGTTATTATTGTTAGATATTCTTTGTTGATGTCCGTCTACCGTCTGTAAATGCCTACTGGTTGGGTTAAAAGGAAGGCAAACAAAACCTGCCCCACTGCATTTAAATTATGATAATTTTTTAAGCACTTTTAGGTAATTAAATATATTTCTAGAATGAGTTGAAAAAACCGGTTAGTCATCGTTCTTTACGTTTTTTCCACCGTAAACTTTTCGTCGTTAGGACGAAATACACGTGATAAAGGGGGACGAGATTTTTTCGTACGACGAAGTGGAAAATACGTATGAAGAAAAGTAGATAAAAAATAAGTGTGAAAAGGAATAAACTAGGTCTTTGTGGTGACATCTGGTAAGTATACAAGGCAATTTTTTAAAGGAAATGGTAGAAGTTTTTGGCAGGAAATGTATTTTTTAATGGAGAAAGGAAAGTTTTTTAACATTAAAAGTATTTAAGTATTCTAGACTTGAAATTTTAACGACCTTTCTTATATTTGAATTAGGCATTAACCCAGCTGGAAACCGGATATACTTTCGGTAATATTTTGAGAGTAATTTTAGCTTTAACTTCGCAACTATTATAGCTATAGTCTATTTAAAATGACCAAATATAAACAAATGCACGCTGCTTGCAAAGCCAAATATTGCCAATATGGCACGAGTATTTTAAATTAATAACTGTCCGATCGCCCAATAAGAATATAAGCTGGTGGAGACTGGAGACATCGGTCTTACTTGGAAATAAATAGACTTTAGTTAAAACTGATAATTTGTATAGTATACTTTTAAGCTTTAATAAATTCAGATATATTTTAAACCCGAAACACACAAGGTTCACGCAGATAATATTCACGCCGCTCTTTTAAAGAAGAGAAGTTAAACATTTCAAGCAATTGCTCTTATATGGAAAACTTTGATAAGGGTAAACTCTGTCTTGCTTTAAACAGATATATTTAAGAAATTTCCGTTGAACCTTCTCCAAATTATCAATAGTAACATTGTATCCTAGAGACCAAACCACTGCCTTGATCTTAAATACGAATTATATTAAGTGATAATGAGCCTCATGAATAAAAATTAAGCAATTAATAACAATATATAATAATAAGTTTATTTAAAATTTAATAATATAATAAATATGTTTATGTTGTCTTCGATAAACTTATTCTTCAATCCCCTGAAGCTGAGCTTCTAGGGGATTACTTGAAGCAATTACTATTTAGTAAAAGCAATGGCTTGACTAGCAAAGATCTGGATTTGTATAAAATTGAAGCAATTGCTGTTTTTCTTACACCACAGTGGCAAATGCTTATTCAACACAAGTTCAGACGTACCTTACCCACTAAGCAAAAAAACATACCATTGGTGTTATAAAGTTGTTAACTTGGTAACACGTAACGTTAGCCCAGGGGTCAGAAGGATGAATCAATTAACGCAATAGCAACGTCATATTACACGCTATAACACGTTTCAAAATGTAATGTTACAAAAAGGTCACCTTAAGAACACAATTAAAACATTATTTTAACATCATCTTAACGTTATTAAAACATAAATGCAACAGTTTTTTAACGTCCTAAACTAGTTACGGAGATGTGCTTTTATTACGTATTTCAATTTTTTTTTCCGTAAATTGAAACGTAAATATGTCACAAATATAACATTTATTTATATTACCAAGAGACGTTCACAAGCTATAATAACAAATTTAGAAACGTTTCCTTCATATTTTAATTCGGTTGCGGTAGGTACCTTTTCCATTTTACTTACTGTACTTTTGCGCTTAGTATTTTCTCTAAAATTGAACTTTGTAGCTACCTTTATAATGTTTAAAGACATGCAAAACCACAAGATACTTATATGCCATCTGAATTAAAAATCGCAGTAGCAGTTTTTTACTTAAGATGGCTTGGCTGGAAATTTATTTTTCCCGTGATTTCATTATATAATGATTGTTATACAGGCGGCCACAATTAAAATCCAACTTTAAAGAAATTTATTAATCGCTAAATACGGATGAAGAAACGGTATAACGTATTATTTTATTGGCATATAACAAAGTTTTAAATTATATTTTCGCATTTAAAAATCTGACATTTCATTTTTTAACCAAGTGCCTTTATAAAATTAAAAATAAATTTTGTTGCTTGCCATAGGAACTTTTAATAAAAAAAAAACATGTTTAAGAAAAAGGTCATTTATTTAAGATTTAAATTGATTAAAACAATTATTTTAGTGAGTTCTAAACATATTATTAACTACTAAAAACTTTTATCTTTATTTTCACGGAAAATATACTCATCACTGCAATAATCAGATTCTAAAACAGACTTTGACTGTAGGGGAGGTGGAATATTTATATTATTCACCGACTGCGATTGAACGGAATTAGAAACTAATTCCTCAGCTGCCTCTATTCGAGATGGTTCTGGTAATGCCTCAAGTAATGCTGTACCTTTAGATATCAATCGTCTTTTAATTATTCTATTTATATATCCACGTGAATAATGTCCGATAGGTTTTTTTTAATCGCTGCAAAAGATAAGGAATAAAGAAAATATCAAAATACAAAACAAATTGATATTTAAATGAAGAGAAAAAAATAAATATTTGGTAAACAAGCCCTGCACCAAATTGTTTTTGAGATTCATACATACATATATAATATGTAATATGTATAAAGATATTAAAAAATAGGAATTTTTGCAGGATATGTCTATTATAACAGGTAGGTATAACACATTATATCGAAATTTATCAGCAAATTCGGAGATTACTGTGCAAGTCTAAAATGTATGAGATTGCCAATAATATCCTCGACCTACTAAATTTGAAATTTGCATTATTCTGTCAGCGACCCCGACAGCGCCAGAACAATTTTCTACTATTAATAACTATGCCTAAAAGGTTGTGTATTTTGTTTCTATTATCTAAGAAGCAGTTACTTTATAAATAAACAATAACACTGTTCGTTATTCTTTGACACCTTAGAGGGGATTCCCCTCCTTTAAAATCCCTCAGGGCGTCAACTCTGTCTCTCAGGGCCGGTCGCACTATATTCTTAGCCGACAGTGCCTTTCTCGGAGGGTCGATTTTGTACTTGTACAAAGAACATGTTGGTATAGGATCATACTCGTGGTTCTGAGATTTTTCATTTAACTTAACAAAATTTTCAGGTTTCAATATGTTTAATATCCGGGCCTTGCGCGCCCTTGCCCTATCATCCAAAGTTAACAAATCCGGGGCGGCTTGCATTTGCGCGCCGTCGCGCCATAAATTCAAAAATTCCCCATTCGCCTGCGGCTCTTCCACCAACGGAATTTCGGGATGAGAGACCTTCTCCAGGCCCTCCCCTAACGTTACAACCTTGGTAGAGTCCAAAAGAGGGTTGGTGAAAAAAGTTACAGGCGAATTCCCATTAATAAAATTTTCGTCGGAAAATTTACCCTGAGCCTCCCCTATTGCCCTTTCGAGGCCTTCCTTCGTATAATACCCCGTACTTGCTGGCACACTAGCCAACTTCTTTCGCTCATCATTCAGCTTGCGCTGATGACGCCTAACCTGACTCTTCGTAAACTTCCGTGGTTTAATACCCCTAACATTGTTATCAACCTTAACATTATTGTTTATCTCATTGTCAGAGCGGCACGGCCGGTTAAGGCCGGTGCCAGCCCTACGCAACGTAGTCGCCCCCCCTAGTGCTGTTTCGGCTCTACTGCCGAGCTCCATTGCTCGCAAATAAAAAGTTAGTTTTAAAACAAAACAATTTATTATAAATCAAAAACACGGTTTAAATCAGTTTTACAAAAAACAATTCACAAACTTACGTTAAGTTACAAACTAACAACTTTTGCACATAAAATATCTGAAAAATCTTTACTGCAAATGACAAAACTTTTAATGACTCGCGCTGAAAATAGGCTGCCTTTCTTATTTTATTTTCTATACAGAAAAATAAAATCCCAAAAAATTCCCGGTATTCCCGCTTCTTCCTGGTCCCTGATTCCCGATTCTTATTACAAACCCTGAAACCCGTTACTGAACCCAGACGCCCTGTACCCAACCACGGTCAAACTTGCTTGGCGATTTTACCAAAAAACCCCACAACAACGACTTGCCCCGCCCTGACGTCCCAGTCCCTGAATTCCCGTGACGCGATTCCCCCTTTGCAACAAGCAATCCTTAATCCTTTGACCCCTGAAGCCTTAAAACCGATCTATCAAAAAATAAAAATTAAAAAAATATTCCCCGAATATTTTTGATCAAAATGATCCAAAACCCCTGACAAATAAATCCAAAATTTGCCCCGACAGCCGAGATTCAAAAAATCTTTAAAAATATTCTAAGTCGAATTAAAAATAGAAAGTAACGGTAACTGACATGAGTTTACAAAATTAAATATTCGTGAGCGTTGGCAGTGGAACCGTCCCGGCACGGCTTTTCCGAAAAGCCTGTGTACCCTGGGAGCGCTTAATCTGCCAACGATTTGTGCTCCAGTTTTAAGAAATATTTTCGCAATAAAACGATAAGATACATCCTGCTCCGCCATCTGACAAAATTCATCTGTACTAGATTCCGTAACACCACCCCACTTAGATTGAGACTCCAGAAAAATAAAATTTTTCAGGAGTTGAAAATCGATAACAAAAAATCGGAAACTAGTACATATTAATTTTTCACCTTCCTACAACTTATTCTTAATATTACATCTTAATACTAAACTTGCATGTTACGCCACTGTCTTCACAGCCCTTTTAAAACTTTTGTACTATACAAAATACTGAAAAAACACTTATTATTTCTTATTATACAAACATAGTTTTATAATAACCATGACACCTTATCATCATAATAAATATAACATCTAACTTTATAATCTAATGTAATGGAACAATCACAGATACAGATTAGACTAATCAGTTCTTTATAAAATTTACCCCGTCTGGGTATTTTATACTAAAATCAACAACCTTTTGGTACTTAGGTACTTGGTTACAACATAATGTAATACAAACTTGGGAAAACACCACGCTATTTTCCAAAACACAAACATAAAATCGGTACAATAAACAGAACAAATGCGTCACACGCACGCATTTTTCTAAACGTAAAAACAAACATCTTTGTATGGTTTCACCATAAAAGTCAACAAAACGTAAAAAATATAAACAACCAACTGGAAAAACTAATTTTCCAGTTAACGAAAATAATTGCTCTTAGCAATATAACATAAAATAAACGTCACGACTTGTGTTGCGTTTAGAACGCTTAAAACGATACAAAATAAAAGCGGTTCTCCCGCAAAACAAAACAGAAATATCCCCCCTTTCATTATACGAAGGAAAAACCACGATTTCCCGCGCTGAAAATTAAGTCAAAACTCAGACTTCCTTATGCTCGTTAAATAATCGGGGATAGCCTGTTAATAACTTGAAAGGTGCTTCCTGCACACTGGTCTTCTTATTTCTTGTCTCCATTAACCAAACGCTGAGCGCTTCTGGCCACTCTTGGTTATAGTTTCTCAATTTTTCTTCTAAGCTCCGCATAATGTCCCAGATACCTATTCGTAAGCAGTTGCTTTGCTTATGAAATTTGGTAAATGGCATTATTATTTCAAAATCTGGTAAAAATTCCTGTAATTCATCAGAAATTATTAAAATTCTAGGTTTACCCCAGCGGCTAAGCATATTCCTCTTTAGAAAATGCAAAATCTTCCTGGCATTGATGCTAGTTACTTCTTCGCATTCAGGCCAATTCGAGTAGACATCCACAAACCATAACATCGCTGCAAACTTCTCATGCCGTGTTTTGGGCAGGTTTTGTGTCGTCCCCATTACAATAATCTCCATTGGTGCTAGAGCAGGTATAGCTAATTGATTACTAGCCTGCTCAAGCTGACGTCGCGTTCGGCATACTGCGCACTGATCTACAATAAACTTCGTTTCTTGGCCCATATTTCGCCAATAAAACAAATGTTGAAGTATGGTGATGATGGCACTGAGCTCCAAATGGGCGCTCCCATGTATGTCGAAAATGAGTTTTACTCGCGCCGGTTCTGGTACCATCATTCTCCATGATCCAAATTCTTCTTCTGCTTGTCTGAACAAGACACCATCAAAAATCTGCCAATTCTCCTTCTTAATACGAGGTTCGTCTTGGTATCGGTCATACATTTCTGCAAAATTATTCTTTTGCTGTTGCAAAATAACAGTCTGTGCTATTTTGATCATGGTTAACTTATCTGGCCCTTGGCCTCGTATCCTCTCTGGTTGTTCGTCCATTTTGTTTTCCAACCATGCGGCTATCCCTACTCCGAGTATGCCCATCCAATCCGTTCTTGTTTGAATTTCTCTATCGAAACACACTGGTGTGTCCGTGCTAGTTGCGGCACTAGTTTTCTCCATCATTCTTTGGCAATCTTCCTGGAAGACTTGCCCCTTTAGTTGGGCGCCATGACACCTTAGAGGGGATTCCCCTCCTTTAAAATCCCTCAGGGCGTCAACTCTGTCTCTCAGGGCCGGTCGCACTATATTCTTAGCCGACAGTGCCTTTCTCGGAGGGTCGATTTTGTACTTGTACAAAGAACATGTTGGTATAGGATCATACTCGTGGTTCTGAGATTTTTCATTTAACTTAACAAAATTTTCAGGTTTCAATATGTTTAATATCCGGGCCTTGCGCGCCCTTGCCCTATCATCCAAAGTTAACAAATCCGGGGCGGCTTGCATTTGCGCGCCGTCGCGCCATAAATTCAAAAATTCCCCATTCGCCTGCGGCTCTTCCACCAACGGAATTTCGGGATGAGAGACCTTCTCCAGGCCCTCCCCTAACGTTACAACCTTGGTAGAGTCCAAAAGAGGGTTGGTGAAAAAAGTTACAGGCGAATTCCCATTAATAAAATTTTCGTCGGAAAATTTACCCTGAGCCTCCCCTATTGCCCTTTCGAGGCCTTCCTTCGTATAATACCCCGTACTTGCTGGCACACTAGCCAACTTCTTTCGCTCATCATTCAGCTTGCGCTGATGACGCCTAACCTGACTCTTCGTAAACTTCCGTGGTTTAATACCCCTAACATTGTTATCAACCTTAACATTATTGTTTATCTCATTGTCAGAGCGGCACGGCCGGTTAAGGCCGGTGCCAGCCCTACGCAACGTAGTCGCCCCCCCTAGTGCCCCAACAAACAATTATAGTCTAAAAAAGGTGACTTTTACCTAATATTTTAACTATAAAGCTCGACGGACCGCTTTACATAGTCAGATGTTAGTAATTTATACCACTTTATCACCTAGTGGGGAATAAAACCAAGGTAATAAAGTGGTAAGAAACACCTGTCATTAGGAGAATTGTTTTTCATAGACGAGGCCAAGTAGTCTTCTCCGTGGTAGTAAAGAGGTGTTTTTTACCCGTATTTTACCTATGTGGGCCTATGTTGGGCCTGTTATGGGCTATGAAGTTTATAGAAAATCATAACCACAATTTTAGAAAAAGATAAAAATAGTATTTTGTTTTTATTTGTATCAAAGCACAGGAGGCAGGAGGGTTCTTAAATCAGAACATGTCATGTCAGCCGCTATT
The DNA here is from genome assembly GCA_963969555.1 of Polydrusus pterygomalis. Lineage (NCBI taxonomy): Eukaryota > Metazoa > Arthropoda > Insecta > Coleoptera > Curculionidae > Polydrusus > Polydrusus pterygomalis. Next base: position 154,802,073 of record OZ018376.1, on the reverse strand, counting down.
GATTTTTAAAATGGAGTGGTAGTATATAGATAGGTATGTACTTATAAAAATCATTATTTCATCGATGTGAAGTGAAAAAATGGGTGCGCGTAAAAAATTTTCGTATAGATTTCAATTTTACCTAGAAAAACTAACCGCGCCCCAGAAAAAAGGCATTTAATTAAAAAAAACAAGGCAAATTAAAATTGAAAATACCAAAAATTTTAAATGTAGCCAATATTTAGTGCTTGGACGAGTAAGTTAGCTCGTTTCTGTGCTCGGTTTTTGTAATATATTTGTTGTTGCTTTAGTGTTACAAGTAATCTAACAAAATTAATTGAAAATAATACACCATGTTGAAAAAAATATGGCGTCAGTAAAATATGTTTCCTAAAGGTCGTGATTTCCTGTGGTTTGGGCCTTAAAAAAAATTGGACCTATAAGTCAACCCGTATTAGGTTACGCTAGGAGAAAATTTCCTATTTTGTATCTTCCGTCTTGATAGGTCTAAATTAGGAGAAATATTCGTTTATATGGCATAACTTTATAATAATAAGTGTTTATGAAGCCTAATTTGGGGTTTTTAAGAATTCTGCAGGCCCTATGTACGGCCAATTACTCCATAAAATGCTTCTATCGTGGTTGCTGAATTAATGTCTCGCAACGGATTAATAGCCACTATTATAATGTAACTAACCTTACTTTTTGGAATAGTTCGAATATAAACGTACAACGTTTTTTTTTCTTTGTTCCGGCGTTTTGTATAGCTCCTACGCGACCCCTTTTATTTCGCCGAAAAAATGGAAACTGATTATTTCAAAATGGAGAGGGTCAAGCTCCTCCTTGGATTATTCTTATATTCCCCACAAGTGAGAAGATTACCACAGTGCAATAAACTTTAGAATCATCATTCAAGTTTTCTAAGCCAAAATCTCTTTAAAGACATAATTTTTGGAAGATACGGCTTTATATCCGGTAAAAATCACTTTGAGGACAAAATATTGGGCTATAAAGAAATTATTTAAATCATAACTATAACCTATTTTATACTTTAAAGCCTTCTGGGCTTTAAGTACAAAATGTAAGACTAATATAGGGTATATATCACCTCAGAAAGTATTCACATTATAACCTGACCATGAAGATATATTAAAGACAAAACGAAGTAATTTGTTCTTCATTTATGGGCCTAAAAGATTATTGGGCTTTAAGGCCCAATCTAAGTTATAAAATAACCTGGTTGGGCGTTTATTACTGACTTTCCTTAGACCTAACTATCAAGTCGATTTACAAGGTAATTATCTACTCTTTTGGACCATCTCTTGGGCCTCTTATATTTTTCCACTTTGAACACGTATTAATAAGTTCGAATTACTTTGTTTTGACCAAACAGTTAGTCTCTTTGGCCGTTTCGTCTAAATAGCCGATTTGGAGGTAAAAAATAGACTATTTTTTACTTAAATAGGTCATTTTCTCCAAATGAGAGGTCGCCAAGGCTTTAAATGTTTGTTGGGGCTGTTTCGGCTCTACTGCCGAGCTCCATTGCTCGCAAATAAAAAGTTAGTTTTAAAACAAAACAATTTATTATAAATCAAAAACACGGTTTAAATCAGTTTTACAAAAAACAATTCACAAACTTACGTTAAGTTACAAACTAACAACTTTTGCACATAAAATATCTGAAAAATCTTTACTGCAAATGACAAAACTTTTAATGACTCGCGCTGAAAATAGGCTGCCTTTCTTATTTTATTTTCTATACAGAAAAATAAAATCCCAAAAAATTCCCGGTATTCCCGCTTCTTCCTGGTCCCTGATTCCCGATTCTTATTACAAACCCTGAAACCCGTTACTGAACCCAGACGCCCTGTACCCAACCACGGTCAAACTTGCTTGGCGATTTTACCAAAAAACCCCACAACAACGACTTGCCCCGCCCTGACGTCCCAGTCCCTGAATTCCCGTGACGCGATTCCCCCTTTGCAACAAGCAATCCTTAATCCTTTGACCCCTGAAGCCTTAAAACCGATCTATCAAAAAATAAAAATTAAAAAAATATTCCCCGAATATTTTTGATCAAAATGATCCAAAACCCCTGACAAATAAATCCAAAATTTGCCCCGACAGCCGAGATTCAAAAAATCTTTAAAAATATTCTAAGTCGAATTAAAAATAGAAAGTAACGGTAACTGACATGAGTTTACAAAATTAAATATTCGTGAGCGTTGGCAGTGGAACCGTCCCGGCACGGCTTTTCCGAAAAGCCTGTGTACCCTGGGAGCGCTTAATCTGCCAACGATTTGTGCTCCAGTTTTAAGAAATATTTTCGCAATAAAACGATAAGATACATCCTGCTCCGCCATCTGACAAAATTCATCTGTACTAGATTCCGTAACATCTTACCTTTAAATCCATTTTCGCGTTATACACTCAGTCACCAACTTAAACTCAGAAAAAAAAGGCTCGAACTTCGAACTGAACGAAAAGTGAATTTTCCAAAATGGCCGCTGACCGGGGCGGGAGCGCACTAACAACGGCGTCGTGACTATTACTATATACTATACTATACTACTATTCAACTAACGATTCAATGTATAAAAATTCGTTAAAAAAACATTTTAGCTCCGTTTAGTATGTCTTTTAATTATTTATTGCAAACACGTTTTAATAACGACAGAACATCAGACGTTATAAACCATGCTTTAATTATTGTTATTTTAACGTTAGAGAAACTGAAAGTTGACATTCAGACAACGTTTTAAGTATGTTTGATTGCTGATTTTAAAACGTTAACCTTTGAACATTGCAGAAACGTACTGTAATAATTGCCCTTATAATTTCGTTTCTTTGGTAATATTAAAACGTAAACACTTTAAAAACGAATTTAAAACATGTTTGTGTAAACGTTAGCCTTAGTGTCTTGTTATTAACGTTGCTAAACATCATAAAGATGTTCTTTGCTTAGTGGGTGGCACTTGTTCAGATTATATATTTCATGTTCAGTTTGGTGCCTAACTTGCAAAAGAGTTGACGTAAATACAACAACGTTGGTCTCTTTATTACAGTAGTAATCTGTTAAGTTTTTTGTTGAAAATACGAAACTTTTATTTGTGATATGGCAGATTTCAGTGAAAATGGGGAAAGTGATAGAAGTGATGAAAAAATTAAAGACAAGCAATTGATATTCGTTTACAAATTGAAGAAACATAAATAAATCTCTCTGACCACAACCGTTTAGCTACCACACCAGCTTCAGCACAGCAGGAAATTTAATAAAAATATTGACCTTCTCCAAAACTGCATCCATTACAGAAGTGTATGTCTTACAGATAGTAGTTTGGTGAACACGGAGTTCTTCACCTACAAAATTTTGAAAGAACGGATCCGACATTTTCCGCAGAAAGACTTTTTTCTTATTTAAAGGCGACAGTGCACCCCCTTGCCTTTTATCAGTATCAGTCAAAAAATAATTTGCAAACCACTCAACATTTTCGCAATCAAATCGATATAACTTTCTGAAATCATCATATCTGCAATTTTTACGTATACTGTAGATTTTTCTTTTACGAACGTTCGTATATTCAGCCATAATTGAAGACACAAATTAAGAGCAACGCACGTGTATGCCGCGGAGAACTAAAAGTTGACTGCTACCAAGCAAATGATGCAGGGGTCGACCTACCTTAAAAAGTTAAAAGCAGTTGCTACACTAGAAAAAGCAATTCCTTAATTTAATGCTCACATTTTAAGCAATCAATAGCAATCGCTTCTATTTTTTAAGGAAAGCATTAACTAGAAGCAATTCCTGCACTTTTAAGCAATTGCTGGACGCAAAACCAATTACTTTAGTTTTTATTCATTGGCTTTCAAAAAATTACTTCGATTTTATAAGAAAAAGCAATCGCTACATTTTTATTCATTAGGCTCAATAGCCTTTAGTATTCATGAAGTCTCTTATACATCGCAGAATGAAGCAGTGTTTGTTTACGTGAGTCAAAAGTTATACAAAGGTCTCTAAACTCCTTGACAAGTGGAACTTAGCGATTATCTATTGCGTAATCGTATATAATTCTTGATGAGTTAGTAGTAAAAGATACAACGTTACACTTTCCCACGTTAGGTTGTAGATTATTTTCCACACACCATAACATAATTATACCAAGGTTAGATTGAAGTTCGATACAGTCATCTATATTTTTTATTCTTTTATTTAATTTAATATCGTCCGCATACTTCAAATGACTGACTGAGTAAGTTTATACCCTATATCATTAATAAAAATGAATCAGAAAACCCAAAATTAGATACCTAGTTTCTGAAGGAGAATCCGATGGTCTAATCGGTCAATTGCCTCAGTAAAGTCCAAATAAACTACATCTGGCTGATAACCATCATCAATTGTTTCTGTAATGTCTTGCGTTATAACCATAATATTTCTGATCGCTCACCTTTTTTGTAAAGTGGACATACCTGAAACAGTCAATAAAACAGGAATTGTACAGAGTATTTAAGCATAGGTTAAATAATTTTAAAAGTATAAACCTGCAATCTTTAATAAGAAATGCAGAAATATTATCAGGACTCATAGTAAATATAGATTTACGTTTATATATTGTAGTTATTATTTCGTGTTCTGAAAAATGTGCTACATTGATACCGTACGAGCAAAAATTATTTGCATCAAAGAGGGCTTGGATTAAAAAACGTATATAGGGCTTGGTTTAGATCACAATGATATGGGGACGATCTATCTAACCACATCTAGGTTAAAATTTTGACAAATTGATATTATGACATGATATGCCAAACTAATGAGTAATAAAATAAGTAGACAAATATACAAATTAATTTTTGTTATTTACAAAATTAACAAAGTAAGAATATACAGAAAGAAAAAGAAAAATAATTACATACGTTGCTGAAATTGGCCACCGTCATGCTCCAAGCATAAATTCACACATCTCTTTATATTTTTGAAACTGTTGAACAGCATTATTCTCTGGAGTAATGTTACCACATTCTTGGATAATCCTTTCTTGTAATTGTTCTAAATTTGCAACTGGTGTTTTAAAAATAGTGTTCTTTAAATGAGGAAAAACGAAGTAATCCATAGCCGTTAAACAAGGTGTGTCTGATCGAAAACTAATCAATCTGTCGTCGAAAAAATTGCGTAAGTAGTTAATAGTTTTGGCGGCTGTATGGGCGGTTGCACCGTCCTGTTGAAAATATCCAAAACGTAGTTCGTCGTCAAGTAATTGCTCCACAAATGGATTTAAAATATTGTCTCTATACCGCTGTGCTGTAACTGTGTCATGGAAAAAAATATCACCAACAATTCTTCTTCGGGAAACAGCTAACCAGACACCAATTTTTTGAGGGTGCAATGTGGACTTTACAAAAAAATGGGGATTTTCACTACTCCACATGCGTGTATTCTGAGAATTCACATAACCGGAGAGGTGGAACCAGGCTTCATCCGAAAAAATGTCAGGTCTAATAAATCATTTTTTTCCAATAAATTTTGGGTAAACCATTAAGAGTAATTCCTGTGTCTTTCAAAATCTGCGGCTTGTATTTCTTGGAATACTTGCACTTTATAAGGAAATAAATTTAGCTGCTTCTTAAGAATAGTCCTGCATGTTCCATAATATCTTCCCACTTCTTGGGACAGGCGTCTTATACAATTTGTTGGCGTATTTTGCATTATTTCACGAACGTTTGCAACAAGTTCTTCTGTTCTTACAGATGGTCTTCCTGCTTCTATTTTGTGTTGTATAGAACCTCTTTCCCTAAACACAGCCACAGTTGTTTTCAGGCAATGATAAACATTCCCAGCAATAAAAGCAACGTTAGGAAAATGTTCGTGAAATTCGTCCATTCACAAACCCGGATTGTATTGCCACTCACCATTTACTCTAACCCCGTTTAGAAAATACGCTTCAGCCACGGATGTTCTGTGCTGTTTCGTAAAGCCCATTTTGTCAATTGTTCAAGAAATTGGAAAAATTAGCGATGAATCAAATTACTTGTAACGACTGTCAAAGATGACGGAATAACTGATTGATTGTTAATTCAGGTAGTTACTGACACCCAACAGGTATTAAGCTCTACGGCTAAGCATTACGTCCTTAGATGCAAGGCCCTCTTTGATGCAAATGATTTTTGCTCGCATTAATATATTATCATTTTTTTTAGCAGCTCGTCAAGAAAAATACTTTTGCTTTGCTTTAGTGCAATTAGTTTGGCATAAACCCGTATATTTTTTGTAATTTCTCTTTCAACGTTTATTTCGACGTCTTTTCCACGTTCTCGGTTAAAGCCTAACGAGTTTTTGGCCCCGTTTTATGCGCATTCCTTTCAACGACCGGATGCTGTGTAAAAAGAGCCGAGAGAAATTAGACTCAAAATAGTTTTTCTCAAGGAAAGTCATTATTTAGTCAAAAGTGATGCCTTTGTTAACTTTGTTTGTTTAGGACTTTTTAGTTTTATTGACTTAGCAGGAAACTTGCTTTGTGTAGGCTTTAGGAGTGCTATATACTTATATTCTTTTGTTCGACAATTGGACGATCGAAATATAAAGCAGAGTTATATTTTTATTTAAAATTGAAGCCCATTTTTACATGATGCGGGTCGCAAAGTTATGTAAGTAACTTTAATATAGGATTAGATAAATAATGGTAACTTTCTAGCAAAACGGGTTTTCTAAATCAGTGCAACTGTTTTAGAGTCTATTGATAGATATCAATATACAGACTGTCCGCGGCTAGGGTTTACAATAGCACAAACGGATGAAAAATTTCATTTTTCGGGAAAAAGTCATTTCTGATAAAATTTTGCTTGTAAAAAAAAATGTAATTCACGAAGAGAAAATTTTGATTTTTTATACATGGTTCGCAAAAACTTCAAAAACATTATTCTTCTCCAAGAGTAAACTACCTTTATTTTTAATTTTTACCAAAATGCCAATTAGAAAATTAATTTAAATTTCTCCCAAATAACTTCAGGTTATGTTACTTATTTTAAGAGCAAACGCTAGTGACGCAATCGCCATTTCATTTTCTTATCAATATTTCGTTTATTTTTCGATTTCTCCAAAAAGCAGCAGTTTGCAATTAAAAAAAAAATAATTGATAAATTAGTAAAAGCATAAAACGAAATTTTGTTAAATTTGGGCATTTTTCTTTTTCTGCTTTTATTAATTCATAAATCCAACCTTTTTCAACGTTGAACTGTATGTAATTGTACTCCAAAGAGGAGTACCTATTTGGCTAATTTTTGGATACGAGAAAGCAGTAACGGAATATTAATAATAATAATAACAATAAAGATACTTATAGTCGGATCGATACGATAAGCCTAAACAAAGTTATGCCAGACGAAAGGAGTGGGCCATGCCGTAGGCAGCGCCCTCTACTGGTTACACAAAAACTATGGATAATTTTAAATTCCTTACCTCAAAAAAACCCCAAATCTTTAATTTTGTGCTGCTATGTCGTTTCGTTAAGAAATAATCGCAAAAAAAACGAAAACGTTGGCGTTTGTAATTTAAATCCGAGATTTAAAATAAATCTACGATTTTTTTAATTTTTAGAGGTGAATGGAAATTTTGCTGCCCAATATTTTCAAAACACATCAAATTCTAATTGACTACTTCAATCTTGCCTCATACGTAAAGCAAAGTAATAAAATTTATTTTAAATCTCGGATTTAAATTACAAACGTTATTCTAAATAAGTTTTCTAATTAGCATTTTGGTTAAAAATGAAAAATAAAGGTAGTTTATTCTTGGAGAAAAATCATGGTTTTTAAGTTTTTGCGAACCCTGTATAAAAAATCAAAATTTTCTCTTCGTGAATTGCATTTTTTTTTACAAGCAAAACTTTTTATCAAGAATGACTTTTTCCCGAAAAATGAAATTTTTCATCTATTTGTGCTATTGGAAACATTATCCGCGGACAGTCTGTATTTAGTGTGGTCGATTAAGAAGTGTGCAACAAATGGGAATTTTTTTTATTAGTTACCGAAATTTAAATATCGCCAAAAGTTAGTACGCGCGTCCGATAACTTGATTAGGAGTTAAGTAAGGCAGAATTATTTAAGATTTAAAATGAATTAAAAAATAATTTAAAATGATTTCCGTTGGTAAACCTACGATAGATATTTTATAAAAATGTCAGTTTCTTGCATCTGATTTTATTGTATAATTATAATAGTAGTTGTAGGCGATGGGAAAGTTAGCGCCAAGATAGCGATGACGTATTTAACAAAAAATCCTTCCAAAATTTTAAATGTTACTATAGGATAATTTAAACTTTTAAAAATTGTCAAATTTGGTTAAGGCAAACTGGAGTTATGAGTTTTTTTTCAAAAGAGGTTCCCCCTCCTCCCCACACAAAATTTTGCGAACAAAATGTATTATATCAAATTTGTACCATATATTTCAATAAATAAAATACTTAATTTTTGATATAACTTTATTTCCCACATTATCGATAATCTTTATAGGTTGAACGGCCCTCTAGCGTTAAATTATGAAACTTAAAAATAGTCTCCAAAAATTTCTCGTGGTCGATTTCATAATAAAATTTTAATTTCAAAACTTTGTGACCAATTGAGGACCAGAAGTAACAAAGGGGCTAAGTGCCAATTTGCTGAAAAATGAGATATTCCTATAGATAGGTGCTATGTGCCTTCGACTATATCCTATCAAACGGGCAAAGTGCCAGGACTTTAAATTTCGTAAACAATCAGACAGATAAATGGCGCTTTCTGCAAGTGCTAGGTCATTTCCACATCAAAGGGGTCAAGTGCCGTAGTACGCATTGTTGTGTTGTGCATTCATTTGGTTTATTTCCCACACGGCTGTACAATATTATAAAGTAAGCTTTAAAATGAATATAGAACGTCGCAAAAATGGATTGGGGAGATTAAGTGACGAACAGAGAAAACGCAAAAATGCAGGACAGTCCTATAATAGGAGAAATGGAAATTTAAAATTATAGTGAACCAGAACCATATTTATTTTGTGTAAACCCTAAAACGTTCTTTTTTTTATAGATAACATGTAAATGCAAATTTGGGTGCAAGTCGTTAAATTACGCAAATAGATTGGCTCTTTTTGAAAAATACTACGAGTGCAGGCCTGACGTCCGCGGAACATACATCATGGGTTTATTACAGTTGACCGACGTGAAGAGAAGAAGGCATGGCTCATATGAAGACGCTCGTGAAAGTCATCATCAAGCTACCATCCACTATAGCCTTCCAGATGGAGAGGGTAATATTGTAGTTGTTTGCAAATTTACGTTTATGAATACTTTCGATTTGACAAAAAAGCATTTGGAGACTATTATACAAAAGAAAAAAAGCGGTAAAGTAGTTTATAAAGATATGAGAACTCGTACAGCCCCTGGAAAATTTACACAGGATGACAAAAAACTTGTTACAGAGCACATAAATAGTATACCCTGAGAACAGTCTCATTATTCGCGCGCAAAAAGTGCAAAGGAATATATTAGTCCAGATTTAAATATTAACCGCCTGTATAAAGCGTTCAAGCAGAAATATCCCCACAGCTTGGTCACTTATAAGTTTTACAGAAATGTATTAAAAAATGACTTTCCAAATGTTTCATTTAGAGCTCCTAGAAGTGACACCTGTCGGAAATGTGACTCGCTAAATTGCGAAATAAAAGCGCAAGTTGAAAGAAGTAGGGCAGCAAAGGTGGAGTTGGACGTCCACCATCGAAAGGCAGAAGTAGCTACCATGCTAATGAAAAGGGACATTGCATCCTCGCAAGTACCAGGAAGCACCACTAGTGTGTTTTCAGTGGATTTAGAACAAGTCATGTTCGTACCTACATTGACCCATTCTGATATGTTTTACATGAGCCAACTTTCATGCTATAACTTAGGAATCAGTTTTGGGGATAACAAGAATTCATTTATGTGTTGCTGGCATGAAGGAGTGGCAGGACGTGGCGGTAACGAGATTGCGTCCTGCTTATTACGCGTCCTAAATATGGGCATTACAGGAAAAAGGAATGTTGTTATTTGGAGCGACAACTGTACCGCCCAAAATAAAACCAGAATGGTTGTATTTGTTTACGTATTTTTGATGAGTTGTGGACTCTTTGACACCATTGAACATAGGTATCTTGTCAGTGGTCATAGCTTCCTTCAGTGCGACAGAGATTTCGCCTTGATTGAGAAAAGAAAGCGTAAGTGCGCTCCGATTGTACCTGAGGACTTACACGATGTAATACTATCAAGTACACACACAGGCCGATTTGCAATAGTAGATATGTCACAGGAAAAATTTTTTGATGTACAAGCGGCAGCCGATAAGCTCTTAAATCTCAAACAAGTGAATATTAGCAAAGTTGTACGATTGAAGGTTAATTCCCAACAACCTGGTTTTTTGTTTACTGCTGAAGCTTTTTCTGAAGTAGCACAATGGAAAGCAACTCCGATACTTAAAAGAGGAAAAACCATGGAAGACCTAAAAAATATCTCAATTAACCAGCCACCACACGTAAATAAGGTTGGTGACAATAAGAAAAAACACCTAAAATCAATGATTCCGTATTTACAAGACAAGAAACACGAAGCATTCTACGTTGATTTAACTAAATAATATATTGGCACTTAGCCCGTTTCCCATTTTTTTGTTTTTAACTTTATTTAAATGTTCAAATTTTCATTTTTTTTTTGTTGTTTCTATCGTAGTATATTTACGCGTAACGCAAATAATATATATTAGATAATTATTTGGAAATAAAGTATGTTGTTTTGGTATGTGAAGGTTTTTTATTAGTTTCTCTATTTAACAATTTTGGCACTTAGCCCCTTTGTTACTTTCGCTCCTCAATTGTTCCCCAGATATGGCATTCTTATTTGGCCACATGTTAATATTAGAAAAATGTCTTATGTTTTGAAATATTTGCGAAATTCAAAAACTGTTTGTAGTAACCTTGCAAAAACCATTAGGTTTTAGACAATAAAAAAAATAATAATAAGTAAATTTCACAAATTTGCGTTAATTTGAGGAAAGCTATTTTTGAACCGAATATTTGACTTTGTATTTGGACATATTTTTTAATTCTAAACAAATTTTTTTGTAACGTTTAGGGTAGGTATTTTACTCATGATCGATTTTCATATTTTGTGCCTTACCCTGTATGCCTATTCTAAATAAACCTGATATGGTTCTCGGACATGCATCAACTTTTAACGATATTTTAAAACTTGAGTTTAGACGTGAAATTATTTTAAATTGTTTTATTGATAAAAAAATTTCTACTAAAGAAGCAGGTTATTTATATTAAAAATACAATTTAAAATTACTCGCAACATGAACACTGGAAATGAAAAAAATTCGGAAATACCAATACACGATAAAAAAAATATAAAACTTCTTTTAACTATAATAGTTCAATAATACAATATAGAATCTAATATAAAAAAAAAACTAAACTATTCGGCTTTTAAAAGTAATTCTTAAAAACACTTAGTGCGCTTGTACACAAACCGATATTTATCGGATGTCGGAATAGTAATTATCGGAGTGTCGTGGGTCTCTTGTACATTGCGTATGATTTTTATCGGAGGTTACGCCATTTTCGTTTATAAAGTGACAGTTGTATTAAACAATTTTATCAGCTAGTTTAGCGAATATGCGTGTATCATTAAAAAGAGAAAAAAAAAATGGTACTTTGTACTGGATGTACTTGCGAAAGCGTAGAAATAACAGACGCTTTAAGATTCATCCACTAATAACCGAACGATATTATGTGGAAGGTGCGTTTTATACAATGTTTTACAAACTACGAGAAGATGAGAAAAAATTCTTTAATTATGCAATAAATATGTACTAAAATAAATACTAAAATTTGCAGCACTAACACTTGCTTTTCGACAACTTTGACTTTGGCGCCAAGCAACTGGATATTTATCGGTCCGGTTTAGCAGACCGTCCGACAATGCAAAATGTCGGAGAGCTTTTTTGTCGGATCCGATAATATCGGACGTTCGTTTGCAACTTACTCATACAGTGTCACCATTAAAGTCCGCACCATATGGAACATTTTTTTATTAATAAGGTTAGTTAAAATTAAATATCAGCAATCGTTTTTGCTTCAAATTAGACTAAAAATTATATATTCAATTGTCACCATCTGTCATTCGGTATCTGTCAAAAATTACATTTTTGTCAAAAAATGCTGAAAAATGGCATTGTTTTACCGAATTTCAAAAAATGTTATTGGAAAAAGTTGATTCTAGTACAATTTAAGGCCTAAATAAAAAGTTTCAGATGTCTAGTGCAAAGTTGAATTTTCTGCCATTTTTTCAAAGTAACTTTTTTTTTATATAATGTAAGTTGGCTTAATGGCTTTTAAACTATTTGTTTATACCATACTTAATATTTTATTTAGTTTGTATGCTTATTTTTTTACTAGAATACCATTTTTTTTCGAAATATAAAATTAGAGGCAAAAAAAATTTACACGGGTGGTGCAAAGTTATCATAATTTAAAAATTTTAACAGATAGACGTCATATGTTCTATATTTTTGATAGTACATACACGTAAAAAGTTTAAAAACTAAAAATTATATTCCCAGATATCAGATTAGTTCAGAAATTTCAAATGACAAATTATATTATTTAATATTTCATAAAAATGTTATTTTATACTAAATATAACTTATTATAACTATCATTATTAGGAGGAAGGAATAAAAAGGAACGCTAATAATATTTTAAATAGGTAACACAAAAGCAATATAAATTGCACATTTCAGTGTAACGTCCATCTCGGTCTATACAAACTGTTAAAATTTTTAAATTATGATAACTTTGCACCACCCGTGTACATTTTTTTCGCCTCTAATTATATATTTCGAAAAAAAAAATGGTATTCTAGTGAAAAAATAATCATACAAACTAAATAAAATGTTAAGTATGGTATAAATAAATAGTTTAAAATCCATTAAGCCAACTTACATTATATATAAAAAAAAAGTTACTTTGAAAAAATGGCAAAAAATTCAACTTTGCGCTAGACATCTGAAACTTTGTATTTAGGCCTAAGATTGTACTAGAATCAACTTTTTCTAATCACATTTTTTTAAATTCGGTAAAACAATGCCATTTTTCAGCATTTTTTGACAAAAATGTCATTTTTGACAGATACCGAATGACAGATGGTGACAATTGAATATATAATTTTTAGTCTAATTTGAAGCAAAAACGATTGCTGATATTTAATTTTAACTAACCTCATTAATAAAAAAAAGTTCCATATGGTGCGGACTTTAATGGTGACACTGTATAAGACAATGTAATTTGAAAGTGTCCGACTCCGACATCTGATAATGATCGGTGTGTGTACGAATACCCTTGTTAGGGCATATTAAGCATTTTTTTATTTTAAAATTGTACGCACACGTGTTTCGGTCCTTGCGCGCCATTATCATAGGAGTACAAGACGATACTAAATTCTACGTGACATTACAAAGGTATTTATATCATGGTCATTATAAACATGTCAAAAAACTTAAAGTCTTGTTATCATTCCTATACAAGTCAATAAAAACAACTTACAGAAACACATAGTATCCAATTTTAAAATAGAAACTAAAAACAAACTTTTACAAAGTGGGGTCTACCAAGTAGAATGCGACAACTGCGAGGCCATCTACATTGGACAAACAGGTAGAAATTTTGACACCAGGCTCAAAGAACACAAAACATCTATTTGAAAAAAATAAATAAAACAGGTTTAGCTGATCACTGCATATTACACAATCCCTCAATCCCTAACAACATAAAACCCATATACATACACAATAAAAACAGAAAACTAACTTTACTAGAAACAATAGCTATCAAAAAAGCCATAAAAATAAATGTAATGTTGTTAATAATCAAACCGAAATACCTTCGGGCGCTTCCCTAATTCTTAATAGCACACCAATTTAATACTAAATATGTATCTGTACCACAGAATATTAACAACAGCAAGCAGAAGCGACAATACCTGTCGGTACCTTTGATATCGACTGGTCGTTTTTCAATAACCTTCACCACAGAAAATATAGCTACGCAACAGAACGATGGAGACGTGGCAACAAATCGCCCCCGAAAAAAGAAGCCGGCTGCCGGCAGCGGGCTTCCCTACAAGATTCAGGCGGTTTCTATGGGAAGATTTCCTAAGAGATGTCGTGCGTGCAAGTCCCACGTTGCCAAACGTACCGTTGTGTATTTAAATGTGAGGAAAAGTATTTTAATAAATCAAAGTACATCTTATAGAAAATGTAGAATTATAAAATTTAAAGGGCTGATTTTAAAGAGTGTATTAAATACCTAGGGGGGGTTTTTACCACAAAAAATGTTCTTATTATATAAAGTAGGTGTACCGCAGGCAATGCGGTGTAGGCGACATATGTGTTTGTCTATTATTAATGGGTACCTACTTCAATAATAACTATTAAGATTAATTTTTTAATAAGTCTTTGGAGGGGTTGGTTGTGATAAAAACGAATTTCTTGGTTCACTAAGTTTACCAATTATAAGTGAAACAAAACAAATATATTATAATATAGTACTTCCAAAATGTTTGTTTTTAAAAATATATTGAATATATAGATCATTAACGATAGGTAAGTAAAGTCAACTTTTTTATTTCTACGTTAAATGTATATACTTGCATATAACTTTTGTCAGTTTTGTTGAAATATAAGTATATAGGTAGGTGTACTTTAGGATTATTATTTAACGTCAAACTTATTGACCATTTTAAGTTTGTAAAAGCAAGCAAATTTTTTGCAGAATTTCCTACCAAATTGAATTACATAAACATCGATTTGTTAGTGCCTAAATTGTGTACAGGATAAAATTATGCAGTTTCTACATTTACTTTTTGCTTATAATATGATTTTCGAATTCGCGATCCGGCACTTTCCCTACTAAGCAGCTATCTTTTAAATCGTAGACAAAAAGTTGAAGTAAAACAAGAATTTAGTAGTTTACAGGAAATTAAGTATGGTGTACCGCAAAAGGGACAGTATTGGGTCCAATACTGTTCAACATTTATATAAATAATTTGTTAATTCAGAATTATACTGGTGAAGTAATATCTTTTGCGGATGACACAGTTTTGTTTGTTAAAAGTAACACATGGAAAGGAGTCGAACAAAAAATGAATTGTAATTTACAAAAAATTGTGCGGTGGTTGGATGATAATTTGTTAACCATCAATTTAAGTAAAACCAAGTATTTACCCTTTGCAAGTAATATCTCAGGCCTTCCGCAAAATGAGCAAATAAATGTCGACTTACCATTTAGAAAAGAAAAGATTTGGAACTTAGAAAAATCTGATTCTGTTAATTATTTAGGAATATTATTTGATAATCATTTAAAATGGAACAATCATATATAGCAACTTACTAAGAAACTTCGGTCCTTATTTTATCTGTTCAAACATATCAAAAAAATATCTGACATAAGTTGTATGCGAACAGTATATTTTGCTTTAGTGCAGTCTCTGTTAAGCTACGGAATAACTGCATCGGGAGGAGCTTACGAAAATACCCTTAAACCTTTGGAAGTTGCGCAAAAAAGAAATATTAAAACTATTTATGGTCTAACTATGAGATTCCCCACTGATCAGCTGTTCGAATTTACAAATTTTTTAGACGTTAGAAATATTTATTACAAAAATTCCCTACCATATTTAATTAGAACTAATTATTTTGACTTGCCACATACAACAAGCTATCAAACTAGGTTTCACCTTGATAATAAAAAATTGCCTAAAATGTCCACGTCGTTGGGACAAAGAAGTTTTTTTTTATATGTGGGATCCAGGTTATTTAACATTATTCCACAAAATCTTAAAAGTATAATTCGTCAAGTAAGATTTAAAACTGGATGAATGAAATGGCTTCTTGCTAATTCTCCAATAATTATCTAGAATCTAGAAGACAAAATTGCTCTAAGATTCTTTGCTCCTGTGCGTGCAATATTGATTTCGCTTATTTGCTTACTTTGCAATTTTTATATTTTTTAAATTAACGAAGTTAAAAAATAATATACTTAAAGTAAATAGATAGTTCCTTATCACAATTAAAGATATTAGTAAATAACTCATTATTATTATATTAAATTCTGTAGTATCTAAAAATATATCTATAAATTTTTTGATAAATTGATACTCAAAATCTTATGTATTAGATTTGGAGTACGCGCATTAGCTTAAGACAAACACACACAGATTAGCAGTCAAGCATCATGCTTTGCAAATCTGCTGATGTGTGCTCTTACTTTTCACACATTTTTTTGTTGATGATCGCAATTTTCAATATATTTGTTTATGTTATTTACTTATTGTTATTCATGTATTTATTGTTTAATGAAAATAAATATATTTTTGAATTGAATTTAAGGAGTGCCTATATAATATGGAGATTTCATTTATTATAAGTGTTAAATAGTTTTCACTATGTTTCACAGTGTTTCACTAGAAACATATTTCTAGTTTGTGGTGTTTACGTTTATGTTGTTTAGGAGCAAATCGTAAACATATAGAGAACTATATAATATGTTATATATGTGATGATACAAATGTGTATTTTACTTTTATATTAAAAAAATTATGAATCGTTTATATTTTACTTAATTGTTTACATTCCTCCTCGTCAGTAAGGCTGAACAGGTACTATATTTTTACATGGGAAAAACTAATTTCAATTATTCTGACCAATATAATAATTACTAAGGTAAGAGATTAAAAAGGTTATATGGTAGTTTTATTATTTTAACAATGTATGAAATGGGACGGCTTAAGTTAACAAAATATTTAAAAGCCATATTTTTGTATACTCAGTAATTATCGAATGTAATATCTAGGTACCACAAGATGTTTCGGAATTACCAAATAATATTTTTGGAGGAGTGGTGTTGCTGATGGTAACTCGTTGAGTGCCAGGTAAAAGTATTAGGTAATCCCAAAACATCGAGTGGTATTCAAAAGATTATATAACGAACCATAATTTGAATAATTATTCATTTTTATTATTATTGATAACAAAGTTACAATTATTATAATAAATATTATTTACTCCAGTGCGATTTTTCTGTATTTTTTGGCCTCAAATTCACTTCGGACAACGAAACACTTCCAAATCTCGTTTGGTTTGACATTTTTTTTAAAAATTTTGTCACAATTAAATATTTGATAATGTGTTACCATGACAGTAACAATCGTTCCACCAAAAGCGATAATCCCAAAGGCTTATCACTTATCATAAGCCTCTCGAGCTATATGGGAATTATGTACCGGGTGGTCAAATAAGCGAGGACGTCAGCTTTATCTCGGAAACCATTAATCGTACAACTTTCGGAAAGATTTTTTTATGAGTAAAGTGGTCAAGAGAAATTGCTGGAAATTACTTTTAAGTTCCTCATTTCGCCGCAAGGGGGCTCAATCAAAAATTGTTTTTTTAAATTCTACATTTCTCCAAAAATTCCCGTATTAAGGTATAACTCTGATTACATTGTTCGAAAGCCTAGACAATTCTGCATCATTTTGGTTTAAGGCTCATTGGCGTACCGACCTTGATAAGAGTGGGAGAAGCTATTAAAAGTGTAAACATTAAAATCGCTGTAACTTCTAAACGACTTATCCGATTTTACTAAATTTAAGCTTGTTTGGAAGGGGAATATACTGCTGTAATTTTGTATTTGGGGAGCACTGAAATAGCTAAAACGGATGCTGGGAAAAATGTATCAGATATTTTGGTAGATGCAGTTCCAGTTGGGGTACAACCTGTTGCAAAATGTAGTGGTATAACTAAAGATAACTTGGTACAAGTTGCTTGTGCAGATTCGACCGTGTCAGATTGCGTCTCAGAAAGTGATAATGTTTCTTGTGATCTTCCGGAACTCGGCCTGAATACATTAAACAGTAAGGAGGATGACTATGATAAAAATATTGAACAATCCATAACAGTTGACTTTAATTGCCGTATCCAACAGTACAATGTTCTATATATTCTTCTATAAAATTGCTAGAGGGCGCAATTTGTAATAATAACAGTTTTTTCGATTTTATCCCGAAAATTCAAATCATACGGTATAACTATGACATCATAATCGAAAAGTAGATGAAATTTGCAACAAAAGATGTGAAGACCGCAGTTCGATATCTTTATTCGTTTCAGAGTTATTGCCAAAACAATAATGTTTAATACAAATTGCGCCCTATAACAATTTTATTAGAAACTATCGTGTACCATTAGATACGGCAATTGAAGGTGCTTCCAAACAAGCTTAAATTTAGTAAAATCGGATAAGTCGTTTAGAAGTTACAGCGATTTTAATCTTTACACTTTCAATAGCTTCTCCCACTCTTATCAAGTAAAATTGTAAACATTAAAATCGCTGTAACTTCTAAACGACTTAACCGATTTTAGTAAATTTAAGCTTGTTTGGAAGAAAAAGGTAAGTATCTTCAATTGTCGTATCCAATGGTACAAGATAGTTTCTAATAAACTAATAAAATTGCTAGAGGGCGCAATTTGTATTGAAAATTATTGTTTTGGCAATAACTCTGAAACGAACAAAGATATCGAACTGCGGTCTTTACATCTTTGGTTGCAAATTTCATCTACTTTTCGATTATGATGTCATAGTTATACCGTATAATTTGAATTTTCGGGATAAAATCGAAAAAACTGTTATTATTACAAATTGCGCCCTCTAGCAATTTTATTAAACACTATCGTGTACTGTTGGATACAACAATTGAAGATACTTGTTTTCCCCTTCCAAACAAGCTTAAATCTAGCAAAATCGGATGTCGTTTAGAAGTTACAGCGATTTAAATGTTTACACTTTCAATAGCTTCTCCCACTCTTATCAAGGTCGATACGCCAATGAGCCTTAAACCAAAATGATGCAGAATTGTCTAAGCTTTCCAAAGATGTAATCAGAGTTATACCGTAATATGGGAATTTTCGGAGAAATTTAGAATTTAAAAAAACAATTTTTAATTGTGCCCCCTTGCGGCGAAATGAGGAACTTAAAAGTAATTTCCAGCAATTTCTCTTGACCACTTTACTTATAAAAAATATTTCCGAAAGTTGTGTAACAAACCCGAATAATGGTTTCCGAGATAAAGCCTACGTCCTCGCTTATTTCACCAACTGGTACATTGAGTTGTATAATCAGTAAAATAATTAAACTACAATTTAAAGTTGCGTTCTAGAACAAGGAAGTTCATTATTTTGGAAAATTAATGTTCATTGAAGTAAATATAAAATAAAAAACCTACTGGAACTGCATAAAACGGAAAGTTTGTGTGTGTCAAACTATTATATAAATTTTAGACTTTTCACCGATAACGATTGAACGTTGCATTTGTGAGAATTTTAATATTTTATATAGGTACCTATAAAGCTGACTGAATTATTTCCATGTTCAGTAAATAGATCCAATCTCTTATAATTACAATCCTTAAAGTTGCCACGTTAGTGAAAAAATGTCGGACATTAATGTAACAGTATAAGGCCACCTAATTTCAAGAGCCAAAATATTTCTCATTACGGATCTCCTTTAAATTTGTGGTATTTTAATAATGACATTAGGAAAGCCTTAAATTGAATATTCCTCCAAGTTTAAAATAAATACATGTTATGGGTATTTTGAAAGATTGAAAGGTAGTTATTTACAGTTTAACTGACTATTTTAAAAATATTATCTAGGTATAATGTCTCTTTGCCCTTAAACAATAACATTTTATTTTAGAGATTGCAGGTTTAAAATTAAGATTTTTTAAATCTTAGTTTTTAAGTCTTAGTTACCGCTTTACTTGAATTGCGAATTCGAACGCATAAAAAGTGCTGGTGATATTTTATTTCTGGGTATTTATCTATATTATAGATATACAGGGTGTCCGCTAATTAATGGTATACCGAAAAACCACAGACTCATTACGTAAAAATATTATCATTTAATCAAACTTAATTATCTACATCCGAAAGTTGATATTGACTGAGATACAGGGTTAAAAAGTTAAAACTTAATTTTTGATTGTGTCCAATAGCTTTGAGAAAAACGTATTTTCACAAAATTTTGCAATTAAGTTTTTTTTAGAACGAGAAGTTTATTTGAGTGTGAAATTTTAATGTACAAAGTAGGTGGCGCTGTTTGCGGTATTTTTCGCACATTTATTAGGTCATAACTTTTTTGTGCCTCAGTGTATTTAAGTTTTTAATGAAAATAATACTTTACAGAGTTACCGTTTCAGAGATATTTGCATTTAAATTATTCAGTGTACTAGCTCAGGCAAGTAAAATATAATGTTGTTATTATCTTCATTAAAAACTTAAATACACTGAGACACAAAAAAGTTATGACCTAATAAATGTGCGAAAAATACCGCAGAGAGCGCCCCCTACATTGTACATTAAAATTTCATACAAAAATTAATTTCTCGACCTAAAAAAACCCTTAATGCAAAATTTTTGAAAAAACGTCAGTTTTTCTTAAGTTATTGGAGAAAAACGAAAATAAAGTTTTCTTTAACCTACCTCAGTTAAAATCAACTTTCGGATATATGTATGTATGAATAAATCCTAATATTTTTACATAAGGAGTCTGTGGTTTTTCTATGTACCATTAATTAGCAGACACCCCCGTATATAATAATAACTTAATAATTTTTGGTAGTAGGTAATTTCGCAGTCTGTAAGATCAAGGAGCCTTAATTGATTTGGTTGATTTTAATTTATAGAGGTGGCTTTCGCATAAAATGTATGTTTTTGTTGTAGCGGGGGCGAACCTTGGTTTGTCTAAAAGAGGGTAAAAGGTAAACCTCTCTGATCTACCACTTTAGCCGCCGGAAAAAACGCCGATAGGAAGCGGCATTCCGGCAAAACGTTTGAAGTCTCTCCGACATTATTAGCGGCAAGGTTTTAAACTCTCATTATGAAGCAATGCCAAAATTAGAGACCAACCGAAGGTTCGGTTTCGGCTAGTTTCGGCCAAAAAATCTAGTTTCGGTGACAGTTTCGGTTTCGGCCACAAATCGGCCGAACCTTCGGCCGCGCCGAAACTCAGTGTTCGTGAATTGTCGCGAACCGTTCGCCTAAATTAGGGTGAGTTCGTAGGCAGTGTTGTCTATATAAATAATGTTTTTTCGCTGTTGACCTTTTTTTTTAGGTGGGAAAAGTTCAATCCGTTCCCAAGATCGATCTCGTCCTATATAAAATAAATTAGATTTTAGTATACAATAAAATTTTTAACATGTATAAAAGTTTCGGTTTCAGTCGAAACTGAGACCAAGGCTGAAGGTTCGGTTTCGGTTTGGGCTGAAAATCTTGTTTCGGTCGGACACTAGCCAAAATAAAAAAAATTATTTATTTTTACAGGGACAAAATAAAATGCTGTGATTTTAAATAACTAAATTCATAAATTAGAAAACTCGTCATTAAAATCTTTTAAATAAACCACTGTTTTTCGTAATTAAAAAAGAACTTCTACAAAATATTTTATGTTGGTTAACATAACTTTTTACACTATATACAGGGTCTGTTGAGATTAAGTGGTGGTACTAAGAGAAATAATTATGAAACTCAGGTAAAATGTAAAATACTTTATTACGAACAAAAACGAATGGTTACAAAGATCGGGCTTGTGAATTATTGTGATAGACAATAATTGAACTCTAACTTACTGTTCTTTCTTAAAACAAACAGAAAGAACCCTTGACAAATATTACGTCTCGAATTACGCCATGAAAATGGAAAATGGAACCGCCATCGTCGAAACATAAACAAATCGGTTCGACATTCAGATAAACCATAAACAGAATAAGCTCTTAGTCAGCGTTACTTTTATATTTCAACAGGGTCGCTAATAATCGATGTCGATTATTTTTTAAAGATAGTTAAAACGAAAAGTGTAAAAAACAAAAGTTTGATCGGTTTTTAGTCTATTAAAATAACAAAAATAAAATAAAAAAGTTATTCCAATTTAAAAAATTGCCAAATACCCACCTTTGCCCAGCACTTTATTTGTCGCTCGATAGTCGATATACATTTTTAGTTGTTTACCCTGAATCTACTAGACTCTGATCACAGAATACCCATATAACGCGCTGGTATAGCAGAATCAAATTACTTATAACAGGTTTGAAGCAGTGTTAATTCCTAATCCATATACAAAATTTTAGCATTCTCCGTCATCTAGGGACCCCCAAAACATCGACATCTCATAATGTAAAAAAAATTTGCGACCTTTATTAGTTGCTTATTATTTGACCACTTGTCTTGGCTGAGCTGACCTAAACTGACTACCTTGCCGTTTTATTTGACCAAGTAAGTCAGATTATCTCAGTCAAATTTCCTCCCCCCTTACCTACGCTAAGGTTACCGGATTTGTGACTGAGATCGTTCCTTATGGCTGATTTATGTGTCAACACTGTCAACTTGTCAATGGTTGTTTTATTTGCAATTTAGTCAAGAAATTTCTTTTAGTTAGCTCAGCCAAGACAACTGGTCAAATAATAAGCAACTATTATTATTATTATTATTATTATTATTATTATTATTATTATTATTACTATATTATGTGACCCTTTCTGTTATATTATATGTAAGTACATTTTTATTTTTATTTTGATAGGTCTGTCATTCAATAAACCGCATTATGATATAAAATAATAAATAAACTTGCGAAAATCCAAGTAAGTGTAAATCGAATTGCAAGAGTGTATCTGAACGGCAACATCACCAAATAAATTCTTTCTCAGAACAGCGCGAAATCGGCGAAATACGATAAATGCTTGTACTGTTACTCGCAGCGCCACCTCGAACCTTTCGAGTAACCATTCGCGGCCGTTTTCGTTTGTCGCCTGTCTTCCTATTCTCATCAGCGTTCTGTTGCGTAGCTATATTTTCTGTGCCTTCACACAACGATAACGGTCGATCCACAACTTAATACTCCGAGAAAACTTGCTTATTTTCTACACTGAACGACATTACTTTTTAGTACAGGTGCAAATGTTATAACTTGATTTATTTTTCAAATATAAAAACTTAAAAAAAGTTGTAAATTTGCTAGTCTTGGGAATTAAGAATATTATTGAAGTAAAAAATGAAAAAAATTATTATATTAAAAAACTTTTAAATTTCTAACGCTTTTACAGATTTGTTTGAGTTTCCTTCGATTTGTGACGGGCAAAAATATGTACTTATATATTATAAACATGTTATAACATAAATTATAGAACACTATTAGGTACGTCAAAATATATCGTGACTAGGTATAATTTATCAAATGTCAGTGTGATGACATTCCAATCATTCCATACCGCGGTAAACGTCGGTCTCTTTGAGACTGTTTACCGCCGTATGGAATGTCATCACACTGACTTTGGAATAACAATATACGTAGATATGGGGTGGCGTGAGATAAATATCATTTTATTAAAACGTCAGTAATTTGTTACAGTTTTTTGCGCTTTAAAAACTACAGTGACGGTTTTGACAATTGCTTTAGTGTCATAGTTACTTACCCATGGATAAAAAAAAATATGGTCCTCCGGGGATTAAAAAAAAGTTAATTCACCCTGAATAAGTAAAAAGCTGTTGTAAAAAAACAAAAATTTTATTCAGAAATACATGTTAATTCTGAAATTACTAGAGGAATAATAATTACATATTGTTTTACATTTGCCTATTTAAAAAAACTTATATATTTGATAAAATTCGTAGCTTTCGTATAACTTTTTAACTTCTGCATGTCCCTAAACAAAAAAGAGCATAGGCAAAACTAGTAAATATTGCGCTGTATACGAGGGAGAGGTGAAAACGTTAAATTCACTCAAGAATAAAGTGCCCTTATTTTTCACTGTAGAAAATTTTGTTATAAGGAAATGTTGTTTGCACTTAAAAGTTATCCATATATACTAAATTTCAGCTCGGTACCACAAAAAAAGTGTTTTTACTTTTTTTTACGCACCTCGTATAACGAATCGATAGAAGCTATGCAACCTATAAATTCAATTTTTTAACACCTCTTGGGCAATTAGACACATAACTTACTTAAATTTGTTTAAATACGCGAGAACTGGACGTTTAATAAAATAACGTCAAAAATAATTCAACTTTTCTGGTGTTTAAACCCTTACAATAAAATTCGTTTTCATTTAAATCTAGTAGCCATGAAAATATTTATATTTGTGCTACCGAGCTAAAATTTGGTACCTAAATTTGGATAAGTTTTAAGTGCAAACAACATTTCCTAATAAAAAAAAAATTCCACAGTGAAAAATAAGGGCAATTTATTCTTGAGTGAATTTAACGTTTTCACCTCTTCCTCGTATACGGCGCAATATTTACTAGTTTTGTCTATGCTCTTTTTTGCTTAAGGACATGCGGAACTTTTCAACCGCCAAAAAAATTTGGTAAGTTTTTAAATAAAAAAAAAACCCCTTGGTGCGAACTTTCTGCCGGTCACTGTATAAAGCATACAAACCTGACAATATAATAATTTTTTTGGGAGGCTCTCCTAATGAAGGAATAATTTCTTCAGGCATTTCTTCACATGTTGGCGAAAGGTTAGAAAACTTTTTGGGTACTGCTTGCGGAAATAAGGTTTTTTTAATAGTTGCACTTCTTGAAAAATATTTTTCTTCGAAATGGTTTTCACAAAGCCGATAGTTTTTGTGTGCATTTATAATCTTTGGCAATAAATCTGGCCTACTGCAGGCGCCTATCCACAATTTTGCACTATAACAAAATATTGTATTTAAAGCAACATAATATCCATTATTTCTACCCCTTTTGAAATAAATCTACCCAAAAACTATTTTAAGCAGACCTTTACAACTTATATCTTATTATTTTATTTTATCATATCAACCATTATTCGCGATTAAACATAAAAACATAAGGAAACTAATAAGCTCCATCTTTATTTATCAAGTCTGTTAAAAATATGTACCTTACATCCCAAAAAACTTTAAGATTAAAAATTTTAAATCTATTATCCATATTATAATTAATTGATTATCATAATAATTACCGTTCGTACTCCTTTGGAAAACTAAATAAACTTAATCCTTGGCCGGTTTTGACTGAACAATACGGGTAGGCACAATAATATCCAGACCTTTTACAACACAGAACGAAAAGAAAATAATATCACAATTAGCTAGGCGCAACGTCAGCTCGCGGACTAAACACAATTTAGACGAGCACATGTTTTTTATCGATACACAACATCTTTGCGACATGCGCGTACCAAAACAGGACCCGCAAAACGCCGAGCTGTCGCTTCTCGTTGGCTGTGTGTTCTCTGTCTGTACCTTTAAAAGTTAGGAAAACCCACAGTTGACCATTCAATCTTCTAATTTTAATTTTATGACATGTTTATAAATACCTTTGTAATGTGACGTAGAATTTAGTACCTTCTCGTACTCCTTTGACAATAGCCCGCAAGGGCCGAAACACGTGTCAGGAAACGGATAAAATTTGTGAAACATAAGAAGTAGTTATTATCGTTTCTTCCTGTGCAATTATGATATTGTTCGGTAATCAGTAATAGAGTTTCCCAATAGAGTATTTTCCACTGGATGCATAAATATTAAATCAGATTTAAATTTTCCATAAAATAATTGTTCGGACCTAGACATTCAATTTTATTCCGAAATTTATAAAATTCAATCCCGATAAATTTTTCCGGTTCTGGTTAAATACAACGGAGCGGTTAATTTATTTTGCAGTTTTTCCTCTTAAAATCATATTAAATTCTCTGCACTATTTATTATTTTGATTAAATTATTTTTAAATCGGAGCCCCAATGCATTTATTGAAAAATACAGGGTGGAATCTTTAACTGGGATAAATTCAGTTTTAGAAAGCCTCTTTATTTGCTGGAAAAATACAGAACAACGGCTGCGTTTATTTTTAGTTTGGCATACTTTTTTTGTGTTTTCTTGTTTGGGGTAGAAACCGCCCAGCTTTTTTTGTGTTTTCTTGTTGGGGTAGAAACCGCCCAGCTTTTTTTTTCAAACGAAAAAGTATGTATTATGATAGCTTGTTGGAAAGGGCATAAGGGAAACACGACCCACTATTTACAATTACATTTCGGTAAAAGCCACAAAATAAAAACTGGCCAGTTTAGCAACAATTCGTCGTTAATTTGACTAAGTGGCATATATCACTTTTGTTAACTTTCCAGGAGAGCGTTTTAAAGATTTTAGTTTATTTGACTTGCTCGTAATTCTGGAACTAAAACGCATATAATAGCCAGCTTAGATATATCGATGAGTCCTTTGAACACTTTAGCAAAGGTATCTATGAAGATGTAATATTACTATCTACAGAAGAGATATGGCAAAAAAAATATATACGCCATTCTGTAAAAATTTTTTTATTGCATTTTGATAAACGCCTATTGCATTTACCAATATACGCCTATTAGTAAAATAATTTATTGCCCAATTTTTATATAGGCCGGTATATTTCTTAAGCATTTATCATACATTATTATACATTAAGACTACTGGTTTTAATATTTTTAAACCATTTAAATCCTTGCCACTTGAATGACCAATTTCTTCTTTAATTTTCTTACTTATTATCTCTTTAAAAGGAATTAGCGGTAACTCATCTTCTGAATCGTAATAATTTATACTTTCGACTGTCACAGCTGTTCCATAGTACCATTTTTTTTATATAACATTTCACCCTGACTCCCTTCTTGTAAAGTCTTATCTAACACTACCAACTCATTGAAATTGACTACATTTTGTGTCCCATTCCTCCACTTAACGAGTATCTACATCCATTTTTTTACCAATAAAGTCAATATATACCTACTGTGCAATAGAACACCAAAACAATGAAATTTTGTCACGTTAATTTAAAATAACGGCTAATTTTGAGGTTAAAACCTTATTGGCATACGTCCTCAAACAGGCGGATATAGGCATATACGTCTCATAAAGTACAATGTTACCATTTGACGTAGGTTTACTGATAGACGTATACCATATGCCCGTTAGCGAAAGCGATCCTAGCGCTTATTAGTCGTACGCCTAAACGAAAAAACGGAATAACTTTTAAACCGTTGGGAATTGAAATACGCCACTTAGCGAGCGCATGCCCCATGTCAATTCACATATCGATGGTCTCAAATCAATACCTCGTAAGTCCGAAATTGGCCATTTTAGGATTTTGACGCCTTATTCTTGCTTAGACATATAGGCGTCATCTGTTAAAAAGTATTAGAACTACAAAAATCCGTTACCTCGGAAATGGCGCGAAATCAATACCAGGTAACTCAAAATCCATAAATGTCAATTCAATAACTCGCAAGTCGTCATCTTGTTAGGTTATTTTCGGCTTGAATACAATAGTGGTGATGTTTTGTTGAATTTTATTAGTGTAATAGGGTAAAGTTGGTAGAGATGCCCCAGTGGTAGAGATGGCCTACCTTTATAACTTGAAAACATTTACATATACGATCGTTTGGTTTGTCCAAACCCAATCAGTTTTTTATGCTAAAGCCCGAAAAGTGGTGTAGCTGCTCACAATTGTCTGGTTTTGACAAAGTTTTGTGATAGTTTTTTTGAGGTAGGTGCAAATTTTTATACATGATTACGCTATATAGGTTGTAAAATCATTAATATGATTTTATTTAATTTGCAATTTGGTCAAACAATTGTGGAATGCATGTGCTACAATATTCTAACCTCAAAATACATGTACCTGTATATTTATACAAAATACATGGTGAGGCATCTTATACCATCTTTTGGTATAGATGCCCCAGTCAAAGTGGGTAGAGATGGCCTGTTAATATTGCGGGATGTGGAGAGAAATATTCCTAAACCACCAGAAAAGATGACTGGGTAAAATGTATACACTGCGAGCAATGGTATCACGATGGATGCAGCAAATTTGTTATTTTTTGCTATCCCTGTGGAAGAGTAGCTAGAGTCGATTCACTCAGTAAACCTGCAAGATGGCCGACATGTCATATGACAAAAGTCATATTCCAGCTAAATAAAGTGAATTTTTGCATTTTCAATGACTTTTGTCATATGACATGTCGGCCATCTTGCAGGTTTACTGAGCGAATCGACTTTACTAAAAAGAAGACCTAACTTATTTTGTATCCGCGCACATAGGCCATCACTACCACCCTGTGTGGGGCATCTTACCCAACCCCTAAGGGAGAGATGGCCAATTACAAAAATTTTTCTTTATGCATTATTGTGAAATAAAACTTGTTTTTTTTGCATCTTATTATAAATATCGTAACTGAATAAAGTTTCAATTACTGAAAAGCATGCTCATTTTTTTTATTATTTATTTTTATAAAATTTAGGCCAGGTTAAGAAAAAGTGGGGCATCTCTACCAACTTTACCCTAATACAATATTTTTGTCAAAGACTGTGGAAGTAAAACGAAATTCTTAAATGTATAAAAAAATTAATTTAAAGTTTTCATAATTTAAATTGATATTCGATTTTCTCAAATCAATACCTCGTAAGTCCGGAATTCAACTCCTTTACTTTCGTTAGAACTTAAAATATCAGCAACTCTTTCTAAACATCCCATTTTAGATATTTGTATAGAACATAGACGTATTCATTTAGCTGTTTTCCTCTGTTAATTTATCATTTTTAGTATAACTACGAAGTTTTTTGTCTCTCCTGAAAAATTACAGCTTTTGACTTACGTGGTATTGATTTGAGGCCATCGATAATACTACCGTAAAAATCGAAATATCGCATTTTTGCATATACGCTACTTAGTTAAATTAACGACGAATTGATACTACAATTTGGGGGTTGCTAGTGCAGACTGTTTAAAGAAAGGAAACATGTTATTGATAAGATTATTTATTTACTTGATGCCGTATTCCAAAGGTCACTTTATTTTCGGTTTAGAAGAAGTGAATACTTATCAATTGTGTTAAATAAATGGTAAAAAAATATAAAATAATAATTTTACACTTTCCACAGATTTTTATTTTGACTCGACATGTTTCGCAACACAGTTGCTTCTTCAAAGGAGTACCTACTTAAAAATGGTATTTTAAAAGTTATAACTTAGGTGTAACAATAAAATTGCAGGTAATTTTCAGGTTGTTTAAATTGTTGGAAAAACCAATAATAATTTTTACAGATTAATTAAAGGGATTCAAAAGAGGTGATCAGTTTAAATCCAATTGATCATTAAGAAGAGTATTATTATTTTTAAGCCTATTTATTTATCAGGATTCAAGCAAATTTAATTTTGTACTTTTGTTTTCAATGTGCAAGATATCGTACATTATCGTACATTATGATTAAATGTATGATTTGTTTTCTAACATAGGGTTAGAATAGTTAGAATCTGTTTTGTGTTTTTCGAAGTTTCGACCTGTTTGTCCGATATAAACTTTAGAGCAATTATTACATTTTAATTTGTAAACACCAGATTTATTTCCTTTGTTCAATTTACTTTTATTATTTTTAATGTGTTTCCCTAAAGTATTGTTAGTTTTGAAAGCTATATTAATATTCAAGTTTTTTAAAAAGTTTTTTATTTTAGTGCTAATAATATAACCTATGTGAGAAATAACTCGGAAATAACGTTATAATATTTTTTATTATTGTTTGCTGTTAGAAAAACTGAGCTTACAGCCTTTTTGTGTAATTTTTTATTTAGTATTTTATCTATTGTTATAGCGGAATAACCATTATTTACTGCAATTTGCTTAATAATATTTAATTCAGTTTGAAAATTAGTTTTGTTTAAAGGTAATGTTACTAGTCGATGTATCATACTAAAGAAAGAAGCTAATTTATGTTGTACTGGATGGCAAGATGTGTTATGTATAGTGTATATGCTATCAGTGTGAGTAGGTTTATGGTATATTGAAAAATCATGTTTATTTTCTGATTTTTTTATGGTTAGGTCTAAAAAGTTATTAATATTGATTTATTTTTCAATTGTAAATTTTATATTGTTATGTATAATATTTATGAATTCTAAAAACTGATCTAATTGCCTTTCAGTATCTATGATTTACACCTATGATTTCCACCAAGTAAAAGCCGAATCAATTCTATTGAATACTTATCTATTGCAGTATTTTGTGCTGTTACTTAGAAGTATTTTTGCCATACTAAAATAGGATATTTAACTGAATTACACAAAACTGAAATTTTATTTGGCGACACATCGCATACTCAAGCAGAAGTAGCAGTTTTATTTTACGAAACACACCCCGATCTACCACCAATTTCCCAAGGCACCATCAGCAAAATTGAAAGATTTTATCGTAAAGTGGGCAGCGTTAGAGACATACCAAGAATAAGGCAGCCTGGAGTAATGGATGAAAACACGCAAATAAACGTTTTACTTGCTCTTCAAGAAAATTCTATTACTCCAGTTCGGCAACTTGCAAGAAAAAATAACGTAAGCCATAGGTCTGCATTACTCTGCATTCAAGTTAGTGAAATCATGTCAAATGCGTCCTTATTAAATGTTAATATTATAAGAGTTACTGGAAGATAATTTGGACCGCCGTCTTTAGTTTTGTGAAGTGATGACGAATGCACGAATGTTGTAAATCGTGAAGCCAATAAACAGTAGTGTCAATATTGGTCCGCAGAAATGTTCGACAATATTTAAATAAAGTTTTAACAAACTGCTGGATAGAAAGAAGGAGGTATACTACCTCTATACCATTAAATGACCGCCAAGATCACCAGACCTTAACCTTTCTTCTAGATTTTTTTCTTTGGGGTCACCTAAAAACCAAAGTTTTCGTAACAAAGCCAGAAACTTTAGAGGAACTTAGGCAACGACTTATATATGAAATTCGCTAAATAATCCCGGATATGGTACATAATGTCAAAAATGAATTTAACTTTAGATTAGGCTTTTCTCAAGAAAACAATGGGTAACATTTCCAACCATTTTTACAATAAAACAAATTGCGTTTACATTACCGAAATGGAAAAATAAATAGTGGGTCTTATTCCCTTTTTTATACCCTTTCCAACGAGCTCATTATAATATACTTACCTTTACATTTTAAAAAAAATTGTGGGCGATTTTTACCCCCAAAAGAGGGGTACATTTCATGAAGACAGGAAGAAAGTAGGCCAAACTAAAAATAAACGCAGTCGTAGTTCTGTATTTTTTCAGCAAATAAAAAGGCTTTATAAAACTGAATTTATTCCATTTAAAAATTCTACCCTGGGTAAAGGCAGGTTTGATATGGCAAAATGAAATTGAAAATTTATTAATTTCATTATGTACCTACTATAAATTACTAACAAAAATTACTTTTTATTCAGTATGCCAATTTAATAAAATTTAGCCAATTTTTATGTTTCGTCATTTTTTAACTCGGGGATTGATAAAAGGGGTGTAGCCTATTTTGAGATAACATGTTTTAATAATTTCAGATAAGTTTCCAACGAAACCGTAAGAGTAAAAGATATATCAGTATAAACCTAATTGAGGATTACATTAGGCTTCAAAGATGGCTGCATTTGATCTACAAGTGATGTCAATGCTGTTCTCTTGGAGATGTTTGATTGGTTTTGCGATAATTCTGTAAACTTAAACGTAGACAAGACACAGATCATCAGATTTCATGCCGGACAAAAAACGAATGACAATGTTAATCTGCATATTAATGACAAACCCATATGCCAGGTTCAAAGTGCTAAGTTGCTTGGTCTGGATGAATGTTTAAATTGGACAGCTCATTATCAACACGTATTGGATAAACTTGATTCGTCATATTGTTTGTTAATAAATGTAAGAAGATCTGTCTTAGACACGAAATAATTACTAATGTTGTACTATGCATTATTATGTTGAGTCATGTTTGAGATATGGTCTGGTCTTTTGCGATACCTCTACCTTATGTAACAATATATTTATTAAACAAAATTTTTTTTTAAGTTGTATTGCTGGTGTGCCTAGATATTGTAACTGCAGGGGTCTATTTAAAAGGTATAATATCTTACCTCTTCCTTGTTTATATACACTGAGGACCTAAAGTCCGTCCTCCCCCCCCCCTCCCCCTCCTCTAACTTCTAAACCGTTCGGTATATTTTAATGAAATTTTGAACGATAATATTTGAGCAAGTCTTGCACTTTTTGACATACCAATGACAGCTTTAAATGTCAAGATGACAGCTGGGTCCGCTTTTGGAATATTTTTTTAAATGGAACACCCTGTATATTTTTACATTATTAAATTCCACATAAAATTATAATTATTTTTTATTAAATGCATTATTAGTCTATACTTCATAGTTTCCGAGATATTGACTCTCGAAAAGTGACATTTTTGAAATTTGACAGCTTATAACCTTCTAACAGTACGTCTTAGAGCAAAACGGCTTACATGTCCCTATCTTCAATTTTTATTATCTTCCCAAAAAATTAAATTCCGGTTAAACCGGATGTAACTCGAAAGCAGGAAATATAGTTGTTTCGGTTTAATTGGAAGTTGATTTTTTTGGGAAGATAATAAAAATTGAAGATAGGGACATGTAAGCCGTTTTGCTCTAAGACGCACTGTTAGAAGGTTATAAGCTGTCAAAGTTCAAAAATGTCACTTTTCGAGAGTCAATATCTCGGAAACTATGAAGTATAGACTAATAATGCATTTAATAAAAAATAATTATAATTTTATGTGGAATTTAAAAATGTAAAAATATACAGGGTGTTCCATTTAAAAAAATATTCCAAAAGCGGACCCAGCTGTCATCTTGACATTTAAAGCTGTCATTGGTATGTCAAAAAGTGCAAGACTTGCTCAAATATTATCGTTCAAAATTTCATTAAAATATACCGAACGGTTTAGAAGTTAGAGGGGGGGGGGGGACGGACTATAGGTCCTCACTGTATAATGGAATTGGCTGTAGTTGTTTTTGTAAGAAAACTGATTTTGTTAAAAACGGAGACCTACACAGTTTTAATAGGGACCAATTTAGTATTCAGCATTTTCGCGGTAACATAGCGCATAATTTTCCTAGAATTCTTGGTGCTAAAATTTTAAACGTACTGCCGGATGAAATAAAAAAGTGTGATAAAATAACAAATTAAAAAAAAAAGTTGAAAACATTTTTAATCTAAGTGTTGCTATACAGCTTGGATAAGTTTTTTGACTGTGTAAAATGACCAAGTAATTATGTCTGTATTTGTTATCATAATATGTTTTTTGTTGCTTATTTAATTGTTTTCTTGTACTTAATTAATAATAATAATAATAATAATAATAATAATAATAATAATAATAATAATAAAAGTTTATTCAAATATTTTTTTTACATTTAATGCTAATATATATATTTTTTGGATTAACTGTCAATTCCGAATCAGAAGTAAAATACTTGTATTGAGTTAAATATAATAATAAGTTAAATATAAATTTAAAGTTAAATAATAATATAATATTTATTGTAAAGAATATGTTTCATAATTCAGGCACAACTAGATTATAATATAAAACGAATATGACAATATTTTATTGGTATATTTTATATCACTTTAATATACGAAGATACAATACGTATCATCAGCAAAACTATGTAGTTTTGTTAGCTTTAGTAGTACTTTGACTATTCCCCTACAATAATTTTATATTGTCTTATGGGAAAATAAACGTTTGAATTTGAATTTGAATTTGAGTGGTGTTACAGAAATAAACTTCCTCTTAATCCTCTTAAATACAATGTATGGTTTTTTACCCCGAACAAACCCGAAAAAACCCGTATTTAATCCCATAATTCATAACTATAATATTGACGGTGTTGTACTTACAAGGCCTAATATTATTAAAGATCTAGGTGTTGTTTTTGATCTCAAGTTATCTTTTGTAAATCATATCGATAATGCGCGATCGCCAAGGCATCGAGATCATTGGGTCTCATAACCACTAACTGAAGGAGTTTCGGCAAGCTTCCACGCTTTGTGTCCTATCTATAGCATCCATTAGATCTATGCTTGAATATGCTTCTATTGTGTGGTGGAATCCATTTACTACACCCATATTTTAAGTTTGGATAGAGTAATTTTTAAAACCTGCGTCTTTCATTCTGGATGGGATGTGGCCTGGTGTTGTATATCCGCATAACGTGTTGTTTGGCAGATTTAATATTACCGAATTAGATGCCAGACGCTCATGTGATTCAGTTATTTTTTGTTCAAACTATTGCAAGGAGAGATTAATTGTATTGATCTCACTACCTATATAAACCTGAGGGTTCCCCGAGTTAAAACTAGAAGGCCCAACCTAACCAGATTCACTACCAGATCACGTTACAGCCTTATCGAACATACCATTGATACACTAATATTGCGCAACTAAAAAGGATGTTTGTCTAATTTGGCTCCTCTATTACTATTACCTACTGATTAGTTATTGCGTGTATGATTGGTTATATTATTCTTTTTTTACGTTATAATATTTTGTTGTTATATTGTCTTCTTCTGTCGCTGATGATCGCCAACGTTCGATAGGACACGGCACCATAAGAAGAAGAAGAAGATTGTCTTATTATCCTATAATTGCTTGTTGTTGGATATTGTAATTAATTAAATAAATAAATAAATAAAATTTTAGACAAATTCTTCGTTTGGAACATTTAAACATGTGTTTATGCATTTACGAAAATTTCGCCCCTAGGGTGTGGAAAAGGGGTAAGTATAAAAGTTTATAAAGAAAAAAATATTTTTGGTCCAAATTTCTTGGAACTCAGCAGAAATACTTTAATGTACAACTACTGAAATACGTATTTCTTATTTTTTGCAAATCGGCCCCTAAAGGGGTGAAAAGGAATTAAAAGGGATTAAAAAGGGGTATAAAAGTTTACTATAATTGAAAAATGTTTAGCGGCGTAGACAATTTTTTTATAATTGAAAAAGTTTTACTTCTCCGCTGGGATATAAACCCAGTACCTCTCGTTAAACATTTTTCAGTTACATTATATTTAATACAGAGACTAAAAAACTTTATTTAAAAAAGTTTACATTGTAAAACATATTTTTGGTCCGAATTTCTTGAAACTAATAGCTAA
Organism: Polydrusus pterygomalis; assembly: GCA_963969555.1. NCBI lineage: Eukaryota > Metazoa > Arthropoda > Insecta > Coleoptera > Curculionidae > Polydrusus > Polydrusus pterygomalis. The sequence continues at coordinate 154,766,983 of OZ018376.1, read as the reverse complement.
AGGGCGGAATATAACTCTGCAAAATGCATACATATGCAATTTTTACATATTTTGTCAATTTTATAATAAATTGCATAATTTTCATAAATTCTTATTTTAAAAGCATAATATTTTTATGTTTTCGGTTTTATAAAAAAAAATTTAAAACGGTAAAAGTTTAATGTTCAGTTCGGTATTAATTTAACGGATTTTCCAATCTGAAGATTATAATAATTATATTTTCATTTTGGTTCTACACAAGGTATTTATTGGGGGTTTCCGGGTTTGCACTTATATTGTTAGGGGTTTTTTATTGTGACCTAATAATGCGTTATTATTACCTGCTTAACAAACTGTATTTAAATTAAATTCAAACGTAAAAAAAGTGTTTCTAAAAGCACCTCTGAGAGTGCAGTTGTATAGGGAGAGATTAACAGGAGTTAGTTTACCTCCAGAACCTGTAATTACCCGGTGGGGAACATGGATAAAGGCCGCAATATTCCACGCACAGCTTTTCAAAGCCATTAAAGAACTAATTTTGGATTTAAATGACGATTCGCAATGCGTTGTGCAATGTAAAGAGTTGTTAAAATGTGCAAGTGTAGCTAAAGATATTGTTTTTATTAAGGTTAATTTCAGTTTTATACCGGACATAATATCCCCGTTGGAGAGTAGAAATTTAAGGTTAAGAGACTCAATTAATATATTCTATTGTTGAAACTTTTTCCGCTAAATGTAATAACATTCCCAGTAAAGTAGGAGGTCAAGTAAGGAACAAATTGGATGTAACTGTAAAATAAATATAGTTTAAAAAACGAAAAAACACGCTTTAATAATTAATCATACTAAAAAGCGGAAAATAAAGATAGTTTAAAATAATTCTTGAAATTCTTAATATAGGCAGAAAATAAGAATGAACGATAAACATTAGTATTATAGTGAAAAAAAAGCGTGGCGTGCTCTATACAGTGTCCGCAAGAAAGTCCGCATCAAATGGAATTTTTTTTTATTATTATGTGTAGGTAAAAATTGAAAAAGCAGTTAGTTTTTGCTTACCTAAAAACCAAAAATGACCTATACTGAAGCAGCTGCACGACTTGCGTTACCTGTCAAATTTGACAATTTTAATAAAATAGGTTCAAAAATGCCATTATTTATCAAAATATCGAAGAACTTTATTCGAGAAAGTTGTTTATTTAGGCATTTTTAGCTTCTGTACGAAATTTTGACAGTCTAATACAATTTTTATTTTTTGCCAGATTCTTGAAAATTTTGATCAACCCTCGTAGATTAACTTTTTTACATCGATGTAAAACCATTTGCCTTTACTTCATTTGTAATCTTAATGCAATTTTGTGTAAAATTTTTGTTTCCAATTATTTATTTTGCTTCAAAAACTGAAATTGTTATTGATCAGTATGTAATGTTTGATGCAAAGTTTATCTAATTACATCAGTTTTGCCAAAACGGACGTTTCTCATTTTTCATAAGTTAGTAAACAGATGTACAAAAAGAAAATATTAGGAAGATTTCGTTGAAATTTTACTTAATTAATATTAAATTAAATTAATTATATTAAACTATATTTTTGTTGAATAATATGTTTCGAGCGATTAATATTTATTCTTTTTGATCCAATATTAATTAAGTAAAATTTCAACAAAAGCTTCCTAATATTTTCTTTTTGTACATCTGTTTACTAACTTAAGAAAAATGAGAAACGTCGGTTTTGGCAAAACTAATGTAATTAGATAAACTTTGCATCAAACATTACATACTGATCAATAACAATTTCAGTTTTTAAAGCAAAATAAATAATTGGAAACAAAAATGTTACACAATATTGCATTAAGATTACAAATGAAGTAAAAGCAAATGGTTTTACATCGGTGTTTAAAATTGTATAAAAGTTAATCTACGAGGGTTGATTAAAATTTTCAAGAATCTGGCAAAAAATTAAAATTATATTAGACTGTCAAAATTTCGTACAGAAGCTAAAAATGCCTAAATAAACAACTTTCTCGAATAAAGTTTTTCGATATTTTGATAAATAATGGTATTTTTGAACCTATTTTATTAAAAATGTCAAATTTGACAGGTAACGCAAGCCGTGCAGTTGCTTCAGTATACGTCATTTTTGGTTTTTTAGGTAAGCAAAAACTAACTGCTTTTTCAATTTTTACCTAAACCTAATAATAAAAAAAAATCCAATTTGATGCGGACTTTCTTGCGGACACTGTATACGAAAAATATAGCACAAAGCGCCCCACGCTTTTTTTTCACTATAATACTAATGTTTATCGTTCATTATTATTTTCTGCCTATATTAAGAATTTCAAGAATTATTTGAAACTATATTTATTTTCCGCTTTTTAGTTTGATTTATTATTAAAGTGTGTTTTTTACTTTTTTTAAATTATATTTATTTTTCATTTTTTAATTTGAGTTATTGTTAAGAAAAAAAAAATTGAGTAGAGATAGTCATAGAGAGGTCTGGAGTAGAGATGGAATATTGTCACTAATTTAACAATGACTTTTTGAAATGGCTAGATTTAAAGCAGTGATGGATCAATTTTTTTTTTGAAATTTACTAGATTCAAAGCATTGGATCCACAAACCCGAACAAACCCGCTCGGCCAACGGACCAACTGATAGCGAAAGAATGTACCAACACTATTAAGCCGAGTGCTCGAGCCGGAAAGTAGGTAGATAGTACGCATGCGCATACGGTGAACTCTATCTCTCTCACTCTTATACAGAGGATCTGTAAGGAAATGATTTAATTCCGGCGATCCTGATCAGGATAATGAGATAAACATTAAATTATTGTATTGTCAGCGGTTCTTGATAAGTCTACAAAATTTAAATTAAATGTGACCGTTTAAAGTGGGTCAAAATCGGGTTCAAAGAAGTCGGTTACAAACAAACATACATACAAACATACAGGTGAAGCTAATAAAAGCGTGTTAAAAAATGAAGGATTTCAATACTTAACTGCAGTAAAAAGCATTTATGAGGGTAAACCTTCCAACGAAATTGTATTTTGGCCGTATATTTCGCTACCTAAGTTGCAGTATTGTCCGATTACATCAGTAGATGTTGAAAGAAGCTTCTCTTTGTATAAACATATTTTTACTAATAGAAGACAATCCTTTTTAATCGAAAATTTTGAAAAATATTTAGCAATTAGCATTTTTTTTTAAAATTTAACATATGTTTTAGAACCCAATGTGCTTCTTTACCTTATTTTATTATAATAAGTTAAGAAATATTGCATCTGGTATGCATATTTGATAAAAAAAATGCAAATAACCGCATATTTTAAAGGCAAACGAGGCATATGTATATGCGCTTATTTTGGAGGAATTTAAGTGCATATAATCCGCCCTTTACTAAAAACTATTCTAATCACAAGTAATAAAATAAATATTTCTTATTTTTTTTAACGTCGCGTCGGCCCCTAAAGAAATAAAAAGGGTTATAAAAATTTATATCGGAAAAAATATTTTTTAATATAATTTAACAGCATAAATACTTCAATATACCGGGTGAGTCAACGATTGTGCGGAGTAAAAGTATGCTACTTTATTTAGTAAGTATTAAAATTATGAATCGCTTAGAGTCAAAATTTAAGTAGCATTCTTACAACAACGATATGCTTGCAAATGCAAAATTTTCATTTCAAGTCGAATTATCTTGTTCGTATAGTAAACCATTAATAAAAATGTATGAATAACACGTAGAATTAATAAATGTATTCAAATACAAAAAGGGTGTCCCATAAAAATATAACTTTATGACACCCTGCTTTTTGGGCGCACCCTATATAATTCAAAATATTATTAAAATGTGCCAGATATCCAACCATACCTTATTACAAAAGCTTATTATCGACAAATCTTAACTTCAAGGCCTAAAATTACTCCGCGCAATCGTTGACTCACCCGGTACAATTAATAAAACACGTATTTTGTATTTGCTTTAAATTCTGTTCCTAAGGGGGTGTTCTACCCCTACGCAAAGTCCATGGAAAGGTTTTGTGAGGGTTATTAACGATCTGAAATAGATATATTTTTTAATAATGATGATAAATCTATATTTCTCGTATTATTTTCAGGAACAAAGTTGGGAGATCAATAACATTATTAATTGTTGAAAGGGAAAGAAATAATGTAAGAAGGCACCAACAGAAATGTCTATTTAAAAATAATATGGGTACCCACCTATTAAAGGTTCTATTGGGTAGTTAGTTGTATGGTACCCACTGCTTTGTTTAGATATCGAATTTATAACAATTGAACTGCACGTAATTATTAAACGAATGAAAGTAAGAATTCAATGGAATTACTTGCTTTTTCACGTCTAACGAAGTAGATCGAAAAATCGAATTTTTGTCCGTGACAGCTTGACATGAACGTAATATTTTATCTCGGGTGTCACGTTGACGAATATGGACGACTTGTCAACCAAAACAAATAATTCAAAACAACCCGATTATGTATAAATGTAAAAAGCATTGATTAGGTGGGTTATTCCATGAAATACGGTAAATTTTTGTACCTAAGAGTACTTATAAAACGTTAATTGGTACTAAATGGTACTAAAATGAAGTGGCTACTTACTTAAAATAGTTTGGCTACCTACTAATAGGCCCATAATATTTATGCTAATATAATAGATGCAATTATAATTATTTATACTATCGTAACGAAGTTACTATATTTTTCAGGGGTTTTTAATATTATTACCGAATTGTTTTATAGTTTTAAAAGGTTATTATGCATGTTCAAAATTTACGTTCTTATTTTGCGTGCTAACACGTTCATTCTTGTACGCTAATAATCCATATAATTTTATGCTGATTCAATCTGTAAAATTTTCCGTCGCCAAACATCGGGAAAATACTTTTCATAATTTCCCGGCCACGCCCATTAGTAGGTTACACCGGGGCGCAACGGGGTACCGGGGCAGAACGGAATTGGCTTGAAATTTCCCGCCACCGGCGACCGATGTTACTAGCGCTCTCTGCTATCATTTACTAGATCGCCTCGCATTATTTGACCACAACAGTCAGGTGATTGCAAACCGTTGATAGTGTTTTCGACTAAAAGTGGTAAAATTGTGTGTTCTCGTAGAACTTTTCGGCATTTTTAACACAAGGTAAGTTAATTCTTTGCTTGTTTCGAGGCTTGCTGTTTACTTCACCGTATACTGCATGTTTTTAGGTATCCTTTTTACATAATATACTTCAGAATATAAGTAAAGAAGCCTGGTGAAAGGTTATGTTTTGTTATTAACAGTATCTGGGGCAGAGTGGGGTGGGGGCGAGATAGGGCGTTCCCCATTCTGCCCCGGCTATATTTAACAATCTAAATTTCAGTTTTTGTTATTTTCAGATGGTTTGCAACTATGTTAAAAAGACCAAAAGACAGCAGTGGAGTACTAAATCTATGGAACTAGCTCTGAATCTGAAGAGGAAGAAGACGCTCTGTGTTTATATTGCAATGATCACTATTCGACTTCTTCTGAAGGTTGGATTTCATGCCTTCAGTGCAAAAAGTGGGCTCACAACTCTTGTGTGGGGATAGACAGTGAGGACGACGAGTCTGTACTGGTTTGTGAACTTTGTAAGCCCGATAGTCGTAAGTACCCCATCCTGCCCCGTAGGCGGGGCAGAATGGAGTGAAGGACACTTTTTTTTGTATGAAGAGAAAAAAAAAACAATAAAGATTTTCTGTTTATTTCTTGTTTGTATTGTGTTTACAATAGTTTAATAAATAGTTCTACATTTTTTTGGAATTGGTACCACGTTTCTACCCTCCCCCACAAAAAAATTATGTTAGAGACCCCATTCCGCCCCGGTCTCCCCTACTGCTAAGCGCGCAGCCAATTTGAAGCGCGTACGGTACCTCCCGGATGCCTCCGCGTGAGACCGAGACGCGTACGGTTCCTCTAGACCTGCGACCGTCACGTTGTTTCGCGAGGCTTCGCGATGTCAATTTAAACATTTAAATATTTATACATATTATACACATTGTTTTCATTTTTGTTCTCTTTCATACATAAATCGTGTTGCTCATATGATTTCCTTTACATACTTGACCGGACTGCATCTTGGAAAAAGCCGAGTAGTTCTGTCTCGTTCTAATAAATCGAAACCGGGTCACTTCGTCGTTAATGAATTCTTATAAACAGGATCGGGCTGCATCTTGGAAAAAGCCGAATAGTCCTATCTTGTATTAACTATTTTACGCGATCCGCTCTCTCTCGCACCCATGTACATATACAGACCGCTGTCTTACATCCACACTTAACACTCTCTCTGTCACACATGTAAATACGTTATTTAATTACAGAAACTACTAATACACTACTATTAGCGACAAAAAAATCAAAATTTAAATAAAACGAGCATTATCTGCATATTCCAATAGTAATTTTCAATTATTTATCCTCTCAAAATCACACAAAAATCGAAAAAGTTAAAACAAGCGCCACATCAAAATTAAAGGTTCATACGGCATGTCACTTTGGGTAATGCCTATTTGAAATGAAAATAGTTATCACTTCCTGTTTTATTCCGAGTTGATTTTTATTTTCAAACGGGGAAAAGCATTTATGAAATGGTTAAATTAACATCAATGCAGTTTTATTTTAAAAAAACTTTACAAGTACAATTTTAAAAACATTGTAAAACATAAATCGTATTTAAGAAATATTATATTCGTATTTTATAGATATACTAGATACTTAGCCATAGATATAGGTACTAGATAGTTAGGCATATCACAACAAAGAAATTACACCAGCCTTAAAAATAAATGGAAAAGCTGACTTGCAAAGCATTTTAATACTTATCTGAATGCTGGTAACCCTACTGTCATCAATACCTGGGCAATATCAATGCTTTTACTCATTTGGAATTCTTCAGTAATCAGACACCAATTTGCACGAACTAGATAGACTTACGCGCAGGCTGCTGACAAAATTCAGATTCTACCATCCCATCCTCTGCTTTGGAAAGCATCTACTTAAAACGAAAGGCGAGAGAAAGAGGTCTAATTAATATATATGTCGTAGGCTGATAGTGAAATCCGTCATTTCATGAAGCGCCGGCAGATTGTGTAATTCCGTCTAAAAGGTATATTGATAACTGGTTTGTTCGTTGTTCCCCAGAGTATTTTTTTTTTAATTACATTTTTTCAACTAATATTATTTTATAAAAATAAAAAAAATGCTCTGACAAACCCGAACAAACCAGTTACCAATATACCTATTACACAATCTGCCGGCGCTTCATGAAATGACGGATTTCACTATCAGCCTACGACATATATAATTTTGAAGAAGTAGTCCATACTCAAAGTGAAGTTGAATGATATAGGGAAAAGAAAAGCATAAAGTCTTTCTCCAAAATTTTAATTCAATAGCTAGGCGAACCTAGGGTAGAATCGACATGTTTCGAGTGTAGAATCACTCATCATCAGGAAATTGAAACAAATATAATGAACAGCTGATGTTGTTAGCAAAAGAGAAAATAAAAATTAAATTAAAAGGTGGAACTAATCCATAATGGAGCTTTCAATGGCACGCATGGGGAGTGGAAAAACTTTTTGTAGTCAAACAACAGAAGATAAATCAGCACGCTGAAAGGTCAAGGACCAGTGAAAAGCCACTGTGGGTGGGAAAAGAAAAGAAAAAGTAGGAAGTATCGAATAAAGGACTTTGTAGAAATGATTTTAAGTGTACGTGATAAAAATATTTTAGTTAGATTCAACTATGTCGAAGAGGTGTGAAAGACGTCAAGTATGAGGGAGAGAGAAAGAAAAGTATGTATTTTTATTAAAATCGTGTAGATGCTTTCATTTAGCTTGAAATAAAATGCTGTTGGGGTACCAAGCTTATTACGGCCCAGTTACCCCAGTGCTGGTCGCAGCGAACTTCTTTTTAAGATGTTCATGAAAAACGAAACCTTTTTAAAATTTTCTCTGAAAATGTCTTAAACTTATTCTTTCATCTTTAAACTAAATGTGTCAGTTATGCTGGGATAACTGGGCCGTAACAAGCTTGGTACCCCAACAGCATTTTATTGAAAGCATCTACACGATTTTATTAAAAATACCTACTTTTCTTTCTCTCTCCCGCATACTTGACGTCTTTCACACCTCTTCGACATAGTTGAATCTAACTAAAATATTTTTATCACGTACACTTAAAATGATTTCTACAAAGTCCTTTATTTGATACTTCCTAATTTTTCTTTTGTTTTCCCACCCACAGTGGCTTTTCACTGGTCCTTGACCTTTCAGCGTGCTGATTTATCTTCTGTTGTTTGACTACAAAAAGTTTTTCCACTCCCCATGCGTGCCATTGAAAGCTCCATTATGGATTAGTTCCACCTTTTAATTTTATTTTAATTTTCTCTTTTGCTAACAACATCAGCTGTTCATTATATTTGTTTCAATTTCCTGATGATGAGTGTTTCTACACTCGAAACATGTCGATTCTACCCTAGGTTTGCCTAGCTATTGAATTAAAATTGTGGAGAAAGACTTTATGCTTTTCTTTTCCCTATAATATATATAATTTGTGTAAGATACAAGAGATACTATGAGAAAATATTTTCAAGAATCGAATGGGCAAATTCTACGAAATCTGGTAGCAGCATAAGCTGGATATACAGCCCTAAACTTACAGCAAATTGGTCTACCCAACATCATCGGCGCGCCACCAAATCAATAGGTTATAACTGGGCAAGAGCAAGTTTTGAATGGGAAATACCCCATACTGTATTTTAAAATCTACACATAACATACTTTCCATTTGTTTCTTTTAAACTGCAAAGCAACGTTACAATCTTTGCTTACCTAAGTTGTTAAAGGAACGCTTCGCGAACAACGTAGAGGGGCATTCATAACCGCGGCAAGGGGAAAGAAAAAATCTTTGCCGAGTTAAGTTAAATAAAAAGTAACGCTCAACTTAGCCATTGGCTTTGCTTTGCTAATTAAAATAAGCTTAAAGCAACTTAGCTATAGATAGACAAACGTCAATGAATTGGTTACACAGAAGGCAGCTACACGCTAAGACAGGACGATTTATAATTTCTAACAGTATCATTTAAACACACAACAAGAAACTATGAAAAGGTTATCTTAACAAGAAATGTGGAAGATGTGCGCAGAAAATGCAATTTCCCTGGAGTAACGATAGAACATCCAAAAAGAACTGGCTCATATCGTCGCTCGCATTACGTAGGGGCCTATCTCGGTTTTTGGCAAAAATGAGTTAAACCCATATAAAGTCAGGGAGATACTGCCTTAACGTTATGACAAACTGGCATATCTCAATACTACATGGTTTTTGTTTTATAGTATTATTATAATTAGGCCTATCTTAAATTATCGATAAAAATACTTTTACGTAAAGACCAAACTTAAGATTGGCCCCTATGCTATATTTTTTGTATGGGTCTTACTGGGCGAATCTCAACATATTCCTTTACGTTATAAAATATTTTTAAAGGATGAACAGTACTTTGCAGATAGGCCTTAATAATTTATTATTTATTGCAATTTTATTTAACACATAAAAGACAATTTGTAAAAAATAAAATAAATACCAATCCCATTTTTAATTTGTTATGCCTCTAGAGAATAAATAATTAAATATTACACTATACTCTATTACCAAAAATATAGGCAGTGACGTAGGTCTCATAACCATGAAAACGACCAAAATACTGTATAGTCATTGGCGGTTTGCATTAGTTTCCATGGTTTCGAATAATACGTCACTGCCTATAATATTGGGTTTTGAGTATAGCTGTTTTTAATTCTTTTGAAATTATATGTTTAGAATTTTTTTTTACCGTTTTTATAAAATAAAGATGTTTAAAGTTTAAAAATGTCGCTCCCTTTTCTTTGAAAACAAAATGATAATAATATCACAGGGGCCTATCTTATTTCATGTACAAATCAGAATTTGTTATTGTTTTTACGAAGGGGCCTATCTTGATTATTATTTATTTTTTACAAAACCCGTAAAAGTTCATTAAAAATTATTATGTCTCATTATTCTAGATTGATTTATCTAGGAAACTGTAAAAAAAATAAACCTAAATAAAAAATTCCTGTCAATGCTGTATCCAAAAAAAGGACCATTGATTTCTTTAAATCGCTCTACTGAAAAACTAAAAAAACCGAGTTAGGCCTATACGGAATGGCAGCGACGATATATTAGGCCTAAAAAAAACCCTTACCATACATTAATATTCACCCGAACCAGTTCTTGAATCTCTGGAATATTCCTTATACCGTGCGAGCAAAAATTATTTGCATCAAACAGGGCTTGGATTAAAAAACGTGGGGCTTGGTTTAGATCACAATGATATGGGGACGATATATCACCAAATCTAGGTTAAAATTTTGTCAAATTCATATTATGACATGATATGCCAAACTAATGAGTAATAAAATAAGTAGACAAATAGAAATTTATTTTTGTTGTTTACAAAATTAACAAAGTAAGAATATACAGAAAGAAAAAGAAAAATAACTACATAAATTGCTAAAATTGGCCACTGCCATGCTCCAAGCATAAATTCACACGTCTCTTTATATTTTCGAAAGTGTTGACCAGCATCTTTGGAGAAATGTTACCACATTCTTGGATAATCCTTTCTTGTAATTGTTCTAAATTTGTAACTGGTGTTTTAAAAATAGTGTTCTTTAAATGAGGAAAAACGAAGTAATCGATAACCGTTAAACAAGGTGATCTAGGTGGGAATTCAATGTCTGGTCGAAAACTGATCAATCTGTTTCGAAAAAATTGCGTAAGTAGTAAATAGTTTCGGCGGCTGTATGGGCGGTTGCATTATCCTGTTGAAAATATCCAAAATGTAGTTCGTCGTCAAGAAATTGTTTCACAAATGGATTCAAAATATTGTCTCTATTACGCTGCGCTGTAACTGTGTCATAGAAAAAAAAATAGGACCAACAATAAAAATTTTCTTCGGGAAACGGCTAACCAGACACCAATTTTTTGAGGGTGCAATGCGGACTTTACAAAAAAATTGGAATTTTTACTACTTCCATGCGTGTATTCTGAGAATTCACATAACCGGAGAGGTGGCACCCGGCTTCATCCAAAAAAAATGTCAGGTCTAATAAATCATTTATTTCCAATAAATTTTGGATAAACCATTAAGAGTAATTCCTGCGTTTTTCAAAATGTGCGGCTTGTATTTCTTGAAATACTTGAGCTTTATAACCTGCAACGAATTAAATAAAATCATTGGTGCAGATTCAAATAAAAAAAGTGCAGAGATAAAAACTTATCTCGAGAAACATAAAAAAAGGAATGGAAAGAGTACTGATAGAATACAGGGGGAATCCAATAAATTCACGATTTCAACTGAAGAGTTAAATAAATGTGATAACATTAATATGCCTGCCAAGGTGGATGAGGGTTTTAAACCAAAAAAAGCAATTCTAAGAACACCCACTAAGAAACCCATTGAGTTGTCAGAGCAAGACACAAAACGATCTCAGAAAAGACAAAGATCCAATTCAAGTCCGAGTCTAGGAGAACGACATAAAATTCGAAAGGAGTCTGACGGTTTCTTATTGGATTTAGATTTAGATGAGACTTCATTGGAAGAATCCACCAGTGAAATCTTGGGAAAAATCCTAAAAGCATTAACAATAATACAGGAGCAATCAGAATGTACAAGCCAAGATATTGGTAAGAACATTCGTGATGCCACTTTTAGTATATCCACGATGGTTACAAAACTAGCTTATCGAATTGGCAACGAAGAAAAGAAAAATATCGAATGGGCTGCTCAGTTAAACCAACATAACAAAGCTTATACAGTAGGAAACCAATCACTAAACGTACAAAATAAAAATCAGAATGACAATGTACAAATTTCCACCAAAGTAGCAACAAAAAAAACATACAGTACTATGTTGCAAAAAAATAGCACTAATTTAGCCAACAAGGATAGTATGCAATGGACAACACCTCCTAAAGCAACAAAGCATCAAACAATTATTAAGATAAAGGATCAAAGCGACCCAAAAATTGTACTCAAAGAGATAAAACAAAGTCTAAACAATACAGGTAATGGCTCTCAAGCGTTCACAAACGTCAAGAAATTACAAAGTGGAGCTGTATTAGTGGAATGTGAAGATAAAGCTCAGCAAAATAAACTCAAGGAAGCATTAGAAAAAGACAACAGCTTTGTACTTAAAGAGCTTCAAAACACCGACCCATTAGTGATGATTAATGGAATTGAAAAAGGTTATGAACCCGATGAATTTATTTCAGTACTTATGGATGAAAACCCAGAACTCCAAAAGCTTATCGGTAACGACGTAAGTAAAGTAATTAAGTTTATATCAAAGAGAGAATGCAGAAATATACGTAAAGAAAATTGGATAGTACAGACTAAACCAATGGTATTTAGATGGCTGATGCAGAGCGGGAAAGTAAACTTCGACTTGACTAAAGCATACGTTCAAGAGTACTATAACATTGCAATGTGTTACAAATGTTGTCTTTATGGACATGTTGCAAAATACTGTAAAAACACACAGTGCTGTCATAAATGTGGTGAAAATCATGAACCTAAGAATTGCCCCGAAAATATACGTCTGGATTGCCCAAACTGCAAACGTCTTAATTTGCGAGATAGAACACACACAGCCAGAGATCCTAAATGCCCGGCTTTTTTGCAGAAAATAGAAAAATATAGACAATTTACTGAATATGGGAATAAAGCAGCAGATAGTAAGAATTTTTTATAACAACGGCAACGCACCAAAAGAAAGGACAAAATATACATAGTTTAATTCACCTTAACGTGCAATCAATAGGAAATAGCGTTGATAAATTAGAAAGTGTACTTAAGGAAGCTCCAGAGTGTCTTTTTCTTTGCATAACAGAACATTGGAAGTCCAAAGAACAATTACAACAAATAGGTATAAAAGATTTTATTTTAGCGGCCTCGTATTGTAGAAATGATGGTGAACATGGAGGTAGTGCAGTGTATGTAAATAAACAGATCAAATTTAAAATAGTGAAACAGTTTAACTCTTTATCTAAAAAAGGTGAATTTGAATGTTGCGGAGTCGAGTGCACACTTGTTAATAAAAGAATTGCAATTGTTTCTATATATAGACCACCCTCAGGTAATAAAGAATCATTTTTTACGCAGTTAGAACTACTTTTAGGGAGTATAGAATATTATAATCTCGTTTTCATATCAGGAGATTTTAATATTGAAATGTTAAAGGACAATGGACCCAAAAACGCACTGTTTTCATTATTAAATTTTTATAGTATTAGGGGTACAGTATTTAAAAACACCAGAATAACGGACAATAGCAGTAGTTGCTTGGATAATATTTTTACTAATTTGGAAGAGGACCATTGGACTGAAATTTTTGATCCACATATATCTGATCATAATGCACAAAAAATTTCCTTTTATACTAACAACTGTAAAAAAAATACCGTTACACATAAACGATTTTTCTCTGAAACTAACAAAAGCGAATTTTTAAATGTTTTGAGACAACAGGACTGGGCCCCTGTCTACCAGGTTGGTAAAAGTGATGTCAATGCACAGTGGGATTCATTTCTTGGGGCTTTTAAGAATATTTTTGATCAATGTTTTCCTATCACCATTGCATATAAACATAAAAAGCATAAAAATAAACACCTATTAAGTCAGGAAGTCAGGGAATGTAAAAATAAATTGGATAAATTGCTAGTTTTGTCCAGGCATAGCCCGTATTACAAAAACATGTATAATGAAACAAAAAAACATTACGATATTCTTTTAAAAAAAGAAAAATCTAATAATTTCAACAATAAAATAAGAGTCTCTGATAATAAGAACAAATGCATGTGGGCAATATGCAATGAGATAAATGGCAAAGCAACAACCAATCAATGTTCTTACACCGAAAACGGACAAAAATTGGTTGATGATTTTAATGAACATTTAGTTAAGGTTGTACCAGAACTCTTAAAACTTAAAACACGCTTACCGTTTCGGTGCAATATTTCTGAAAACGACCAATCAATATATCTAAAACCAACAAATAGGAACGAACTGTTGGAAATATCCCAAAAATTAAAAAATAAATATAGCAGCGGAGAAGACGAAATCCCGACTAGCATAGTCAAATTGGCCATTAAGGAAATCACTGAAGTATTGGAGTATATTATTAATAATTCTATAAAGTTTGGGATATTTCCAACTCAATTTAAATTTGCAAGGGTAAAACCCTTGTATAAGAAAGGAAGTCCAGGAGATTTGAATAATTATCGACCAATTAGCCTCCTGCCGAGTTTTTCAAAAATTTTTGAAATGATAATGTGTTCAAGACTGCTGGACTTTATGCAGATGTGTAGACTTTTTAATAACAATCAGCATGGATATCTGAGAGGAAGATCGACCTCGTCGGCCATTTTTAATTTTACAAATGTAATTCTAAATCACCTCGAAAACAAAAACCTAGCCCTAGGCATTTTTTTAGATCTAAGTAAAGCGTATGATTGTGTAGATAAAGACATATTACTTTTAAAGTTAAGAAAATACGGAGTTAGAGGAAATGCGTATGAATGGATGCGATCATACCTCTCAGATAGAATGCAGAGAGTTGTTATAAGGGAGGAAAATGAATTAATTAAGTCTGAGTTTAGGGAGAATATCATGGGCATAGCTCAGGGTAGCATATTGGGGCCGATTTTATTCATAATTTATATAAACGATCTTTATGTAACAAAGGAAAACGTTTCAATAACAAAATATGCTGATGACACTAACCTATTAGTACCGGGTACCACGTTCCAGGAAATTAAGAGTAACGCAGAAACGGCCTTAATAGATATAAAAAATTGGTTTAGTCAAAACAATCTTGTATTAAATGAAGATAAAACTAACGTAATTGTGTTCAGAACCAAAAACAGTAAGGCAAAGTTACCCGATAGCCTTGATATTGGAGAAACCACTTTCAACAGGGAAACGGAAACAAAGTTTTTGGGTCTTAACATAAGTGAGTTCTTGTCTTGGGAATCACATATAAATGCGTTATGTCTGAGGCTTGGTACTGTGGGCTATGGTATGAGGGTGGTGTCATCATATATGAATGATCAAACTATTAAAATTTTATATCATGCGAATTTTGAATCGGTAATGAAATATGGCATTATATTTTGGGGTGGGAGTATGGAAGTACAGAATGTATTTGTAATTCAAAAAAGGATAGTAAGAACAATGCGAAAATTAAGATTTTTGGAAACGTGTAGAGGTGTTTTTAAGGAACTAAATATAATGACTGTATATGGACTGTACATATATGAATGTTTAATGTTTGTGTTTAAAAACAAAGAACAATTTATGGGACTAAGTGACCACGAGTATAATACAAGAACGCTAAACTTGTTGTATCCACCTCACCGTTTAACCGTAACAGAAAAGAGCCCGTACTATATGTGTATTAAATTTTATAATAAATTACCTAATTCTATTAAATGTATAAACAATATTAGGGCTTGGAAAAAAACTATTAAGAAAATAATAATCAAGCTTGAACCGTATACAGTAAAAGACTTTTTTGAGCATGATATTGTATAGTTTCTGATTTTGCTAATGACGTCATTTCATTTGTATATTACTTGCTGTATGTGGGAAATGTCATTTGAAATAAAGAAGTATTATTATTATTATTATTATTATAAGGAAATAAATTTAGCTGCTTCTTAAGAATAGTCCTGCATGTTCCATAAGATCTTCCCACTTCTTGGGACAGGCGTCTTATACAATTTGTTGGCGTATTTTGCATTATTTCACGAACGTTTGCAACAACTTCTTCTGTTCTTACAGATGGTCTTCCTGCTCCTTTTTTGTGTTGTATTGAACTTATTTCCCTAAACACAGCCACGGTTCTTTTCAGGCAATGATAAAAATCCCCAGCAATAAAAGCAACGTTAGGAAAATGTTCGTGAAAATGGTCCATGCACAAACCCGGATTGTATTGCCACTCACCATTTACTCTAACCCCGTTTCGAAAATACGCTTTAACCATGAATGTTTTGTGCTGTTCCATAATTCCATTGTGTGAATTGTTCAAGAAATTAGAAGAATTAGCTCTATATGAATCAAATTACTTGTAACGACTGTCAAAGATGACGGAATAACTGATTATTGATTGTTAATGCAGGTAGTTACTGACACCCAACAGGTATTAAGCTCTACGGCTAAGCATTACGTCCTTAGATGCAAGGCCCTCTTTGATGCAAATAATTTTTGCTCACACGGTACTTGGACCGGCCATTAACAACACTTAGAACAGTAGACCACATCCGTTCGGATATTCTTCTAATCTAAAAGAATAACAAGAAATCTTTCATAATCGATATAGGTTACCCACTAAGTACTCAAATTGGGCGATATAGATCAATACCATTTGGAAGCTTTAACAAATAGACATAATTCCAATCATAATATTGGTGGAGTGGAGTAGAAATACTTTAATCCCAACTAAGAAAAATTGGGCCTTTTGGACTATTTGTACCGACAAATTCAGAAAAGCGCCTTTCTCCAAACTTGCCATATAACAGAGAAGTTTTTAAATAGTACAGGTTAAGATAAATTTCCTCTCTGTATTGTAGAAAAATAAAAAATATTAATACAGTGTGACCAGTAAAGTCCGCATCATATGGTTTTTTTTTTATTAATAGCTTTATTCGAAATTTGACTTTGGCATTAAGTTCTGCTTCGATCGAGATGAAAATTAAGCAAAAAAATAGTAGTCACGTGATTCGCATTATCTGTCAAATTTTAATTTTTTCCAGAAAATAATTCAATAGTGGAGTTATTTCTGAAATATCGAAAAAAGTTTTTTTAAATGCAGTTTTTAGCCCACATGCAAAATTTCAGCTACATAAAATAATTTTGATATTTTACCCATATTTTGTAAATTGCTCCACTTTTGCAACATAAGACGCAACCCAACCTACATAAAACTTCTTAGTTTTGACAATGATTTGTTTCAGATACATTTTCTTTAAAGTAGCGCCATATTAAATGTGTGTTTTTCCACAAAATCAAAATTGCGCTATTAAAATTTGGTCGCATGTAATGCAAAGTGTATTTGTTTTTGACCCTGTATAAGGTAACTTCATAAAATAAGTATCTTTGAAAACGTAGTTTGTGTCTGAAAGTAATACACGTTAATATTAAGACAAAAAAGAGCACAGTGTTATCAGTAAAGTGTACATTAAGTGGAAAATAAATTTGAGTGATAGGTAAAAAATCAAAATTATCTTATGCAGCTGAAATTTTGTAGGTGGGCTAGAAACTGCATTTATAAAAACTTTTTCTAATAATTTTTTTTGATATTGTCGGATATGGAATTGGCACCCTTAAGGCTAGAGAAATAGTTGTAACGTAACAGCGGTGTAAAGACTCTTAAGGTGGCGTAGCTTATCGCAAAAAAGGTGTGATAAAGAAAAACCAGTGTGTAGGAGAGAGACAGTAACATTTGCATTTAGTAGTGAAGAGAGATAGTGGCATTTGAGTTTAGTAGTAGGGGTCAGAATTGGAATGTTTATAGAAAATAACTATTTTGTAATTGGTTGGGATAAAGGATTCCAATCCCCTCTTTTTAGAGTGTGGGAAGACAGACGAAAAAGGAATTCCCTTCTTCCAATTGGTAGGGGGTTGCAAAACAATATAAAAACACGAAGGAGCACTTACGACAGAGAGTTGAAAATGTTCAAGTTCAAGTGTAAGGGAAACCTCTGCCCATTTGCCGGTTCAAGTAATTAATCTATTCACATGTAAGGGAAAACTCTGCCCGTTTGTCGGTTGAAATATAGGGAAAACTCTGCCCGTTTGTCGGTTGAAATAATAATTGTCTAAAAGTTAAATTCAAGTTATGGAACCCACTGCTCCAGAGACGACCTACTTTGCTTCCATTGCGTAAGTGTTCTTTATCTATTGGTTTATAACATGTAACTGTTTAAATTGTTTAATTTCCTTTTGATTTGAGTTATTATAAAGTTATAGTTGTTTCTTCTGGCTTACTTGGATTAATCTTTCGTTCCTGAAGTGAGTCTTAAGAGGGCGACTAAACTTTAAAATAACTTTCTAAATTACCATTTTGTTAACATCTATTATTTTGGTTATTTTACTAGTTTTAAGATTGTATTTTTATTTATCACAATTATTATCATTGCTTTTGCTTTTCTTGCCATTTAATAAAATTGTTAAAAATCCCTTGGTGTTTCAGTGAAGAACTAGAGAGCGTCCTTAATTCCGTTAAGACAAATTAAATAATTATTTTTATAAATCTCTATTTTTAACTATCTAAGCTACACAACCCAGTCGACTACAAATCGTAGTACGACAATATTTTCAGAAATAACTCCACTTTTGAATTATTTTTGGAAAAATTTTAAATTTGACAGATAATGCGAATCACGCGACTACTATTTTTTTGCTTAATTTTCATCTCGATCGAAGCAGAACTTGATGCCAAAGTCAAATTTCGAATAAAGCTATTATTTAAAAAAATCTCATATGATGCGGACTTTACTAGTCACACTGTAAAATCATAGAACCCACTTTAAAAACGATACAAAAATAAATGTATTTTTCTTAATAATTGTAATCTAAAATGTTTATGTTGATATTAAAAGCTTAACACAAGAAACTACCAACTTCAGCATTAATAAAAATAATTTGTTATCATTAAAATAATATTGTTCATATTATGTGTTTCCTGCACAGTACGAATTTGGAAAACTAAACTGCGCTAACGCATTTTAGATATTTATTTAACTTTTCAAAAAATTATAAATGAGCAAACAATTAATTATTTAAATTAAAATTTATAAAACAAAATGTCGTGGATTGTGTGTGTTACCGAGGATGGGCCGTAATTAATAGCCGACTGCGGACAGCGGACTGCCATGTTAATTGGAAACCACTGAATGAGACCAATTGCGCAACTGTTACGTGTTTAGCGCCCAAATAAATTGATCCTGGTTGAAATTTATAACAACCAAAATAGGTTTGTTGTACAAAAATAAATGATTTAAAAAAAACCTAAAATAAATTGACCAAACAAGACGTTGTAAAAATCTAGCTATTAGAAGTAGTAACAAATTTTATTTAGCAAAAAGCTACAAATAAATATTTTTTAATACATTTTTGGAACACATTTTTTTAGATTTATTTTTAAATTTTAAAACGCAACCTTCTTTTAACAAAAACAGACAAAAAAGTTAAACATTTTGTAAAGTGTATCAAATATTACGTATCATTTTATTTTTTAATTAAATGTTATTTTAAAGTTTTTTTTAAACATGAATGAATGAAACAATGATTTTTGAGATTTAATAGAATTTTCCAAATTATTATATTCTATCAAACCTTTATAAAAAATAGATTTATAAGCTAATGTTTTAGACACTCCATCCACATAAAAATTTTGATTAATTCTTGTTTTATAATTTTATTATGATGGTCATAATTAAAGGAACAAAAATTTTTTAAATAATCATGCAATAAATTATTTTTAATTTTATGTATTAAGATATATACTAAATAAAAAATTAAATTTCTGACATTCAACCAATCTAAATTTTTCAACATAAAATTAATTTTTGTTTATTTGTCACAATTTAAAATAACAGTGGCGGCTCGTCAGATGAGGCAAGTGAGGCGCCGCCTCACTAGGTTTTTGATAAAAATTCATTAATAAAAAAATAAATTGTATTAACCCTAATTTTTCCATAAATATTATCTTCTTTACGAAATAAAAATAAACATTAACATTGGCCAAAACCAAATCAGTATTACGTATGCATATAGTTTTTGATTATTAACGAAAACGTTATTTTTGCGTGTATAACGTAGTAAGTGCAATGACACACTACGGCGAGACAATAATCGCCTCGAAATCGTTGTGCCCATACTGCCCATGCATTTAAAAACCCAAGACGTCGCATCGTTCCGACTTACGCTATATCTTTATCTCATTTCTTCATACACGTTTGTTTATTGCTTTCAGAGGCGACCGTAAGTTCGCCGCTGTTTGTATTGCGCATTATCCGTTTATTGTACCACGTTCATTACATGGGTCGTAGGTCGTAGCGTAGATCAGATCAGGGGTCAGGTTACTTATTCGGTGATTCCCACTGTTTCCAGCGCTTTCAGTTCATCGATTTTATTAAATAGTTTTTATATTTTAGTCGTGAATTGATTTTGATTTTGATTAGTGTTTCGCCGCAGTTTCGCGTGTTTTTCTCGACATGAACATGAATCCGTGTCATGATATTGTGATGTGCCTTGTGGAAACGTCTTTTTCAAGACGTAACGAACAAGAAAAACGAGAAATAATTTGCTGGGAGAGGCCTACCCCTCAGATAAGTACTCTTAAAAAAGACAAAAAATACGGAAAACAATATACCCGCAGTTTTCAAAGTTCTTGGTACGGAACTCATACCTGGATTTCTGGTAGCGTTTTTAAACAGCGCATATATTGTTGGCCGTGCTTATTATTGGGAAAAACTAAAAACGTGTGGACTTCTGATGGCTATGTAGATTTTAAAAATTTTTCCAGGTCAGTTAAACTCCACGACGCGTCTAAAGAGCATATTCAGAATTCCTTAGGTTTTGCACGTTTATCCCAAAATCGATATACCCCGTATCGATGTATGTAAATGCCCCCTCCCCCTCCCCGGATTTTTTAGACCTCTATCACTTTTCATGGGAAAACTTCAAAATACCCAAAATAAGGACTTACTACTTTTAAAATTAAAATTCGAATTTAGTATTTGGAAAAACAAAAAAAAGATACAGATGCTATAGGTTCAGGGGCGGTAATTACCCCTTCCAGGAATTTTTTTTCAGCGTGAATTTTTGTTTTTGGGCGTGGTCGCGACTTCAATAAGTTATATGTTTTTAATGTAAAAGAAGTAAAGTAACCTATTTTTTTAATAGTCGAATCGATATAAGAATTCTAAACAAAGTTATGCCAGATAAAAGGAGTGGGTAATGCCTTAGGCAGCGCCCTCTACTAGTTACACAAAAACTATAGATAATTTTGAATTCCTCATCTCAAAAAACTCCTAAATCCTTAATTTTGTGCTGCTATGTCATTTCGTTAAGAAATAATCGCAAAAAAACGAAAACAAAATTAAAACTTTGAGACCCTGTATCTTGGTTGTTATCAATTTTGGGATAAGGCAACTTTAAGTAAATCGCATTATTTCGACTTAAGAAGTCTGCTGTTGCTCTGTGTCCAATTACTTTTGGGACACCCTGTATAGTGTTATATGCCGCTAAATGTGTTGCTAAAGATATTACTAAAGATCCAAGGCATACATACCTTGGTGTCTTAGGCCTCTGAATAAAAATGTACATAGTGTTAAAGTCTACCCTGTTTCTCAGCTACCTTAACTAATTGGACTTGGTGTTGTATGCCCCACAAAAGTGTTTAATTTTCTGAATAAAACTACATAGTTACCTAATTTTTGTAAAAATTGGACATAGTGTCTTATGCCTCCGGAGTACAGGTATATCTTTTACCCTTTTGGAAATAACCACTCAAAATTTCGTTTTTCTTAAATATATGTTCTTCAATTTTGGCACTTAACCTATTTGTACCGGACACCCTTCAATTGGTTAATTCATATTGTGTTTTGGTTAGTTGAAATATTAGTAGTGTTAATTCGCGTAAATTTATTATTATTAATTTATATGACGGGTTCTTACTTGAAAATGGAGACAACCAAATTTTGTAAATAAAAATTGAGATCAATGCCTTGGGGTAAAACACCAGGAAATAAATAATGATTTATAATCAAAAACACTTTTTTTATATGTCTTGCATCAGCTCTTTTTCGTTTTTATTTTTCCATTTTCGACATTTACTTATAAAAATATATTGCCAATAACTCATCGTCTTATTTTTTAAGGCTGTTCGAAGGACTCGCTAACCCACATAAAAATCCCTTAGAAGGTTCTAAAAAAGAAAACAAACGTACCTCTTGGAATATTTTAAATTTTATTGTAAATGGAAATACCTACTTCCGGTCTTTATCTCCATACTTTAAACGAAACCTTAACTCTTAAAAATGTTTTATTTTTATGTTTTTTTGTGTTTTATGGATATTTTTACGAGATAAACTCTCTACTTTAAAATACCTGACAGGGCCTTCTTGATGTAAACAATGTAATAAACAAGAAACTTTAGATTTTCGAAATTTTATTATGTTGTTTTTTTAGTTTTCAAGGTTAAAATATCCCAATATGTTTTTAAAAATCCCTTTTAAAAAATACAAGAGTAGCAATAATACATTTACTTTTGTGAATTGGGTTTGTACTCTCAGCCCAACATGCTTGCCAACCTATAACCTATTTTGCGCAGTTATTTATTTTTCTAGCTTTTACACAAAATTTAGATAAAATAAATATCGCCTTCATATTCTATAGGTAATAATTCACATATTAAATAAATATTAAGGAATTTCATAAATTATTTTAGGAGAGTTGTATTGCGAAAAATATCGGGTTAATTTTTTTTTTTCATAATATTACGTCCATTATTCTTTCACGATATAATTATCCCAAAATTAGCAACGAAATAAATTGATATTTTTGTAATATGTCAGATATTACCTAAGTAATGTGCCGACGATATTGATTTTATTTAAGTGTTTGTTAACAAGATAATAAACTAAAATAAACAACTTCAATTAACAAATTGGTTTAGGCTTTCGCGGCCAGTCGGTGAACTGGTGTAGTCATGATTTGGGTCTAAAGGCCGTCGTCGGTTGGAATTGCTTCCTAACGTTTCGCTAGCACGAGTGGCGAGCTCCTTTAGAGGTTATTCCATCTTCGGTGCTGGAAGTAGAAGGTGAAGAAGCTAGCCACTCGTGCTAGCGAAACGTTAGGAAGCAATTCCAACCGACGACGGCCTTTAGACCCGAATCATGACTACACCAGTTCAACTTCAATTAAATTATTGGTTGACAATGGATTGAATGACGTTGAGAATTCCACCTTAAGATAATTCATTTATTGTCACGAACAACACCGATGACAGGCGACGTACGTGGGCGTGGTCTGACTCATGCGCAATACGTTTGACGCAATTGATGCAAACGTAGTACCTTATACTACTAAAATCTTTTCGACCTTTTTCACTAAAGGATTTTTAATTTTGTATGACTCCTAATAACCATGAAAGTAGAAACTGTTTAACATTAATAACGGGCACTATGAAGACGTAAGAATGCCTTTTGGGTTAAAAACCTAACCTTCGACTTTTCTTAGGATGATCGACGAAGTACTGCAAGAGGTTCAAAATAAAGTCTGTATAGCTTTAATATTCAGCTAGACAAGTGCGAGTTCCTACGTTAAGACGTTGAATTTTACTGGAAGAAATAAAACCAAACAATCGTAAAATAGAAAAAAAATTCTATCACAAAAACAGTACCTCATATGAATTTTGTTTATATTGTTATTGTTCCTTTGTGTTATTTGAAATATTATGCGTTCTATATATTTTTGGAAATTGTTTTATAACCGACTTTTTTACCAGCATGGACATTATTTATAGTGTGTACTTTAATAAATGAAGTTTCTTTATTCAAAAAGTCCCAAATATTAATACAAGGTACAAAACGCTGCTGCCTGATCCTTACAATAAATTATCAGTTTAATTAAAATCCTTATTATATTCAAAAACTTTATCCTGAATATTGGGGTGTATATTTTTTATAACCTTGAGCCCACAATGAATATTCAATTATTTGTTATAAAATACATCGGTAGCTTTTCTGTGTAGCTAACCGATTTTTTTTTCTGCTAAAATCCCTGAACAACCTATCGCCACATGTTTGTCCTGGGTATAAATCATGGTCCTAACCCATTTATTCCAGGGCTAAACAAGCAACAGTTGCACAATTGGTCCCATTTAGCGGTTTTCAATTATCGTGGCAGTTCATTGTCCATAGTCGAGCCATTAATTACCTCATGTCGTCCCAACACACACATTTCCATTGATTTTTAATAAATGTTTCAAAATGTTGATTCAGTTGATAAAACGAACAAAAATTTAGATGGGATGGAGATTTAAAATACATTTTCGATTAAAAACCTTTACGGATTAAGGATTATCTATTTCTGGGTAAGAACTCTGTAAAAATGATTGCGATTTGCGTCTCTTCCTTATTTCGTCGTAGAAATGTGGAGAATTAAATAGTCAAATGCTGAAAATTTTGACTATAAACAATTACATTACTGTCGTATATTGGCAAACTTTTGATATAAAGGGCGTCCGGGAAAATGTGGGAAACCTCCCAGATATGGAAAAAACACATGAAAATAATACTCCCAGTACATATAAACTTCTTCCCAAAGAGCTCCCATGGAATTAAGTTTTTAACACATAATTATTAAACCCACAGGTATATTTCAATTTGTTTTTTCATATGATGTTTACCAGGTAATACCATTCAAATTACTATCCCAGAAAGTGTTGCGAATTACTCACAGCTGCAGGGACGGACTAGCTGGTGACATTAATGGGCCCATTTTTTTAGGCCCTGTATGATAAAAAACTTTGGACAACGTTTTTTACATACCTTTAACTATTGACTAAAAATTAAGTACTTTTCATTCATGTCGCTAATCCTAACCGTTTTCGGAAAAACGTAATTTTATTTACATCATGTATTTAGCGTATTTCGATAAAAGATACATCTCTCTCCTTCATCCGTTTTCTGAACTATCTTTACTTAATAATATTTTTGCATTATTATAAAATTTATATAATGTTGTTAACACTATCTTTATTTTGTTATTTAATTTGGGATGAATTTTAAGGTTGCACCTATATACATTTTAATTTATATTGTTTTTCCCTGATAAGGTTAGGCATTTAATTACATAGTCAGACTAAAGTAAGATTAAGTGGAGGAACAACCCTTGTTACTAGCGAGGGATGAACTACGCCCTTTCAAATGACAATGAATAGGGGGTTTATTATTTTTTTTCTTGTTTTTCAAATGTTTACTGTAATGTTTATCTGGATAAAGATTCCTTATTATTATTATAATTATTATTAAATTCCCATATTTCACTTTTTAATAGGTATAGTCTCAATATTGCCACTCAAAAATCCTATTATTTCTCGTAACTGTTTTCTGATAAAGTCACATTTAGGGGAAAAACACTTAATTAATTTTGCGTCTTTATATAAGGCCTATTTCCCCCTTAACACTTCCGGGAGCACGCACAATACATAAGTAATCAAGACAAAAGTAACAGATGGATATTGTGACAAAAGCTAAGCTACTTTGGCCATTTTTTATCTCCCATTCTTTTTCTATTAGTTCTCTTTTGTGTCTACTTATATCCAGTTATTTTTAAAAATAAATTGTTTTCTGCAGAAAAAAAGTGTAAATTAAAGTATTTTACTTGTTGCCTTTAGTTCTTTCTAAATAACATAATATATTCTTTAAAAGCAAACACTGTGGACGAATTTGTCATTTTATTTTCTTATCAATTTTTCGTTTATTTTGGATTTTTGCCAAAATGCGCCCTAATACCTACCGGTTTGTGGGTTTATTACCTACAGGGTGTTAAAAAATTCCATGCATTTGCATTGCTATCTCGGTAATTATAAGAGAGAGTTGCTTAAATTGAGACTAAGTTTAATGCTAAATAGTTTGAAAAAAAAATTATAAATTTCGATGACCATCAAAAAAATCTGAATAAATTAGTTTTTGTTTTTAATTTTTGTAGGACAAAATACTGATTATATTAAAAAACCAAGAGCCTTTCTTAAGACACATCTGTATGGTCTTTAAGAAAGCAATTTAATTTTTCCGATACGACGTTTCGTTGATTAAATACCCGCATCAAAGTGTCACATTACCTACCTCTACTTCCCGCCCTAACTTCCCACCCTGATTCCCCGCCCTCATTTTCAGTCCACTAAAATGTGATATTTTAACTAAAATTTTATCCCTATTACTAAACGTAAGTAGATTTTTTTTTTAAATAAAGACTTTTTGTCAATTTCATATTTAATAAAAAACTTAAGAAACATCAATAACAAGAATAAAGGCTCACAGAGAACTATTCATTAAAATTAATTGTTAAATTAGACTTATTGTAGGCTTTTATACAAATTTTTAAGCCAGCACCTGCTTCCTCAATGGCGGTGTTTCTGGTTGATAAGGTAATTTGTTGCTCAATGGCTGCAGAGATCTGTGAGCTACTTGAATAAGCAACCAAAGACAAGACTTGAACTTGAACTGACGTTTATTGTTTTAATTTCAAACAAACGTTTCCTTGACAACCGTCGCCTAATTTGAAAATATGCCTACTTGTAAATTTATTTGATTTTTTAATATATTTTCTATAATACTAATACTACGTCAAAATTACATTTTTCTTTAAATAATATTTTTTAGTTAAAAATTATAAGAAGTGGATGTAGGATGTGGTTGTAAATAAAATGATATACAAACCTTGGTGAAAAGTTTCATTACTGTCTCCGAGATATAGTTTACCTCGACGCTTCGCGTCTCGGTAAACTATCTAATCTCTCGACAGTAATGAAACACTTTCCACCTCGGTACGTAATATACTATTAAATACGAACCTGAAATTATATAAAAAATGTTAAGTAGCTTTTGACCTCTAAAAACCAGTCATGTGTCACACTTGTCACTAAATTGTTTGCTATAGAAGTTATTTGAAGTTTTTAAAAATTGACTTTGAAAAATAACAAAATTATGCCTTAAGTTTAACAAAGACAAAGTGTTTCTTATTTCTCTTTTGTGTTACATGACGTAAATTAGCTTTAGTGCCATTAAAAAAATGTACTTTACTAACTAATGTTTAATGTTTATTACGTATGTCAGATATAGTAAATTTTTTCTAAGAACACGCCGCGTCGTGGCTAAGTCACCTGTCATTTATGGCACCCTGTTGAGGTCTAGTCTATTTTACGTTAAGATATTGGTGACAAAGACAAGACTGGGCCAAGTTATTTTATTTGTGTTAAATAAACGGTAAAAAAAATAATAATTTTACACTTTCAACATATTTTTATTGTATAAGACAGTTGCTTCTGCAAAGGAGTACTTCAAAATGGCATTTTAAAAGTTATAACTTAGGTGTAACAATAAAATTGCAGGTAATTTTCAGGTTTTTTAAATTGTTGGAGAACCAATAAAAATGTTTACAGACTAATTAAAGAGATTAAAAAGAGGTGATCCATTTAAATCCAATTGATCATTAAGAAGAGTATTGTTATTTTTAAGCCTGTTTTTTTCTAAGGATTCAAGCAAATTTAATTTTGTACTTTTGTTTTCAATATCGTAGTTATGATTAAATGTATAATTTACTTCTAACAGATGGTTACAATAGTTAGAATCTGTTTTGTTTTTTTATAAAACTAGCACGATGCTCATTCATTCGTTTTTCGAAGATTCGGCCTGTTTGGCCGATATAAACTTTAGAGCAATCATTGCATTTTAATTTGTAAACACCAGATTTATTTCCTTTGTTCAATTTACTTTTATTATTTTAATGGGTTTTCCTAGAGTACCAAGTAAACGCCGAATCAATTCTATTTTACCATGGCCTTAACAATATTTTAAACTTGTAGGGGAGTCTTAATGGTTTATTACTTTATTACCATAAAGGCTTGCAAAAATACAGCGTTAATTTTATTTACAATTGAAACATCAAACTAAACATGAACTGGGAACTTTTAGGAAGAAACCAGTATCAGCTGTTAATGTTATATGTAGGTGTCAAATCGCCATGTTTTTAGAAAAACTTGACACTAACAATAATTATGAATATAAATAGTTTGGTGTACAAGTAGGTAGGTAGGGTCATGGCACTGCGGCCATACTGTATGAGCCGTAGATGGTTAATAAATATATACAGTCGGTAGATATTAGAGAGGTTTAAATTTAGTCCATCATCAAAATATTGCTTTTATATATAGCCTCGCAACTGTTGTCACCAAACCATTGTTTTTATGGGCCGTAATAATGACGCTGTAGTTTTATTGTAATAATATATATTACTAACTTGTCCAACAATAACCAAGTAATCAAGCACTCCAAGCAGTTTTTATAAACGAACGATGCCACCCACCTTGTCAACCGGGCTATAAGTATAACAATACTACCGTACGAGCAAAAATTATTTGCATCAAAGAGGACCTTGCATTTAAAACCGTAGCTGTGATTAGGGAAACAGGTTTTATACAACACAAAAAAGGAGCAGGAAGACGATCTGTTAGAACAGAAGAACTTGATGCAAACGTTCGTGAAATAATGCAAAATACGCCAACAATTGTATAAGACACCTGTCCCAAGAAGTGGGAAGATCTTATGGAATATGCAGGACTATTCTTAAGAAGCAGCTAAATTTATTTCCTTATAAAGTACAAGTATTCCAAGAAATGCAAGCCGCAGATTTTGAAAGACGCAGGAATTACTCTCAATGGTTTACCCAAAATTTAATGGAAAGAAAAGCTTGGAGCATGGCGGTGGCCAATTTCAGCAAATTATGTAATTATTTTTCTTTTTGTATATTCTTACTTTGGTGATTTTGTAAACAACAAAAATTTGTATGTCTCTACTTATTTTATTACTCATTAGTTTGGGCAGATTTTGAAAGACGCAGGAATTACTCTCAATGGTTTACCCAAAATTTATTTAATAGACCT
Organism: Polydrusus pterygomalis; assembly: GCA_963969555.1. Lineage (NCBI taxonomy): Eukaryota > Metazoa > Arthropoda > Insecta > Coleoptera > Curculionidae > Polydrusus > Polydrusus pterygomalis. Next base: position 154,738,214 of record OZ018376.1, on the reverse strand, counting down.
GACTTTTTTTCGGATGAAGCCTGGGGTGCCACCTCTCCGATTATGTGAATTCTCAGAATACACACATGTGGAGTAGTGAAAATCCCCATTTTTTTGTAGAGTACACATTGCACCCTCAAAAAATTGCTGTCTGTTTAGCTGTTTCCCGAAGAAGAATTGTTGGTCCTATTTGTTTCCATGGCACAGTTACAGCACAGCGGCATAGAAACAATATTTTGAATCCATTGTGGAGCAATTACTTGACGACGAACTACGTTTTAGATATTTTCAACAGGTCGGTGCAACTGCCCATACAGCCGCCGAAACTATTAACTACTTACACAATTTTTTCTACGACAGATTGATCAGTTTTTAATCAGATATTGAATTCCCAGCTACATCACCTTGTTTAACGGTTATGGATTACTTCGTTTTTCCTCATTTAAAGAACAGTATTTTTAAAACACTAGTTGCAAGTTTAAAACAATTACAAGAAAAGATTATCCAAGAATGTGGTAACATTTCTCCAGAGATGCTGGTCAACACTTTCGAAAATATGAAGAGACGTGTGAATTTATGCTTGGAGCATGGCAGTTGCCCATTTCAGCAGCTTATGTAATTATTTTTCTTTTTCTTTCTATATATTCTTATTTTGTTAATTTTGTAAACAACAAAAATAAATTTGTATTTGTCTACTTATTTTATTTTTACCTAGATTTGGTTAGATATATCGTCCCCATATCATTGTGATCTAAACCAAGCCCTACGTTTTTAATCCAAGCCCTCTTTGATGCAAATAATTTTTGCTCGCACGGTATTTACCTACATAAATATAAAACTATAAAATCGACTTTGTTTTATTGACAATCCTTTATTAGTCCGGTCAATCTAAACAATCGAAGGTACATAAATTAACAACAAGCTGAAAATCAGTATAATTGTTCAAAATATAATTATAAATATAATTTATAAGTTCCCCATCATTCCCGTGTTTGGAAAAAATTTTACTCAAGGTCAAAGGTAAAAAAAATTAATTTTTCGCGATTTTCAGCAAAACGGTAAGTTAATACATACTCCACACAAAAATTGTAGAGCATAAAATTATCTAAAAAAAAATTATTAAAAGTTGTTATCGTCAAAATGGAAAAATGCGTCTTTACCCACGGGAACGATGGGGAACTTATAAATTTATTATTGTATTGTTAATGAATGTACCTTCAGTATGATTTTTTGGTCTAGATTGACCGGACTATATTGTCGAGGTAAATTTCTTACTAGAATTCCTGTTATTCCAAATTTTCAAATGCGTCTTTACCCACGGGAACGATGGGGAACTTATAAATTTATTATTGTATTGTTAATTTATGTACCTTCAGTATGATTTTTTGATCTAGATTGACCGGACTATATTGTCGAGGTAAATTTCTTACTAGAATTCCTGTTATTCCAAATTTTCGATATGCTTTTCGACAATTTTGCATAATATTTCTCAGATAAAAACCTACATTTTTTTTCATCCCTGCGACATCAAACGCTTAAAAAATATATTGTCACCACCATTTAATACTTTATAAAGTAATCTTAGGGGACCGACTTACCTACATAAAATCCCTACAAAGGCATCAAAACAGAACAAAAGTACCCCTTAATACATTTTAAATTTTATTGCAAAATGAAACCCCTGGGATTTTATCTTTATTATGAATAAGACCTTCCATCTTCCATAGCTTTTACACTTCGTAGACTTTCAAAAATGTACTTAATGTATTGTAATGTTAACTATAAACAAATAACAAGTACTCAAGACCAGCCTAATTTATTTATTTAGCAGCAAACAAATTAATTACATTATCTTAACATAGTATAAGACAAAGTCGCTATCGCCCGTCCTGTCCCTATATGTGCTTAAATCTTTGAAACTACGCAACGGATTTTGAAGCGGTTTTTTTTAATAGATAGAGTGATTCAAGAGGAAGATTTTTATGTATAATACATGCATAATATTATAGAGAAACACTCATAAACACTGATAAATTAGAGTAGGGAGAACGAACGACCCAACCTAACCGGTCCCCGGCCCGTTCAACGATCTATCCGAAGCACCGAAGCCGGAATAGACGAAGACAGACTATGTTTTATGCATGGATGTGAATTGTGGATGGGCCGGCAAATGGTTGAGTTTGAGGTTTGTTCGGGTTTATTCGCCTTATTATCTTACGTCGTATAATGCCGGGCTGCAACGCAGGCCGGGTACACGCTAGTATTACAATAAAACAATTGAGTAAAGAAGACAAATATGGAATAGGTCATCAATATGGAATGGTTCAATATCAGACAACAGGTCTATGAATCTCGACTACTAACACCCTAAAACTAACAAATAATACCATACATTAACTTTAGATATGTATATCTTATCTAATGCGTAAACAAAAGTTAAGTTTTATGGGTGAAAAAATACGTACTAGCGCACGACTCGCCGGTCAGATGCGTTCCTTCCCAGCAGCATTGATCATGCGCACAAACCTCTTGTTATCGACCTGTCCTTCTTTAGCGGCATGCTCAAAATACACTCCAGAACCAGCTCAGTGCCATTTTTGTTGTTGTGTTTTAAGTTTTCCCTGTGGATTCCTTGCTGTTTATCGTAAGTGATATATATTTACGGATTTCTAGTTTTTGTGTAGTTTAGTGAATTGTGTTTGGGCTTTTAGTACTCGAATGGAACATAAACGATGACTAGTAAAAAACGGTCTATGATTTTATTATGCCCAAATAGGCGTAAAATATCGGGTATTTCGTATTTTCGGTAAGTATGTAGTATCTTGATATAGTGTGTCCCCCGAATGGAGTTGACAAGAGGAAAAAGATCTTTATTATTAATTTTACGACAAAAAGTTATTCTTTATAAACAATTCTGCTTAGCGAGAAAATGAATTTACCATATAAAAATTTCAGATCAGATGTACAGGGTGTTGATAAATTAAGAAAACATGAAAATGCTTTAAGAGAGAAGTACCATTAGGTATTTATTATTTTAGATAAAATGCTTTTAAAACAAAGTGGTTTATAATCCAAAATAAAGCCTAAATACAAAATTTAAAATCTGAATTTGAATTTTTGTTTTTTATTTTTTACAACAGAATTAATGAACATTTTAAATGTACAATTGTGAAAAAAGTTATTATTCTACATATATCTTCCTCCAACCTGCATATATTTTTCCAAATTAGAAATAAATTAAATAAATAGGTCAGCACTCTCAGGTTTTCATTTTGAATGTTCATAAATTCTATTGTAAAAAATAAAAAACAAAAATTAGAATTTATATTTCAACATTTGTATTTAGGCTTTATTTTGGATTATAAACAACTTTGTTTTATGAACATTTTGTCTAAAATAATAAATAATGGAACTTCACTCTTAAAGCATTTTCATGTTTTCTTAATTTATCAACACCTCTGATCTAAAACTTTTATATGGTAATTTCATTTTCTTGATAAGCAGAATTTTTTAAAAAATTTCCGTCGTAAAATCAATAATAAAGATCTTTTTCCTCTTGTCAACTCCATCCGGGGACATACTGTATATAACTTTATTTAATTATGATCAATTTAAATACATCTAAGTATTCCTAGGCTTCATAAACAAGGTTTGAAAATAAAGAGAAAGACACATCAAGATAGATTATCCCGATGCATGTTTTGGTATATTTTATTTGCAGCTCTGCAATCTAATTAGGTACCTACGCCTATTTTTCGGGAAATATATTGCTTTAAAAAGTTTAAAATACACTTTTCTTTATACTTATAATATATAAAGGAAAAAAGTAAATACTTACATAGGAATGTATATATTAATCCAAGGGTAAAAGTATTTTACGGGTTAAGTTCTCGGGCAAAATTTTTTTCAAATTCTTGAACAAGAAATTGTGCTTAAAAATGTTTTATACATACTCAAGGTTTTGCCAAATTGTAAAAATTAATAGAATTTATATATCAACTAATATTTGACTTGAGGTTAGGTACGCGATAACATCGAAGATTGAATATTCTGCTGATTTTGTTTGTTTTTTATATTCGATTTTATAGGACTAGTTTAATTGACTTGTTCCCTTTCTTTTCGAACTAAGAACACGACGACGAATCATTTTTAAACCAAATTTTAGAAACAAAATCTCAAAAACAATTATATAACCTTAAAATCTGATAGGGTTGCAACTACTAAAAATGCCAGAATTCACTACCTTTTTCTTAACTTGATCAAAAATTAAGAAGAAATTCCAATTTTTTGGCAAGAATTGGGGGCAAATTTTAGCTGTTTTCACCTAAAAATAAATTGAAGGTGAACTTTTACAATTTCTTGAGCAAGAACTTCAATTAAAGCCCGGACCCGTCTATTGGCAAATGTTAATATTGCAGTGCGCATGCCTAATCCGGTGTAGCTTTGTTTACATGCGCGAGGCCATAAATTTGCCACTTTCGTGATTATTGTTTGACTATCTAAAGGCAGGGACGGTTCTACGGGGGGGCCTGGGGGGGCCCAGGATCCCCCAACATTTCTAAAAAAAAACTTAAAATATCTCGAGAAAAATACAATTAATTTGGCAACAATGACAACCTCGCATTGCGATAGAGAAATACAATCAATTTGGCAACAATGACAACCTCGCTGTACTATACACGCTGCGCACGCATTAGTGATGTTAAAGAGCAGGTAAATTGCTGAACAGGTTCGAACAGTTCGGTTCTCACCCGGGAATCTGTTCCGTAAACCTGTTCACCTGTTCTTTTGATCATAAATTATTGTCACTCACTTACTTGGTATATTAATATTATTCTTGATAGTATGGCGAAAGCGGAAGAAAAGAGCGGATAAGATTTTTAATTATCTGTACAGTACAAACAATACAATTTAGTACATAAAAAAGAAATAACAGCCGAGCCGAGCGAACGCGAAGAAAACAGCAAACACACCAAGATTCCCGGTAAATTTCAAAAATTTCTAACCGCGCCATCGCGTCGTTTAGCCTGCCACTTCTGCCAGTTCAGCGGTCCCCGTCACCGAGTCGGTCGAATCTCAATCTCTTAAAGAACTGAACCTACTCAAAGAACAGTTGGGTAGAAAGAACAGGCTGTTCTTTCATGCGGCGTGGAGCAGGCAGGGAACAGAGAGCAGTGAGAGCACACACACACGGATGCAGCGGTGTTCTGTAAACAGAGCGCGCAGCGCCGCGTGGTCAGTTGAATAGGTTAAGCGAGCGCAATCATCTGTCATAACTCATAAGTCTATCTAAAGAACCGGTTCAGTTCTTTTACAAAGAACAGTTCACTGAACATCTCTAACCTGTTCTAAAGAACCTGTTCGGTTCTTTTCTTAACAACTCTAGCACGCATTAATCATCTCCGTTTCTACGGGTATATTCGTGTTTCGTTGCTGCTGAGTGCTGACCAATATTAATTGTTCTGGCGGGGAAGTAGATAATTTTGTCTAGCATTTTAATTATCTGTCTGCAGTGATCTGATTTAAATTTTGGTTTTTGATTATTTTGTTTCTAAACCATTTGTCTCTGGTACATATTTTATTCACAGAATAATAATAAAGCAATTAGAAAAACGATTTTTTTTTTAATTTTGCCCCTAGTCCAGGTTTCAGGCACCCTCGCATTGAAGCAAAAATCTTCGCGAAACATGTTTGGTAATCATATCCAAAACCTATGTCCGTACAATGCGGCTGAGGAAAACTAAAATAATACAAATATTTTTTCGTGAAATCGAATATTCAATAAATAAATTTATCGCTGATCGAATTGCGAACTACATCATGCCAATGATAAAAAAAAATTCCGGGTGCTTTATTATTTACATACATAATTTGATATAATTTGGGAGTGATCCTAAAAAAATTTTGGACTGCGGCGTTATTTGCTTGCGACGGCTACCAAAAATTGTGGCCACGCCAATGTGGTGCCCCCCCAATGTTTTGGGTCTAGAACCGCCCCTGTCTAAAGGTAATTGTCTATAAATAATACCCATTAGATGTTTATGTCCGGCTGGCCCATCTCTAGTGTGTTTTGTCGGCTCGCCATTGGATTCGTTGCGAGCAAAATAAGTGATCGCAAGTCTTGCTGTTTAGCACATATCATTCAATATTTTTTCAAATTTTACCTATTTTGACCAGACTATTGTAGAACCTATAAAGAAGGATTAGGATGTAACAAAGTTTTTACCAACATATTTCAAATCTCTTTTTGTGCATATTTAAGTCAATAACTTTACCCTGCCATTTTAAAATATTTTTGAAAGAAAATGGTGCGATATTTAATATTTTATCATTTGTTTTGAGGTCAAACAAGGTCGAATGGTCTTGAAATTATTTATTTATGAATTTTGTTCACCCAAATTATCTAAAAAGGAGTATAATGAAACCTATTTCGTGCAGATATAAGTTTTGGTGGTTTTTCGACGGCCATTTTGATAAAATGGAGAAAACTCGAGACCTAAGGCACAAATTTTTAGGTTATTGTCTTGCGCCAAATCAATTAAAATATTGTGCTTAATAAATGCGCCAAGCGGGTTGCTTGTACCATTAAAAAATTGCGTTTTCTTTCTCCAACGACATAGACTATTAGTTTAAATAAATTTTTATTCTGTTGTTTATTAGAAACTTCTTGAATGGTAGACCAAATCTTGGATTTTTCTTTATGGCAATTAAGTGTTGTCGTCTAAATAACTTGGACCGACAGGCATTGTGTGTCTACGATATACTTATACATTATTTATTTTATTTAATGTCTTAAGCTGCCTATCTACTTACAGTGTACATTTTAGGTGTAGTTTTTTTTTAAATTCTAATCAAAAAAAAATATTTCAATGAGGCTCGTATTGTATAACCTCCAATGCCATTTACATAAGAGAGTCATTGAGTTTGGAGTTATCACAAAAAACGCTCGTAAAAAAACAACAAAGAGCCCAAAAGTAAAACACAAAAGATATCGAGGTTCAAGGATCTTATTTATGGAGATAAGGACCCGAAAGTTTCATTTCGCAATAAGATTTAAAACAGACAAAGAGGTGCTTTTTGTGCGCTGTTTATGCCTTTGTTGCGTATTTTTATGTCGGTTAGCAAATTCCACTTCTAACAAAGTTCAAAAGAAGTATCCCACCTAAATGTTGACCGTGATGATGAAACATATTTTTTGTAGGTACAAATAACTCTGCAATATAATAGTATATTAACGTACACGTTTTATAAAGCATCATTTTATAGCACGCGTCCATGTTAAAAAAACGAGCCGCTTGCTAACGGGACAAGTGCTTAAAACTGCTTTATATAACACGTACGTTATACTATTTTTTCTAATTTTCAATAAAAAACACATATTTAAAAAGAAAATAAATCCTTCAAATTTTCTAAATTTTTATGTCTAAATTTTATGTTGGTAATACTATTTTTTTATCATAGTAGCCTCTGGACAACAAAAAATATTTTGCGAACTGTCATTTTTTGATTTATTGACCCATTTGCACCACGAGATTCTAAAGTTATTTTAGCGATATGAGATTTGAAATTGGACGGAATACGTTGTGTGATACTTGTACATTCGGTACATATACAGAGCGTTCGGAAATTTGGGCGATTTTGCTACTTTTTTTCGAATTTCAAAAGACGTGATTTTACGTCACGGCATTGCAATTTAGTATAGGGAAGATGGAAAATTCAAATAAAGTTAAAGTTAAAATCGACATTGGAAGGTTTTTAGATTGCATTTTGGATAGGATTTGGCAGAAAATGATAGCTTGAAGCATCTACAAAAGATTGATTTATAGATTTATGCAACCAACATTCCTGTTATCCACACATAATAAAAAAGTAGGTTATCAAGCTATTTTTCCTCTGCGAAAAATGGGTTTTCTCGTAAATCACAAAGGCCGCGCAAGTCAATAAAATAAAACATTTAAATGTTACCAACATCAAATAAAGAAAAAACGCGTTTCGAAATAGCTTCATTACGATACGCGAATGCGTATCGTAATAGATTTGTTATGATACAAAATTAGAAAAAATATTTTAAAATAATTTTTATAATCAAAGCCTTAAGGACTTTTTCACTAAATTTTGCTTTTAACCTTACCACACAGAGAAAGGAATAATAAAATTTTTTCTACGGTTTCAGTTTTTACTGACAAAATAATTAAACAAAAGTAGCTAAAGCAGCGATCTACGTCATAACAAATTGACCGGTGGCCGGGACTCGGACTGAAGATCGACCCGCCGGCATCTACCTGTATAATAGCTCGCATCTGTCCTTGTCTATGTAAGTTATCGAAACAAAGATAACGATAGAATCGATCGCAAGAGGAGCAAATAAAAGAATTGCGCGGATAATCGGATGACGTTAATACCAGGTTTGCTAAGAGATAGTTTGTATTGATAGCTTATTTTTTATTAAACCATATTAAATAAATTACTAGTGTATCAAACCCGCTTTAGTGTTATATTAATTCCGGATTAGCTAGAACAGTGTTTTTTTGGTAGTAATCGGTTCCATTAGCAGCACAGTCTTGTTGAATAATGAACCACATATAAAACAGCAATTTTGTTAAGAAAAAAATTGTATCTTCTCAATGCGACGCATTTTGTTCTCAGTAAAGCGCTTTCTCTACAATTAAGAAAGCAGAACAGCATCTCCAAAAACGAATTGTATCCGTTAGAGCCTGTTAGCCACAAGACGTTGGTGAGAGTTCGTAGCGATCGGCAATCGCCGCGCGCCGTATTATTAGTAACGTATTTGTTGCGCAGGTCACATCGTTGTTCGGGGACTTTTAGCTGTCCTGCCGGAATTTGAAATCTATTGATCGTACCAATTCCTGTTTCAATTAATTTATTTTTACTTTGTATTTAAGTTTTTCTAAACTTTGCATGTCAGATAAAGCAATAGAAGATTTGGAAGATTCTTATTTCGCACAATCCATCATTAGCATTACTTTATAAGCTATTGACGAATTTTACCATCTCAGTAAACCATGTTACATAATAAATAATCATATGGAAAGTTTAACATCAAGAACAATATCACACTAGAAGCTATTTAAATTTTTGAGAACTAAAGTACTGAATTTTAGTGATAAGTATATTATGCTATATTAACCATAGCAAGTAAATATTATTATGATTAATGGCAAGTTTCATTACAACTGCCAGTCGGAACTAATACAGTAAATAAAACCAGATTACACCCTCAATAGAATTATATATGATATTAACTGTGAATATTCATAGCAATAATGGCTATGCTCAGTAGCGTGCCGTATAGGGGGCACGGGGGGGGGGGGTTGCGCCCCCCGCCCTTAGCTCTAACCCGCCCTTTGCGCCCTAATGCAACCGCAAAATTCAACTTACATACAATCTGAGTCCTGGTCTTTACTCTTTTTATTATTTTTGCCTTCTCCTGACCAACATTTCTTTAAAGAGCGGTTGGCAACGCTGGTTCGTCCAATACTTAGTCGCGGCGCGCGCCGCCCCGCCGCTCTTGACTTTCCTCGCTCCTAGAGTCGTTACCTGCAGCGTTGCCGATTTGCCAGTAAAAAAATACGCCTGCCAGTAATATTGCCAATAATGGCTTTATGCCAGTAATTTGCCAGTAATTTGCCAGTATTTGTACCCCCCCCCCCCCGCAGGATTTTTTAGACCCCTATAACTTTTCATAGGCAAACTTCAAAATACCCAAAATAAGGACTTACTTTTAAAATTAAAATCAGAATTTAGTATTTGGAAAAACAAAAAAAAGATACAGATGCTATAGGTTCAGTAGCGGTAATTACCGCTCCCAGGAATTTTTTTTCAGCGTGGATTTTTGATTTTGGGCGTGGTCGCGAAAATTTTTCGCCTGCGGCGCAATTTTGCGCCTCCGCCGGTTATTGCGCCTGCGGCGCAAACCCCTCTAACAGTGATCAGTGGGCGCCCCCAAAATAGCTCGCCCCCTTGCCCCTTGCCCCTTGCCCCTTGCCCCTTGCCCCTTGCCCCTTGCCCCTTGCCCCTTGCCCCTTGCCCCTTGCCCCTTGCCCCTTGCCCCTTGCCCCTTGCCCCTTGCCCCTTGCCCCTTGCCCCTTGCCCCTTGCCCCTTGCCCCTTGCCCCTTGCCCCTTGCCCCTTGCCCCTTGCCCCTTGCCCCTTGCCCCTTGCCCCTTGCCCCTTGCCCCTTGCCCCTTGCCCCTTGCCCCTTGCCCCTTGCCCCTTGCCCCTTGCCCCTTGCCCCTTTACCCACGGCACGCTACTGGCTATGCTATAAACCATTCTACGGTAGCATTACCTCCTAGTTCGACTAAATTACCGTGATATTATCACTACACAACGGTCTAGCAATTTTCCTTATCATACAGTAGCAAGACGCGTTGATGTCACATATAAAAAGTATTAAACAGTTGTATGTCGTATGTGAATTCTTATAAGGAACAGATGGCTTTATTCTCAGTGTGTTGTTACTGGGATATATTTTTAATAGGTTCTAATTTAGGACGTCAATGTTGATGATGTTAAATTCGGTTGTAGTGAAGAAGCGCATTGGCATAAAACTAATCTGATCTGGAATAATAAAAACGTATCCGATGTCCTTAACAATATAAAACGAATAAATTATACACAGAAAAAACACTATTGTATCTACAAAGATAATATTATTGCGGAAAGATTATACTACTTTCCCCATTCCTCGAGTATAACAGGGTTTGATTTAAAATAAATTATATTATTGGGTTACGGAATATACACTATTACTGTCTCAACTATATGAACTCATTGGTTTCCAATAGAACATTTAACGATATGGTTAATTGGATTTCATTAAGAGTGTTTTTTGGTAGCAAATATAAAATGATACTGACTAAACTTAACCCTGTTTGCGACAATTTAAATATGTTTTTAGCCTAAAAGTTCTTGGTATTACAGGTACTTATAGTGTATTTATTTTAATGAGAGTATACTCTAGGTTAATCCACAGCTTTTATTGCAATTAAGCTCTGATTGTTCTTGAATAGATTTAGATTTGTTTTAAGTTTAATATAGCATTACTTTTCTTTTAAATCTATATTATGATTATTTAAAATAAAATTTTATATGTGATATAAAAATATAGAGATGAATTGATTGTTGATACACCAATATGATTTTCTTTTGAGTTTATAAAAGTAAAACTAAGGTTCGCTTCACAAATTCGCTTTATAATTATAATACTACTACTGGATGGACTGAATAATTATGCGTAAGATTTCTCCAATTTGTACTAGATATAGGTATCTATGGAATGAAAGTAAACACCATTTTTTTCAAAACAAGTTTTATTATGAAAATAAAAAGAAATAAACAATAAACACAAACAAAAACAGAATGAAAACTTTTAAAAAAATGTTTTTCCACCTTGTAATGTTGGGTAATGCACCTACTTTTAAGTAAATAGCGAGTTCGCTAAGCCTGCAGACATCTGCAGTGCAAGCGTTTATTAATATAACAAAATGTAATATCTTTAGCCTCTAAGCAAGAAAATCTGATAATAAAAAAATACAAGAACACAACCAAAAACAAAAATCTTAGTAGGTAACTAAAATAAATATTATAATTTATGCACTTATAAAACAGTCACAGCAATAAGCACAGCAAGGGATGAGGGATGTATTTATTACGAGATTTCGTAGACTACCTATGAGAGTTATGAGGTAGGTAACAGTCTAATATCAACACTAAACTAAAACAGGTAAATAGACCCATAAATATTCAACTTAAACAATATTCCTTGCCTAAAAATACTTCCAAGTTTTTCAACGACTACCCTTACTTGATTGTTAATTAGATTGGACATGTCCCATGAATCTAACAGTTCTTCAAATGAAAAAAATTATTTCACTATGCATCACAATAATATCACATAACGGTTATCATATGTTGAAATGAAAATGCCGAATGAACGCCGGTAGCGATGGGCGGATCGGATCTAAGCCGGATCGGTGAGTCGGATCTTAAGAAAGATTCATACTGATCCTACTCTCAAAATAAAATAGACGGATCACGGATCTGACGGATCTATTTGATTTGATTGTCGACCGCTAGGTTCACGTTCGGCGTAGGGATTGAATTCACTGCTACGGCACCACGAGCTGCGATGGAGAGTGGCTCGTGGCTCTCGGATCCGTTAAAAGATTTTTTAAAGTCGTTCCCATGCCTGACATGCGGGTCGCAGCGTTGGAAAAGAAAACGAAGCGTGGCGATTTATTACTGATGTGTTTATTGTATTGTGGGTTGCGTCACTTATTTCTTGATGATTTCATAGAGTCTGGAATATAAGTTTTTTCTATGAAGCCACCATATTAAAGAATCTTCGTATCTTTTAATAAGCGGTTCATTTAAATGTTTGTCCATTTCTGTGATCACTGGGGGGTTCTTATTTTTTGAATAATGTTAAATGGCGCTACCGCGTAAGATCGTTTAAAATAATGATCAATGACACGGATCGTGACTCAGAATAACCGAGCCGAGAACCGATAAGATTTTCTTTTTGGGACAAGACCCGGGATCCGGCTCATTGAGTCGGATCTTTGTGCTGATTCGGATTTGGTGACCCGAATCCCAAAATAGATCCGTCTTGCCCACCACTAAACGCCGGTCGCCTATTATACGATTAACGAACCGTGTTTCTCCCACCCGAAACAGCACCACAAGTATATTAATAATAGTATGGACAGTACTAACGTTGAGCGAACAATAGCATATCATTGAAAACAATATGCTACGTTTCGTACAATAACATTTTCAGTCGTTTAAAAACTTTTATAATATTTGGTATAAAAAGATACAGTAATGGATTCGATGGCAAAGTAGGAACACTAAAAAATAACGATATATATATAATAGTTGTAACCTATGTAGCACTTGGATGCAAAAAAAAGCATCGCTACTTGTAACAATGATAACCAAATGTCTCTTCAAAATATATATTATTAGCATCAGCTATTAGTTTACACTTCATTTAATTAGAGGTCTCATTTTACCACAAATACATGGTTTAATTTGATGAATATTATTTTTTTTAAATCCAATAATAATATTATGTAAAATCTGACAATAATATGTTTAAATTTAAACTAAGTTGAATACAACACTTAAGCCAACTGCATTTTGTTTGAATTTGTTCGCTCCCAATAATAAGGCTATTGTTAAAAATACCATATTGTTTTTTCTGTGTACTTCCCTATTATTCCTGTTATTATCCTGTGAATTTATCTTTGCAAGAAAATGTGTATCCTTTACTTTTTTAATTTAACTTTTTATGCTTTTAGAATCTAGGTTTGTACGTTTTTCGGAAATTAAAACTGAAATTGATTACTGCAAATAACTTTTCATTAATACGATTTTAAATCTGTTAAAAGATTAAAGTTGAAAAATTGCGAAAATCCATTTTTAACAAACCAACCGGACAAAAGGTATTTTTCAATCCAATTAAAACGTGACGGGATAACAGAGCTTGCAGGCGCAAAAGGGTCCTTTATTTAGTTTGCAATATTTATTATTAAAAACAAGTTTGGTTTTATTTCATCGACACTAAAAAATTGTATTTAAAAAACTTTATATTTATAATTATTATAATACTGGGATTTATGTGAAGATAATAAAAAGCATTTATGTTGTTTGATATTGTTTATTATATATAGTTAATATTGATTTATAGCTTCGTATTTTAATACGTTTCAGTGTGCAATATTATTATTCAGTTTCAATAAAATACTAAAAAGAAACTAAATTAATCGATCAATTTTCTTTTGAGTTTTAATAATACGTATTATATTATTAGGTACTGTTAATGAAGTTTTATATTTTGGATTAGTTTCGAAATCTTTACTATTAAATATTATTATAGCTAACAAATTTAATTAAGTAATATAAACCGTGCGAGCATAAATTATTTTCATCAAAAAGGCTTGGTTTAGATCACAATGATATGGGGACGATAATATATCAAACCAAATCTAGGATAAAATTTTGTCAAATTCATATTATGACATGATATGCCAAACTAATGAATAATAAAATAAGTAGAGAAATACAAATTTATTTTTGTTGTTTAGAAAATTAACAAAGTAAGAATATACAGAAAGAAAAAGAAAAATAACTACATAAATTGCTAAAATATACAGAAAGAAAAAGAACAATAATTACATTTATTCACATAACCGGAGAGGTGGAACCAGGTTTCATACGAAAAAAATGTTAGGTCTAATAAATCATTTATTTCCAATACATTTTGAGTAAACCATTGAGAGTAATTCCTGCTTCTTTTAAACTCTGCGGCTTGTATTTCTTGAAATACTTGCACTTTATAAGGAAATAAATTTAGCTGCTTCTTAAGAATAGTCCTGCATGCTGCATGTTCCATAAGATCTTCCCACTTATTGGGACAGGCGTATTATACACAAATTATTGGCGTATTTTGCATTATTTCACGAACGTTTGCAACAAGTTCTTCTGTTTTTACAGATGGTCTTCCTGCTCCTTTTTTGTGTTGTATAGAACCTGTTTCCCTAAACACAGCCACGGTTCTTTTCAGTCAATGATAAAAATCCCCAGCAATAAAAGCAACGTTAGGAAAATGTTCGTGAAAATCGTCCATGCACAAACCCGGATTGTATTGTATTGTATTGATTGTATCATTTACTCTAACCCCGTTTTGAAAATACGCTTCAACCATGAATGTTTTGTGCTGTTCCGTAAAGCCCATTGTGTGAATTGTTCAAGAAATTGGAAAAATTAGCGATGAATCAAATGACTTGTAACGACGGCTATCAAAGATGATGGAATAACTGATTGATTGTTAATTCAGGTAGTTACTGACACTCAACAGGTATTAAGCTCTACGGCTAAGCATTACGTCCTAAGATGCAAGGCCCTCTTTGATGCAAATAATTTTTGCTCGCACGGTATGTAGTATATAAGTAATTAAATATTAAACCTGCAGCTTCGCTCGCGCGAAACAATAGTTATAAATTCGCTATCGAAACAAAAAAGCAAATAGGTATCCATATTATTTACGTAAAGTGATATAACCAAAAAAAAACAAAAGAAGATTCGTCATCAATATCAGAACTTACATCTATTTAGCGCTTAGCGCTTCATAGTTTGAACTTTGATATATTGAAACGCGTCTGGATCTGATGAAATGAAAGAAAGAATCACTCTCTACTTCAGTTATATCTATTTCCTTATAGATCGTTAATATCGCTCACAGAACCTTTCCATAGTTTCAAGAAATTCGAACTAATAATATTTATCCAATATAACTTTTATACCCCCGTTGCACCCTTTTAGGTGCCGATTTTCACAAAAAATAAGAAGTAAGTATACTAACAATTATTATTCACAAGAAATTATACATATACCGAGTGTCCACGAAAGGTGGCTCGCCCCTCTAACTTTTTTGTTTTTTAAGATAATGAAATAAAATTTGGGGGATTTGTATATGACATAAAACTGCATTTTTTGACAGGTGACTCAACATTATGGAACTTCCGGTTTAACCGGAAGTGACATAAACTTTTGATTTTTAAATGGGACACCTGGTATATTTTTACTTTTTTTGACTCCATATGACATTCTAAATACAACGATGTGTCAGTGTTGTCACTTTTTGTCACCAAGAAAATATTTTTTTTTCAAATTTATTGTTTTATCTAGAGGGCTATGAATACCTTAAAATCACTTATTTCAGTTCTCCAATCTTGGGAAAAATACAATTTTACTATTTTTGATCCAATGCTATGTGCTATGTAAAATTTAATCTTTAAAGTTGGATAACTCAGTTTTTTTAAATGGCAACATGGTGGCTCGTCGCGTTAAGAAAAAAGAGGATTTTATTACGATTATTTTGATACCATACACTATTAGGTTTTAGAAAAGCTGTCATTAAAAAACTTTAAAAAGGTAACTTGGAACTTTCCGAAAATGAAGCATCTTTTGATAATAAATTTGGATTTAAATGCATCAAGTAACCTGTGACCAGCAAAACTGATAAAACAAAATCATGCCTTGAAGAAAATTGAAATGCCAACAGCTTCTGCCAAAGTAAATTAGTTTGTTGTTTAAAAAACATGGAAAATAATAGTTTTACAAGGAGTGAAAAAGTTGATATGTTATTAGTGTTTGAAGAATATGGAAATAATTCAACCGATGCTGCACGACTTTACGCACAAAGATATTTTAATCGGCGTCATCCAACCCGGCAATATTAGATACCCAAAAAAGATGCTTTATTTTAGGAAAGTTCCAATAAGTTACCTTTTTAAAGTTTTTTAATGACAGCTTTTCTAAAACCTAATAGTGTATGGTATCACAATAATCGTAATAAAATCCTCTTTTTTCTTAACGCGACGAGCCACGATGTTGCCATTTAAAAAAAATGAGTTATACAACTTTTACATAGCACATAGCATTGGACCAAAAATAGTAAAATTGTATTTTTCCCGAGATTAAAGAACTGAAATAAGTGATTTTAAGGTATTCATAGCCCTCTAGATAAAAGAATAAATTTGGAAAAAAAATATTTTCTTGGTGACCAAAAGTGACAAGTGACACATCGTTGTATTTAGAATGTCATATGGAGTCAAAAAAAGTAAAAATATACCAGGTGTCCCATTTAAAAATCGAAAGTTTATGTCACTTCCGGTTAAACCGGAAGTTCCATAATGTTGAGTCACCTGTCAAAAAATGCAGTTTTATGTCGTATACAAATCCCCCGAATTTTATTTTATTATCTGGAAAATCAAAAAAGTTAGAGGGGCGAGCCACCTTTCGTGGACACCCGGTATATGTACATGGTGCCTCACGGTGATCGTTCATTGAAATGGTTTTGAAAGTAATGCGTTTTTAAACCTGCATATTTGGATAATGGGGTTTTCGGAGACGCTGTATTTAAATGAAATAACAACGATCGTATGCAACTTCCGGTTATACCGAAAAATGTTTTAAACTTGCTTGTTTTAAATGGAGCAACCTGTATAATAGGTATATTTTTTTGTGCTCCTTTCTTTATTTCCAATAACTTTTATCAAACGTTATTTTATCCTACTCTATCCGTTCCTGAGAAAAAAATCGTTGTACAGACGCGTGTCATTGTAAGTTGTAATTAATACTTTTGTTTATCATGGCCTTCTTGCCAAAAATCAATAAACCTGTTTGATATTTGGGGAATTCTTGGAAACCCCGTAAATAAGATTAAAAACTCTTCTAGTTGGTAATAGTGACATCTTAGGTGGACATATTTATAAAAAAGGTTTTATCCAGCTTATCGATTTAATGAAATGGCGTCGTAGCATCGTATTAAAAAAAAAATAAACATTTTTAAATTTGTTGATAAAGCTGTATGTACTTGTTTTGGGGTGACATTTTTTTTGGATTATTATATTCACTTCTAAAAACCATTTAGGTCATGTCAATTAAAAGAAATATTAGATTTTTTTTTACATTTATTAACTTACTGAAGTTTTTCTAACATAAAATTTATTGACGTTATATTAAATTTATCTACATTTAAAGTTATACGCATCACTTTATTTTGCAAATCTTGCAGTCTAATAAATACGCCGTCATTTGTTGTGTATAAAATGCCAACTTTGTTAAAATAAGCAATCACGTGTTTTGATATTTTGGGAAATTTCACCCCTAAGGGATAGAAATGGAGGGGGTAAGTTTCCAACGCAACCGCTAGAGAAAAATATAAAAAAACTTAAGTAAAATTTCTCGCTCGAAATAAATAAACATTTGTTTAGGCATTTACGAAAACTTTCTCCCTAGGGGTGGAAAAAGGGGTATAAAAGTTTAAATTAAAAAACGTGTGTGGTCCGAATTTTTTGAAACACATTTATTTCTTATGTTTTTGAACGTCGCGTCGATCCTAAATAAAAGGAATAAAAAGGGGTTATTAAAATTTATATCGGAAAAAATATTTTTCTCGGACTTTTTGAAACTCAATAGCATAAATATTCTAACAATTAATAAACCACGTATTTATATTTTTTAAACTGTCTCTAAAGGGAGTGAAAAGGGGATATATAAGTTTCTATTTAAAAAAGTGCTATTTGTCGGATTTTAGTAAAACTTAACATAAATAATGTACAATAGAAATAATAAAACACGTAAGTAACTCAAAATTTTGAAAATCATAACCATTCAACTAAGTAGGTGTAAAAATATTTTTATCGTCAACCGTCAGTAAAGCCGTACATTATCACAGTGATTTCCGGAAGTAAACGAACACTTTATTTTATTGTAAAATAATAGTTGTTTCACTAGGCAGAAAAGCACATGGTTTCTTAGCCTCGGCTGCGCCTCGTCTATGAAACACCAGCCGCGGCATTAATTCTGCTTTTCTGCCTAGTAAAACATATAATTTTTTCTCCAAATTGGTTCCAATTTCACGCAAAATCGTATTTTTTATATTTATGTATGTTATTTATGACATTTATTGAATTGTTGTATTTACTTGACATTTTAAATTTTAATTTTTAATGACACCTGACAGGTTCAAAGAGTGTATTTTTTCTGCCTAGGCATAAAAAATAATTGAAATATCGGGATAAATGAAGTACCCCTTTTTTACGTATAAAAGATCCCTCTTTCATAATTTAAGGTAAAGCGGTCAGAAACGTGAGAGACAAAAAATTTATGCGAGAATTTATAAAACTCATATTGTGTAGCTAGTGTTCTCTATGAGGTATCTTAAACTCATTATAGAATCCTCCTTATTGCCCTCAAAAATATAAATATACTAAATTTTATTCATATCCGCTTAACATCAACTCTTTGCCAATTTTATAAAGTAAGTATTTACTTGGATCATTTTAAACGTATAAGAAATGAAATTAAATGACATATTTTTAAGTTCACTATCTCATGTTGCTGTATAGCCCCTTAGTTACGGGACACTCTATAAAAATATATCGCCTTCCCGGTGGAACATTGACCTAAGTGCAAATTTTCAATTTTTTTAGTTGTTTCGTAATAAGTATCAAAAAGTACCAATCTCTCTGGTCAAACAATGTCATATTGTATAATATATATAATTGGCGCCGACGGAAAAACGACATAATTGATAGGTAGGTCTTCGTTGATTCGATATTGTTTGTACTTTTAAGAAAATCTAGGAAAACAGCGTCGTAAATGTCTGTTGCGTCATTTCGCAATGACCTAATAGTGGTCCTTTGTTTTGTGTGAAAACTTTATTTACTTAAAACTGCATCGTTTATTTTAAAATACTGTAAAGCAATATTTTTTACTCAAATTTGGAGAAAGAAAGTTGTCACAATTATTACTTAAAAATAGATTTGAGTGGAACAACGACGTAAGTGAAAGGGGAGGTCAAAAAAGGGGGAAAAATATAGGTTTTTCAAAAAATGTGGAATTGGTTCAACAGTCCAAGATGTAGGTATTATTTTTAATATAATAGTTTAATTATAAAAAAATTGTGATTTTTTATAAGGATTTATAACATGGTTGCATAAACAAAATATTAAAACGTCATTTTCTCAAAACTTCAGAATTGCAGTTAGGTCGATATTCCACCGGGAATTCGATATATCCATATATAAAATTCCCACAAAAGTAACAATACAAAAAAGATGCCCAATATGGTGTTTTAATTAATGGTATAATTTTTTTCCTTGTACATATAATAATACTTACATGAATCCCTTTTTTGCTTTTTTTTATAATGTTTTTACATACTTACTTATTTTGGTAGGTACGGGTGTGCCAATATTTTATTTTATAAATAATAAAATTAGTATCTACGGTATATCTTTACAAAATATTAAGACTCCCTTACATAATTTAACAGATGGCGAAGGCGAAGGTGAAATAACCTTAGTCCGGTTCTGTTTCTGTAGCCAACCGCTTAACGTAAAATATACCAGACTTCAACAGGGTGCCATTAATGACAGGTGATGCGGCGAGTTCTTAGATTAATTTTACTTTACTACCACTACCAGGGGCGGTTCTAGACCCAAAATATTGGGGGGGCACCACATTGGTGCAGCTACAATTTTTGGTAGCCTTCGCTTGATTGTATTTCTATCGAGATATTTTAAAGTTTTTTTCAGAAATGTTGGGGTCCTAGGCCCCCCCAAGCCTTCCCGTAGAACCGTCCCTGACCACTACATGTGACCACTTTTAAATACAAATATTTCTTTTAAAAGAATTTTTTTATATTATAGCTTAATAAGCTAGTACTTGACTCCCAGTAGATATTTTATATATTGGTGCGAACATAAAAAATATAAAATTTTGGTCGTCGGATAAAAAAGCAGACCTGACATTTTTTAGAGGTTATAACCCTTCGTGATCGGATCCAATGGATGGATTTAATCGTGCGAACAAGGGTGGTTTGTGTGTTAAAAGCCGATAGACTTTATTATTTTGGGAATATGCAGTCACCCAGTTAACTAAGCATGGATAAATAAAGACAACCTCAAAGTTATTTGAAAAAAATAAATAAGCAAGAAAAAAAATGATTCGCGCAGTTAAAAATGTTTAATTATAAAAATTTGAGAAATAAATTAATATAAGCAAAAAGAAAAATATTCTTAACTTTGCCATACTTCTTTGCTGCTTTTATTAACTGATAAATCAAAACTTATTACCGAAGAAAATACTGTATCTATGTCAAAGACGGGTAATTACCATAGACAATTTACCTTTAGATACGTACAGCTTATCTTCTGCGCAAACAAAAGTTTTATAGGTGAAAAAATACGTCCGAGCGCATGACTCGCCGGTCAGCTGCCTTCCCTCTGGGCACCTTCGGGCATGCGCACAAACCTCGTGTTATCGGCCTGTCCTACTTTATCGACATGCTCAAAATACACTCCAGAACCGGCTCGGCCGCCATTTTTGTTGTTGTGTTTTAAGGTTTCTCTGTGGATTACTTGTAGTTTTCTTAGCTATTGTGGATTGTGGGTGTTTATTATTTACGGATTTCTAGTTTTTGTGTAGTTTAGTGAAGTGTGTCTGATTGTGAGAAAATTAATTCTGTCAAAATTGCTGGTTGGTTAATTTTTTGGTTAAAATCGGTACCTACACCCGGACATTAAGCTTTTAATAAAGCCAGTATTCCACGGGTCAAGTTCTCGGGCAAACACTTTTCAAATTATTGAATAAGAAATGTTGCTTGAAAATGTTTTACACGTACCCAAGTTTTTGTCAAATTGTTAAAATCAATACAAGTTATATACCAACTAATATTTGACTTAAGGTTAGGCACGCGATAACACCGTAGATTGGTTATTTTGCTAGTTATGTTTGTTTTTATATTCGATTTTATAAGACTAGTTTAATTCCCTTGTTCTTGTTCTCTTCCTTTTCGAATTAAAAACACGACGACGAATCATTTTTAAACAAATTTTAAAAACAAAACCTTAAAAACAATTTTCTATCCTTAAAATCTAATAGGTTTGCTTCTACTAAAAATGCCAGAAATCACTACCTTTTCTCCCAACTTGATCAAAAATTGAGAAGAAAGTCCAATTTTTTGGCATGTATTTAAATTTTAAAGCCCGGACCTGTCTATTTTCCCATTCGTCAAACAATAATGTTGCAGTACGCATGTCTTATAGTGTCTAGCTTTGTTTACATGCACGAGGCCATAAATCTGCCAATTTCGTGATTATTGTTTGCTTATCTAAAGGTAAATTGTCTATGGTAATTACCTTATTTTTTGAAGCAACGAAATATTGAATAGAAAGCAGAACTTTTAAAAATTATTTTTGGAAATTTTTCACAATTATTTCTATAATTATTTAGTCAAAATTAAAATATGCTTTATTATTATGGAAGATATTACAAAAAAAAACGCCTAAAAACAACAAGCAAAAAGGAATCCGTCACTTCTTTCGACGAGGCAAGATTTCTCGCTGCCACCCAATTCCGCAAAAATAATTTATAAAGTAAAGATTCGGCTTAACTATAGGTCGCTGGTTTTTCCCCCTTTTCCTCTTTCATACGCCATTAGGTTTGCTTTATAGCTATAAGCTTCGTTAGTTGAGTGACTTCATTTTCGCAAAATCACAGAGTCGATAGAGTTTTCACGTACAAACCGCCCCCATACGCACGATTACGTCGATTACCCCCTTTAGGAGACCACCGGCTACATCGTGACTGTCACAATATTGTGAGTTGCCAAGTTTTACAAAAAATAATGGAATAGCGGTAATTTTAAGTATTTAAGTTGACGGGGTTTTCGAAATTATATTAATGTGGCATGGACGCCAATTTTTGTACTAGTTCATTTGGTTCACGTACAGTTTGTTGACGACAGATATTAGGCAGTTGAAGTGCGGTCACGAACGTTAACGTATACGTACAAATTGACAGCTATGCATGCGCAGTAATCAAATTTTGACGTACGTGTTTTAAGCAGTTCAACGGGCGTACGTTATCTTGCGTTGTTTTACGGGACGTGAAAAATGAACGTTCCATTACCCGAAGGACCTCCGAATATAACCGATTATTTCCGAAATGTAATTTTTTGACAAACAGTTCTAACTTTTTTCTGTGGTTCTAAATGAATAACTCTTTCTAACCACAAAACATAACAAACAAATCCCAAATAATTTTACAGTATTCAAAAAAATCAAAATTTATCAACAATCCGAGTTATTTGTTTCTTAGTAAAAAAATAAAATAAAATTTTTATTATCTTAAGGTTTGTGATTCAATTGTGATTTTAGTTCATCAGATACTTTTGATTTTTTTTTCTCTATAAGTATAGATTTAAGTTATCGATGGTATGTTCCATACTATTTGTATTTTGTTTTGTATTTTTAGAAGATTTAAAAATAAAACAAAGTTTTATACTCTTCCATACTCTCCTTTTTGCTTTTCCTCCTTCGTTATGCAATTTTCTTAACTTTTAAAAAATCAACAGAAAAATAAAGGTAAAAAATTAACATAATAATATGACAAATGTCAAATTGGCATTTTTTGTAGGTTACGTTAACGGACACAGAATATAAGCACTTCAACTAAAATTCCTGCCACCGGTTCGTCACGTTAACTCCTCAACTAACGTGCGTAAATTTGCTTACGTTTTGGTTGTACTTCAACTGCCTAATTTCGTACACTAAACTGTGACACTGTAAATGCAACTTTCTTACCTTAATTACCTTTGTAACGTGTTAATTGTTATCATGATATCTGTCAAAGTATTGTCATTATCTTATTTGATTTAAAAATGCCTTGAAAAAGCAAGAATAATACAAGTATGTTTAGTAGAAATATGGTGGTCTTATGGAAAAATAGCTGATCATTTTAGAGTACCTAAAAGTACTGTTCAAGGAATTGTAAAAAAATGGCGCTATCATCAAACACTTTAAAGGTCTGTTGGATCTGGTTTAAATAATAGAAAATCATTAAATGAAGAAAACCGAAATTTGGTGGAGTACTTATTTAAAGCAAAATCCATTTGAAACTGCAGTATCCGCTATGCACATAACAGGGTTCCCTGCTTCATCTAGAACTGCGCTACGCCGAGTAAGATAATTAATGTTCCGAATTAAGAAATCGAGCAGCTGCATCCGAACTGTTTTTAAAAAATAGTGATAAGGAACAAAGAATTGGGTTTGCTATGCAATATTTACCAGAAAATGAGATTTTTTGGCAAAATGTTCTCTTTTCCGATGAGAAAACTTTTCAGTCTATATATAATGGAAGGATTCGAGTACACCAAAGAGACCACCAAATTCCCGATATGGTGAGAGATATACTCAAAAAAAGCAAACCAGTGGACGTTTCTCCGTTAATAATATGTGGTCATGGATAAGTGTTTACGGTGAAGGTGAATGCTTTAATATTGGTGGAACACTAAACAGTAATATAATATATCTTCAGATTTGGAAATAGTAGATTCTGTAACGAGGTTGGAATGAAAATTCGATCCGAGTGGAAGATTCCGAACGCGAGCGTGAGGAACCACGAGTATCGAATTTTCATTCTAACCGAATAGCAGACTATATTTTCTCCACGACCATCCAGTTCCATATCTGAGTCATCCGATTTTTCACTCATTTTTTGACTTGCACTAAAATTTGTCTGAAAATAATTATTACAACGCGGCCATTTTTATCTGACACTGACAGTTCAGAAATTCATGGCAACCTATGTCGTTTATATCAATAACAGAATATTCATTCCGTATCTTGTTATGGAATGAAAATACACGCAAAACGCATAAGAAGCAAGTGTTTCAGAATAAATATTCCAACTCAAGAGAGAGAATTTTTACATTCTATTATCAAAAATGATTTTGGAATTATTGCATTCAGTAATGGTTGTAGAGAAAATGTTTTTTTTTCTTCTGCCGCTATAGTATTTGAAGGAAATAATTTTATATTTTAGCAGAATAACTGCCCTGTGCATACTGCAAGAAATATAGGAAACTGGTTTAGACAAAACAACGTAACATGTCTGCCTTGGTGCTCAAGAAGTCCCGATTTAAATCCAATTGAAAATGTTTGGGGATTATTGATGGTAAAAAAAAAAATACAAAATAAATTTTGTGCACAGAATAAAATAGAGTTATTTGATAAAATATAAGAAATTTGGGAAGGGCCAACTCCGGATTACACCAGAAGAATTATTTTGTCAATGCCAAGAAGATTACGATTAGTGTTAGAATCCAATGGCGCAGCAATTAAATATTAGTATTTTGTTTGTTGTTTATTAATAAATTTATACCCTTTTTGGCTTTATACTTTTGTAGCTTTCCTGGTATTAATTTATAATTTTCTTATTTCGCGACTGTAATTTAAACACAAAAATATTTAGAAATACTTATAATAAAAAATCGTACATACAATAATTTACAGCTATGTATATAGCTGGTGTTCTATCCAGGTATAAGCAGCAAGCAATTTTGTTGTAATTGAGTTATGTATGGGTGGAGTGTACGAATTTATGTCGTCACCTGTACTAGTTCGTTAATTAA
The DNA here is from genome assembly GCA_963969555.1 of Polydrusus pterygomalis. Taxonomy (NCBI): domain Eukaryota; kingdom Metazoa; phylum Arthropoda; class Insecta; order Coleoptera; family Curculionidae; genus Polydrusus; species Polydrusus pterygomalis. The sequence continues at coordinate 154,713,224 of OZ018376.1, read as the reverse complement.
GTATACCCATGCATCTGCATGTAACGTATATCTAGTTACATTCAACGAAGATAGTGCAACATAGACATCTCACTCTCTTTATCATAACAAGCCGACAAGACGTCGAATATGCAAAGAGCCATCAAGTTCCTCCCGAGTTCCACATGGAATAATACGCTGTTGCCCCAGACTCCGAAGACTCGCCCCTTTTTGGTTTTAGTTGATCTTCAATTGAGTTATGTCGTAACTATTGGGAATTTTCCAGCGCTAGGGCGGCGCATAAGGGTACGTGCACACTGGTGACCAAGCCGAGCGAGACCGAGCTTAGCGAGGCCTAGCGAGTCCTAGCGATGCGAGAAAGTGTGCACAGACAGAGATTGTAACTCGCTTGCGATTGTTTTTTTAGCTCCTTAAATTAGTTCGTTATTGCCTGTACAAGGGAACACTGTGCCCTTTGTCAAAATGGACTCAACGTGTTTGCTGTTATTATTAGAAAATTCGTTGATTGTGAAACGGTTGTACAGCAAAAGAAGAAGGTGCTGGTCACACGAGATTAACTAGCGCAGATCAGCGTATGGGGAATTCCATCATTTATTTGCTAAATTAAAAGAAGACCCGGTAAGAGTCCATGGTGTTGGTATATAACTTCCTGTATAAATTTTTCCACATCCATTTCCAAACACGCAACCGAATCGGCTTCAAATCACAAACTATTTTGCCATTAATCGCTCTGCTCGGATCGTCTTCATTCGAACTCGCTCCGACAAGCGTTAAGTATGAACGCGGCTGCTTAAAATCGCAGAATTTTATATTTCGCCTTCCTCGCATAGCACGGTATCGCTCGGCACGGTCACCAGTGTGCACGTACACTAATGCCGGTTTGAAAAAAAGCGGTGCTGGTAGCCAATTAAAAATTTAGCTTTACAGTAAAAAAAGTAGGTAAATTATTCGGAGTATCCCACACTGGTGCAAAGTCCGTAAAACTTTTATTTTCCTTTCTTATTTCCACCCAAGTATAATGACAGCAGAGTTTGCATTGGCAACATAGCGCGACTCGTATATAGGCGGCAAATTTGTGACTATTTGGCCTTAGACACGATTAGTTATAGAGAAGCTCCATCGCTTCCGGATGTCATGCCCGAAAACTGTCGTTTATACTTTGTACTACTGTTTCGCAAAACTCATAAATTCGACCTTCATTATCCCCGCCCTTGCTTTAATTCTGCCGAATTTATCATTTCTTAAAACTCTTTAAACTTTCGGTTTGGAGATCAAATTTGTAGATATCTAAACTCCAACGAATTTTAACTTTATTTTAGCCTGCACCCTGCAAAGTAGGTTAAACTTGAATTCTCCGGAAGTGTTTTATTTTATTTTGCCAATCTTTATTTGTGTTTCATGATAAAATGGCTCATAGTCATCGGCACAAAACACAAACAAAGAAAAACGTTATTTGCGTGGTAATTGGATGAAACGGGAATGACGTTTAACCGATCGCCATGTATAGAGGTGGTAAGTACGGAGGGTAGGGGAAAGGGGAATATTACATTACATGTTAATTGTAAGGTTAAGTAATTTAATTTTTTGATGTTTTTTTTACTTTGTTGTATTTAACATATAATTCGGTTTTATTTTTAAAGGACAAAGTAAATAAGGTAATTCCGGGAGAGCTGCCCCACCAAGATAGACGCCCCACTATGTAGAAGTTGGTCAAAATGTCGGTAGACAGCGTGAGTGCCTGGATTTAAGTATTGTTTACAAGCCGTAGCATCGAGTGCGTGCCACATTTTAATCGTCATAAACGTATTTTTGCTTGCAAACAAGACAAAAGGTAAGATATCTTATTTTTAAGTGTCTGTATAATATAAACGGATGTGATTGAGCTGTTATTTAGCATTGGCATAAATTTGTAACGTGATTACGTTTTAATACGGGTCAAACTAGTTCTAAATTGAGGTTATGTGTATGGACACTAATTTCGGTTAGGCTGTTTCAAGCTAACAGGTGGGGCATCTATACCGGACAAAAATGATAGATGCCTTAGGGCATCTAACCCGGACAAAAGTATAGTTGCCCCACAACATACATAACAAAATATTACATAATGGTTAGAAGATGATAGATAGACAATGGTTTTTTGCAGTAGTTCAATGCCTAGAAGGTATACCCGGAAGATTACTGCTCCACCAAGGCGGCAATGGACGCAGGAAAGTTTGGAAATGCACTTAGAAGATTAAATAACGGAGAAATAGGAGTGAATAAAGCTTTACGCGTTTATGGGATCCCATCTTGAACTTTGCGGCGAAGAAGGCGTACAGGGGCACTTGCAGAGTTGACCTTAGGTCCACAAGGGTTATTGGGAGTCAAGAACGTGAAAACCAGTTTGACTTACACTTTTTAAACATAGGGCGTCTCTCCCGTTTTGGCGAGGCAACTCACCCGGGCGTTCCGGGTGAGATGGCCATATGCAGAGTTTCAATAAGTTTTGTTTTTTTTACTGATTTATGAATAACATTTATGTTTGATGTCAGAGTTTATGTTAGTTTATTGTATATTCAATATGATGTGTATTTTTTCAGAATAAAAAAAAGATAGTTTGAGTCTATGTTTCAATTTTTACCTTAAGTATGGCATCTCTCCCGGAATTACCTTATAACAACTTGGATATTTCAATTTAATCGCACTGCTCCTAATTAGTGGTATAATACTAAGTATATGAAGTAAAAATCATAAGTAGTTTGTTAGATGCAACCAGTAGCGACATCTAGCGATGCCTAGGGTGAATCCTGTATGTAATTGGGACGAGTCTTTATGGGTGATTTTCTCTAAACCTTATTTAAGACTTATTTTAATACGGTCATTTTAGATGCTCGGTAGTTGTCTATATTTCATTTGGTGATAATGTTTTTTTGTCCAATATATTATAGAAAGCATAACTTTTTGTACCGTGCGAGCAAAAATTATTTGCATCAAAGAGGGCTTGGATTAAAAAACGTAGGGCTTGGTTTAGATCACAATGATATGGGGACGATATATCTAACAGAATCTCGTTAAAATTTTGTCAAATATTATGACATGATATGCCAAACTAATGAGTAAAAAAATAAGTAGACAAATACAAATTTATTTTTGTTGTTTACAAAATTAACAAAGTAAGAATATACAGAAAGAAAAAGAAAAATGATTACATAAATTGCTGAAATTGGCCACCGTCATGCTCCAAGCATAAATTCACACGTCTCTTCATATTTTCGAAAGTGTTGACCAGCATCTCTGGAGAAATGTTACCACATTCTTGGATAATCCTTTCTTGTAATTGTTCTAAATTTGCAACTGGTGTTTTAAAAATAGTGTTCTTTAAAGGAGGAAAAACGAAGTAATCCATAACTGTTAAACAAGGTGATCTAGGTGGGAATTCAATGTCTGATTGAAAACTGATCAATCTGTCGTCGAAAAAATTGCGTAAGTAGTTAATAGTTTCGGCGGCTGTATGGGCGGTTGCACCGTCCTGTTGAAAATATCCAAAAATTAGTTCGTCGTCAAGTAATTGCTCTACAAATGACAAAAATATTGTCTCTATACCGCTGTGCTGTAACTGTGTCATGGAAAAAATAGGACCAACAATTTTTCTTCGGGAAACAGCTAACCAGACACCATTTTTTTGAGGGTGCAATGTGGACTGGACAATGGGGATTTTCACTACTGCACATGGGTGTATTCTGAGAATTCACATAACCGGAGAGGTGGAACCAGGCTTCATCCGAAAAAAATGTCAGATATAATAAATCATTTATTTTCAATAAATTTTGGGTTAACCATTGAGAGTAATTCCTGCGTCTTTCAAAATCTGCGGCTTGTATTTCTTGGAATACTTGCACTTTATAAGGAAATAAATTTAGCTGCTTCTTAAGAATAGTCCTGCATGTACTATAAGATCTTCCCACTTCTTGGGACAGGCGTCTTATACAATTTGTTGGCGTATTTTGCATTATTTCAAGAACGTTTGCAACAAGTTTTTCTGTTCTTACAGATAGTGTTTCTGCTTCTTTTTTGTGTTGTATAGAACATGTTTCCCTAAACATAACCACGGTTCTTTTCAGGCAATGATAAAAATCCCCAGCAATAAAAGCAACGTGAAAATCGTCCATGCACAAACCCGGCATGTATTGCCACTCACCATTTACTCTAACCCCGTTTCGAAAATACGCTTCAACCATGAATGTTTTATGCTGTTTCGTAAAGCTCATTGTGTGAATTGTTCAAGAAATTGGAAAAATTAGCGATTAAAAAGACTGTCAAAGATGACGGAATTGATTGTTAATTCATGTAGTTGCTAACACCCAACAGGTATTAAGCTCTACGGCTAAGCAGTACGTCCTTAGATGCAACTTTGATGCAAATAATTTTTCCTTGCACGGTAGAATAATGCACTCATTTATTTTATATACGTGGCAAATTATTCATAAGCCCTTCCAGTCAAAGATCTCTAACAAAACGGGGTATGATAAACGGACGGAGATAAAGTAGGTTCCATTTAATTAGTTTAGACGCATAAAGACCGAAAACAACTACTTCCCGCAGTATGCCACTTCAAGCATTAAATTTAATTTAACTCCACTTGCCCTCTCATTCTGATTATTATATTGACAATCATAATATGTCAAAAGCAAGTACAATTATGTTGATATGGGACAATTCAACGCCTAATATAAATTTATCCCAAAACTTTTTGCAAAAGCTTTTTTACTGACATAGTCAATAATACCAAAAAGTCCTAAGTAAACAGAGTTAACAAAGGTATCACATTGGATACGAAAAAGAGTTCGGAGAAAAAAAAATAAGAAATTTCAAATAATTTCTGATCTCTCTCTTGATGTAACCTTTAGGAAGGGAAAGGGATAAGGAACGACAAAGGACGACTCATACAGTAGCGCCACAGTGGCATGGCCCTACCTACCTGTAACGGTGCAAAACCTCCCTGGCCAGGCTATTAATAGCATTAAATAGAGATACATAGAGGGAGAAAGAGAGAGAGAGAGAGAGAGAGAGATAATAAATATCACAACAAATATCTCTCTCTCTTTTACTGCCTCATAAGGAATTTTGTGCCTTGGCCTGATCCCCAAATCAGGCCACGATTGGCGGATTTTCACGTGATTTATTTTGTCTAGCTGGCTAGTAGCAATTGGGTTACTCCTTCGTCTTCGTTGCCGCTATCAGATACCAGATGGCGGCTGTTTTTAATACGGTTTCCCTATCGAAATATTAACTTTAAAATGTATTTCTATCATAATCTAATCATTGGTGTAGGTCAGGTGTTAGGTTTGGTCGGTGGGCTATCCGGGGTTAGGTTGATCACTTTGCCTTAATCCTTTATTGCGTTTTAAAATGAATAAAATCAGTTTTTTGAAACATTAGCGACTTTCCGCGCTTTCCTTGAAACGAAAAATGCATTTAAAATAATTGAGTCGTCCTTTGCCCGATTTGTTTATAACAAACACTACTTAAAGTGGGCAAAAATCACGATTTCGAAATTTAATAGGAATGTTTATTCTATCTATGTTTTTTTTTGGAATATGAAGAAATACACAAGTGATTTAAGACAATGTCATTATTATGCTGCATTTAATTATTCAGTTAGTTTTTTTTTAATTTTTTTTATTTGATATTTTCGCTCTATTATCAGTACTCGCCACTGATGTATGCACTGTACCTAATAAGGGTAAAAAGCTTACTTGGTATCCTTAGAATCAATATGGCAAAACAATAATTCATGTAGTTAAGTAAACATGAACTTATAAACCAGAGAGGTATTTTACACATACCGATGAAAAATAAAATATAATTTTTGATGCATCAACATTCTAAAAAAACATATCGAAACATGTTTGGACAAACTAGTTAGCGCAGAATATGTGTCCACGAATAGAGTTTGGAAGAGAAAAAACTTTTATATTGGTATATATATAGGTATAGAAGAAAAAGTCATTCTTTACAAAAACGTCTGCCTATGCTAAAAACTACAATTTCTCAAATATCAGATTACTATACAGGGTTCGTCAAAAACTACATTTTTACTTTTTGGGATTTTCTTTTCAATTCCTTGATTTATTAAATAAATTTTGCTGGTGCTAAAACTACAATTGCAAATATCACGTTTGCGATTACCATACAGGGTTCGTCGGAACCAACATTTTTAGTGTTTTGGATTTCGTTTAAAATAAATTTACGTAAAAACAAACAACTATTGTTGCTTTCTTACTTCGAATATGATTTTATATCTGGCCGAGTAACGATTTTGTTGTAAGAAAATCATTTTTTATTTGACCACTTTTGAAGTACCTATATTTTTATTATTACATGTGATATTTGTTCAATTCATTCTATCATAAATTATAAAATTATTATTTAAACGTGGTACCCCCGAGTTAGCGCATAGTTCATCTAGACATCTGAATTCCCGATAACAGTTCCTAACTTGCTGTATTGGAATATTTGCAAAAACTACTCTTATTTTTTCTTTCAAGAGAACTAAGTTATTATTGAAATTGGTTTTATACACATGTGGCTTCAGATATCCCCATAAATGAAGGTTGACAATTGTGAGATCGGGACTACTACGTGCCAACTGATTTGTACTATAGGTACCTTCTAATCTATTTGTTCCCAAAGTGATGATGATCAAAAAGGATTGAAATAAAATTGAAAAAAAATACCGAAAAAACTAAAAATGTTGTTTGTGACGAACCCTGCATAGTAATCGCAAATCTGGTATTCGAAATTGTAGTTTCAATACAAGCAGACGTTCATAAAAAGAATTATTTTTTCTTCTGTACCGTCAAACGGGGCTAAGTGGATCGGTCGGGGTAAAGTGGATCAAACACGTTTTCGTACAATAATAAATGCGTATAAGCCAAATAAGTAAGCTTGAACTAACTTATGACCGGCCATCTTGCTTCAGTGGTAGTGCAGACTCATTGACAGGTGGTTGCGGCGTAATATTCAAGGTGAGTTCCGAGAAATAAGTGGTAAAGCAGGGAACACATATTTCGCTATTTTTTAAAACTTTAAATTCGTTTGCTTCCGCACGCGACTGGGTGCACTTTATCAATTTCTTGCCACCATGGGTCACTAGCCCCATGTGTAACTTAGATCTGGGCGGTAAAATTAATTGAAAATCTGTCACCAGAGTCAATCTGTGATTTTTTTTATAAATAATGTGCCATTGCGGGGTAAAGTAGATCAGCGCTTTTGGCACGAGTTTATTGTGTTATTTTGGAGTTACTATACTACCTAACCTACATAAGATGGTCATTCCCAAAATTCTGCATTTATACATGCATGATTAAGTTAAGTTAACTTAAGCAATGGAAATTGAAAAATCGGGGTCTTCTTTCCAAAACGGTATTTCCAACGAAATTGAAAGAAGCAGTCAATAAACTTGGCCACAAATCTGAGCAAAATGCAGTTTCTGGCTTCAATGCGTGTGGGATCGTGCCTATCAATCCGCAAGTGGTCTTGGACAAAATGGCATATCGAAAAGCACCGGCTGAAGGTGCTGATGATTCTTGGACAAGTGTGCTTGTGGCACATCTTGATGAATTAAAAACTGGGGGTAATTCTGCTCCACGCGGACGGTTAATTTTTTATATCAAGGAAGAAGACGAACATATTTTAGAATAGCATTTTCTCGTTTTGTTTCGACTATTTTTAGTTTCGTTTTGTTATTATGCAGAATTTATTTAGTTTTCTACTTTTCTTTTGACTCATTTTAGTTTCGTTATGTTATCATGCAGAACTTATTTATTTTTTAGTCGAAACGTGTGGCTGTAATAACATAAAAGTCTGAGAATAAACCTTTATTTTTTAATTTCTACCGTTTATTAAATGCATGCATGAACCAAAAATTTTTTTTTTAAATTTAAATTGCGATCCGCTTTTTTTTAAAAGATAAATTGTGATCCACTTTGCCCTAAACAAGTGTAAAATGGATTTTAGGTGATTTAAAAGGAGCGATCCACTTTACCCCAGAATGCAGGGGAAAGTGGATCAGTATAAATGTATAAAAAAAAATATTATAAAGCTAGTTCTACATAATGTCACGATGGTATTCGAAGCCTAAAGAGTGAGAGAATCTAAATATGAAGTTTCAACCAAAAATTCAAAGCGGTTACGAAGTTATTGCAAAAAAATCGATTATTTTGATCCACTTAGCCCCGTTTGACGGTACCTACTAATAACGATTTTATTATTTTGTGTGATTTGGCAAAATTACGTTAACTCTTCTATTTTCCTTTTAACCCTATTAACTGTGTTAACATCATCGCCCATGTTTATCATAAATTCTAATAAAAATAACAGCTCAGTCACACAGTGTTCAGTTATTTCCCCCATTTTTCTTTTATACACTCCTTGTTGTCTTAACATGTGTAGTCCTCGTTAGCGAAGTGACTTCATATTTCCGAAATAACAACCCATAAAATTTTCATGCTATATACAAACCACTTCTCCACGCACCGTCACCCTCGCTAGGGGAATGGATCTTGTTGTTTGGGGTTTAACAGAAGAAAGTATTGTGTTTTTTTTGTGTTTCATGGCGTATGCTGTAGTTATACCTTTAAAACACATGTTATATTTTTTTAACATGCAAATCTGATATATTAACCAGTTAAAATAGGAGATTAAAATTAAACGAACAGGTAAAGTTTATACGCAGCCAGTGTGAATAGCATAAAAACTAAAACTGGGATTATAGCCGGCATATCCTTTATGAAATAAAGCATGGGCGGACTGTAGAAATGAAAAAATATTTTACTGAATTACCAAATTAATAATATTTGTCATATAGGTAGGTATGTACCGGTTGAACAACTAAGAATGGTCGTCGGGTATATCTCGGAAACTACTAAACGTAGAAACTTGGGATAAAAAAAATTATGATTAAAGCGGTCATGAAAAAATTCTGGAAATAATTTTTAAGTTCCGCATTTTGCCGCAAGGGGGCGTAATTGAAAAGTAAATTTTAAAATTTTACATAACTCCGAAAATTCCACATTAAGGTATATGTTTGATAACACCATTTTAAAGCTTGGATAATTATGCATCATTTTTGTCTATGCTCATTGGCCTACCGACTTTAATAAGAGTGGGGGAAGCTGTTCAAAGTGTAAACATTTAAATCGCTGTAACTTCTAAACGACTTATCCGATTTCAGCAAACTAAAGACTGTTTGGAAGAGAAATATATGCACTTTCACCAGTCTTATTTAGTTGTCCATAATAGTTCTCAATAAAATTGCTAGAGGGAGCAATTTGTAATAATTATAGTTTTTTTGATTTTATCCCGAAAATTCAAATGATACGGTATAATTATGATACCATAATCGAAAAGAAGATGAAATTTTCTAGAAAAAATATTAAAACCGCAGCTCGATATCTTTGTTCGTTTCAGAGTTATTTTCCAAAACATTAATTTTTAATACAAATTGCGCCCTCTAGCAATTTTATTTGAAACTATTGGGTATTATTGGATAAGACAATTAGACTTACCTTTCTCTTCCAAACAAGCTTAAATTGAGTGAAATCGGATAAGTCGTTTAGAAGTTACAGCGATTTTAATGTTTTCACTTTCACTTTTCGATTATGGTATCATAATTATACCGTATGATTTGAATTTTCGGGATAAAATCAAAAAAAACTATTATTATCACAAATTGCGCCCTCTAGCAATTTTATTGAGAACTATTATGGACAACTAAATACGATTGGTGAAAGTGCATACATTTCTCTTCCAAACAGTTTTTAGTTTGCTGAAATCGGATAAGTCGTTTAGAAGTTACAGCGATTTAAATGTTTACACTTTGAACAGCTTCCCCCACTCTTATTAAAGTCGGTACGCCAATGAGCATAAGACAAAAATGATGCATACTTATCCAAGCTTTAAAATGGAGTTATCAAACATATACCTTAATGTGGAATTTTCGGAGTTATGTAAAATTTTAAAATTTACTTTTCAATTACGCCCTCTTGCGGCAAAATGCGGAACTTAAAAATTATTTCCAGAATTTTTTCATGACCGCTTTAATCATAATTTTTTTTATCCCAAGTTTCTACGTTTAGTAGTTTCCGAGTTATACCCGACGACCATTCTTAGTTGTTCACCCGGTACATCATATTATAAATAATTCGCGTGAATTAGTTTAACGCAGAATTAAAAAAAAAATTATTAATATAATAAAAAGGTGAAAATTAAACAAGTAACATTTTGAAGAAGTAGTCAATACTCAAAGTGGAGTTAACGACATGTTTCGAGTGTAGAAACACTCATCATCAGGAAAACAAAGTAAATATAGTAAGAATTTTGAATACTCTCGCAAGATGGAGGCAAAGTCACGTGACACTCTGTCAATTTTGGTCTATTAAATTTTTATAAGTTGGCATGAATTCCAGGACTGGACTTGAAAATTATACATGTGATACCTTCAAAAACAATTGATGTAATAGTCTCATCGGTTCTACCGCTTAAATAATGCCAAATAATAATAATAATAATTTCTTTTGAAAGTTTTGTTTTATAAATATTATAATTTAAGGTAGGTAGGTAATAATAAGCATGAGTTTTTATATGGTTAAAAGGTAAAGTGTCAAATTTTGTTCAGATTATACCTATAAGTAAAATACAATAGGTACCTACAGTTCAACATAAACTACCGAATTGAATTCAGTCAGATATTACATTTACTGTCAAGAAATCCCCATAAATGACTTACGTAAGGTACGTAGACCCAAATATGGTTTTTATAGAATTTGTTGGCTATATGATACGATTACATTTCTAGACTTGTATGTGGGCTAATATTATAAGCTTCAATTTAGCCAGGGATTTAATTTTTCTGTCAATGGAAACCCTAATTTAACAGTTTTTGACTTACGTAAGGTACGAAGACCCAAATAGGGCTTTTGTGGAATTTGTTGGCTATATGATACGATTACATTTCTAGACTTGTATGTGGGCTAATATTATAAGCTTCAATTTAGCCAGGGATTTAATTTTTTTGTCAATGGAAACCCTAATTTAACAGTTTTTGACTTACGTAAGGTACGAAGACCCAAATAGGGTTTTTGTAGAATTTGTTGGTTATGATACAGTTACATTCCCAAACTTGTATGTGGGCTAACATAAAGTTAAAAGCTTCAATTTAGCCAGGGATTAAATTTTTCTGTCAGTGAAAACCCTACTTTAAAAGTGGTTTTTATGGAATTTGTTCGTTAAAATAAAATTTATTGATAGTTACATTTCTAAACTTGTATGTAGGCTAACCTAATGTTAAAAACTTTATTTTATTGCCATTCAAACAATAATAATAGTAATATCTAATAATAATTTCACTTACCTATGTAAGGTACATAGACCCAGAAAATAGAATTATATATTTGTTCGCTATCCTATTACATATTAAGATGGTTACCTTTTACAACTACTATATAGGCTAACATAATGTTAAATAGTTTATTTAAACCTTACTATTGTCAAACAATAATAATAATAATAATAATAATAATAATAATAATAATAACAATAATAAAAATAGTTTCTTTAAAACAAAATAGATAATTTTTATAGGTTAATAATATTGAAAACTGTTTTGGCATTTTGAAGAACTGCCGGTTTTATCAACCCACCCGACTTTGTCCAAGTCTCCCCTAACTACCTAAGTCAGAGAAATACTTTCTACTTATTTTTCTTGAAACAGAAAAGGATACCTATACTTAGATAATGCAAAATGCAAAAATTATACATTAGAAACCTAACCTTTACGAGCAAACATTTTAAGATCAAAAATTTCACAAACTAACTTTTCGACAAAAACGGAGTTCAGATGAAATAAAACTTATTACTTATCGATGAAATCAACTAATGAGCAAGACACACATAAATAATTATGATCCCTAATGAAAAAGAATTAAAAAATTTTAACTTGTAAATTTTTGGTCCAATGAATAATAATTGTAGGTACTTACCGGCCACACAAAATATTTTGAAATCGTAATTAAATGTAACAAAAAGCACAAAAACGTAATTCACAGCTTATTACGGTCCAGTACTAATCTGGGGATATTACTATCTCCGAATATCAGCTGATCGATGACAAATTTCTGCTGTCATCTGTTTTAAAACGAGACTATTCGTGCCGTTTTCTATAGTACAATGCTTATGTTGTTAGCAATAGAGAAAATAATAAGTGGAATTGAGCCGTAATGGAGCTTTCAATGGTGTACACGAGGTGTAAAAAATTTTCCACTCTGACACGTGGTGCTTGCAGTTGAACTTCTTTAACAAAGAAAAGGTTACTTTTCTAAGATGTTCTAGTAAAACTAAAAATTTTAAAAAACTTTTAGGTCTATTAATTTTGCACACAATGTGTATGTTTCGACTCCTGCCGGGGTAACTGGGCCGTAACAACCCAGGTACCCCAACATCATTTTACTTCAAGCTAAATGATGCTATGACTTTTACGAAAACCATTTTTTTCTTTTTTCTTTTCCGCTCATTTCACTACTTTTATTTGTCTCCGACAAAGTTTAATGAAACCTAAGATTTTTCACTACTTATACCTAAATGATTTTCACAGAGTCTACTAAAACTCTCTAATTTTTCTTTTGCTCTCTTCATTTTCCTTCCCACGACAGGGCCTTTGCACTAGCCCTTGACTTTCCAGTATGCTGAAGTCTTGTCGGTATTCTAATTATTAATTTTTTACACCTCCTGTACACCATTGAAAGTTCCATTACGGCTCAATCCCACTTATTATTTTCTATATTGCTAACAACATCAGCATTGTACTATTTAGTTTGTTTTCCTGATGATGAGTATTTCTACACTCAAAACATGTCGAATTATTATTAATTATTCTAGGTTTGCCTAGCTATTTTAATAAACTTGTGGAAAAAGACTTTGTGCTTTTTTTTTTTCTAAGTAACATTTTGTTTGATTTACCTGAAAATTTCATGTCAATCAGTCACTATCTGAATCTTTAGAGCTGGGATCTAAATTTGGCGTTTTTATTATTGGCTCAATGGACGGTAAAATATAATATTCACCCTTCTTTTCTATAACATGCAGGACCATTTTATCCAAATTCCACTAGCGTTTACTACATCCACAACTATCCTTATATTTTATTTTCTAGTACGAAATCACTGTTAGTTGGCAATTGATTCAATTTTCTATGTTTCTGCTCGATTGCAGCCCACATCATCTCGACCGTACAGCCATACAATAGTATGACCATGTGCTTTGTCGATGACATATTGGTTTTTAAAATATTTTTTTTTATTTCTACCAATAACACCTTTTTATGGCCTTCTGAGGAATATTTATATTGTTGCCCTCAATGAATTTGACAATACCATATTTTTGGTATTGCTATTATCTACCAAACCATACTCAACAACATCGTGTGTATCAAACCAAGTTTCGTCTAGATAAATTATCTCCCTTTTTGCTTGGCGGTATTCCTGAATTTTGTGTAAATATTCTGGCAGGTGCGCTACTATGCGATGCGATTCCATAATAACCATTCTCTTATCTGATTTTTGTAATTAAAACCGCAATCAAGTAAGATACTACGCAAGGGGTCGAGAGATTTATATTTATAATCCGGGTAATCTCGTAAATCATCCCGAATCAATTCTAATGTCGGGTCTTTGCTTTTTCTGTAAAATTGATATACTACTCGGCGTATAACTTCTTTGGAAGCATCATAATTTTTTTGAAATTTTTAATTAGCTCTTTTCCGCTTACCTGAATTAATTTATAAATAATTGTAGAGCGAGGAAGTTTAGTTAACTCACAAATCATTGTTAGAATTATGTTTTCTGAGGCTCCATATGACATTCAATTTTTAAGTAAAAATAGATACCTACCAAAATGTCAGGTCTAAAAAATCATTTCTTTCCAATAAATTTTGGGTAAATTATTGAAAGTAATACCTGCGTCTTTAGAAATCTGTGGCTTATATTTCTTGGAATACTTGCACTTTATAAGGAAATAAATTTAGCTGCTTCTTAAGAATAGTCCTGCATGTTCCATAAGATCTTCCCACTTCTTGGGACAGGCGTCTTATACAATTTGTTGGCGTATTTTGCATTATTTCACGAACCATTGCAACAAGTTCTTCTGTTCTTACAGATGGTCTTCCTCCTCCTTTTTTGTGTTGTATAGAACCTGTTTCCCTAAACATAGCCATGGTTATTTTCAGGCAATGATAAAAATCCCCAGCAATAATAGCGACGTTAGGTAAATGTTCGTGAAAATCGTCCATGCACAAACCCGGATTGTATTGCCACTCACCATTTACTCTAACCCCGTTTCGAAAATATGCTTCAACCATGAATGTTTTGTGCTGTTCCGCAAAGCCCATGCATTGTGTGAATTGTTCAATAAATTGGAAAAATTAGCGATGAATCAAATTATTTGTAACGACTGTCAAAGATGACGGAATAACTGATTGATTGTTAATTCAGGTAGTTAGGGGAAGTGTGCCTTTGATGGACCCCTGCCTATGATGGACCACCATCGATATATTTTTAATTTGCGCGTGTAGCGAGCTAGTGCTACGCTCGGTGGGTGACCAAACTTCTTACATTAATGGCTGCGAATTGCTCTCCGTTTGTATATCGTTTTAGTGATATTACGTGACAAAATTGAAACTGGTAAGTCCTGATGTAAGAAATTAGGTTTGGATTATTGCAAATTTCTCGTATGATATAGTAATCTATTGGTTGCTTTAAATATGTAAGGTAGGGATGTGTGTTGCTCATCAAATGCTATATTTAAATTTGGATTAGAATTAACAAAACAAAATTATCGGTTGCTTAAGCGATACTATGTACATTGGCCAATGATGGGACCACCAAGCGTCATCTATTGATGGACCAGGGGTTCATCATAGGAAAGTAGATATTGTTGCATAGTCTTACTAAGTATTTCTATATAAGTTTTATTTCTTATAGATATAACTACACAAAAAAGACAGCAGTGGACAGAGCCTGGACTGGACATGCAGCAAGCTCTAAACAACTTAAAATAAAAACGTATGGGGTATATGTAGCCGCAAAAACATTTATATGTGAATTGTGCAACTAGATTTTGTTTCATTTTGTTAAGTTGTACATGAAAAATTCTACAGACCGTTTTTAATTGTTTAATACAAATATTTGGAAAGTTATATGATTTTGTTTTTACTTTTATTAGAGGGTCCATCATAGGACTATATACGCCTATGATGGACCCTTTGGCATATTTTAAAAAACAGGCAACATATCTTTTTCGGAAATTGTTTTAAAAATTGTTACAACTAAGGTAAATCCATTTTAACACTGACAATCAAATATAGCTAGCTCACTTTAATAGGCACATAATTTAGGAAGTTAATAGAGAATTTCCTTAAGGGGTCCATCAAAGGCACACTTCCCCTACTGACACCCAACAGGTATTTTAAGCTCTACGGCTAAGCACGTCCTTAGATGCAAGGCCCTCTTTGATGCAAATAATTTTTGCTCGCACGGTATAGGTATAAAATAATTCTCTGAAATTCCAACGGCTCCACATCCGCTTCGGTTTTACGATTTTAGAAATATCAAAAGTTGTCCAGAGCGCCATTTTGAATAACTAAATATGTGACGTTTTTCCAAGAGTAACAACACCAAGGTTAAATAATAACAACAACAACAAAGTTACACGCGACAATAACAAAGTATAAAGCTATTACTTAACACTAGTAACCAAACAAACTTGTCAAAACACTAACACCACGCGGCAAAGCACTGACTTTCTAGTAAAAATTAAATAATTTAAATGCTCCCTATTTTAAAATAAACCCTTTTAGTTAAGGAGCTAGCGTGCAAAAAACGCCATAGTTGGCTGCCCGTCAGTCGAGTTTGAAAAAACGTTGCCATTACTCCACTGAACACCCTGGTGCTTGAAGTTTTGCTTTTACCCATCAACTTTAAGATTTATTGGCAATAATGACATAGGGCGATTGGCCATAGTGAGGAGCCCGTCAGTCAGGTTGAAAATTAGGTTCTGTAGGTTGCCAAGATCATGTATCTAAAATTTCGTTGCGATCTAACGACTAGATCGTGAATTAGGCCGAATGGAATATTATAATTTGTTTTTTGACCGCCATTATGTTGGCCATAGTAAGGAGCCCCTCCAAAACTTGTTTCTACCTCTTCGTTTGGATAAAATGACAGCACAAATGCACTTGACTGACAAATCGAATCACGACGTTCTTCCCTGGGTGACCTACAAAATCTCGAAAAATCCAATTTTTCAGTCTTTAGCATGGCTTTTTCAGAAATTCAACCAAAATCATCAGTCAATCATTTTTCCTGATTTTTAGACATCCAATTAAGTAGAAATCACAAACGACTGACATTTTCCTCGAATATTTTCAATTTGGCCATACTTTGAAAATTTTCTGATTTTGGACTTTTTTATAATGGCTCAATAATGCTGTTCCAAATGGACTTAAAAGTAAAACAATGTATGACGATGATGTTTGATGACCTAAAAAACGTTTCAATACATAACTATCACCTATTTACCCCTTCCTTCACCCCTCTGCTACCCTCCACCCCTATTCATTTGTTGAATTTATGTTATATTATATTGGATTCAGTAATCAAAAAATATAGAATTTTTGCCACAAAAAGATACGATAACCAATAATTTCAGCAGTAAGAAATGAATAATTAATTACCATTTAATTTTCGATTTTCTTCAGTAATTATTCATTTCTTACTGCTGAAATTGGTTATCGTATCTTTTTGTGGCAAAAATTCTTTATTTTTTGATTACTGAATCCAATATAATATAACATAAATTCAACGAATGAATAGGGGTGGAGGGTAGCAGAGGGGTGGAGGAAGGGGTAAATAGGTGATAGTTATGTATTGAAACGTTTTTTAGGTCATCAAACATCATCGTCATACATTGTTTTACTTTTAAGTCCATTGGGAACAGCATTATTGAGCCATTATAAAAAAGTCCAAAATCAGAAAATTTTCAAAGTATGGCCAAATTGAAAATATTCGAGGAAAATGTCAGTCGTTTGTGATTTCTACTTAATTGGATGTCTAAAAATCAGGAAAAATGATTGACTGATGATTTTGGTTGAATTTCTGAAAAAGCCATGCTAAATACTGAAAAATTGGATTTTTCGAGATTTTGTAGGTCACCCAGGGAAGAACGTCGTGATTCGATTTGTCAGTCAAGTACATTTTTGCTGTCATTTTATCCAAACGAAGAGGTAGAAACAAGTTTTAGAGGGGCTCCTTACTATGGCCAACAAAATGGCGGTCAAAAAACAAATTATAATATTCCATTCGGCCTAATTCACGATCTAGTCGTTAGATCGCAACGAAATTTTAGATACATGATCTTGGCAACCTACAGAACCTAATTTTCAACCTGACTGACGGGCTCCTCACTATGGCCAATCGCCCTATGTCATTATTGCCAATAAATCTTAAAGTTGATGGGTAAAAGCAAAACTTCAAGCACCAGGGTGTTCAGTGGAGTAATGGCAACGTTTTTTCAAACTCGACTGACGGGCAGCCAACTATGGCGTTTTTTGCACGCTAGCTCCTTAACTATTTACAAACCGAAGAAATTTCGGCAGCGACAAATCAAATGCATTATTAGGCTTCAAGTCCCGCCCACATATTTTCGTGATAGACTCATTAAGTCAACGTGGACTACCGACAAGGAACTAACAGTCAATAGAAATTCCGATTTTTATTTCAATGCAAAGACATTAGTATTTTGACCGTACTTCAATTTCCTTGTTTACCGAAGCGTTCCAAACCTGAAACTTTCCAAGAAATACCTTTTACGTCTTATCACCCGAAATCTTGTCGATAACGCTCCCCGATGTCTGTCGAATGGGCAATAATCAGGAAACCCAAAAACCCATTTGCAGTTGTATTGGCAAGCGTTGTCGTTTGCTCATTAATATTTCACTGCAAGAAAAGTTGTATTGAGTGAATCCGGGACGGGGGTTCCCGAAGGATTGGGCTCCCGGCGAAAACAGGCAATCGATGCATGATAAACCGGAAACGCGGGGAGATGCTTCTGTTAGGGGTGGCATTACTTGAAGAAGGTTGTTGAATTACCGGAACAAAAATAATAGTAAGTTGGAAAATAGCAGCACGGACAACGTTTTTTCCACAACATAGATCAATTTATTCCTGTGACTTATTTTAAAACCCTTTAGCTGATAACGCAAAGAACTATATTTTCACATATTGGCACGAAACTTACCTATACGAATACAATTTTTTTGTATAGGTGTATAGTGAGCATTAAATGTACCAATGGAATGCGATTCCCCGATAACCATAGATAAAATACTAAATAAAAAATTATACAAAAAGGCTATAAACTTAGTTTTTCAAACAGCAAACACTTATAAAAATAATTTTAAAGTTATTTCTTACCTGGGTCATATTAGCACTAAAATAAAAAACTTTTTAAAAACCTTAAATATTAATATTGCTTTCAAAACTAACAATACCCTAGGGAAACACATTAGAAAATAATAAAAGTAAATTAAACAAAGGACATAAATCTGGTGTTTACAAATTAAAATGTAATGATTGCTGTAAAGTTTATATCGGACAAACAGGTCGAAACTTCGAAAAACGAATTAATGAACACCATGCTAGTTTCATAAAAAACAAAACAGATTCTAATTATTCTAACCATCTGTTAGAAGCAAATCATACATTTAATCATACCTACGATATATTGCACATTGACAACAAAAGTACAAAATTAAATTTGCTTGAATCCTCAGAAATAAATAGGCTTAAAAATAACAATACTCTTCTTAATGATCAATAATTGAATTAAAACGGATCACCCCTTTTGAATCTCTTTAATTATTTTGTAAACATTATTATTGTTTTTTCCAACAATTTAAACAATTACCTGCAACTTTATTGTTACACCTATATGTTATAACTTTTAAAATACCATTTTTAAATACTCCTTTGAAGAATCAACTGTGTTGCGAAACTCGAGTCAAAATAAAAATTTGGGGAAAGTGTAAAATTATAATTTTTTTACCATTTATTTAACACAATAAAATTAATAGCTATTTAATTACATGACTAAAATAAAGATACTTATTTTACCTATTATTTTATATTATTTGTTGTTTTGTTAAAAATAGCTTACCTAGGGCTGGTACTTTCAGTCCTGATTAACTCAATTGATACGTGGTTACTTTAATATGACGTTTGGAATACATCAGGGTGACAGGGAAATAAATAAGTGTTGACGTATTCCAAACGTCATATTAAAGTAACCACGTATCAATTGAGTTAATCAGGACTGAAAGTACCAGCACTAACTGGTACTTTCAGTCCTGATTATCTCAATTGATACGTGGTTACTTTAATATGACGTTTGGAATACATCAGGGTGACAGGGAAATAAATAAGTGTTCCAAACGTCATATTAAAGTAACCACGTATCAATTGAGTTAATCAGGACTAAAAGTACCAGCACCTAAACTATCGAAATTAGGTAATCAGGACCTATACCCTTTCAATAGGAAACTTATTTATGGCTGGGTTTAAAATTTATTGCGGTTAACGAATTATTGTGGAATGGAGTATACGAATTTATTCATTTTGTACTGGTATGTCCCGTGATTTTTATTAGTTCTTATTCTCCAAATCAATTTCCAGCGCCCACTCAGTATCGAATTAGGAATCGTAGTTAAAAAAAACCTTTTATATTTGTTATTTGGCCGTTAAAGTGAACCTTTTCCATAGATACTAATTGGACAAATGTCTGGTTTTTTTGTATTTTGGGCCAACCACTTGGATGAAGCCCAGGGTTTCTGACCGTCTTGGGCAGTTTTGCTAAATATATGATTATATTTTATTCTGCCAGTTTTCATGCCTGCATCGTTATATTCTTCTTTTAAATAAACACGAAGGCAATTACACCCTTCTCCTCCTCTCCATGCTAGTTCGTAAGAAAATATAAAAAAACCTTTCTTGCTATATTGAGCATCCCGCGTACTTTAAAATTTAATTTGAGTGAATGTATTAAAAGGCATAGTATGTTCCATATTTTTCTATAATGATTTTTGCAGTTAAGATACATTACGTTCGCATTTTTTCGCCTCATATAATAATTGTCCAATCTTTAAGAATGTATTTCTACTACATTTTTCCCCATTTAGAATATATACAGGGTGTTTCATTAAGGGTGGCCACCGGCCATATCTCGGAAACGTCTAGGCATAGAAACTTGGAAAAAAAAATTATGATTAAAGGGGTCAAGAGAAAATTTTGGAAATTACTATTAAGTTTCTCATTTTGCCACAAGGGGGCACAATTATAATTTTTTTTTAATTCTAAATTTCTCCGAAAATTCCCATATTAAGGAATAACTCTGATTACATCATCGAAAAGCTTAGACAATTCTGCATCATTTTGGTTTAAGGATCATTGGCGTACCGACCTTGATAAGAGTGGGGAAAACTATTGAATGTGGAAACATTAAAATCGCTGTTTCTAAACGACTTATCCGATTTTACTAAATTTAAGCTGGAAGCTTGGAAGGGAAAGGTAAGTATCTTCAATCGCCGTATCCAACAGTATACGATAGTGTTTAATAAAATTGCTAGAGGGCGCAATTTGTAATAATAACAGTTTTTTCGATTTTATCCCGAAAATTCAAATCATACGGTATAACTATGACATCATAATCAAAAAGTAGATGAAATTTGCAAGAAAAGATGTGAAGACCGCAGTTCCATATACTTGTTCGTTTCAGAGTTATTGCCAAAACAAAAATTTTTAATACAAATTGCGCCCTCTAGCAATTTTATTAGAAAATATCGTGTACCATTAGATACGACAATTGAAGGTTCTTCCAAACAAGCCTAAATTTAGTAAAATCGAATAAGTCGTTTAGAAGTTACAGCGATTTTACTGTTTACACTTTCAATAGCTTCTCCCACTCTTATCAAGTGAAAGTGTAAACATTAAAATCGCTGTAACTTCTAAACGACTTAACCGATTTGACTAAATTTAAGCTTGTTTGGAAGGGAAAGGTATTTGGAAAGGTCAATTGTATTCAATGGTACAAGATAGTTTCTAATAAAATTGCTAGAGAGGGCAATTTGTATTAAAAATTATTGTTTTGGCAATAACTCTGAAACGAACAAAGATATCGAACTACGGTCTTTACATCTTTTCTTGCAAATTTCATCTACTTTTTGATTATGATGTCATAGTTATACCGTATGATTTGAATTTTCGGGATAAAATCGAAAAAACTGTTATTATTACAAATTGCGCCCTCTAGCAATTTTATTAAACGCTTTATCGTACTGTTGGATACGGCGATTAAAGACACTTACCTTTCCCTTCCAAACAAGCTTAAATTTAGTAAAATCGGATAAGTCGTTTAGAAGTTACAGCGATTTTAATGTTTACACATTCAATAGCTTCCCCCGCTCTTATCAAGGTCGGTACGCCAATGAGCCTTAAACCAAAATGATGCAGAATTGTCTAAGCTTTTCGATGATGTAATCAGAGTTATACCTTAATATGGGAATTTTCGGAGAAATTTAGAATTTAAAAATTTTTTTAAATTGTGCCCCCTTGCGGCGAAATGAGGAACTTAAAAGTAATTTCCAGAATTTTCCCATGACCGCTTTAATCATATTTTTTTTTCAAGTTTCTATGCCTAGTAGTTTCCGAGATATGGCCGGTGGCCACCCTTAATGAAACACCCTGTATATAATTTCTGGCCACCCAAAAATCGGTAAACTGCTTCCAAACAAAATTTTGACATTAACGAGCCTACTCTCCACAATATTTTCAACATTGGAATGGTCTCCAAATCAAAGCATTATAACACTTTTCCACACATACTTTGTGGCGACAAGTAACTGACAAGAGTGTTTGGGTATTGGCATAACCTATTTCAACAATTTTAATGTAAATGGTCTTCATGTTTTCATTAAAAATAGGTTTAAACGATGTAAGATCTACTTCTTCTTAAATTATCGCCGTGATCTTTTGCTGCCGATAAATTTCGAAAATTGTTAAAAGAAATAAATCAAATAGGTACAGGGTCATTCCGTATATTTAGACAGCGTCTACTGCGTTTATTATAAGAGATAGAAAAAAACTTTAAATATAAAAGTTATAGGGTTTACCCTAAGTCGCCAGAAAATGTTACGCAAAACAACAAATGAATGTCACAAAGTTAGGAAAAAACACTAACTTGGTAAATCTTTAATGAAACACCCTGTATATTGAAACAAAAATTAATAGATCTTTTTTTTCGGAATTCAAAAACATGTAATATGTTGACATTTGGTTTA
Source organism: Polydrusus pterygomalis (assembly GCA_963969555.1). NCBI lineage: Eukaryota > Metazoa > Arthropoda > Insecta > Coleoptera > Curculionidae > Polydrusus > Polydrusus pterygomalis. The sequence continues at coordinate 154,690,825 of OZ018376.1, read as the reverse complement.
GCCGTTTTCGAAATATTTGCATTTTAAAAATGTGAATATATTGTTTAATTAAATCGCACTTGCCATGGATAAACAAATGGCTCGAACGCCATTATTTAATAGAATTTATATGGCTCTCAGATTTCCTTTAGCCCATATGTAAAATGGGTTACACAGAAGAAGAAAAATTTGAAATACCTAAAAATATTTTTTAATAAAATAATTTATGAAAATTTACAAGTGTTGAATGTGACCACCGTTATTTTCGATACATTTTCTGGAATCTTTCTCTAATTTAGATAAAGCATTGCCAATATACTCCGGATGATCTTCATTCAATGAATTTATACTTCTTTGAATTCTTTGCATTAAGTCCTCCCAACTTTGACTTCTTTCTTTGTATACTTCATCTTTTAGATAGCCCCATAAAAAATTGTCTAAAGGGGTCAGGTAGGGACTATTAGGTGGCCAGTTAATGGTCCAATGAGTTCCAATCCACTCCGTAAACCGGTTATTTAAAAAATGTCTCACAAGCATTGTGTTATGAGGTGGCGCACCGTCCTGGCACTATATTATGTTATTGTATTCCCTGATAGGAAGTTCTTCTAACAAACCTTCAACTTCATTATTTAAAAACTGGATGTATCTATCTCCTGTTAACGATCCATCAAATATAACCGGGCCAATTATTCGGTTCCTTAGAATACCACACCAAAAATTCAAGGACATACGACCCTGAATTTTAATTTCAATATAATGGTTATCTGATGCCCACATGTGTATGTTTCGTCGGTTATATACTCCTGCTGTAGTAAACGTAGCTTTATCGCTCCACAAAATCCTATTATAAAAATCATGGGCTTGAGTTTTCCTAACTAACATATCATTACAATATGCTAGTCTTCTAATTTTATGATAATCTGTCAATTTTTGTACCGGCAACATTTTGTATGGGTGATATCCATATTTGTGTAAAACAGTTTGAAGCTTTTTTGTAGATTTTCCAAAGTATTTACTAGCATCGGCAATAGATAGCTTTGGATTTTCTAAAAATAAGTATTAACACATTGATAAATCAGAGCAAATAATTAAAGACTTCTTTCATACCTTCAAAATACAATAACATCTGTAGTTTTTCATCCTCATTTGCGATAACTGTACGTTTTTTTCCTATACTATGAAGGGTTTTGTGCTCCCTCATGCTCCTTTCGGTATAATAAAAAGTGGACCTAGCAGGAACAGGCATTTCGCGATGAATACGCCGATACTCTGCTTGCGCTTGAGCTATTGTTGTTTTTGTAAAAAAGTCGAATTATTTCTAATTTTTCTTCTTCTGTGTAACCCATTTTACGTATGGACTAAAGGAAATCTGACAGCCATATAAATACTATTAAATAATGGCGTTCGAGCCATTTGTTTATCCATGGCAAGTGCAATTTAATTAAACAATATATTCACATTTTTAAAATGCAAATATTTCGAAAACGGCTAAACCAAATGTCAACATATTATATTTTTGAATTCAGAAAAAAAAGATCTATTAATTTTTGTTTCAATATACAGGGTGTTCCATTAAAGATTTACCAAGTTAGTGTATTTTCCCAACTTTGTGACATTCATTTGTTGTTTTGCGTAACATTTTCTGGCGACTTAGGGTAAACCCTATAACTTTTATATTTAAAGTTTTTTTCTATCTCTTATAATAAACGCAGTAGACGCTGTTTAAATACACGTAAGGACCCTGTACCTATTTGACGACCTTAACTTTTGCAAGCGACTTCCTATCATGAACCAGCCCATGCATACAGATAAGTAATCGTAAATATTTAAAATATTATTATATCACAATGCATTAGAAGTGTTTAACTTCCACACTAGATGGCGCTTAGCGCTTAATCTTTTCGACGGTCCTCGCCGTAAATTGTCCATAGTTAACTAACTACTGAGCACAAAAAAATTGTTTTAGCAGCAGTGGCAACTTGGTTAGAGATTGAATATCTGGCAATTTAAAAGAAAACTATTGGTGTATTCGCAATTTTGTTTTTTTGATCAATATTTCGTTACTTCTTTGTTTTATCCAAAAAACGGCTAAATGCCCCTTTTTGAAGTACAATTTACCTATAGTTTCACGTTAAAAAAGTTTGGATTTATAAATTAATAAAAGCAGAAAAATATTTTGCGCGAATTTGACAAAATTTCCTTTTATTTCTTTTACTTGTTAATAATTTATCAATTACATTTTTTTTACTTGTAGGTAATGACTTATCAAAGACGGGCGCTTTTTGGTACAAGCGAAAAATAAATGAAATATTCATAAGAAAATGGCTATTGGTTGGATAACGTTTTTTTTTATCATAATATAATAAAAAGAAAAAGGAGGACATTTCGTTGAAAAAGGAGAAACGAGCACGCCATGTCTTAACGAAAGTTTTTCCCAAAGGAAACTTGGCAACCTTATCAGCAAGTGATATTTATGTAAGGATTATAATACTAAGTATTATATTTACAGAATCTATAGGAATTAAACTACAAACCCAGGCTCAGGGTTTATGTTATCTCACATTACTTGTAAGTTTTTTATTAGATTAGATTGATGTATCTGTACTAAATGGCAACGGTATGTAAATAAATAAATATTTATCAAATTTTTGAAACTCTGTGCCCATTAATTTTTTGCGATAACCTGAATATTTTATTCCCTACATTATTTCCCTAATGCATCACGATATAATAAATTGTTTTTCTTCTTAAAACTTTGACTTGAGGCCATTTTTTATTCAGCCTGTGTCGTGAACGTGCCTGGCATGCCGACGCCTTCGAATTGTGTCGGGCCGTAACTTTTACATGCATATTTTATGTTTATAGTTTCACAGGTTTTTTTTGTTACACGTTTTCACTGAATTTCTCGGATTCATTAAATCATAAAATTGAAAAGGCAGAAAGTGATTTTCTTCGCGCCATTTTGCTGAATCGAAGGCTGGCGGTCCTGAATGATTAACCGGCTTTATATCACGGTATGTAAGTTAAAAAATCAACAGTGACCCCCGTGGAACAATATATTACATCAAAATTAACGAAGTTTTACTTTATGGATTATTATGGACACGGCGATTGCCAATAGGAAAATTTCCAATTTTTTTTTCAATAATATGATTTTTTTTGACTTAAAAAATATTCCCCAATTATTACTCCTTAAAAATCAGTAATAACTGGGTAAAAATTCTTTAAAGTTTCGCGCGTGTCAGACGCATTTTAAACGACCTCTTAAGCGCGCCAAGCCCGATGACGTCAGGAAGTATGACTTTCCGTCATCCTGACCGGTGGCCAAGCGACCGAGTTTGCATTTTGATTGCCGTGTGTTCTTATTATTGTATTGTTGTTTTAAGGTGGAATTCTCAACGTCGTTCAATTTATTGCCAAACTATAACCTATTTCGTGGATGTCACAAACGAATCATACTTCTTGACGTCACGACCCGTTTTTACCCGCTTGGGATAATTTGAATTTTGGGGCATTTTTAAATCTTGCTAGCGGTCTTTTGGGACGAAATATGTTGTTTTTTTTGCTGCCATATGTTTCATGACAATATATACTTAAGATTTATAGAATTTTTTCCCCATTTCAACTTTGGTCAAGTTCCCCATTAGAAGATGAGTCATTTTTTTAAAAGTCTACCATCGCTTTTACTCGCGACATGCGTTTATACCAGTCAGGGTCGTAGCTAGGGCATAGACACTTACCTTTAGATACATATAGCTTATCGAAAAAATACGACCGAGAGCACGGCTCATCGGTCAGATGCCTTCCCTCTTAGCAGCATTGGGCATGCGCACAAACCTCTTGTTATCGGCTTCTCCTTCTTTAGCGACATGCTCAAAAAACACTCCGGAACCGGCTCGACGCCATTTTTGTTGTTCTGTTTTAAGTTTCTCTGTGGATTCCTTGTTCTTTATCGTAAGTGATATACAGTGACCGGCAGAAAGTGCGCAGCATATGGGAAAGTTTTTTATCTTTAAGTTTAAAAAATTAATTTTATTTTAGATAGGTTCTGCATGTTCTCAAACCAAAATAACACCCATTAAATCCGGTAAAAGTATTATGGTATACGAGGTAGGATCAAAAATTTGAAATTCTGGCAAGAGTAAAGTACCTCTATCTTTCATTTTAGAATATTTTTTTACACAAAGGTATATTTTATTTGCAGCTCTGCAATCTAATTAGGTAGGTAAGCCTATTTTTCGGGCGATATATATTGGTTCAAACAGTTTAAAAGATATTTTTCTCTATACCTATACTATATAAAAGAAAAAGTAAATACCTAGGTATGTTTATATTATTCCAAGGGTAAAATATTCCACGGGTCACGTTCTCGGGGAAAAACCTTTTAAAATTCTTGAACAAGAAATAATTGTGCTTAAAAATGTCTTACACGTTCCCAAGTTTTTGCCAAATTGTAAAAATCAATACAAGCTATACAGTGTGGTTTTTTAAGTGTGCAACATACGGGACTTTTTTTTTATTAACGATTTCTCAGAATATTTTATTCTTGATAAAAGTTGGTGCATGTTCGATAATCATATTAGGTGCACTTGGAATGGTTGCAAGTCAAACGGTGTACAGGGTAGGCCAAAAAATATGAAATTTGTACAAAAATAAAGTACCCCTATTTCAAAAAATTCAGCAAAATGTTATTAAAAAAAGTTGTTTAGAATTAAAAGTTATGCATAGATTTAGAAACGTGACCTCCTAAAATAAAAAAAAATATATTTTTTAAAAACATTAATAATTTCCCAAACATTTTTTTTTTAATATTCACAATAAAGACCTTCATAAATTAATCAAAATCAAATCAATTTCGCAAATTTTTGTTCAAGTTCAAGCATATTTGTAAAAGTTACTTGAATTTTTAATTTATTAAGGAGTCACAAACTTTATGTTTGTTGCAACGATATTAAACACAACCTTAAAATATCCTAAATCATTGAAAGTGCAAAATTTTTATTTTAAATGTTTATTAAAAAATTTTATTCTTGTAAAAGTTTTATATTTTTTGGCCTACCCTGTACGCCATTTGACTTGCAATCATTCCAAGTGCACCTAATAGGATTATAGAACATGCACCAACTTTTATCAAGTATAAAATTTTCTGAGAAATCTGACGAAAAAATGCCCATATGTTGCACACTTAAACAACCACCACTGTATAGCAACTAATATTTGACTTGAGGTTAGGTACGCGATAACAACGATGATTGGTTATGTTGCTGGTTTTGTTTGTTTTTATATTCGATTTTTTAAGTTTCATAGTTTAATTGACTTGTTCTCTTCCTTTTTGAACTAAAAACACCACGACGAATTTTTAAACAACTGTTAGAAACAAATAAGTACTTAAAAACAAAGGTTCGCAACGACTAAAAATGGCAAAAATCGCTACCTTATTTCCCAACTTGATCAAAAATTAAGAAGAAATTCCAATTTTTGGGCAATAATTTGGGGCAAGTTTTATCTGTTTACACGTAAAAGTAAATTGAAGGTCAATTTTTACCATTTCTTGAGCAAGCACTTAAATTTTAAAGCCCGGACCTGTCTATTTTCCCATTTGTCAAACGATAATTTTGCAGTGCGCATGCCTATTCCTGTGTGGTTTTGTTTACATGCGCAAGGCCATAAATTTGCCACTTTCGTGATTATTGTTTGTTTATCTAAAGGTAAATATCTATATTATGTTATAACAAAATTAACTAAGTTTTACTTTATGGATTATTATGGTATTATGGACACAGCGATTGCCCAATTAAAAGATGAATAATTTTTTTAAAAGTATACCATCGCTTTTACTCGCGATATGCGTTTATACCAGTCAGGGCCGTAGCTAGAGCATATATCGCTCATTTGCTGCAAGAACCTCATAAGTAAAATTTCATGTTTTCATAGGAGAATAATAAAACATGGTATAGTTAAAACAATTATAAATCGAACAGAAAATTTACCATGATTTAGTCTGAAAATATTTAGCTGTCAATAATTATAAGTTATCTAAATAACAAAATATTTAGTATTAGGCCCCAAAAACGCCAAAATTTCGACTTATGTCGTTCTTACTGATAAAACCCGATTATTAGTGTGTCATAAGTAAAATGTGACGTTCTTCCTTTAAATAAAACTAATTATGATCTTATAACTTTTCAATGAGATTCGGTTTTGCTGAATAAAAATAAAGTCACCTTAAGGTTGAATTCTCAACGTCATTCAATCTATTGCCAACCTATAACCTATTTCGCGTTGATTTTTTGAGTTTATTATTTTAATAACTAACATTTAAAGAAAATCAATATCGTCGGTACATTATTTAGGTAGTATCTGATATATTACAAAAATATCAATTTATTTCATTGCTAATTTTGGGAGAACTGTATAGTGAAAGAACAATGAGTGACAATGACATAATAATGTTTAAAAAAATCTTACCCGATATTTCTCGCTACACAGTTCTCGTAAAACAAGTTATGAAATTCCTTGATATTTATTAAATATGTCAATTATTACCTATAGAACATCAAGTCGATACTGATTTTCTTTAAATTTTGTATAAAAGCTAGAAAACATAAATAAATCTACACGAAATAGGTTATAGGTTGGCAAGCATGTTGATACTCCTACCTTAAAGCCTTTGTAATTTTATTTAGAATACAAAAATATAGCTCCTGGTACAGGGTTATCCAACCAAGACTAGACAAGGCGATTTTTTGACTTTTCCTGTACTTTTATAAAAAAACTGAAATAGCCATCTTAAGTCATTTTCTCCCGCGAATTCGAATATCTTCAGCAAAAAACAATTGAACATCAAACAAAAGTACTAGTTGTACGTTCTTTGTGTTTGTCGAGCATTCTCTCCACTTTTGTAATATAATTTTATTACACTTAGCCGTTCTTCTAAAGAATATTTCATTTTTTGTAATTAATTCGTGAAAAATATATAGAAATTTGACACTTGATTATTTTGTCTAACTGACGGACGCTTTAAAGCAGGTTAAAGGGTGAACAGGTGAGACGGGTATCCATCTGTCAGGTATTAATCGTACGGTAGACGAACATTTTCCGAATTTAAAACTAAAGAAAAAAGGCGTTTTTGAATTAAAAATACAACATTTTAGATCAAAATTTATATGAGAAATCGGATAAGCTCATTAAAAATACGGCATCCCATTTAAAAAAATATTAAAGTGAGCCCTAGTACTTTTGTTTGATGTTCAATTGTTTTTTGCTGAAGATATTCGAATTTGCGGGAGAAAATGACTTAAGATGGCTATTTCAGTTTTTTTATAAAAGTACAGGAAAAGTAAAAAAATCGCCTTGTCTAGTCTTGGTTGAATAACCCTGTACAACAATTAATGTTATTGACACAAGAAAATCGAACTTATGGAACAAATTATTATAACAAATCATAGATTCTGGTAAAATGGCTTATAAAATTTGGGAATGTGGTTTTTCTGCACTAATTCCAGAAGGTCTTGCTTCCTGTTGTCGGCAATTTTTGGTTTTGAACGGAAAGCCCTTGTTATTGTGATTGTGTCCTTTTTCTTTTTGTTGCGAAATATAGTGGCTTCTTGAAATTCGCCTTCGTATGACTTTAAAAAAAAAGAGATGTTGGTGACTCTCGCTCTCAACGAAGCACCTTAACTTCAGATATTTTCACTAGAGACATATTCAAAGGCCCTATTTCGGTTGCTAACGCTTTAATGTCAAAGAAATCTTTAAAACATAGTTCCGTAACATTAAATGGAGCACCAGATTTTTTAGCTGCACGAATTGAAGCGACAAATGACTCTGGCGTATACATGACCTTTTAATTGTCGTTTTACTTGACGTTCAATAAGTGAGTGTGCAGAGTCACCCTCATTTTGTGTATGTCCCTTAATCAAGAACTTGTGTGTTATGCTTTTAATATTAAGATGAGTTACTGCGTAAATATAGAGTGCAACCATAAATTTATTTTTCTGCTGACCCGCGCAGTTATCTGAATAAAAGATTACGTCTTGGTCACTATCTAAAGCTTTTTTATTTAATTATTGGAAGACGCAGGTACCTAATTCATTAATTCCTCTATGTCCATTTGATTCGTCCCAAACGAAACAATCGCAGTCATTACTCTTGAGATTGTTTATAGTAAAATTAAATACGTTTAGTTTGGATTTGTAATAGAAGACTGATACATCTCCCTTAGTTATTTGCATGACGGCTTGTAAGTCATACACCGCTACCAAAGCATCTGGTTTTTCTTTATCAATTTTCTTTTCATTTCTAGCTAATTCTTTTTCAACTAAATGTTGATCGTAATATTCCTTTAATTATTCCTTATCCTCTCCTTCATCATTCATTATCATACGACACGCAGGTTTCACACAAATCTTTTTTTGGGGTAAAAAAATTAAATATTAAAATCTTCGGTGAATATTCTATAAAACATTATGTAGTTTATGAAGGGTACATTTTTTTCTTTGCAAACATTTATGTAATCCTTATGTAGATCTACGATAGATTTACTGCCATCGATAAAAAGTTTGGACGTATTGGCACGCGTATAGTGGCTTTCTACTTTGGGTATTTTTTCAATAAAATTTCGAACTCCTTCTTTTAGAGCTGGATCTATTTTTTTCTGTTTGCCATGCTTTCCTCGGAAATCTTCATCCACTAAAACGGTTGTCACTTTATTGCGCTTTTCTTGAACGGTACGAATATTACGGTCGTTAAGATCTAAGGTATTTTTAAAAAATACCTTGCAAACTCGTACTTTCGCATCATTATTATTTTCCCTTTTCTTTCGTGTACCGCCGACACGCACATACTGATATTTTAGGTGAATAGGTTCCATGTTATTCGCAATAAACTGTCGTTGTTTTTCTAAGAGCCCTAGTTCCCAATATAATTGAAAAATTTGGTTTCTTTCTTCGTCAGTAAATTTAGAAAAACATTTTAACTTACACTTTTCAGTGCAAGGGGATTTAATTTTCCTTTCACTTCGAACCTTTTTCTCTTTAGTATGCATGTCATACGATTTTCCAGAGTTTCTTAATGTTTTGTTTTTACTTCTTTGTCAAGTTTTCTCATCTCTTTTCCGCTTTCTTCCTTTCTTCAGTGGACACGCAAGAATTTCCGAAAAAGTGCTGTTGCCTAAAGTGGAGGCTGAATTGCTGGTAGAAAGTTCTGTATTTGCATTTGCAACTTTGAATTGATTTTGATTTAAATTAGTATCACGGTCACTTTCATCCTTAATATTATTAGGAACATAGGTCGCATCATAAAGCAAATCATCATTATGTTCTGAAGATGATTCTGATGTCCTAGAAGATCCAGAACTAGAGGAGCTTGAAGATGATTCTAAATTGGTGTTATTTTTTATTTCAGTGTTAGGGCCTAGCTGCGCAACAACTTCTTTATTTCCTAAAAAATGTATTGAAAGAACAAAAACTAAAAATAAAAACTGTTAAACATACATATGGTTCTGTAGAAGTAAAATTACCATCTAATGGAGGATTTAATGGATTTTCGGCCAAAACGGTGTAATTTTTTACTACAATCTGGGAAGCTAGCTGTGTAACAACTTCCACAGTCCCTAAAAAATGTATCGAATAAAAAAAATTAAAAAAAAACTTGTCATTTTACATACCAGGTTCTCCTGTAAAAGTTAAATTAACGTCTAATGGAGGATTTAATGGATTTTCGGCCAAATCGGTATAATTTTTTACTATAGTGTTGGGAGCTAGCTGTACAACAACTCCCACAGCCTTTAAAAAATGTATTGCATCACAAAAGCTATAAAAAAACATGCCTTTTAACATACTAGATTCTCCTAAAGAAGTAAAATTAACATCTGGAGGATTAAATTGCTTTTCCGCCAAATCGGTGTAACTTTTTACTGCAGTATTGGGAGCTAGCTGTGCAACACCTTCCATAGTCCCTAAAAAGTATATTTGGTAACAAAACTTTATAAAAAAGACATTTTTAACATACCGCATCCTTCTTGATGTTTTTTAGTAGAATGAAAATTAACATCTACTCGAGGATCTAATAATTGACCTTCTGAGTGTACAGTCTGATTTTGGACAGCCATTTGTAAGATTCTACTTCCTCTACTGTTCGACTGCATTATGATCTATATAAATAATTTAAATAACAAATTGATCCAATGTGCTCAGTCCCTTATAAACAAAAAAAAAGCGTAACTGACAAATTTAATATTCGAAAAACCATTCACTAATATCAGCAATACGGACATAAGTAAAAATAATTCGTATTTCTATTTTGATTTAGCCTATTTTTTGTCTGCTATAGAGACATAATGTAAAGTCGATTCACTCAGTAAACCTGCAAGATGGCCGACATGTCATATGACAAAAGTCATATTTCAGCTAAATAAAACAAATTTTTGCATTTTCAATGACTTTTGTCATATGACATGTCGGCCATCTTACAGGTTTACTGGCTGAATAGACTCTAGTATACTTCAGAAAACAAAGATAAAACAGAGAACAATTTTATTTGTAATACCGTCTTAACGTAAATACTACAATAGTAAATAAGATATTATTTTACAATATCGTCACAAATTGAAATAATACGGTGCTAATATTTATTTGTTTTTCATGTATAACGACACAACCCCAAATACTATGTAGTGCATTTAAAAATATTGTAGATTATTTTATTTACTTTGCTAGAACAGAGTCGCAACACTAAATAATACACTGTTTTTGAAATTTCAACGATACGTCCAGTACAAAAGCTACTGGTCAACTGAGATATGACATTGTTGCCGTTAACATAAGAAGGGGAGGTAAACATAATACACAGGTACATTTGACATCTAGCGGTGACTAATGCAAGCTGAGATGTGACACTCTACCAGATTAAAGGGCTATTGTTTACCACATTTAATATGGTCGTAACTTAAAACTTACAAATTTTGAGTTATGACGTACTTGCAGCAAATGAGCGATATAGACATTTACCTTTAGATACGTACAACTCATCTCGGGTGCAAGCAAAAATTAGTTTTATGGATGAAAAAAATACGTCTGAATCATAGACAATTTACCTTTAGATAAGCAAACAATAATCACGAAAGTGGCAGATTCATGGCCTCGCGCATGTAAACAAAGCTAGACACTATTAGACTTGCGCACTGCAACATTATCGTTTGACGAATGGGAACATAGTCAGGTCCGGGCTTTAAAATTTAAATTCTTACTGGACTTTCTTCTCAATATTTGATCAAGTTGGGAAAAAAGGTAGTGATTTCTGGCATTTTTGGTAATAGCAAACCTATCCGATTTTAAGGATAAAAAATTGTTTTTAAGGTTTTGTTTTTACAATTTGTTTAAAAATTAATCGTCGCCGTGTTTTTAGTTTGAAGAGGAGGAGAACAACAAGAACAAGTGAATTAAACTAGTCTTACAAAATCGAATATAAAAACAAACATAGCCAGCAAAATAACCAATCTACGATGTTATCGCGTGCCTAACCTCAAGTCAAATATTAGTTGGTACTTACATAACTTGTTTGTGTTGATTTTTACAATTTGGCAAAAACTTGGATATAGGTACGTGTAAAGTTTAGAAAAGCCGTTTTTTTTAGATGAAACTTGGGTATTTTCGAATGGAAGTGGGTCTAAATCATGGCAAGACGACTCAGTGAAATCAGTAAAACGAAAAAAAGGTTGTGGTTCGGGAAAACATTACATAGTATTACATGCTGGCTCATCTACTGGTTTAATAAAGGAAGCGAGTTTAATTTTTTCATCTAAATGAAAGAGCGCTGACTACCATGATAGTATGAATTGTGAGCTTTTTAAAAAGTGGGCTAGAGAAAAGCTGATACCAAATTTGGATGAACCATGCCTAATTGTGCTAGACAATGCATCTTATCATTCTCGGGTAATAAATAAACAGCCAAATTCATCATGAAAAAAAACACGTCTTTCAGTGGTTAGTTCAGGAAAATGAGAATCCATCACCTGATTTATTAAAATCTGAACTATTAATGAAAGCAAAAACTATTAAAAACCTAACATATATATTGTTGATGAAATTTTGCGAGAACATGGTCATGAGGTTTTGCGGTTACCACCGTACCATTGCCAGGCGTAAAATCGTTCTATGAAAAAAATGTTGGTAATGGTCTAAGTTCAGATAAGGTAGAGGAAGTATAGAAAAATTCTCTAGCACACATTATAGGGGACTACTGGAGGAAAGCTGTAGAACATACAGAAAAAATTATTCTGGACTTGAAATTTTTTTTTGCCTTTTCTTCATTGGTATACTTCTACTACTTTCTTCTACTTACTTCTCCTTGTTAATTTTTTAATTAACTTATTAAATTGGGAACATTTTGTTTAGACTGATATTACCGAGGATATTACACAACAAACATATAGACAATGTATAATTTAATTTGAATTTTTTTGATATTCATTATATAATTATCTTATGTGAAATAAACTAAAATTTGTTTAATTTCTCTAACGTTATATTTACTTTGTTTCTTTTAATTACAAATTATTAAAAAAACTGTAATAATTTATTAAAAAGATATAGGTATCCAAAATTGATTCTACATGCAACCTTTTGCCACAATACGAATGCACCTTTGTGACATTAATTTTATTATTATCCATGATGAACTCTTGAAATTGACGGGAAAAGGAAATATCTTTATTTAATTAGATATACCTAATTAAAATATATTTTTATTTGTTCACTACTACCTAGCTTACTGCGTCGAGTATATAGTATTATATATTTTTTGGACTTGTGACTTGTCTATAAAAGTCTAAACATAGATATTGTATGTATTGGCACCAATAAGTTATTTGTACCTATTCGCAATAATACATCAGTTTAGTTAAAATAAATGTACACAAAAATATTCAAAATTATATACAATGTAAAATGCAGACAAATTCTGATGTTCTAATTTTTATTTAATAAACAATCACCCCTATTTACGGAGCAACATTTGATTCCCAAGGGTGGTCGCTAGTCAGAGGTTTTACTGTAGGTATATTGTTTATCTAATTTTCCATCAATTTAGTTATTAAATTTTTGAAATATAAAACTATTTTGTCAACCGTGTGCAACAACACGAACGCACCCCTGGGAAATTAATTTTGGAACGAGACCCGTCACTGTTATTAGGTTATTTTTATTATGACTGATAGTTTCAAATTCATTGTTAACCTATTAACACATTCGCTGCCATGGCGGACACCGGTGTCTGATCATAGCTATGATTTTACCACGCCACAGCAGACACCCGTGTCCGCTACATTTATTCAACGACACTGCCCAGCGGACACACTTTTCTATAAAAGTTTCCATATGAGGTGTCTGTGTTGGCGCTGCGGAACCGTCCACTTATTTTGGTTTTTTGATTAGACAATGTACATAGATTTTATACCCTGTGTCTGCTATTGTGTCCGCTATGGCGTGCATACTAACTTTTTTAAATAAATTTCCATACACGCCAAGGCAGACACCCAATGTATACCTAGTACTTATTTCAATAAAAATTTAAAGCGCGTTTTGTATTTATTTATTTTCTTTTAAGAAATGTAATCAAAATGTTTACACATTATATCAGGTGTTGTAACATAATAAACAGATATAAAGAAATCACTCCCTGGTTCTTCGTTGGTCACAAAACACATAATTCTTCGGGTTCTGTTATTCATTTTTGCACAAAAATAGAATGTAATAAAATAAATCACGTAAATCGGCCTAAATTTGCAACGGAGAACTAGCAGTAGACACAACGTTATCTTACTTCCAACTGAAGTATCCTTACACTCCTTACAGTTTGAAGGGCTATAGCTCTATACGATGGGTGGATTTGACGTGTCCGCTATCTACGTCGTGTCGCTAAGGTACCCATATAAGAAAAATGTCTTCTCAGAGTGTCTTCTGTGGCGCGTTATGGAAAAAAGGTTTAATACCTTATCACCACGCCATGTCAGACACCGGTGTCTGTTTATGTTTTATTTAAAAAAAAAACAGGCAAACAATACATCAAAAAAAACTACTATACCCAATAGTCTTAGAATTGCCGTATCTTATAGGATTCAGCCTTGGCCTGGCAGACCATTTTTACAAATTTGGCTTGGCAGCGAATGTGTTAACATTCAATTATATGGAAAATTAGCTGTCCATATGCCGCCATATTGGTTTTTATATTTTGAAACATTTTTGAACCTCTGATTCAACTGATTTTTGATTCAGGAGGCCACGTGCGCCTAGTTAAGTGGAAGCCGACTATACCTCACTCGTTTTATTCATTTAATTAAAAAATCTCTAATCGCTTGAAAATCTACAAAACTTGGCAACGCTGAGTCAAACGTTTAACTCGTGGAGCAAAGATACCAATCAAACTGTATAGTCGAGAAGCAAACCAAAATAAAATGGCAGTTGATATTCTGATATTTTGCCGTCTTGTCATGATTTGACCAATAAAACTAACCAGAGGCGATGTTCGATTGGCAAATGATCACTGTTCCCCCACTACCGTCAAAGAAATCCCAAGTGAACCAGGGAAATTGCAGAATCACCAGTTGTTTGTATTGTTTTCTTTATGGTTTTGGAGATTAGAGTTCCATTCTATCCCTGTTTTTAGATTTTAGTTGGGTTTGTTCGGGTTTGGTATTATTTGATTATGTATTTTTTCAAGAAAATTAATTGTGATGTAAAGTAGAAATGGATGAATTACGTCTTTTTGAACCCATTAAGGTAAATAATGTTTCCTGTACGTGAATAAGAAGAGTGAAAATAAAATATGTTAAAGTTGTTTTACTTTAGCCCCCCGCTTTATAAAATACTACCACGCTACTCTCGATTAATTTATGAACATAAAATGAGGTTAAGTCAAAATCGAAACCTAAATAAACAACTGACATAAAATTCCGTGTTTCACCTTGGATCACTGAACCAATTTTTAAGATCAGATCGATCCAAATCTATGTCCCAATCGAATACGTCTCTGAAAATATACCGATGTCAATGTTTTTTTATAAAACTAACCTCAATATATTTAATTATTAAATAAACGGATGTCAACGTCTTGTCATAATTTGACAAACAAAACGAACCACAAATTATTTAGTGGAACTCTGTGCCGCTGGCTTTAAGATGCCGCCGCCGCGTGAGTGCATGGACCTTAACCCTCGGAGACGCCCCTTCACCCGGATCCGTCAAAGTGGCTTTATGAAGAGGCTAGTCTCAGACATTTCTTTAAAATCGAGGCTTGTTGATCGAGGCTATGGTGTGAGATCGTGAAAAGGGGTTTGCTGACTGACTGAAGTATATGATCAAATTTAGAAAAATTGGTATCAATGAAAGCGAATGCAAAGTGATTGACATCAACTTGACAACGAAGGCAAGGCATTTTTATTTACGTGCTTTCACTTTTTTTTACTTGTTTGTCAGTGACTTTCACAAAAAGAAAAAATTTGTTAAATGAGTTTAATAGAAACGATACAAAGCAAAACTATTGGAAAGAGAGATGTTCCTCGTTGGTTTAATTTTGGGCTTATTGTGTATCTCTGGAGTTAAAGCGCAAAATGAAACAACGGTAAGTTTTGTTACCGAATTTTACGAACATTACGCCCAAACTGATGTTTTTTTTCTGTTTTGTGGCTTAGATTACGAATCTGAAAACGATTTTCGTTGAATAAGTCCATTAACGATAGGAATGTGGGCAATCTATACCTGAAAATAAACCTCAATTTTGGCGTGCTATTCGAATAATAGATAATTAGTAAGGCACCCAATTCGGTAATTAAAATGCGTTTCTTAGGCCAAAGAAGTGGAAAGGACGTCCGCAGGCTTCATGTTCAACATAGATAGGAAACCCGGCAAAAGACCAAGGCTCATCAATGGGGCCGCTGCAGACCCCCACAAGTACCCTTTCCAAGTGGGTCTATACGTTGTTACGATGCAGGGCAATAGCTGGCACCTCTGCGGGGGTACCTTGCTCAACTTCTACTGGGTACTCACAGCGGCGCACTGTATCGACGGGTAAGCTAATTAAAGAAATAAAATAAAAATTAAACGGTAGTAAGTCAAAGTCAAATACAGCTTTATTATCACAAGAATATACTCACTCTCATTGACAAAGCATTGTTTAAATTTAACGTAAAATTATATAAAAAGTACCTATTAAATTAATTTGGTACAAACATTTTAAAAATCAAAACACAACTACACCTAAAAATTCTTCAATATAGCAGCTGGAAGCTGGCCATTTAGTTTCAACCAGCGCCACAGAACACACACAACAGTCGACGTAATGCAATTAATAGCACCGTACAAATACAGCAGAATATAAAACTACTTTAAGTTAATGATAGCTCAAAATATTCAGTCATCGAATAGAATGCTTTCTCAATTAACAACTTTTTTAGCTCTCTTCGAAACTTCTTGCCGCAAATAATATTCCGTATACGAAGGAGCAGATGATTAAATAATTTCTTGCTGTTATATAAGAGAGAATTCTTTGTTAAGGCAGAAGAAGGCATGTGTAGAGCTATGGGATGCTTGCTTCTTGTGGCAGTTGCTGAGGGAGTTTAAATTTCAACTTTAAACTTTCTGTGCATAAGACACGCTATTTCGAAAATAAAAAGAGAAGCCAAGGTTAAAATCTTTATATTTATAAATTTATAAAATTAGGTCTACAGGATGTTCTGCGACTTAAATGACAAATGCACCTTATTGCTGCAAAACAAATACCGATCTAAAAAGGTGCTGAGAGCAAGATCCGCAGAAACACAACCCGTATCGAAGGTGGCTCTCTATAAGTGCAAAATACACATTCCTCGCAATAAACTCTCCCAATTCTCGAGATACAACCCTACACACCATTCTTTAATCTTTATAATGTCGAGATTAATAGTTTTCTCCAATTGAGTCACGTCAGACTCCTGCCAGAGAATCATTGTATCATCCGCAAATATTGTCAGTCTACCAGATATATTCAGTCTCGGTAAATCGTTAATTATAATAAAACAGTAACGGACCCAGAACAGAACCCTGCGGCACGCCTGATGAAATCCTCATTCTTCCCGATTCCTTATCCTTGAAATAAACTGTTTGGTATCTGTCTGAAAGGTAATATCTAAACCAAGCTAGAGCAGTACCCTGAAGCCGTAGACTTCAAGTTTGCCCAGCAGCACCTCGTGATTCACACAATCAAAAGCTTTTGACAGATCACAGAACACCGCTGCGGCGACGTCTCCATCATTCAGTCTCTGATACAGCTGTTCCAAAAAAGAGAAAATAGCATCACTTGTACCCTTCCCTGCCTGAAAGCCGAACTACACTGCATCCAGTATAATGTACTTAGATAAAAAAAAATTTAACATGCGCCTCTTGACAATCTTCTCAATGATCTTAGCTATGGTGGGCAATAGCGATACCGGTCTATAATTGGTGGGTGATTCATTATCTCCACCTTTAAATAGTGGAATAACTTTTGCAAGTTTTAAGCATTGTGGAAATATTCCTGTTTTGAATGACGGTTTATAGCTTCTGCTAGGTTCTGCAGTGCGGAATCCGGAAGCATAAAAAGCGCTTTTAAAGAAATATATACTGTCCTAACCAGACGTTGTTTTATTTTTTATTTCCGAGAATATCTCTTTTATTTCGTCCGTGGTTGTAGGGTAAAAATAGAAAGTATCACTTTTAGAAACATCTTGTAAGAATTCTAAAGCACTTTTCGGAGGACTAACACCATTCGACAGGTTGGAAGCAACTGTACAGGGTCATCCAACCAGGACTGAACAGGGGCCTATTTTTTGAGTTTCCCTGTATTTTTATTTAAACCAATATAGCCATTTAGTTTATGTTTTGTCGTAGAATCTAAAATTACCATTTAAAAGGCGATCTGACTTAAAACAAATGAACTGTGGCGTAAAGTTGTTGTTTTTTCAATAGAACACCCTGTATATTATTTATTTTTATGAAACGCCCTTATTTCCTGATTCCATAAATATATAGTTTGTCCATATTAGCTCAAACCGTTTTTAAGATCAGATATGAGCAATCAAACATTAAAAAAGCTGTATTCATTTGAGCTTAATAATACGTCTAGAATGCCTTGGAAAAGAAAATCCCCGTAATGGCGATGCATTAAAATAACATCATAGGAGGTATTGGAAAATAAAGTTTTTATATCGCTCACTGGGTGCAATAATGGCACATTAAAAAATTGTAAGTTTTGAGAAAATCAACAATTTGTAATCTGGAAATTAAATATATTGAGTTTTAAAGAAGCTGTCTTATTTAATTACAAAACTAATAATAAATTATGTTGAATATTTAAGGTCGAATGGTATTAAACTTTATTTTTTTATTCAAACTGTATATATATTTTTTTAAATTGAAAAATATTAAGTTGTGCCATTGTTGACTTTTACGTACATACGTCACTTCATTAAATTAAATGGTCTGTTTTAATAATTAATTTTGATTAAAAATATGTTTTTCTGTTTTAACAATATTTTATTACAAAAAGGAACAGGAACAGGTTGAAAAATAAAACATGTTGTTTATTTAGTTTGATCATGAACTAATAGTCCAGCTTTTAACAATTAATAACGACACATATAAATATAAAATTTACAATTGAAAAGGCAATACTGGCACAACTAAACTTATTCCACTAAAATTAGCAATAAAATATAAAATAATAACTTGCAATATTGACACCACCTGTAATATGCCACTGTTGCATTATTAAAAATGTAAAATTTGTTCCAACTTATCGTATTAGAATTCAAGTGCCACTGTTGTCTACGTACTCGATCAAAAAGGAGCAAAATTCAATAGTGACACTAGTGCCATCTAGCGAGTTCCACTAGAGATAACTTTATGCCACTATTGTTAGTGTGACAAATAAGGTATTCAAGGTAATATTGTATCACTTATTCAATATGACCAATTATTGAGATGTGCCACTATTGCACCCAGTGAGCGATATGTCTAGAATGCCTTGAGAAACAAAACCATGTAGGGTAAAGTTGGTAGAGATGCCCCAGTGGTAGAGATGGCCTACCTTTATAACTCGAAAACATTTACATATACGATCGTTTGGTTTGTCCATACCCAATCAGTTGTTTATGCTAAAGCCCGAAAAGTGGTGTAGCTGCTCACAATTGTCTGGTTTTGACAAAGTTTTGTGATAGTTTTTTTGAGGTAGGTGCAAATTTTTATACATGATTACGCTATATAGGTTTTAAAATCATTAATATGATTTTATTTAATTTGCAATTTGGTCAAACAATTGTGGAATGCATGTGCTACAATATTCTAACCTCAAAACACATGTACCTGTATATTTATACAAAATACATGGTGAGGCATCTTATACCATCTTTTGGTATAGATGCCCCAGTCAAAGTGGGTAGAGATAGATGGCCTGTTAATATTGCGGGATGTGGAGAGAAATATTCCTAAACCACCAGAAAAGATGACTGGGTAAAATGTATACACTGCGAGCAATGGTATCACGATGGATGCAGCAAATTTGTTATTTTTTGCTATCCCTGTGGAAGAGTAGCTAGAGTCGATTCACTCAGTAAACCTGCAAGATGGCCGACATGTCATATGACAAAAGTCATATTCCAGCTAAATAAAGTGAATTTTTGCATTTTCAATGACTTTTGTCATATGACATGTCGGCCATCTTGCAGGTTTACTGAGCGAATCGACTTTACTAAAAAGAAGACTTAACTTATTTTGTATCCGCGTACATAGGCCATCACTACCACCCTGCGTGGGGCATCTTACCCAACCCCTAAGGGAGAGATGGCCAATTACAAAAATTTTTCTTTATGCATTATTGTGAAATAAAACTTGTTTTTTTTGCATCTTATTATAAATATCGTAACTGAATAAAGTTTCAATTACTGAAAAGCATGCTCATTTTTTTTATTATTTATTTTTATAAAATTTAGGCCAGGTTAAGAAAAAGTGGGGCATCTCTACCAACTTTACCCTATAACCAATAATAATTATTATGTAAAAGTCTAGATTTTTTATAATATGTATATAATAACGATAAATAAATATTACAATAATAATTTATAACTGCAGTTTATAAAATTAGTAATAAATAATAATTTAAATGTCCAGTGTGGCCTCCATTATTTTCAATGCAGGCTCGGTAGCCCCTTTTCAGTCGGTCGAGACTTGCTGTTGAAATATGATTTTCAACATTAATTCTAATAATTTCATTGGTAAGTTTAATCTTTAATTCCTCAATATTTTGGGTACTATGGCGGTAAACAACATTTTTTAAATGTCCCCATAGAAATGTGTCCATTATTGTCATATCAGGGCTATTTGGTGGCCACCTTATAGTGCCATTACGACCAATCCACTCGTTGTATCGATGATTCAAAAAATTCACAACATCACGAATTGCAGGAGGTGGTCCTCCATCTTGTTGCCAAATAATATTTTGGGATACCATTAGAGGTAATTCGTCAATGAGATCTTCAACTTCATTTTGAAGAAACTGGAGATATCGTTGACCAGTTAATTACCCATTAAAAAAATTGGCCCAATTATTCTATTGTTATACCACACCATACATTATGAGGCGTTCTACCTTGATATTTAATAGTTTGGTATTTTCTTGGATTTACTTGAGACCAATAGTGCACGTTGCGTCGATTATACATTCCTGATGTTGAGCATGTTGCTTCGTCTGTCCACAGGACCTTTTCAAACAGGTCAGGATCCCTGTCTTGTTCTCTAATAATCATTTGTGCAACATATTGAAACCGAAGTTCCTTTTGATTTGCCGTCAGGTGTTGCATAGGGTGAATTCGAAACGGAATTAATTTGTGCCGATTTAAAGTTCTTTGAACGGTGCCAAAACTCACTCTGTTTCTTCTTGGACCATACAAGACATCCCTTACTGCTTCCAGTGCTTCCTCTATGGAATTCATTGGATTAATACTAAAATAATTTAGTATTACACGTTCTCGGATCACGCTTCTTCCATCTCTTCGCTTGCGGTCGTGTAATGATTTCGTCTCCTCAAATAAACGTTTTAAGGTCAAAATTGTATTAACTGATATGATTCTATTAACTTCAGCGAAATAATAATATCTCCGCTAAGGTTCTCTTGCATTTTCCCCGTTTTTATAAAAAACAGTGATAATCTGAAATCGTTCTTCCAGGGAATATTTCATTTTAACTGATAAAAACTTGACAAATTATTATTATTTGCATGGTTTTGTTTCTTAAGGCATTCTAGACATAAAGTAGCCACAGTGGATCTTTTCCCGTGCATCATCACTTTCACGCCATCAAAATCGTATTAATCAAATCAAAATTACGAGACGAAAAAGTCAAAACTAAGTCTAAGTTCATAAAATGTACGTGCCTGCCTACCGTTTGACGTACCTACATAATATCCCGAAAAATTATTATTTATTTTAAGTTTTGCCCGGCATTCTCTATTATCTAAAAGAAATTGACAAACAAATGTTAATACACTTAATACTATTTTTAAAGCTTAAAATCTAGAAAAGTTCGGTGTTTTATTGACTATTAAAATCGCAAAAGTCAAATTTTTGACATCCTTTCATTTAAGGGAATTTATCCACTGCCGTAAACTTTTCGAAGTACTTTCACGGTTAGAATATTGAAAATAAATAAATTAGGTATTATAAAAATCCATAAATACTTACCGCCAAAACAGATGGTGGGTATAATTAGCTCTAAAAAGAACAATTTTTAGAAAAAGGAACAGTTTTAAGGCACACAAATTTACAAAATACGAATTAGATTGGCAGATCAAAATAAGGTTGACAATGACGTTCTAAAATACAACGGTAGTCAATTAAACAAATAAAAAAAAGTAATTAATTGACGTTTATAGTTTTATTCTTGTCTAGCACGTTATATTATTGCGGAATCTTGGAGACGTTCTTTTATGCTTTTATTCAAACTTGTTACTGTAATAAATAAGGATGCAGAGTTATTAACCACGTTGAGTCCTGATTGTTGATTGATGACGCATGGGCAAAGATCCACTGTGGCGACTTTATCAAAACTTTATTTTCCAATACCTCCTATGATGTTATTTTAATGCATCGCCATTACGGGGCTTTTCTTTTCCAAGGCATTCTAGACGTATTAAGCTCAAATGAATACAGCTTTTTAAATGTTTGATTGCTCATATCTTAAAAACGGTTTGAGCTAATATAGACAAACTATATATTTGGGTCAGTCTTAAATAACTCCTTCCTTTTAAGGCAAATATTTTTAAAAAGAAATAGTTGAATATCTTTATTATTTATTCGTTGAATATACTTGTTTCGAAGAAGATATTAAGAACCAGCAGTGCGTTTTTTTTTATATTTAGCAATTTATAACTAATTTTTAAAAGTAACGTAATGTGACTTTGTCACATATGTTACTTTCTCCTAAATTGGGTAAACCACACAATGACCAATTATTTAAAGTAAGAATATTATACAAAATACTTTATTATAGCAAAAAGAACAAAATGAACACAAAAATAATTGGTAACACCTAATCAAAAGGAGAAAAAAAGGTAACTTAAGTGACATTGGTAACTTATGTGACTAATGACTTAGATATTATAACTTGTTTTATTTACAACCATACATGTAATGTTAACATTACAACATTTTTAAAAGTTTGGAAGTGTCACATTACCTACGTCTACTTCCCTCTTCCACTTCCCTCACCCACTTCCCTCACCCATTTCCCTCACTCATTTCCCTCATTCTTGTCATTCAACTAGCATATTTTTGTTTGGCGTCAAAACAATAAATGTCATATTTTGACATTTTTATTACATTTTTTGAAAAAATCAAATATTATCTAATTTTCAATTAACGGTGTGGTTGTAAATAAAATAGAATACAAACCTTAGAGGAAAGTTTTCATTACTGTCACGAGATTAAAGTTAACCTCGACGCTTCGCGTCTCGGATAACTAACTAATCTCTCGACAGTAATGAAACACTTTCTTCTTCTTCTAGTATGTAATATACTATTAATCTGCTGCAAATATTCTTCCTTAAAGACAATAATGCGGTTAGTAGCATGCGTCGGCTTATCAAGATTTTTGAATTTTATGTTTTTCATTTTATACCAGAGTCTGTCTTCTTTATTTGGCCATAGAAATTTGTTATCCCCAATTTTTTTTAAACAATTGACTGTATATGAAGGTGGTTCTTCGGTAGTATCAATTTGGGTGACAATACCTGGATATAAAATCATGCTTTGTTGTCACAAAAGTTACTACGGTCACATAAGTTACCATTCGATCGGTAACGTATGTGACGATAACTTGTGTGACAAATATGTAGTATTCATGCTGCTACTTTAATTTTATACAAGCTGGCAACGTTTAAGATTTTCCTGCCAGAAGCATGCAGTTTGCAGGTTAGGTTTATTACTTCGCATTTTGGATAACATAGAATTTGTTAGTTATTATAGTAACATATGTGACAAATAATAAACATACTTACCGGTTTTCAAAGATGAAACCTTGTTTTTCTAAATAATTCAATACAAATAATCAAAATTGGTCAGCTTAACCGTTTCAACACTGTCTTCGGTTTTCTTGGAGAAAACACCTAACTAGACCACTGTTGTCATTTCTCATCAAATTAAAATTAAAGTTAGAGTAACATATGTGACGTAAATTGTGGTTAAAGCGATTTAAACTTTTTAATAGGTCCCATTTTGATTTAAAAAATAAAATTGCTATACAAAAACGAACAAACATACTGCCTATTTTAAAATGCTAAATTATATTTATTAGTTCTTAAATACTTCTTGCCTTAAATTGGATTGCTAGTTATGACCGCGGGTTGGTTACAGGTAACTTATGTGACATTTTCATAGGTCTTCAAACTTTAAAAAAAAACTGCTGATTTTTTTTTTATTATAATTAAGTTTTCGAGATCCTTTCATAATTAACTAACGTATATAGAAAAATCACGATATTTAAACGTAAACCTGTGAAATAATAAATAGGTACGCCAAAGAAAGGACTTATTTGAGAATTACCCATTTATGGAATCAGGAAAGAAGGGCGTTTCATAAAAATAAATAATATACAGGGTGTTCCATTGAAAAAACAACAACTTTACGCTACAGTTCCTTTGTTTTACGTCAGATCGCTTTTTAAATGGAAATTTTAGATTCTACGGCAAAGCATAAACTAAATGGCTATATTGGTTTAAATAAAAATACAGGGAAACCCAAAAAATATGTCCCTGTTCAGTCCTAGTTGGATGACCCTGTACAGGGTGTCCCAAATTCGAGCCTCATCATGGGGATCTCGGAAACTATAAGAGATACAACATCGGTCAAATTGTGGCAAAGTTGCGCAATTTCGTACTGAGCAATATTGCAAAAAAATATCTGCGCTATCTTTTTTAGTTTTTGAAATTTTTGCAAAAAACTAAAATTTTGAGTTTTTGTTTTTTTAAACTGCTTGACTTATTTTATCCGCCACAGAAAAACAAGCAAAACATTGTTAAGGCAACTTTTTACGCTCCATATTGTGGCGTTTTTAGAATTTCGTTACAACGTTTCGTTTTTATGGAACTATTATTAACTTTAATTTTTTAAATACGGACCTGCATTTTTTATTTTATTTTTTGATAGCCCTTTAAGCCCTGAAATAAATCATGTACCACACTTAATTATATTTAGACGTTTTGATGTAATTATTACATCTTCAGGAATGTGATAATTATTTTTAATTACGGCCCTGGTGTTAGTTACTTAATCTTTTTACCACATACAACATGTAAATGGATTCGGAATTTTATACAAATAATTTACTATATTTAAGTTTTTATTTAAATTGTAACAAAGTAAAAATAAAACCAAACAAAACAAAAGTTGCTATGACAAGAACTTTTACTTGATTGTTTGGCTTAAGGTGGAATTCTCAACGTCATTTCATCTATTGCCAACCTATAACCTATTTCGCGTTGCTTTTTTTGATTTATATTTGATTAACTAACATTTAAATAAAATCAATATCGTCGGTACAATATTTAGGTAATAGCTAACATATTACAAAAATATCAATTTATTTCATTGCTAATTTTGGGAGAATTGTATAGTGAAAGAAGAATGACATAATAATGTTAAAAAAAATCTTAGCCGACATTTTTCGGTATAAAATTCTCCTAAAATATTTAATGAAATTCCTTGATATTTATTTAATATGTCAATTATTACCTATAAAATATGAAGACGATAATGATTTTATTTAAATTGTGTGTAAAAGCTAGAAAAATTAAATAAATATACGCGAAATAGGTTATAGGTTGGCAAGCATGTTGATACCTTCATCTTAATTACCTTGATAACTGCAGTCACCATTTATACTAAATATTTAAGCAAAATTATGTTTTCTGCTTTAGAAAAGCGCGACATGTTACGAGTTTATTCTTCCAATAAGAATTCACAAATTTCTTGTGACCGTTATTTACAGGACTATCCTGAACGCTTACAGCCTCATTATAGTTATTTTGCTACGCTTGATACTAATTTAGCCCAGTATGGTAGTTTTAATAAACCAAGAGTCAAATATACACCAGGGCCGTATTTAAAAATAATTATCACATTCCTGACGATGTAATAATGACATCAAAACGTCTAAATATAATTAATTGTTGTACATGGTTGAATTCAGGGCTTAAAGGGCTATCAAAAAATAAAATAAAAAATGCAGGTCCGTATTTAAAAAATTAAAGTTGATAATAGTTCCACAAAAACGAAACGTTGTAACGAAATTCTAAAAACGTCACAATATGGAGCGTAAAAAGTATCCTTAACAATGTTGGGCTTATTTTTCTGTAGCGGATAAAATAAGTCGAGCAATTTAAAAAAACAAAAACTCAAAATTTTAGTTTCTTGCAAAAATTTCAAAAACTAAAAAAGATAGCTAAGGTATTTTTTTGCGATATTGCTCAGTACGAAATTGCGCAACTTTGCCACAATTTAACCAATGCTGTATCTCTTATAGTTTCCGAGATCCCCATGATGAGGCTCGAATTTGGGACACCCTGTACAGTAAAAATAGTTAAGTGCCTCCGAACTGAGTCCTGAGTTCACGGGGGCTACTCTTCTTCCACTTACCTCATTGACAATATTCCATAATTACTCTTTTTGTTTGTTATTTATTCGATTATTAAAATATAAGCGTTTAGCATTTTTAATGCATTTGAGGTATGTACACCTAGTTTCACGACCAACTTCCAGGTGAAATATTGAAAATATGGTGGATTGTTCATATCAAACGCACTATATACTGCCGGGTGTAACCGAATACCGAATATTAATTCTTGAAAGATCAGAACGGAATGCAGCGAGCAGTGTTGCCAAAATGTTCTAAGATAAATCGTATGAATTGGATACTTAAAATCGTGAGATTCGTAATATTATTAAAAATTCTTTAAAAGGGGTCAAAGTAGTTTAAAGAAAAGAATTAAAGCTTATAAACAACAAGTATATATTTATTTTCTGTGTTTAAAAACCAAACACATTTCTAAAAACTTAAAAACTAAAAAAAACTTGCGTTATTACCTATGTAGTATTAAAAAATGTAGTAGGTAGTTAGTCAGAATCCGAATTGCTAGAATCAATCATCTTTTCTATGCAAATATGACAGTGGCGTAGCCAGGTGGGGGCCAGGGGGGGCGCCTGCCCCCCGCCCCCCTTGCATGGCGCCACTTGCCGCTTGGTGCCCGTATGCAAAATAAAAATATACTTTCATTACACCCTGTAACATTTATTGAAATTGAAATTAATTTAGTATTCTATTATACGTATTTTGAAAAACAAACACCATATTTTTAATAATAATAATAATAGTGGTTCTAAAAAATCATAAAGCGCCCCCATATATGTTCGCCCCTCCCGCCCCGCAAGGCTGGCTACGCCACTGAAATATGACTAGCAGCGGCAGTAATTAGTAGCGAAAGTCGTAACGCAGAAAATCATACGAGAATTTTTATGTGAATGCAATAAATTTGTGACATTTGTCATGAATAAAAATGATTTTAGTTACTTATGTTTCGCATACGATAAAAAATCGTGAGAAACGCGACGTGATTCGTGAAATCGTAAGATAATTCCCAAAATCGTGTAATCTCACGATTAATCGTGAGTTTTGGCAACACTGGCAGCGAGTCAACGATGTTTTTATTATTGATAATGTGCAATGTTGCCACGTATATCGTTTTTGCCGTTGATCCACTATTTTGATGGATGAACTACCATTCTATCGCTATGCTAACAATTTCTTCCGCTTAACATTACACTCGATTTAGTTTACGCTTTTAAAATAAGAATGCTAATCTTCTCTCTCTCTTCTTCATTCTCTGATTAAGTTTGACATTTTGGTTTCGGTAAATCCCTCAGTTCGAGACGACGCGTACTCTGATTTTCAATATTTCTGGTAGCTTTGCTATCTATTATATCTTATTATAATCCGTTTAAAGTGAAGATTATTGGCCAATGGTTGAAAATATGTATACTTTTTTAACTAATAAAATAATTTATTATTTTTTTTCAATATAGAAATATATTTAGCGTAATATTTTTAAATCTATCGCTTTTTTATGTCAGACTGCTTTCCCTATTTTTGACCCGGCAACACTGATAATATATTAATTTTCCCCGATTCAGTATTGCCAGAACAGCAGTCTTTTCTGCATTTAGCAAAATTTTTGAAAGCGTATTTTTTGCAAAGTTGCAGGATAATTTCGTAATTTGCATATTTTTAAAGAATTTTTAATAAATAGGTAAGGAATTAGGTATTTACCAAATAGATTTAAAAAATACAATATTCAATGAAAATATAAAAAAAAAGCAAACCAAAAAATAAAGTTAAAAAGAGTGTTTTTTCACGAAAATGTTGATATTGGAGGTCGAAGTAGTGGCAACAGATAAATACAAATATTTCTGATACTACGACCTTGGTGCAGAATTCAGCAGATTTTTTGACACACTCCGCAGAATAATTTGTTGGCCAGTCTGGCAACACTGCCCCGATGTTTGCGCTGGCCGACAAATTGTCTCGTCTTGCCTAGACGTTCTTGCGCAATCGTCTGCCATGCTATTTTTATGCTGGCCTTGGTTAAGACCTTGTTTTTTCCACTTGTGATTTTTCCACCCTAAACGAATTTTGTAGCTGCGCGAATAGACCTTTCCATGTTTGTAGCAAATCTTAATTTTTTTTCAGAAGTTTTTAATACTATAGAAAAAAAGCAATATTTTACAGATAACAGCATTTTAAGCATTATAACATCAAGCGGGGTGCAGAGTGCATCTGCAAAACTATCGAAATGGCCTTTGGTGCACACCCCCCTCCTTGCTTAAACGGCTTGAGATATATTGTTTAAATTCGGTAGGCACAAATAATAAGTAAAATACTTACGTTTGAGGAGAATTGTTTTGTTATTCAAGGTGGCGGAAAAATGGGAACATATTTTTAACTGGAAAGGGAGGTCGGGTGATACTTCATTTTAAAGGTATTTTCACACCCAATTTAACCTTACAATTTTTAGTGTTCCAAAATGTTCCGCTTTAACATGGCGAATCGGTAATTATGCAAGAAAACATATATTTGCCGATCTCCGCCATGTTGAATGACAAAACAAAATTGGAAGTAACAGTCCATGCTTAAAATTGACTTGCAAGTATGGGAATGAAAGAAAAAATAAAATTGTGGAGAAGACTTCTTGTTTTTTCTTCGCTCCCAAAACAACAATATTTAAAAAAAAATTAAGTAGCTTACTTATAATTTACACTTATAAAATTATTGTTTTGTTCTTCAAGATGATACCTAGATCCTCCAAAAATACGGTTGTTTTCTCATATTTTTTGGAATCGTAATTTTGAAGCGGCACATTTTAGAACATTAAAAATTACAAAGTTACCCATATCAAGCATAAAAAAGACCTTGAAAATGATGTATTACTCGACCCTCTTCCCATTTAAAAATGTTTTCTAAGTTGGCGAATGTCCGCCATTTTGAATAACAAAGCAACAAAAATTTCCTCAAAAGTAAATATTTTACCTATCATTTACGCATACCGACTTTGAAAATATCTCAATATCCATTGCCATATTTCCAAATTACAAAAGGTGGGGAACGGGGGGGGGGGGGGGGACTTTATGCAAGCATGGTATGTGTGAAAATAGACTCTGTACCCCACGTGGTATATGAGATGATTGTTATTATTATCATGTTTGACATAATAATATCAAAATTTGATATTGAGCTGCACAAAAATTTCGTATTTCTTTCTTCTAACTTTTCCGGTCACAGTCTATTAACATTGACAGCACCTGTCAAATTTTGTTAACAGCGGTTTTTGCTAATATATTCTAAAGTAACTCATTCACCGTATTTGATTCCATAGTTCATTATGTGACAATATCGCTTATCATTAAAATTTGACCATAGCTCCACAGCACCTGCCAAACTTTTAAATTGTATTTTTTTGCGCATGTTTCCCAAAATCACCTGGTCACAGTCTATGCTTCAATATAGTTTGTTTCATCAACATTACTTACACGCTAAATTTTTAACCGTAAAATTTTTGGGTACTTCTCTTAAAAACTCCTAGTCATCATCTGATGCGTCTACCTAAATTTTTATCAATAACGCTTATCCATACAATTTGACATTGATATAGCACCTAACAAATTTTACCAATCGATTTTCTGGATATTATTTTAATTGGTTTAAATATTTTTAATCGCAATGTAATCGATTATCTGTTGGCCCCCCCATGAAAAAGTTTGTTCGGACGCCTATGCAATAGTGCGCCACCCCCGGTATATTACTAAAAGGACAAGCAATAAAAAAAAATTTACGCGTGACGTCACCCATCACTCCTAAAATCAAAATAAATTAATTAATTTTAATTAATTTCATGCAACAGTTAAACCCCCCCCCCCCCTCCCTCCCTCCTTCTATCCGTATTCTCGTATCCTCGAGTCTATCTAAGTCATTGCAAAGCATTAAATTTAACTAACTTGTTCAATATGGTGATAAAAGGCGTTTCTTTCTTTGTCTTATACACGGTAAAGAGGCTAAAAGACGAAGTTTCCCGACGTAAAAATATATAAGCCGTTGTTGCTAGAAATTGCAGCGATTTTAATTCACCTGGAAGTTGGTCGTGAAACTAGGTGTACCTACGTGCTGCGATATTTTCTGTAATATTCCATGAAGTTAGGCCGATCAAGAGAGTATTTGCGAATATAGTGCAAGGAACGCATATTTTGAGAAGAAATTCTTAACCCTTAGTAATCCATGGCTTACTTCTTTTTTGTTTTATTAACCTATACGGGAAAGCATTATTGAAATGTTTTAATAAGACGTTATGAAAACTCATGATTGGGTCTGTAGAAAGAAGAATTTTATTCCAACTTTCAGCAACGTATAACTGAGAAAACCTTCCATAATTTTGTCTAATGTAAATTTTACCACGTCGTTTCACAGATCTAGACCTGGGACACCCTATTTTAATTTTGCTCAGAATGGCCTCATGATCGGATAGACCGGCACTTATCACCGAGCAGTCAACGTCGTTGTCTCCAATGTTCGAACAAAAATAATTAATCATAGTTGATGAGTGCCCCGTAATTCTGGTGTGGTGGTTCACATGCATGCGCAAATCAAATGACTTAAATAAGTCAGACAGAGAATGAAAAGAAGCATTTAATTTATCAGCATAATTGATGTTAAAATCTCCAGGGAAAATAATGTGCGCACGCACTGGAAAGCAAGAAATAAGTCCCTCTAGCCTAGTAATAAAAAGGTTTACATCACTGTTGGGGGGTTGGTACAAACAAATAATAAAAACATTTAAATTCGGTACATTAACCACAGAAAACTCAAACTCTTTTTCGACCAGCATATGATTAAAATTATTAGTCAACATACCGGTGAAGCTTTAAAAAGCTTTCGTAAACCAAAATCATAGTGCCGCCGTGAATAGCATTTTGTTTATAATAAGCTGAAATCAGAGAATAGTTCGGTACAGAAATCGGTTCATCTCTGCACAGCCAATGTTCCGTCACAAGTAAGATGCTCGGAAATTCCAGACCATCAAGAAAGAGAGACAATTCGTCAATTTTTTGCCTTATAGATTAAATGTTCATTAATAGAACTGTGACGACGGAGCACATTCCCTGTGCTAAAAAATCACCCCTTCCACACTACTTGGTACGTCACTATTATTACTAGATGGATTATTTATGTTATTCATGTTTGTTGAATTATCAGCGTTATAAGTGTCACAAGCGACAGTAGTCAAACTTGAGTGAATTGAGTTATTGATACGGAGAAGTTGATTGCATAAAAATTTACATAAAAGTCTTTTAGCATTGAAGGATGGCTGTGGCTGAGCTAATTGAGATCGCTCATAAATATGCGTAAAATTTTCCAGACTCAAAAATATAGAGTTTTTAAAATTATTTTGTAGCAATATGTTGTGTTCGTAAATAAAATCATTTAATACTTTTCTGTTCGCCGCATAGGGTGGGCCGACAACGATTAAATTAGAAATTAAGGTCAAGGAGAGCAATTTATTTATATCGTCCTGGTGTATTGCTTTCTCCTCGAGGGCATGCTCACAGCCCGTACACTGTTAAAAGAAAATAATCAAATTTAACTTTTTTTTTATGTCCCAGAAAGTCCACTCCCGTTTTTTTGTCAATTTAACTAAAACCGCTTCAGTCAATCAGTAACTTATAAAATATGTTATTACTATTTTGACATTAATCTGATTTTATTGTGCAGTAAAAATTACAACTTAATTAGTTAATTTGACACATTTTTTATGTAAGTGTTAACTTTTAAAATTTTAACTAAAAAAGATATTGATAATGATTATAAACTTTATCAAAGTTACTAGTATTTGATTCATTTGAACCGTTAAAGAATTGTATGCTAATTTTAGTTAGCTGTTATGTTAAAACGACTTCCAGAAAAGTTAGTTCTTAAAATCTGATTTTTACTAAACACAAAAGAGTTAAAATAACTATACATTTTAAGTTAAATTTGATTTATTTAAATTGATTATAAATTTTTTTGATTCTCACGTCCAGGATTTCTAACAGTGTAAATACGATAACATGATCCTCTATAGTTATAGTAAAGTTCTTGCTGTAACTAACTGCCTCCGCTACCATATCACGAAACTGCATACCTCTTTTGAATTGAGAGTAAATGTCACATTTAAAGTTTATGTACTCTCTCATAAAAGCACCAAAACCCATAGCACTATCCTTGTCTCCTATTATTAGTATTTGCGAATTCTGGTTTTCTTAATTACCCCTTCATGTCTTTCAGTTGTACTCCTATACGCGCCCTGTATTCACCGGAACAATTCCTTAGCAATCCATCTCTTTCTGATACCATTTGTTTTAAATCAAGTATTTCAGTTTCTAAGCGTTCGTGGTCTTTCTCCAACATCCTTATTGTTTCCACCATACTTTTGTTAGTTGCGAGCATATCATTGAACTCCTTTTGCTTAGTTTTAAGTTCCATTTTTACATTAGCTATAACTTTGTCGCCGATTCATCATTTTTGGTCTTTAAAACAGCTATTTTATTATTTAATTTCGTAATATGCTCGCTTTTTTCCGTTAGTTGTTTGATAAAATTATTTTCAACATCGAAAACTTAATCTGTGAAATCTTGTGTACGTCTTTTTTCTCGAATTAAAAGCGCTTCCTTCTCTTTAATTTCCTTCCTTGTTTTATCCAAGGCTTGCTTCAAGCTTTGCAACGTGGACTCATGTTCTGTCTTATTATTGTCAAGTTCAATCTCATGTTCGTGATTTAATTTACTGATCCTATTCTTTAAAATAATAATTGTCGAGGGCTCATCTGCATTATACAATTCGCTGCATTTACTGGAGCACAAAATTTTATGATGATCTATAAATTGAAATGATGTTCTGTCTGTGCAGCTTTTGTGAAATATATATGATAACACACGACACAAAAGTAATTGTCTGTTTTCTTAGTTTTTGAGCAGCAGTTAAATACTGTTTTAGAATCAGACATTTTGCGAATCAATGTTTTTAAATAATAAATAGTCCTATCCTGGTACTACCCATGATCTCATACTGAGCTTTTATCAGTAAGATCGTTTTTATTCTTTATTATAGGCTAAATGTTCTGCACTATAGCATAGCATAGCTGCCCGACACTTAACATAGTTGGTAATTTCCGCTACACTAAAATTGGAATTCCAAAGATATTATTGAATATCAACAAAAAAGTCAATGGTTTTTGGGTAGAGATAATAAATTTATGGATGTTTAGGATATTAGAAAATCACCTTTATATTACCAATTATAAGCTATCGTAAGAGGTTTAGCCACATAAGAATTTGTGGTTTTTTTGTCATCTAAACGATACCAAACTCGACCTTTATTTATCACCAATTACCAATCTAAAGACACATTTAACGGAAGCAAGAACTTAACGATGCACGCACAAGAAGTCTTATGTGGAATAAGCATTCTACTTTTTTTATAGGCCTGTGGGCCCTGTGGTACGGGCCTGTCTTTTCGTAAAGAGCCTATGGTATACCACAATCCCACCACAACTTTCTTAATAGCACCATAGTGCCAATCAATAATCTGGTACCTGTAGATGCACAAGCACATGCCATTTATAAATGCTATTAAAATGTGTTTGCCGGTTGTAGGAGAGAGGCGGTGATTTACCTTTGAATGTGACCTTGCGAATATAGGATTAACCGAACCTTCAAATAACCCAACTTTCGATTTACTCATCTTTGAAAAGAAACTGCAGAATTATTATTCTCTTAACACTAAAAATACAGCAATTATTCCACAAAACCGAAAAACTGAAGAAAATTCCATACCGCTGTCAAAGAAACACCAAACGGAAATAGGGATGTTCGATATACATCGGTGCATCGAAAACATCGATATTTTTAATGCGATGCGTTGTTTCGAAGCCATGCATCCAGGCCTTTTGATATTGTCGATGCATCGATGTATTTTGACTTACCTTTATTCGTAAAATAATTATTTAGCCGATGCCTCTCTTATTCTTGATTATGCTTTTTACCTTTTGTTTCAGTTTTAATTATAATTTTAATAAATTTCGATGCATCGCAATCATCAATGTTTTTCCGCGATACATTTTCTGTAAACGTCCCTAAACGAAAATGAATGAAACAACGTCATCATGACCTCAGACCACTATCATGGCGGACAGATTTTTAGGGGCGGATCTCTTACTGCTGCGTTGCCATAATGCAGACTTTTTATAAGTTTTTAGACAAAGATTTAAATTTTCCACATTATGTTAATACTTTTAAGATCGTAAGTTTGTGCAAACAATGTGGAGTGGAATAGTTTGCGTGTTGAATTACTTCAAATGGGAATACTCTCGACTCCAGTTGACACTAATGAGATATAGAAGGTTATTATGAACTTACCAAACAAATTCTCAGTTGGAATTGATGAAATTCCAACTGTGGTGCTTAAGCACTCAGCCCATAGCATATCGTTTCCTATATTATGTTGCATTATCAACGAATGTTTTTTAACCGGAACGTTTTCAACTGCTCTGAAGTTGGCTAAAATAGTACCAATTCCTAAGAGGGAGGTCAATAATATAAACAGGACTAATGCTTTTTTAAATCAAAATACTATTTTAGCTGAACAACAAAGAACAAACAGGTCCATTCCATGACAACCGTAACAAGAGGAAGAGGTGACCTTCATATACAGGCCCATAATTCGATCTGCTCTGAAACAGGTTCATATTATTTGGCAGCCAAATCCTATAATATGCTCCCCACAGATATTAGAAGTAGGGAAACATTGGCATCATTCAGAAGAGCCACATTATACTTTCTTCATAGTACATGTTTTTATGATTTTAAT
The DNA here is from genome assembly GCA_963969555.1 of Polydrusus pterygomalis. NCBI lineage: Eukaryota > Metazoa > Arthropoda > Insecta > Coleoptera > Curculionidae > Polydrusus > Polydrusus pterygomalis. The sequence continues at coordinate 154,655,843 of OZ018376.1, read as the reverse complement.
TTCAGGTTTTAAACTTATCGTTGTCAGTGTGTTTTTTTTTTGTTTCTGGCGTGTAGGATTGTTGTACACTATTTTTATGTTTTCAAATTATTTATTGTTTTAATGCTTTAAATATTAGTGTGTTCAGTGTGTTTAATTAAAATATATTAGGATGCTTAAAGACGATTAAATCGTCCTTTTGATGACGTTGCTATGTCAATGTAATTTGATTTTGCTGGCAAATAAAGATGTTATTATTATTACTATTTTGTCAAAAGGTCTATTTGTTATTGTTTGATCTATAGTTATCAGATCATTTGTGCCCATATGTCGTTATAAATAATGCTTAAATGATTTTTAGTGCTTATGACATTCAAGTCATCCTAGGTGCCGACGATACCGAGCAGAATGCTAACTTTTCGACAATTATAAACGCTACCGAATACATGATACACGAAAATTACAATGGACATTATTTTTTAAACGACATTGGTTTGGTCAAATTACCAAAGCAGCCACCCATCGAGAACAAGTATATTAAGTTTGTCACTTTGTCCGTGGACAGTAAATCTTTTGAAGGACAAACTGCTAGATTGTTAGGATGGGCCATTGAAGGGGGGGGTAAGTTTACATTGTATTAAGTACCTGCATTTAAAAACTTTTAGGTCACATGCACACAGCCAAATCTAAGAAACGTAAAAAGCAAATTCGAATAAGTATAGCAAGAATGAAGGCAGGCAATGAAATGACACAATTGTATTTATCCCAACGTTTCGTTTTATATAAAAACTTTGTCAAGGGTCTTATTTAATGGCCAAAGTTGTGTATTTATACAGGGTGTCCGGAAAATACGTGTACAATGTTTGACGACAGACTCCTGACGTCAAAATAGATCGATTTAAGCCGACTTAGTTATATCCAAAATTGTCTCGTTTAGCCGGTAGAGGGCGTCAAAAATTTGTAAAAATATTGGTTTTTCCTAAATTATGTGAAAACCTGCTAATCGATTTTAATGATTTTTAGTATGTACAGGGTCTTTGATTATATTTACGTGGCTTCTGGAGTCTTTGTTTTTGAAGATAAAAAAAAATGTTTTATATAAAAATTGTAGTTTGTCTTTTATGTTATCTTTTGTAATTATCATTACAAAAACATCGCTTTTGAAAAATGGGAAAATATAGGCAATTTCAATTTTTTTAAATGGAACACCCTGTATATTATGCGTCACAATGAATGATCTTTCTTTTCTGATTTCAAATATATATATATATTGATGCTATTTGAGTGAACCATTTTTGAGATATTTTAGCTTAAACTATAAATAAATTGCAAATAAATTTCATATTTTGTATCAAGAAAGCCATGGAAACAATAAAATTTTTATGTTGTATGTTTGATAAATTTGACGTTTCGATATTTTTGAAGTTTATCATTTTAACTATTAAGAATAATTATAAAGATTAACTTAATAACTATCTATTTCCGCTTCTGTTAATTCTAAAATGAAGGGAAACTTGTTAAAATGTATCCAAAATCAAGGGGGATATGTAGAAAATACCTAAGTTATAAATTTATAAAACAGCAATTTTATTGTTTCCATGGCTTTCTTGATACAAAATATCTCGCAAAATATGAAGTTTATTTGCAAGTTATTTATAGTTTAAGCTAAAATATCTCAAAAATGGTTCACCCAAATAGCATCAATATATATATATTTGAAATCAGAAAAAAAAGATCTTTCATTGTAACGCATAATATACAGGGTGTTCCATTTAAAAAAATTGAAATTGCCTATATTTTCCCATTTTTCAAAAGCGATATTTTTTTAATGATAATTTCAAAAGATAACATAAAAGACAAACTACAATTTTTATAAAAAACATTTTTTTCTATCTTCAAAAACAAAGACTTTAGAAGCCACGTAAATATAATCAAAGACCCTGTACAACAAAGTTGAAAGTATGTATTGTAAGAAACTAAGTAAAACCAAAACATTACTTAAGCAAATGTGTAAAATGCCCGCCATCTTGCTGAATACACTTATTAACACTCCTTAAAAAATGATATTGGACCCTATCTAATGTCTCGGGGTTATTAAAATGGTTGCCTGCATTTAAAATCCGCTGCAATAAATCATCGCGTGTGTTTACCGGAGTCTTGTAAACTTCTGTTTTAATAGCGCCCCACAAAAAGAAGTCACACATATTTAACTCAGGAGAACGTGGTGGCCATTTTACTGGTGCATCATTGCCCCTTCCAATCCATCAATTGGGATATTGATGATGTAAGTATTGCCGAACGGCAATGGGGCGGGGCACCATCATGCATATACCACATTTCCCTCCGAAGTAAAAGGGGCAAATTGTCCAGAAGAATTGGTAATGTGTCTTGCAAAAAATTTAAATAAATATTTCCATCTAACCTGTCTGGAATAACAATGGGACCAATAAGGTAGCGATCAATAATACCTGCCCAAATATTTAATTTAAATTAATGCTGATGATGTGCAACTTTAATGGCATGTGGATTTTCATCGGAATAAATATGTTCGTTGTGCAGATTGGTTACTCCAGATCTTGTAAAGCACGCTTCGTCAGTAAACATAATTATTGTTCTACAAAAATTTGGATCACGGATTCTTTTGTTTCTAATAATTTGACAAAATGTAAGCCGCATGGGGGATCAGTCGGTAAAAGTTCCTGGACTTTTTGCACGTGATAAGGATGTAACAACTGTTCTTTTAAAACCTCATTGACAATCGTTTTAGGAACATGTAACTCAAGTTCTAAGCGACGGGTACTGGTACTTGGTTCTTCTTCAACTCTTTCCAGAATCATCTCTTCTGTTTCCAAAGTTCGAGTTGTTCGCATACGACCCCTGCCTTCAAAGTTTTTCTCAAATCTGCCGTTTCCCGAAGATGACGCTCGATATTGGCAAATGTTTGGTGGTTTGGTATTCGACGGTTAGGAAACCTCTCCATGTAAACCCTAACGCTCTGACGCCCATTTCCTTGACAAAACCCGTATACCAGGAGCATGTCAACCTTCTCAGAGTTCGTATAATTTTCCATTTTTAATGGTAAAATGAACTTGTAATTCAAGAATGTTGATCGTATACTTAAGTAAATTTCATAGACTGGTGACAATTTGTCAATATTTGTCAAATTATTAAATGCCATAGCAACAAGGTCACTTAAAAAATTATTGTTACAGGTAATTTGATTTTAATATTATTACTAATAATACTAAATATTGTAAATATTTTCTTCTGGCAAAACAGCTCATTCAACGAAAAATATTAAAGAGGTAAAATAGCTTCCAAATACATCCAGTCACTCTACAAAAATATCTGGGTTGTCATAACGCCGTTCATATAAAAATTGAGGAGAAATGTTGACGTATTATATCACTTTTATAACACTTCCACTTATTTACAGCCGGTGACTATACTACTAGAAAACGTAATTTTATAGTATTAGTCTACATACTAAAAATCATTAAAATCGATTAACAGGTTTTCACGTAATTTAGGAAAAACCAATATTTTTACAAATTTTTGACGCCCTCTACCGGCCAAACGAGACAATTTTGGATATAACTAAGGCGGCTTATATCGACCTATTTTGACGTCAGGAGTCTGTCGTCAAACGTTGTATAATTTATCCAATGTCAGTGTGATGACATTCCAATCATTCCATACGGCGGTAAACGTCGGTCTCTTTGAGACTGTTTACCGCCGTATGGAATGTCATCACGCTGACTTTGGAATAACAATACACGTATTTTCCGGACACCCTGTATATTGATTAAGGACTTACTGCCTCATTTTAATTTTTGCTATGACTGTGTTTGTAATTTAAATTTTATTCGCATTAATTTATTGTAATTGTCTTCTCTTTCTCTTTTCATACCCTTGAAAAAGTTTTTATATAAAACGAAACGTTGGGATAAATCTCTCTCTCTATACTTATTCGAATCTACTGGTAAGGGCGCTATAATTTTGTTGGCAAATTTTATGCCTTCCTTCTATCCTCAAGTGAAAAGAACTTTACATTCCGTTTGATTGAGGAAAAGTTGTCGTTTAAATAAAATTTATAGCATTGATACTTTATAAATTTTTCTTGCGATTTTTCAATTTTACTGATATACAGTGACCGGCAGAAAGTGCACAGCATATGGGAAAGTTTTTTATCTTTAAGTTTAGAAAATTAATTTTATTTTAGATAGGTTCTGCATGTTCTCAAACCAAAATAACACCCATTAAATCCGGTAAAAGTCTTATGGTATACGAGGTAGGATCAAAAATTTGAAATTCCGCTCCACCTTTCATTTTAGAATATTTTTTTACTAAGAATTACTGTTTTAATTTTAAAGTTATACCCAAATTCCAAATTTCGCCTATTTTGGACAAAAAATGGATTTAATCGTGTTTTCTGAATAACCCTGTATAAAAAATAAATGGCAACCGAACAGTATAAAAATAAGATTTATTGCAGACTTTGTTAGAGATAACCGTTGATCATAAGTCCGATTAGTTTGTTTTCATAATGTTATGGCTTTTTAAAATAAAAACATAAAAATATTAAATATTTTTGCTGCACACCGTATTTTATTTTCTGAGGGAACAAGTTAACCAATTAAGTACTAGCGTTTCATATAAGGCACGCAAAACAACGCATCATAAAATGGTTAAAAAAAAATAGTTTAATTTCAAAAACTCTCCTTAGGTCGATGTTTTCAGGTTGTTAAGTATTTCGGTAATGTTTCATATCAGTTTTAACGTCGAGTAAACAAAAAGAGTTCTTTAAAAACTATTTGCTCCATTCGGCTGTCTGGTGCATATGTCGTAAAATATTAAATATTTTTGCTGCACACCGTATTTTATTTTCTGAGGGAACAAGTTAATTTCATCTAACTGAAATTTTTTAATTTACATTGACTTAAAGCATCTCCTAAATAGTTTTTTATACATTGAAGTATGCATAGAAAGTTTCCTTTTGATTTATAAAGAAAAAAATTTAAATTAAAAATATATTTTGAACGGATTTTCTTCGTCACCCAAAATAATAATCAATAATATATTTTGTACACATTTTAAATAATTTTAAAATAATGTTTCTTCAAATACTGATTTTTTATGCCCCAAAAAAGCCTAAAAATAATAACACCAATTAATTAATTTTTTTTTATTTATTTATTTTACGTCGGCCTTTTTCCGCAACGAGGCCAATCACCGACGCCAGAGAATTTGTCACACACTATCTGGTAATTTTGCCGAATCCCTCTTTGTCGAGGGTAGGGTTCTTTAACGTGCCAACATCCATGACACGGGGGGCACAGTTTAACGTCTCTTCCGAAAGACGTTAATTTCCTTCTCATAATCTATACTATTTAAGGTCAAAGCAGCCAAATATAAATATAAATAAAAAAATAAATTTATAAATCCTTATAAATCAAAAGGAAACTTCCTATGCATACTTTAATGTATAAAAAACTATTTAGGAGATGCTTTATTAAGTCAATGTAAATCAAAAAATATCAGTTAGATAAAATTAACCCATTAAGGCCTGAGTTTTTCATATTCGAAATTTTAAGGAACAAATTATATTTTAATACTTTAATTAGCAATACAAATACGTTTTAGGTCAAATTATTCAATGTTATTTCGTTATTTTCAAGATGGCGGCCGTTCCTTATATGGCACGTACGCTAGTCCTTTAGGGTCCGTAAAACTACTAATATAAAAAAAATTAAAAAAGTGATTCAAACATTTATTTAGATAATATAATCAATAAAACAAGTTTTTTTTATTTCATTTAGTATGAAAATCAACAAAGCAGTCAATACAAAGTCCTACGACACATTTGCGACACTGTGTGCGCACAGAACTACCTTTATTATATTGCATCGTCGGCGTTTGTTGTTGGGGACATATTCCACCAAATGATTTTTTTCATCAAGCAGTATATCTGGAGAGATTCTAGAAACTGTTAAAAAACAGCAAAATCATTTGGTGGAATATATCCCCAACAACAAACGCCGACGATGCTCCGGACAAAATCATAAAGGTAGTTCTGTGCGCACACAGTGTCGCAAATGTGACGTAGGACTATGTATTGACTGCTTTGTTGATTTTCATACTAAATGAAATAAAAAAACTTGTTTTATTAATTATATCATCTAAATAAATGTTGAAATCACTTTTTTAATTTTTTTTCCATTGGAAGTTTTATGGACCCTAAAGGACTAGCGTTCCATATTAGGAACAGCAGAATAAAATGCGAAACTAAGAAAAACCAAATTATTATAAATTATTCTATCAATAAAAATCAATGTTCGGTACACCAATGTTTACTAAAACATTACTAGTTTCAGTCTAAATATTTGTAAAACCACCAAAATCTGTACTTACCCCTCTTGACGCGCCATTTTCGTGTATGTGTCGTAGGCTGATAGTGAAATCCGTCATTTCATGAAAAGCCTATTCACTTCATGAAGCGTCGGCAGATTGTGTAAAAACATGAATTACACGATCTGCTGCGTCACTTCATGAAGAGACCTTGACGTTTCGGCGTATTATGTATAACACAATCTGCCTAATTTTAAATATCGTCACTTCATGAAATGCCACAAAAACAAGGCATATTGTGTAATTCCGTCTAAAAGGTATATTGGCAACTGGTTTGTTCGGGTTTGTCAGAGCATTTTTTTTATTTTTATAAAATAATATTAGTTGAAAAAATTTAATTAAAAAAAAATGCTCTGGGGAACAACGAACAAACCAGGTGCCAATATACCTTTTAGACGGAATTACACAATCTGCCGACTGACATGACATCGTTAGGTACTACATGAAGTGACGATATTTAAAATTAGGCAGATTGTGTTATACATAATACGCCGAAACGTCAAGGTCTCTTCATGAAGTGACGCGGCAGATCGTGTAATTTCATGTTTTTACACAATCTGCCGACGCTTCATGAAGTGAATAGGCTTTTCATGAAATGACGGATTTCACTATCAGCCTACGACACATACACGAAAATGGCGCGTCAAGAGGGGTAAGTACAGATTTTGGTTGTTTTACAAATATTTAGACTGAAACTAGTAATGTTTTAGTAAACATTGGTGTACCGAACATTGATTTTTATTGATAGAATAATTTATAATAATTTGGTTTTTCTTAGTTTCGCATTTTATTCTGCTGTTCCTAATATGGAACGCTAGTCCTTTAGGGTCCATAAAACTTCCAATGGAAAAAAAATTAAAAAAGTGATTTCAACATTTATTTAGATGATATAATTAATAAAACAAGTTTTTTTATTTCATTTAGTATGAAAATCAACAAAGCAGTCAATACATAGTCCTACGTCACATTTGCGACACTGTGTGCGCACAGAACTACCTTTATGATTTTGTCCGGAGCATCGTCGGCGTTTGTTGTTGGGGATATATTCCACCAAATGATTTTGCTGTTTTTTAACAGTTTCTAGAATCTCTCCAGATATACTGCTTGATGAAAAAAATCATTTGGTGGAATATGTCCCCAACAATGATCTGCTAGCTATAGATGAAGCAATAACAAACGAACCTATTGCCAAAATCGTATACCATTCTGAAGTAACTTTTGTCGCAAATTGCGCCCCTCCACTTTGTTTGCCAAACGTACCTCTTAAAAGTAGGTATTAACACTCTTAGAGTACCAATATATAAATTACGGCTATAACAATATTTTAAAAGTAATAATAACAACACTTATTTAATAATTTTACATATTATTTATCCCTAAAGCCATAAATCTACAGGTTTTACCTTCCAGAAGAGAAAAAAATATGACGTTATGTGGTAAATTTAAATCTTTGTCTAAAAACCCATAGACATTTCCCTTAAAAATTATGCAGTTTGGCAAACACAGAAGACGTTGCGTTCCCATTGGTCAGAAGAGAGCCTGCCTTTTTCATTCATAATTTCTTTGACGTGTGGTCCACAGAGAAATTAAGGGTTTAATTTGGTCGTTCTTCGTTCGAAAGTTGTTTGAAATTTGTTTCGGTTTATCGGTTTTGTGTATTAATTGCTGTGTTGTTAGTGTTTTGTGATATTTTTTTCAAGACTAATTAATATGGGTCACAGGTTTGAAGTGTGCAAGACTGCGAAATATAATAATAATAATTCTGCAGTTACTATTCATAGGTGAGTACATAAAAGGTTGGGTTATTTGTAGGTTAGGTTTAACTATTCATAGGCGTGGGTAGGTGGGGAAAAATAATTAAAACTTTACATTTTTATTTTAATAAACGTATTATTTATTTAAGGAACATTATGGATAGACTGTATAGGTATAACTTTTGCAAATGGTTTGGCTTATTGAATTCTTTAAACAACTCAGATACACTCTTAGTCTAAAATAAACAAGGAAGCCACTATTTGATCACCTTTAACCATAAACGTCATTTATGACGTTCGTGGGTTCGTGCCTTTAACTCTTCAATTTTGCATGGGATTTCATAATATGTTGTAGGTACCAGACAAAATACTTGTGTAAGTTTTCCATATGCGGCCAAATTTTAGCCGGCCACTATATTATTATTTTTAGCCCATTATTCAAAAGCATGTGGCAACAAATATCGTATTTTGGAAAAATAATGATTTTGTTTCATGGAATAGGACATTAATATAATTATTTACAGTCAGAGTCTCACGAATATTTATTTTTCAAACAGGTTACCTACATGTTTCGCTCATACCTGAGCATCATCAGACCAATGTTAGGCTTATTTTGTTCTGATGCTCAGGTACCTACGAGCGAAACATGTACCTAACCTGTTTGGAAAATAAATATTCGTGTGAGACTATGACTTTGTGAAATTTATTAGTTGTACTCAAATCAGGTCTCTTAAAGAAAACTTTTTTGAATTAGATATTTATGTAGGTATCTAGTACCTAGATAATGTTTGTTTTAATAAGTTGTTAATTCTTGAACCTACTTATTATTTATTAAAAATACTTTACTTGGATATGTAAGTTAATTCCTGTAATAAACTATAGTTACTTGAGAATAAAGATATATACCTACCTAGGTACCTATGATTATTATTATATTCTGGTTTTATTTCTAAATTTTTTAACATTAAGTTAGCCGACATACAAGTTTAGAAATATAACCGTATCAATAAATTGCATTTTAAAGAACAATTTCCATAAAAACCACTTTTGGGTATACGTACCTTATACGTACCTAATAAGTCAAAAACTGTTAAAGTAGAGTTTTCACTGACAGAAAAATTAATCCCTGGCTAAATTGAAGCTTTTAACTTTATGCTAGCCCACATAAAAGTTTAGGAATGTAACTGTATCATAACCAACAAATTCTATAAAAACCGTATTTGGGTCTTCGTACCTTAACTAAGTCAAAAACTGTTAAATTGGGGTTTCCATTGAGAGAAAAATTAAATCCCTGGCTAAATTGAAGCTTTTAACTTTACGTTAGCCCACAAATTTAAAAATGTAACTATCATAACCATCAAATTTCATAAAAACCCCTTTTGGGTCTACGTACCTTATGTAAGTCATATATGGGGATTTCCTCGACAGTAAAAATGTAATATCTGACTGAATTCAATTAGTTTATGTTGAACTGTAGGTATTGTATTTTACCTATAGATAGGTATAATCACAGAATATTAGTTGGCTCTGAGTTCTCTGGGTATAATATGAAGAAATAAAACAAAAAAAACTCTGTTGTAAATATGAGTGACAGAATCCTATTTAAAGTTGCGTTTCAGTTAATTTAGTATTTTCAAGGTTTGAATAGGTAATTGTAATATTGTAATATAATATAGTTTTTAAATCTATTTTGACACTTTATCTTTAAACCATATAAAAACTCATGTTTATTATTAGGTAAAGTCGATTCAGCCAGTAAACCTGCAAGATGGCCGGCATGTCATATGACAAAAGTCATATTCCAGCTAAATAAAATGGATTTTTGCATTTTCAATTACTTTTGTCATATGACAGGTCGGCCATCTTGCAGGTTTACTGGCTGAATCGACTTTACCTACCTTAAATTATAATATTTATAGAACAAAACTTTCAAAATAAATTATTATTATTATTATTTGGCAATATTAAAGCGGTAAAACCGATGAGACTATTGCATCAATTGTTTTAGAAGGTATCACATGTTAAATTTTCAAGTCCAGTCCTGGAATTCATGCCAACTTATTAAAGTTTAATGGAGCAAAATTGAAAGAGTGTCACTTGACTTTACCTCCATCTTGCGAGAGTATTCAAAATTTTGACTTTACTTTCCATTTGCTGCTTTTAAACAGCTAAGCAAAGTAAATATCTTTGCTTAGCTATGTTAAAGGAAGTTTGCGAACAACTTCGTATAGTTCGTAGGCATGATGGGAAATAAAAAGAGGCATCCTGCTTGAGCGCGGCTAGGGGGAAGAAAAAATTATTGTTGTGCTTTTTCGCTATTAAAAAGTACCTAACGTAAAAGGAACTTTGCTTTTCTTTTAAATTTTAATAAAACCGTAAAAACCGTGTTTTAAGTATACATAGTGTAATTATTTTTAGGTCAGCTCAGTTCACCAAATGTTATAATTATAGCTATCCAAAGTTTCTCTTATAATAATTATTACAATAAATAGTTATTAACTTACATTAAATTTTACTGCTCCGCGGACCATTTTTTCTATCATACATTAAACTTTACTGTTCTACAAACCCTTTTTTTCACAAACGTTAAAAAATATTTGATTTCAGATTGGATAATTATATTTTATTGTGAACCCTGACACGAGACGCCGCTGTGACCATATGATAGCGCATAGTAACGAGGTAAAATTCTAATGGCCCCAACGTAATCCCCACTCTCGGCCGGGGGGAAGTACTTCACCTCCTCTCTCCTACAAACGATTTTGGCAGCAGATTTAAATAGCGTTTATGAATGGCGTGCGGCATCTATAGGTAGCAGATCATTGGTCCCCAACAACAAACGCCGACGATGCAATATAATAAAGGTAGTTCTGTGCGCACACAGTGTCGCAAATGTGTCGTAGGACTTTGTATTGACTGCTTTGTTGATTTTCATACTAAATGAAATAAAAAAAACTTGTTTTATTGATTATATTATCTAAATAAATGTTTGAATCACTTTTTTAATTTTTTTTTATATTAGTAGTTTTACGGACCCTAAAGCCTAAAGGACTAGCGTACGTGCCATATAAGGAACGGCCGCCATCTTGAAAATAACGAAATAACATTGAATAATTTGACCTAAAACGTATTTGTATTGCTAATTAAAGTATTAAAATATAATTTGTTCCTTAAAATTTCGAATATGAAAAACTCAGGCCTTAATGGGTTAATTTTATCTAACTGATATTTTTTGATTTACATTGACTTAATAAAGCATCTCCTAAATAGTTTTTTATACATTAAAGTATGCATAGGAAGTTTCCTTTTGATTTATGAGGATTTATAAATTTATTTTTTTATTTATATTTATATTTGGCTGCTTTGACCTTAAATAGTATAGATTATGAGAAGGAAATTAACGTCTTTCGGAAGAGACGTTAAACTGTGGGCCCCGTGTCATGGATGTTGGCACGTTAAAGAACCCTACCCTCGACAAAGAGGGATTCGGCAAAATTACCAGATAGTGTGTGACAAATTCTCTGGCGTCGGTGATTGGCCTCGTTGCGGAAAAAGGCCGACGTAAAATAAATAAATAAAAAAAAAATTAATTAATTTGTGTTATTATTTTTAGGCTTTTTTGGGGCATAAAAAATCAGTATTTGAAGAAACATTATTTTAAAATTATTTAAAATGTGTACAAAATATATTATTGATTATTATTTTGGGTGACGAAGAAAATCCGTTCAAAATATATTTTTAATTTAAATTTTTTTCTTTATAAATCAAAAGGAAACTTTCTATGCATACTTCAATGTATAAAAAACTATTTAGGAGATGCTTTAAGTCAATGTAAATTAAAAAATTTCAGTTAGATGAAATTAACTTGTTCCCTCAGAAAATAAAATACGGTGTGCAGCAAAAATATTTAATATTTTTATGTTTTTATTTTAAAAGGCCATAATATTGTGAAATCAAACTAATCGGACTTATGATTGACGGTTATCTCTAACAAATTCTGCAGAAAATCTTATTTTCGTAATGTTCGGGTGCCATTTATTTTTTACTAGCGTGTATCCGGCATGCGTTGCAACCCGCTGGTATAAATACAAACCCGAACAAACCCGATATATTAGTACCCGGCATGCCACTTTCTGAAATTGCACCCGTGCGGGGTCGCTAGTTATACATAAAAACCTTCCCCTTGAATCACTCTATCTATTAAAAAACCGCTTCAAAATCCGTTGCGTAGTTTTAAAGATTTAAGCATATATAGCTGGTAGGGACGGACAGACAGCGACAGCGACTTTGTTTTATACTATGTTAAGATTAAGATTAAGATACAGGGTTATTCAATAAACACGATTAAATCCATTTTTTTGTCCAAAATAGGCGAAATTTGGAGTTTGGGTATAACTTTGAAATTAAAACAATTCTTAGTAAAAAAATATTCTAAAATGAAAGATGGAGGTACTTTACTCTTAGCGGAATTTCAAATTTTTGATTCTACCTCGTATACCATAAGACTTTAACCGGATTTAATGGGTGTTATTTTGATTCGAGAACATGCAAAACCTATCTAAAATAAAATTAATTTTTCTAAACTTAAAGATAAAAAAAAATCCCATGTGCTGCGCACTTTCTGCCGGTCACTGTATATATGTCGTAGGCTGATAGTGAAATCCGTCATTTCATGAAACGCCTAGTCATATCATGAGGCGTGGCTAAAAGGTATATTGAAACTGGTTTGTTCGTTGTTCCCCAGAGCATTTTTTTCAATTTTTTTAACTAATATTATTTTATAAAAATAAAATTTAAATTAAATTAAAAAAAAAATTAAAAAAATGCTCTGGGGAACAACGAACAAACCAGTTGCAAATATACCTTTTAGCGTGCAGCATGATATGACTAGGCTTTTCATGAAATGACGGATTTTACTATCAGCCTACGACATATACATCATATTGAGGATTCCAGATTACCGCGCGCGATCCAAATGAAAGTACACTGTTAACATAATATGACATGTATAATGTACGAATAGATTATATTTGTTTCAAACCCCTACAGGTTCTTATAATAAAACCAAGTAATTTTTTAGCTTTGCTGGTAATTTGCTGGATATGGTAATCAAATAACATTTTAGAGTCAAAACAAACACCTATGACTTTTACGATAGAGGCTCTTGTTAGTGGTATATTGTTGATAGTATAATTTGATAAAATTTTAGAAAATTTTCTAGAAAACGTAATAGTGTAGCATTTTTTTAAGATTAAGGTAGAGGCAGTTACGCTGGCAGTACGAAAAAAGATTATTTAGGTCATGTTGAGTGAGCAAGGCATTTGAGTAATTAGTGACCACATGAAAAACTTTTAAGTCATCTGCGTACATTAAAAAATAACAAAATTTAAAGCAACCGACAATATCATTTATATAAATATTAAATAAAAGAGGCCCTAGATGAGACCCTAAAGGCACTCCAAAACTGACCTCAGTAGGAGCTGATGGAAACATACCAATTTTAACAGCTTGGGTTCTGTTGCTCACATAAGAAGACAGCCATCGAAGCAGACTTCCATGAATATCGATGTTAGCAATGCAAATGTTGTGGTCAATTTTGTCAAATGCTTTACTAAAGTCAGTATAAACCGCATCTACTTGATAAGCCGCGTTCATACTCATTAATATCATGATGATGCCTTCACAAAAACAGAAATAATGTTAAATTTGCTTAATATTTACCTAATACAAGATTAAAATTTTAAAAATAAGAGAGGATATCTTTAAAAAGTCCATAACATTACGTCCACGACGTTCTAGATTTTTTTCAATTTCATAAGGCTTTTGCTTTTATTGTTCTAAATAAATTTACATGTCAGTTAATTAACATAATACATTTAGTACCTAATACATAAATATATAAAAACATAAATATATCACACATGTATATAATGTTGTCTGTATACTAAATATCACGAATAGTCTCGTTTAAAAACAGATGACAGCGGTTATTTGTCATCAATCAGCTAATATTGGGACATAATAATATCCCTAGATTTGTAGCGGACCGTAATGAGCCCAAACACCGAGATATAAATTGCGTTTTTGTTACATTTAATTGTAAGTACCTACAATTATTATTCATTTGACCAAAAATTTAAATACAGCTTAAAATTTTTTAATTCTTTTTCATTAGGGATCATAATTATTAATGTGTGCCTTGCTCGTTAGTTGATTTCATCGATAAGTAATAAGTTTTATTTCATCTAAACGCCGTTTTTGTCGAAAAGTTAGTTTGTAAAATTTTTGTTCTTAAAATGTTTGTTCGTTAAGGTTAGGTTTCTAATGTATATTTTTGCATTTTACATTATCTAGATATCCTTTTCTGTTTCAAGAAAAATAAGTAGAAATTAAGTATTTCCCTGACTTAGGTAGGTAGGGGAGAGTTGGACAAAACCGGGTAGGTTGATAAAACCGGGTATCGCCTAGTTCTACCAAATGCCACAACAGGTTTCCATATTATTAACCTTTAAAAAGCAGCTATTTGATTTTGAAGGAATTATTTTTATTATTGTTATTATTAAATATTATTATTGTTTGGCAATAGTAAGGTAATAGTAAGTAAAATTATGTTACTATACTAGTTAAAATAGCTAACCATATTAGTATGTAATAGGATAGCGAACAAATATATAATTCTATTTTCTGTGTCTGCGTACCTTACATAAGTGAAATTATTATTTGATAGTACTATTATTATTGTTTGTACGACAATAAAATAAAGTTTTTAACATAAAGTTAGCCTACATACAAGTTTAGAAATGTAAATGTATCAATAAATTGCATTTTAACAAACAAATTCCATAAAAAACACTTTTGGGTCTACGTACCTTACGTAAGTCAAAAAACTGTTAAAGTAGGGTTTCCACTAACAGAAAAATTTAATCCCTGGCTAAACTAAAGCTTTTAACTTTTTGTTAGCCTACATACAAGTTTAGGAATATAACTGTATCATAACCAACAAATTCTATAAAAACCGTATTTGGGTCTTCGTACCTTACGTTAAGTCAAAAACTGTTAAATTAGGGTTTCCATTGACAGAAAAATTAAATCCCTAGCTATATTGAAGCTTTTTACTTTATGTTAGCCCACATACAAGTTTAGAAATAATGTAATTGTATCATAACCAACAAATTCCATAAAAACCACTTTTGGGTCTACGTACCTTATGTAAGTCAAAAACTCAAGTAGGGTTTCCACCAGAAAAATTAAATCCCTGGCTATATTGAAACTTTTAACTTTATGTTAGCCCACATACAAGTTTAGAAATGTAACCGTACCATAGCCAACAAATTCTATAAAACCCATATTTGGGTCTACGTACCTTACGTAAGTCATATATGGGGATTTTCTTGACAGTGAATGTAATAACTTGAATTCAATTAGTTTATGTTGAACTGTAAGTATTTTACCTATAGGTATAATCTGAACAAATAAAACAAAAAAAAATCTGTTCTAAATATGAGTGACAGAATCCTATTTCAAGTTGTGTTTCAGTTAGTTTAGTATTTTTAAGGTTTGGATATTTATAATATTATAAACATTTTAAATCTATTTTGACACTTTATCTTTAAACCATATAGAAATTCATGCTTATTATTACCTACCTTAAATTATAATATTTATAAAACAAAACTTTCAAAAGAAATTATTAGGTAGCTATTACTTATTATTTGGCAATATTAAAGCGGTAGAACCGAGGAGGCTATTGCATAAATTGTTTGAGAAGGTATCACATGTATAATTTTTAAGTCCGGTCCTGTAATTCATGCCAACTTATAAAAATTTAATAAACCAGAATTGACAGAGTGTCACGTGACTTTGCCCCCATCTTGCGAGAGTATTCAAGATTTTTACTATAGGAAGAGTCAGTCCATGAGAGAATATTTTGTTTATAGAAAACTTAAAATGATTTTACTGCTGTTTGAATGTTAAAAAATTTCTGAATGATTATCAACTGGAAAAGTAATAAAAAAAAAACAGCTTGATTTAAGACAGGTACAGACCGAAGGTAGCGCATTGTTTGCCATTTTGGCTTGAGGGTTTTTGTGGGTTATTTAGTTAGGTAAGGCTTTAAAATTTTCTATTTCAATTTTATGTGATGAGATGATTGCCGTTTTATAATATTATATTTGTTGAAAGTAAAATGGAAGTATGGAGTATGGAGGTTTGTGTACGGGGTTGTCATTATGTCTTGCTTGCGTCATGTTTTGTGTCAGATGTGATTGTTGAGGTTGAGTTTGGTAAAATTTTGTTGTACGTAGTCAAAAATATATGGTGTTTGTGTAGCCTGGTGTATGTGACGGATTGGTGCATATCTATTTTCTTTTAATACTTTGTTAGGATCTTATTTTGTAGTTTCTATATCTTCCTAAAATGCCAATCCGTCATACTACACCAGACCGGTGCAACGTAAGTTAATATGTCGGTTTAATAATTTGATCATAGATTATAAGTTTGTTCTGTGGAGAAAGTGGCGAATTTTTATTTAATAGTTTATTTATTGGGATTTACATAGTGACTACATTATAAAAAAAACTAAGAATTCTTATACCAAAATTTAAACATCTTAAACAATTTTTAAATATAAAAGAATAATTAGAAATACTTTATTATTCTTTAGTACAAACCCATTTAAATTATGGAATACTAGGATGGGGAGGCATAAATAAGAATTATTTTAATAATATTGAAACTATTCAAAAATACATTTTAAAAATTATTTACGAAAAAGACCACCAATATTCTTCTGATTTACTATTTAAAGATAGCAAAAAAAAGGATATTAAACAAATATTTTCTTACAACATGTTAATATATATTTTTAAACATAAATAATAATAAGTTATATTAATCACACATGAAACTCGTCATATTAAAATAATTAAATCGTTAAATAATCATAAAAATAAAATTAAAAATTGGAAATTATCTAATCCAAGAGATATATTCAAGAACGTAATTAATAAATAATGAATAAAATAAATAAATATATATATATATATATTATATACATAACGTAGGTATTGTATCTATTTATATTATAGTGATATAAAATAACCAATAAAATATTGTCATATTCGTTTTATATTATAATCTAGTTGTGCCTGAATTATGAAATATATTCTTTAAAATAAATATTATATTATTATTTAACTTTAAATTTATATTTAACTTATTATAGTAAATAATACTTATAAGTCAGTTTGTCTACTTCGTTTTCTAACTGTTCTGTCGTTGTTATATTATTGTTTATTTCTGTATTTTGATTTAATATTTGTTTGTAGTGATTCCAGTTTACATTTTTATATGTCCTTATTGTTTGTTTTGTGTCTTTTTGTATGTCTGTTTTCCAGTTTAGAAGTAGTGCTGGTAAGTGGTCTGAAGAAAGTTTATTTAGTACTATGGACTTTGGTATAAAAATATGTCAAGGTATGAGGGCACTCTGTGTGGCTTGTAGTATGTTGGTATTGGTGGTAAAATTATTTGTATGTTGTACTTAGTTATTCAAATACTTCATTATTGTTCGTTCATGTTCGTTGGTTTGGTTTGCTTTTATTGTTTTATGTTTTGCGTTTTGGTCACCTAGTATTAATACTTTGTTTGCTTGGTTAAAAATTTGGTTTAGGTCATTGTCGTTGAAATGTAGGTTAGGATGGTGCATAGCAGCTAGTGATTACTGTTCCGTTTTTTAATTGTATAGAAATAAGTTCGATATTTGAGTTTGTATTATTTAATTTTATGTGTGGTATTGAATTTTTAATCACTAGTGCTACGCCTCCTCCCCTAGCATTTCTATCGTTCCTATAAATTTGGCAATTTCGTATTTTTAAATTTGTCAAAGGTTTTTTGAGGTAGCAAATTACCAACGTTGCCCTAAAATGGCCAATATTTTTATTTTAGGTTTCTTCGCTCAATTACTATATTTGGACATGAAGATAATGTCGAACGCTGAATGTAAACGATATCAAGAATTTAAAAGCTATATTACAACAAATACCATGTGTACATCAGGTAATTGACGGGAAAGTTGTAAAGGGAAACTATAAAAGATAGAGCCAAGGTTAAATTGGGGCGAAGTTGGATTATTTGGAGCTTAAGTTAAAAGTTAGAAATTAAGAAAACCTCTACTACTACGTTATTTATAAACATATTAAAAAACAGAAAGTACTTTCTACAGACACTTTATTAGGACGCATTTAAAGATAGTTTCTCATTTAAAATACGACGTTTCGATGTTTAGATGTCACCAACAGATCAAAATTTTAAATTACGGACCTGAAATTTTAATATCATTTTCGGAAGTATGTTGGTTCTCCAAAACATAAACTAATAACATGTTGCCAAAATTGTGTGCTAGCAATTTAACATTTGTAGTATCTTTTATAGTTTTCGAGATCCCAAGGGTGAGCATCGAACTTGGGACACCCTGTACAACCCATTTAAAAATCAATTGTATCCAACACGCAACTACTACGAACTACGGCCTGGAAAGCTCACTTTAGGCCTAAAAAGTAATAGCGCTTTACGACAAACCTTCTACGTTCGTATACAAGCTGGAATACTTTCATTTTATTTCGTGTTTAATTTTTTAGGTATAGGTATTGTGGGGGGCTGTTTGGGAGCCTCAGGAGGTCCCCTGATGCTTGGAAACGAACAAGTGGGTATCTTGTCAATCGTTTCAAAATGGTGCACTAAAGGGCAGCCTTCAGGATTCACACGAGTTGCGCACTACGTCGAATGGATTACTAGGCAGACTGGGATAACCATGAAGGCGTTAGGGTCAGGTGGAAATATGTGCAAAATGGGAATGTATATGATAGCGTTTATGTGTTTATGTTGGATGTGGCGTTTTATTTAAAGTGGGTTTGATATGTCAAAATTTAAAGTTTAGTTTTCTCGTTTCAATATATTTCTATTTTATTTATGAAAGGTAGTATTAATTGCAACGAACCCTGAAATGGTCCAATAATCTAACCTTTTTTTTTAAACAATGGCAAAAATAAAACCTAACGACCCTTCTTCAAAGAAGAATAATAACAAAACACACAACCAAGACCTTTTGGGATTTAAGGATGAGTCCTAGGTACTTTTCATTTGCTTCTTTTAAACAGCAAAGCAAATTAAAAGTCTTTGCTGAGTTAAGTTGTTAAATGAACGCTTCACGAACAACTTCGTATAATCGCATGAGAAATATAGAGGGGCATACTTAACCGCGGCAAGGAGGGAGGAAAAAATCTTTGTTGTGCTTTGCTTTGCTATTTAAAAATAGTGTTAAATAAGGGACTCTGCTATTTACTAGGCTAGTACTTAGTAGAAGGCTGTGACCTACGAAGGCTTGAGTTAAACGTCAAAATTTAACTTGTTTTTACCCATCTGGTCTACTGATTACTGTCAATGTCAAATCGATTTTTCCCCATATGACTCGTCGACAGCTTTTGTCCATTTTAGATCGGCAATTTTGAATTTGACTTTTAGTGCAGGCGCCAGAGGTAGTTGAGTATGCAAAATGTGAGGACCGGCAACTATGCTCAAATTCTTGCATCTGAGACACCAATAAAAAAAAACCATGTTGCCAGCAGCTGTGTTGGTCCCTTTCGTTTTTCCCCGCCCCCTCGCCCGGAATAGTCAGTAGAAATTAATTCTTAGTGCGTATCGGTTAATTTTTTAGTTTTCACGTAATATTATTTAAGTTTTACTTTTTACCTACTTCTGAAAAATCAAGCAAAAGTGCTTCTAATAAAAAGTTGCAAGATGCAACAGATGTAGGTCTCTTTCAAAGAACATATATGCTGGCTAATCAACGTGAATTGCTAATCAACGTGAATTTGACACACAAATTTTAGCAGTGGCGGTCCCAGGATTTCTCAAAAGGGGGGGGGGGCTTGGTCGCTTACTGCAGACACAGTTTGTGCTCGGTGGGGGGGGGGGGGGGGGCGGTGCAAACCTATAGGCTGGCGCCTAAAAATAAAGCAAGTTCAAATAAAATAACTTGAAACAAAGGTTATTAAAATATTGGATGATAGGTACATAAAAATATTTGGCTTTATTAGTCACTTGTTGACCAATCAATTGCATTCGCCTTGACTTCATCAACGCAAATTTATTAATGATTTTGTCATGATCAATATCAATTTCTTTGTGGACATTCAACAATGCCAAGCCACTAAATCATTCCTGCAACATTGTTGAACGTAGATACGTTTTAAGGCGTTTGCTTGTTGAGAAACTTCTCTCAGAGGTGTTGCAGTTGTGGCAGAAAGAGTGGCAAAAATTAATAACAGGATCCTGATTAGCGGGAAAAAAATCGGTCAAATACATTATCGTTTCCACTGCTGTACAAGGACGAATAATAGTTGTTTCGTCATCCCATCTTCTAAGCCACATCACTATTTCAGCCTCAAGCTGATTTTCACTAACATTTATGTCGTATTCATAAAACATAGCTGCTTTAACAATTTTATCTATATGATATTTTGAAGATTTTGCAGGAATTAATCCCTCTAATGGAATAACTTCTGGCAATCTATTGCAAAACCTTGAATGTAGCTCTTCTATGAAATGGTCCAAAAATGAAATAAATATGGACCTACGAAAATATTCATTCGTAGTGCAGCAGCAAATAAAATAAGTGGATTCAGTTGCAAGTTATTTTTATTACATGCGTTTTAACCTGGCTCATAGGGGGGGCTTAAGCCCCCAAAGCCCCCTCCCCCTTGGGACCGCCATTGAATTTTAGCATCTTACAAAATTTTGAATTACTGCAAGTACCTTTTGGACGCAGAAGGATTTTACAGGAAATCTCCAAAATCGGAACTCGCTCTTGAAATTGTAAACAATTATAAGTGTGGTACAAAACGCGCAACATTTCAGCACCTTTGGTGATTTTGCTCAGGATGTTATTTGGTTGCTCAATTCCTTGGAGAAAATATTTATCGTATTTTGCCTGCATTACACTCTCTAAGTGGTTGCGATTCGACCAGCAGATTGGGATAAAAAAAAATGCTTTAAAAGCTGCATCGTTGGATTTTATACGAAAAACTCTAAGGCATTTTGGAAATCCATACCTAAGTATCGAACAGTTAACAGAATTGGAAACCATTTGCGCCTATCTTTTCTCCAAAAAAAAATTAATTGCTGATGAACTTCGGTATAAATTAATTTCTCAAAATATCGGCTTCGGCTTAAATTTATTAAAAGTAATTTGCACATTAGATGCTCTACATTTACATTTTTTGTTAAGAGCTTCAGCACAAACATATATATGGATAAATGCTGACCAAACACTACTACGGCCTATTGATTACACTTTATTAGGGTATGGTAAATTGTTCCCATTACAACTGATGAAGCGCCCATTACCAGAATTGTGGATGCAGCCCTGTAACTGCACATCAAATTGTCAAACGAAGGCTTGTTTTTGCAAAAAATTAAAACTAGATTGTATTTCGTTGGGCAAATGTATTAAAAATGAGTGTCAAAATAAATAAGATTGATTATTTGTTTTTTTTTGACTTATGTTCAAATTTGCATTAAATAATTTTTTTATCAACAATTCTTGTTTTTATTTTTAACTTTTTGTTTTTTTTTTTCAATTGACTAGCTATCATTTATCACAATCACAACCTTTAATATAAGAAACAATTGGATATTGTCACTAAAACAATCATTAAAATGATTCCAAAGCATTTGGCCAGTCTATTTACTTGATATCTAAGGGGATGGGGTGTAAAAAATAAATGGACCAATAATCCCCCTGGCAACATCCTAAATCATAATCTGCAAGCTTTTCTGAGTACAAAACCATGCACAGAATGCGGTCCTCATATTTTGCACACTCAACTCCATCCAACGCCCGCACTATTTTTTTTTTTTACATTTAAAATGTAATAATACAAATAGCGAACTTTTATTCGCAAAATGTCCATGCACAAAAATGGTTGCTTAAATTTTCTTTTGGCCTCAATTTTCATATTCTTCTGTGTTGCCCAAATAAAGGACAAAAAAGTGATAAAACGCCAACGAGGAGAACATCGAGAACAGGAGAGGCAAGTAATTAATAAAGTCAGAACTTAAAAAAATATTAACCCTATCTTCCAGGTAGCACCTTCAAAAGCATTCCCTCCACGCAATTTGATTTTCACAGGAAGGAAAGACAAGGGCGTAAGGATCATTGGTGAGGGCATGGCGTTCCCTCACGAGTATCCTTATCAAGCGGCTCTTTATATCTCTAAAGTATGTGACAGCAAGTTTTACTTGTGTGGTGGGACATTGATCAGTAACGAATGGTTATTGACAGCTGCGCATTGTCTTGCAAAGTAAGTTTATAACCAAGAAGAAACTTTATTTAAATTCCAAACCATCTAGCAAAAATAAACAAATAATTTCATTCATGAACGTATTCACTTTTTATAGCGGACATTCTATCATATGACAGCTCTTTAACCACTTACTAGTAAACTAAAAATTCTTAAAAATAGGCAAATAAAAAATGGTTTTCTTACAACCAAATCGTTACTCGCCCAGATATAAATTCAAATTCGAAGTAAGAAAGTAACAACATTTGTTTGTTTTTACGTGAATTTATTTTAAATGAAATCCAAAAAACTAAAAATATTGTTTATGACGAACCCTGTATAGTAGTCGCAAATCTGGTATTCGAAATTGTAGTTTCAGCACAAGCAGACGTTTTTATAAAGAATAACTTTTTCTTCTATACCTACTAATAAAAACGTTTTTCTTCTTCCAAACTCTATCCGTAGACACACTGTATATCAGATGTACATGAACATTAAACAAGTCGTTATACCTAGTCAAAATTATGTTTTCCACAATGGACTTGCCCAATGATGTTAAGAAAGCCAAAACTGAAAATATTTGTCAAAAAACAGTATTATAGAAATAATGTGTAATAGAAGGGAGGTGCGCTTTTTGCAAAATGTTAAAATTATATTAATTGTACAGGGTTATCCAACCAAGACTAGACAAGGCTTTTTTTTGACTTTTCCTGTACTTTTATAAAAAAAACTGAAATAGCCATCTTAAGTCATTTTCTGCCGCGAATTCGAATATCTTCAGCAAAAAACAATTGAACATTAAACAAAATACTAGGGGTCACTTTGATATTTTTTTAAATGGAACACCCTGTATATTTTTACATTTTTAAATTCCACATAAAATTATAATTATTTTTCATTAAATGCACTATTAGTCTATACTTCATAGTTTCCGAGATATTGACTCTCGAAAAGTGACATTTTTGAACTTTGACAGCTTATAACTTTCTAACAGTACGTCTTAGAGCAAGACGGCTTACATGTCCCTATCTTTAAATTTTATTATCTTCCCAAAAAAATCAACTTCCGGTTAAACCGGATGTAACTCGAAAGAAGGAAATATAGTTGTTCCGGTTTAACTGAAACTTGATTTTTTTGGGAAGATAATAAAAATTGAAGATAGGGACATGTAAGCCGTTTTGCTCTAAGACGTACTGTTAGAAAGTTATAAGCTGTCAAAGTTCAAAAATGTCACTTTTCGAGAGTCAATATCTCGGAAACTATGAAGTATAGACTAATAGTGCATTTAATAAAAAATAATTATAATTTTATGTGGAATTTAAAAATGTAAAAATATACAGGGTGTTCCATTTAAAAAAATATCAATGTGACCCCTAGTACTTTTGTTTGATGTTCAATTGTTTTTTGCTGAAGATATTCGAATTTGCGGGAGAAAATGACTTAAGATGGCTATTTCAGTTTTTTTATAAAAGTACAGGAAAAGTCAAAAAATCGCCTTGTCTAGTCTTGGTTGGATAACCCTGTACATACCTAAAGTTAAATCAAAAGAATTTCCGTTGCACGTCATACCTTCGAGTATCAGCAGTGTTGCCAGTTTGTAATCAAAATACCCCAGTAAGGAAATGCTTCGACATTTTTCAATAAAGGTAAACAACGTAATCAACAGAAATGTGTATGAATCCCTTTGTTGTTCTTAAAAGATCAGTTTTTAATTCTATTTATAAAAGGATTTGCAGTTTTAGTTAAAAACGACTTAAATAAAATCACGAAAACACGAAATGAAAACAATAAACGTCAATCAAAATTCGCCAAGAAATAAACTGGCATCACCGATGCGTTGTCACTTCTGTTGCCAACTGTCAGCCCAAAAAATTCAAATGATATTAATTTTTAAAAGGTTAAATTTAAAAAACACCTCATTTAAGCGGTTTAGTATCAAAGAAGAATACATTATTCTATTGATTTAACTATATAGTTAAATCAATAGAATTCCCGTTGCACGTCATCAATCAGCTGATAATTGAAAATCGGTCAGGAAACATAAGAAAATTAAATTTGGGCAAAAAATATATAAATTTCATGCGATATTGAATGTAAAAGAAACTTAATGTATTCTTCTTTGATACTAAACCGCTTAAATGAGGTGTTTTTTAAATTTAACCTTTTAAAAATTAATATCATTTGAATTTTTTGGGCTGACAGTTGGCAACAGAAGTGACAACGCATCGGTGATGCCAGTTTATTTCTTGGCGAATTTTGATTGACGTTTATTGTTTTCATTTCGTGTTTTCGTGATTTTATTTAAGTCGTTTTTAACTAAAACTGCAAATCCTTTTATAAATAGAATTAAAAACTGATCTTTTAAGAACAACAAAGGGATTCATACACATTTCTGTTGATTACGTTGTTTACCTTTATTGAAAAATGTCGAAGCATTTCCTTACTGGGGTATTTTGATTACAAACTGGCAACACTGCTGATACTCGAAGGTATGACGTGCAACGGAAATTCTTTTGATTTAACTTTATACCTATTATGTTGAATCTAATGTTTATATATAATATTATATCATATGTACCAATAAATTATTATTATTCTTATGATAAAGAAAATCAGATATCTATCTTACTCTATCTCGTCGTTGGTTTATATCTTTGCTTGATCGTATATCATATCTCGAATCGTATGATGATTTTTTAGGATCCACTCAATGTTAGTAATCCTAGGAGCACACGACATAACCACACAAGAACCTTCTCAAATAGTTTTACCCGCAAATACCTTTATTCTCTCTGAAGATTACGACTCGGATACCTTACAACATGACGTCGGTTAGGTTCATCTACCGAAAAATATTCCTGTCGGTAATTTTGATTTTTATTCTATGGCATGGAAGGAAAAAAATAAAATTTTCTACTGTTTTAACTTTTAAAATTTGAAAACATTTGCTGAGAAAATAATTAAACAAATATATACAGGGTGGTCCTTAAGTACATCAAGAAAATCTAGGATATGATTCCTGGCATCAATTTAAGTTGAAAAGTTCATATGGACTTATGCCCTAAAATGCTTACCCTCTAAGATACAGGGTGTTAAAATATTTTCCATTTTCCTTTAAAACTACCATTTTTTTCAAAAACATAGTAGAGACAACTTTTGTTCCGCTTATATCAGTAATGTATAAAAATGCATCAGAGTTAAAAAAAAAACAGTGGCGTATCACATATTTTCACAAAAAAAATATTGATGGTATCTTCATGCACGTCACTGGTGGAAGTAGGCAAACCCTTTTTTAACCAAAAAGTGCAGTTTAATACGAAATCAATCGACATTAATTTTCAATACCGTATCTTCAAGGAGTTTCGAAATTTTAAAAAAACAATTATTTTTTAAAAATATTTTAACACCCTGTATCTTAGAGGGTAAGCATTTTAGGGCATAAGTCCATATAAACTTTTCAACTTAAATTGATGCCAGGAATCATATCCTAGATTTCCTTGATGTACTTAAGGACCACCCTGTATACAATATCTCCATTTATATATTATATTGCGCGGTTAATGGAATGACTTACTTAAATCTGATCTTATAATTTCAAACTTTCCATTTTTTTGCTGTGTCTTTTAAATTGTTTCTAGGAAAGATCTAAACAGTTATTTGGCAGATTGAAGAATAAAACGAAAAAGTTACGAAGTATTTAAAAAAATTGCAAATACAAAACTGCTAAAAACTTATAAACATTTTATAAGCCTTTAGGCAAGAAGGTGTTTTACTTCCCTATATAGAAAAATAATTCATATAAACCAAATGTAAGATTATTTGTTTCGCAGAAAAGGATAATTCGAAAAATTTACTCGTTAAACCCACTTGAATCTTGCAAAGAAACTTTTCGGCTTTATAAAATTCTTACGCTACCTGGTATTTTAATTCTTGGTGCAGTCATGTTTGTAAAAAAACACAATTCAAAATTTTCTTATACCTCAGTAATTCACGACCGTGACACTAAAAATTCAAATAAAATTTATATATCCGGCTACAAAATATCATCGTATCGTAAGATAAGAGTACATTTTACTTCTGTAGCTCCCTCTATAATGCACTTCCAGAGCATCTGTAAAGTAAAAAAAATCAAGAGCAGGGTGAAGTGCTACCTTCTTAAAAACAACTTTTATGATGTTTGTCATTTTTCTGACATTATAATTTAAAACTTAAAAACTTTGTTTTTCTCGTGAGAATGTCATTGTTTACTTTGTAAATTTATATGGCAATAAATAAATAAGTAATCTATAAAATCCTATTAATTGACTATAAAACGTAAAAAATTATTTATTAATTTTGTCTAAAAAACTACTTCCCAAGCAACATCGAATAGTTTGATAAACGTTTACTAAACTAAAATTTCGTTTATTTTTGGTAATGGTATTGTTTTTAAACGTATATAATAAACGAAAATTTTTGAATACGTATAATAAACATATATGATCTACTACATTATAAAACTACTTTGGATAATCCTCTCGATTTTAGTACTACTATGGTGAAATTTAACTCCCTGTCTAATTCATACAATTATTTAAAGAATTTAAATAATTAATTACACAATTTTCTGTTAATTGTTTATACCCAATTTTTCGTAATGGTTTTATAGACAAAAACTATTGTCATTTATTACACGTTTTACATAAATATATTAATAGCATGGAACATTACCCTTAAATAAATGTACTTATTTAATAAACTCTTTTTTAATTCTGCAGATCAATGATTATTTGCATTGCCTGTAAGTTATATTATATTATAAATATATGGTGGAATGCCCCTGTCCATTTCAGACAATTATTATTTAAAGAATTTGAATAATTAATTGCACAATTTTCTATTTTTTGTATATAATTTTTCGTTATGGTTTTATAAACGAACAGTATTATCGTTTATTACACGTTTTCCATAAATCATATTATTAACATGGAATATTATATTACCACTTTTTAACTCTGTAGGTCAATTACGTACCTGTATTGCCGATAAGTTAAATAATATGATTAAATGGTTAACTTATCGCAGTGCTTTACGTAGTCCACATGACCTTAGTTGCGCCAATCCCGAACGAATCCCGCTCGCTGGGAGCAGGTACAGAGTCGATCAACCAAACCCGAACAAACCCTTTCTTATTCTGTGGCTACTCATGCTGTGTATTATTTTCGAACAAACCCTTTCTTTTTCTGTGATTATTTTAAGATTGCATGTGGTTGCGAGCGCATCGCATAGCCATCTTGCATCATTTTTAACACTTGTGAAATGTATTGAGTTTTGTGGGAATTTTGCAACAAGTGAATAACTTCAACTTGATTGGGTAAGTAATATTGTTATTCTTTGGCCATAAATAAACTCGTAATACCGCAATTTTGTTCTAGAAACACTTTTTTTCGTCCAAGGTCACAAGATTAATTATTGTACTTTCTGAAAGCCCTTTATCGAGCCGTTTAATGCCATCGTATTCGCTCACCTTTATATATTATTTACTTTTATGAGTTAGGTAGGTAGGTACATATATTTTTCTATTACAGGCATGCCAAAAATGTTATGTAAACGGATGCTGTGAAGCTAGTATTTCCTGGAAGATAATCTACAGT
Organism: Polydrusus pterygomalis; assembly: GCA_963969555.1. NCBI lineage: Eukaryota > Metazoa > Arthropoda > Insecta > Coleoptera > Curculionidae > Polydrusus > Polydrusus pterygomalis. The sequence goes on along the minus strand of OZ018376.1, from coordinate 154,627,733 downwards.
CGATTTAAGCGACCAGGTGGTGATAAGGGCAGTGCAAGACTGGCTGAAACTGGCTAAAAGTCGCTACACTTACAATAGCGCTACAAAATGACATGTAACAAGTACCTACTTAATAAAGATTTCTTTTAATTCTATACGTTTATCATTTATTTTGTAATATAATTATAGACATTGATGAAATACAGAAATAATACGTTTTTTTAGCAATATTTATTATGACATTGTGATAAACGTTTATAAAAGATTTGCCACTAACGAAAAAAATACTTTATTTCAGCAGAAATTAAACCGTTTAAAAAACGTTTTCATTTAAAATTATATCCCGTTTGGTATATGCAAAAAATAAACGTTTCTAATAAAGGTACAATAGAAGTCTACAATATACGTATATGATTTATTTTATGGAACATATATACAGTGTGTGTATAAAGTCTGGAAACGGCTTAATAACATCACAATTTACTGGCCGATTTAAACCAAATTTGGTACAGTTGTGTAAGAGGACCTAACGCACCGAATGACGATATTGGCGTTGTTGCCAGCTTTTTAGTTTGTCTGGAATTCGAACGAATTTTATATTTTTAAATATAACACCCAGTATATTTTTACATTTTTAAATTCCACATAAAATTATAATTATTTTTTATTAAATGCATTATTGGTCTATACTTCATAGTTTCCGAGATATTGACTCTCGAAAAGTGACATTTTTGAACTTTGACAGCTTATAACTTTCTAACAGTACGTCTTAGAGCAAAACGGCTTACATGTCCCCATCTTCAATTTTTATTATCTTCCCAAAAAAATCAACTTTCAGTTAAACCGGAACAACTATATTTCCTGCTTTCGAGTTACATCCGGTTTAACCGGAAGTTGATTTTTTTGGGAAGATAATAAAAATTGAAGATAGGGACATGTAAGCCGTTTTGCTCTAAGACGTACTGTTAGAAAGTTATAAGCTGTCAAATTTCAAAAATGTCACTTTTCGAGAGTCAATATCTCGGAAACGTTTCTTAGTAACATTTATTATAGGAATATGATTGGCGTTTATAATATATTTATCTGTAACGGAAAACAAACATTTATTCGGCGGACATTCGAACGTTTATTGAACGCTATGATTAACTAAAATTAAACGTTTGGTTCAGACAAAATAAAAACGTATAATAAACCATTCAGTGTTGTTTGGGCTGAGTTTATCATCACTGCCACTTGAAAGTTGCAAAAAACTTATACTTTTTATAAAAGGTATTTTAGTTCCCTATATAGAATCCCATTACTGCCCATAAATCTTCAAAATTTATATTATAAACCATAAAACCTTATACAACAGTTATAATATATTATATAAATTGTCCTATAAAAACTTGTAAAAAATCAACCAAATTTTATCATCACTGCCACTTGAAAACTGCTAAAAACTGTATACATATATATTTAATAAAGTCTTTAGGTGGGAAAGGTATTTCACTTCCTTATACATATAAAATCTCCTTGTAACTTATACTAGATTTAGATTATATGTAATTTTTTTGGCATTGCTGTATCTGACATGCGGCATTGTTTAAAAATCGACCAGAAGCGAAGGCGTCTTTTACATTTTTTTGAACGATAAAATATGGTGATATTTAAAAATATTTTTCTATAATAATTTCTTTTCATTTCAGAATTTACGGGTTTTCCATAACACCCCGTATTACATCCAATTAATAGAACAAATAAGAAACAGAAAAGTTTTACTTTCCGGCATCCATGACTATTTTATATTTTAGTTCCGTTTAAATATTCGAGCAAAATTATCTGCCAGGACTGATAAAGGCTGAATTGTCTGCGTTTTTATTCGGTTTTTGTTTTTCATTGTCGATGCAATTCCGTTCCATCAATTAAACAAAAAGCGTTTCCGGACAGTGCTATAAAACAAAAATGTCGAATTTCCGAAATTCGGTTAGACAGAAACAATCGCTGAAAGAGCAAATCGGAAAAATTGGTACAAAACACGCTTGCATGGATGTCATACATGACGCGAAGCATGATTACCACATGTTAAGTATTCTAAAAAAAATGTTTTTATGAGTCAAATATTATGAAATTTATTTATTCTTTCGTCAGCTTTAGGCAGTAAATTAATTAAAATCGTTGAGTCTCTTTGGAGGCAGAGACCATAACTTTTTCTCAAGATAGTGAACAGGTGAGAATTAGTCTTCTTTATGAATTTGTAAATAAAATAAAAATATTTGAAAAAATAACTGATGCACTAGACAAAAAAATATATGATTTAATTTTATAAATGAGTTTTATTTATTTTTCAGTAAATTTAAAATAATTAAAATTTTCATACTGATTTTTAAAAAACTAAATGTTTCATCCCATGATACCTTTTACCATAAATAAATTACTTATTTCTGACTTCATTAACACTATAAAAATAATAAGTAATTAAAAATTTGAAAAATCGCGCTTGTATTTTTCTTGTTCACATGCATCCGTATTTATGTAGATCAAGCCAAAAATAAAATTATAACCTTTATTACCGGTAAGTCAAATTGACTGAATTAATTTACGACGTACCGCAAATATGGAGAATATGACGTAACGGTCAGCGGTCATTGAGCAGACTTTACCTATATAAAATAGTTATTTATGTATCAAGGGTACTAAGTACATGATTATGCCCTGAGGGTGACAGTCTTACAAAGCCGAGGGCCTCTGGCCCGAGGGTTCGTAAGTTGTCCGAGGGTATATATCTATTAGTACCCGTGGTGCATACAAAATTTTATGTCATACCAGTTCGTTTTGAATAATAAATATTTTTTTTTAATTTAATTTGATTTACCAATTTTTTATTTTTACCTGCGACATTACCTTGACATTATTAAAATGTTTAATGTGTCAAAGTCAAAAATCAAAAATGGAACAAGATGCACACTTAATGCAACACTAAATGCCCGCGCGGGCCATAATGTGTACTTTATGCCCGCACGGGCATAAAGTAATCCATTATGTAGATGGTATCTAAGGTATAAAAACACAATAATGTACCTACTGGTATGACATAAAAATTATTTTGCATTAAGCTATGCTAAAAATCCAATTTAATTACAAAGGACCCTATAAAACTTGTTTAGATTTAAATAATTCTTATACATGTTTTAAATTTTAACGTAGTGCTTTTATGCTCGAAATATTATTACAGTAGACTCCCGATTATCCGAAACTCGATTATGCGAACTCCGCATTATCCGAAACGACCCATGAACCGGATTATCCGAAATGATTCTTGCTATGCCTCCGCATTATTCGAAATTTCTAAGAAATGTTTTGTTCAGCATATTATAGGTTATATTTTTGGCGCAAATACCAACAATGAATACGAGATGGAGGGACATTGCGGCCAAAAATCGACAGACTTTAAAATTAAAACAATAAGTACCAATTACCACTTTCTTGAATTTATGAATATGAATACGTGCATTAGAGTATTAGTATTAGAATTTATTATCCATATAATCCATTGTTCTTGGAACCCTGTGTACTTTAATGCAAAATACAGGTCTTTCCACCCTTTAAAGTCCGCTAGCCGAAATTTTTTTTCACTCTTATAAATTATACGGACGAGATTACTCTAACCTTTTTTTACATACACGACGTTGTAACGGATAGCACACACACTGGTTGGGTACACTAGTGCAATATATTTCTGAATTTTGCCAATCAAGCAGACTGTTATGGAGAAGTACGAAATGTCGTACCCCATACTGGAGTGTGTTTGCTCAGTATTGTTTTTTAGTCCTTTCACTTTCACACTTCATTGTACCTGTAATTTGCATTGATGTTGATTCCAATGTGATGGCGCTGCGGCTTATTTACTACTTGCTATGTTTTTAAGCAAGATTTAAATGCGCTGCAGTGTTATCATGGAGTCGCTTCGGGTTGTGGCATTCCCAGGCATTCTGATGAGCTCCTAACAAGGTCGAAACAGCTGCCAGTGTCTACTCGGCCCCAGGGAATCCATTGTTTTTGGAACACTATGTACTTCAATGAAAAATACAGGTTTTTACACACTTTTAAAGTCCGCTAGCCGAGATTATTTTTCACTCTTATAAATTACTAGCGACCCGCCCCGGCTTCGCACGCGGGTCTAAAATGTGTTTATTTACGACATCACATTAGAAACCTCTAAATTTATCAGTGTTTCTCTACAATATTATGCATGTATTATACATAAAAACCTTCCTCCTAAATCACTCTATCTATTAAAAAAAACGCTTCAAAATCCGTTGCGTAGTTTGAAAGATTTAAGCATATATAGGGACGGACAGCGACTTTGTTTTATACTATGTAGTGATACCATCGAATTGAGAATACAAAGGAAGTAGGATTTTGTATAAACCGCCTTACAACGCAACCGACGGAAGTCGGCCATTTTGAACCCCCATCTAATGTCTAAATATGACTCCATGTTTGTTTTGGTGGTTGACCGTGGTTGACACCCCTTTTTTTTCTGTGGTTGACACTAGTTGACAGGTCGAGCTGTGATTTCTGCTTTCTTTGCTGTTTTTGAGTTAATTTCCATTTTAATTAGTTAAGAACCATATTTAACGAATTCTAGTAAACTTATAATTACTTTAGTGTGACAGTGGAGTATACGTTTAGCGCTGGACAGTGATTAAAACAGTTTAATTGGTTGGTATTGTGGGTTAATTAATAAGCTATAAATATGGTTAATTGTGCTGCTTGTGGGTGCTCCCAAATGCTAGGAAGTAAAAAACTGGGCATTACATTTCATCGGTAAGTTTATGTTTAGATATATAAACTTTTTTAATCTGTAGGAAAAAAAAAATGTAAATATTTTAATTTAATATCAAAATACACATAACCTCCGAACCTCGCATGTCATTCGTCATTCATGGGCGTTCGTCTTATAAAACCAGAAATATATTATTTATTTATTAATCGACTGGGTTTGTTCATTTCTAGAGAAAAGCAAATTAAAAATACTTATTGATTTTTAGTTTTCCACATAATTACCTAAGAAAAAAGGCATGGTTGAAAATTGTAAACCGAAGTGATTGGGATCCTACACGAAATAGAGTTCTTTGCTTGGAGCATTTTTCTGAAGATTGCTTTGACCGCTTCAAGATTGAAAGTTAGATTGGTCCCAACTGCGGTAGTGCCTACTTTTGAAGTAGCCAGGTTAAAAAATGTAAGTTTTGAAACTATTGTATAGGGTCATTACATAATATATTGGAAAATATGTAGGTAGGTACTTAAGCATATGAATACAAATAATTCTGCATTATTTATGCTTCTAAGGAAGCTGCTTTGTCACTTTTTCATAAATTATGTATTGATAAAAGTTTTTAGATGTTTTATTGGTTTAATCTACTTTTAAAATTTTTAACCCATAGATAAAGAATGTAATAAAATATGGGAGTGTAGGTCCGATAAACAAAGAAATTCCTATTTAAAGATTGAAGACAATGATGTTTCTAGAATGATAGAAATATTTTCCCAATATTCACCTGAGGACGACTGGATACCATTGATTAAAAAAATAAATTCAAAGCTAGTCCCAAACCTTCTATCGTTCAAAGAAATTCATATCAAAATATAAAAAAAAATTTATGTAATAGGTACTTTTGTGTCATTTGGTAAAGGTGCCAAACAGATAATTAAAAAACTTATATTTTTTTGGCAGGTACATTCCTATGCAATATCTTATAAGACACCATGTCAAAACCTGCCTGAAGATAATTATCCTACTGTGAATCTAACTGGACCACCTTCTGGTTACAACATATATTGGACATAACTCTTCCAGGACATGGCTCTTCCAGGACATGGCTCTTCCAGGACATGGCTCTTCCAGAACATTTTACTATCCAACAACACACCTAAGATTTTAGTATCTTCCTTTAATCTTATATGACAATCATTAATGGTTACTGTTTCCGGATTCTCCAAAGTGTATCGGTTAGTCTTAAACAAGGTGATAACGGTCTTTGATTTATTTATTATCAGTTTATCTTTGGAAAACCAATAATTATTTACTTTAATCATAATTGTTAAATATGTTGCTCGAGAAGCTCATGGTCTTTATATGCTAGGATTTATTATAAGAACTTGTAAATACTTTAAAAATGTAAACGCCATAATAACTTTATATTAATCCCTGGTAGTTACAAAACTTTAGTATGCATGCACTATTTGGGATCCTCAGTATGCCAATAAGATTACTCTTTTAAAATATATTCAGCGTAAATTTTTAAAATTTTCGTACTACAAGTCATTTTCAGTTTATCCGCCAAGAGGTACAAATCAAGGGCTTTTGTGTAATTTGTTTAATTTCCCTTCTTTAAGACTATTGCGTATAGAAGCAAGAATTATTTTCTTATATAAAATAATTAGAGACAAAATAGATAATAAAGAGTTCTTAGGACTGCTTCCGTTTAGAATAGGCTTAGTCAATACTAGATCCGCACATGTATTTTATATTCCTACACCGAGGACAAATCTATACAAAAACTCATCACTTATAAGACTGTGCTCTATTTTAATAAATATTGTGGAGACATTGACATAATATATAATTTAAACTATGAAAAATTAAAATTAAGGAATGAACTGCTTAGGCAAATGCTAATTGAATATTTATTATAGCTTAGGATAGCTTTTAGAAATGGGGTTTATGTATCTATAATTAACTTGTTAAGTTGTTGATACTAGAGTAGAAATAAATAAAATGTTTGTATTATCTGCATAGTTTGTCATTTGACAATTTTCTTGTATACTAGAAATCTCATTAATATTATTTAGGTACATATAATAAACAGGACTATATTATATTATAATATATTTTATTATTTTCTTGTGATTTGGTTGATGAAGAAATAGTAAGGTTTTTAAAAATTTTATTTTTTAACGTAGACGTTTTGGCAATAATTTTGCCTTCATCAGTAATTATTATCTGAAACAATTTGTTTCCTGCAATTTTTTTTGAATGTATAATAGGTGTTTTTTAGTTATTTAACCAGATATTTACATTAAGGACCCTTTCACCTCCGTTACCTTATTTAAATAAATAATTAAAAGAAATAGTTGTATTGTTTTATTACACCAACCTTAACGTATCTTATAGGTATATATGAATCTAAATATTTTTTCTATTTTCTTCGTCAAATAAAATTTCATTAATCATTTTATTATTACCATTTTAATGATACGCCACAGGTGGACCGGAAACGCGCATGCGTCAAATGTTGCCGCCATCGGCCCCATCCCGGACAACTGTCAATCTACAATACCCTACTTCCTTTGTATTCTTTATTCGTAGAGTGATACGGACGAGATTACTGCAGCAGTGTTCTGTGATATTTCTAAGGCATTCGATTGTGCTAACCACAGAATACTGCTGGCTAAACTGGAGCGTTACGGCGTTAGGGGCACTCCCCTGAACTGGTTTGCTTCCTATCTTTCTGGCAGGTGTCAGGTAGTTCGAGGCCAGTCATTTGATTTATCTGAGTTGAACATCCAGTGTGGGGTACCTCAGGGTTCTGCACTTGGCCCGGTCTTATTCCTGTTGTATATTAATGATTTGCCTTCCATTGATATCAGTGGTATCTTTACTTTGTTCGCCGACGATACTACTATTTTGTGGCGTGGAAAAAGTGCAGAAGAGTTAAGGCTGATTGTGCAGAACGATTTACTGCTTGTCAAGCAATGGTGTGATGCGAATCTATTATGTTTTAATATCAGCAAAACTGGTATTCTTACTTTTAAGTTTTCGTTTTCTGACTTAACTTTGACAAATAATTTTGTTAAGAACTCGGGCGTTGCTAAATTCTTGGGTGTTCAAATCGACGACAAACTTAAGTTTAAGGACCACATTCTTGCATTGAATGGGAGAGAGACTAGCGTCCGGTTCTTACGCAGTGAGCGTTGTCTCAAGCGAATTGGGGAAGAGTGTGGGTAGAATGGTTTATTTTTCACTTGTTGAGAGTAATTTGAGGTATGGCATTGCTTTTTAGGGCCTATTCGGCTCTACATTGGTTTTGCAAAAGAGGGCACTAAGATACTTGTTGGTATTTGTCAGGGAAGAGATTTTAACTTTGATTGAGATTTTTATCTTGGAAACGGCCTGCCTTATCCATAAAAAATATAAAAATTATGCTACTAACAGCTCCTACAGCATGCGTACTGTGAATGATATTCCTCTTCCTATACCAAAAACAACTCTCACAAAAAATTCCTTGATATTTGAGAGCATCAAAATTTATAACCACATACCACTAGCTTATCGGCAGGTGATTGATGACAGAATTTTTAAGCAAAGACTAAAAAAGCAACTAATTACTAGACCCTACTATACTATCCAGGAATTTTACGATGATAATATTTAGGCATTTTCTTTGATTTTTATTTTATTTAATTAAAATTGATGATATTCCTGCCAGATTTTTTGGTAGGATTGAGCTTGTCTTCGTCTTAGATTGATTTGTGTGTAAATTTTTTTACCATTACTATTTTATTGTCTTATAATGTCTGATTATCTATTTATTTGTTTATTGGATTACTTATTCTTACTTTATATAGTGAACATTGTAATTTACATACATAATAATAGTTTTAATACTGTCCAAAGCTTTGTTAACAAGATGAACTTCTTCTAACAATAAAGTGTATTTTGATTGATTGATTGATTGAATAATTGATTACTCTAACCTTTTTTTAAATCTATAAAAATACATAGATATAGTTTTCCTCAATCTCCGCATTATCCGAAATCGGTCCGGTCCACATTATTTCGGATAATCGGGAGTCTACTGTACTTACTTACAACACGGGTCCGTTACATTAGCCCCCCCCCGGTGCCCATAACTGCGTAAAATTTTAGCACCATATAGACCATACCTAGCACTACCTAGTACCCAAATTATAGAGCTAGCACCATAGTCGTTACGGAGCTATTAAGCACTTTTACCGGGGGGGGGCTAATGTAACGCTAGCCACCCCCGGTGCCCATAACTGCGTAAAATTTTAGCACCATATAGACCATACCTAGCACTACCTAGCACCCAAATTATAGAGCTAGCACCATAGTCGTTACTGAGTTATTAGGCACTTTTACCGGGGGGGGGGGGCTAATGTAACGCTAGCCCCCCCCCCCGGTGCCCATAACTGCGTAAAATTTTAGCACCATATAGAACATACCTAGCACTACCTAGCACCCAAATTATAGAGCTAGCACCATAGTCGTTACGGAGTTATTAACCTAATTTAAAAATGACATCAACAACGTTGCCGCCTCAGACCAATTACCAGAGAAAAAGCTATTTACAGTTGGCCATAAAAACACTTTTATATTTACAGTACAAGAAGTTATGCACTGTAGTAGTAATATGGCTGTGATCTCACCGCGATGTTGCCGACCTGCACTAAATTATATGAAAATTATTATTTTTATCTATAAAACAGTAAACATATACAAAACCTTTTTTTAACCAGTTGGTTAATATAGTAAATATTTTAAATAGTCTCGCAAGATGGAGGCGAAGTCACGTGACACTCTGTCAATTTTGCTCTATTTAATTTTGATAGGTTGGTATGAATTCCAGAATCAGACTTGAAAATTTTGTATATATTTTTAAAATTTTATTTTGTAAATAGTATAATATTTTAAAAGAACCTAATAATAAACATAAGTTTTTATGGTTAGACGATAAAGTCTCAAAACAGAGTTAAAAACTACCAATAAATAAAACACACAAACCTTACTTCTTTGTTTTTATTTATACGAAAATATAAAATACAAGTGGGAACTTCATCAACACTTTTATGCTAGAAAAAGTTAGTGGCGCATTCACCTTTTTATTTTTTGATCACAGGATATAATATTAAATCAATATAAGAAAAAATTTCTCTGGTTATCTAAATTACATTTATTATATTTATGTTACAGGTACTAGCTGGTACCAGGAACACATTTGCTTACTTTTAGCATTCCATATTATGTATCCTTAAAACTTCATTCTCAACAAATCGCCCGTCTGTCATATGGAAATATTAGATCCAACACTACAATGGTTAAAAAGATTAAATTTGGCATGCTTATAAAGAGCTATGCACCTAATAAAAAAAACATACTTTGTGTAAAAACATCTTATTAGCTTGTCCAGCACTTTTGCCCAATCAAAACAGAAATGAAGGCCTAACTTAATAGACAGCAAATTTTTTTTATATTAAATCTGTAAAAATGTTATACTATTAATATTGTTAGATAAAACATAGGAACAAATAGATTTTAGTACTATTATTAAAACTAACGAGAAGAGTACATATTGTATATTCCATTGTTGATTTACAAGCACAGGTCCATCATGATTTAAGGTCTGAGAAAATAATAATAAAATTATAGCCTACAAATTTTTTGTTTGGTAAATTGTACTTACATGGGCTTTACCGTAAACACAAAAGTTAATAAACGTCGATTAAACTTAAAATAAAATCCACTAAAACCACTAAACATTTTTAAAAAGTAATAAAAAGCAACAAAAACACAATTCCGAACGTGACAGGCTAATTACGGCTCACTATAATCTTGAAAGTTTTGATTTCCATATGTCCGCTGATCGATGACAAATAACTGCTGTCATCTGTTTTAAAACGAGAAAATTCGTGCCGTTTACTATACAAGAAGTTATTTTAAAAGTATTTACTATCATCCTTATGGCAAAAAAACTATTATTTTCTACCCTACTCAACGTGACAACGTCGCATTTGGTACGTTGGCGATATTCCGGATGCGCACGCAGCTTATGCTATCTGAAAGTCTTCCAATTCATTCTCAAATCGCTTAGCGGCAACGTTATCGATGCCATTCTTAAATTAGGTTAATAACTCCGTAACGACTATGGTGCTAGCTCTATAATTTGGGTGCTAGGTAGTGCTAGGTATAGTCTATATGGTGCTAAAATTTTACGCAGTTATGGGCACCGGGGGGCTAACGTTACATTAGCCCCCCCCGGTAAAAATGCTTAATAACTTCGTAACGGCTATGGTGCTAGCTCTATAATTTGGGTGCTAGGTAGTGCTAGGTATGGTCTATATGGTGCTAAAATTTTACGCAGTTATGGGCACCGGGGGGGGGGGCTAGCGTTACATTAGCCCCCCCCCCCGGTAAAAGTGCTTAATAACTCCATAACGACTATGGTGCTAGCTCTATAATTTGGGTGCTAGGTAGTGCTAGGTATGGTCTATAGGGTGCTAAAATTTTACGCAGTTATGGGCACCGGGGGGGGCTAATGTAACGGACCCTTACAACACAGCAATATATAACTAGAATGTCTAACACATACCAATTTAATCTAAATAATATCTATACTTATATAGCAAATTCTGTTTGCAAAACCAAAAACAACAGAAATATTATTTCTTTTATTTCGCTTCGATGACACGCATGTTTAAAATCAAAATACGGATCTGTAAGCATTCAAACAACGGAGAATCAACAAGACGGATAATTCATTCACTTTGCAAAACGCTATTAATATAAAGTGACCGTATCCATCAATAGAGAAAAATTCAATAATATTTCTCCTTCGTTTCTAAGCAAAAATAATTTAATCGCTATTAAGCTTCCCTCGTGAAAACCTAATGTTCTAAAATAGTCACTCTTATTTATCATAAAAAAACAAATTGTTTTCTTTCCCGAGACTTTGATGTAGGACCGGGACCATCTTTATTCAGCTTGTGTCGCGGACGTGTTCGGCGTGCCAACAACTTGAATTGTTTCGACCAGCAAATGTAACATACTTTAAAATAATATCGTTACAAAAAGGTAGCCGCGAGATTTCTGCATTACAATTTTAAAGTTAGTAATTGCATGTAAACCGGAAGAAAATCGGGAGGTGACGGCTTATAACCCGTGGCAATAATTGCACATATGCATGTTGCATCCCAAATTTAAATGTCTCTTGTAACCTCCAACCAATAAGTTTTTTAGATATTTTAACCAGTTAAAATATAATTAACAGAAATTTATTTATAGAAAAAAGAAAAGCACAAAGTCTTTCTCCACAATACTTTATTAGAAAAACAAGGCGAGCCTAGAAAATAGATATTTTGTAGGGGTTGTATTTTATCTTGTATTTCTAGTGATTTTTAGTTTTTTAAGCAATTTTGAGCCTTAATTGGGCCCTGTTAAGAGAAAAGCAACCAACCCACACATTGTTAAAAAACGAGATAATGTCATATTCTGGTCTAGAAATGTCCATACTACATTCTGCAGAAAGCTACCAAGCCATCACATACATTTTAACCTTGGAAAATGCTTCCCCACTTATCTCCTGTTCGTTAACAGGACTTCTCAGATTTCGCATAAAACAACCATACCACTTGGATTGTTGTGTGATCAATATTTGTTAATTTAATTCTCAAAAATTACCAACCAAGTGGGTTGGTATTATTGTGCTGAATCGAGGATGTAGATGGTTTTGACATAGAATTGCTTGATTTTGGTATTGAAGGAGATGAAAATTTGTGAAATGCATCAATAACAGAATCGATTTGTTCCACTATTTATCTAGGTTTCCTAATGATGATTTTGTAAACAATATAATTTAAGTTAAAACATTTTTTTAAAAAAGCGTATTTTTTTTTTGTAATTTGTTGAACAGTAAAAAAAACCAACCCTCAATATATCTAATTTTTTTGATCGTACGATAATAAAACCACATTAAAATTCAACTACTGGATAGTTAAGTTATAGTTTTGAAAAAAATTATGGAAAATTAAATAACTAGGAAAATGATTAAATGCTAATTTATTCCAAATTTACATATTGAGGGTTGGTTGCTTTTTGCTTAACAGGGCCCAATTGATGTTTTCTCCTCCATACATTTTTTTTTTAAAGATTTTTATGATACTTGAAGGTTACTCAATTTGACCGCCAAAACACTTATAATTTGTTCCCCCTTTTACAGTGTAAAGTTCAAGTTCATTTCCCTTCTGACACGTGCTGGTTACATTGGAACTTCTCTAACAAAGATGTTCTTGTAAAACAAGCGTTTTCTAAAAATGTTTAAAACTTAATTTTGCACACAATGTGTACGTTTTGACTCCTGCCGGGGTAACTGGGCCGTAAAAAGCCTGGTACCTACCCCAACAGTATTTTACTTCAAGCTAAATGGTAAGCCAATGTACCTCATTTTAGTAAATTTCATTTGCTACATTCCCCTTTTTTTTCTTTTACAGATGCTTTGACTTTTATGAAAAACAATTTTTTCTTTTTATTTCCCTCTTATTTCAATACTTTAACATGTCTCTAACAAAGCTATATAATATAAGTTGGCTTACCTTTATATAATTTTTTCATAATCCATGATTTTAATTTTCTTTTAAATGTCAAAAAACTCACAGCTTTCAAATTAGTAGGTAATATATTCAAAATATTGACGCCAACAAATAAAGCATTATTTTTTAAAAGTGTTAAATTGAAATTATCATAACATAAACATAGATTTCTTTTTTGTCTTGTTTGGTATATATGAGTAATGTTATTTAATAAATTTTTATTTTTATATACAGTGTCACCAGTAAAGTCCGCATCATATGGGATTTTTTTTTAATAATAGCTTTATTTGAAATTTGACTTTGGCATCAAGTTCTGCTTCAATCGAGATGAAAATTAAGCAAAAAAATAGTAGTCAGGTGATTCGCATTATCTGTCAAATTTAATTTTTTTCCAAAAAATAATTCAAAAGTGGGGTTATTTCTGAAAATATCGAAAAAAGTTATAAGAAATAGTTTTTTAAAATGCAATTTCTAGCCCACATGCAAAATTTCAGCTGGATAAGATAATTTTGATTTTTTACCTATATTTCGTAAATTGCACCACTTTTGCAAAATAAGACTCAACGCAACCTACATAAAACTTCTCAGTTTTGACAAGGCTTTATTTCAGATACATTTTCTTTAAAGAAGCGCCACATTAAATGTGTGTTTTTCTACAAAATCAACATTGGGCTATTAAAATTTGGTCACATGTGATGCAAAGTTCATTTGTTTTTGACCCTGTTTAGGGTAACTTCATAAAATAAGTATTTTTGAAAACGTAGTTTGTGTCTGAGAGTGATACACCTTAATATTAAGACAAAAAAGAACACAGTGCCATCAGGAAAGTTTTCATTAGGTGGAAAATAAATTTTAGTTTAACTTAACGTAAAGTTTATCTATTTTCAACGATTTAATTTAAAACCCCTTTATTTTATTTTTAATTTTTTTACTTTCAGACACAAACTACGTTTTCAAAAATACTTATTTTATGAAGTTACCTTATACAGGGTCAAAAACAAATGAACTTTGCATCACATGCGACCAAATTTTAATAGCCCATTTTTTATTTTGTAGAAAAACACACATTTAATATGGCACTACTTTAAAGAAAATGTATCTGAAATAAAGTATTGTCAAAACTAAAAAGTTTTATGTAGGTTGCGTTGAGTCTTATTTTGCAAAAGTGGTGCAATTTACAAAATATTGGTCAAAAATCAAAATTATCTTATCCAGCTGAAATTTTGCATGTCGGCTAAAAATTGCATTTAAAAAAACTTTTTCCAATAACTTTTTTCGATATTTTCAGAAATAACCCCACTTTTGAATTATTTTTTGGAAAAAAATAAAATTTGACAGATAATGCGAATCACGTGACTACTATTTTTTTGCATAATTTTCATCTCGATTGAAGCAGAGCTTGATGCCAAAGTCAAATTTCGAATAAAGCTATTAATAAAAAAAAATCCCATATGATGCGGACTTTACTGGTGACACTGTATATACAGGGTATTCCCTACTCGATGGTACACCTAGTTTCACGGCCAACTTCCAGGTGAAATATTGAAAATATGGTGGATTGTTCATATAAAACGCACCATATACTGCCGAGTGTAACCGAATACCGAATATTAATTCTTGGAAGATCAGAACGGAATGCAGCGAGCAGTGTTGCCAAAATGTTTTAAGATAAATCGTAAGAATCGGATACTTAAAATCGTGGGATTCGTAATATTTAAAAAAATTCTTCAAACGGGGTTAAAGTAGTATAAAGAAAATAATGAGTTATAAACAACAAATATATATTTATTTTTCGTATTTAAAAACCATTTCTAAAAACTTAAAAATTTAAAAAAAACTTGCGTTATTATGTAGTATTGAAAAATGTAGTAGGTAGTTAGTCAGAATCCGAATTGCTAAAATCATGTTTTCTATGCAAATAAGACTCCAGTAGCAGCAGTAATAGTAGCGAAAGTCGTAACACAGAAAATCATATTAGAATTTTTATGTGAATGCAATAAATTTGTTGTTATGATTAAAAATGATTTTTAGTTACTTATGTTTGACATACAATAATAAATCGTGAGAAACGCGACGTGATTCGTGAAATCGTGAGATAATTCCCAAAATCGTGTAATCTCACGATTAATCATGAGTTTTGGCAACACTGGCAGCGAGTCAACGATGGTTTTAATATTGATAATGTGCAATGTTGCCAGGTATATCGTTTTTGCGGTTGATCCACTATTTTGATAGATGAACTACCGTTCTATCGCTATGCTAACAATTTCTTCCGCTTAACATTACACTCGATTTAGTTTACGCTTTTAAAATAAGCAATATTTTCTCTCTCTTGTCCATTCTCTGATTAAAATTGACATTTTGGTTTCGGTAAATCCCCCAGTTCGAGTCGAGACGACGCGTAAGTACTCTTCTTTTCAATATTTCTGGTCGCTTAGTCGCTTTGCTGTATTATATAATATATGTCTAATTATCATCCGTTTAAAGTGAATATTATTGGCCATTGGTTGAAAATATGTATACTTTTTTAACTAATAAAATAATTTATTAATTTTTTTTAATATAATGTTTAGCTTAATTTATTTTTAAATCCATCGCTTTTTTATGTCAGACTGCTTTTCTTATTTATGACCTGGCAATACTGATAATATATTAATTTACCCCGATTCAGTATAGCCAGAACAGCAGTCTTTTCTGCATTTAGCAAAATTTTTGAAAGCGTATTTTTTGCAAAGTTGCAGAAAACGTTGAGTTTGGAGGTCGAAGTAGGGGCAACAGGTAAATACAAATATTTCTGATACCTACTAAGACCTTGGTGCAGAATTCAGCAGATTTTTTGACACACTCCGCAGAATAATTTGTTGGCCAGTCTGGCAACACTGCCCCGATGTTTGCGCTGGCCGACAAATTGTCTCGTCTTGCCTAGACGTTCTTGCGCGATCGTCTGCGGCCTTGGTTAAGACCTTGTATTTTCCACTTGTGATTTTTTCACCCTAAACGATTTTTTAATACTATAGAAAAAATAGCAAACAGATAGCAGCATTTTAAGCATTATAATACCAAGCGGGGTGCAGGTAGAGTGCATCTGCAAAACTGTCAAAATGACCTTTGGTGCACAAAGGCCAATTCGACAGTTTTTTTGTGACATCTAATTTTTTGTGTAGCTGTAGATTTGTTTTTTCGTAATAATTTCTTCATATATTTTTTTCAGTAACGTTTTTTCTGAAAAAATTATACGGTGATTGCACACAGTCCTCTCCTCTACCCCCCCCCCTCCTCCTTGCTTAAAAGACTTGAGATATATTATTCAAATTCTGTAGGCGTAAATAATAAGTAAAATACTTACTTTTGAGGAGAATTGTTTTGTTATTTAAGTTGACGGAAAAATTGGAACAAATTTTTAACTGGAAAGGCGGGTCGGGTGATACCTTATTCTTAATTTTAAAAGTATTTTCACACCCCATTTTACCTTACAATTTTTAGTGTTCCAAAATGTCCCGCTTTAACATGGCGAATCGGGAAAATTATGCAAGAAAACATACTATATTCAGAGATCTCCGCCATGTTGAATTACAAAACATTAATTGGAAGTAACAGTCCATGCTTAAAATGGAGTTGCAAGTATGGGAATGAAAGAAAAATTAAAATAGATTTGTTCTTGTTTTTCCTTCCCCCAAAAACAACAATATTTAAAAAAAGTTAAGTAGCTTACTTATAATTTACATTTAAAAAATTATTGTTTTGTTTTTCAAGATGATAGAAATCCTCCAAAAATACGGTTGTTTTCTCATATTTTTCGGAATCGTCATTTTGAAACGGCACATTTTAGAACAATAAAAAGGACAAGGTCACCTATATCAAGCATAAAATGACCTTTAAAATGAGGTATTACTCGCCCTTCCCGTTTAAAAGATGGCGCATGTCCGCCATTTTGAATAACAAAACAACAAAATTTTCCTCTAAAGTAAATATTTTACCAATCATATACGCATACCGACTTTGAATATATCTTAATCTTCCCAAATTACCAAAGGGGGAGGGGGGACTTTATGCAAGCACTGTATGTGTGAAAATATACTCTGCACCCCGCTTGCTATGAGATGATTGTTATTATTATCATGTTTGTTGACAAATCGAAATAAAATATTTACAAAATTTGATATTGAGCTGCAAAAAATTTCGTATTTCTTTTTTCTAACTTTTCCGGTCTCAGTCTATTGACATTGACAGCACCTGTGAAATTTTTATAACAGAAGTTTTTGCTAATATATTCTAAAGTAACTCATTCACCGTATTAATTAATAATCAATATCGCTTATAATCAAAATTTGACCACAGCACCTCTCAAAGTTTTCCATTGTCTTTTTTGCAGATGTTTCCCAAAATCACCTGGTCACAGTCTATGCTTCCATATAGTTTGTTTCATCAACATCGCTTACACGCTAAATTTTTGACAGTAAAATTTTTGGGTACTTCGCTCAAAAACTCCCAGTCATCATCACATGCGTCTATATTTTTATCAATAACTCTTATCCTTACAATTGGGCATTGATATGGCACCTAGCAAATGTAATCGATTATCTGTTGCCCCCCCCCCCCCCCCATGAAAAAATTTGATCGGACGCCCATGCAATAGCGCGCCACCTTCTGTATATTACTAAAAGACCAAGCAATAAAAAAAAATTTTTAAACGTGACGTCGCCCATCACTCTTCCAATCAAAATTAATTAATTTAATACTTTAACAGTTGAACCCCCCCCCCCCCCCCTTCCCTCCTTCTACCTGTTTCTCGAGTCTATTTATGTCATTGCAAAGCATTAAATCGAACTAACTTGTTCGATAGTTATAAAAGGCGTTTCTTTCTTTGTCTTATGCACGGTAAAGAGGCTAAAAGACGAAGTCTCCCGACGTAAAAATATATAAGCCGTTGCTGCTAGAAATGGCAGCGATTTTAATTCACCTGGAAGTTGGTCGTGAAACTAGGTGTACATTAGAAGTATCTGGAGAACGAAAAGAAAAATAATTTTGAAATTATCACTACGGCCATAGGAGACTGCGCTCTAGCTTTTAAAAATAATTTCGCGGTTGCAGTGTTGCCAGATCTATTGATTACTGACATCAACTTTGGAATTTTAAATGAGACACCCTGTATATTTTTACATTTTTAAATTCCACATAAAATTATAATTATTTTTTTATTAAATGCATTATTAGTCTATACTTCATAGTTTCCGAGATATTGACTCTCGAAAAGTGGCATTTTTGAACTTTGGCAGCTTCTAACTTTCTAACAGTACGTCCTAGAGCAAAATGGCTTACATGTCCCTATCTTCAATTTTTATTATCTTCCCAAAAAATCAACTTCCGGTCAAACCGGATGTAAATCGAAAGCAGGAAATATAGTTGTTCCGGTTTAACCGGAAGTTGTTTTTTTTTGGGAAGATAATAAAAATTGAAGATAGAGGCATGTAAGCCGTTTTGCTCTAGGACGTACTGTTAGAAAGTTAGAAGCTGTCAAAATTCAAAAATGTCACTTTTCGAGAGTCAATATCTCGGAAACTATGAAGTATAGACTAATAATGCATTTAATAAAAAATAATTATAATTTTATGTGGAATTTAAAAATGTAAAAATATACAGGGTGTCTCATTTAAAATTCCAAAGTTGATGTCAGTAATCAATAGATCTGGCAACACTGCAACCGCGAAATTATTTTTAAAAGCTAGAGCGCAGTCTCCTATGGCCGTAGTGAAAATTTCAAAATTATTTTTCTTTTCGTTCTCCAGATACTTCTAATGTACCATCGAGTAGGGAATACCCTGTATATAAAATGGAAGTTTTGTAATAAAGTTGTTTTTAAACTCAGAATATTATTATAGACAAATAATATTTTTGAAGGAAACAAAATATGTTTATTAAATATTATTTTTACAACATATTTTTGTATTGTTATAAGCGGTTTCAAATTTGAGTCGTATGCACTTTCCCAACCAATTATACCATAGGTAAGAATTGATTGAAAAAGTGCGTAATAAAACATTAAACAAAATTTTTGATTCACAATATTTTTTAAAAGTCTAAATTTACATAGTGTTTCTTAATTTTTTTGTAAGAGTGTTAATTTGATGATCCCATTTTAAATTTTGGTCAATCAATATTCCTAAATATTTTATAAATTCAACTTTTTAAATTTTATTTTGGCAAGAACAGTTAGCATAATTAATTCTAACTATCTTATCTGATATTTCTAAACAATTTAAATCATGAATGTTAATTTCTTTTAAAATATTCGGCTGAGTATATTTATAACAAGAAAAAGTCATAACTTTTGTTTTAGTTTAACAGGTCATAACTCAAATTATTTTTTATTATTGAAATGTCTAGTTCTGAATTTAAAATGCATTCATTCCAAGTATTAGCTGGTATTATTAAAACAGTATCATCTGCATATGAAAATATTTTTCCATTTAACTTTGATTTTAATATATCATTAATATAAAGTAAGAATAAAATTGGTCCCAAAACAGTACCCTGAGGAACACTACAAATTAAAGTAGTTTTTTTACTAATGAAATAATATATTTTTACTTTTTGTTCTCTATTAGTAACTTTTAAATAAATTATATTTGATACCTCTAACTCCCTAAGATTCTAGTTTAGATAACAGTTTATTTTGCGATACTGTATCAAATGCTTTTTGTAAATCTAAAAATATTCCAATAACTTTTTTACCTTCATCTAAATATTTTGATATAAAATGAAGATTGCATTCTCTGTTCCTAATTTTTCTGGAAATCCAAATTGATGTGAACTTAATTTGTTAATTTCTAAAAATGAATATAATAAAATTGACCTTTAGGTATAACATTTTTTAAAAGTTTTTTTTTAAGTGATAGCTATTAAAGCTCCAGATTACTATATAGGCTTTATGATATGTACCAGCGGTCCGTCCTGACTTCGGTACAGATATAATATCCTCCTCCTTGTAGTTAGTAGGTTAGAATGTTTTTTTCCAAAAATTCAATAAATCCTGTACTAAATGTAGGCAATTCCAATTGGTTTTTGTAAAAGGGTTTTGAAAAACAAAGAACTAAATTTTTTTTGAGATGTATTGCGTTTTGTGAGAACCTCGTTGGACGAATGACTGCCTAGTAATATATATCTTAACATAGTATAAAACAAAGTCGCTGTCGCTGTCTGTCCGTCCCTACCAGGTATATATGCTTAAATCTTTAAAACTACGCAACGGATTTTGAAGCGTTTTTTTTAATAGATAGAGTGATTTAAGGGGAAGGTTTTTATGTATAACTAGCGACCCGCCCTGGCTTCGCACGGGTGCAATTTCAGAAAGTGGCATGCCGGGTACTAATATATCGGGTTTGTATTTATACCAGCGGGTTGCAACGCATGCCGGATACACGCTAGTTATTTATATATTATAGAGGGTGTCCGGAAAAAGGAGGTCAATCTATT
This sequence comes from Polydrusus pterygomalis, assembly GCA_963969555.1. Taxonomy (NCBI): domain Eukaryota; kingdom Metazoa; phylum Arthropoda; class Insecta; order Coleoptera; family Curculionidae; genus Polydrusus; species Polydrusus pterygomalis. The sequence continues at coordinate 154,606,910 of OZ018376.1, read as the reverse complement.
ATTTGTTTTTGATTATTTTTTGTCTCCTATAAAATTTCTATAAAAAAGATATAATTAAGTAAACCCTTGCAATAGGTGACCATACCGACAGTAAAGGAGTAGCCAAAAATATTGTTAAGACAATGGCGTATCGATAAACGATAAAAACCTGTAGTAACCAGTTAAATGAAATAATTTTATTGCCCTACAGTTGCTAATATTCTTCACATAACAATAAAACGCCACTGTTATCACTCGTTTCTAAGACAATAATCTACTATCACTTATTAAATAAATTTGAAACATTATACCAACAAGATAATAAATATTCAAAACATATTATTTTCATAAAATTATGAATACGTTAGTAACAAAAACAAAAAAAAAATTTAAAAAACTAAAGAAATTGCTCAATACCACCTCCATTTTTTTTAAAACACATGCCAGCTCTTATTATTAAAGAAAATCTTAACCTTTAAAAAGTATGTGGTTTCAAACTTAACTGCTCGCCAGCTTGAAGGATTCTATAAAATGATTCTCACTCAAAATCGGAATCATACAAAAATTCTTTCATACACCTCCAGACTCGATAGTCCAAGGGAGTAAGGTCTGGGGAACGGGGTGGCCATTTAACAGGAGCATCTTGCCTTCGATCAATTCAGCGATTTGGTGTAAATAGTTCCTAACATTTCTAGCAAAATGCGGAGGAGCACCGTCTAGTTGAAACCAAATATTTTGTCTTACCACTAGAGGCAAATCCTCATGTCAATTGGGCAGTGTGTCTTGAAGGAATATTAAAAGTGAATGACCAGTGAAATTTTCTGATAAAATTACTGTTATGTAAAGAAGATTAGCATTAGTTAGTTCAATTAGGGAAATAAAATAATTTCATTTACCTGGTTTGGCAGCTACTTCAGGTTTTTATTTGTACGCCACTGCCCTTACATTATTTTTGGCTGGTCCTTTGTTTTCGGTATTGTCAACTATTGCAAAGTTTTACTTAATTATATCTTGTGTCCATGGTAATGCCACAACGGCTGGCTTAGTTGAGCTTTTGAAAATTAAGAGATAACCGTTAGAATCAGTTACTTACATAATTTTTAAATTATCTCCAAAACGCATCATTTTATCGAAATTTTATAAAAGACAAAAAATAATCAAAACAAAATAATAATTACCTGAAAAAATATAATTCGGAAGTTACTGGCGCACGTAATAAAAAATAGGGGGGGGGGGATCAGCGGGTACTGGACGGACCCCCCTATTTTAAATATTTGACAATTATTGTTTGTTACGTTAAAGCAATGTACCAAATTTAAAATTAATATCTCATTAAATACGCGAATTATTCAAAAAAAGCAATTTTCAATTTCACACTTTGACATTTGAAAACTTCCCACCTCGATTTTCCTGCTTTAAAATGAAAATGTAGAAAATCGCTCGGACCGTCGATTTTTATTTCGAGGGGGACATCTTTTGCGTATGTTGTCAATCTTGTTACTTCAAGCCCCTAGGAGGGAGGGGGGGTGGTAAGATCTACATCTTAAATGGATACCCCTATTTTATATAATTTTTTTGGATTCTGCATAAAATTCTGAACATTCTTTAATAAAAGCATTATTAGTCTATACTTAACAGTTTCCGAGATATTTACTCTTGAAAAATGACATTTTTGAACTTTGACAGCGTCTTGCTTTCTACTGTACGTCTTAGAGCAAAACGGCTTACATGTCCCTATCTTCGATTTTTATTATCTTTCCAATAGTGTGAACTTTCGGTTGAACCGGATGTAAGAAATATAGTACTTCCAAATTGAAAACTTGCATTAAAAAAGTAAAATTATTTTTGCTGGATTGACCTCCGTTTTTCGGTCACCCTGTATAAGAGTGTGAGTGTGGAGGGGAAGGGTGTGAAAGAAATAGCATCGTGCTAGATAACTGGTTAGGGTAATGTTCGTATTCCAATTCATGTATCCCAAAAAAATGTATACGCAAAAATAAATGATCTTATCTTTTAACAATGAAGTGGTGGAAAAGTGTGCTTTTAATTATTTAATATTTAAAGTGCCAATCTCTGTATATCCGTTGCCCAATTTTCCCAAATAATAACTCTTGTTTATAATAAAAAACAAATTGTTTTCTCTCTTAAGACTTTGATGTAGGACAATCTATATTCAGCTCGTGTCGGAAACGTGTTCGGTTTGCCAAGAAGTTAAATTGTGTGTCGACCAGAAAGTTTTGCATACTTTAAAATAATATTTTCTTGAATGGGCTACAGCGAGACAATATCCAAGAACTGTTGGCAGTACAGTGTTGTGGAATTTAATATTAAAAAAATATATAAATTGTTGACATTTAACATAATATGGATTTTGATAGACAAGTTTATTGTAAACAGCCTTATGGTACACTTAACCACGAATCTTAGGAAATATATATTATAAAGGGTGTATCATAAAAATGCTACGTGTATTAACTTTAATTTTGTTAATAAACATATTAAATATTTTACATTTTTATATTCTAAAATCAATTGTAGACATTTTTTTTTTAAATTATGCCCTATCGGCCCTATCTTCAACCGTTTATTTAATACCGATATGCACCATTGATATGTTTCTCAACTTAGCAATGTTCTGTACTCAAATCACAATCTTTAAAGCTTTGACAATGACAATTTGCTATTTAAGTTTGGGTCGATGAAAATGTCAGTGAGAGATAATCAAATTTGAATTTTGCTCTGATGATATTACATCCAACATGCGCCTCGCTAAAGATGCACATATAGAAATTTTGATTATTTTGGGTTATGGAGATAATAGAAGAAGTCATAGGAAAGTCTGTACTGTTTAAGATAATATTAAAAGTGGGCGTCTTCGTATATCTGAGGAGAAAACAATAATCATATTATTATCACTACAGGAAGATTCTCATAGCTGAAATAAACAACTTGGGCATGTCTACGATACTCACCAAACCACTATATCTAAATTTTCTTAAAAAGAAAATTTTCATCACTTTTAACCAGTAATTACATAAGAGTTATTGGACGATGATAATGATAGGCGAGAGCAATATTGTGCAATAATGATTGAGCTAACGGATAATCACGCACGAATTTTCCAAAGAATTTGTTTTTCAGATAAGGCAACCTTTTCATTAAATGGTCAGGTTATTAGACCAAACCTCAGATTATGGGCACATGACATTCCTTACTGGTTCATAGAAAATCCCACCCATCAGTATAATGAAAACGCATTGTTCAAAATAGGGTCATCGGACCATTTTTCTTTGATGCGAGCCTCACTGGAAAAAGATATCTAAATTTCTTTCGAAATGATTTGATCTAGCTTTTGCCACTCTATTTCTAGATGATAATGATCCTGATTAACCAAGTGTAAACTTATGGTGCTCTCCCGCATTATGCTGCTCATGTACGGGAGTACTTAAATACAGCTTTTCCGGGGGCGGTCGATAGCTAGACGGAGGCAAATATAGTGGCCACCCAAATCGCCTGATCTTAAACCACTGGACATTTTTTTTTGTGAGGCTACGTCAAAATTTAGTTTATAAATTTTACACCCAACTCAATATATACGCTTAAGAAGTCCATAGGAAGCGTAATACGAGAAGTTTTTCACAAATAGTACAAAATGTACAACAGGAATTTTCAAATCGACTGTTCTACGAAAGAATAGTTGGTAGAGGATATTTTCAACATCTTATAAAATAGCATATTTTCAAACTTTGTCGTTTAGCCAATCTTTTGGAAATCGCAAGCGACTAGATTGTCAATCTGTGTGCTCGTTAATCGCCCAGAGAATAGACCCTTTAGTTGGCGATGTCAATCAAATTGCAAGCGGTATTTTGGTTGCTGAGCGTTTATTTATTTACCAGATGGAAATTGAATCGGGTTGCGATTGAAAGCAATTTTCACAGATCGCCGAAAGGTTGTGACTACTTGCAGTGCAAGATGCAAGTCAGTAGATTCATCGTAGTGTTTTAATACTTTTGGTGATCTTGTTTTTATACTTTTAAATGGAGAATACTCCCAACAATAATTACAAAAAAAGAACGCGATTGTTCTAAATAGTTCATGAAACCATCTGTTTTTCATTGATTTATTGATCAAAATATTTTAACCTCTTCAAAAAAATTTAGACATAAATTAAAAATCATTCGACGATTCAAAGAAACCTTAAATTATTAGTTAAAATAAAACTCAAATTTTCATTTTGTTAATTTTTCACGTAATTTACAGGAATATGTACATACAAAGCCTGCAATTCATCTAGCTTTAGTTTCGCCATGAAAAATTCGTGCCGTACCGCGTTTATTTTTAAAATTTTCTTGGTAACTGTTATATTTCCGCCAGATTTTATGGAGAAAGATAGAGATAATTTAATGATCTATTCGCAAAAGTGGGGCCCATAATTCATGGCTGTGTGAAAAATAGCAAAGAGCAGAAGGTTTTGATTTAGCGGGTAGCACCAGATGACTGAGATTATTGGTAAACTAGACAGGGGGTGGAGGTGATTTTTCATAAAATAGTTGAAAAAGTTATCTTGAAATAAATAATAAGATAGGGATCGATGGGGGTTGATTTTTCCTATAAAGTAGAATTTTTCTAAGACCTCGACGTATCAGGGTCAATCGATTGTCCTTTATAGTACCCTGTTGAAGAATGGTCTATTTCACGGTAAAAAGTTAACTAAAAAAACAGGACTGGACTTTTGGAGTCCTGTACTTTCACCTGTACCATATTTTAACCCATATAAACCTACCGCCCTTTTAAAAGAACGGAGAAAACATAGTCATCTCAGCTAAGTATCTAACATAAAGTCAAGATTGCGCCACCGAGATTCGACGTTTGTTAATATTAACTACCTGTCAGTGCACTGCTTTGCACGCCATTACGGTTTTAGGTGTTTTATTTTAGGTGATATTATTTCTATGTTTTACATCCCTTTGCAATGAATAATTTGAGGTAAGTTTTTTGTTAAAAAATAATTTATTTAACAACTTTTTACACAATTTTTTGTTTACCTATAATCTTAAAATGTATCCAGTAAACATAACCTGAGATTACTTTGTATAGTTTGGTTAAACTATGAGAAAATGTCACTGTGTCCTTTTAAAAGGACGGTAGGGGTATATACTACTATTTGCTATATATATTTTTTTCTTGTTTCGATATTGGAAAAGACCACTGGCGCTATGTGAATTACTGGAAGAAATAGAAAATGATGATACCGTTGATGTTCCAGAACAAATAGCGATATTTCCGCCGGAAAATGCAAATAATAGCAGTGGTGACACGGATGAAGATTCCAGGGATGAAGCTTTGGTGGATATGAATAATTTGTCTGGATCCCAACTAAGAGCGGAAGTATTTGCTCAAGGACCACCGGAACAAACATTAGAAGACAACTGGGACATTGATGACGAGAAACCACTTTCTACATTTGCCGAGCGAACGCCGAAACTTATAAAATCGTTTGACTACAAACAAGAAGATCTAGAAAATCCAGACTTTTTTATATGGCAGCCTGTAACGTCAGTTTCAAATAACATTTCTCCAGTTACTGCGATTCAACTATTTTTTGACAAAGAGGTTATCAATTTTATATTGAATTTCACGAATATTTATGCTCATCAGAAAAATTTATATTAATTTTGCTTGTGAGCGGTTATTCGACGCTGCCTCGAAAACATATGTATTGGCAAAATAGGGAAGATACAAATAATTCACTCATATGCAAGGCAATCTCCCGTGGCAGATTTCAATTTATTATGACAAACATACATTGCTGTGACAATACACAGCTTGATCAGTTAGATAAATATTCAAAAATAAGACCCCTATTTAATATTTTGAATCGTACATTTTTTGAGCATGCACCACCAAAAGATAATCACAGCATTGATGAGTCTATGATTCCCTATTATGGGCATCATTTTTCAATAAAAAAATGTATCGGACTATCGCTTGTTTTTTTTTAGAATTTTTAGAAAGAAGTTTAAAATAGTAGTATATAACCCTACCGTCCTTTTAAAAGGACGGTATATTTGACCCAATTGGAATGCTTCAAGATTTTTTAAAATATTTTTTCCATTTTTAAAACGGTTCATTTAAATAAATTTTAAGAAAAAAATTTTACATTTTGAAAAATAAATTGTTTCAGGGTTATATAGGTTATTAAACTGCATACCGCTGAGTTTTATCATAAACACAACTACTACAATTAAAATATAATGAAATACAACTAACAGCTGTTAAAAAAAATATTTTTCATTGCCACCATGGTTTTACTCAAAAACGTTATAAGTATCAAATTTAATTGTGTTAAATAAATGGTAAAAAAATTAAATTATAATTTTACACTTTCCACAGATTTTTATTTTGACTCGACATGTTTCGCAACACAGTTGCTTCTTCAAAGGAGTACTTAAAAATGGTATTTTAAAAGTTATAACTTAGGCGTAACAATAAAATTGCAGGTAATTTTCAGGTTGTTAAAATTGTTGGAAAAACCAATAATAATGTTTACAGATTAATTAAAGAGATTCAAAAGAGGTGATCCGTTTAAATCCAACTGATCATTAAGAAGAGTATTGTTATTTTTAAGCCTATTTATTTCTAAGGATTCAAGGAAATTTAATTTTGTACTTTTGTTTTCAATGTGCAAGATATCGTAGTTATTATTAAATGTATGATTTGCTTCTAACAGATGGTTAGAATAATTTTAATTTTTTAAAAATTTTTAATGATTAGTTGGATTTAAACGGATCACCTCTTTTGAATCTCTTTAATTAGTCTGTATTATTATTGTTTTTTCCAACAATTTTAACAACCTAAAAATTACATGCAATTTTATTGTTACACCAAAGTTTTAACTTTTAAAATACCATTTTTAAGTACTCCAGTTGGATTTAAACGGATCACCTCTTTTGAATGTCTTTAATTAGTCTGTAAAAATCACAGAATATTAACAGCAAGCAGAAGCGACAATACCTGTCGGTACCTTTGATATCGACTGGTCGTTTTTCAGTGACCTTCACACAACGATAACGGTCGATCCACAACTTAATACTCCGAGAAAACTTGCTTATTTTCTACACTGAACGACATTACTTTTTAGTACAGGTGCAAATGTTATAACTTGATTTATTTTTCAAACATAAAAACTTAAAAAAAGTTGTAAATTTGTTAGTCTTGGGAATTAAGAATATTATTGAAGTAGAAAATGAAAAAAATTATTATATTAAAAAACTTTTAAATTTCTAACGCTTTTACAGATTTGTTTGAGTTTCCTTCGATTTGTGACGGGCTATAATATGTACTTATATATTATAAACATGTTATAACATAAATTATAGAACACTATTAGGTACGTCAAAATATATCGTGACTAGGTATACGTAGATATGGGGTGGCGTGAGATAAATATCATTTTATTAAAACGTCAGTAATTTGTTACACAGTTTTTTGCGCTTTAAAAACTACAGTGACGTTTTTGACAATTGCTTTAGTGTCATAGTTACTTACCCATGGATAAAAAAAATGTGGTCCTTCGGGGATTAAAAAAAAGTTAATTCACCCTGAATAAGTAAAAAGCTGTTGTAAAAAAACAAAAATTTTATTCAGAAATACATGTTAATTCTGAAATTACTAGAGGAATATTAATTACATATTTTTTACATTTGCCTATTTAAAAAAACTTATATATGTGATAAAATTCGTAGCTTTCGTATAACTTTTTAAGTTCTGCATGTCCCTAAACAAAAAAGAGCATAGGCAAAACTAGTAAATATTGCGCTATATACGAGGGAGAGGTGAAAACGTTAAATTGACTTAAGAATAAAGTGCCCTTATTTTTCACTGTAGAAAATTTTGGTATAAGGAAATGTTGTTTGCACTTAAAAGTTATCCATAAATACCAAATTTCAGCTCGGTACCACAAAAAAAGTGTTTTTACTTTTTTTTACGCCCCCTCGTATAACGAATCGATAGAAGCTATGCAACCTATAAATTCAATTTTTTAACACCTCTTGGGCAATTAGACACATAACTTACTTAAATTTGTTTAAATACGCGAGAGCTGGAAGTTTAATAAAATAACGTCAAAAATAATTCAACTTTACTGGTGTTTAAACCCTTACAATAAAATTCGTTTTCATTTAAATCTAGTAGCCATGAAAAATATTTATATTTGTGCTACCGAGCTAAAATTTGGTATATTTGGATAAGTTTCAAGTGCAAACAACATTTCCTAATAAAAAAAAATTTCCACAATGAAAAATAAGGGCAATTTATTCTTAAGTGAATTTAACGTTTTCACCTCTTCCTCGTATACGGCGCAATATTTACTAGTTTTGTCTATGCTCTTTTTTGCTTAAGGACATGCAGAACTTTTCAACCGCCAAAAAAATTTGGTAAGTTTTTAAATAAAAAAAAAACCCTTTGGTGCGAACTTTCTGCCGGTCACTGTATAAAGCATACAAACCTGACAATATAATAATTTTTTTGGGAGGCTCTCCTAATGAAGGAATAATTTCTTCAGGTATTTCTTCACATGTTGGCGAAAGGTTAGAAAACTTTGTGGGTACTGCTTGCGGAAATAAGGTTTTTTTAATAGTTGCACTTCTTGAAAAATATTTTTCTTCGAAATGGTTTTCACAAAGCCGATAGTTTTTGTGTGCATTTATAATCTTTGGCAATAAATCTGGCCTACTGCAGGCGCCTATCCACAATTTTGCACTATAACAAAATATTGTATTTAAAGCAACATAATATTCATTATTTCTACCCCTTTTGAAATAAATCTACCCAAAAACTATTTTAACCAGACCTTTACAACTTATATCTTATTATTTTATTTATCATATCAACAATTATTCGCGATTAAACATAAAAACATAAGGAAACTAATAAGCTCCATCTTTATTTATCAAGCCTGTTAAAAATATGTACCTACATCCCAAAAAACTTTAAGATTAAAAATTTTAAATCTATTATTCATATTATAATTAATTGATTATCATAATAATTACCGTTCGTACTCCTTTGGAAAACTAAATAAACTGAATCCTTGACCGGTTTTGACTGAACAATACGGGTAGGCACAATAATAATATCCAGACCTTTTACAACACAGAACGAAAACAAAATAATATCACAATCAGCTAGGCGCAACATCAGCTCGCGGACTAAACACAACTTAGACGAGCACATGTTTTTTACCGATACACAACATCTTCGCGACATGCGCGTACCAAAACAGGACCCGCAAAACGCCGAGCTGTCGCTTCTCGTTGACTGTGTGTTCTCTGGTAAAAATTATTATTGGTTTTCCAACAATTTTAACAACCTAAAAATTACCTGCAATTTTATTGTTAAGTACACCTAAATTAAATCTTTTAAAATATCATTTTCAATTATTCCTTTAAAGAAGCAACTGTGTTGCGAAACATGTCGAGTTGAAAATAAAAATCTGTGGAAAGTGTAAAATTATAATTTGTTTTTTATTTTTTTACCATTTATTTAACACAATTAATAATGGATTTCCACCAAGTAAAAGCCGAATCAATTCTAGTATCAAATTTATTTCAAGGTATGTTTTTTATGGTATACTTTCGTATTATTAACGTACGCCATGGTAATTATTTTAAAAATTGTTGCAGGGGTTAAGCAGCAACAGAATACTACCAGGAAAAATTGAAGAGATAATAATTGGATATTTAAAGAATCAAACGTTCTCTGTTATGCCGTATTAAATTTTTAATTCAGGACTTTTATTTGTGGAGAAAAATTTCTAAACATGAAATATATATCAATACTATTACATAAAATTGTCAAATCACTGACTAACTCACTCACAGACTGATTCATCAACGCCCAGCCTAAACTACTACCAGGTACGGTTAGTAGAGTCTATATTTTTGGTACTATTTTCATTAACAAAGGTGGGCAAAAAATAATATTTTTATTAAAAGAGAAAGAAATAATGTAAGAAAAAGCCGAAGAAATTTCTTTAAAAAAATAATGCATGTAAAGTATGTTAATGACCGCTGACCGTTACGTCACGACTGGTGTTTATCTTTCTAGTATTCGTGAACTAAGTGAGATAGTAAATTTGCGTCAGTAATGAATGTCGCATAATTATTTTAGCAGTCAAAAACGTTTTTTTTTCATTTTTGACAGTGACATTTTTAATCAACATTATTTCAAAAATGTCACGGTATTGTGAAAAAGAACAAGAATTAATTTTAAAATTATTTGATTAAAGAAAAAATGATGCAGGAAAGACTCTTTTACCCTTTAATGCCGTTTACGAGTTTACGAGTATATAGTAAACGGCACAGCACGACTTCTCTCGTTTCAAAACAGATGACAACAGAAATTTGTCATCGATTAGCTGATATTGGGACATAATAATATCCCCAGATTAGTAGTGGACCGTAATGAGCCCAAACACCGAGTTATAAATTGCGTTTTTGTGCTTTTTGTTACATTTAATTACGTTTTCAAAATATTTAGTGGTTATACAGTGTGTCCGAAATTCAAGTCTCTATATGGGTATCTCGCTTAATAGATGAGATAGAAAGTTGGTTAAATGGGGAATATTTTAGAGAATTTAATGCCGATCTCGAATCTTTTTTCAAAGTTATAAAAAGTTTTGTAGTTTTTCACTTATTAAACAAAAACTAAAAATGGCGCATTTCGTTTTTTTTAAATAGGGGCTTAACGGTTAATTTGACATATCCCAAAGTGTTACATTCTTAAGACACTTTTTAGGGAAGAACATTTCTGTACAAAAAGAAAATGCAGATTGTCTTTTGTTTGTGAGTTACCCACAGTAACTTTGTTATTTCCTATGGCGGCCATCTTGGATTTGTACATAAAATTATTTCTCTTTGAACTACCTTTTAAACGATGTGTCACATGCTACCAAAATTTTGGAGAAATACTCTTAAATTATTAAAAAAACAGTTTTATCGTTAACTTGGCAACAGCGCATGCATCTAACATAGCAGATAGTAATTAAACCATTTAAAGCACCTCTTAAACCTTAATTTTTTTAGAATACAGTTTCTTAGAAGATCTTTAAATTCTAAACCTGACCTAACCTAACCAAAACCCAGTAGGATAACTTAAATTAAATTAAATTAATTTCCTGTAATAGGTTTTATGCGGTTGATGTCTTTCTGGATACAATTTCAAATATCTAGCAGAAGTTAGTTCAGCATTTCGGTGTGATTGCAAATAAAGTGCCAACATATCAAATTTTTCTTCATTTAAAATTTGTGCCATTTTCAAAATAAGATAAGATATAGGTAATATCATACAATTTAAACCACTTTTTAGAATATTGAATGATAAATAAATAGGCACTTCATTTTTTCTAATATTGCATATCATGGCCTATCATGTAAAAATATCATGGCCTTTTTTTACCATGCAAAAATATCACGGAATACCATGTAACAATAATCCTTTCGTTATTATATGATTATACCAAATAATTTGAATGTAATAAAACTTAGGTTTCGCAAAATTAAAAAAGATTTACATTTTTTTTGTTTGTAAAGTTTTTATTCTGATCTATTTTTTTAAATATTTTAACTAAATATATTTGCAAACAAAAAAATACGCGATTTTTAGTTGAAAGCTTTTTTTTTCTAATTGAATTCTTTTTCGTTTTATTCCGATTAAGATTTTTTTTATCGCGGCGTTGCCAAACCTATGTAAGACCGTAGACAAAAAATGCGTTAATTATTTTATTGGCTAGAAAACAATGATTATTTGGGGCAGAAAATGTTTTTGTTATTAAACTAATACCCTTGGATGTACCCACATGCTATGTTAGATGCATGCGCTGTTGCCAAGTTAACGATAAAACTGGTTTTTTAATAATTTAAGAGTATTTCTCCAAAATTTTGGTAGCATGTAGCACATCGTTTAAAAGTGTAAAGTAAGGTAAAAACAAACCCGAACAAACCCATAGCGAAATAATTTTATGTACAAATCCAATATGGCCGCCATAGGAAATAAAAAAGTTACTGTGGGTAACTCACAAACAAAAGACAATCTGCATTTTCTTTTTGTACAGAAATGTTCTTCCCTAAAAAGTGTCTCAAGAATGTAACACTTTGGGATATGTCAAATTAACCGTTAAGCCCCTATTTAAAAAAAAAAGAAATGCGCCATTTTAAGTTTTTGTTTATTAAGTGAAAAATTTCAAAACTTTTAATAATTTTGAAAAAGGATTCGAGATTGGCATTAAATTCTCTAAAATATTCCCCATTTAACCAACTTTCTATCTCATATCGAGACTTGAATTTCGGACGCACTGTATATGTTAAGTAATAGATGTGTTTTGGACTTCCATTGCCTTTAGTTTTTCATATCACAACGTTTCAACTGGTAAGTATCCCCAGTCGTCTTCAGGTGAATACTAAACAAGTTACAAAGCTACGAGCCTATTTATACTACCTAGGGGGGCAGAAGGGGCGTAGCTAGTGACGTATGATCGGGTGCAGTCGTGAGTCATGTGCTTACGTCACCATGATTATTCATCTGCTTACGTCATCCGCTTACGTCATCACGTTTGCATCACTACTCAATCTGAGCCTACACCTATTTAACAAGGGCTTCCAAATGTTTCCTATATCTGCAGAAGGTTTACTGAAACAGTCAGGGTTCTGGATTATGACAGCTGCTTCTTTGAATTTTCTCTTCCGCCAATGCTCTTCTTTAAGTATACTTTTTGCGTTTGCCCATTGTAAATGATGGCCGTGGGTCCAAGCGTGGTCTGCTGCACCGGATCTGTTTGTTTCTCCTTTCAGTGTGTGGTTTCGATGTTCTTTGATCCTTGTTTGGAGAGGTCGTAGAGTTTCACCAACATAGGATTGTCCGCATTCGCACGGTATTCTGTATACACAATTCTTCGTGTCCTTTTGATTTGTTGGTTTTGTCTTCGTCAGGTGGCTTCTTAAGGAATCTTTGGAGCTGTAGACTGTTCGGATTTGTTGTACTGTTGTCCTATCCTTCGAATTTTTTCGGAGATCCCCTTGACATAAGGTACATTCATGGTGGGTCCAGATTCATTATCTTTGTTTGTTCTAGTTTTGTGATTTTGACGCTTTTTGATGGCCTGATCGACTGGTTTCGTAGGGTAATCATTCATGCCAAGGTCTTGCTTGATATTGTTAAGTTCTTTCGTCAAAGTTCCCTGCGAGTTGCAAAGTGTGAATGCTCTATCGACGAGTGTTTTGACTATTCCATGTTTGGTGCTGTTTGAATGGTTTGAGGCGTAGTTAGGATATTGACCTGTGTGAGTTTGTGGTGCCTTTTTATTGAATTTGTATTACTTTTGTGTGGCCGATAACTACCTACAATTATTATTCATTTGACTAAAAATTTACAGTTTAAAATTTTTTATTTTTTTTTATTAGGGATCATAATTATTATTGTGTGCCTTGCACGTTAGTTGATTTCATCCAAAAGTAGGTAATATAAGTTTAATTTCATCTGAACGCCATTTTTGTCGAAAAGTTAGTTTGTGAAATTTTTGTTCTTAAAATGTTTGTTCGTAAAGGTTAGGTTTCTAATGTATAATTTTTACATTTTGCATTATCTAGGTATCCTTTTCTGTTTTAAGAAAAATAAATAAAAATTATTTCTCTGCCTTAGGTAGGTAGGGGAGAGTTGGACAAAATCGGATAGGTTGATAAAACCGGGTACCGCCTAGTTCTGCCAAATGCCAAAACAGCTTTCCATATTATTAACCTTTAAAAATCAGCTATTTGATTTCGAGGAATTGTTTTTATTATTATTATTTTTTGGCAATAGTAAGGTTGAAATAAACTATTTATGTTAGCCTGTATAGTAGTTTAAAAAGGTAACCATATTAATATGTAATAGGAACCGAACAAATATATAATTCTATTTTCTGGGTCTATACAATGTTAAAAGAAAAGAATCAAATTTAACTTTTTTTTTATGTCCCAGAAAGTCCACTCCCGTTTTTTTGTCAATTTAACTAAAACCGCTTCAGTCAATCAGTAACTCATAAAATATGTTATTACTATTTTGACATTAATCTAATTTTATTGTGCAGTAAAAATTACAACTTAATTAGTTAATTTGACACATTTTTTATGTTATTATTAACTTCTTTTAAAATTTTAACTAAAAAATATATTGATAATGATTATAAACTTTATCAAAGTTACTAGTATTTGATTTATTTGAACCCTAAAAGAATTGCATGTTAATTTTAGTTAGCTGTTATGTTAAAACGACTTCCAGAAAAGTTAGTTCTTAAAATCTGATTTTTACTAAACACAAAAGAGTTAAAATAACTATACATTTTAAGTTAAATTTGATTTATTTTATTTGATTATAATTTTTTTTGATTCTCACGTCCAGGATTTCTAACAGTGTATACGTATATATCTACCTTACATAAATGATATTATTATTAGATATTACTATTATTATTGTTTGTATGGCAATAAAATAAAGTTTTTAACATTAAGTTAGCCTACATACAAGTTTAGAAATGTAACCGTATCAAAAAATTGCATTTTTACGAACAAATTCTATTAACAATATTTTTGGGTATACGTACCTACCTTACGTTAGTCATAAACTGTTAAAGTAGGGTTTCCATTGACAGAAAAATTAAATCCCTGGCTAAATTAAAACTTTTAACTTTATGTTAGCCCACATACAAGTTTATAAATGTAACTGTATCATAGCCAACAAATTCTATAAAAACCATATTTGGGTCTACGTACCTTACGTAAGTCATATTATATGGGGATTTCCTTGAGAGTAAATGTAATATCTGACTGAATTCATAATATTATATAGTTTTTCAATTTATTTTGATACGTAATCTTTAAACCATATAAAAACTTATTAATAACTACCTTAAATTATAATAATTATAAACAAAACTTTTAAAATTATTATTATTTGGCAATATTAAAGCGGTAGAACCGATAAGACTATTGCATCAATTGTTGTTTTAGAAGGTATCACATGTATAATTTTCAAGTCCGGTTCTGGAATTCATGCCAACTTATAAAAACTTAATAGACCAGAATTGTCAGTGTCACGTGACTTGGAATCCATCTTGTGAGAGAAATTAAAATGTTTACTATATACATAATAAAGCAGGAATTGTGAAAACATAAATAATTAACATGAAAAATATACGGCAATGTTTTTATAAATACCTATCTCGTAATCTCTTTCAACTCTATGCAAGATAATATCATACTAATTAAAAGATTGGTTTTCTGATTAAGCCGTAAAAAATTAGGTTTTAAGAACTTGTTGAACCGTAACGCCTGATTAATTAAATTTATTTTGTATATTTACTTTAAAATTAAGTGCTTTATATATATTAGCAAACGTAACTCAGAATAAAATCAAAATACATTTTGTTGCTAACTTATAATTTTTATTGATACTAACCAATTTGCTTTACATATCGAACACCGGGGCTAAAAGAGACGCATCAAAAATTTAACTAAACTCGTCGGAAATATGTTTCATTTGACACTACGTAGACATGTAATTTCAGATGTTATGGTTGAAAATTAATTAATGTTTTTAATGTTCCTGAATCTTAGTAATAAACCTTAGTTACTAACAAGTAAAATCAACTTCTATTGTAAAAATACAGTGCGTCGTATTAAACTAAACTCATCGGAAATATGTTTTTTAAAGTTTTATTTGAATTTAAAACTATAAAAACATTGAATTTCACATAACAAATTTGTTATTTAATGTTTCTTACATTTTAGTAATAAAAATGAGCTACTAACAGCTAAAATGAACTCCATTTTCAAAACTCTAATTAGTTACAATTAACTAAAGCCGCCGGAAATATGTTTTTGTAGCATTTTAGCAAAAAAATTACAATAAGAAAAAACTCCAATTTATGAAATTTTCTTACCGAATCTCCCACGCAGCAGAATTAATTCCCGATAATTCTGCTGCTAGGGAGATTATAAGTGAAAATATTTTATCTTTTGTTTTTAAATGAAATGACGTCAACTCACAACAACACAACAACAAAGATTTAGGTAATGATATTATGCCATTACCTGTTTCTCACTAGAAAGTAGATGCTTCCAATTTTTAATAATAGATAACTTTAAAGCGTCTGCGTCTTGTGGTAACTTTCAACGCATTGTCACAGATAAGAATATTACATACCACCGCCAATAACCTGATATCTGTGATACCACCTAAAATTATGAATTAAAATATAATATCTGATATACCACTTATCCAGTTTTTTAGGTCGAAATAGAATAAAAAATATTTTAATCTTAAAATGTTAAAATAACTTGAACTGAAGACCAAATAAACAAGTTTTTACTAATTTTGACGGCTTATTTCATTTCAATCAAGACGAAAAAAAACTACATTTTCTAGTGGTTGGTGACATTACATTTTTTTTTAGTTCTGCCCCAGCCCTGGCTTACCAAATGAATGCAAAAAATGTTCGATAAGCCACTTCAAATTCGTTGTACACAATAAAAATAACTCAAACAATTTAAACGGCAATATTTATCCATACCTTTAAATATTCCTTTAAAAGAGAATAAATTGCGTTAAAGTTTTCTGGTATAATCTAACCCAAAGCTTAAGGTGAGATGATAACAAAAAATTTTAAATCTTTGTAACTTCTGTGTGTATAGTCAACTTTTTCAAAAAACAAAGCATTTCGACAGTTGATGCGCTATTAACAGCTGACACTGGTTTCTCCTTAAAAGTACCCTGTTCAGTAGTGGGCCGTAGCAAGCTCACGCGTCAGGGTTTCAGAGACTAAATTTTCTTTGTGTTTATTATTTAAGTTGAACGGTGAGTAGGATAAAGAAGTTTATTTATGTTAATTAGCTCTCCTATTTCTAATAAAAAATATTTCATTTATCATCATTTGCTATTATAAATATAATATTATTAGTTAATTTATTTTAATTACTGTACAGGTTGCCAAACCTTGCGTTCACTGACAATAATTGATCTAGGTATTTGTATTTAAAAACACATGGTATTTTGGAGGCTTTATACTATGCCACGAACATAAATTATAATATGGCAACGCAGCATTGCACGCGAAACATACGCAGGCCGCTTATTTGGCTCGTAGCTACAATATTTTGGCGGCGAAACTCTTGTAGTATGTCTTACCGATGAATAACGCAATAACTTATTTATCGGATGTTGAATTCGATGTGTCAATGTTCAATTCGGTGCTAATAGAGAAGCTTTAATAAGTAACCTGCTAATTCAAATTAAAATTAACAATAATATTCAAAAACCTGTTAAGGAGTGCAAAAACCTGGGTATACTCATTGATTCTGATCTTCGATTTAGCAGTAAAGTTTTCATTTTAATTAAAAAGTCATTTTACAAATTGCTACTTCTCTATATGCACCGAGATATCTTAAGCACTAGACTAAAGCTAATGTTAACTGACTCGCTTGTTTTATCTAACCTAACCTATTGTGACTTAGTTTATTGGCCCGCTTTATTACGAAAAGGTAAAAACAGTCTACAGAAAATTCAGAACACCTGTTTGATATTTGCTTATAATTTAAGAAAATTTGATCACTCCCCCTGAGCAAGCAAAAACTTTTCGGGGCACCCTTGTCAGTGTGGGTAGGCGAAAAGCCCGAACATTTTTTTTTAACTATATGTCCAAATTTTAACAAATTTGGTCAATAATTTAGAGCAAAATTTTAAAAATCGACTTTGTATTGAGATTTTTCACTACTGTCAGCTTTTTCTCAAACAATGTTCTTATATCCATGATTTCTAAAAATAAAATACTAACATTTTAGTAGGTATGTCCTACTTTAAGGAATAATAAAAAAATATGATTTCATAAAATTATAATAGAGTTGCTAGATGTATAAAACTCAAAGCGCAAATCAAAACCCCGAAGGCGCCCGAAAGCGCGCCTGCAAAAGGAGCACATGGTGCGAATAGGAAGTAGTGAAATATTTGTTGGTTTTAATTCTTAAAATTTTAGTATTTTTTTTTATAATGCATAACAATACGCATAAGATTAACCTAAAAACATCTGTAATAAAAATTAAAGGGCTAATTTTCTTTAAAAAACTCCCACATTGCCATTAAGCGCTCAATCTGGCAGCCCTGTAAACAGTGAGTCTTTGAAAAAGTCGGCGGTCACGGCCATCGCAATATACCTATATAGATATTATATATTATGTGTTTTGTATTTCATATTTTTTTTGTACAACAAATTCAAATTTTATGAAATTTTTATTTAGAACGAATTCTCTGGAAGGTAAAATCACAAAAATTAACCCCTCCTAAATGCACCGGGTTGTTTTTGTAATTTTGTATTGTATTTTTTATTTTTCCCACTTGAAAACAAAGCATCATGATTCAAAAAAAGGCGTGGCACCCAAAAAATTTTCGCCTGCGGCGCTATTTTTTTTGGCGCCTTCGGCGCTACTCTCTTTTGCTCCAACCTGGGCAAAATCCTAGATACACGTCTGTTTGGGTAGCTATATATTCTGAGGTATTAGCTTCTCTTAACTGCAGGTCTTGTTTGATGATAAGAGGGAGTGCCGATTTTAAAAGAGTATAGTCGCTCGGTTTACCGGTTAATATAGGAAAACTGGTTAATCCTCAAAAACCATTTCTTCGCCCACTTCGTCCTATTATTTTTTGTTAATATGGCTAATGCCGCCGCCACTGCACATACATATAGTGTCGTCATAAATACGTAGTTTTTTGTTGAACTAGTCAACAAAACTGCAGTCTGGTGTTCGCCATGTTCTTGCAGCTAAAATATATTATAATTTAATTATATTAAGAAGTTAAAAATGTTTTTGTTTTAAGAGTAATTCAACTAAATACACCATACATACCATTAGTATTTTCGAGGTACTTTTATTACTGAACTAAAAATGTATATTATCAAATTGTAAAAAGTTTAAAAACTGTAAACTGATTAAAAGTGGTTTGTTTCATTCTAATCAACAGAACTTTAAAATGAATACCACCAGGCAAACTAAGTAAATATGTTTTTAAAATGTTCTCGAGCTAGAAAACTTTAATACTTTAGTAAAGTTTGAAAGTTGGAAAACAGAAAAACTTTTACACGACCAGATATTTGCTTTATCTTTTAAAGAAACATTTTATATTTTACAATTAAACGTTAATAGTACCGTGCGAGCAAAAATTATTTGTATCAAAGAGGACTTGAATTAAAAAACGTAGGGCTTGGTTTAAATCACAATGATATGGGGACGATATATCTAACCAAATCTAGGTTAAAATTATGTTAAATTCATATTATGACATGATATGCCAAACTAATGAGTAATAAAATAAGTAGACAAATACAAAATTATAATACTTGCACTTTATAAGAAAAAAAAAATTAGCTGCTTCTTAAGAATAGCCCTGCATGTTCCTTAAGATCTTCCCACTTCTTGGAACAGGCGTCGTATACAATTTGTTGGCGCATTTTACATTATTTCACGAACGTTTGCAACAAGTTCTTCCAGCGGCGCACCCAGGATTTTATGTTAGGGGGGGCCCGCCAACCAGTGCTGGAAGCAAATTTTTTAATAAACTTTTAAGTTACGCATTTTTCCAGAACTTTGGAGCTTTTTTAACAGGTACTCTTGCAGGGAAGATCGCAATAGCCTAGTCATGGCAGTCGTTAAACGGTTTCTTAGGGGGGGGGGGGCATTGGCGGCTTGTGACTTGTTAACTTGGGGGTGTACTAAAAAAGTAAATATTTTAAAAATTTATGATTACCTTCTTATTCCATTGAAAATGAAATAAGATAAAAAATAGAAAGGCTAATTTATTTTTCATTAGTGGGTACATTGTTTAAAAGTAAAGTTCATTCATCTGTTTTTATTTACAGCAAACTTATCAATAACAATAAAGTCCCTAGATTTACACTTTGTGGTATGTATCAAGTTAATTTCGAGAGTTTAGGTCTTCCCTTAATTTTAATTTCAATTTTTTGCTCAATACTTAATGAGCTAAAATTGTTTCTCAAACATTCATAGTCGTTTTGGCATTAAAACTGTTTATTTTTATTAAAATAGGTCTTTACTACTCCAAAATAATAACAAAAATATAAAGGAAAACTCGAAATAATAAATTTATAAATTCAATCAAACCATATTAAACCTCAATAAGTCAACTTTTGTCAATAAGTCAACTTCCAGGGGGAGGGGGGGCAAATGCCCCACCTGGCCCCCCTCAAACGAGGTCCGTGAGGTAAATATAAGAAAATTGACTTTTTAAAATACTAAACTTATCCACTTTCATAATTTTTATTTCATTGGGGGTTTTGGGGGGGGCCAAGGCCCCCTTGGCCCCCCCCCCTGGGTGCGCCACTGAGTTCTTCTGTTCTTACAGATGGTATTCCTGCTCCTTTTTTGTGTTGTATAGAACCTATTTCCCTAAACACAGCCACGGTTCTTTTTAGGCAATGATAAAAATCCCCAGCAATAAAACAAACGTTAGGAAAATGTTTGTGAAAATCGTCCATGCACAAACCCGGGTTGTATTGCCACTCACCATTTACTCTAACCGAGTTCCTCTCGGGCCCTCTTCTTTGCTTTTTGGATGCAGAGTTCTACTTCATTCTTAGCAACATCAGGAACACAGGTGTGCTGCTTGCTTTGAATTACACTTGCTGGCGCGTTATCTGTGATGATGGCTCCGGGGCAGGTTCGGTTGGCACATATCCATCTAATGGTGTTGTTTTTATTCGTTGATTTTAAATTAAATCTATAGCCGGAATAAAGAATAACTTGCTTTCCTCGCTTTGACGTCACAACTTGAAGGTCCATATTGCATAAGTCGCAGTACGTTAAAGAATATTTTTTTGAATATGCTCAGAACAATTTATAGTAAATTTTACCTACCTACCTTTGCATTATAATCCGTAATCCACAAAAATATTTATATTGTTATATTTGTATTGTAATACCAACCATAAATTAATTAAGATTTACAGCACTGGTGATGATCCTAGGTAATAAAATGCCATTAATACATTAGCGCACGAAACAGGAAAAGGTTAGCAATTGTCGTAGCTCAACGCCCGAAACAGGCCATTTTCAGGTATAATTTTTGGAGCGCACGAAACGGGACGCCCGAAAGAGGAAAATACCGAATAACTGATTGATTGTTAATTCAGGTAGTTACTGATACCCAACAGGTATTAAGCTCTACAGCTAAGCATTACGTCCTTAGATGCAAGGCCCTCTTTGATGCAAATGATTTTTGCTCGCACGGTATAAAGACCTGTAAATACCATGCATACAAATCCAGAGTGTTTGGTTTGTTTTTGTTTAAAACATAAATGTATGCAAAATCCGCTGTGGCTGTGTACACGTAGAGTAGAATTGAAGAAAAGAGTCGAGTTTGTATTACGTGTAAAAACTTTTATTTTATCAAAATCTTAGCAGAGCGCTTTCGGCTTTCGCCATCTTCAGTGCTATTCGTCAATATACAATGATATCCTCAAGGTGGAATGGCATTACGTCCACACAATGTTTTGAAATGATACTTGTTCGTTACTTTTACCACTGTCAGCACGTTTTTTAAATCAAAGATGTTTTATGTTTTGTTTCGTGTTGTCCTTTTACAATTTTAATATCATTTTCAAAACATTATGTGGACGTAATGCCATTCCACCTTGAGGATATCATTGTATATTGACGAATAGCACTGAAGATGGCGAAAGCCGAAAGCGCTCTGCTGAGATTTTGATAAAATAAAAGTTTTTACACGAGTTAACTAATGAGACCGTCGTAGACCGTTTTTAAAAATACATTTATTTTGTTAAAATACAAAAAATATTGGTCGATTAAAGTTTTACAATAAAATATGTTAACTTAATACGGGCTTCTAACTGACTGGTGTCTTCTTCCTTGGCGGCACTCTATAATATCAGCGGAGATGCATGGTCAGCAGAATCTAGGGCTAGACGGTGATATAACTCCTCCCTCCTTAGACTGAACTACAGCCGGATCGGTGGTAGTTCTATGCGGGGGCTGCTGCTTTCTGTGAGGGTATTTTTCTTGCGTAAACACCCTTTTTGTATAAGATATCCATATAGCATATAACAACCAATGCTAATTATAAGAACATACACCAATATAGTCCACAAACTGGGTATTTTTGAAACTTCGTCAAAAAATAGGTGTGGTTCATTTTCTTCAATTTTGTTTTGGAGTTCATGCAATTCATCTAACTTTATTTCTCGTAGATGGAAGCTTAAATTTAGAACAGGAAGTTGCGGCGGTGCATCGTCGAAATCCGGGAAGATTATGGGCTGCTGTTTAGAATCGATTATTCTTTGATTATTGGTAATCGATATTTCATTGATTTTCAAGTGGCATCCAATCGGTATGGTGATCAAGTAGCTACCAACCAGTTTACGGCTTTCTTCTTGTGACAGGCATTTTATTTGGACTATTTCTTCCTTTGGGAGAACCAATATCCAATTATTTGATTGGTCCAGTTGATTGATGACAGCTTGAGTTATTGTGACGTCGATCTGTTGGCAGGTGAAGGTGTTTTTTGTGGATTGTAATAGTTGTATTTCGCAAGGGCTTCGTACATCGATTTCTTTCAGGTCTTCCTTCTCGCAAATAAAGAAATTCTGTTCCATCTCTTTGCAGGGGGTTCCCCGATATGTATAGTGTAATTGATTTTTAATTAAGTATTTGTCGCGAGGTATGACGACCTTAAACAGACTCTGGTGTATAATTGGTACTGAATATAAGTGATAATATTCAAAAATATGAGAATTGGTAATTGGTACCCTAAGTAAATATGTTATTTTATTATTTAAAATAAAACAGTCAACGTCAATTAATTTTTCAAAAAGAAAAATACTTTCTAAATTTATTGGTAGGGGCAATTGATCGATACCCACTAAGTTTTCTAAAATTTTAAGTTCTTTTAGGAGCTCATTCAAAGTTATTATACTTGGATGCATAATTTTTAGTCTGGAAAAAGTGAAAGAGTTCTCAATATCTTGCAATATTGAGTTAATAATTTCGTAAAGATTAATAATTTGGTTCAAGATATCTTTAATGAAATGCATATTTTCCCTATAGGTAGTATTTTGGACTATTACGCTTATTTGATTTATTCTGCCCTCGATTAATTTTTCGTTTTGGCCAATTTGTTGTATTGTAGAATTAAATTTATTGATGACGCTTGCAGAAATTGAATTTTGGTTTTTTATATTGTAAGCCAATTTATTTTGATTGTTTTCTAAATTTTTTATAAGTGTTTCGTAACGTTCACCGTCTGACGCGTCTAGGTTTCCTGTTACAGCCTTAAATACTGAGCCTACTATGTTAACTAGTCCTCTTTTAGTTCTTTCAGGATGGGGTAAAATTTCTTTAATTTTATTTTCGACTCTCTCTTGGGTTAATTTTAATATTTTTAAATAGTTAGATGATTCAGCAAAATATTCTTTGTGGGTGAGAAGTGAACTTGTGATGTTTTTTGATCGGATGTGTAACTTGTTAATTTCTATTAAAATCGGATTTAGGTCATAATAGTGTATCAATGTGTGGGTGTATTCGGTAATTTTAGCGTTCCCTAGTTTAAGTGGTAAAATTCCTGGGTTGTCTGTTAGTTGCCTGATTGTAACATTATCTCCGTCTCCGATAACGGTGACAATTAGCCTGAAATAAAATTTTTATTTTAATCGAAGCTGTATGTGTTTCTTAGTGGGCGTTTTAAGTTGTCCATGTGGATTTTAGCATGAGATTGGGTTTTCACTGTTTTTCGAGTTATATTTACGTTTTCGATGTCAGTCGGCTTTGTAAATTTGTCAGAAAGTTTTTGTCTAATATGCTTTTTAACATATACTTTTTGGTTAGGTTGAAATATTTCCGGTTTGTCACGATTTTCGTTAATTTTGGAAATAATTTTTTGTTTATTTTCGGTTAGTTTTTGGTTAACATTTGAATACAATAATTTAGATTTTTCTTTATGTGCGTTAACATACTCATTTAAAATCATTTGGTCTAATTTTATATCAAACGGGTCATTAGCAGAAATGTGACCGTTTATGACGTCAATCGGTTTTAAATTAGTTGCCGAATGAATGGAATGGTTATATGCTAGGATCGCATAGATCATTTTTTGGGTTATCGGTGTTTTCGTAAAGTTTTGGTTATTTAAAAGACGTATATGTTCAGCTAGGGTGGAATGTAGTCGTTCAACTACTCCGTTGGACTGCGGATGATTTGGCGAACAAAAATGCAGTTTAATTTTATGCAAATTTAAAAGTTCTGTTACCACGGTATTTTTGAATTCAGTCCCGTTGTCTAAAATAATTTGTTTCGGTATACTATGGTGAGAAAAGTACAATAGTAGTTTGTCAACAATTTCTGTTGCAGCAGGAGATTGGAGTGCGTAAGCTTGTGCGTATTTCGAAAAACGGTCGATAATTGTTAAAAATTTTGTTTGTTCGAGTGTATAGGTAAGTATTAAGATGTAAAATTTCAAAGGGTTTAGAGGCAGTTTGTGTTATATTCATCTGCATATTTCAGGGTGGCGTTCGTACTTACTTTTTTGGCAAATTTCGCAATTGTTTATGTAAGTCTGGATCGAATCTTTTTGATTTGGCCAGTAATATTTTGGCTTAATTTGTAGTGAGGTTTCGTCAATACCACGATGGTTGGTTTTTGATTCATGATATTTTTGTATTATTTCGGAAATATCGTTTTTATCGGTTACATCTATTAATTTTGATAAGCAACGTTTTAATTTTAAAGAAGGCCATTTAAATGTTTTTCGAATTACTTCGCAAAAAGGTTCATACATTTCCGGTTTTTCAAAATATAAATGATATTGTTTGTCAGGAATTACTAGTTCTTTAACAAAATTTAATACGTCTTCGTCGAAATTGTTTTCTGAAATTTGGATAATAAAGCGGCGTTTTTTCTCAAATAAAATTACAATTTTGGGTTTTGCGGGAGAATGAAGTACCGATGAAATAATTATTTGATTTGATCCATAGTTTACTGGTATGTTACATATAGGGATTCCCACTATAGGGTCTTCGCTTTCGTTTGTATGTACCGTCATGTTGTCGTCAGGTGGTTCTTTTTCAGCTGAATTGTGTGCTGCGGTGTCATCAACCTCTGTTGGTTCGTTATCACCCACTTGAACAGCGGTGGACATTTGATCTATGTTGTCGTTTTCTGTAGATGTTTCTCCCTGTAGTTCCCTATTAAAATTTTCAATATAACTTTTAAGGCTAAAATTGTCTTCTGTCTCTTTCGTATGTAATTCGATACGAGATAAAGCATCTGCGTTAGTGTTAAGCTTACCTTTTTTATATATTATAGTATAATCATATTCGTCAAGTTTTATACGCCATCTTAATAATTTTGAGCTAGGATCTTTTAGTGAAAACAACCATTGTAGTGGTTTATGGTCGGTAACAAGGTTTATTTTTCTTCCGTATATATATGGGCGGAAGTACTTAGTAGCCCAGACTATTGCCAAGAGCTCTCGCTCTATGGTCGAATAATTTCTTTCAGAGTCGTTTAGCGTTCTGGAGGCGTACGCCACTGGCAGGTCTTGGCCAATCAGTCCCTGTGATAGTACTGCTCCCAAACTTACATTACTTGCATCTGTTGTTAAGTTAAATGGCTTGGAAAAGTCCGGATACTGCAGTATTGGCTCATTTATTAGTAAGTTTTTGCAGGTTTCAAAACATGATACGAATTCTTGGTTATGTTCTATAGTTGCACCCTTTTTTAAACATTTTGTAAGGGGTTTAGTTAGTTTTGCAAAGTCCTTAATAAACCGCCTATAGTATCCTAATAATCCTAGAAATCCTTTAATTTGTTTGGTTGTTTTCGGAATGGGGAAATCTTTTATTGCCTTAATTTTGTCAAGATTTGGCTTCACGCCATCGGCTGTCACTACATGGCCTAAGTATGCGACTTCCTTTTTTAAGAATTCTGACTTATCCAGCTGGATTTTGAAGTTAGATTCGCGTAGACGTTGAAAAACGCTTCTTAGCCTTTCTAGGTGTTCTTGTAATGATGTTGAATATACAATTATGTCATCTAGGTACACTAGGCATTTTTCATTCTGGATTCCGCGCAGGATATTGTCCATGGTTCGCTGGAAAGATGCTGGAGCCCCTTTCAAACCGAAAGGCATTCTCAGGAATTCAAAATGGCCGTTTTCAGTGCTAAATGCCGTTTTCTCAATATCAGCCTCGTGCATTTGGATCTGATGGAACCCACTTGCCAGATCCAGTGTTGTAAAGTACTGGCACTTTCCCAATTTATCCAACAGGTCTGTTATATTTGGGAGGGGGTACCTGTCATCCAGGGTTTTAGAATTTAAACCCCTAAAATCGATCACAACCCTCCATTTTTTCACCCCCGAAGCGTCGGCTTTCTTTGGAACCACCCAAATTGGAGAGCTCCACGGTGAGCTACTTGGTTGGATAATTTTTTGGTCTAGCATTTTGTTTATTTGTTTCTCTACTTCTTGTTTATGCACATAAGGGTAACGATAAGATTTTGAATAAACAGGTATTTCGTCAGTGGTTTTTATTCTGTGCTTAATTTTGCTAGTAAAGGTCAAGGGTTCGTTTTCATTATAAAAAATGTCCGAATATTCTTTAATTAAACTTAAAATTTTGTATTTTTCTTCTTCGTTAAGATGGTCAGTCCGAAATTTGGAAAAATCTAATTTTGTTCCTTTTGGACACTCGTCAAAATTATTTAAGTTTATTTCTTGCATTTCCTTGTTATTAAATCTTTCTACGGCAATGGGTTCTGAAAAATCTATTGTTACAGAATCGCAAGAATTATTCAGTATAGTCGTCAAGGCATATCCATTTCTAGCAACTGATAAGCATTCCGGTATCTCACAATTATGTATTTTTTGATGCGGTATAACTACATCACCATTTTTTATCGACGTTTTAATTTTCACAACTTGTTCAACACGTGGGGCAATGGTTATACAGTTGAGATTAGTTTGTGTTTTATGAAATTGTAACTTTATATGTGCATGCGGAGTTACTAAAAATCCTTTATTAAAGTCGAGATTAGCTTGCAAAATTTTAAGATTGTCAAGTCCGAGTAAACCATCAAATACGTTATGAAATTTAAATAAATAAAATTTTAAATTTTTATTTTTTGGCAATTTAAATATTTTGGATGCTGGTATCAGCGCACTAAACTGGTGGGCTGACTTCTGAAAAACAGTCGAAACTATAAAAGGATCATTCGTTATTTGATTAGGATATAAATTTTTTGCAATATTTGGATCAATAAATGATCTAGTAGAACCCGAATCAATCAATATTTTTAAATTGGTTTCAGGAAATACAATATATGATAGTTCACTGTAATTGGACATATTTAGGGATATTACTTGAGGTTCTAAGTTAGTTTGTTGTCTTGAGTGGTTTCGTGAAAATTTTCATTGTCATTGTTCGAACCTTCGCAGGAATAATTTTGTTGTCCTAGGTCGTCGTTACATTGTGACGTATTAGGCTGTGCGTTGGGTTCATAATAATCGTTTGAGTAAGGTTGGTCATGGTAATATGGGTCATATTCATAGTATTGGTTTTCGTCATACGCGATTTGTTCGTTTTGATTTATTCTTTGCGTTTCGGCATTATAAACTTCCTCAAAAACTAATTTTGGTGGGTTATATTGCGGTGTACCCGCGAAAGGTTTGAATTTAGAAGTTTCCACGCCCGACATAGGTGTAGGTGGTGGCATTAACTGTTTTTGCTGGTAATTGTTATTATTTGGTCTAAAAACATTATTAAAATTTCTATTGCCCGGTCTGCCAAAAACTTGAGAATTGGTGAAAAATCTCTGTGGAGGTCTATTAAAGTTTGGTCTAATATTCATAGGCTGTGATGGAAAGCTAGGTCTAAATAAGTTATGAGGAGTAGAGGTATTAAACGAATAATTCGGTCTTGCCATAAAATTTGGTTGCATTGCATTTGCATGGTTATTAAAATTTGTTTGTGTGGGCCTAAAGTTATTATTTTTTTGAACAATAGCACTACTGACACTACTAGGCTTTGTTTGATGTTGAAAATAATTTACATTATCTTCCTCGCTAATAAATTGAAGCGCTTTCATCAAACTGTCAGGGCGCATGCACCGAATTGTGGTTCCTAGCGGTTCTTTTAATCCGGATAAAAATGTTTTTAGGGCAAGATCGTTATATAGTTTCCTTTTTAATTGTTTTGCCGAAGCTTCTGTTTCGTGCGCATCAATATAAGAACAAAGTAAATTTAGAATATGAAGTATCCTATCATAAAATTGGCTTGGTTTTTCATTAGGCAGTTGCCTTAACATTACCAAATCTCTATTTAAGCAAGTTTTATCCCTCTGATCGGCAAAATTACGTCTTAGGGTAGTTTTTAACTCATCCCAAGTACTGACATTCTGAATGTTTACAACAAGTTTAGCTTGGCCAGTAAGTTTGCCCACAAGAGAATTTATTAGGTATATATTTTGAAACGACAAAAGATTATTGGCGTCAAAAAATGAATCGATTAATGATTGACAGGTAGATATGTAGCGATTTAAATCGTTCGGGTTCCCATCAAATGGGGGTACGCAGTTTAAATATTCTGGTTTAAATTGCGCCATATCTAAATCAAATAAAGTACTAGTAGGTTGATTTACTGAGCTTCCTAAAATTCCTGAAATTTGTTCTGAAACCTTTGAAATTTTTTCTGAAATTTCTTTATTAAAATTATCACTTAAAGCTAATGTTTCTAAGGTTTGGTTAGAAACAGAGTCAGTTGAAGGCGTTTCTAAACTTAAATTCAATAATTCGTCACAAATATTATCGATCGACATCAATATTATCAATTACACTTACAAAACTAGCAGGAACGGTCCTCGTCTGGTCATTCTATAAGGTCAAGCTCTGGTTCGGCGATTGAAGTCCTCTCCAAATCCTTGGTCCTTGCAAAGATAGGCGATTGTGGTCCTATCTTTCGATGATCGATTGAGTGATGGTAATCCACAGTTCTGCGATAGATTGGGAATTTTTCGATGTCCAGAAAAATCCACTCTGTTTCAACACCTTCACCAACGTCACAACACAAAAAAGGTTCTTTTCGGTCAATTCGATGATACGAAAAAAATCGATACGTTCGATACGTATTGACTCCCGAAAATCCGTCACGACTGCGCCAGTTAACTAATGAGACCGTCGTAGACCGTTTTTAAAAATACATTTATTTTGTTAAAATTCAAATATTGGTCGATTAAAGTTTTACAATAAAATATGTTAACTTAATACGGGCTTCTAACTGACTGGTGTCTTCTTCCTTGGCGGCACTCTATAATATCAGCGGAGATGCATGGTCAGCAGAATCTAGGGCTAGACGGTGATATAACTCACGTAATACAAACTCGACTCTTTTCTTCAATAAATGTATGCGGCAATTGCAGATAGTACATTATTTTTTTTATTTCTATTGTTTTTTCTATTTGTTTTTGTAGAATAGAACTATAACCATTCATACCCAGAATGACTGCCTCTCCCAATGCCTACTGTTAAATGGAAAACTGAAAAATCGAAATGCGAAAAAACGCGCCTCATTACGTCGTAATTGTTCATGCCTGTTCATTTGCTGTTGTTGCGCATTATTCGAGTTTGTTCCAGTTGAGTGGAAATGGCGCGTTTCACAACGAAGCATTTTTATTGTATATCGTCTGTAAAAAAAGGTGGTTTGAAGTTACAGTAGCTAAACATTCTCTCCCGGACAACAACCAAAATTCACAAAGTCACTGTCTCACATAAATATTGTTAGCTATAACGATTTTAAAATTATAATTGGCTAAAAATTAATATATTCTATAACGGCATAAAAGATTTGCAAATTATATACAGTGTGACCAGTAAAGTCCGCATCATATGGGATTTTTTTTTTAATAGCTTTATTCGAAATTTAACTTTGGTATCAAGTTCTGCTTTGATCAAGATGAAAACTAAGCAAAAAAATAGTAGTCACGTGATTCGCATTATCTGTCAAATTTTAATTATTTCCAAAAAATAATTCAAAAGTGGGGTTATTTCTGATAAGATCGAAAAAATTTATAAGAAAAAGTTTTTTTCAAATGCAGTTTCTAGACCACATGCAAAATTTCAGCTGCATAAGATAATTTTGATTTTTTACCCACCACTAAAATTTATTTTCCAATTAATGAACACTTTACTGATGACACTGTGTTCTTTTTGGTCTTAATTACTTTCAGACACAAACTACGTTTTCAAAAAATCTTATTTTATAAAGTTACCTTATACAGGGTAAAAAACAAATAAACTTTGCATCACATGCGACCAAATTTTAATAGCCAAATTTTGATTTTGTAGAAAAACACACATTTAATATGTCGCAACTTTAAAGAAAATGTATCTGAAATAAAGCATTGTCAAAACTAAGACGTTTTATGTAGGTTGCGTTGAGTCTTATTTTGCAAAAGTGGTGCAATTTACAAAATATGGGAAAAAAATCAAAATTATCTTCTGCAGCTGAAATTTTGCATGTGAGCTAGAAACTGCATTTAAAAAAACTTTTTCTAATAACTTTTTTCGATACTTTCAGAAATAACCCTACTTTTGAATTATTTTTTGGAAAAAATTTAAATTTGACAGATAATGCGAATCACGTGTCAAATTTCGAATAAAGTTATTAATAAAAAAAATCCCATATGATGTGGACTTTACTGGTCACACTGTAGATACTTCATATCGTTCTTCTTTATATCGTTTAATCTCCATTCCAACAAAACCTTTTACCTCGCTTGTAGTTATTTCAAAATTGATTTTGATGTCAAAATTTCCTCGACAGTAATAGAAGACTTTTGTAAAATCAATTCGTCGTAGACATATCGTGCCAAATATATTTTATCACCACTGATATTTCCAACAAATATACAGTGATCGACATTTATCTGGGTGATTTCAAAGGAATTAAAAAAAAATCCGAAATCTAGTGTTCCAATATCGAGGCGATTGTTTCAGTCTATACTTAGTTTTCTTCTTCCTCTTCAAAACCCCTCGATCGGCTGTATTCTAAAAATTATTTGATCCAATTTTCCATACAAAAATGCATGTTTAAATCAAATTGAGCTATCTCCAATTTTTTTTAGCAGCTAACGCAAGAAGCACTACAACTTATTGATACATAACAACAGGAGCAAACATTTCGTGGTAATCAATTCCATTTTTTTTGTGTAAAACCTCTTGCGACGAGTCTGCCTTTGTAGTTTTCTCTTTTATTAATGTCGTTTTTAATTCTATAGATCCATTTAATAGTTATTTATTGTACAAGACGATAAAATTGTACTTTATCTTTGAGAGCGTTTTTTAGCGTCGAGGCGTCAGTCGAGACGCTAATTCCGCTCGAGAAGATAATGCGATTTTCTCGTCGTTTGCAATACAACATTTTTTTCTATAGCAAGACTTCAAATTCAGGTGAAAAATAAAATTTCAAGGAAAATTGTAATTTTTGGCACAAAAATCGCAACAGTGTTGCTCCGTTACTAGGGATATATGAATTACTCTGTCAACAAATGTCAAACAAATTTTACATTCTGGTTTTTGTTGAGTGTTCAGTATTTTTGCGTTTTGTGTACGAAGTGAATACGAAATGTACGGAAAAGAATTAATACAAGAAGAAGAAAGATAGATGTTTCTAATAATGTTAATTGTAAAATTACAGTTGTTGTTGATCTTTCAAATTAATGTGTTTGAATTTGTAAATTTAAATAAATAAAAAAACTTAAAACATTTTATCCACCCTTGCTGTTAATGTGTTAAAGTGATACTTTATCTATACTCAAAAGAGTTGCTATAGTCAGATCTGGTCTTAACGTGCGGGTCCAAAGGTCACTGATCATATGCGTCAAATCAGGCAACACAGGGGCTATCAAAATGTTGTGAGATTATTTACAAATATACCGAAGGAAGGAAAAATAGTTTCATTATTTTAGCTATCGCGAAGATAGCCACATATACCTAATATTATTAGTTTTGTAAAAACTATGTACAGGGGAGTTGAAAAAGTTACAAAAAAATTATATAATCGTTAATTATATACCTACTGTACCCTTTAAGTAAAAACGACAATAATAAACAGTGCAATTTATTTTAACAATTTTACTACTAAAACCTAAAAATACAATGGCATTTAGTCTGATAAACTATTTCGATAATGAAAGAAAAAGTGGAAATTCGCAAACCAATATGCAGGAAACCGTAATAAAAACACTGGGAATTAGTTTAAGGACTATGCAGAATAATGTGCATGAAAAAAAAGCATAACATAATACCCAAGAATACTAAAAAATGTAAACGAAAAACACCGTTTATAATTATAGCCTAAAAACTCTCATCGTCACTTATAAAATCTGAAAAGTCCTCGTCGTCTGAGTCGTCTTCGAATGGAGCAATTATCATTGGCGCTACTTCGACATCTAGTACTTGTTCTCGATCCCACCAATCCCTTATTAATATTTCTGTATGTTCCACCGATTTCTTCCAGTACTCTTTTGTAATATGATCTAACGAATCTTGCCAAACTATTTGTACTTGGTCGGATTTAAGACCATCACCTACATGTTTTTCACAATAAGACTTTGCACCATCCCATATTAATTCTATTGCGTTAAACTGGCAATGATATGGCGGCAGTCGTAGAACCTCATGACCATATTCACGCAGTATTTCATCTACCGCGTATATTTTCGGTTTTTTTAAGAGACTTTGCTATTGCTAGGAGTTCCGATTTAAGCATATTTGGTAAAGGATTTTGGTTGTGTTTTTCCAGCCACTCATAAACATCACTTTTCCTCCAAGATGAAGTAGGCTGTTTATTTAAAATTCTTGAATGATATGATGCATTATCTAATACAATTAAAGACGGAGCATCCAAATTTGGTATCAATTGAACTTTTAACCATTTTTCAAACATTTCGCAATTCATATTATCATGATAGTCAGCACTTTTTGATGTTGAAGAAAAAAATTAAACTCGCACCTGCAACATATCCTGTTG
Source organism: Polydrusus pterygomalis (assembly GCA_963969555.1). Taxonomy (NCBI): domain Eukaryota; kingdom Metazoa; phylum Arthropoda; class Insecta; order Coleoptera; family Curculionidae; genus Polydrusus; species Polydrusus pterygomalis. Next base: position 154,573,798 of record OZ018376.1, on the reverse strand, counting down.
CAGAACCGGCATGCAAAATAATAAAACGTTTTCCCGTACCGCACCCCTTTTTCCTTTTAACACTTTTTACAGACTCATCTTGCCAAGATTTTGAACCACTTCCATTCGAAAATATCCACGTTTCGTCAAAAAATACCACTTTTCTAAATTTCGATTTGTAATTGTCCGTATATTTTTTTAAAAACTGAACACGCTGACTCACTATCTGTGACTGCTCACATAAAAATCTTCGGTAACAGTCTTTTTTATAGTGAAAACCTAAATTTTTAATTAATTTTGATAACGCTTCAAGTCCAATTTCCAAAACACCCCGAATTTTTAATGTTTTTTGTAAAACTGGAAGAGTTACATTGGTTTTTGAGTTGTATAAATCCTAAATCACATTTCGAACTCCCATTTTAATATTTTCGCTTAAATCCTCAGTTTTGGCTTTCTTCGTTTACACTTTTTAGTATTCTTGGGTATTATGTTATGTTTTGTTTCATGCACAATTTTCTGCACAGTCCTTAAACTAATTCCCAGTGCTTTGGCTACTGTTTCCTGAATATTGGTTGCCGAATTTCCACTTTTTCTTTCATTTTCGAAATAGTTTATCAGATTAAGTACCATTTTATTTGATTGGGGATGCAAAAACCCAGAAAATTGTTTCATTTTGTCACAAAACTGGCATATTTAAAATAAAACGTAGCTGGTGCTATTATAGGCTTTTTTAGAATCGCTGGAAAGTAAATACATATCCTATTTTTTTCATGTCAAAATGGAATAAGTCTGTCTTACGTATTTTATTTAGAGGGTAAAATTAAACGCAAGTAAAGAAAACAAAAACTGAGAGTATGTCTTTCTTGAATCGTATGACCCGCATGATAAGACCAGATCGGACTATATAATAACATTTTAACATCAGCTATAGAAAAAGTCTATTAAATTGCAGTTTTCTGAAGATTCTTGTACAACATAATATGTCTCATTTTTCTTATAGAATGTAACTTCATCTTCCGTATTTATCCACTGATCAGAATCGTCAAAGTTTATGACTTCTTCATATGTAAGTAAAAAACGTATGTTTGCTGACATCGCAAGGTACTGGTTTGGAGGTTGCATTTCGTTTCGGTTTCTTTTACATTACTATGTCCGCAAGAAAGTCCGCATCAAATGGGATTTTTTTTATTATTAGGTATAGGTAAAAATTGAAAACGCAGTTAGTTTTTGCTTACCTAAAAACCAAAAATGACGTATACTGAAGCAGCTGCACGACTTGCGTTACCTGTCAAATTTGACATTTTAAATAAAATAGGTTCAAAAATGCCATTATTTATCAAAATATCGAAAAACTTTATTCGAGAAAGTTGTTTATTTAGGCATTTTTAGCCTCTGTTCAAAATTTTGACAGTCTAATAGGATTTTTATTTTTTGCCAGGTTCTTAAAAATTTTGATCAACCCTCGTAGATTAACTTTTATACATCGATGTAAAACCATTTGCCTTTGCTTCATTTTGTAATCTTAATGCAATTTTGTGTAAAATTTTTGTTTCCAATTATTTATTTTGCTTCAAAAACTGAAATTGTTATTGATCAGTATGTAATGTTTGATGCAAAGTTTATCTAATTACATCAGTTTTGCTAAAACCGACGTTTCTCCTTTTTTTTAAGTTAGTAAACAGATGTACAGGAAGAAAATATTAGGAAGCTTTCGTTGAAATTTTACTTAATTAATATTGGATCAAAAAGAATAAATATTAATCGCTCGAAATATTTTATTCAACAAAAATATAGTTTAATATAATTAATTTAATTTAAAACGTTGACACAGGATTAGTCTCTTTTTAGCTTTGGTAATCTCCAAATATTTGTGTGACAGTGACTTTTGGTTTAGAGAAAATGGACAACTTCTTCGATGTCTGTCTCATAATAACCTTTTTACCAATTTATTTCTATTAAAAATATAAGGCAGATATAATTGAACTTTGAAAATCCCACATAATCTTCTAACAATTTACTATTCCCGACGTCCGTCCCAGTAAATCCCTACTGGCCCTTCGCCTATTTTAAAATCGACTTGAATTGTGGCTTTGTGCTTGCAAATAGATCATAAAATTATGTCAGGCAAGATAAGTGCATGGGCCGGAAATAAGATGAAGTATGCAGAAATTGGTGTTGGAGTCCAGAAAATCCATGATGGATATTTAAAGCGTATAATCAGTTAAAGTTCAATAAAAAGTGAATGTATGGGCAGGTATTATTAATAACCGAATTCTGATGCCATTCTTTTTTGAAGGAAACCTCACAGCTAAACGATACCTGGATTTCTTAACCTTCGAGTTGATATCTGCTCTAGCTATAATTTTTCCCAACGAAGTAGATCCAGATATATCTACCTAATGAAACAATTTGGTTTCAGCAAGATAGTACTCCCCCGCATTTTGGTGTCAATGTGAGAAGATATTTAAATTAATTGATTCAGCCGATACTAGGTGGAAATCCATAATTATAGTATTATGGGATACAGTACAACAAAGTTGAACTTGTAAATTTCCACTATATTAACTAAAAAATTTAATTTAAATCATTGTCATCTGACGAAGCTACAGTGTTAGCGAAACATGTAATTTTTCTAGTTAATATAGTGGAAATTTACAAGTTCAACTTTGTTTTACTGTATCCCATAATACTAGAAGATATTTAGATGAGATATTTCCAGGTCGCTGGATTGGACGACGTGGTATAATTGAATGGCCACCGAGGTCCCCAGACTTAACGCCTCTAGACTATTTTCTTTGGGGATATTTAAAAGAAAAAGTTTACCAAAATGGGCCAAAAAATATTGAAGATTTGAAATACAAAATTAGATTGGAAACCCATAACATACCGGCTGAAGCCATTCGGAATTCCGTCGACGGATTTTACTATCGTCTGGGAGTATGCCAAGTAGAGGGTGGAGGATATTTTCAACATTTGGCACGTTAAACCTCCTTTTTGTTGTATTTTGTTTTGCTTTGCTACATTTTTATTTTTTTTTACAAAATAAATAAGAAATAAACCATAACTATTGTTAAGTCACAAAATGTCCATTTAAAAAAAAGATCGATGTCGTCATATCTTTGACAAATGTCTATAGACAAACAAACGAATAACGTCAAAATGTGAGCATATATAAAACTAAATTGACGTGTCCGAGCGTTTCTCCCAAAAGTTACATGTAAAGGCTATATTAATTTTATTTCGGACCTCTTTCTGGGCAACCCTCTCGTTATTTTCATGAACAAAACTAGGAGATAAATGACATTTTTATTGAAAGAGAAAGAAATATTATGAGAATGTATGGGTACCCATTAAAGGTTCTATCGGGTTGTATGTAAGGTTCCCGCTGCTGTATTTTAAAGCGAATTTATAACAATTGAATGGTACAAGCGATGCTGCGGGTACTTGAGACTTTAATTATAAATTATCGTATTCAACTGTAAATTGTTATCGTTAGATGTCACTGTTTTCAGAGGTCTCATATCGATTCCTGCAGATGTAAGTCACTACGCTATAGCTCGACGCCGAATTTGAATTAAAGATAAAAAATATCTTCTTGATCGTTGGTCATGAATGGGATTCTTTCTCTTAATAACCCCCTTTTCAGTTTGACATTGCAGTTGATTCCCAGAGTATCCAACAATTAAAAAAATTCTTGAAATTCTTAATATAGGCAGAAAATAATAGTGAACGATAAACAAGTATTATTTTGAAAAAAGTGTGGGGTGCTCGATATACAAAAAATATAGCACAAAGCGCCCCACGCTTTTTTCACAATAATACTAATGTTTATCGTTCATTATTATTTTCTGCCTATATTAAGAATTTCAAGAATTATTTTAAACTATATTTATTTTCCGCTTTTCAGTTTTATTAATTATTATTAAGGTGTGTTTTTTAGTTTTTTTAAACTATATTTATTTTTCATTTTTTGATTCGAGGTATTGTTAAGAAAAAAAAATTTTTTTAGTAGAGATAGTCATAGAGAGGTCCGAAGTAGAGATGGAATACTGTCACTTATTTAACAATGACTTTTTGAAATGGCTAGATTTAAAGCAGTGAATCTTTTTTTTTTTAAATGGCTAGATTCAAAGCATTGGATCCACAAACCCGAACAAACCCGCTCGGCCAACGGACCAACTGATGGCGAAAGAATGTGCCAACACTATTAAACCGAGTGCGCGAGCCGGAAGTAGGTAGATAGTACGCATGTGCATACGGTGAGCTCTATCTCTCTCACCCTCATACAGAGGATATGTAAGGAAATGATTTAATTCCGGCGATCCTGATCAGGATAATGAGATAAACTTATCAAATTATTGTATTGTCAGCGGTTCTTGATAAGTCTACAAAATTTAAATTAAATCTGACCGTTTAAAGTGGGTCAAAATCGGGTTCAAAGAAGTCGGTTACAAACAAACATACATTAGTATATTACATAACAAGTGTTGAAAGTGGCAATTCTCAAACGAGGAGATATTTAGCACGAGGCGTCAGCCGAGTGCGGAAATTCTCCGAGTGTGAGAAAATCACTTTCACACGAGCAATGTACACAATTTTTCCTACGACCATACAAGATAATCAAAAAGAGTTTGTTTGGTTTTTAATAGTTTGTACACCATTGTGTTAAAAAAAATTGACAAAGTACAAACGCAATAAATGCAAAACAAATTTCAAGGCGGATTCCAACAGAAGCGTCTATATTAAAACAAAATAAAAACAATGCCTACTTACAAATTTTAACTTACCTAGATTTAAATAAAAATAATATCTTTTTCTCCTATTTGCTTACGCACATCATACCTAGTATCTATGTACAGTGAATAAATTTCGTTTCTGATTTTTTAGCTGCTTGCATTCTTTCAATAAAACAATAATATACCTAAATATACATACAAAAACAAAACACAAAACATAACCTCAACATTGTCTTGTTCTTAATGGCTCTGCTCCCTGGGGGCAATTTGCCAGCACATTAGGGGTGATCGTAATGTTGTCTGGTCTGTACCATATCACGACCACTGACTTTTCTTCTTTGCGTACAATGCGGTTTGGACTGCTTAATATGAGTCTCTGGATTTGTGTATTTGACCTTTTCTTAGCTGCTATTTTAAGGGTCAAGGGTTTAGTATTGACAATTACAACATAGGATAGGAGTGACATTTATTAAAAAGAAGGGATTTAGGGGTTAGTAGACAGTACAATCATTTACTGAGTAGAACCTAACTAGACACTTCACTAACTTATTTATTTATTTATTTATTTTTTTTTTATTATAGTTTTATTTTATGATAATTAATGTACCGCATTATTAAACCTCAACATTATTGAAAGATAGAGATGGAGTTAAATATCGATAGCTTGCTAATTATAAAAGTTCTGTCTATATTCGATTTGTTTTGAATATTGCTAAAATAAATTTACTTACATAAAGCACTTTCACTTACACCAATATAATTAAACCTCCGAGATAATGGCAAAATTATAAATCGGTATTTCCTAGGGTATTCTATTTCTGCTCTAGAGCTGCCCCTTTTTTTTTCTGTGGTTCAACTCAGTGGACATAAACCCTTTATTTTTCTGTGAGTATAAAAATTGGCTGGAGGCTGAAAAGCTAGAGGCCATCGCAATCCTCGAACAGAACAGAACAGAACTTTTCTGTGAGTTGACATGTAAACATGAAACATGACAGTTGGTGGGTTGCCTGACATATTATTATTTTCCCTTTTTGATAATATTATTTTTATCATAAATAAGTACTCTTCGGTTCCCAAAAATAACGAAAAATTTGCAGTAATGCCCTAGTGTACTTTACCCCACCCAGCACCCCAATTCACTCCACGTGTCCCGTAAGTTTGTTATGTTTAATAAATAGTTTTGTCGTCGAATTGACACCTGTTTAAATTTAATATCTTAGTGTGCTTGGTATTTCCACACTCGTGTTGAAATATTTTTTTACAACACGCGTGTGATATTTGGCACTTTCTAGCCAAGTTAACCGTGTTGTTATTGTCATTTTCATAGGTGGTCGTAGGAAAGCAAACATACAGGTGAAGCTAATAAAAGCGTGTTAAAAATTGTAGTTGTTATCGCCGATATTGGTGAGAGGATTTCTCCGCAGTACAATTTGTAGAACGTTTGGCTGGTAATGGAAAGGTTGCTAGAAGAACACGCCTGTTTTTTATCTGTCAGTTAAAATTTGTTTTAAACTGAAGCGGTTACGATATGGAGTTATATTTTTACAGATGATTTACCGAAGCTTGTCCGAAAATTTGCAAAAAAAAATATATTTCCCGACGAATTGTGGGAGTTTACAACAGTTATTAAAATATAAATGGAGAAAATATGGATCGATTGGTCTATCAGAAAGGTTTTATTTTTTAAATAAAATTATAAAAAATGTTTTTTGTGCTTTAAAATAAAAATGTTTTACTCGTGTGAAGTCAACACTTTTACCAGTTAGTGTAAAATAACGAATGTTGCACCAGCGTTTTTAAATAGAGAGACAAAAATATAAAATGTACATGCTCAATGCTCATACTACTGTTGTAATTCACCAAATACAACAAACCCAAACAAACAAAACTATTTGGACCATATATTTTTTTCTATTAGTCAGGCCACAAATGAGATTTTTCATGCCAAATGTACAATTGGTAGCTATTTTTAAATCGATACGTTTTTTTTAATTAAAAAATTGTCAATTTAAAACAAGTTTAAAATAACGTTGGTCCACGACCACTGTATATGTATAATATAACATGATAACTATACACGTGTTTCCTTAATACTAATATCCATTATTCACTAGTGAATAATGAGTTCATTTGATTTCAATACGATTTTGTACATACAATAAAAAAACAGAGCATATATTATTGAACGTCAAGTCGCAGCGCTTGTTGCTATGGCAACACCAAGGCATTTTGTTTTTATCTGTTTTGACAATTGGGCCTCGTTTTTTAATTTTAATTTGGAACGTCAAAAGGTTAGTTGTTCTAAATAATTATAATTTAAAGTTTTAAGGTATTTCGCAGTATCTCGTTATAATTATGAATTTAGATTATGCAAATGAGATATGTATACCTCCAGACATACAAGAAGTCACAAAAATTGTAAGTTTAAACTTATTACCAAAAAAATACAAACAACCCCATATTATATGGCTTCATATGAATTATTTGTACAATGGAAGGCTAATAGAAAACGGAATATTTTTTAGAATCCGTTTTGATAATATATTTTAACGAGTTGTACCCAGTAGAAACCATCAATATTATGAGCAAACTACTCTATGCTTAGAAGTACAATTAATAAATAAAACAAATTATGGTATCGATAAAACGCAAGTCTAAAGGTTTTAGGGCTAAAAAGCCAGTATTTTTCTCCAGAGGATATCAATAAATTCATTACAGATGGATCTGATAAAAAAATATCTTGCAACAAAGGTAGGAAATCTAAAAATTGTCCAAAAATATATAAAAGTTATGGCGTTATTATTCATCGAAATACATTTGACATGCACCAAACCTACCAATGGAAAACGATATGAAGAACCAGGACTTTCGCAGCCTAAATATTGTAGAACAGCCAATCAAGCGGCAAGCGGTGCGTCTGCGCAAGTTTCGCGTTCAATGCTGCGTTGCCATATTATAATTTACGTTCGCGGCGTAGTATAAGGCCTCCAAAATGCCATGAGATTTTAAATACAAACCGGTGGATTTCAGTGAGCCTAAGGTTGGGTAAACTATTCTACAGTAATAAAAATGGATAAACTAACAATATTACATTTGAGGAGTAACTTTTCAAAACGCATTATGTCCATCAAATTTTTTTTTCACAAACAACGAAAAACGAATATTTTTTGTTCCCATTAGTTTTAAACTTGCATAGTAAGGTTATTCGATAGATATTGGCCGATATTTCTAATAATCATTCTCATTGGAATCAAAACGATCATAGATTGTAAAAAAAGTCAATAAATCTAAGGCGTTTTGATCCATCGCTGTGTATATAATGCTTTTTGTTGCGGCAGATATTGGACATAATGCTTTATGTTCTAAACATGTTATAAAAAATAAAAAGGTAAGACCCAAATGAGTGTTTTATTTGTTCACTACAAAATAAAACATATTAAACCGACATACAAAAAAATAACTTTTATAGAAAGAGGTTTTTAAAAGAAAATTTTAAATTATGAACTAAATATGCAGGTCAGCGTTGTCTTCCTCTAGGCATTCGCAGGTTTCTTCCTCGTCGTCGTCTCCTGCTCTGTTTGAAATTATTTGTGGCGCAACATTTAAGATCAAAGAAAGTTAAAGATGATAACGGAATGCTATCTTCCCAGTCGACCACAAATCTAGCTTGCAGCAATTGTACTAGTGTACTAAACTCTACCGACTAACGACATAATTAAAATCAGGTGATGTTGACACGATATAAAGCGAATTTGCCGCCTCCTGGTGGCCAAGTGCCATACTGCGTTTTGATGTGACAACTCCTGCGGACATAATTCGTTTCGATGTGAGCATCATATTTTGCACTTAAATTACATAGGGATATAATGCTAATTGATGCATTCTGGGTTTACAGACGTATTACAGAGGTGAAAATTAATGCGAAACCGCAACAAACTCAATTTTGTCCTCGAGTGGACATAATGCGTTTTGAAAAGTTACTCCTCATTTATAGTAGGAAATGATGATAAATAATAATAATAAGTTTGATGATAAATAATAATAATAAGTTTATTTAAAACTTAATAATATAATAAATAAGTTGTCTTCTATAAACTTATTTTTCAATCCCCTGAAGCTGAGCTTGTTAGGGGCAAATCTTGTTTTTTGTTTTAGTATGTAAAATTATAAATCATAAATATGCATTAAAAATTAAGTTTTAAAGTAAAAATGTTAATTTATAGTATACACGCAGTTTTTTTTTTGAAGAAATATACCTATTAATAAAATAATAATTTATGTAAAAAATATTACTTATATAAATTATTCAGAAATTAATTAATTAAAGCATTTTTTAAAATATTTACAAATTGTCTGTTTTTAATGTCCATGTTTTTATTTCGACTTTAAATTTTTTTAATAAAATCAATTTTTTAATTTTTGTTGGTAAATAATTGTTTCAATAAAAACATAAATATTTGAAAGTTTTTTGTCCTATAGACTTATTTATTTTAGGTTTTATGGTTATTTCATTTTTATGACGTGTATTAGGATTATGGTTTTTAAATTACATAAGATGTTATAAATGTCTTATGTTCAGCTTTTTTGTTTCTGAATATAATTCTTTTAAAGGATTAAAGTAATCTTTATTGAATATAATTTTTAGAAACCTTTTTTTTGTAATATTCCTTTCTAATTTTTTAACTAAAGTTTTATTTATTCCTCCCCAACCTAAATTTCCGTAATTTAAATGAGTTTTAACTAACGCGTAATACAATATTTCTATATTATGTCTTACATTTAAAAAATGTTTAATGTTTTTAGAAGTCGGTAGTAAACTTCTTAATTTCTTAATTAAGTATTCTAAGTGAAAATTCCAATTAAATTTACTGTCAAAAATAATTCCTAAATATTTTATTTTATTAACGTTTAAAATTTGAATCTCTTTATTTATTTGAATACAATTCAGATTTCGTGGTAGGTTATTTAGGTTTAAAGTAAAAGGAATATAATTTGTTTTATTAAAATTAATTGTTATCAAACCAATTTTTTATAATTTTAAAATCTTTTTTAATTTTATTATTTGGGTGGTCCCAATTTGTATCGGTATAAAAATTGTAGTATCACCTGCAAAAATGTAATGTTTACTATTGGTAACTACTCATCGTTGAACTTAAATAATAAATACAAGGGAATTTAGTCTCTGAAACTTTACCCGTGCGCTTGCTACGGTTCACTACTGAACTGGGAACTTTAAGGAAAAAACAATCATCAGCTGTTAATGTGACATGTGGGTGTCAACTGTCAAATCGCTTTGTTTTTAAAAAAAGTTGAATACTTACAAAATTCTAGTTAATCTTGGTTACTAGGCAAGTCGTTAAGGCATCGGCCGACATACGTAAATATTTTAATTATCATTTTTTGCTTTAGAAATATATAAATACTAGATTTTCGTTTGGGTTTCTATCGTAATATTCACCAATAATAGATCTTAGTATTCTCGCCAATCAGAACAGTGAAAATGGCTCAATAAGCCAGTCGGCAAACGCGAATTTTATATTATGCAAAAAAAGTTATTTTAAAATAAATCACAAAACGAAAAAGTAATTTAGACAACGTACGTGCCGCTAATTTACAATCGGCCATATTTTTTCTTGCCTTGCGAAAACTGTCAGATTCATACATAATTTATACTTTGCGTGCCGCAATTGCTTGTGCTCGACCATTTTTGGATCATCATTTGGCCCCAAATCATTTTTACGGCTCCGAGGTTAAAACGCAACGGTATAAAGCTCACTTTAGTCAAAGCGCTGGCTGTCATTACGATGACGTAATGCCTGTGAAGGTGGATCGCGTTTCATTTTTAAGATTATTTTGCGACAAAAACGTTTTATGGCTCAATTAATTATTTAAAAGAAAATAATACGTCTCCCAATAGATGAGATTGGATCATACACATAATATAGCTTTAGATCAGCTCATCAGCATACAATAATCACGAAAGGGGCAAATTTATGGCGTTGCGCATGTAAATCATGCCCAGTACACATTAGCATGCGCACTGTAACAGCCTTATTCAACGAATGGGAAGATAGACAGGTCCGGGCTTTAAAATTTTACTTACAATATACCCACACCATAAAAAATAAAAATTTGTTTGATGGGGCTTCTTTCCTAATCTTTCTAGGCCGATTGCAATAATGCTGATGTATAAAGAGCGAATTATATGCACCTAAATTCAGCCAAAATATGTTTTCTTAATTTATTATAGTAAAATGAGATAAAAAAACACATTGGGTTCCAAAAAAATGTTTATTTGAGAAAAAAGCAAAAAACAAAAAAATAAAAGTAAACAATTTTTTCACCTAAAATTGTATAAAAGGCATTTATTACTAAATGTTTTTCAAAATTTAAGCACTTTAAGCATGGACTGTTTCTTCAAATTAATAAATATAGTTTAAAAAAACTAAAAAAACACGCTTTAATAATTAATCAAACTAAAAAGCGGAAAATAAATATAGTTTAAAATAATTTTTGAAATTCTTAATATAGGCAGAAAATAATAATAAACGGTAAACATTAGTATTATTGTAAAAAAGGCGTGGGTGCTGAATATACGAAAAATATAGCACAAAGCGCCCCAAGCTTTTTTTTTCACTATAATACTAATGTTTAGATATCGTTCATTATTATTTACTGCCTATATTAAGAATTTTAAGAATTATTTTAAACTATTTTTATTTTCCGCTTTTTAGTTTAATTAATTTATTAAAGCGTGTTTTTTTAGTTTGAGTTATTGTTAAGAAAAAAAAGATCGATGTCGTCATATCTTTGACAACTGTCTATAAAAAAACAAACGAATAACGTCAAAATGTGAGCATATATATAGTGGATTTCACCTTAGTTTTTAATGCTTTGACGTCTCTCTTGTCAAACATATTAGCCAACACGTGATTTTAAAATCCCTAATTCTATAAACGGCTTTCAGGCACGGGCATTGGCTAGATTAACAAGAGATGGATATATAACTGACCGTATAGTTACATGTACATGACGAAGATGCACGTCTACACAGTTCAATACGTTGCCCTTCAATGAGCTCAAACTCGTCAAAAGCACAGCATCGCTCGTATATGCCGTTAGTATATGCATCTTTGTCTTACGCATTTGCTCTCGCATATCTCTTTTCGTACTTCATTAATTCGATTGTCTCGTCGCGTTCTTTAAATATCACAGAGCCGCGTTGGGACACACCGCGCACCGCGTGCATTCTGCTGTTAATTCTTGATCGTTCGTGTTATTGTTTTTGGTATTTTTCAGACAGCATTTTGCTTATATTTTGTTCGTATTAGACTTTTTGGTTTTAAACTGCCGGACTGTGTGTATCTGTGACGTGTTTCTTTTTATGCAAAAGTAGGTAAATAATTATTAATGTCTCGGACGGTGATGACGACATCGACAGCTTGTCAGATGAAGACCAAAAATAATAGGGAACTTGCAACAAAATTAAATTTGAAAACCACAGTGAACCATTATGCTAAAATAGGTTTTACATACAGTTGTATTGAAGAGTGCTTGAGGTATCTGTTCTGCAAACGCATGGACAAAAATCTTTTTTTGTAGTATCTACTTACTTTATTTTTTCTTTATTCAAAAAAAAAATACCTAATTCGATAACATTACAAACTTTTGTTGTTTTATTATAAACTAACGAAAAGTTAGACCTATTGTAAACTTCAAACTCTTTAGAATCTAGCCTAAAGAAAAAAATATCTACCCGTGAATAAGAAAATAAAAAAGTAAACAATAAGCTATTAAATATAATATATAGATTTTTTCAACTTAACACTGCATGGTCTAAAATCAAATTAAAAAACAAAATAATTCTTTAATAAAAAACGTAGTTAATTATTGATGATACTAGATTCACGACTGCCCCTTGTATATTTTTTATTGTACTAAATTAAGTGTGTGTTTTTACCAAAATAACAGCACTTTATTATATTATGAATTAAAATTAAATGAAATTGTTTTTCTGATATTCTATCCTATTTCCATTCCCCTTCAGTGTTTTTTTTTTGAAATATCTTAAAAATTGCTTGGGTAATTCTCGTTTCCATCCATAATTACAACTACAAATAAATTGACCCATGTTCACACATAATTTTTAAGTCCGGCCCTGGCCAATCCTTAAGTTCTGTAAAAAGAAATGTTATAAATGACATGTGTCAGCGGCGGCCATTAAAAACTAAGGTGAAATCCACTATAAAACTAAATTGACGTGTCCGAGCATTTTCCCCAAAAGTTACAGGTTAAAGGCTATATTAGTGTTATTCCGGACTTCTGGGCAACCCTGTATATATCATTTTTCAGTTTGTAAGAAAAAAAAATAAGAAGCAAAAAGTGGTACGATTTAGGCAACCTTACCCTACAAAGTTGTAACGATGGATCCAAATGGCCAAAAAAATGATAATACATTCGAAAATCAACAAAGATTCAAAAATACTAAATAAAGAAAACATTCAATAAAATTATTGTCATCGTTCGAACTGTGTTTATTATGGTTGGATGGGTTTAAAAATTGTCCTGGTTCTTTTATTTGCAGTGTTGACTAAGAGTATTTTTGTGTTACAGTTACTTATTTGATAACAAATAAACAAATCCTGTAAAAGCTCTCTTGTTGACAAAAGAAAATTCCGAAAGTAGATATTTGATTTCAATGCCTTTACTTTATTTCGAACCTTAATACAAAAAATACTTTAACAAAATAAATTATTGAATTGTTATTAATAGTTTTATTTAGTGATTGGATAAAGAAAATGTCCTTTAATTGTAATTATATATTTTGCGTTACACATATTATGTTTAAAATAATGTCTAAATAGGAATACATTTCTTATTAGGTTACATTTATCCTTATTTAAATCCAAAGTCTACGACGCATTTGCCATTTCATTTCAATAAAACAAAAAAACAATATATTAATTAGAAATATTATATCGTTTTTTTTGCCTTTTCCCCAACCAAATCTCTCCGGCCAAATACCCGTATTTAAGGAAGCAATTATCTACGTTCTAGCCTTAAGGTAAAAAAATTAAGTGATAAATATAATAAAGGCAAAAATCGAAATTTGGTCAAAGAACCCCGCACTTCTCTTATGGAAAATGGCCCTCGGTTAAATTTCCTAAATTTTTAGTATGTTGTAGAGAATGTTATTCTAATGAAAAATATCCATGGCCCCAACAAAATCTGCCGACCAGTTTTTAAAATACAGGTTGTCCAAATTGCAAAATATGAATTTTCATTACATTATATTTTCGTAGTTTATAATATTAATTCGTTCTATTTTTCTAGATTTTTGTTGACCCTATCGTAGTAGCAGTTTCTAGCTCTTATGCAAAATTTCATCTGCATAAAATAATTTTGATTTTTTACGCATATTTTGTAAATTGCACCACTTTTGCAAAATAAGACTCAACGCAACCTACAAAAAACTTCTTAGTTTTGACAATACCTTATTTCAGATACATTTCTTTAAAGTAGCACCATATTAAAAATGTGTGTTTTTCTACAAAATCAAAATTGGGCTATTAAAATTTGGTCGCATGTGATGCAAAGTTTATTTGTTTTTGACCCTGTATATGGTAACTTCATAAAATACGTATTTTTGAGAACGTAGTTTGTGTCTGAAAGTAATACACCTTAATATTAAGACAAAAAAAACACAGTGTCATCAATCAGTAAAGTGGTGGAATAGTATATTAAAGTACACGTTTCAAAAGAAGCGGTTTTAGCGCACGCGTCTATTTTAAAAAACGAGCCACAAAGTGGCGAGTTTTTTTATTGACACGTGCGCTAAAATGCCTTATGAAACATGTGCTTTTTACATTTTTTTTTATTTCACCTTTTATAATCAATAAAAAGAAAATAAATCCTTCAAATTTTGTAAATTTGTATGTATAAATTTTATGTTGATAATACTATTTTTTATCATAGTAGCTTCAGGACAACAAAAATTATTTTGCAACCTGTAATTTTTTGATTTATTGACCCATTTTCACCACGAGATTCTAAAGTTATTTTAGCGATATGAGATTTGAAATTGGACGGAACACATTGTGTGACCCTTGTACATTCGGTACATATACAGAGCGTTCGGAAATTCGGGAGATTTTGTTACTTTTTTTCGAATTTCATAAGACGTGTTTTGACGTCACGGCATTGCAATTTAGTATAGGGAAGATGGAAAATTCAAATAAAGTTGAAGTTAAAATCGACATTGGAAGGTTAGTAGATTGCATTTTGGATAGGATTTGGCAGAAAATGATAGCTTGAAGCATCTACAAAAGATTGATTTATAGATTTATGCAACCAACATGGTAAAAAATCGAAATTATCTTATGCAGCTGAAATTTTGCAAGCTGGCTAGAAACTGCATTAAAAAAAACTTTTTCTTATAACTTTTTTCGATATTTTTGGAACTTTTTTTTTTATGATCGAGCACAAGCACAATGGGAAAAATCCTTTAAGGCGCTCTGGGAGCGGTACGTGTGCGAAGAAAGCGATTCACGTTTTTCTTGAATCGTTGGAGGTTATATTCGGTTGGAAACACGGTCTCCGATAGGCCGTTCCAAATGAAAGAGTTCTGAAACAATGATGTTCGGGGTGTACTAAGTTGAACCACTACTTAACTAACCCCACTTTTGAATTATTTTTTAAGAAAAATTAAAATTTGACAGATAATGCGAATCACTATTTTTTTGCTTAATTTTCATCTTGATCGAGGTAGAACTTGATGCGGCCCATTACTGAACTAGGAACTTTTAGGAAGAAACCAGTATCAGCTGTTAACGTCACATGTTGGTGTCAACTGTCAAAACGCTTTGTTTTAGAAAAAGTTGATTCTAGGTACTAATATTTGAGGCATCCTTGGGTACCGACTAGCGATACCGTCACCTAGTTTAAATATATTTTGTTACTTATTATGTTTTACGAATTGTAGCTTGAATTTCTTTGAAAAAATCTAAAGTAAAACATCCATGTGCATTTTTTTGTCACAGCTGGAAAGCAAAGCAGCTCTCTGTCCTTAAACAATTAAATAAATGGAGTAAATCTAGCCAACAATTGTGACATGGTCTATATAAATAAAGCCCCGCTATCAACCCGGGCCAGCCAGTGGAAATTTACTTTTTGCGGTTAATTCGGGTCGCCAACGTTGCGGTTTATGACCGAAATAAAAACAACACTCGTAACTTGTGCCCTCTAGGCATATTTTCAAGATTAAAAAGAGTTTTTGCACCGGCCGGCCGGAGTAACGAACTCACTATGTCACGCTGTTTATTTACATATAGTATTAAGAGGAAGTAACCCCTTTTACCACAATGAAAATTGCCGAAAGTTTTGCTGGTCAAACGAAAAGAAGAAATAAAAATTGGTATTTAGAAAATAAATTCTACTTTAAATACCCCATCCAGAAAAGTAAATGACAATCGAAAATATTCCCAAAATTTTTTTTAGAAATTTTTTTTATTTTTAGTAATTTTGTAATATCTTAAACAATTCTTTATTGGTCAAAAGCAAAATAACTTTCCCCGGTGTAGAATGTTGTACCAAACAATTTTTTTTAAAGCCATTTTTCAATATCAGCCTTACTTTTTTCTCAAAAACGTTGGGCGCGTAAATCCACTTTACACGCTTAAATTAACTTTACGCGCCCAACGTTTTTGAAAAAAAAGTAAGGCCGATATTGAAAAATGGCTTTAAGAAAAATTGTTTGGTACAACATTCTACACCCGGGAAAGTCATTTTGCTTTTGACCAATAAAGAATTGTTTAAGATATTACAAAATTACTAAAAATAAAAAAAAATTCAAAAAAAAATTTTGGGAATATTTTCGATCGTCATTTACTTTTCTGGATGGGGTATTTAAAGTATAATTTATTTTCTAAATACCAATTTTTATTTTCGTTTGACCAGCAAAACGTTCGGCAATTTTCATTGTGGTAAAAGGGGTTACTGTTCTTAAAAGCAGTGATTGCTATTTACATTGTACTATATCCATCTAATTTAATAAAAAACTTACAAGTAATATAATGAGTTAAAATAAACTATGAGTCTGGTTTTGTAGTTTAGTTTTTATAGATTCTGTGAATATACTCGATGTTTTGTGGTACTTACATCAATATAATTTTTGCCAACGAATTAAATATAATACACACACTACATAATGGAGAATTATTGTAAAGGTTGCCCCCACATTGAGAAAAAAATCCCTCTATTCCTTATAAGAATTCACAAACTCTTTATATAACTCTTTAATACTATATGTGACAGCAACGCGGTTTCCTACTGTGAGACAACGAAAATTGCTAGACCGTTGTGTAGTGATAATATCACGGTAATTTAGCCAATAGGAAATAGGAATTATTACTACCGTCAACTGTGGCTTCTTTGATAATTGCGGGTTAACTTTGATAACGTATGTCTGAACTTTTACTTTCTTGAATTACTGCGCAAGCGCAAATTTCTTGGCGCGTTTGAACACATCATATATTTTTTAATTATCACACGTTCATGATAGTGGACACTTGGTGGTGCGTTTTGCCGCGGTTCTCGTACTACAACAAGGTAAGAATGTTTACTTTTTACGTGTATAGATTTTATAAAGCTTCCGAAATTTCTAGTACACAGCCTCAGTGTTTTATCATGGGTCAATTTTTATTATTTTATATAAAATCTCATGTATCTAAGATGTAAATAACTTTTTTAGATTTGTTTCAAACTAATAATCAGACCGTCCAGTTTTCCAACACCTTCGTGGGGTAACTTTGATCGCCTCTTATGGGGCTTAGGTTTATTATACCTATTCGTTTTGAGTCAACTTTTTTTTTTTTAATTTAGACTAAGAAAAATATATTTAGTTTATATTGCCTACAAGAAAGATTGCTAGTTTAGGTATATTTCGTATAATATTTTTTATATTTTTGTTATGGGAAATATAAAACATTTAAATAAAAGGGTATTTCTTAATTTATGGATGTTTTTTTTTACACAAACCTGTTATTTTTGAAACTAACTATTACAGAATTAAATTTTTTTTTTGAAATTAATATTGAACGGGGTTTCATTGATTTTAAGAGCAAAAATAAGGCAAGATCAAAGTTGCCCCAAATGAAGTAAAACTTTGATCAGATCTTTCTTTTTTTGGATTTCTGTTAAAGTTTACTGAATGCCTACAGAGTTTTTAGATTAAACGTATAACCGCAAATATTTATGTTTTTTTTTGTTTCCAAATATCACAAATGGTTAGTTAACTACAATCAAAAATTAAAATTTTATTGATCAAAGAAGCCCCAGTTGACGGTACCATAAAATAGTTTATAACTACTATTGCTCTAAATACTCACAGTAATTATCAAGTTCTATCGGGGATGTAATCTGGTTTTATATACTGTATTAGTTTCGTCTGATAGTTGTAATGAAACTTAACATTATTCATAATAATATTTGCTTGCTACGGTTAATAAAGAATACTTACCACTAAATTCAGTATTGTAGTTCTCAAAAATTTAAATAACTTCTGTTGTTATATTGTTCTTGTCGTTTAAAATTGCAAATGATTATGTATTATGCAACATGGTTTACTGAGATGGTAAAAGTCGTCCATAGATTATAATGTCCAATACTAATGATGGATTGTGCAAAATAAGAATATTTTATTGCTTTATCTGACAAGCAATACAAAAAGTTAAAAAAAAGCTTAAATACAAAGTAAAAATAAATTAATTGGAACAGGTATTGAAACGATCAATAAAATTCAAATTCAGACAGAACAGCTAGAAGACTGCGACCAACGATGTGACCTGCGCAACAAATACGTTAAAACCAATATTTAGAAGATGATAATAATATATATAATAATGTCCGTTAAAACCAATAATACGGCGTGCGGCGATTACCGATCGCTACGAACCCCCATCAACGTCTTGTAGATTATATATTCTAACCAATACAATTCGTTTTTGGGGACACTGTTCTGCTTTCCTAATTGCAGAGAAAGCGCTTTATTGGGAACAAAATGCGTCGTATTGAGAAAATTCAATTTATTTCTTAACAAAATTGCTGTAATAAAAGTAGTTCATTATTCAAGAGGAAAGTGCTGCAAATGGAACTGATTAGGTACTACCAATAAAAACACTGTTCCAGCAAATCTGGAATTAATATAACACTAAAGCGGTTTTGATACACCCACAATTTATTTAATATGGGTTAATACAAAATGAGATATCAATACAAACTATGTCTTAGCAAATCTGTTGTATTTGATCATTTTCCTCAGTGTAGGAAAAGCTAAATTGAATGTCCTTTTATGTCTATTATTTATGCAATTAACGGAAAAGTGTAACTGAAAAAGCAATTCTGGATTATCTACACTTTGAGACAAAAATGTATACAGATTCATCAAACATGTCACTTCTCCAAACAAATTATATTAAAGATATAATATTTATTAAGGCATGCATCATTGAATAATCGAAGAAAATTTCTTCGATGTATTTAATACATCAGCATTGAAATGTCGGATCGATCTGATTATGAAGTCCATGGCCTTAGATGCAGCAGCAATTCTAGTTGTGATAATATCTTGATTGAAACTTGACATTTCTTTAAATGTTAGAACTTAAGAGTCGTCACACTTTTTTAAAGTGTCATCATCAATGAAGAATGCCGTGATCCCTTTTTAAAACATTTTTCTTTAAAGTAAATGACATGTAAATACATTTCTTTGTATTCAAATAAATTCATTTATTTCACACCATTCCAACACTCTGGTCAGATCCTCCTGCAAATGGTCAGAGTCATCCTCAGTAATTACCTTCATAAACTAAATCTTTGGCTGTTCCGAATTAGTTTTTATCCACCAGACTGACCATCGGAAATCCCATATAAATTTTGCTCCCTCAAATATTTTTTGCTTCCCTATGAATTCCACACCAAAATTGTATAAGCTTTTTTTGGAGGCCCTTGTATGATGGACTGACAAATCAAATTTCATTAATTTCTAATAAGCCAATTAAAAGGTATTGAGAAAAAACTCTCAATAAAATTATTAAATCCACCTCAATGAAACCAGTTGTAACAATTATAATAATGTCAAATGTTACATTACATCAACAAATATACAATTATACGGTGGGAGACGTAAGACCGTATGCCCCATCAGTTCCGCCAAGTTATCACATAGGTAAGTATTGTTTTTTAATGTTAAGGATATTTAATACTTCTAAAAGGTGTTCTTTTTAACACGCTTTTTAGCTTCACCTGTATAAATGTTTGTATGTATGTTTGTAACCGACTTCTTTGAACCCGATTTTGACCCACTTTAAACGGTCAGATTTAATTTAAATTTTGTAGACTTATCAAGAACCGCTGACAATACAATAATCTACACGCGAAAAATTCTCCTGTCAAATTTTGACAGCTGTCAGGTATAAAACGAAGAAGCGATTTTGACGAAACAAATCACGGGGTCGTATATTGGTGCTGAGACTTCGGGAAAAATAAGCAAAAAATTCTCCTGACAAAATTTGGCAGCTGTCAATATGTCATATCGTTTAAAAAAAAATTATATTAATGAAAAAACTATAAGGTCGTCGAATGTATATTGATAGTGGAAAGTTGAAAAAAATACGCAAAAAATTCTCTTGTCAAAATTTTACACCTGTCAATATGTCAGAATTATTACAATAACCGAGAGTAATAGTAAATTAAAGTACACGTTTCATAAGAAGCGGTTTTAGCGCACGCGTCTATTTTAAAAAACGAGCCACAAAGTGGCGAGTTTTTTTATTGACACGTGCGCTAAAACGCCTTATGAAACATGTGCTTTATACATTTTTTCTATTTCACATTTTATAATCAAGAAAAATACATTTTAAAAAGAAAATAAATCCTTCATATTTTGTAAATTTTTATGTCTAAATTTTATGTTGGTAATATTATTTTTTATCATAGTAGCCTCTGGACCACAAAAATTATTTTTGAACTGTCATTTTTTGATTTATTGACCCACTTTCACCACAAGATTCTAAAGTTATTTTAGCGATATGGGATTTGAAATTGGACGGAATACGTTGTGTGATCCTTGTACATTCGGTACATATACAGAGCGTTCGGAAATTCGGGAGATTTTGCTACTTTTTTTCGAATTTCAAAAGACGTGATTTTACGTCACGGCATTGCAATTTAGTATAGGGAAGATGGAAAATTCAAATAAAGTTGAAGTTAAAATCGACATTGGAAGGTTAGTAGATTGAATTTTGGATATGATTTGGCAGAAAATGACAGCTTGAAGCATCTACAAAAGGTTGATTTATAGATTTATGCAACCAACATACATGACTGTTATCCACACAGAATAAAAAAGTAAGTTATCAAGCTATTTTTCCTCTGCGAAAAATGGGTTTTCTCGTAAACCACTAAGGCCGCGCAAGTCAATGAAATAAAACATTTAAATGTTACCAACATCAAATAAAGAAAAAATAATAGAAATAGCTTCATTACGATACGCAAATGCGTATCGTACTGAGCTTATTATGAACGTGAAATAGAAAAAGAAACAAACGTGGGGTCGTACAGATATTGTCGCTAAAAATGGAGAAAAACTATAAAAAAAATTCTACCCGTCAAAATAAAATTTTGACAAATTTTTTTTTAAATTTTAAATTTTTTTTTTTTTTTATTTCTTGCGAATAACAATACAATAATTCGTACCCGATTCGGGTTTGATCTGGTTTGTATGTTTGTTTGTAACCGACTTCTTTGAACCCGATTTTGGCCCACTTTAAACGGTCAGATTTAACTTAAATTTTGTAGACTTATCAAGAACCGCTGACAATACAATAATTTGATACCCGATTTGGGTTTGCTCGGGTTTGTTCGGGCTTGTTCTCAAACTAAAAAGTGAAAAATAAATATAGTTTAATCAAACTAAAAAAACGGAACATAAATAAATACAGTTTAAAATAATTCTTGAAATTCGTAATATAGACAGAAAATAATAATGAACGATAAACATTAGTATTATTGTGAAAAAAGCGTGGGGCGCTTTGTGCTATATTTTTCGTATATCAAGCACCCCACGCTTTTTTCTTTCACAATAATACTAATGTTTATCCATCACGTTCATAATTATTTTGTGCCTATATTAGGAATTTTAAGAATTATTTTAAACTATATTTATTTAATGTTAAGGATATTTAATACTTCTAAAAGGTGTTCTTTAAATAAAATAGAATTACCAACATAAAATTTAGACATAAAAATTTACAAAATTTAAAGGATTTATTTTCTTTTTAAATATGTGTTTTTATTGAAAAAACTACAAATTAGAAGAAATAGTATAACGTACGTGTTATATAAAGCAGTTTTAAGTACTTGTCCCGTTATAAAACTCGCCGCAAGCGGCTCGTTTTTTAACATGGACGCGTGCTATAAAATGATGCTTTATAAAACGTGTACGTTAATATACTATTAAGATATTATGTTGAAAATTTCACACCTGTCATTCTAAGCCAATCACACACTTTCATTTCGACAGTTACTAATGACAACCTTCAAATTTTTCGGAAATTTTTCTCTTTCTGCCAAGCTAGGCGAACAAAATTAATAAGTGGAAATTTTTTTTTGACCGCTATCATATGATCCGAAAATCAGAATTCAGGATCAAATTTTGGTATTTACTGTTTTTATTCATTTTATAATACTAAATAAATACAAATTTAATATTTATTTACCAAATATTTCTTTCATTAAGGCTAAATATTTTTGGAGTTCTGGTTCAAACTCTTCTCTTCGTAATGGAGAATAACAAGGATTGGTTATCTTCCCTTTCCACTTCTATCAGATGTCTATGTTTAATATAATAGATGTAATATTTGGATGCAATTTTGATCTGCTGAATTCTGTTTTTTTTTTAAAAAGGATGGGATATCTTCCTCCAAAATCTTCTGGATAGCTGAGAAAAGGTTTTCTTGATGGGGATTTAATTCAGTTTTTTCCATTAAACATTGCAAATACTTTAAATTTTTATGAGACATATTAATGTCCCCTATATCAGAGCAAGATTTACAAACACCGTAGGGCTTAAAATTAATTTCTTGATTGTTTACTGCCATGATTTAATTATTGTGAAGTAAAGAAGCACGTTTAAGAAATAACTGTCGACGAGACGTATAGCAGAGACGATTTTGACATCACAAGCTTAAGCCTACTTGACTGTGGTATCTACTATCTACCTAGATTTTAAAAATTGTTTTATCTGGCATAACTAGCCTAAACTAGACTATAATATGCTTTCCCTTTGTTTTAGTAAATGAAATGTAGTAAAAATAAATAAAAAGGATAATTTTCACTTATATTTTTTGCATTTCGTTTAACTAAACGGCGAGGAAACTTTTTTTTGAAAGTTTAAGTATTCCCATAATTATGAAATTTGATAGTGAAATTTTCTTACCGAATACCCCGCGTCCTTGAATTAATATCCGGAAATTCTTCCTCAGTCACGCATTTTTCTAGAAAATTTTCACTCGTCTGCGACACGGGAAAATTTTCAAAAAATGCGTTCCTTCGGAAAAATTTCCGGAAATAATTCGAGCACTAGGGAGATTATAAGTGATTATTTAACAGACAATTATATTTCAGAGGAATCGGCTTTCCCCCCTACAATCTAGGCCAAAATATCAGCATCACTCGCACGTACAACTAACGCATGTGAATCGTTTCATAGCTATTTAATTTCTTCAATGTACAAGGCGCATTCAAATGTTTTTGTATTTGTGGACAAACTAAATGAATTTCAAATAAGTACGCAAGTTAAAATTCAGAGCGTCAATTCTACTGCAAAAATTCATACTAATAAAGTTAAAAAATGACAAGAATTTATCGAAAAAACTATTAACTGATACAAAACCAAAGGAATCAATAGACTACATTTATTAAAGTTTATTTCTTTTCATGCGGCTCCCGCCTGATTTTAATTTGTTGCGATTGTTTTTTAAACCTATTGTAAATTTTTTTTCCGACTAGATATAAGATATTATAGTTTAATTATATAATTTTTAATTGTAACTATTTAATCCTTAATCTTCATATAAATAAATAAGGCAACTATAACAAGGGGTAAGTATTTTGTATCTCTTATCAGTTATAGATTTTACCTGCCTGATGCCTGATTCCCGGTACGAATCACAATGTTGAATAAATTATAAAATATGTGTTCAGTACGAAACACATTATCCAATTAGTACTATTATTGCCTTCGGTACGAATCACACAACACCCACTTTGGGCACTTTGAGATGTATTTTACAATAACAGCAAAAACAGGTATAAATCTGACACGTGAGAAAAAAATTGTGTCAATTCCCTAAACTACAATATTAGGACTTGATGAACCGCGTTAATTTTAGGGCATTTTATCAATTATAATTCCTTGTCCCTTAAATATAATAAATTAATCAAAACTCATTTAAGAATAAACTCACCCTCCTAATTCTATTTTCTTTTATGACTTTAGAGTCCTTAAACGAAAATTAGATTACATTTTAATCTAGCGGACCTAAGAAGCGGGTGTTAATTATGTTTTTCAAGTTTTTGGAAACTTGCTTAAAGAGGGTTGCTTTCTGCTCCCTGTATTGATTTAATATTCCCTCTAATGAACCTATTTAAAATTTCATAAAAACGCCAATGAAATGTTTAACCGTTATTTTATTATAAACACTTTAATAAATAACTTCATTTTTTTTATAGTAAAAAAACATGCAAACGTGTTTTTGTGTAAATAATATAGCTAAGAATACTGTAACTTTCTTATACCGTGCGAGCAAATTATTTGCATCAAAGAGGGTTTGGATTAAAAAACGTAGGGCTTGGTTTAGATCACAATGATATGGGGACGATATACCTAACCAAATCTAGGTTAAAATTTTGTTAAATTCATATTACGACATGATATGACAAACTAATGAGTAATAATATTAGTAGGCAAATACAAATTTATTTTTGTTGTTTACAAAATTAACAAAGTAAGAATATACAGAAAGAAAAAAGAAAAATAATTACATAGATTGCTGAAATTGGCCACCGCCATGCTCCAAGCATAAATTCACAGGTCTCTTCATATTTTCGAAAGTGTTGACCAGCATCTCTGGAGAAATGTTACCACATTCTTGGATAATCCTTTCTTGTAATTGTTCTAAATTTACAACTGGTGTTTTAAAAATAGTGTTCTTTAAATGAGGAAACACGAAATAATCCATAACAATTAAACAAGGTGATCTAGGTATGAATTCAATGTCTGATCGAAAACTGATCAATCTGTCGTCGAAAAAATTGCGTAAGTAGTTAATAGTTTCGGTGGCTGTATGGGCGGTTGCATCATCCTGTTGAAAATATCCAAAACGTAGTTCGTCGTCAAGTAATTGCTCCACAAATGGATTCAAAATATATCTCTATACCGCTGTGCTGTAACTGTGTCATGGAAAAAAATAGGACCAACAATTCTTCTTCGGGAAACAGCTAACCAGACACCAATTTTTTGAGGGTGCAATGTGGACTCTACAAAAAAGGGGGATTTTCACTACTCCACTTGCGTGTATTCTGAGAATTCACATAACCGGAGAGGTGGAACCAGGCTTCATCCGAAAAAAATGCCAGGTCTAATAAATCATTTCTTTCCAATAAATTTTGGTTAAACCATTAAGAGTAATTCATGCGTCTTTCTTAATCTGTGGCTTGTATTTCTTGAAATACCTACTTACACTTTATAAGAAAATAAATTTAGCTGCTTCTGCTTCTGTTGGCGTATTTTGCATTATTTTACGAACGTTTGCAAAAAGTTCTTCTGTTCTTACAGATGGTCTTCTTGCTCTTTTTTTGTGTTGTATAGAACCTGTTTCCCTAAACACAGCCATGGTTCTTTCTAGGCAATGACAAAAATCCCCAGCAACAAAAGCAACGTTAGGAAAATGTTTGTGAAAATCGTCCATGCACAAACCCGGATTGTATTGGCACTCACCATTTACTCTTACCCCGTTTCGAAAATACGCTTCAACCATAAATGTTTTGTGCTGTTCCGTAAAGCCCATTGTGTGAATTGTTCAAGAAATTGGAAAAATTAGCTATGAATCAAATTACTTGTAACGACTGTCAAAGATGACGCAATAACTGATTGATTGTTAATTCAGGTAGTTACTGACACCCAACAGGTATTAAGCTCTACGGCAAATCATTACGTCCGTAGATGCAAGGCACTCTTTGATGCAAATAATTTTTGCTCGCACGGTATATAGAGGAAAAGGGGCGGCCGTATGCCCTTTTTGATAAGTACTAATTGCCTTTAAAATTTTAGCCTCTTTAATAATAATAAATTATATTTTCTCACGAGTCTTGGTGCCGATTTGGTTTATCGTCCTTTTACTGCTAAACTGGGGAAAGGTTTGTTTTTCTTATTGGAATACCATTTAATAAAAGAACCTGGAGGTTTATTTAGAATTTCTTCACAAGAATATGTTGCAGAAAGTTGATTTGTCTTTATCAAATTATGGTAAGCATGTGGTAGCTTAATTGAGCTTAGCGCATGTAGACATAGGTATAGGCTTTAATAAATATAAAATATTTATCAAAATTGCAAAAGTAAATGCAATATGAAGCAAATTAAAAGTGGGTACTTTTTATCCTCAGTCCTAGTCCTACCTCTAAAAGGGCTGTGAAGCTACATTTCTATTATCTTTTTTTTTTGATACGAAACGTGCTAATCAGCCACACCTTATCGTTCGACAGCTGAATCAAAAAGTCCTTTCTTCCGTGTCATTTAGACAGAATTCGACTTCTGGCAATCTATCCTAAAAGGTGTATTCCTTGAACTGGCTTTGCTAAGAAACATATTAAAAAATAGTTCGTTACGAAACTATAGCAAATGCAAGGGAAGCGTTAAGGCCCAGGGACTTAGTACTATAACTCTTAGTACAAATCGTTAAGACGAGAACATGCTTATTATTGCTTATAATAAACAATTAAAAATTCACGTCAGTGCATGTCAAAAAGAATACGGACATTTTAAGATTTCGAAGAAACACCCGGAAGATCCCACGCAGAAGTACTGCCACTGGCAGCTTGAACGAACTTTCTTCTGTGAAATTCTAACACCAAGCTCTGACATCCCAAACCAACGAAAAGATTGCTGTTAACAATTTATTTATTTATTTATATTGGTTTAGGATACTAACAGAACTACGTATGTTCCAGAAACAGCATCCACTGTTTGCTAGTATTATATATTAGGCAAAGCCCAAACTAAAACTATCTAAAACTAAGCTAGACTAAAATATAAAATGGATTATTGCAGTACGCACTTTTCCATGTAAATATTCTACACAAGAATCTGTTTTAAGAAATATCTTCTTACTCTTAATTTAAATTGGCATAAATTTAGATTAAACAAATCGATGTTCTCACAGTGTTGGTTATAGATTTTTTGTAGCCTGGTCAGAGAGGTGTTCAGTACTGTTCAGTCCTAAATTAGTTTTTTGATAAGGCAAATTAAATAAACGAAATCTTCTTAGATCCCTTGCAGGAACGTTAAAATTAATTTGTTGTAACAATGGAGGTACATCAATAAGAGCATTACTTAACTTAAGCAAGAAAGAAAGGTCCGTGACATGCCTTCTATCAGAAAGGGAGTGCAATTTATAGGTCCTTACTGCGGTCTCCACAGTACCATTAGCCTTAAAGGCAACAGATTTAAAAAAAAAATTCTGGACTGCTTCAAGACGTCTGGTGGGTGTAAGATAAAAATAATTCCATAGTTGAAGTTTAATTTAATTGGATTATATCACAAAAAAAAACAAAAAAAAAAAAGAGGAATGCAATTTGGTCTTGTTCTGATGATAATTTTAACCATAACAAACGAGACAAATCGCAATTGCTACATAATGATTATCAGCAACTATGTCTACTACCGACAATACTTTTAGTAACTAATAATTAGTCCGTGGAACAAACCCCCTGCATGAACTCATTGTCGCTTGTGTCCCACGGCCCAAAAGAAATTAAGGAAATAAGTAATTTTTATACAACCTACCAAACAATAAGAAGTAGTGCCCGCTGTTTCACAAAAAAACTCCCCTACTTGATATTAAAAAGCATACTAGGAATTCTTTCTTAAAATTAACTCGGACTAAACCGCAAAAAGCGCGCTTAGCTTCATTACTCCCCCTCCCCTCAACCGCCCCCTCTTTAATTCTCTTTTCGTGATCGCTCGGCCGAGAACGATTCTGCTAATTATTTCTGGCTCACCAATCTTTCGTTTTGCCAGACCTTCGTTTTGCTTGAAATATGGGGGGACGATTGGGGACCGGCGGGAAAGGAGGGGGGTGTATAGTTTGCTCTGGTCTCTGAGAGAAGAAAAGCAGTCAATCGAATAATATGGTGCATTGATTAGGGGTTGTTGTGGCAAAAAGTCGTCTAGCCATTGGTTATAGAAAATACTTAATATTTATAAATACGGATTAGTGACGTTTTTTTATTCTTATATTTCATGCTATGCCGTGTGTCTGAAAGTAATACACGTTAACGTTATTATGACAGCTTAATAATAAATTATAATAGAGGGGTTTTAAATTAAATTGTTTAAAATAGATAAACTTTACGTTGTTTGTTTGAAGGTTATAGACAATGATGTATCTTGAGTAATAGTTGTGTTTTAGACTTCCATTGCCTTTAGTTTTTCATACCATGATATGAAAAACTAAAGGCAATGGAAATCCCAAACACATCTATTATCAAATATCTTGAGTAATAGATGTGTTTTGGACTTCCATTGCACATCTATTACTCAAAACTTTACGTTGTTAAACTAAAGTTTATTTTCCACTTAAAAAACACTTTACTGAAGACACTGTGTTCTTTTTTTGTCTTAATATTAAGGTTACTTTCAGACACAAACTACGTTTTCAAAAATACTTATTTTATGAACTTACCTTATACAGGGTCAAAAACAAATAAACTTTGCATCACATGCGACCATATTTTAATAGCCCAATTTTGATTTTGTAGAAAAACACATTATTTAATATGGCACTACCTTAAATAAAGTGTATCTGAAATAAAGCATTGTCAAAACTAAGAAGTTTTATGTAGGTTGCGTTGAGTCTTATTTTGCAAAAGTGGTGCAATTTACAAAATATGAGTAAAAAATCAAAATTATCTTATGCATCTGAAATTTTGCACGTGGGCTAGAAACTGCATTTAAAAAACCTTTTTCTAATAACTTTTTTCGATATTTTCAGAAATAACCCCACTTTTGAATTATTTTTTGGAAAAAATTAAAATTTGACAGATAGTGCGAATCGCGTGACCACTATTTTTTTTGCATAATTTTCATCTCGATCGAAGCAGAACTTGATGCTAAAGTCAAATTTTAAATAAAGCTATTAATAAATAAAAATCCCATATGATGCGGATTTTACTGGTGACAATGTATAAAGAATTATGAATTTACAGATATTATAGGTATAAATATCGTAGAAAGAAGAAATTAAAAAAAAAATTGGTTTAAATAGTTAACATTCTAGAAAAACGAAAAATACGCTACATTTTGACCTGATGGAGAAGATGACAAAACTTTCACACATTCTCGACATTCCTTATAAATTTCGAAGTAGTTATTTCTGCACACTTTGAGTTTTGGTTATAAACAAATCGGGCAACGGACGACTCAATTATTTCACCTGCATTTTTCTTTTCATGGAAAACGCAAAAAGTCGCGAATCTTTTAAAAAACGGATCTTATTCATTAGGAAACGCGGTAAAGGATTACAACAAATAGATCAATGATCAATCTAACCCCGGATAACTGAAAAACCATAATATTAAAAACACCTGCCTTCTGGAATCTGGTAGCGGAAGAAAAGACAATGGAGTTACCCGATTGGTACCATACACATTTACCTTTAGATACGTACAGTTTATCTCCTGCGCAAACAAAAGTTAGGTTTTACTGGTGAAAAAATACGCCCGAGTGCACGGCTCGCCGGGCAGATGCCTTCCCTCGCCAGAGCATTGGGCATGCGCACAAACCTCTTGTTATCGGCCTGACCTTCTTTAGCGACATGCTCAAAATACACTCCAGAACCGACTCGACGCCATTTTTGTTGTTGTGTTTTAAGTTTTCTCTGTGGATTTCTTGTTGTTTATTGTGGGTGTTTAATTTTAATTACGGATTTCTGGTTTTTGTGTAGTTTAGTGAATTGTGTTTATGCTTTTTGTGACTTCGATAGGAATATAAACAATGACTAGTAACAGCCGTTGTTTGATTTTGTTATGCTCAAATAGGGGTAAAATACCGGGTAATTCGTACTCTCAGTAAGTATGGAGTAGTGATATATCTTGATATATAACTTTATTGTATTATGATCAATTTAAACACATCTAATTAGGGCTAGGTAACACACACAAGGTATGAAAATAAAGAGAAACACACATCAAGACAGATTATTCCGATGCATGTTTTGGTATATTTTATTTGCAGGCCTGCAATCTAATTAGGTACGCCTATTTTTCGGGCAACATATTGCTTCAAAAAATTTAAAAGACATTTTTTTCTATACTTATATTATATAAAAGTAAATAGTAAATACCTAGGTATGTTTCTACTAATCCAAGGGTGAAAGTATTCCGCGGGTCACAATCTCGGGCAAAAACTTTTTGAACAAGAAATTGTGCTTGAAAATGTTTTACATATACCCAAGTTTTTGCCGAATTGTAAAAATCAATAAAAGTTATATATCAACTAATATTTGACTTGAGGTTAGGTACGCGATAACATCGAAGATTGGCAATTTTGCTGGTTTTGTTTGGTTTTTATATTCGATTTTATAAGTTTTCTAGTTTAATTGACTTGTTCTCTTCCGTTTTAAACTAAAAACACGAAGAATAATTTTTAAACAAATTTACAACAAACCCCGAACAAACCCCGAACAAACCCTTAAAAACAATTTTTTATCCTCAAAATCTGATAGGTTTGCAACTACTAAAAATGCCAGAAATCACTACCTTATTTCCCAACTTGATCAAAAATTGAGAAGAACATCCAATTATTTGGCAAGCATTTGGAACAAATTTTCTCTCTTTACACGTAAAAATAAATTGAAGGTCAACTTTTATAATTTCTTAAGCAAGAACCTAAATTTTAAAGCCCGGACCTGTCTATTTTCCCATTTGTCAAATGATAATCTTGCAGTGCGCATGTCTAATCGTGTCTAGCTATGTTTACATGCGCGAGGCCATAAATTTGCCACTTTCATGATTATTGTTTGCCAATCTATGATTGGTACTAGACGGCTAAACAAAATAAAGCACTTGAAAATCCCCCATTCGCGGCTTGATTTGGAAATCTGGCCAAAGTACTAAATTCCTTATGAGCCAGTAAGAGAGGGTAATATATTTATTGTGGTTTATAATATACAGGGTGAGTCCGAAGGAACGGACCAAATTCCAGGAGTGTATTATACACGCGAAAACAATGTAAAAAAATTCATATGTTCTTATCCTATATTCATTTGATTTCAAATTATAGCGCAATATCAATTTTTTTTCTACATTCCACTTTTATCAAAATTTTCACATAATTAGAGTATGCCATGCTCAAGACTCTAAATAAGTTGACATCTATGTTGTCTTGACAATGTGTCTGTGCATTTTGGCAGTAATTAAACGTTTATTTTTAAGTTTGAGTGATTAAAGTGTTACAAAATGCCAAATACTTCTTCAAATTTATATGCAAATATGGTGTTTATTTATGGTTTCTGTAATGGAAGTGCTACAGCTGCTGTTAAAGAATATCGTCAACGGTATCCACATCACAGATAACCGACTAGAAACGTTTTTATCTGAGTTTTTAACAATTTGTGCGAGAATGGTAAGCTTCCCAGTGCTAACATTACATCTGAACGAGCTACTCGACAAGGTTTAGGCGGAGAAGTAGAAAATATTCTGGATTTAGTAGAAGAAAATGCAACGACCAGCTCACGAAGAATTGGTACCTACTCAATTGCGCATTCAACAAAAAATAATATTAAACACACTTCACGAGCAAGGCTTATATCCATACATATAGAGAGTACAGCACCTAAGACCGGAAGATTATGCTAAACGTATTGAATTTTGTTGGTGGATAAATAATGATCGTGTTGTATCGCGTATATTTTTTACAGATGAAGCAGCATTCACCCGTGACGGTATTAATAATACTCGTAACTCTCATGTATGGTCAATCGAAAATCCCCACGCAACAGTTGAAAGTAATTTTCAATATAAGTTTTCGGTTAACGTGTGGTGTGGTATGCTCGATAGCTATTTAATTGGCCCTTCCATTTTGGAGAATCGCCTTACAGGAGACAACTACCTAAATTTTTTACAACATGAGTTACAAGAACTACTAGAGGATGTTCCTGTTAATATCAGAAGGCAAATGTATTACCAGCACGATATTTAGCTCCTGCATCTTTTGCTCGTCAGGTCAGGCAACATTTAGATGAAACATTTCCAGGGCGTTGGATTGGTCGCGGTGGTCCTATTAATTGGCCTTCAAGATTTCCAGACCTCAGAGCACTAGATTATTGTTTATAGGGCTGCTCTGTTAGCTATGAGACATCAACGTTTCCAATTATTCACAAAATGAATTAAAAGGTTGGAAGCAAAGTAATAATAATTAATTAAGAGTAGGACCATGACACTGCGACCCTCCTATTTGAACCGCCGATGGTTTCACACCCTTTGGTTTTAGCATTATCACAATTTATTCAACTCAACAAAAGTTGGGACTTTTCCACAAACGTCTGCACAGTTGAAAACATCCCAATCTGTTGTACAATACGAATGGGAAGTGATAAGTACGGTAATGTTCTAATGAAGGGATTCACAATAAATGAAAATGTTTAAAATTTTTGTCAATTGGAATAAATAATTAGTCCGATTTTCTTAAAATAGAATAGCTAATTTCCGGACTATCACAGCACAGCTGTTAATTCCATTTAAATTGACAATTATTTTCATTAATACCGTCGTTAAATACGCCAGAGATTGAAAAACACAAGGGTCCAATTTATTTGTTTTGGAGAACATTATTTTCTGCTTGAGATTGTTTACTAAACCCAATTTGCCTAAAATGAAAATATTGCTTAATTTCCAGAATAACGGGATAGCCGGAATAATTTGAGAAATCCTGTCGAAAAGTGGTTAGTCTCCATGAAACTGATTCTGGCAACACGAGGAAAATTAAAGTAAATCCCAGAGTGGTTGGCTCATTTAAAATATTAAATTTTCAAATATAAATTATGATTAAAAAATGTTTGCGCGAAAATGGATTCCGCGCTCTATAATTTGATTGTTTCGGCTATTATTTTATTCAGTACGCTTTTTCATAAGATCGGGCAAAGTAATACTCCTCGTCTCATTTATTACCGATATTGCAAGGTGGGCAGAAAAAAGTCGGGACACGATGCGGGGAAACAATTAAAAAATGGACCAAAAGAAAAATTAACCTTTTTTATAACGTTTATAGTTTTTGTCGAAATGTTTGATGCAGAGAACCATTTGATTAACAATCATCGTTTTCACAAATTAAGTATAATATTATGCAACTTTCAACAAAATGTAGGGAGTAACCTACATAATATTTTGATGGTGTCCAGTTATCTCGAGAAATTGCTTTAAATTTTTTTTTCTATAGATAGATAGATAGATAGATATAGATAGATATAATTTATTGGTGTTAATATTCACAAAGAATGTACACAAGTCAATAAGTATGTATAAAGAATAAAATTTACCTAAAGTATTAATAAAAATTACATAATTTTACAAGATAAAATAATTATTATTAAAGAACAATAGTTAAAAAAACAAAGTACTATCACATAGTTTAGACATAACATGTAAAAAATTCAGCTAATATCATCAAACTTATTGTTGAGGTACTCCTTAAAAGAATAAAACGACTTCAAGACCAAATACCTCCTTACTTTACTCAAAAATATTCTTTCTTCCAACCCCCTTATTTGAGATGGCAGAACATTGAAAACAGGACGCAGTAGTAGTCAGTGCCCCTTCTGGTTCCTGCAATTCTGTGAAAGTCAGGTATGATATTATCGCTGTTACGTGTATCATAATTATGCATCTCACGGTGTGATGTAAACCGGTGCATATTCTGTTTAATATAGGTTAGGCACTGAAAAATATAGGCAGAAGGGAAAGTCAGCAGGCCAAGCTCTGTGAAGAAGTGACGGCAGCAGTCACGATAGCCAATACCCACCATAGCGCGAATACATCTTCGCTGAAGACCAAAAACCCTAGTGGCATGGGCTGAGTGACCCCAGATGAGTATACCATATAGCATGTTAGAACCAAAGTACCCATGATAAGCTGTTTTCAATACCTCCAATGATACATTTTTTGCAACATTTCTAATTAAGTAGGTGATTTTAGAAAGTTTTACACTCAGCTGAGCGACATGTTCTGACCAAGTTAAACCAGGATCGAGATAAACACCGAGAAATTTTACTATTTTGTCTGTTTGCATGTCTGGGTTTAAAGGTCTTAGAGAAAAATTCATGTTTTGAGTCTTGGATTCATTGAGACTCAGTCGATTGGATAAGAACCAGCCTCCAATACTGGATTGTGCTTGCTCAATAATGATAGGTTCTGTAGGATGGTATTTAATAAATTTGGTGGTATCATCGGCAAAAAGTATATAGGATAGGGCCGAGTACAAAACCCTGGGGAACGCCATGCATAATTCCCTGCTCACGAGACTTACTACCATTAAGAGAAACAAACTGTCTACGATCTGATAAATACGAACGAATTAAAAGTAGGGAATTGGGATTAAATTTATAATAAGACAGCTTCTTTAGCAGGATCTCATGAGACACGCAGTCAAATGCCTTGGTTAGGTCGAAGAACGAGGCATAGGTATCCAGTCCATCTTCCAGACCCGCGGCAATGTTCTGCGTAAGAGAGTTTATTGCAAGAGTAGTAGATTTTTTGTTACGAAATCCATATTGACATTGAGAAAACAAGTTATTACTTTCAAAATATGCATTAATTTGATCTTTTAATATTGACTCAAAAGTTTTGGAGACAACAGGAAGGAGAGAGATAGGTCTATAGTTATTTAAATCATCAACAGAACCCTTGTTTTTAAATACAGGGACCACTTTGGCAATCTTAAGGCATGCAGGAAATACACTGGAAGCTATACATTGGTTAATGAGATTAGTTAGTGAAGATATTATCAAGTTTTTTAGGGTTTTTATAATTTTAATATTAATATCAAAGCAGTCTCTACTCTTACTGTTTTTAAGCTGATTTATTTTTTGTCTAACAATATTGTAAGTTATTGGTTTAAAAGAAAAATGTTCATTGGTAAGATTGTCCTTTAGGTATTCAGTAAAATGTTTATCTGTAGTTGGTAATTTATTAATGGCCTCATCGGCGACATTTATAAAAAAGTCATTAAAGGTTTGAGCATTAAGTATGTCAGATGTTTTGGCATGTACATGTGTATTGTTTTTTATTATGTCCCACATGACAGACTGAGGCCGGTCAGTTGTTTGGATTTTACGATCATATGCACTTTTTTTTGCTTCAGCTAATTCATGCCTATAGAGTCTTCTATAATCCCTTACCATATTTGAGGGCATTAACACAGGGTTATGTTTATTAATGAGAGAGAGTGTATGCAACCTCTCCCTCATCTCCCCAAGTCTGGCATCAAACCAGTTAACGGAGACAGCACACGGTTCTTGAGCAGAGATTAACTTTAATTTTATTGGAAAAGAAGTTTCGGCTGCAGAGGTAATTGTTCCGAGAAACAACCCAAACCGATCCTCCAGAGTAATTTCGGGGTCAGAAACAAAATCCCAGGCCTCACCCTCTACCAGATTGTACAAGAGGAATAGACCCTGTTCTGTTATTGGGCGATAGTTAATGCGGGTTTTTCCTAGATTGGTGTTGTTATAGTTAAGTGTCGAGAGTATACCACGATGATCTGACAGATGGTGTAGATCGTATGGCTGTGAAACAAAATCACTGCAGTTAATATTAGTATACACATTATCAAGACCTACATTCAGCCTGGTAGTAAAGTTAGCCGTCTTAGACAGTCCATAAGATTGCATAAGATTAGAAAGGTCTTGTGCCCTGCAGTCATTCTCAGTGAAGTTGACATTGAAATCACCAGTTAAAACAATATTTTTAGATAAATTCAGTTTATTAAGACAGCCTGATAGTACCTCCCGAAATTTCTCAAAATTGCCGTTTGGCGACCTATAAGTAGTCACAATTTGGGTATTCGACTTAGACAGATATACACAGGTAACCTCACAATCTAGCTCTTCAGAAAACTTTGAGATACCAAGGTCGCTATAATCTAAATTGCTTTTCAAGTAAATTGCTACCCCACCATGGCCCCTCACAGCCCTACAGAAACCAGAGGTGACCCTGAAGCCACTGAGCATTGTTACCGCCAGCTCATCACTCGTTAGCCAATGTTCGTTGATACAGACACAGACAAGGTCATTTTCCCTAAGTATCACCTCAAGTTCAAGTGTTTTACTACGAATACATTGTATGTTAGCATGTAAAATTTTTAGTTTATTTGTAATTAACCGTTTAACTGAGGTCTTCTTTGTAGGGGACCTTCTGAAGTTTGACGGGATTGAATGTTCAGAAAATGGTTAATGCGGACACCATTTGGCCATATTTGGGGGTCCATGATTTTGTCTTTAAGTTCCTTAGGAGCACCAACTTTAAAAGAACTTACTTGTTTTGATTTGGTTCTCATTTTTTCACATATACATTCCTCTATTTGTCTACTTTTTAGAAAGTCGATAATTTGTGTTGATTCTGTATTTCTCGACAGACCAGTGATAAACACCCAGTGGAGCTTTTGGGCAACTTGAAGTGAGCATTCCTCATTGTTGGATCCTTTTAGGGGTTCAGGTCTCGTGTTTGTCCTAATTGGCAACAAGTTTCTTTGTTTTCGGGCTCGTGACACAGTTTGCCATGCATTTCCATCACTGTCTGCATGGTTCCCAGCGTTTTTGTTATTATATATATATAAATCATCACTGGCCGGAAATTTTAAGGTAAATAAAGTTTCTTACTTTGTTTTAAGGAGATATGGTAGTTTGATTCACACCCTGGAACAGTGCCAGTTTCGTTTTCGATATGATTGTTTTAAAATAATGCCCTTGTCAATCGAAACAATCTAGCGCCATTTTCACTATTTACATACAGACAATAATCGCAAACTACCATATTATAAGTAACACTGACATTGTTTTTTGCTGTTTTGTTATTACGCACACACAAATACGAAACGAATATTACAACGAGACAAAAAAAAATTAATTTCCACAATGGTTTATGGAAAAAAACACAAGGAAACGTCGCCGTTTATTAACATTAAACTATAATATTACACTATTTTTAAAACATATTACACACATTTAAAAAAAAAGACAGATAAACAAAACATACATGTGTTTTTAGAAGTCTGGCGATGGTAACTGACCTAGTTTTGCACTTGCGTGCATTCTGTTTCGCCACCTGCAGGCAACCAGCGAAGCCGTTTTGTGTCTTGAATAGTCAATGGTCTATCATTCTTTCAATACTCAAAAATTCTATGTTTGCATACATATGCAACCCTTAAAACATGATTCAAATTTAAAGGCAACGGCGCGAACCGCGAAGGGCACCGTAGTCGTTCGTTTTTGTTTGAATTCGGTTCCAGTGACAGTAATATAAGTAGGTACTATTATTTTAGTCATGTGTGAGTTGAGTGTTAGCAACACTGTGCCAAAACTGCCGGATTTTAAAATTAAAAACACTTTCGAAAATCGTTTCAGAAGGATGCACATGGTAAAAAAACTCTTAAGTACTTGGAGCTTTTACAGAATTAATTTTTATGGCGTCATAATGTGAGAATGAGAAATTGCGAGACTCTCGCGAGACGAGACGAGAAAACATCTTGCGAGATTATAGCGAGGAGAAATTTGGAAAAACCTCGTCAGCGAACGAACCCCGGATCTTCAGTGAATCATGGTACTTCTGGAGAAGCTGGAAACGTGCAAATTTAGGAATAACAATGATAAACCTGCTAGACTGGGCTAGTCGCACGACTATGCTGCTGGCTTACGCATATCCGACCTATGAACATTAAAGAATATACCTCGAAGACCCCTTCCTTAAACTGACATCAGTGTCAATTTCGATCTGCAGCTTGAGATTGAAAGGCAGTAGGATGGGCTAGCAATCAACATATCCTTCAGTTTGGCAAAGTAGATATTATTTGTGACTGGTCTCACTTGAACTGAACGTTCTGCTTGGTCAACTGTGTAAAAGGTAGAGCAATAGTTGCGAAATTTTTAACTTTTAGAGGTATCCTGGAAATTTAGCTCATTTTTCGGTAGGTACTATAAGTATAGAGGCACCTTCGTGTGCCGATTAGTAATATGCAACCATTTAAAACCTGCAGTCTGTGATTTTCTACGCTACTGCTACCTATACTGTAAAACACTCTGCGTCTTTCTTGTTCGGATAGAATCTTGGTCGAGCGGATCGTCGAGCTGATCGTCGAGGAAAGCAGTCAGCAAAGCCGCAGTTGTGGATTACTTAATGGTGCAGGTAGGAGATACAGTAGCGTAGCGTAGTTAAAAGGGCAGGGACGTCCCAAACCTTAAAGGGGCATCCTTATTTTAAGTAAAATATATTAGGAAACAGTGATATGGCAGCACAAGCGCCCAGGCGGGGGGAGGGGGTATACACTACGTCTACGCCACTAAAGAGATGTTAATTTTTAAGTGAAAATTAAAATAGTAAATATTTTTTTAAAGTTGTTTCAAATAATTATTAATCTAATACAGTTGCAAGCATTTTTACTGTGTAGCGTAACATCTATAAGATAAAACAATATAGTTATAAAAGTTTGTAGATAGTTTTTCGCTTTTATTACGCCATATTATTTGTTTACAGCCCCAAAGTACTGATTTAATCAAAACTAAATAGGAAATATAAAAGAGCAAGGGCCATTCTACTCTTTATAAAGCATAAACCGCATAATAAGGTTTTTTTTTTATTTTAGTATTACTCTTTTACATAATATTTCGATCTGCGTTGGTGAAGTTCTTCAGAAAAAGTTTAGTACAGAATAGCTCGTTTAATCTTGACAAGGGTATTAGGTATGTTTTCGTTTTTATGCGTTGTTATATTGTGAATAAAAAGTCAAGTGTACGTCTGGATAATGTGAATCGGTGCATGAGGTGAAAAACAGTACAAGTCCCAAATTATACTTTTCAGGAAATCAATCAAAAACTGTACAGTATTAAAATTATTCACATAGCATTTTTACTTGTACAGGAAAATTTTAGCTCTTGTCATTTTTGAATGAGGTATTGTATATTTAAAAAAAAGGTCCACCTTTTGAGAAATGCCCTAACGAGGGTAATAATAACAATAATAGTAATAATTATAATAATAAATACTCTTTATTTTAAAGGTACGCAAGCATACAATAAAATAGTGTCAAAAAAAATAAGTACAAATAATAGATGAGACCCTAAA
Source organism: Polydrusus pterygomalis (assembly GCA_963969555.1). Lineage (NCBI taxonomy): Eukaryota > Metazoa > Arthropoda > Insecta > Coleoptera > Curculionidae > Polydrusus > Polydrusus pterygomalis. The sequence goes on along the minus strand of OZ018376.1, from coordinate 154,534,421 downwards.
CATTGCTATTTAAATTTCTATAGTATTCATCTACAGTATATGGTTCTATATCTACAATCAACCTAAATATAGCTCCTTTCAACTTTTTTAAATTTGTGATTTGTGTTATATAATTTGGTAAAGTGTTGTAAAATTTAATGCACTGGTAATATGCACCTTTTTCATGGGTAGTTGGTTGGTACTGTTTTTTAACTTAAGCAAAAACTCAGGTCAAAAAAATAATAGAATAAAATTTATTAACTATGATTAATAATAAAAATAAGAATAAAACATTAAGTTATCTATTTCGGCCTCTGTTCTGTTTTTCCGTTCAGTGTACGATTTTTAAGCTCAGTGGATAGCAAAAGTCTTAATTTACGGCCAACAAAGCAGCTACATGGAAAACATAGATACAATATACAGCACGATCACATATCAAAAGAACTTTCTTATAAATGGCTTAAAGATGGAAGATTATTCCCTGAGACAGAGGGATTTCTTCTCGCAATACAAGATCAGGTCATAACCACTCGGAATTATCCGAAATATATAATTAGAGATCCAAACTTACATACTGATACATGTAGAAAATGCCACCAATATACAGAAACCATAGACCATATCACTGGTGGATGCAAAATCTTAGCAGGCACATAATAAATAATATACCGAAAGACACAACATGGCAGGAGAAATTATTTACCAGGCACTCGCAAAGACCTACAAACTAATAACAGAAGAAATACCATACTACAAATACTCCCCAACCACCATTATAGATACCAGCGAATACAAACTATAATGGGATGTAGAAATCCCTACAGACAAAACAATAATATGTAATAGACCAGACATCGTTTTCCAAAACAAAAAAGAACAAATCACCTACCATATATCCATATCTAATGACCCCAACATTCAAACAAAATATAGAGAGAAAATAGCAAAGTATTCGGTATTAGCCATGGAAGTTCAGAGACTTTGGAAACAGAAAAAAGTAACGATCATACCATTTACCATTTCAACCATAGGCATCACCCCTATACATCTTCAAGATACATCTTGAGGAACTCGGTCTCAACCTAAATATCCATACAAACATACAAAAGTCTGTCATCCTTAAAACAAGCAAAATAGTGCGATCATTCCTCAATTCAAGCAATAGACTCTGAGACGACTTGGTATCCCAGAAAAGAAACACCACTTGATTGAGATTAGGTGAGAAAAAAAACGAAAAAAAAAAAAAAATTATAATAATAATAATAATAATAATAATAATAATAATAATAATAATAATAATAATAATAATAATAATAATAATAATAATAATAATAATAATAATAATATACATTTATTGTTATAATCCATTATTTAACATTATTACATTCTTACAATAGTTATAATATGGGAAATATTACAAACTAAGTAGACAACAATAGGCCTTAGTATGGCAGCCATCTAAATTAAATCCAGATACTGTTCAGGCCCTAATTTATATTCAATAATTTATCATTTATATGAGAAGCGCTAATAGTTTAATTAATATTATATAAGTGAAATATTGCTTGTTCAAAGGGAAAAAGCATGGGAAAGGAAAGAGAAGCGGTATAAACTGATATTGTGATATCAATGAACGAAATAAAGCCACTCACTACTCTGTGGCTGTTTTTTTACTTTGTTTTTAAAATGATAATGTAGACTGATCTGTATTAAACCTATCAATGGCCTTAACGGTAAAAGCGATGTTATACGTGAAGGACCTTCCTTTGGGATGGTGGGGATTCTAAGAAGATACTTTTTGCGCAGAGCCATGTTATGAACATCTGTTCGAAAAGTAATTTTATTATATAAGTAAAGAGCTAAGTAGTTTAACTTTAAGTATTTTAAAATAAAATGTACTGATGTGCAATTTAAATCTGTTGTACCTACTAAGCCATCCTGACATAGCCAGGTAAGGGGTAATATGATTTCTTCGTTTAACACTATAAATCAGTCTTAAACACGAATTCTGAACTTTTTGAATACGAAAACGGTCCGCAGCATCCACACTGAGGAAAATCACTCAATACAAGTATTTTTTTGAATATATGTGTATTACCACAAGAAAAAATCCATTTATCTCTAAAATATTTCGTTTAGTCGCAATCAAGGACGTTTTTTTGACAATATTGTTACGTGTGCTTAATGCTTTTTTATGGTAACAGAATATCATATAACGATAACAATATGTATCCAATAAAGTGTTTTAAAAAAGTATTTTTTTAATTCCTATAAGGTTATCTTATTACCACAAAAATAAAAATAAAAACTAACCAATCTTTTATACCTATCTAAAATATACCTTTTAGGAACTAAAGAGTTGCTTTTTTAAAACATGGTGAAATCGTTTTGGTTCATTTTATTGCCATTTGCAGTGTTGTTAGTTTGTTTAGTGGTTGGTGGATTATAGTTTATAGTGGATGTTTGATGGCCATTGATTTGATACATTTTTTATGTTTTAATAATTTCATATAGGGTGGTGTACTTTTAGTGCAACGTTATATAATAGGTGTTGTGGCGGTGTGTCCCCAAATTCAGGTAGGTACAATTATTTTAACAATAATTATATTTATTACTTAATAAGTAACTCATGTTTATCACATTACTCTACTTAGGTACCTACAAAAAATCGCTGACTTAGGTGAGTCTTTAAATTTTGTTAGGCGAGAAATTAATTTTCTCAGAAATACAATACAAATTTAGGAGATAGAATCGGAAAACAATCTGAGTTTTTGAGATATTTCTTCCCCGTTCTAAATTTTGCAATGCAAAATCGCATTTGTTAGGTTTTCTGACACCTATTAATAAAAAAATGGCTAAAAAGGGTCATGCTCCTAACAGTTTGTTACTTTCAGATCAGTCAGTTCCCCCCGTTATTAAACAAAGTTTAACAACAGTTTTTATCAAAAATACGGCCCTAATAAGTGCAGAACGGAAACCTAATGGCGGCCATGATCGGAATGAATTAAAAAATATAAGTAATAAATATAATTAGATATTGGTAAAATAATTGTACCTACCTGAATTTGGAGACACATTGCCACAACACTTATTGTATAACGTTGCACTAAAAGTACACCACCCTATATAGAATTATTAAAATATAAAATTTTTATCAAATCAATAGCCAAAAACATCCACTATAAAATAACTCACCAACCACAGCCATTTTGGCGAAGGAGCTAAAAAAAAGGAATTTAGTAGTAGCTAGGTGGACTAGCTACAATAAAAATAAAATTATTTTATAGCTGGCTGATTATTTTTAGGAGTAAAAACCGATACTTTTCTAACTACACGACCTCAATTCATCACAAAATCATTTTTGTTTACCACTGCATTATATATTTTTTATGGCAATAGAGTTGTCTTTTAACAGCAAAAGAATTATATTTAAAAAACGACCATGTTGAGGTTAAAAAGTAATTTCAAAAAAATGAACTTTGTAGCGACAACAGAGTTGTTTTTTCGGCGCCTATTTAATGCAGATTTCTTGCTACTGCGAATGGATTTCTAGCTACGGCTAATAGAGTTTTTTCTCAGTGCAGGCAAGGCATGTAAACTCTACTATAGTGGTCACACTGTGGCAATACCAAAGAATTAAATAAGAGTTTTTAGGTTTCTTGGGAGAGGCAATGTCGGTTACCATATTATGTAAGCTTAAGGTTACCATAAGCAATTCTTAATTTGACAGTAACTTGTTCGGGTTTGTTCAAGCAATAGTCCCAAGCTTTTACTTTTATTAGAGAAGGGTAAAGTTACGTTATTTAATTTTAGATTCATATTTCTTTCAACAGGCAAACTTGATTTTCGTTTCCAAATAAAAGAACTGACGATTTGCTAGTGTTAAGTTTGAGGTGATGATCCCTCACTAGTTCATAAAAATTACTTAAATCTCTGTTAATTAGATACTCCGCTATATGTAATTCTCGTTCTTGAAATGACTAATATAATTGAGCATCGTAATAGTCGCAATGCAGGAGATAACTAAAAAATCTTGAAGTAAGAATGATGTACAGGGTGTCCCATTTTTGATACTTTAAGGGGTTATTGGAGTTATTATAAAAGATAGAGATTTCCGGTTTTCGCGTCACTGTGCTACTTTTTAACGAAACGAATTATTCCGGTGTCAAATATGTCATGGCATCCTTAGATTTTAATCTACAAGGCGATTTTAAAAATCTTTCCTTTTTAGGCACCCCTCGTAATTCCGTTTTGCGTCAACTTATTAAAAAAGTAAAAACGGATATTCGTAGAACTTTTTACGTAGAGCTCAGTGGCGTAATCAGTTTTTTTCTAAAAATGTTAGTTTTCCAGATATTAACCCAACCTATGTTTTTTTTTTAAATAGGACACCCTGTATATTATTTTTTATATTGATTAAGTATCATTTGTATAGATGTTTATATATATATATATATATATATATAATATATTAAAAATCATCAAATTTGATGTTTTTAATTATTTACTTTATTTGTAACAGTAGGCCATGGCCAAACGCAACAATAATTAACATAATATAATAATTAACACATAATTACATTTATTAAACATATAAAACTCAGATAGAAACTGTATTACAAAGAAACAAACACAACATTAATAGATAGGTACATAAAAGTGCCAATAATAAAAAATAAAAAAAAAAAAGAAGATTTTCAAAATGCCGCCCGTTTTCTTGAATGCAATATTGGCACAATTTTGGTATCTTCCAATTGCTTTAAAAAGAACAATAGATCTATTCTGAAGAGTTTGAAAGGCCAACTCAATTGCCTCACGAAGTTCCGCTAGAGATTCATGTCGTGTCTTATATACTTGATTTTCCATAAAACCCCACAAAAAAAAATCCAAAATGGAAAGATCGGGAGATCGTGCGTGCCACCTCACAGGCCCATTTGTACCTATCCATCTTTGAGGAAAGTTATTGTCCAGAAATGGCCTTATTAGCAGAGAGTTGTGACCCGGAGCACCGTCTTGTTGGAGATAGACGGAATTGAAATAGGCCAATGGAATATTTTCCAGCAATTCGGGAATAACTTCCTCCAGGATTTCTAGGTATTTACGAGCTGTGAGACCCCCATCATACATCCGGTAGACTATGTGGCGGCCCAAAAAGAAACATGATACATCAATCCCGAAGCGCCCTTGTTGTGCCCTTTCGAAAATTAAATGGTGATTTTCTGCATGAATGTTATGACGATTAAAAACTCCTGCACTTGAAAAATAACATTCGTCAGACCAGATGACAAGTCTGCCAAAAGATGCGTTAGTGCGGATTTGTTCTAAATACCATTGGCAAAAAGTTATTCGACGCTCGGCATCTCCGGGGTGTAAATGTTGCACTATCTTAAATTTATATGTATAGTAATTATATTTTTTCAATATTCTCTGAGCGTCAGAACTTGTTACACCATTTTCTTCCTCTATTTTTCTACAGGAAGATGAAGTCGTTGCTTCTGCGTAAGATAAAACATTTATTTCTTTTTTCTCCCTGTCTTCTTTGAAGTATGTTTAGGGACGTGGCTGAATAAACGACCCTTGCTCAACTAGATTGGTTTTCAAACGAGCAAGTATTTCTGAAAATGGTTGCCTTCTTTCTGGATACCTAATATGAATGAAAACAATCGTCAGATAGGAGAAATTATCACAATGAATGCACTTTTACACATTACCTACCTATTGAAATATAATTCAGAAGCTTCTTGGGAATTTTCATTGCATTGTATAAAACATACCAACATGTCATACTTTTCATAATTCTCATAAACAGCCATTGATAAAAATAAGTAAAATAAAATGACCTACGTATAAAAGTATTTCATTAAATGACAATAGTCTGACAAATCTTTCAATTTTTGGTCATTTCAATTTGTTTCTAATAAATTGGCCATAGCCTACTGTTACAAATAAAGTAAATAATTAAAAACATCAAATTTTGAGCTTGTTTTTCAAAATAAATATAAACATCTATACATTTTTGAAAAGCCCAAATTTGATACTTAATCAATATAAAAAAATAATATACAGGGTGTCCTATTTAAAAAAACATAGGTTGGGTTAATATCTGGAAAACTAACATTTTTAGAAAAAAACTGATTACGCCACTAAGCTCTACGTAAAAAGTTCTACGAATATCAGTTTTTACTTTTTTAATACGTTGACGCATAACGGAATTACGAGGGGTGCCTAAAAAGGAAAGACTTTGAAAGTCGCCTTGTAGATTAAAATCTAAGAATGCCATGACATATTTGACACCGGAATAATACGTTTCGTTAAAAAGTAGCACAGTGACGCGAAAACCGCAAATCTCTATCTTTGATAATAACTCCAATATCCACTAAAAGTATCGAAAATGGGACACCCTGTACAAACACAAAGGTCCCAGGATACTACCCTGCGGAACTTCCAATCGAACATCTAAGAAAGTCCAGTGTTGTTGATTATAAGCAACCTGCTCGGTCCGTCCTGACAGAAATAAGTTTAAAAAAATACAAGCGATTTCCTTAAAACCAACATAATGAAGTATTGCCAGAAGGATTTCATGGTTTAGCATATCAAATGACTTATTAAAATCCAGTAACACCAACGCACTTACCTTATTTTAATAGCGACAAAAGTACAAAAACCAGCGACAGGTTAGCAATGAAACTTAGTACCACAAACATACTGACGTAGTCGGTAAGTACGAATGGCATTTTATTGGAAATATGACCTGAGCTAGTCCGTATTGATGGAATTTTATTGCAAATAAAGTAAAAACCAAACTGATGCTATTTTATTACGAGAAAATTAAAAAAAGACCAGCTACGGCGACAGGTACCGACAACCCTTAGCGACACAAAAACCTCGCGTTGAAGGCTGCACCGCGACCCTTCGAGTCGAATACATGGGCCTGGGCAAGATGCATCGTGATCGTTTACAAATATTTATAAACTTTCTCTTATTCAATAACAATGGGATAATGTGTATGTTGCAATTTACTTTGAAGCCTAATTATTCTGTTTAATAGTCATGACCTATTTTATTTTAAGAAAAACTGTATTTACTGACCCGTTAGGGGGCTTTCTTTAAAGAATAAGTACCGCATGATCTATTTTTGCTTATAATGCATCAGACGTCGTAGTACTAATCGTATAACCCCGTTTTCGCAGTACGTCAGAAAGAGTTTAGTATAACACAGCTCGTTTATTCTTGACGAGGGCATTATAGTTTTTGTTTTGATGCGTCGTTTTTCAACGTGTCGTCTGACATGATTAATAATGTTATAAGATTAGTTTACTATACAAGAATGTTCTGGGTTTTACTCTGTGACGGATACACATTGTTTAAGGGCAAAGCGGACGGTAAGGAATTTAAGCATGAAAAATGGAGTATGTTAATGGAAAGTTTATAGCACCCGCAAAAATAATATTTCTTTCCATCATTCTGATGTGTTTCGTAAGCTGTGAAAATATTCATGTTTTAACCACGTTATAGGAGTATGATTGCACGATCTTAGTTGAGACAGACAAAAAAACTAAAAAAAAATTGATTACAGACTTGTCAAGTTCATGTGGACTATCTTCGAACATCTGTATAGGGAGCGATCAATACAAATTTTCTAATATTTATATTGTAGTTTCAGTGTGTGATGCAGTAAATTGATCGTACCCCCAATATTAACGTTGTCTCAACTGACTTCGTATGAAGTATACTACTATTAAATTGCATAGGAAGAAAAAATAATAACTACTTGTTATGTTTCACAAATTTAATCAGTTTTTCTGACACGTGTTTCGGCCCTTGCGGGCCATTGTCAGAGGAGTACAAGAAGATACTAAATTCTACGTGACATTACAAAGGTATTTATACCATATTATGGTAATTATAAACATGTCATAAAATTAAAATTAGAATTAGAAGATTGAATGGCCAACTACTGTGGGTTTTCCTAACTTTCAAAGGTACAGATACATATTTAGTGTGCTATTAGGGATTAGGGAAGTGCCTGAAGGTATTTCGGTTTGATTATTAACAACATTACATTTGTTTTTAATGGCTTTTTTGATAGATATTGTTTCTAGTAAATTTAGTTTTCTACTTTTATTGTGTACGTATATGGGTTTTATGTTGTTAGAGATTGTCTTTTTCCTACGACCACCTACGAAAATGACAATAACAGCACGGCTAACTTGGCTAGAAAGTGCTAAATATCACACGCATGTTGAAAAATATTTCAACACGAGGGGGGAAATACAAAGCACACTATATTTAATTTAAACAGGTGTCAATTTGATAACAAAACTATTTATTAAAAATAACAAACAAACGGGACACGTGGAGTGAATTGGGGTGCTGGGTGGGGTAAAGTACACTAGGGCATTACTGCAAATTAAAAAAAAAAATTTTTTTCGTTATTTTTGGGAACCTAAGAGTATTTATGATAAAAATAATATTATCAAAAAGGGAAAATAATAATATGTCAGGCAACCCACAAACTGTCATGTTTACATGTCAACTGAGTTGAACCACAGAAAAAAAAAGGGCAGCTATAGAGCAGAAATAGAATACCCTAGAAAATACCGATTTATAATTTTGCCATTATCTCGGATAAAAATATACATACAATGTTTAAGGATATGGGACAAGTGAATACGCTTTATGTAAGTAAATTTATTTTAGCTATATTTAAAACAAATCGAATAAGATATAACTTTTATAATTAACAAGCTATTGATATTTAACTCCATCTCTATCTTTCTATAATGATGAGCAAATGTTGATTGTTGAGGTTATGTTCTGGTTTTGTGTTATGTTGTTTTCGTAGGTACCTATATTATTGGTTTATTAAAAGAATGCAAGCAGCTAAAAGTTCAGAAATGAAATTTATTTACTGTACATAGATAGTAGGTATGATGTGCGTAAGCAAATAGGAGAAAAAGTTATTATTTTTATTTAAATCTAGGCCTAAGTTAAAATGTGTAAAAGTGGGCATTATTTTTATTTTTTTCAACTCTACAGTTGAAATTAAAAAAATTTGATTAACACAATGGTGATACCTACAAACTATTAAAAACAAACTCTTTTTGATTATATTGTATTGTCGTAGGAAAAATTGTGTACATTACTCGTGTGAAAGTGATTTTCTCACACTCGGAGAATTTCCGTACTCGGCTGACGCCTCGTGCTAAATACCTCTTCGTTTGAAGGGTACCACTTTCAACACTTGTTATGTAATATACTATTATGCAGTGATCGGCTAACCCTGTTTTTTTTTGTTTTTTTTAAATAGATGTTTTGTGTTCTTTAAGCCTGGTGTGATAACAAATTTTCCCATTAACGGTTCGTTATGTTATGAGATGCAACGGTTTTAGGGTGTGTTTTATTTGTTAAATACGTTGTTTCCAGATCTGTACTCGGGAGGCATACGACACTATGTTCCATCAGCTCGATTTGTGGATATTTAGTAAAAACAATTAAGTTTAACATAATTTTGAGGTTAGTGTTGATTTATGAATGTATATTATCTTACTTTCACTACACAAAGTATTAATTATTTAGTGTTTCTTTGTAAATAATTTTTTTTTTAAATCTTAATTATCATAATTTGTATTTTGATGGACATAGTGTTCTATACCTGTAAAAAATTATAAGCCATAATACTGTACTCGGGAGGCATACGACACTATGTCCAATTTTTACAAATAATGAGTAAGTATATTAAATGGAAATGGTATGCATTTCGGTAAATGGAAAAGTAATAATAGACAAAATAAAAACTTATTGCCGCCTAAATGCCGATAGTCAGCTGGCGTTTAACATTATGTGTAATCCTCACCTACTATTATATAGATCTAGTTAGAGGCATATTCCACCAAGTGATTATATAGTATTCTATGCCGCTAAATGTGTTGCTAAAGATATTACTAAACATCCGAGGCATACAGATATTATTTCCTTGGTGTCTTAGGCCTCTGAATAAAAATGCACATAGAGTTAAAAGTCTACCCTGTTTCTCAGCTACCTTAACTAATTGGACTTGGTGTTGTATGCCCCACAAAATAGTTTTATTTTCTGAATAAAACTACATAGTTACCTAATATTTGTAAAAATTGGGCATATTGTCGTATTATACCTTCCGAGTACAGAGATAAATGTGCGTAAAGTTTAATAAATTATAATTCACAACATTGAAATAAACATTTTTTACTATGGTGTACTATGCAGTGATTTGCTGACATCAAGCCCAGAGTTTTTAACTAAATATAATGAACTCGACTACATTTTTGACAATTTTACTGTGGCGTGTCGTCACAATTCACCTAAAATTATTTAACAAATGGATTCAGCTGAATGTGTAAAAAAGTAAAATCTTTTTTTAGATGCAAAATATATTTTACAATTAGAAGTTAAGTAGAGATATTAAAGAAAAGTTCAAAGTAGGAAAAGAAAAATGATAAAAATTGTAAAATAAATTAATAACACTTGGGTTTCTATAGTAGAAACAACCATAATAAAAAAAAAAGTCTAAAGAAATTGCTTGATATGACCTCAATTTTTTTAAATACACATACGGGCTCTACTTATTAAAGAACATCTTAACTTTTAAAAAATATATGGTATCAACCTGAATTGAAGGGCTCGGCGGAAGAGGGTATTAAGCCACTGCGAAGTAGTTTGGAGTAATTCACATTTTAATATTTCATTTAAATCGTGAAATCACATTTACAAAGAAAACAATAAGTAAATTTTATCTCAGTTTAATAACAACATAAAGTTTATTTTACAGACTAAAAACTCAAGAAAAAATCCTAGATTAAGAAAAAAAGTATGAAAATATAACAAAAAATGTGGCTTGTTACCATTTTAACCCATTAGCGCCGTGAGTGACCATATGGTAACAGCAAACTTACTTAGGATTCGGATGGTTTCGTGGGTGTTCGGCAAGCTAATGAGATCGCGCGCATGTGTCAACTGATTCCCCAAGAACTGACCAACGTAAAAATTTAAGCAAATTTAGTGTTGAGAGGTTAGTCGAAGAGTGAGGTTTGCGCGTTTTTATAGGATTATCAAATACGATAAAAATATGGACATTCGCTTAGAGTAAGTATTGTATAATGGATAGTGCTTAAATTTTATAGAATTTATAGTTTTAGAACTATTAGTTATGAACAACTAAATATGTTTTTGTATGATGTGTAAAATTTTATATAAAAATAGGATACTGGCAGCCGCTTCAATATGGGTGTAACCATATGGTTACGCTAGGCGCTTAACATACCTAAATTTTATGTTTTATTTTTAGAAAGGGGTTTTCACTTGCAGAAGCTATTGAAATGGCATATAGTGAGGATATTGACGGAGACATTTTTGTAGAGCCTCCGGAACCAAATGTGGATACTGACGAAGATTCCGCGGATGAGGATGAAGGCGGGTAAGTACTGCTAAAATCTATTTGCTTTATTAGGACATGTATAATATACAAATATAAGTGGGTACACATAAGTATTTATATGGGTATCATGTGTGACACGGGCAGCATTTTTACGTTTCCTATACAGCCAGGACGACAAGTCGCTCTCACGAAATAGGGAACGGAATGAACAACGAAGCACTCCGTTTCCTTGTCACCCTGGCTGTATAGGAAACGTAAATATGCATACGGGCAGTGCATTTTATTGCTAATACTTAGTTTTAAATTTGCAGGTTAGTTGATAACCTTTCATCCCGGCAGCTACGAGCAAATGCCGAAATACGTTTAGCGAACAATGAAAGAATTGGTGTTAATTACGATCAAATCCAGGATGAATTTGTAGAGGTCGATTTATCCAGGAGCGTTATGCCTGATATGTTAAAAAACTGGATGAGCCAGCGCTTGGAGCAAAAAAAACCTGAACCAATGTGGGATGCAGACGCAGACTTTGACAAAGAATTTATTTCATCCTTTCCCGATTCTGATTATACAAGATATGAAAATATGTCAATAATAGAAATATTCGAACAATTTATAGATCAGCAATTTATTCAACATCTTGTAGATGAGAGCACTAAATATGCGTTGTTCATTAATTGTCCTGATCCTAAAATTACTGCTGAGGAAATTCGATTATTTATTGGTATTTTATTTGTCAGTGGCTTCAACAACTTATCTTCTAAGCGGCATTATTGGGATTTTGGCGATGACATGAGGAACTACGCTGTTGCCCAAGCTATGCGCAGAGATCGATTTTTGCAAATTTGTCGTTTCCTGCACTTTCAGGATAACACAAAAATGGATCCAAATGATAAAGCCTGGAAGATAAGACCAATAATGGAAATGTTGAAAAAAAAATTTTCTGAAAACTTTGTTCCTGAAGAAAACTTGTCGTACGATGAAAGTATGATAAAATATTTTGGTAGACACGGCTGTAAGCAGTTTATTCGGGGAAAACCGATAAGGTTTGGTTACAAAATGTGGAGCATGAATACAAAAGATGGATACTGTGTTAATTTTGAATTATACCAAGGCAAAAATCCCAAGTCAATAGATCAATACGAAAAATTAGTTGGGAAGGCTGCTAGTCCTCTACTCGGCATGATAGATGAACTACCTGAAGAAAAACAACTGAGATACAGTCTTTATATGGATAATTTATTTTCAGGATCGGCATTATTTTCATTTTTGAGATTTCGTGGAATGAAAGCTATAGGAACTATTCGCGAGAACCGTATTCCTAGAGGATGCCCCTTAACTGCAAAAAGTATATTTCAACGGAAGGAAAGGGGATATTTTGAGAAAGCCATTGAAAAAAATGATGGTCTAATTTATGTCAGATGGATGGACAACGCTGTTGTAACCATGCTATCGTCATTCTGCGGTACCAAGGAAGTCACGCAGGTGAAAAGATTTTCGCAGAAAGATAAGCGCAGTATTCAAATTCCGAGACCGCAGCTAATTTTGAAATATAATAATTTTATGGGAGGTACGGACCAAATGGACCAGAATATAGCATGTTATAGAATAGGCATACGTGGCAAAAAATGGTATTGGCCAATATTCACATGGTTGCTTGATGCCGCTCTACAAAACAGCTGGGTGCTATACAACAGAGCTAGGAAATGCAAAATTTCGCAATTAAAATTCAAAAGGGAAATTGCTAATATTTACTTAAAAAAATATGGAATTCCAAGTAAAGGGGGTGGAAGACCACCAGCTTCACCTTCAGCAACTCTGGGAAGTCGAGTATCTGCGGATCTTAGATTTGACAAAACTGAACATCTAGTTAAACACACTGAGGGAAAGAAAAGAAGAAGATGTAATAACACTTCCTGTACATCAGTCGTAAGAACAATGTGTTCAAAATGCGAAGTCGGCCTGTGTATTGACTGCTTCATCCCATTTCACACCCGCTAGTGTATATAATATAATTCTTTGTAGGCTAGATCTAGATTTTCAGTTCATAAAATATTTAGATACTATGTAACATACCATACTTATTATCTTAATTATTTCACTTGTTCACGTTAAAAAAATTAAATCACCTATTTTGCCTATTATAGGTACTTTTAGATTTTATGTATAATTGGGAGTACATGCGCCTAGTGTTACCATATGGTAACGGACTATATTTCAAAAAAAAAAAGTTTAATGGGATTTCATCCTAATACTTTTTTGTTAGAAGGCCCCTCTAAAGAAATAATTTAACACCAAAAACTTAAAAATCGAAAAATCGAAAATTCCGGCGCTAATGGGTTAACTTAACGCGTGCTACACTTGGCGCGGCCATGTTGATTTATCTATGGCTTGTTACCTTCTTGGGTCAGAAATACTCGTAAAATGGCAGTTGGTAAAAAAGCATTTATTGCACAGTGTTGCCACTTCTTTTACAAAGTTGCCGAATAAAATTCTGGGGCTTGTCTCCTTTTTTATATAACTAATTACGTATTTAGATTAAAATCTTAGAAAATGTGGCTTGATACCCTCTTCCGCCGAGCCCTTCAATTGCTCTGCACTTGTTACTAACGTATTCATAATTTTATGAAAATAATATGTTCTAAATATTTATTATCTCGTTATGATGTTTCAAATTTATTTAATAAGTAATGGTAGATTATTGTCTTAAGAACGAGCGTAACTGTTATTGGAAGAATATTAGCAATAGTAAGTTTTTAGTAGGCCAATCAAATAATTTAATTTTTAACTGGTTTAGTACTACAGGATTTTTTTTATCAGTACGTCACTGTCTTTACATTATTTTTTGCTAGTCCTTTGCTTTCGGCATTGTCACCTATTGCAAAGTTTTACTTAATTATATCTTGTATCCATGGTAATGCCACAACGGCTGAATTGAAAATTATGAGATTACCGTAAGCCGCGTTGGCATCAGTTAAATATCCATACTTTTTAAATTATCTCCAAAACGATTCATTTTATTGAAATTTTAAAAAAACAAGAAATAATCAAAAACAAAGGATTACCTGAAAAAAAATAGTTCGGAAGTCACTGGCGCATCTACTAAAAAATAGGAGGGTCAGCGGGTACTGGACCCCTATTTTGAATATTTGACAATTGTTTCTTGTATTGTTTTTCTCAAAAGATGTATCTCTTTATATTAAAGTTATGTACCAAATTTGAAATTTATATCTTATTAAATTCTCGAATTATTCAAAAAAATCAGTTTTTAATTTTAAACTTTGACACCCTTAATATCGAACATGAGGGCCAAAATAAAAAATGGCATTATCAAAACCATATTATTTTTGCCCAAGGAATATTTATAGTTAACGGATTGACCTCCCTTTTCCCGACACGGTATTGCATGATCTACACGTCTTTGTAAAATACACTATTTTATTAGATACGACTTACATTTTTTCGTTGTTGTTAGTACGAATATTTAAGAAAAATTGCTTTACATGTATCCTAGAGCGCATTTTGGGAAAATATTTTTCTTTATACAGGGTGTTCCAAAAAATGTGACGTTATGATAATATACTAACCTGATTGGTACTAGCCGGCTAGATAAAATAAAGCACGTGAAGATCCGCCAATCCCGGCCTGATTTGAGAACCTGGCCAAGGCATTAAATTCCTAATGAGCCAGTAAGAGAAAGAAATATAATTGTGGTTTATTATACCTTTTTTCTCTCTATTTAAAGCGATTAATTGCCTGACCAAGCCTAGCTATATGGGGGGAAGTTTTTGTGGCGCCAGGGAGTTTTTGCGTCGCTAGCCGTAGGTATCAAAATTTTGAAAAAAATAATAATTATGTATGAATAAACAGTTTGGTTTAAAAAGAGTCATCGCACTATATAAAAAATATATACCTAAGAAATAATATTTTTCTACAGAGGAATTTCTTGAAATTTATTTAAGATTTCATCACGAACGCCTGTAAAATTAACCCAATTCCTTCCCCTCCGTTGTCACCGAATTTCTTCGAAACAGCTCACATACAGATTACTTTGATTTAAAAATTCTGAAAAATCTATCCTTTAAATATGTTTTCAAAAAATACTATAATAATTTGTGTAAGGACAACTTTAAAAAATTTTTTCTTCCAAATAAGGCACAAATTAAAAAACTGTTACAAGACAACCAACGTTTCAACCTTTAGTTATCCAGTGATACCAAATTTATAACTGTTTAATTAAATTTTACTAGTGATATTTAGTAACATCCTAACATCTGCAACTATTTGTGAAATATTTATCTTGATTGTTAATTATATATAAATAACAAATTTATCTTAAATAAAATTCGCTCGGTAGATTCTAATAAAAGAAAAATAAATCCGTTTTCGTGTGCTAGGGATTTTAGTACTACTTATTGATGAGGTAGGTCAGCATCGCTTACGACAAGCTTATTATTTATAGATTTTGGTCAGTAGTTGCCTGGGAACAGTATTCACTGATAATAGTGATAATATTCACTGGCCACTGTTCCCTATTGTTAACACTCAAAGTTAGTATATTTTTTTATTTAACTAAACATCGTTGACATATCAAAAGACCATAATATAATTGTACGGTTCTTCCAAATACCGCTGGTGGAACAAATAGGACAGCTACTATGATGTGTAAGTTTAAAACAGCAAATTAATTGATACATTCATCCCAAAAAACAGCGACTACTGTACCTACATTTTGAGGCCACTGTACCAATAATAGGTTGCGTACAGTGCCAACTTTTGTTTTCCACATTGTTTTTAAGGGTTTGTTTCTACAATTTGTTTAAAAATGATTCGTCGTCGTGTTTTTAGTTCAAAAACGAAGAGAACAAGAAGTCAATTAAACTATAAAGCTTATAAAATCAAATATAAAAAATAAAAAACCAGAAAAATAACCAATCTTCGATGTTAACGCATTCCTAACCTCAGGTCAAATATAAGTTGGTATATTACTCGTATTAATTTATACAATTTGGCAAAAACTTGGGTACTTGTAAAACATTTTCAAGCATAATTAAAATATGCGTACCTAATTAGATTGCAGGGCTACAAATAAAATATACCAAAACATGCATCGGGATAATCTGTCTTGGTGTATGTTTCTCGTTAATTTCATACATTGTTTGTATAGCCTAGGCCTCGTTAGATGTGTTTAAACTGATCAGAATAGAATAAAGTTATATATCAAGATACATCACTACTCCAAACTTACTGAAAATACGAAATACGGGGTATTTTACCCCTATTTGGGCATGATAAAATCATACAACGGCTGTTATTTAGTTATTGTTCTATTCGAATCCGAGTATCCGAGTCACTAAAAGTACAAACACAATTCACTAAATTGCACAAAAATTAAGAATTCCTTAAATAATAAACACCCACAATAAACAACAAGGAATCCACAGAGAAAACCTAAAACACAACAACAAAAATTGCGCCGAGCCGGTTCTGGAGTGTATTTTGAGCATGTCGCTAAAGATGGACAGGCCGATAATAAGAGGTCGATAATACTAATTGATCTGTTATCCTTATTGCGATCATTTAAACATATTATTAATTCTTTCATACCTACATTAAATGCCACTGTAAGTTTGAGTTGACCAAAACGGTAAATATTACAGTAAATTGTTTTTCCCTTTCATTTTTGTCTCTTGATGGTAATTATTATGCAACAACCCCATTAGTTTAACTTAAGCCTAAATATATTTTAATATCCCCGTCCATATTCTTTATTTTACAACTTTATTAAAAAAATGTCCACCGTACCAGCATCTTCCCTACCAAATAAAAATTAAAAGCAACCATATTTTCTCCTCCCCCAAAAAAAGAGTACAAATCCATCTATCAATGAAACAATAATTTGATTCGAAAATATTACGAAATAATATTCTTTTTCTGCGTGACGTCGCCCATTTTCCGCAAATCAGAATGGTTAATGGCCTCTCTCCAGGGATCCAGATAAATGTCGAGCATTTTATTTTATTTATGCGGACAAAATCTGGATATTTACGTTCTGGATGCTCGTCCCCCTACAACTGCGAATACTGGATAGTAGTGACTGTAAATCGTGTTTCGGTTGGCACTGCCGTGTTTTATGGCCTTTGGCCAGATCAATCTTCAATGTTCGGTTTGTTTCTGTTGTTGTGTCGTTTATTGGAAAGTGCCACTGGGTTTACGTGTTTGTAGTGCTTTAGCTAAAGCTTTTCCGATCGCTGATCTAAATTGGGCTAATAGAAATAATTTAGTGCAATAATTTAGTGATGAATTGCTTTTAAATTCGACGATACTTCCGAAAATTTGTAGAGAGTAGGTTATGGTTTCAATATTTTTGAAAACAAATTATGTTTTTTGCTGTACTATAAAATGACATACAATTGAATAGTCGAGTGGATAAAGGAGGTAACTTTAATTTTTTACGAAATCGACTTTTTGTAATGAATGAAAGTAATAAATATCATTTTTACAGTTAGAGTTTAGAGTCAAATTAATCGAACTCGCCGCATCACCTGTCTTTAATGGCACCCTGTTGAAGTCTGGTATATTTTACGTTAACGGTCGTTCTCTTTATATGGGATACAATGATGTAACTATAAAGTTTATAAATAACTTAAACATATTTTTATAAAAACTTAGAAAATCATAATTTTAAACAACTTTACCTTTATGAGTAATGCCTATTTAAGGAATTTTTTCTTCGACTTTTTTTTTTAACTGGTATATTATGACCGAAAAGTCCGCTCCGTGGACGGTAACCCTCTTGAGTTAGGTATCATCGTGCTTGATTTTAATTATATTTATCTTTATATTTAAAAATATGTACTGGACATAGTGCACAAAAATACAATAACACACTGTATAAAAGGATTCTAACTATTTCACCAAAACTCTGCTTTTATGTCATTATTTATGGCTGTAACCACTATTCATGTCCACTCCGTAGACAAATAGAAATTGCAATTTTAAATCTATATCTGGCAACATCGTCAGCCTACTACGTGTATTAACGCATTCCTTTCAGTATGCTTTAAGCTCTTGAGAAGAGGTGATGTGTTATTTTATTATAAATTTAAGTTGAATGGCCAAAACATTAGTAAAATAAGGTCAGAATTTTTATTATCGTCCACTCCATGTCAGCAAGAAAACGGTAGAAAAAAATTGAATTTTAACTTTTTTTGTAGTGCATAGGAAAGAAAAGTTTATCCGACTTATAAGTTGGGAATTTTTTTTAATATATGTATTTTTCTTTATAAAAAATGGACGTTATGGCTTAAATATTTCCACTCCATGGGCATCCACTCCATGGACTTTGCTTGGAAAATAAATTATATTGACTAAGAAGGTTATTGTTAGAATATCAGTGATAAGGATGAATTGTTAAGTTCCGTAGATATGATAATTCTGTGTTTGCATTTGTCTATAGAATATATAAAACTTTTGTTTATTTATTGTTTAAAGTTATTACGAACCACTTATCCTTTCATCCCAAGGGCTTTATTTCCAAGCGTAGAACCGAAGAAATACAGTGTACTTATAATTAGTAACTGTTATTATCATTTACCTTTTCTATATAATATCAAAAAGATCCTTCTTTGCCTTCCCTTAATTATTATTTGTCAACTCCATGGACCCACATTCCACTCCATGGCCCAAATAATTACAGGTTTTTACATAAAATCGGAATTATTATTTTTAATTCGTGGCCACTAATTGCAGTAAGACATAATTATTTAATCATATAAATTCTTACATAAAACATTTTTTAAGACATATTTTAATTAACTTTTTGCAATCTCTCCATTTCTCCCGTCGACAAATAATGACCCTTAAGCGGTTGGCTACAGAAACAGAACCGAACTAAGTTTTTTTACCTGCGCCTACTTTTAAATTTTTTATATAGCTTGGGCACTAATTTTATTATTTATAAAATAAAATATTGACAGACCCGTACTTACCAAACTAGGTATATGGAAACATTATAAAATTAAAGGAAAGAAGAAATCAACATTTATTTCTTTTAGTATTTATTTACGAAAAGCAAAAATAGATATTTATGTATTTATTATAGAAGGAAAAAGTAATAAGTACATTTTTTGCGAGGTGTAAGCTTTGTGGTGCACGTCTAATTAAAACACCATATTGGGAACCCTTTTGGTATCGTTACTTTTGTGAGAATTTTATATATGGTTATATATGAGGTGTTCCATAACTAAGGGGCTATACAGCAACACGAGATAGTGGACTTCACTATATGATATTTAATTTCATTTCTTATTCGGTTAAAGAGATACAGGTTGATCCAACTAAATATTTACTTTATAAAATTGGCAATGATTTGATATTAACACTTTGAGTACGGAAAGCGCGCTTGTACGTCCAAGCCTCTCTTCTCTGGTGGCGGACGTACATGCGCGCTCTCCTGTATATATTATATACTTATAATAAAGATTTTATTTCAAATTATGTAGTTTTTTTGTCATAAAAAATTATAATAATAATGGAATTCCATGAGAATAGGCGGAAAGCGCTCATGCGCGTCTTCAAAAACAATTAGGAGAAAATACCAAAATATGATTTTACTTTATAAAATCAATTTAGAAAATATGTATTTGTTCATAATATTTTTGTTTTTCTCCGCCCAGACGTATTGCTTGCTTTTTCAGCCCGCAGCGAAAGGGTTAAGCGGATATGAACCAAATTTGGTGTAGTTATGTTTTTGAGGGCAAGAAGGAGAACTTCATAATGACTTTTAAGATACCTCGTAGAGAGGACTCTAGTTTTACAAGATAGGAATTATTTGTCTCTCATATTTCTGACCTCTTCCTCAAATTATATGTAAAAAAGTTGTACTTCATTAATTTCGATAATTCAATTAATTTTTGAGATAATTACGTTTAAATGTGACTTATTACTGTGACAGTAATAATATTAACAGACAAACATATTTTACTTACAATTAAAGTAGCTCGGTTAGCTTTTGTACAAGTTTTTACAAATTTATACAAACGCGAACTAACTTGTACAAACTAATAGAAACTTACACAAAAGCTAACCAAGCCACATTCATTGCATATATATGCCTTGTTTTCCTGTAAAATATGCAGTTATTTGCTTTTTTTATCAAATATGCATATTGGTATGCAATATTTCTTAATTTATTATAGTAAAATAAATACATACAAAAAGAAACACATTGGATTCTAAAAACTATGTTTATTTAAAAAAAATGTAAAAAAAAAACAAAGAAAAATAAAAGTAAACAATTTTTTAACCTAAAATTGTATAAAAGGCATTTATTACTAAATATTTTTCAACATTTTTAACTAAAAAGGATTGTCTTCTATTAGTAAAAATATGTTTATACAAAGTGAGGCTTCTTTCAACAGCTACTGATGTAATCGGACAACTGCAACTTAGGTAGCCAAATATAAGGCCAAGATTCAACTTCGTTGGATGGTTTACCCTCATAAATGCTTTTTACTGCAGTTAAGTATTTAAATAAATCTATATATAAAAATGAATGTTTGTCTGTATGTCCGGTATGCGTTTCTATACCATTTATCCGATTACGATGAAAATTTGGTGAGTTGTGTGCAGGCCGAGGAAAATTATGACATAAAAAAAAGTGGCGTAACGCATGCCGGGATGCCGGGATTTGGTGAGTTGTTGTGTGCAGGCCGAGGAAGGTTTCGGTATAAAAAAAAAAGTGGCGCAACGCATGCTGGGATGCCGGGATGCCGGATATTTGTGTAATGTCTTTTCTTCAAATTTATTTTAGTAAGTAGCATAGGAACGCGCGCGGGTTATAGCTAGTAATAAATAAATATAAAGAAGAAAAGAACAAATTGCTTTTAAATAAAGATAAGACAAACATTGTTATTTTTAAAATCAAGCTAAGTAAACAAGAACGACCAGATATGGTAGAACTTGGGCAATATCAGCTGCCAAAGGAAAATAATACCAAATTTTTAGGCATTCACATCGATGAATTTTTAGATTGGTCACGCCATATTGACTACCTTAGTAACAAATTAAATAAGATATGCTACAGTTTACGCATTATAACCAAATATTTAAACGATGTGGCAAAAAGAACGCCAATTTTGAGGCCACATCGAGGTTTGGAATTATTTTTTTGGGAAGCAATTATTCAAAAGTTGAAAAATTTTTTTTTATTATTCAGAAACGTGTTTTGCGATTAGTACCTATATTAAATGTCTTATTTAAAGTCATGCAGAGGCATTTTCAGGTCAAAAAAAATATTAACTGTTTATGTATTGTACATATTATAGAAAACTATTTTATTCTTTTATAAAACCAGAGATAGGTTTAATACAATTACTTATCATAATTATAATACAAGAACAAAGGATATAAATTACCCAATACATAGATTACCACTTTCAGAGAAAAACCCATACTATATGTGATTAGAATGTACATATAATAAATTGAATGTTAGAATTAAGAACGCACCAAATGAACGTTTATTTAAAAAGGAATTAAAATTTTTTTTTAATTGATAATAGGGCTTACACGATAAGCGATTACATACATAATTAAGAAATACTAAATTGATTAATTAAGGTACAGGTATTAAAAATAATTGTTTTTGTTATGTTTTTTTTTTACGATATTTCTTTTTACTTGTTATTTACTTTGTATGTATCTATCAATGTAATTTTCAAATAAAGATTATTAATATTATTATTATTATTAAATCTTTCATTCCTTTTTACAGTTAGATACATCCAATTTGTTCCTGACTTGATATCCACTTGACAGGGAATGTTGTTACATTTAGCGGATAAAGTTTCAACAATACTAATTGAGTCTCTTTAACTTAAATTTCTACAGAAGTATGTAGTATTATAGTGTTTCTTAGGTCAATTTAATGACATTAAACTGTGGGAATTTCCTAACCATAGGCGTTCCACACAAATAATTAATATGCGTATACACACTTATAAGTTTGTTTTACATTAGGTGTTTGTACATACTACACTTTATAAACCCACTGTATATATAATAATATTATATTAAAATAATAAATATAAGGTAACTCAAAAATTCTATATACAAAACTAAAATCAGAAAAATAAACCTGACACGGCACGACACTGCTCAGAAAATGCTTTAATTTTTTTACCAGAACTTCATTCTCGTCAACCAGACTCCGGCCCGTTTATCAAGGCATAACCACATATATTTTATCTCCGTCTCTTCCACGCCATCGGCGGTCACTGGCCTATCTCTGTCTGGCAGAATCGATCGTCAGACGGGCCGGGTACCGGTTCCTTATATCCTGGCGCTTGCAATCGCAACAAATTACATGCTGTTGCCAATTCTTCAAAATTTTCAGATTTGTAAGCACAATGTAAGTATATACGAGAAACAAGGGTT
The DNA here is from genome assembly GCA_963969555.1 of Polydrusus pterygomalis. NCBI lineage: Eukaryota > Metazoa > Arthropoda > Insecta > Coleoptera > Curculionidae > Polydrusus > Polydrusus pterygomalis. The sequence goes on along the minus strand of OZ018376.1, from coordinate 154,511,593 downwards.
TGTTAATTAGTTGTTTTTAAACACTGAAAACACTTTTTGTCTTGATTTCAGTTATATTGTTTCTTAAGGACTAAAGAATGTATTATTATAACAATGAATGGCTTGTTATTTTTTTCTGTCACACTCAAAACTCCTCGGTTTAAAGTATATTTGCAAACTAGCTTTCAAAGAAAGTTACTGGCTAACAATTGAATACTGATATAAATGAAATATCTTTAATAAAAAAACTTAAAGAATTGAAAAAGAAAGATCTGACAACCCTGGTTGTGCGGTCGGTCTCTTTGAGACTGTTTACCGCCGTATGGAATGATTGGAATGTCCTCAAACTGAGATTGGATAAATAATACAAGCCGATATAAATACAGTTTGTTAAGCAGGTAATATTAACGCATTATACAACCTCTTAATAATATACCTGCAAACCCCGGAAACCCCCAATAAATACCGTGTGTATAACCGAAATGTAAATAATATAATTATTATTATAATCTTCAGATTGGAAAATCCCCAAAATAAGTACCAAACTGGATAATATACCTTTACCGTTCTTTTAATTTTTTGATAAAGCCGAAAAAATAAAAATATGCTCTTAAAATAATAATTAAAATTGACGAAATATGCAAAAAATGCATATTTATGGATTTGCATATATTCGGCCATTTAGTCAATGTTACAGTTAAAGTTGGCTGATTCAAATTGGGGAGATATATTTAATATAGTTTTCGAGTAAATAAAAACATTTTTTTAAAGACCCCCTTTTTCCCCCTGTATAAAGCAAGACCGGGACCGATGTTTTTATGTAATTTTTGTCTTAAAATCATGCAAAATATTTCAATTATTCACACATCCTGTGTATTTGCCGATTTTTTTAAATTTTGCTCATTTGGCTTTTCCTGAATTGAAATTTATTGTAATTTTCCGGCTTCTAAATTATTTTTTCTACTACCGTGCGTAAAACACTAACTTTACACACTATGGAAGGTGTCTAAAATTTAACTTTTTTTAACTAGTGCGTAGTAAATTACTTTACGCACTAGTTAAAAAAAGTAAAAAATATGAATGATTACATTGATATGGATACCTGCATTTTTACTTAAAATTGGTCTGGTTGGCCATGGACAAATGGCGATTTCTGTTTGACGTATCTAAATGTTGACAATTTGTCATTTATGCCAGGTGTTTTAATGATTTTAGGAATTAGTGAAGATTTTAATACGGTAAGTTTTGAGTTGTGATATCAAATGTGTTATATTGTTATGATTTCGTTTAATTTCATTTCAGATTTTTAAATCTCAACATTATGGACAGTGATTTATCGGATTTTGAGAACACTTCGCCGAATATTGCAGATTCTGCACAGGAAGCTACTTTGAATTTGCTTCCCAACAAGTCTCGGTTAATTTACGAGCAAAAATATACATTGTTTATAAGTTGGAGCAAGAAAAACAAAGTGACAAGGTACTCAGAAAATGTTTTGCTAGCTTATTTTTCAGATGAATTAAAAAGCTATAAATCATCGACAATGTGGTCAATATTTTCCATGCTAAAGGCTACCTTGAAAATTAAAAATTCAGTAGATATTTCAACCTACCACAAGTTAATTGCCTTTCAAGGCTACAAAGCAAAGAAATCAGGAATATTTGAAAAAAGTCATTTCATCAAGTTTATTTTGGAGGCTCCGGATTCGAAGTTTTTAATGATAAAGGTAACTTTACATTAATTAAATTCTATTGGTAAGGTAAAATATCATATCAAAATTATAGACGTTTTACCTTAGTTCTTAATACTTTTAGATTCTCTATAAAATGTTTGTATTTAATTATAGATTTTATATCGACACGATTTATTATTTTAGGTTGCATTTATTATTGGCATTTCTGGGGCTTGTCGCAGAGAAGAACTGATGAAAATGACAATAAATGATGTTGAGAACAAGGAAACAGTCCTTATTATAAGAATTCCTGATTCAAAAAATGGTATGGAAAGAATTTTTACAGTTCTAAACCCAAATAATTCCATAAATTATTTATCGTACATTATAAAATATATGACATTAAGACCTCCTAATATTGAATTATCCAGATTATTTTTAAAATATGCCCAAAATAAATGTTCGAAACAACCTGTGGCCATAAACACATTTAGTAAGATGCCTTTTGTAATAGCTGAATATCTGAAATTGCCAAATCCAACATGTTATACTGGTCACTCATTTCGAAGGTCATCTGCCACTATGTTCTGGAGGAGACCTTATAACAGTAAAGAAGCATGGGGGATGGAAATCATCTGCGCATTGACAGTACACTGAGCAAAAAAATTGACATATCGAATAAAATATTAACAAATGATGCTTCCTCTTCTAATTCCACTAGTACGTTTGACAATATTCCTGAAATCGAAATAAGTAATATTACATCAAATTTGTCTTCTGAAGTTTCAACCAATATAAATAAGCTAATTGATACACCATTTATATCTAGTTCTAATGTGGCTTGTAACAGCAGACGTGTGGATTGTGAAGATTCACAAGTAAATTCTAGACTTAAGAGCCAAGGATTAACTTTTAATAATTCTAATAGCTGTACATTTAATATTCATATAGTCCACAATTAAATTGAATATAAATCCGTATTTGTAAGTACATATATGAAATTTTATTATTGTTATTGTTCCTATAACTTTTGTTCTTAATATTTTTTAGATAACTTTCTTCCTTTAAGAAATAATTGACCATTTCAATACATAACAGCGACCCTGTATAACGTCCGGTAGTAGAAAAAATTGTGTATGCAATTCGTGCGTAAAGTGCCTTTTTTTACTCATGTGATTTGCGCACTCGCCTGCGGCTCGTGCGAAAAATTTCCCATTCGTAACAAAAATGCTACTTTACACCCTTGTTGCATAAATAACTATTTTAATTATTAAAAATCTTATATTTTACGATGACGTCATAAAGTTGTGTTTTCATTAAAAGTTCACATTTTGTACAAATGCAGGATCGAACTTAAATGTTCTTGTTCACGTAAATGTTCTCCTGTAGAAAGATTAACGGACTTTCGGTTCAATAAGTTGCCAATTGGGTGGTGTGTTGACGCAAATTGCCCATAAAAATGAATTACGATGAATTATGGCTCGAATGCCCGATGGGTATTACTCGGCCAGCGCGCGTACACCTGATTAGAGCTACAATAAATGGCTCTTAGGCTCTTATTGCAACTACTCAAATTGCACAATATAGCAGGAAAAACCCTTTAATAAAATGCCAGTTTATCTTAAAAGGAACCTTGCAAATTTCCCGTATTCAGGTATGGAAATGCTTTGTCCGTTTATATCATAATAATTGGTGTCACTTGTTTTATTTATTGTTCTAATAATTAGTATTATTAAATAGAATAATAAGCGACGGCAGCTTTTCATCGGTGAGCACTAGGTCCCAGGTCATTGGTTAGAAATGCGTGTCACTTTTCTAATAGGGCGCCACCTAGTTTTTAAAGTGGTTGTCGTGCGTGGTTCAATGGAGTAGCTATCAGCTGGACTACACCATGGTGCAGCAAATACCTTAAAAAAAGTATTGTTTTTTATTGCTTTACTTTTTCTTACTTATTTATTTATTTGAATATCGCCATTAAAGCAATCTAAAATAAATGGATTTTGATTCATTTACGCCCAGTGTCTTCTTATTACCCTGTGAATCCTGCAAAGTTTTATCGTGTTCGATTAAAGTCTGCCGGAGAGTGATTTTATGGCCACCCGGTATATATCCCAACGTTTCAGCAGTAAAATGACTTTAATAAATTTACTAGTACGTATTTTACAAAAAAAGTTTTCATGTTTCGAAAATTAATTTGGTAGGTATATATTTTTATATAAATATCAACGCATTAATATTAATTATTCGGAAAAAAGTTTGGGTATTTTTATGAAAAGTCGCTTTTCAAAGGTTATAAATATTTACAAGCTTGTATTTATTTATTTTTATGAGTAAGTACCTATATAATACATTAACAACAACACTGTTATTTTTAAAAAAATTGCTCCATATTAAAGCAAATAATATATACCTGCATAAATATAAAAAAAATTATAATAATACATGTTTCTTTTACTTTTGAATAAACGTGATATTTGTACTATATTATGTTATCGATATTATTATATAAAATTGTAAACTGTCTGACTGACAAATTCCTCAACGCCCGCCCTTAACTCCTGATACTAGAATCATGAAATTTTAAGGATGCCTTTCTTTTTATAACGTAGGCATCCACATAAAAGGGATTTTTCGAAAATAAACCACTAATGGCCATTTGCACCATTTTTATATTAAGTTTGATTTAACTAAGCCCGACTTATTTATAAGCCTGACTTTGGTAACATTTCATTTGCGCCGGGAGTGATATCAATTTTAAATTGTAGACTTTAGAAAGCCTTGCATTTACGCGACAACACCGTTAATATCTAGGAAATTTCTTTTTGTATGGCTGGCGGCCTGCTTCGGTGCTAACAACCGTACTTATTGTGACTTTTTTTTGACGTGTGTGATTTGATTGATCTTGAATTAGGGTACATTTTTGGATCATGTGTGGAACCTGGCCACCTAGCCACAATATCCCGTATTCTTAAACTAGCATCACCCACTACCTGGGTATTAAGAGAGAAATAGCCCTTTCTGTTTTAAAACAATTCTGCATCATATCCTCCTAGAAAATTGTTATTGAGTAAGATGTCTGCAAATATTTTTAAAAAACTGACTTGGAGATTGAATACGGATATGAGATGAGTGCCATCCATGCAGGCTATTACCCTCGGAAACCTGGCAATATCATAGTACTTGGTCTGTACATTCAATAGGTCATCATTTTCAGGCATATTGATATACCTAGGTCTAAGATTAGCAAGCACTCTTGAAACCTTGGATATTATCCTTGACGCTGTCGAGGTGTGCTGTGCAGTGTGCATGCCCATAAAATCAGCAACTGATGATATTATGTGTCCCCCCGTTGAATAGAACCTCAGAGCTATCAGGAGTTGGTTTATTGGGGAAACGCTGTCATTGTTATTAAAAGATCACAAGGACTAACATTAGAAAGCTAAGTTATTAGAATGGATGAGGTCATAATATATAAACTTTTAGTAGGAAATTATTTGACAGTAATTCACAAGATTTAACTAGATATATATTATTTCATTGAAAAATCCTAAATAAGTCCCAGTACCAATCATGGGGATATTCCAGATGAATTTCAATTTCTGCAAGCACAGCAAGTACTGTTGCTTTCCTCAGCCTAAACCTTTGAAAAAATTGCAGCTTATCAAAATCTTCAAAATAATTACTCCTAAGATATGTTCTTCTTGGAAACCAAAAATCGATAATATCCAGGACCTCTAAATCATCTTCAAAAATGTTATTTTCAAACACCAAGTCCATCAATGAATCTATAATTCTATTAATCAAAATACTTTTTACCGCTTTTTTTGACTTTGAAAGCTTCAAAATATGCACGCGCACGAGTCGACTTAAAGTTAAGTCAGTGTTAAACCTAGAAATTGGAGGAAGTAAAATAAAGTCTGGCTTAAGAACAAAGCTCGACCTTGCAACAACGGTGCAAACCAATTAAAGAGTTAAGTCTGTGTTAGACTAGGCTTAGGGCCGGTATTTTCATCCTCGGTTAAAACTCGGTTATTTTTATTGCTTAGTTAAACTTGTTTTGTGACACATAAAGCATGTTATAAACATCAAATGTCAAGTTTAACCAAGGAATTAAAATAACCGAGCTTTAATCGAGGATGAAAATACCGGCCCTTTGTGGTAATCCCGACTTAGTGATTGCGGTGCAAATGGTCATAAGGGGGTAAAAACCGGGATTGACATTTTTATACTTAGTCTTACTTACTTACTTACTTACTTACTTACTTACTTACTTACTTACGTACTTACTTACTTACTTACTTACTTACTTACTTACTTACTTACTTACTTACTTACTTACTTACTTACTTACTTACTTACTTACTTACTTACTTACTTACTTACTTACTTACTTACTTACTTACTTACTTACTTACTTACTTACTTACTTACTTACTTACTTACTTACTTACTTACTTACTTACTTACTTACTTACTTACTTACTTACTTACTTACTTACTTACTTACTTACTTACTTACTTACTTACTTACTTACTTACTTACTTACTTACTTACTTACTTACTTACTTACTTACTTACTTACTTACTTACTTACTTACTTACTTACTTACTTACTTACTTACTTACTTACTTACTTACTTACTTACTTACTTACTTACTTACTTACTTACTTACTTACTTACTTACTTACTTACTTACTTACTTACTTACTTACTTACTTACTTACTTACTTACTTACTTACTTACTTACTTACTTACTTACTTACTTACTTACTTACTTACTTACTTACTTACTTACTTACTTACTTACTTACTTACTTACTTACTTACTTACTTACTTACTTACTTACTTACTTACTTACTTACTTACTTACTTACTTACTTACTTACTTACTTACTTACTTACTTACTTACTTACTTACTTACTTACTTACTTGCTTACTTGCTTGCTTGCTTGCTTGCTTGCTTGCTTGCTTGCTTGCTTGCTTACTTACTTACTTACTTACTTACTTACTTACTTACTTTCTTGTATCTCACAAACGGGGGGACGTCTATAAATTGGTATTATTTCCTTCCCTGAAAGTTTGCAGACACTTATGTTGGATTGCACAAAGGTTTTTAACAATAATTTACTAACCCAGGCAGGTTTGACTGTAACAAAAATGACACTGAAAAACATAATTTACTCACAATCAAAGTGGCTCGGTTAGATTTTATAGTAGTTTGTAGAAGTATTGTATAAGTTTATACAGGTTTTATCGCGTTTGTACAGATTTTTTAAATTTTGTACAAGTTTGTAAAATTTTTCCTTAATTCTTTATACGTTTCTATAAACTTGTGCAAACATGTACTACTGTACAAATTATACAAGCTTGTACAAAAACTAACCGAGCCACTATGATTATGAATCAATTATGCTTGTCAATGTCATTGCTGTTACAGTTGACGCTGCCTGGTTGGTTAATTATTGTGGGAAAACTTCCTGCAGTCAAAAAAGTGTTAAATTTCAGCTCCCTGGGCCTTTTTGTTTGTGAGATATCGCTTTTTAAATTACACTACTATAGGGGCAGCTCCTTTTCGGGAGGAAAATGTATGTATGTATGTATGTATGCCCTTAATGATAACTACTAATTGACTGTTGTAAAATTTTAGTCTCTTTAATAAAAATAAATAATATTTCCAATGAGTCCTCATGCAGACTCTGGTTTACGGCCCTTTCACTACCTGCTATCCGGAAAACTTATCTCATTTCAAATTTAATGCCAATCAACCAACTGTATACAATTATTATGGAAAGCATTAATACTACTAGTTTACAGCCAATTTCGACTGTAATGTAAAAGGCAGTTTTTTGTTAATTTTTAGTATCTAAATGCGAAAATGATCGTAAAAACTTTTTAACATGTAAGATTTTGGAAAAAGATAAAATCTTTCCTTGTGTTAATCCAAGTAGCGTTTTTTTAGATTCGTCTAAAATAAGTTTAAATGCAGTTTTCCTTCATAATGACAACAAAAGACCCTCTATTCCTCTTGCATATGCAGTTGACACGAAGAAACCATACGAAAGTATGTCACTTATTCTAAAAACCTCTGATACATACATATAAGTGGAAAATTTGTGATGACCTAAAAATCATAGGACTATTACTAGAGCTCCAGGGTGGATTTACGAAGTATTTCTGTTTTCTTTGTCTTTGGGATAGTAGAGGAACAGAGAACCATTACCAAGTAAAAGAATGACTTCCAAGAGATCAATATATCCCAAAAAAGTTTTGTTACCTCTATTACACATTAAAGTGGGATTAATGAAAAAATTCGTTAAATCATTAGGTAGATTAAGAAGTAGCTGGATTTAAATACCTTAAACAATTTTTTCTTAAGGTAAGTGATGCTAAGCTTAAAAGAAAGAAATATTTGATGGACCACAAATTGGAAAAATACTAAGGGATCCACAGTTTGTTATCTTCATCAAAAATTAAATGATGTTGAATTATTTGACTGGAGTTCTTTTAAAATAATTATTTCGGAGTTTTTAGGAAACGAAAAAGCAGAAAACAACAAGAAACTTGTAGAAGAACTACTTGAAAGCTACTACCAAATGGGCTATCATACCTATATCTTTAAAAATACACTTCTTGTACTCCGATTTAAATTTTTTCTCAGAAAATTTGGGTGCGGTTAGTTACGAACAATTCCACCAAGACATACTAACAATGGAGCGACGCTACCAAGGTAGATGGGATCCAGCAATGATGAGGGATTGTCAGTTTCTTGTGAGAAAACGCGATCACGAAAGTCAGTATTTGCAATAAAAGTTATGTGTAAAAGATTTTTCTTGATTTGAACTTATATATAAAAATTATAATTATAAAAATGTTTGTATAAAATGAATTAAAAAAATATATTCTATAACTCAAAATCTATACGTGTTGGAACATTTTTGATGTAACTTCACCGTACACGTCATTACATTAGTCACAATTTTTTTTGTATTTGTTGACTGAAATTTTGTAAATTTAATTTTATTTATTGTCAGTTTTAGAGCTCTGTGGCCCCAATGGGCTTAAATACTTTTTTATGTAGTCTTTTAAATCGCAGCAGAATGAAGAAGCTTTTAATCTTTAACAATTTTCTTCTGAAAATACGTCCTCTTAATTTTTGTCTTATTATTCAGTTGCGAAGTTGTAAATGTAGAACTTCAAATTTACATTCTCGTTATTAATTTTTGGTCTTATAAAAACCTGTTTTAACTTTGTCTGTTGTATAAATTTTACAATTGTTCTTGGCGCTGCCTAATGATGTTCCGTCGAGTTTTATTTTCTTGTCCAAAAAATTATCTAATTTTTACGAGACTTCCCAGAAATGTTTTTAAATAATAACAATTTAAACTGTTCAGAAATGTCGTTTTTTACTATAACCGAATTTATAATATATTCAGCAATGACATCCTACATTAGAACGAGCATGGTAAACAGGGTGTAATGGAAATAGAAATTTACATCCGAAGATACTGATATGAAAAGTGAGGCGGGGATACAATCTCGGTAACTTTGCCGATCGGTGTATCTTCGGCCCACTGGTTATAAATCTCTTTTTTAATGTCCCTCCAATAAGGTGTAATTAAATATTCATATTTTTATGTGGAAAATTGTTTATTGATACATTCATACGTTCTCCGATGTAACCATTTATGTCAAAATTCTGAAGCGTTAAAGCACGTGTTGCGGAAGCACACAATTCAATTCAACTTTTTGTTGGTTTTTAAGTGAAAAATTAGGTAAGTTTTAGGTTACCTGCTAGTATAAAGGCTTTTTTTATTATGTTATTTGTTTCGCACTGTACACAAATTTGAAACAGATATTTTAAAACTTTCTTTATACAGGGTGTCCCAAAAGTAATGGGACACAGAGCAACAGCAGACTCCTTAAGTCGAAATAATGCGATTTATTTAAACTGGCCTTATCCCAAAATTGATAACAACCAAGATACAGGGTGTCAAAGTTTTAATTTTGTTTTCGTTTTTTTTGCGATTATTTCTTAACGAAACGACATAGCAGCACAAAATTAAGGGTTTTGGGGTTTTTTGAGGTAAGAATTCAAAATTATCCATAGTTTTTGTGTAACCAGTAGAGGGTGCTGCCTACAGCATGGCCCACTCTTTTTAGCTGGCATAACTTTGTTTGGGCTTCTTACATCGATCCAACTATTAAAAAAATAAGTTACTTTACTTCTTGTACATCAAAAACGTATAACTTATTGAAGTCGCTAGGAGCAACCATTTTCAAAATAATCGCATTTTATATGTCCAATGCAACAAGTACGTGGTCCAAAAACAAGGAAAAATCGAGCAACGGTGAATTTCTAACTTAAAATTATTGTAAATCAGCTACATTTGATAAGTGTGAAAGTTAATGTAAATACTTAAGGTTGATTTTTTTTCTAATAAAAACGCTTTTTCGTACTTATACCTACGGAATTATTAATTTTGTTCTAATCAATAATTTTATTAACTTTGACAGATGATACTTTGTGTAACATGTTGTTACCTTAGAAACGTCGTTGTTTTTAATCAAGACCAGCTGTGATAAATAATACTAATACGAATACACAATTATTTTAAATAATTTAGCATTCTTGCATTAAAGATATCGAATCCGATTATCTCGAAAATGGTTGCTCCTAGCGACTTCAATAAGTTATATGTTTTTGGTGTAAAAGAAGTAAATTAACTTATTTTTTTAATAGTCGGATCGATAGAAGAACCCCAAAAAAAGTTATGCCAGCTAAAAAGAGTGGGCCATGCCGTAGGCTGCGCCCTCTACTAGTTACACAAAAACTATGAATAATTTTGAATTCCTCACCTCACAAAACCCCAAATCCCTTAATTTTGTGCTGCTATGTCGTTTCATTAAGAAATAATCGCAAAAAAAACGAAAACAAAATTAAAACTTTGACACCCTGTATATTGGTTGCTATTAATTTTGGGATAAGGCAAGTTTAAATAAATCGCATTATTTCGCCTTAAGGAGTCTGTAGTTGCTCTGTGTCCCATTACTTTTGGGACACCCTGTGTAGGCGTATTTTTCGGGTAACTTTGAATAATAAATTAGTATTATTTATTATTTTAGGCGTTATCGACAAAGGGAAGCAGCTAAAGTTTATAATATTCCTAGATCTAGACTAAAAAATAAGTTTAAAAAAACATGCCAAAGATCTGGGACATCAAGCAGGCCTTACTACACTGTTCCTTATAAGAATTCACATACTCCTTATAAAACAACTGTTTAATACTATATTATGTGACAGCAACGCGCTTTCCTACTGTAAGACAACGAAAATTGCTATACCGTTGTGTATAGTGATAATATCACGGTAATTTAGCCAATAGGAAATAGGAGTTATTGCTACCATAGAATGGTTTATAGACATTATTCCTCTGAATACTCACAGTAATTATCAAGTTTTGTTGGGGGTGTAATCTGGTTTTATATACTGTATTAGTTCCAACTGGCAGTTTTAATGAAACTTGACATGAATCATAAAAAAAATTGTCTCGCTACGGTTGAAATAAAGCATGTACTTACAACTAAAATCAGCACTGTAGTTCTCAAAAATTTAAATAGCTTCTAATGTGATATTGTTCGTGTCGTTTAACATTGCATATGATTATCTATTGTGAAACATCGTTCACTAAGATAGTTAAATTCCTCCATAGATTATAAAGTCAAATACTAATGATGGGTTGTGCGAAATAGGTAAGAGTATTTTATTGCTTTATCTGACATGCAAAGTTTAAAAAAACTTAAATACAAAGTAAAAATAAATTAATTGAAACATATATTGGCATGATCAATAAAGTTCAAATTCAGACAAGACAGCTAGAAGACTCCGAACAACGATGTGACCCGCGCAACAAATACGTTGAAACTAATACTACGGCGCGTGGCGATTACCGATCGCTACGAACCCCCACCAACGTCTTGTGGATTATATGTTCCAACTGATATAATTCATATGTGGAGACGCTGTTCTGCTTTCTTAATTGTAGAGAAAGCGCTTTACTGGTAACAAAATGCGTCGCATTGAGAATATACAATTTATTTCGTAACAAAATTGCTGTATTAAAAGTAGTTCATTATTCAACAAGCTGCTAATGGAACCGATTACTACCAATAAAAACACTGTTGTAGTAAATCTGGAAATGATATAATCCTAAAGCAGGTATTAGGTTTAATACACTGGCAATTTATTTAATATGGGTTAATAAAAAAATAAGCTATCAATACAAACTACATCTTAGCAAACCTGTTGTATTAGATCATTTTCCTCAGTGTAGTGAAGGAGAAGAGAGTATAGTTAACCATATAATTTTATTAAAACAAATGAAATTTTTTATTCAGAAAAAGATCGTATAATAGTAATTAAAGAGTCGGATATAATTTGCTCTAGTAACAGATAAATTTCTACCATTGCAGAGTCATGTCATACAGAACAGTAAGAGGAACTTTAACTTGAATAAAAGCCGTTTTGTTAAATTATAGGATTATTAGGAGGGTGTTTTTTTTATTTAATATACTTTTTGTAATTTAAATATGTAATAGAAACTGAATTTTCATCAACATAACTTAACATTTTTATAGCATGTTACACACATCTTACAAAAATATTATTGTAAAAATATATCGACAAACCTAACATAAACTTTAAAAAATCCTATTAAAAGTTTCAATAGTTCTTAGGCCACATATATCATAATACAGTTTATTAAAAAAATAAAATCAAATTTTCTACACACATCCCATAGTAGCCCAAAGTTACCATGACAGTAAAATTACCCCAAATATACCTAATTTACAGCAGTTGATCTTAGGTCAATGTTACCCAAGTAGGGGTGGTAACTTTGGTGCAACTTAATATATTTTTAAACAAGTTTAAAGAAGATAAAAGAAGTATTTATACAAAGAAATGCAGTCTAAGTGTTCCAAAGTTACCCAGATTTTCAAAAAGGTATTGCGACTGATCTATTTTATGTTGTAACAACTCAACCTTAGAGCTCTCGTATAATACGGCCACAGGACAATGGCCTACCTACCTGTACACCAAACAATTTATTGATAAAGTATTTTTCACAATAAATAGTTGACTCCGTTTAACTACCTGGGACGTTTTGCAAGAACTCGGCCATAAAAATGCAAATAAACTGTCGGTCAGGGTCGGATTATAATTTGTAATTATAGCAGGTAATATTTAACCATCCTGTGCTAATATAACTATTTATAAATAATATATTATTAATAACGAATTAAATATCTAAAGTGCTACCCTGTATGTATTTGCTTGTTAATTGTATATAACAATAGGATTAAACCGGTAGTTTTATTGCAGTCAATAAGTCGATACCATTTAGGGTGAAAAATACTTTACTTATAATTATTTGTCTCCTGGCGCTTAATTCTTTTTGTGAATAATTTAACAGTTACGTAGATGCCTAACCGCTAACGCTACCAAAACTCCCTGGCGCTTTGCCGTGCCGAAAAAATTGCATCCTGACCAGGTTATTAATCGCATAAGATAGGGGAAGAGAGGGAAAAAGATAGATAATAAACCACAATAAGTACATCTCCCTCTCTTAACTGGTGATAAGCGATTTAAGGCCTTAGCCATAGCCTCAAATCAGGCCGCTATTGGCGGATTTTTACGTGTTTTATTTCGTATTGCCGGCCGGCTAGAACAAATCGAGTTAATCTTTCGTCTTTACTACTGGTTCCGGCTTTTTTTAATTTGGTTTCCCTGTCGAAATATTAACTTTAAAATATATTTCTATCATAATTTTATTATTGTTTTAGGTTAGGTAGATGGGTTATCCGGGGTTTGGTTGATCAGTTTTGTTTTAATCCTTTATCGCGTTTCAAAATAATTAAAATCAATTTTCTAAAACGTTCGCGACTTTCTGCGCTTTCCTTGGAAGACAATATGCAGGTGAAAGGTGCCCAATTTGTTTATAACAAACACTTAAAGTGGGCTGAAGTCACGGCTTCGGAATTTAATAGGAATGTTTATGCTATATAAATATGTGTGGCAAAGAGATAGTCAAGTATACTGCAGAAAAACGGACAGCAGCCAAATAATAAGGGTAAGCACTCTTCAGAAGATTGAAGAACTGAAGAACGGCAAGTGAGAAGCTCTGATTTTAAATGTTAATAATTGTTTTTTGTCCTTATGAACTGTACAGTTAAAAGCTACGAAAATATTACTGAGTTTAATCAAGGTGATACTCAACAAAGCACATTCCTGGCTGTTTATATGAATGCCCGTTCCATTAGGAACAAACTTGATGAAGTGATGGTAATACTGGCAGATATAGCTAAACCGATTGACGTCTTGATCATTACGGAAACATGGATCCACGAAAATGAAAAACAATATTACAATCTACCAGGCTTCCAAGCTGTCCATGCAACAAGGCTAAAAAGGGGTGGTGGATGTGCGATATTTGTTAAAAATGGTATTGCCTTCAAAATTGTGAAGACCCTGGAAATTGCAGATAATATCTCATTTGCACTAATTCACATCAAAGAGACAAAAAACTATTTGGCAGCAATATACAATCCGAATAACTCAACCACTAATGTGGAGATGGTGAAAGATCTTCTTGCGAGAGAGATGTCAGCGATCGAAAAGGATGAATTGTTTATTTTTGGAGACCTAAACCTTGACCTACTTAAACATTCTCAGGGGTCCAGGACATATCAGGAATTGTGTACCACAAATGGTTATTTTTTCTGCAATGAGTTGGTGCCAACACGAGAATCAAAAACTCTCATAGACCATATTATAACCAACTCACAGAGACCAATGTCAGTTGCTGTAATTAAGACTAGCATCAGTGATCATGATATTCAAATCCTCCAATATATTAAGAGCTCTAGGCCCTCTTATAAAACTGCACAATTAAAATATGTGGATATTGACAAAATAAAGAGTTCCCTTAGTGAATTGGTTGGAAACTACTCTGGACAGAACTCAGTTGATGAAAATTATAATCATATGATAAATTGTTTTGCAACCCACACGAGATATGAGCGAAGGAACATTAAACTGCGCCAATCCTCTAAGATCTGGATTAATAATGATGTTATACAATCTATTAGAGAACGAGACTATTATTTTACACAATCACGTAAATATCCCCTTAGCCCCTATCTGCAAAATAAATTAAGGGATAGCAGAAGAATGGTAAAAAGGAAGATACAACAGGCCAAAAACAGTTATTATTCCAGAGAATTTGGAAGGGTCACAGGAAATCCAAAAAAGACCTGGGAAATGCTAAAAAAGGTAATAACAAATGATGCTGATCAAGATTGTAACATAAAATGTCTTAAAGTGAACAACAACTTAATAACTGATCCCTCCAAGATTTGTGATGAGTTTAATAATTTTTTTGTTGAAGTGGGACCCTCGCTAACAATGGACACCCAGCATATAGAACTGGATATGAATAATGAATTTTCATCAACCAACAGCATTCATCTTGCTGAAGTATCTGACATGGAAGTACTTGAGGTCATAAATTCCTTAGAAGTGGGTAAAGCACCTGGCAGTGATGGTGTGGATGTAAAGTCCATTAAGCAGTGTAAAGAGCAGGTGACACCACTACTTTGCAAAATAATAAATCAGTCTATTGATGAGGGAGTAGTGCCAAGGAACATGAAAGTGGCTGAAGTGATACCAGTGTTTAAAAATGGTGATAAGGATATTACTAATAACTACCGACCAATTTCATTGTTGTCAATATTCTCAAAAATTGTTGAAAAGTTACTGAATAAGAGACTCTTATCGTTTTTGAATTATAAGAACTTTTTTTACGATCGTCAATATGGTTTCCGCGAGCTCAGTGACACGACTGCAGCCTATATTGATATGGTAACAGATGTTTAAAAAAATGTAGGTCATGGAAAGAGGTGTGCACTTGTGTCGCTTGATTTCAAGAAAGCCTTTGACACGGTTAATCACTTAATACTGTTAAAAAAGTTAAATAGAGCGGGTATAAGGGGCAGAGGGTTTGATTGGTTTGCTAGTTATTTAAACAACAGATTTCAATGTGTCTCGCTTGGTACGGAGGGCAGAAGTTCTCTTAGGAAAGTAAAATGCAGGGTACCCCAGGGATCAATACTTGGGCCAACATTATTTTTAGTGTATATTAACTCGATCTCTAAGCTAAATCTTAAAGGTGCTCTTCAGCTATATGCTGATGACACTGTCCTTCTCTATTACGGCGAGACATATGAAGCTATCAGGGAAAATATAAAAAGCGATTTGGAAACTTTATCTACATGGTTACAAGCACACAAACTAGTTCTAAATTTAGAAAAATCGTCATTTATGTATATTGCTAAAAAAAGACTCGAAGGATCGCCAGATCACATAACTATCAATGGTCAAATATTAAAATATTCTCAAATTACAAAATATCTTGGTCTGTATATTGATGAGACTTTGTCCTGGGAATACCACATAGATGTTATTAGAAAAAAAATAGCTGCTCCAGTTGGTATACTCAGACGCCTAAGTTATACTGTGCCAAAGAAACTCCTGAGACCTGTGTACTACTGCCTTATACACAGCCATCTGCAATATCTAACGGCTTTGTGGTATCCCTCAGGACAAAAGGTTAACAAATTAAAAACATTACAGAACAAAGCAATAAAGAATATTTACTTGTTAAATTATAGATATAGTAGTGTCTCTCTCTACAGGAACTTTAACATCATGTCGTTAGAACAAATATATAAATTTCAAGTTTGTGTCTTTATCCACCAGGTCTTGTGCAAGTCTCGATTGTCAAATGCATCATTCACATATAGACATTAAACACACCCGCTAAATACTAGATATAAAAACAATCTGAATGTACCCCAATTTAACTCAAGAATGTTGGGCATGTCAATGTATGTAAAGGGTGTAACCCTGTATAATAGTCTTCCACAGAGTGTTAGAGAGTTGGATTGCAGAAGATTTAAACTATATGTTAAGCGTCATGTGGGCAAATATAGGTGTAATTTCGTGTAGAGACTGTTTGGGAGTGTGTTATAGCCCCGCTGTCTCATGTTCGTTTTCTTTATGTTTTTGTATATTATTATTTGTTATTATTAAGCACTAGTAAGTAACTTACTTATTGTTAATTAATATTATTACTACTAGGTATTGCATTTTTAATTTCTAATATTATAAGTCCTATTGAAAACTTTGAGAGGAATCTGCACAAAAATGTAACCATTTTTTTTTTGATTCAATAAATACATTGTTGTTGTTGTAAAATAAGTATTAACACATTGATAAATCAGAGCAAATAATTAAAGATTTCTTTCATTCTTTTCTATTTATGTTTTTCTTAGAAATATCGAGAAATACACCTTATTTTATGTGTTATGATTTAACACAAAAATGCTGCATTTAATTATCCGGTAAGTATTTTTCTTTTTAATTTTTTTTATTTAATATTTTGGCCATACCTGTTTTAATTATCACCAGCCGTCACTGGAAGAAAAGTAAGATGCCCTAAAAATGTCGCTTTGACATACGCAAGTAAAACTTACCTCAAAAATCCAAGACTGTCACCAAGTGCACACCCTGAAATAGAAATAAATTGTTATAAATTTAATCTACTTAAGTAAACTTTTTCTTGAAACAAAGCGTTGCCACAGTTAACAACCACATATGACGTTAACAGCTGATACTAATGTCTTCCTAAAAGTTCCCAGTTTAGATAGTGTCATATTATTTCTGTGGCTGTATTTTATAAATTTATAATAGAGCAAGTGACTATAAATGAAATGTTCATTATTTGTAATGGGAAAGTTTAATCTAAATTAGTGTGTTTTAGCATTTTGCTTTTGGGCTTTCAAAGACTACATTTTTTTGGTGTATAATGTAAGTTAAACGATGAGTACAATAAACCATTTAAGATCCATTACCAATATTAAACATTTCATTTATCGTCACTTGTTATTATAAATTTAATATTAATTAGTTTATCTATCTATAAATACAATAGGTTGCCAAACGTTGCGTTCACTAAGAACTAATAAGCTGTTTATATTTAAAAACACATAGAATTCTTGGCGACTTTGTACTGTGTCGCGAAAGTAAAATATAATGGCAGCGCAGCATTGGTACCACACCAACATCGATGATCGTTGTCCACCCTAAACTTGACCAGATGAAATAAAAACGTTGGCCTTTGTCAGCGACAATATAGGTACAGTGTGACCAGTAAAGTCCACTGCATATGTAGTGATGCCGAGAGACGAGAGAATTGGCCCATTCTCGTCTCGTCTCGTGAGGCGAGAATTTTTTTTTATCTCGTCTCGACGAGAAACGCGTTTTTCTCGCTCGAGAGTGCCATTGTCTCGTCTCGTCTCGTCTCGTCTCGTCTCGTCTCGTCTCGTCTCGTCTCGTCTCGTCTCGTCTCGTCTCGTCTCGTCTCGTCTCGTCTCGTCTCGTCTCGTCTCGTCTCGTCTCGTCTCGTCTCGTCTCGTCTCGTCTCGTCTCGTCTCGTCTCGTCTCGTCTCGTCTCGTCTCGTCTCGTCTCGTCTCGTCTCGTCTCGTCTCGTCTCGTCTCGTCTCGTCTCGTCTCGTCTCGTCTCGTCTCGTCTCGTCTCGTCTCGTCTCGTCTCGTCTCGTCTCGTCTCGTCTCGTCTCGTCTCGTCTCGTCTCGTCTCGTCTCGTCTCGTCTCGTCTCGTCTCGTCTCGTCTCGTCTCGTCTTGTTTTTTCTCGTGAGTAGGGAATCATAAAAAATAGTTTTTTATACGAATCTTACAGGAGGTAAACATTTAAAAGTATCTGGTCGTCTCGCAGAAGGGTTTAATATAAGTTGGTTTGTTAGTCATGTGCCTTAGAAACTATTTTTCTTAGATCAACAAAATATTGCAAGCGGCCATAAGACATAATTCACGTAATGTAATAGGCTTGGCACCGAGGTATTTTCAGTCCAAAATATACGGGGTGGTAAAAGATACAGAATAGAGAACGATTTATAATAATAATAATTGATTCATAATGGAACTACTTACCCTTCTTTTATTATTTATTTTTTGGCATAATTCGGGGCATAATTAACTGCAATAGTTTGGAAAATATTCGACTAAATAAAGGAATCAGCCCAGGCCCAGAATGTCATCCGGGGAAAAACCTTAATTTCTTTATTACATTAATAGACAGTGCAAGAGAAAGAACTTAAAGAAGTATTTCCGAAAATGCTCTATTTGACATATCAATCTCTCATAGTTTATGAAATATTCGGACTAAATCGCGGTAACATTAGATAATTAATTATTGTGTCCTTCTTTTACATATGAGTTATACAATGTAAACTGTAATTGGTTTAAGATCACCGCCGCTACAACAGAAAGTTTTACAATACCTATAAGAATCTCATATATTTTTGTTTAGTCTCATGTACTTTTGTTGTATCTTCTATGTTTCTAAAAAATATATATTTGACAACCTTTGGTATGAAAACCAACAAGCATTGCCATTGTGTTTTTTTCTACTCCAGTACTGCAGTGCGTGAAGTGCCAAATCTAAGCATGCTAAATAAAGCATAAAGTAAGTGTTTTTCGCACTAATGCGTGAAATTTATGTGACTTTTGTTGTTAAATACGCGTAAAACAAGTATCACTTTAAGAAATTGTTGCAAAATAACTATTTAAACTTGTTTGTTAGTTTGTTACACTACTAATTTGACTTCTGTAAAACATTTTGGCTACTTTTTGAGATACGTTCTGTCACGGTTCACGGTATTTTACCAACCATGTAAATAAAATTACTCCATAGGAAGGTTTCACATTTTATTATTAGGATTAACAAACATGTATTAACAATGACATTATTTTTATTGCATTTTGAATTGCGTTTCATTTAAACTTAAAAAACTATGCTTGTAAATATCTTGGCGATGTTCGTAAAAGGACTCTTTGTTTATTAATGATTTTTGTGTGAGAAGTTTTTGGCGAATTTCGAATTTTTGATACAAAATTGTTAAATTTAGTCAAAATCTATCGCCTTTCGCCTTGTGAATGAAATTTGACTGGGGTCCTTTTCGATATTGTGTTTTCAATCGAAAATGCTTTCTTTCAGATTTGGTTAATTATTTAAAAATGTCAACTACTAACCGTAGACAGAAGAAAGAGGCTAGACAATTTGATTCTGTTCTCTTGAATATCTATTTTAAGGTAAATGCCTTCACAATACGATAGAGTGAGAACGTTAAACACATTATTTTTCTGTCTATATATTAGGAGATACCAAAAATTCAGTGTTCTAACAAACGAGAAAATTCGAGAAAAAACGAGAAATTTCTCGACGAGAAACGGTCTTCTCTCGTCTCGTCTCGTGACTTCTCTCGAGAAAAAAATTTCACTCTCGTCTCGTCGAGACGAGACGAGACGAGACACGAGAATTTCTCGTCTCGGCGGCATCACTATTCATATGGGATTTTTTTTAATAATAACTTTATTCGAAATTTGACTTTGGCATCAGGTTCTGCTTTGATCGAGATGAAAATAAAGCAAAAAAATAGTAGTCATGTGATTCGCATTATCTGTCAAATTTTAATTTGTTCCAAAAAATAATTCAAAAGTAGGGTTATTTCTGAAAATATCGAAAAAAGTTGTTGGAAAATTTTTTTTTTAATGCAGTTTCTAGCTCAGATGCAAAATTTTAGCTGCACAAGATAATTTTAATTTTTTACCCATATTTTGTAAATTGCACCACTTTTGCAAAGACTCAACGCAACCTTCATAAAACTTCTTAGTTTTGACAATGCTTTATTTCAGATAAAAATTCTTTAAACTAGCGCCATATTAAATGTGTGTTTTTCTACAAAATCAAAATTTTGCTATTAAAGTTTGGTGGCATGTGATGCAAAGTTTATTTGTTTTTGACCCTGTATAAGGTAACTTCATAAAATAAGTATTTTTGAAAACGTGGTTTGTGTCTGAAAGTAATACACCTTAATATTAAGACAAAAAAAAAGAACACAGTGTCATCAGTAAAGTGTTCATTAAGTGGAAAATAAATTTTTTGCATAGTTTTCATCTCGATCGGAGCAGAACTTGATGCCAAAGTCAAATTTCGAATAAAGCTATTAATAAAAAAAATGCCATATGATGCGGACTTTACTGGTCACACTGTAGAAGAAATAAAGTACTTAAACAGTTACTTATGGCTATATTAACTTCCTGTGTCCATATTTTACTTAAACTATTGCCTGTTGTCCAACATATCTATCTCGAAAAGACGATATAAATCAGCAAAAACGAAAAATTAAATTGCGTCAACTTTGCCATGTTTTTTTTCTGCTTTTATTTATTCATAAATCCAACCTTTTTAACGTAAAATTGTAGGTAATTGTATTTCTCGGACAAAAGATAGATAGATACTTCAGGCCTGTCAAACGAAGACTAAAATATTCACGATATTTTTTACTGTAGTCTTGACAATTTGTTTTGCATCCAACGATAAGCGACTTTGCTTTCTTTTACTAAATGCAGAGCGATAATTTTCCCACGGGTGCCACATAATAAAAAACTAGTTGTAGAGGGTGGCCCATTAATAAGGGAGGCCGGCATTATCTCGGAAACCATTAATCGTACAGCTTTCGGAAAAAAAATTTTATAAGTAAAGCGGTCATGAGAAAATTCTGGAAATTACTTTCAAGTTCCTTATTTCGCCGCAAAGGGGCACAATTGAATATTATTTATTTAAATTTCTCCGAAAATTCCCATATTAAGGTATAACTCTGATTATATCATTGGAAAGCTTAGATAATTCTGCATTATTTTGGTTTAAGGCTTATTGGCGTACCTACCTTGATAAGAGTGGGGGAAGCTATTGAATGTGTAAACATTAAAATCGCTGTAACTTCTAAACGACTTATCCAATTTTACTAAATTTCAGCTTGTTTGGAAGGGAAAGGTAAGTACCTTCAATCGTCGTATCCAGCAGTACACGATAGTGTTTAATAAAATTGCTATAGGGCGCAATTTGTAATAATAACAGTTTTTTTTTATTTTATTCAGAAAATTCAAATCATACGGTATAACTATGACATCATATTCGGAAAGTAGATTAAATTTGCAAGAAAAAATTTAAAGACCGCAGTTCGATATTGTTGTTCGTTTCAGAATTATTGCCAAAATAATAACTTTTAATTCAAATTGCGCCCTCTAACAATTTTATTAGAAACTATTGTGTACCACCGGACATGACAATTAAAGGTATTTACCTTTTCCTTCCAAAAAAGCTTAAATTTAGTAAAATCGGATAAGTTGTTTAGAAGTTACAGCAATTTTAATGTTTACACTTTCACTTGATAAGAGTGGGAGAAGCTATTGAAAGTGTAAATATTAAAATCGCTGTAACTTCTAAACGACTTATCCGTTTTTACTAAATTTAAGCTTGTTTGGAAGTACCTTCAATTGTCGTATCAAATGTTACACAATAATTTCTAATAAAATTGCTAGAGGGCGCAATTTGTATTAAAAATTATTTTTCTGGCAATAACTCTGAAACGAACAAAAGATATCGAACTGCGGTTTTTATATCTTTTCTTGTAAATTCCATCTATTTTCCGATTATGATACCGTATGATTTGAATTTTCGGGATAAAATCAAAAAAACTGTTATTATTACAAATTGCGCCCTCTAGCAATTTTATTAGAAACTAACGTGCACCATTGGATACGACGACTGAAGGTACTTATCTTTCCCTTCCAAACAAGCTTAAATTTAGTAAAATCGGATAAGTCGTTTCGAAGTTACGGCGATTTTAATGTTTACACATTCAATAGCTTCCCCCACTCTTATCAAGGTCAATACGCCAACGAGCCTTAAACCAAAATGATGCAGAATTGTCTAAGCTTTTCAATGATATAATCAGAGTTATACATTAATATGGGAATTTTCGGAGAAATTTAAAATTTAAAAAACTAACTTTCAATTGTGCCCCCTTGCGGCGAAATGAGGAACTTGAAAGTTATTTCCAGAATTTTCTCATGACCGCTTTACTCAAAAATTTTTTTTTCCGAAAGCTGTACGATTAATGGTTTCCAAGATATAGCCGGTGTCCCTTATTAATGGGCCACTCTGTACACTATTATTTTCATGCACCACAAAATTAACACTTTAAGAAAGTTCTCAAACGCACAATTAAAATACTTTCTCAAGACTGATTTTATATCCTAATTGCACCCTGAGGTCAATTAACAAGCGTACCTAACCTAAAAAATAATTGCAAACGCCATTAACTAAGATATCTAATACTGGGTGAACCTACCTTCTCTTGATAACAAGGACACCATTTATATGCAAATGGTAAACACGTAACATTATTAAAATTGCAAATATGTCATCCTGTATACCTTTCAGGTATACAACAATGAGGCTTTATTAAAATAAATGACAGGTAGCAAAAGCCAAGACGATATACAAAAACCAGGCGGTATAAAATGCATCTTACTCCGGAGTTTTCGTATAAATATTTAAGTACCTACCTACCCACCTTTTTTTATTATTTAACTTCGAGCAAGACTACATTGCCCCACTATCCTTAAAATAAACTGCACCGAAACGGAATATTCCCTAAAACCGTCATCATTGTTCCTGACTCACGTTCTCGTTCATTATTTAGCGTCGACTTTCACAAACGGCGGCGGCCCGCCTTGAACGGTCTTCGGGAAAGTTGTTTAATTATAGATGGCCCGTAGTGGAAGCTTTAAGTGAACTTATACATTGCGCGCACTTGATTGCCAATGGAAATTCAATGGTTCCATTGTGCTTTTCTTGCGACGACGACGGCGAGTTTTCCTTGCTTTGTAGTGCAAGAAATGCCGTTTGTCTTTGGCACTATAGCCGATAAATTACGCCATTATTTCAAAGTTCATCACCGCATGTAGGACAAACCCATTTTTCCTATTCCGCTGTCACACAATTTGTACAAATTGGGACATTTATTTAATTTATTTTAAAGATATTTCTTTATTTTCCCCCAATGATAGCTTAAATAGTATTATATACAACCCGACCAACCCGAACAAACCCGAAGGGACCGAAGTGACTCATTTACTCCCGCAAATGGACGAATTCAAGCTCTTGTCTTTAGTCTCGCGGTATACACACACACATGAAGGATATTAGAATAATAAATAATCTATACTACAAACGGCTAATATCAAAGTGGATAATGAACTCTCAGAAGAAGGAAAAATACAACGTGGTGTAAGGCAAGGATGTGTACTATCGCCGCTATTATATAATCTTTATTCGGAAGAAATCATCCAGAGAGCACTGGAAGAAACAACAACGGGAGTCAAGGTTAATGGAATACCCATTAACCTTTACTCATTGCCGAAACAATAGAAGATTTACAGGGCTTAGTTGATCAAGTAGTGACGAGCACAAAGGAGAGCGGACTTACCTTACATATCAAAAAGACAAAATTTATGACCATTACATTAAATCAATTCAACAGCAGGAAAACCTATGGCTCAACGGCAATCTAGTGGAGAAAGTCAGTAAGTACAAATACTTAGGAACAACTGTCAATGAGTACACTGAAGAAATTAAATCAAGAATTGGACAAGCCAGAACCATATTTATAGTAGGGGAGCCCAACAGGGGGATTTTTGGATTTACTCAAGCGCGGCAGATTAACATATGGGGGATACCTTGCACCCTGTTGAGTACCTCTGCCATGTCTAAGCCCTCTATATAGTGCCGCGCGTGTACGGCAGCTGATCAGAATAGTAAAAAAAATCGATAGCTGGATTTACTCGAGCGCGTCAGATTAAGGTGTGATGGGTTAATTACATGCTAAAGAGTCTGCATTTCAATAATCTGACGATTTGAGCGTAACGTAAGGGAGTGGGAGGGTCACAAACTTGCAAAAAAAAAACGTCACATGGACATTCTCGAGCGCGGTCAATTTCTTTTTATTTTGAAGGAAATAATTCAAGGATAACGGGAAAAATATAATATGCCGATTACCACAAGCCGATAAGTAACAAAAATCGTCAATAAAGTTTATTAGCGCGTGCAGCTGCAGTGAAGCACTCCGCGCCTCAATGTCTCTTTCTTTATCACTCACTCTCTCGCACCGTCCCAACACTACTTTCCGTCAGCCATCACGCCATCACAGGCTGATCACAGCATTCGTGGGATTATATGTACAGTTACAGGGTTATTATTTTAAAAACCAGACATTTAATTTTTTTTAAATAAGACACTCTGTATATTAGAAGCGCATTAGATGGTTCCTTTTCTTCCGATTTCAAAAATATAACACACTTACGCATTCTTCTCTTAATTCCATCAAAAATATGTAAAAATAATATTATTAAAAAGCATCAAGATAGTTATGAAACCGTTTTGTTGCTATGGATTTTGTCTTTATTTATATCGCAGTTTTGTAAGTGAATTAAATTTTGTAAGATTTAAGAAAAAAAAATCATAAAAAAATTTTTTTAAACCGTCAGATTAACAAAATCCCTCAAAATAATCGTCAGATTATGAATCAGCACGACCAGGACACCAAGCTGAACCGTCTGTATGGAAATCTGACGCGCTCGAGTATGTCAAAATAACGGTTTTTTTTGCATTTTCGAAAAGTCGCCAAGAACTTGCGTCACATCCGAATCGTCAGTCTATTGAATGGAAGCTTCCTTAGGGATCCCTTAACATCCCCTCTGAATATCTGACACGCTCGAGTAAATTTTTTCTTCCCATTTTTAACCCTTCCGCACCGCCGCCCCCACCATCAAAACCGGCAGAATAATGTACCTCCGTCATGAGTGGGGCATATACACTATTAATATCTGACGCGCTCGAGAATATCCATGTGACTGTTTTTTTTTTACAATTTTGAAAGCCTGTAGTAACTCACCCCACCGGTGAAACGATACACATGATATGACATTTTTTCCTTTCTACCATCCAATCTTCAAGATCCTATAGGTCCCCACGACGCTCGAGTAAATCCCCATTTAGCATCGTGGGCTCCCCTACCATTAACAGAATGAGAAATGTGTTATGCAGTAGAGATCTTAACTTACACCTCGAGTGAAAATATTGAGATGCTATGTTTTCTCGGTGTTGCTGTATGGGATTGAGTCCTGGATGTTAAAAAAAATATAAGTGATCGACTGGCAGCATTTGAGATGTGGTCATATAAAAGAATCTTAAGAATAAGTTGGTTAGACATAGTAACAAATTATGAGGTCATGGGAAGAATGAAGAAGGAAAAAGAAATATTAAACACAATTAAAATAAGGAAGCTGCAATATCTGGGCTACGTGATGAGGGAAGAGAAATATGTGTTGTTGCAGAACATTATGCAGGGAAAGATACAGGGAAAAATAAGTAGAGGAAGAAGACGCATTTTCGGGTTAAACAACCTGAGAAAATGGTACAACTGTAGTTCCATTGAGTTGTTTAGAGCTGCAGCTTCGAAAGTGAGAATAGCTATGATGATAGCCAACCTTCTAAGAGATGGCACTTGAAGAAGAAGAAGATACACACACTGAGAAAACAGTCTTCTATTCCTTGTAAGAATCCAGATACTCTTTAATTATACAACAACTGTTTAATTCTATATGTGACAGAAACGCGCTTTCCTACTGTAGACAACAAAAATTGCTAGACCGTTGTGTAGTGATAATATCACGGTAATTTAGTCAATAGAAAATAGGAGTTAATTCTACCATGAATGATTTATAGCCATTAGCTTTGAATACTCACAGTTATTATCAAGTTCTATTGGGGATGTAATCTGGTTTTAAAAACTGTATTAGTTCCGACTGGCAGTTGTAATGAAACTTGACATTAATCATGATAATATTTGTTTGCTACGGTTAATAAAGCATATGCTTACCGCTAAAAATCATTAAAGCAGTTCAAAAATTTAAATAACTTCTAGTGCAATATTGTTTTTGTCGTTTAACATTGCATATGATTATCTATTATGCACCATGGTTTACTGAGTTGGTAAAATTCATCCATGGATCATAATGCCCAATACTAATGATGGGTTGTACGAAATATGAATCTTCTATTGCTTTATCTGACATGCAAAGTTGAAATAAAACTTAAATACAAAGTGAAATAATTGAAACAGGTATTGGTACGATCAATAAAAGTAAAATTCAGACAGGACAGCTAGAAGACTCCGAACAACGATGTGACCCGCGCAACAAATACGTTGAAACCAATACTACGGCGCGTGGCGATTACCGATCGCTACGAACCCCCACCAACGCTTTGTTGATTATAGGTTTCAACTGATACAATTCGCATGTTGAGACGCTTTTCTGCTTTCTTAATTGTAGAGAAAGCGCTTTACTGGTAACAAAATGCGTCGCTTTGAGAAGATACCATTTATTTCTTAACAAAATTGCTGTATTAAAATTAGTTCATTGTTCAATAAGACGGTGCTGCTAAGGGAACTGATAACTACCAATAAAAACACCGTTCTAGTAAATCGGGAATTGATATAATACTAAAGCGGGTTTGTTGCAATTTATTTAATATGGGTTAATAAAAAATAAGCCATCAATACAAACTATGTCTTAGTAAACCTGTTGTAATAGATCATTTTCCTCGGTGCAGGATGCAAGTTTTAAATGGAATAAATTCAGTATTGTGAAGCTCCTTTACTTGCTGAAACAATACAGCACAACGGCTGCGTCTATTTTTATTTTTTCATGGTTTTTCCGTGCCTGTATGAATTTTACTGCTCTTTTTGGGGGTAGAAATCGCCCCCAACTTTTTTTTTTTAAATTTAAAGGTATATATTGTGATAGCTCGTTGGAAAGGGCATCAAAAAGAAATACGACCCACTATTTACTTTTGCATAAAATAAAAATAAACCCTTAGTTCTGTATTTTTTTTAGCAAATAAATAGACTTTCTACTACTGAATTTATTCCAGTTAATATTATTTTTTGTACTTCCAGGATAACATTATTTAATACGTCCATACTCCAGTTACCAAAATTGACACTACGAAAATACATAGCTGATTTGCTGAAGCTTTCCCCATATAAAACTACAGATAAAGGGTAGGAAAAGTACTTTCATTTTAATAATGGCTAAGAGACAGATAGATCAAAGTGTTTCCAATTTGCTTTCTGTGATCTATACAGAGTGTTATTTAAGTATGTGGCCAAACTCCAAGGGGTGCTCTTTCAAGCTATTTTAAGAAGAAAAGTTCATATATTATACATGTGTCCGAAAATGCATAGTTTTTACGATACAGGGTGTCAAACTAAAAAAAAAATTGAATGTTCGTAAATATCTCAATAGGTATTCTGTTTGTAATAACAAGAGGATAATTAAGCCTCAATTAAATTAAAATTATTGAGTCCAGTGGCGTCCCGGAAGACAGTCTAACTAATATTTTTAACAAAAACTTCTTTTAAAATTATGTATTTTTTTCGAATCAAGCAACTGCAAATACAACTATTTTATCTCTTGAGTTTTTTCATATCTTGCTTTATTTTCGTGAGAAAAAAATAAAAATCACTTTATTGCATGTCCCCGGGCCAATAAGAGTAAAAAATTTAACCAAACTATTAAGCAATTAAAATTACATGAAAGTCCTCTTTTGAATTCTATGTAAAAATCAAATTTATTTGAACAGCAACTGTTTTTCCTTCCATAGCAGTCTTTTTTTTTAATGTTACTTTAAAAACATTGCATTAATAAATTATTAGGTTATGCGATTATTTTATGTTAATTTCTTTTATCAAAAATAGTTTTAATTTGTTCGAAAAAATTCAAAAGAGGACTTTCATGTAATTTTAATTGCTTAATAGTTTGGTAAGTAGTTTAAATTTTTTCTCTTATTGTCCCGGGGACATGCAATAAAGTGGTTTTTATTTTTTTTCACGAAAACAAAGCAAGATATGAAAAAACCTCAGGAGATAAAATAGTTGTATTTGTAGTTGCTTAATTTGAGAAAAATACATAATTTTAAAAAAGTCAGAGGCGCTCAATTTTTTTGTCAAAAATATTAGTTAGACTGTCTTTCGGGACGCCACTGGATTTAATAATTTTAATCTAATTAAGGTTCAATTATTCTCTTGTTATTACAAACAGAATTGCCAAATTTCAACAAAATCGAATAAAAGAGTATTGAGATATTTACGAACATCCGATTTTTTTTTAAAAGTTTGACACCCTGTAGGTATCGTAAAAACTATGCATTTTCGGACCCATGCTTATTTAAACTTTTCTTCTCAAAATCACCTAAAGAAGCACTCCTTGGAGTTTGGCCACATACTTAAATAACACTCTGTATAATATGGAACCTTAAACGTTGACATTACAAACAGACGTTACAATAAGTTATTTTCCGAGAAAACGAAAACTGTCATAAATCCAAACTCAAAAACAACTTGAATATCCACATAGAAATGTTCTTCATTCAAAAAAACTCTAAAACTGTGTTTCGTAACAAATAGGTATTTAAGGCTCTTTTTAGAGCCGATTACATTAAAAACCCGACGTAGATCGGTGAAGCTCTAAAAAAGTTTCTCGCACAAGAATGCCTCCTACGGATCATTAATTTCCAAAGGAACCAATGTTTGATAAAAAATTTATCCGGGAGATTCTGCCAGAATATTATTTCCATGAAATGTTTTTACATATTTTATTATGTTATTTTTGCGGTGTATCTTTTATGAAAAAATATACGAACAGCAAGTTCTTTGAATTGAATGCACGATAAAGAAAAAGGTTTATATTTTGCTTTAAGCGTGGATAAAATCAATCTGCTCTGATAATATAGACATATGTATTTTTTGGAGGTTTATATAGGGGAGCGTTCAAGAGAGAACCACATGAATTCATACGTCATCGACCGTATGTTTGTTTGTACTTCCCTCGTAAGTAAAAAATTCACAGATTTCGCAATGCTTGCAACCAGCGGCGACATTGGAAATGATCAAACTACATATAAAACATAATTTTATTATTATTCTCAACAACTAACTAATTTAACAGTTTTCTCTAAGAAGGTTAACATTGCAGAACCCGATATCGTTATGGCAGGACACGCAATTCCACTGACTTCGTCTATTAATTTGCTGAGTGTCAACCTGGGAGGAAATATGTCTTGGCATAATCACGTTGTGGCAATCGCCAGGGCAGCTTCTCAGAAACTCGGTATACTTTTCCGTACCAAAAAGTTGTATAAACCTCAACAACTTTTGACACTCTATAAAGCCCAGATTCGGCCATCACTGGAATACTGCTCTCATATCTGGAGTTCTGCACCGAAGCATACCCTTCGGTTGTTGGATTCTATACAAAGGAGAGTCGTTCGTCAAATCGGCGACCCCGAGCTGACTAAGAACCTCGACAGCTTAGAACATCGAAGACAGATTGGTGATTTGACTCTCTTCTACAGATATTTCCATGGCAAGTGTTTGGCAGATATTGCCCGCTCGATTCCACCTAGAGTAATGCATAGCAGAAACACACGACGAACCACTGCCGCCCATCCCTATGTGGTTTAACTTAGTACACCCCGAACATCATTGTTTTAGAACTCTTTCATTTGGAGGACGTCATCTTTGTGGAACGGCTTTTCTGAGACCGTGTATCCAACCGAATATAACCTCCAACGATTCAAGAAAAACGTGAATCGCTTTCTTCGCACACGCACACACACCGCTCCCAGAGCGCCTTAAAGGATTTTTCCTATAGTGCTTGTGCTCGATCATAAAAAAAAGGTGTTATGTAAATAACATACACTGACGTATATAAAACCAGATTACTCCCTCAATAGAACTTGATAATTACTGTAAGTATTCAGAGCAATAATGGCTATAAACCATTCTATGGTAGCATTGACTCCTATTTCCTATTGGCTAAATTACCGTGATATTAGGTATCACTACACAAAGGTCTAGCAAATTTCGTTGTCTTACAGTAGGAAAGCGCGTTGCTGTCACATATAGTATTGAACAGTTGCATAAAGAGTATGTAAATTAATGCTTATAAGAAATAGAATATATAGAATTTTTCTCAGTGTAAAAATATTGATTTTTCAGCTTTTTATTTTTATAACTAATAAATAACTAACTAATAAAAAATAGCTAAAACAAATATTTTTTTAAAATACCTTAATTTTTTTATTTTCCAACATTTTTTTAAGAAATTGAATTAAATGAATACATCTTATGCAACCACATATTACCAATGAGATGCATATGGCGCGATGATGCCGGCTTGGCCGAAGCGGGTTATTTAAAAAAAATATTTACCTTCAATTATTAAAAAAATTTTTTTTTAAATTATCTTAAAATATGTAGGTACTTTTTCTAAATTGCGATGCAGAAAATATGTACCTTTTCCCATCGCAATCAGCAACACCCAAAAATAAAAATTCCAACAAAACCAACACACGGCAACAAGACGTGCGACATAAAAGACAATTATTGTCTTTTGACCTTAAACGAAAAACTCGTAACTTGGTCCCCATATACGAACATAAACATTTCCAATGTTAAAAGTATTGTAAACACGAGAAAATGTTTAAGATATTGTCAATATGATTGTAGCTCCGGGTTACGAAAAACATATTTCCCATTTCCGCTTGTATGTCTGTTTGTTGGTTCCGAAGCTTAAAACTATGTGGCCGTAAAAAAACAATTGTTCGCCAACATTTACATAGAATGGTTTGACTATGAAGCAATAAAACAAGCAAAGAAGAAACCAAAAATGTCGTTGAGGTATGTGGATGACACCTTCATTATTTCGGACCAAAGCGATGATGAACTTGAGGAATTCCTAAATCACATCAATAGTTTTAAACCGACAATCTAATTCACCATGGAGAAGAAGAAAACAACGAATTGCCTTTCATAGATGTCAATGTAAATCAGCTTCCTGATGGTTAACGCGATCGTAGAAGAATCTTGACGGCTCATTCAAACCAGCCACTGCTGTTAATAAACTTAGTAACAAGAAATGCTGAATACTTTCCTAATCTTCTTCATCTCTGCAACTTCTATAGAAGTCGTTAGTTGGTATTTGCATACGTTCAGCGTGTCTACCGAATAGGCAATGTCCGGTGACTACGGCAGTGATGTTTCCTTCCGACTGTGCTGAAATTGCGCTGCGGTTCTCCTCTTATCATTTATCATATTGCCTGGAGATGCTACAAGTTGTAAGCACTGTCCATCTGCTTTGCGCAAGTTGTTATTATTACTATTGCAAGCAAAACTTTGTCTTAGACAAAAAACGAATTATCAAAAATTGTATTTGCAACATTTGCAAAAACAGTTTTGTTTCATTGGATCATTAGGTATGCCGTTAACCCTTTATGTGGTTCGTTTATTTGTGTTTTTTACTTGTACTTGTGACATATTAAAGATCAATGACTTCAGCAGTTCAAAAAGTATTGCAGTTTTATTATTTCTTGGCTAAACTATGCACTAAACTGCATTTTGCAATTTACTTTAGTGCTACCTGACAATTTTCGACTTATAATCAACCGAAAATATTCGGTTATTAACTCCCCCTCCAAATCCCAAGAACATTGGGTTAGAACAGATTGAAAAGTATAAGAGAGAAAAAGAAAATTAATTTTTGCTGTATATTTCATCTTTTTTTTTTTAATTTGCTTTAACATCAATTCTATTTCATCCTTTTAACAATATTGCAAAAAAATTTTATTGAATGAATTTTTAATAAGCTTTGGGCATGGCCCCAAAAAAGATAAACAAAAGCGATCTGACCCCGAAATTTATCGCTGTCTACGGCCTTGATGTAGCCCCCTCCCCTTGACTTTATCTCGGATCCGCCACTCATTATTTTTTTGGTTGAACACTTGTCTGGTACTGCTTGATTTCAGTAAAGCCTTTGATACCTTGAACCATAACTTACTTTGTGATAAACTGTATTACTTTGGGTTTTCGCCGACGACAGTGTAATTTTTTAGGAATTATTTGACTGGAAGACAGCAGAGAGTTGAAGAATGAAGATCTTGACATTCTTGTTAGAGTCTCACAGGCACACTCACTTAAATTAAATGGAAACAAGACACAAGTGTTGTTATTTGGGAAAAATAGTAACCTGCTACAACAAAATAATGATTTTGTACTTAATTTAAATGGTTCTCTTTTAACTTTTACTGATAGTTGTCGTAATCTAGGAGTGCAGTTTGATTACCTTATCAAAACCTATATCAAAAACTCTTCAACGAAACTGACATACATAACCGTCTAACAAGATCATCATCCCTTTACAGTATTTCCAGGCACTACACCTTCTTGTTTCGGCGATCATTTTCTTTGATGCGGCAAAAATTTATAACAATATCCCGGAAGTCATTAAGAGTTTTCCAAGTTTTCAAGTTTTTAAAGGTAATAAAGGTAAGGTGGGTAAGTTTGTGCTGGGAGAGCGTGTGTGATTTTGTAACTATGTCATTGTGTAACTTGCTATGGCGATTAATTTATTTCTGATTTTCTAATAATTGTTTACTTTATTACTTAGTATATATCTTAGTTTAGCAATTATTGAATTATTATTTTATTATATACCTGATGGTTGCGTGGAAGAGAATTAATTTGACTTTTCATTAAGTTTTTATTTTATTTTATAAATTTCTTTGATATTAAATAAAGACATTTTGTATTGTATTTTATTGTATTGTATTGTATTGTATTGTATTGTATTGTATTGTATTGTATTGTATTGTATTGTATTGTATTGTATTGTATTGTATTGTATTATATTGTATTGTATTGTATTGTATTGTATTGTATTGTATTGTATTGTATTGTATTGTATTGTATTGTATTGTATTGTATTGTATTGTATTGTATTGTATTGTATTGTATTGTATTGTATTGTATTGTATTGTATTGTATTGTATTGTATTGTATTGTATTGTATTGTATTGTATTGTATTGTATTGTATTGTATTGTATTGTATTATGAAATAAGGTAAAATGATAGAGTGCCAATCTTGTCTCTACCCCTCTACTAAAGTCTCTGTATTCATAGTAACAGTTAAAAAATGTCAACAAGTAGATGACTATGTGCCTCGTGTACCTTAAATCTAAATAAAATTGGAAAAATAAAATATTAATAGAAATTGCAATTTTTACCGAACAGCCCATTGGCACTTCCTATTAGCCCTTTAAAAGTTTAAGGGCTCCGGGAAGTGCGTACGCGCCTCGATAATAAGAATATAATGATAAGGGATGGGAATATGAGAATGGGGAAAGTTTTGACAAGAATTATTGTTTGCTTTTAAGCCAAAAGATGTGTTTTCGCCGTTTTCCCGGCGAAAGCATATCGAAGGCTTATTGTAATCTCTAATGAAAGGGGGAGAAATGTTAGGAAAAAACAACTTTGAATAGGTTAACGGAAACTTTCTTGGCAACGTTACAGGTCATGATGTTCTTTTAATTTGGTATTTGGTATTAATTTTTGAGCCAAGATTTCTTTTATCGGCATTTTTAAATTTCTTGGCATCACCGACCAATTAGTCTTTATACAGAGGATGTTTTATTGCTTTTTAATGATGACGTCAAAATTGCGAAAATATTTTACTGCGTCGATATTTATCTGGAAATTTTTGATGCATGCGGCAGTTCCAGCATTAATCTTCAGGCGACGCACATGAATTTTTTTTTCAATTGAGGCAAATTTTGTGGGCAATTAGTAAAATTAACGTAAACAATGCAGTGTTTATTGCACTGAAAAAATCATTATAAAGTAAATAGTACTATAAATATAGATACAACACAAATATTTAAGAAAAAAATTACGTTTCTATATTATAATACTATTACTATACAGGTTTAGGAATTTTCGGTTTATATACTTTGAAAACTTACAATTACTATACAATGAGGTCGATATGTTGCGGACCACCTTCACCAATTCTTGAAAGGCAGTACCACACTTCTCAGGTAGCATATTCCGTCGAAATTATGTCTGAAAGAAGTCATCACTTTCGGCTAAAAGACGTCTCTTTAACTTCCATAACGACGCCTTCTTGACGTATGCAAGTCACATTTAAATGACGTCGAATTGACGTCAGTTTTTGACGCCCAAATGACGTCACCTTTTGACGTCGAAATAACGTCAACTTTTGACGTCAGTTTCAGCGAAGTAATGTCCATTTTGAGAAACAAAAAGGAAAAATTCAAGGTAGTATTTGATTATTTCCACGAAATGAAAAAAACCTGTAGTTACGAAATAGGCGAAAACAGTTAGTCTAGTGTCAAAAAACTAGGGTTGGCAGCGCTGATCGGGATTTTTCGTTAGCACTTCCATGGTCTCGGATCGTTTTATCCAAACAACTGACCCGGGGCTGTCAAAGTGCGTCATGCCCTTGTCCCTTTTAAAAATTAAATATTAAAAATTGTTTTGACACTGTCATTGCGCTGCTTCGGGTGACACCACTGTGCAACTTACTGCATGTCAGCAATAAAAAACGTAAAAGTAATAACATGGACTGCCGCGCAATGGTGACTTGATTAAGCATTTAAATAACTAATTATTTATTATTGTTACAGGATTTTTTATACTTGTGGGTGTTGGTCTAAGTACTGAATAACAATTTTAAAAATATTTTGTTGATTGATGTTTATAATTTGTATCAAAATTTCTAAGAATTTAAAAATACGTCAAAACGACGTCTTACCACTGACGTCAAATACACATCTGAAACATGACGTCAAAACAACGTCATATTATGGTCGAAAGACGTATATTACCAAAATTGACCAAAAAACGACGTTATTTAGACGTCATTCTGGCTACATGGGTTGTGACACCTCTCTGGAAAGCTTATCAAAAATGCTTTTCAGCGATACGAAAATTAATGAAATGTAAGTACGCACTGTTATCAAAATTTTGCTTAAAAATTTAAAAAATAAACGTAAATGATAAAACTATCTCAGGCCTAAATTAAAATACTAATGTAGTGCTAAAACTCTCTAATTTGTCGCAATAACGCAAAATCTTCAATAAAATTTGATATTTTTAGAGTTTTGGTTAAAGATATGCAGATTGAGGTTATTGGGCAAGTTTCTGTAAATCTAATGTTGTTAATGGGTCATTTAACAACAGATATCGGCGTATCCAAAGATTTTGTTAGAAAAGTAGTTTTTCCGCGTTTTTGTAGAAAAGGTATTTTTGATGTTATCTTTAGTGTAGACAATATATTGTAACTCACCTGGATGTATAACACACGAACATTTAAATGGGTTTTCCTCATTTGCGACAGTAGATGTTTTCATAAAAAAAAGTTCGTATCAAAAATAAATATAGCAAATTTCTTAATGTTAATTGTGCATGGTGTTCCGCTAGTTTGGAATTTGGCCCCTTTCTTTTTCATTATTTATATTAATTCTATATTTAAATTAAAAGTGAAAGGGAAAATTAGATTGTTTGCTGATGATACAACTATTTTATAAATCGCCGATTCATATGAAATTATAAAAAATTTAATAAATCATGAAAATCATTGAATTATGGATGTGTAGTTAAAAATTAACATTAAATTTGGAAAAATCCTCCTTTTTATGTATAGGAAAGAAACCCAATTTATACACAAGTGATTTAAAATTAAAAGTCGGGCATTTAAAACAATCAAATAAAATTAAATTTTTGGGGTTGATAATAGATGGAGCTATTAATTGGAGTGAACGAACACATTGAATATATTAAACAGAAAATAGTTGCACCAGTGGGGATGTTAAAAAAACTTAGTTTTTTGACTTCAAATTATATGTTACGTCCCATTTATTTTGCTATTATTCACTCTCATTTACAATATTTAACTTTAATATGGGGATCAACTTTTTAAAATTTGCTTAACCCTCTACAAGTTTTACAAAATAAAGCAATTAAAAATATATATTGCTTGGATAGACAATATTCAACTAAACTTTTATATAAACATTTTAATATTATGTCAATTAAGGATATTCACTTAATGCAAAATATTAATTTGTTTACTAAATTATATCAAAAAATAAACATTAAAGTTCAACTACAGACGTGATGTACATGATCATTTAGCTAGAACTGTTTTCAAATTGATTTACGTTTAATACACACTAGGGCATGTCAGAACTCCATTTATTATCAAGGTAAGAAATTTTACAACGAAATACCCCAAGAATTAACATTTTTAAATATAGAATGGTTTAAAATGATAACTAAGAAAAAAACGGAAAGATAAATTTTAAACTAAAAAATATTTAAACGTGTAGGTACTTATTTTATGATTAATTATTCTTTTCAAAATTATTTATAAATGATATCTAAACGATATTATTAGTTATATTATTTTATTAAAATAAATAATAATTGAATAATTTTATACATATTTAAATATTTTTATTTTTTTATTGAATATTAACATTTTAAGTA
The DNA here is from genome assembly GCA_963969555.1 of Polydrusus pterygomalis. Classification (NCBI taxonomy): domain Eukaryota; kingdom Metazoa; phylum Arthropoda; class Insecta; order Coleoptera; family Curculionidae; genus Polydrusus; species Polydrusus pterygomalis. Next base: position 154,474,484 of record OZ018376.1, on the reverse strand, counting down.
TTATTTTGACTTACTTACCTTGTATTTTGATTAGTTATATTTAACAATAATTATATTTTTAAATGTTGTTACAGGTAGAGAATCCCACATGAACATGAAATGTCTTTGGGATTTCATTTGGAACAAATAAATAAATAAAATAGAATAGAATAGAATAGAATAGAATAGAATAGAATAGAATAGAATAGAATAGAATAGAATAGAATAGAATAGAATAGAATAGAATAGAATAGAATAGAATAGAATAGAATAGAATAGAATAGAATAGAATAGAATAGAATAGAATAGAATAGAATAGAATAGAATAGAATAGAATAGAAAAGAATAGAATAGAATAGAATAGAATAGAATAGAATAGAATAGAATAGAATAGAATAGAATAGAATAGAATAGAATAGAATAGAATAGAATAGAATAGAATAGAATAGAATAGAATAGAATAGAATAGAATAGAATAGAATAGAATAGAATAGAATAGAATAGAATAGAATAGAATAGAATAGAATAGAATAGAATAGAATAGAATAGAATAGAATAGAATAGAATAGAATAGAATAGAATAGAATAGAATAGAATAGAATAGAATAGAATAGAATAGAATAGAATAGAATAGAATAGAATAGAATAGAATAGAATAGAATAGAATAGAATAGAATAGAATAGAATAGAATAGAATAGAATAGAATAGAATAGAATAGAATAGAATAGAATAGAATAGAATAGAATAGAATAGAATAGAATAGAATAGAATAGAATAGAATAGAATAGAATAAAATAAAAATCAGTTGGTAATTAATTACGTTCGGAATTACGCCATAATACCTAACTAATTTGAAATAAAATATTAAACAAAATAAGTAACTGCAAACTCGTCAACCCGTGGCAAACCTTCACAAGCGGGATGTAATTTAGCAAGAAATAATACCCTCCTACAAGCACACAAATTACTATTTTAGTGATGACGCGCTACATCAAACCTGAAGAAAACTTTCGGGGTTTTGCGGAGACCCATCAGGGGCTCAGGGGGCTTACCCGCCGCATCAACTCGACTAACCGACTTACGTGCGGTATCTTGCCGTACCTTTTAAGGGTCCGTAACCGCAGCCTTGTCGACCATATCAAACACGTAAATTTGTGGCCGTTTTGTGAAATGTCTCATATAAATTTGTTTATACAAAAACCGTTCGAACTTAAGGAATACTTTGGTTCTAAACTGTCTGCAATTTTTAAATCAGAAAACAACAGGACACTCGTCCATTGAAAACCAATAATCCGATGGTCAAATATGCCCGTCCAAACATTTACCTTTTGTATCGCACCGATTATATTTTCTATCTCCTGATGATGAACGTTTCTACGTTCGAAACATGTAGAGACCCTTACTGAATATTTTTATTCTGTTAAACTTTGTGGAGGAAGACTTTGAGGTTTTTCTTTCTTTCCCATACTTTCAACTCCACTTTAAGCATGGACTATTTTCTTCAAATTAAAATAATAATGTTGAGCTATTTTCTCACCCGCCACACAACGAAAATTATCCTCAAGAGCAATATTCATAATTCCATTAAAACACATCCATTGTTAATTTCCTGTACCTATACGCGTGCAAAATACGCAGGAAACCGCAAACAGCCTCTTTGACATGCCCCGAACAATGGCGCGCGGTTTGTTGTTCTAAAAAGGCGAACGCGTAAGTCATTTCGTAGTGTTCATGTGGTTTTTCACCCCTGCAAAACAACATTGCTTCGACCGTGTTTTCGTTAGACCTTAAAGTTTTCATTGGGGGTCCATGTAACACATTTTGCCACCTTTAAGTTGTACAAAAACCATCATATTATGATTTATCAATTCTCCTAAACTATTTTTAATAGATAAGTACGTAAATTTTGGGTATAGGACGTCCGAAGGGAATAAATAAAATGAAGATTTTTCTAACCATTTTAATCGTACATTCAGAACTAATACAATTTATTGTGGTACCAATCCGTACTTACGTTTTTTGCAATTACGGTTTACGCAGTACCTTTCAGATGGATGAAGACCGTAGATATTTACCTTTAGATAAGCAAACAATAATCACGAGAGGGGCAAATTTATGGCCTCGCGCATGTAAACAAAGCTACACCGGATTAGGCATGCGCACTGCAACATTATCATTTGACAAATGGGAAAATAGACAGGTCCGGGCTTTAAAATTTAACTTATTGCTCACGACATTGTAAAAGTTGACCTTCAATGTATTTTTATGTGTAAACAGCTCAAATTTGCCCCAAATTCTTGCCAAAAAATTGGAATTTCTTCTCAATTTTTGATCAAGTTGGGAAATAAGGTAGAGATTTCTGGCATTTTTTATAGTTGCAAACCTATATATCAGATTTTGAGGATAGAAAATTGTTTTTAGGGTAAATTTGTTTAAAAATGGTTCGTCGTCGTGTTTTTAGTTCAAAAAGGAAAAGAACAAGTCAATTAAACTATAAAACTTAAAAATCGAATATAAAAACAAACAAAACCAGCAAAATAACCAATCTTCGATGTTATCGCTTAAGTAACTTCAAGTCAAATATTAGTTGGTGTATAACTTGTATTGATTTTTACATTTTAGCAAAAACTTGGGTAAGTGTAAAACATTTTCAAGCACAATTTCTTGTTCAAGAATTTGAAAAAGTTTTTGCCCGAGATCGTGACCCGTGAAATACTTTCACTCTTGGATTAATATAAACACATCTAGGTATTCACATTTTTCTTTTATATAAGTATAGAAAAAAGTGTATTTTAAATTTTTTAAAGCGAAGCCCGAAAAGCAGGCGTACCTTATTAGATTGCAGGGCTGCAAATCAAATATACCAAAACATGCTTTGAGATAATTTGTCTTAGTGTTTGTCTCTTTATTTTCATACCTTGTTTGTGTAGCCTAGGCCTAGTAAGTAGTTAGATGTCTTTAAATTGATCATAATAAAATAAACTTATATTATATTATCAAGAAACATCGCTACTCCAGACTTACTGAAAGTACGAAATACCCGGTATTTTACCCCTATATGGGCATAATAAATTCATATCAAGGCTGTTACTAGTCATTGTTTAAATTTCAATCTGAGTCACCAAACACAATTCACTAAACTACACAAAAACTAGAAATCCGTAAATATTAAACATCCACAATAAACAATAAGGAATCCACAGAGAAAACTTAAAACACAACAATAAAAATGGCGCCGAGCCGGTTCTGGGGTATATTTTATGCATGTCGCTATCTTTAGTTATATATATCTTAGGACAGGCTGATAACAACAGGTTTGTGCGCATGTCCAGTCCTGCTGGGAAGGAAGCATATAACCGGCGAGCCGTGCGCTCGGACCTATTTTTTCACCCATAAAACGTAACTTTTTTTTGCGCAGGAAATAAGCTGTATGAATCTAAAGGTAAATATCTATGATCACGACGTGATCCTTATACATTACAAAAATATAGGGTTAGGCACGTAGATAGCATTTCTTCTTGGGAGTGGTACTCCCACACACTTGCGTAGATAGGATTTTATCTTAGGGGTGGGGGGCAGACAGGTACCGCAGAGTTGTAAAGCCCTCCTTTATTATAAACGAAAAAAAAATTACCACAGTCATTAATATAATTTTTTTTCGACCCGTTTATTTAAGAGAAAACATTAGTGACACATTCACCATTTCATTTTCTTATCAATATTTCGTTTATTATTTGTTTTTCAAAAAGCAACCGAATACTCTTTGAATAGGAGTTACCAACAATAATTTTAAGATAAAGGAAAATTATTTGATAAAATGAATAAAATCAAAAGTATTAAGTTCATAATGTATTAAAGTGTCATGTAACAAATCAATAACATGCTGATTACCCCCTAGCTACGCAGGTGCTCCAGCATAAAAAGTGCTATTATGTATTATAAAGCATTTAAAAAGTTATAGCATAGTGATAATGCGGTTAATTTAAGCATTAATTTATGACAGACACAGGCTCTAGGGAATGGCCCTGTCCCCCAGGACCATCCCTTATCTACGTGCATAGATATGTAGGTAATAAACACTTCTAGTCAAAATTAACGAATACTCTAAAATCTAGCAAAAGTTTGTTCTTAACTATTTTTTGAACCGCTCATCCGATTTTGACTAACTAATTTTTTCAGTGTAACCTAAGGTGTTACAAACCTTTTTAAGTTCCTAACGTTAATCTGTAAAACGATTTTACTGATATACAGGGTGTGATTAGTAGAGGCAGTTTTGTGCCGTAAATTTAAAACATTCTGTAGAGTAAACTGGTACAGTTAAAAATTCCCGGTATGTGCCGTTAGTAAGATGACATCAATATCTCAAGACCTTTTTGCCAGTTTTTTGATAAGTGTCTTTTGGCAATAAATAAACTATTAAACAAAAAATGTGTCAAATTTTGGTAGGATAATCTTTAGAATGCTGTACCTTGACATCGGTTAAATAGATTTCGACCAGTATTATAGATTTTAAAATTTTAATAATATTAATAATTAAATTTAATGTATATAGGTATATACTCTGGTATACTTACATGTTTTAGAGGGACAAAAAAAATTAAAACGTCATGTTTAAAGCCAAATTTGATTAAATAAATTTACAAAAACATTGCAACATAAAAAACATAAAAACACAAAAATAACATTCTAATAATAGTAACGGGTGTTTCCACCTCTTGCTGCAATAACATCATGACATCGTCGTGGCATGCTCAAAATTAGCAATTGAATCTTCCCTTGATCGATTTGATGCCAAATTCCATTTAATAATAATAATAATAATTTAAACTCACTGCTGGCTCATTTGACGCAAATCTGCTATATATACTAAATGACACATGAATGACACATGTTTTTTCGTACACAGCGTGCTAGATAAGTGATTAATTTGATATTTTACACCTTCTAGATAGTTTCCTACAAATAATTTGACACATTTTTTGTTTAATAGTGTATCTTTTGCCAAATAGCTCTCAATCAAATAGGAAAAAAAACGTCCCGAAATATTGACCCAAAGAGTCAAATGACTAATTTTGAATCAAAACAAAAGCATATATTCCGGTTGGCATAGCTTTAATAAACCCAGTTACCATAATTTTAGCAATTTTATATTTATCATTTTCTCGACCCCTGTATAATAAGAAAATGGCCATCTTTAAAAATCACTATTATATCACGGAAAATCTATAGGAAAAGAGGTTTCAGAATCTTGAATATTGGCCGAAATCTGTTCAACCATTGCCAAGATACAGCATTGTAAAGATTTTCCTACCAAAATTTGACACATTTTTTGTTTAAAAGTGTATATATTCCCAAAAGACACTTATCAAAAAACTGGCAAAAAGGTCTGGAAAAATTGAGATCATCTAACTAACGGCACATACCGGGAATTTCTAACTTTACCAGTTTACTCTACAGAATGTTTCAAATTTACGGCACAAAATCGCTTCTACTAATAACACCCTGTATATCAGTAAAATCGTTTTACAGATTAACGTTAGGAACTTAAAAAGGTTTGTAACACCTTAGGTTATACTGACAAAATTAGTTCGTCAAAATCGGATGAGTGGTTCATAAGATCGTTAAGAACAAACTTTTGCTAGATTTTAGAGTATTCGCTAATTTTGACGAGAAGTGTATAAAGAGACCGCATTGTTTACATTTTGTCCCGAGCAGAAATCGTTTTAACAGAAATCAATCAATGATGCCAAGTTTCTGCTGATTACCCTAGATCTACCGCCTGTGTTTGCAAACATTATATTAAATTAAATTAGATTCATTTATGCCTACTTGAAAGGACTTAATTTATTTTTGAAGTGAAAACTTCTTTAGGCGTGTTTAGCACTTTTTGTGGGCACTGAATTAAACTGAGCCGTCACGCGTCAGCGGCAGACGTCAGGTTCGGCTGTGTAACGCTCGAATTTGACTCCGCTGCCGCATCAGTCGACGTGGAAACAGTGTGCGACACTTGTTGCGTCTCAGGTATGTTCTGGCATTTTTTAAATTATATATTTACGTAGGGTGAAGTAAGGTTTACCGTAATTGCTTATTCCGTGGACCTAATTTATTATGATTTCTGACTTCTGTTGAAGATGTAAAAATTCAAGGGTTGTTCAATTTTAGGAAATATCTTTTTTCGTATGCAGTAAAATTATCCCGTATTCCAAGTTTATGTTATTTTTGAAGTGAAAACTTCTTTAGGCGCGTTTAGCACTTTTTTGTGGGCACTGAATTAACCTTGTTGAAGTTTTCACTTCTGTCGTGTGGTCTTAAGCACACATAATTTTTTTAAATGAGCCACGCTGGTATTTTAATACTGATTTGAAAACTCGATAAAAGTTGCTTCTTAATAATGTGTACCTTGCTTATACCTAACTCTACAAGTTTTCGATTTATAACCATTTCTTTACGAAATTTCTTAAAACATGTAAGTAATTTTGGGCCTCCTTCTAAACTCGTTGAAAATTTATTATGTATTAAAATACAGGGTGTAGATTTTCGTCAATTTTTCTAAGTAACCAACAAAAATATATTTCTCGATCACTCTGTACGCTTGAGCTAAGATATGACCAAATTTCATAAATTAGAGTTTTTCTTATTGTAATTTTTTTGCTAAAATGCTACAAAAACATATTTCCGGCGGCTTTAGTTAATTGTAACTAAATAGAGTTTTAGAAATGAAGTTCATTTTAGCCGTTAGTAAGTCATTTTTATTACTAAAATGTGAGAAACATTAAATAACAAATTTGTTATCTGAAATCCAATGTCTTTATAGTTTTAAATTCAAATAAAACTTTTTAAAACATATTTCCGATAAGTTTAGTTTAATAAGAGTATTTTTACAATAGAAGTTGATTTTACTTGTTAGTTAACTAAGGTTTATTACTAAAATTTCAGGAACATTAAAAACATTAATTCGTTTTCAACCATAACATCTGAAATTACATGTCTACATAGTTTCAAATGAAACTTAAAAAAACATATTTCCGATGAGTTTAGTAAAATTTCTTATGTGTCTCTTTTAGCCCCGGTGTTCGATATGTAAAGCAAATTGGTTAGTATCAATAAAAATTATAAGTTAGCAACAAAATGTATTTTGATTTAATTCTGAATGACTTGCCAATAGATATAAAGCACTTCATTTTCAGCAGAAAAATTATCACTTATTAATTTCATTAAGTTAATAAGAACTAACAAAATTATCGCGATAATTTACCTCACGTGTATAGAACCAATCAAAATGCTAATTTTTATAACAACCACCTTGGTACCGTTACCAAGTCTTACCCGATTAGACATACCGCTAGCTCGATAAGACGCTAGTAGCTTTTTATATTATTTTGCTATTTCAAAATAAATATATTAATAACACCTAACGACCTTTATGTTCAGTAAATTATTCAATAAAATACACCTCTAGAGGCGGCTTCTTATCTTCATACCTTGTTTTTCACTGAAAACTCGATTTTCTAAGAAAATTTTCACTCAATGTAATTTTTACTTATCATCAAAAATAAGACCCTCGAGCTAAAGCTATCGGGATCATATCAGATTATAAGTAAAAATTACATTTCGTAAAAATTTATCAGAAAATCGATTTTTTGTAAAAAACTGCGGTATTACCATTGGTATATTACTGTTAATAATCTCCCGTTGCTATTAGCAACGTAAACAAAAAGGAGACTTCTAATTGTTCAAAAATAAATGTATGTAGGTAATTTTCTGAAAATTGCTTGGAAATACATGTAGAATCTAAAAATTAAAAAATCTATGAGGTGTCCCATTTAAAATAAGGATGTTGATACCTGTTTTGTGAAGATGTGGCAACGCCACATTGCTTAAAACATTTTAAAACGATTGGAACATGGTCGTTGATCGAAGCAGACAAACTTTCGAAAAACACGTATTACCCATTTTCCATAAACGTCTAATATTCCATCCACCGTGAAACACCCTGTATAGGTGTAGGTATCGTGCTTCCTTGTCAAATGTAATTTTCCTGTAAAAATAACTTTATTTGTTTCAGCTAACCCAGACCGAAATAACCTATCGATTATAATCGCCATTGATCGGTTGGCGACCTTTCGGGGATTTAGTCGGAGAAATTGCTAAACCTCGGGCTTTTCCTTTAAAGTCCGATTAGCGGCGACGGAACGAGGACTAGCCAGAAAGGGCATCGACAAAAAGATAGCGAACAACATTAGAAATATTGATGGTTTTTTTTTGTAAAGATTTCTTCTTCGTTTCTTTATTTCTTTGTAAAATAAGAAAAATGAATAATAAGTGCATGGTGCAGCTTTAATCAAAATACTAGATACATAATATGCAAACTCTTAGACATGTACCTTTAGTTACGTACAGCTTATCTGGGTATATTTATTTTAAGTGGCCAAAAGGAAAAAAAAATAAAAAAAAAATAAAAGTCGTAACAACCTCAAACGTATAGTTGTATTATAATTGAAAAACAATAGAGAACTTGAAAGCAATGTCAGATTTACAGGAATGTTAATCATTAGTTTGATAATTGTATTTTTTAAAGTCAATGTATGATTTTTGTCATTTCCGTTACCTCACCGAAAAAAACAATAAAAAATATGTTCTGTCAATATCTGTCATTCATGTGATAGTTAATATGTTCTCTAATGTTTTACAATTACCAAAAGTAGTTTTGAAGTGAAAAATACCAAAACTTTAGAAGATCGTATTAGATAAACGCCGGATACTTTAATTTTTTTTTTTAATATAATAGTTTCACAGTCGATTCTAACCTAATAGATCCATGAAAACTATTGGTAAGTATTGGGCAAGTATGCTGGGAATCGTAATAAGATAAATGGAATTGTATTGGAAGTAATTGGTCTTAATATAAAATGATTAAGTTTAGGTAACGGAAATGACAGATTGGTAACGGAATTGACTTAAGGATAAAGTATAACCTAAAGGTAAAGTATTAACTCAAAAACGGTTATTTTATTTTATTATTTCCTAAAAAACTAGTAAATAAATTTGACAGAATGTAACCAAAATTTTTAAACAGATTCGACAATACTGATAACTTTTTCTTCATCAGCTAATGCAAACAAATTAAATCTTAAAATCGATACACTCACGAGGGGGGCTAATTTTACAGATTATGTCTTTGCTATTAACTTTTTGAATATCTTGTTTGGTAGGCCAAACATAATTCTTTCCTTTTCTGATGAGGAATTTAACTGATAGAAGTCCACCGTCGTTTTCCTGAACCAAACTTAAAATAATAAACAGAATAAATTTTAACTTGGAACGTTATGACAAAAAAAATACCTGGATACCAGTCGTTTTCAAATAATACCGCCACCCATTCGCCTACGCTAGGAACAGCGTTTTCCAAATTATTTGTTCTATTTTCTGGTCCAACTATGGAATCCGTATAATCTAGGATTTAAGTTAGGGAAAAATAAGTTTAAGTATAGCTGCATGGATGAACTAGATTTGGTAACCTATATTTTTGAATGACTAAAAGGATACCAATATTATTGTCTGATATATTTAAACGTGATAGATTGAAAGCAAAATTACCATGATCTACTGGAAAATTATTACAAATCTCCTCACTACTACAGTTAGCGCAACTGAGGTATCTTAGAAAGAGGATTTTTTGGTTTTCGTTCATGCAATTTTTCCAACATATCTGGTAGGATTTTGTTATATTTTTTATCGGTGCTAGATGCTTAAGCATTTCTTGTTTTACGGTTTCGATACCTTTTTTATTTATTTCGAACAATTTTATATTTTTACAGTTGTTTTCAATGGATTTAATATATTGTTTGCTGTTTAAAATATCGGCTCCCTATAAAACCATTTTATCAGCTGTTCTTTTAACAACAGCGCCTACTCCGTCCATTGGTCCTTTGTCGAATATTAGTTTCAACTTGTTTTTGAAAGGCAACGTCGAGTAAAAGTTGTCTTTTAACATCCTTAGGTACTACTCTCCCCTCAAACATTGTGTTTACCTCTGTTTGAGGAAACACCGACATGAGAATTTCACAAGGCAAACGTTTCGGCGTCGATTCATTTTTCCTTCTCAAATCACAAATTTGTTGTGTATATTGTTTTTTTTTCCTGTACTTTTAAGCGCTGTAACCTTTTCTTAAACTTGTCCTTTGACTTTTTAAGTGATTCTATTTGTTTTCTTGCAGACTCCAGTTGCAGTTTAAGTTTAGTTATATTTTGCTGCGAGCGGCTTCTTCCTCTTAGTTTTTGATGAACTGCAGGCAGTTTTATATTTCTCGGTTCTAAATTTTATTCGGGCGGTAAATTTAATGTATCATTTTTTAAATCCTGATCATCCTGCAAAACATTTCTTCTCAAATTTCTTCTAAACTTGTCTTGCTCTACCGGTTGTTCTGTAACGTCCTCTTGTTCTATCTCTTCGTGTCCTACTTGATTCAAAATATTTTCTTCGACTTGTACTAAATCTTCGTCTCCATCATCTATGTCAGAGCATGGTGGTGTATTTTCAGTTACGGCCTGAAGAATTCTGTTTTTAGTTGAAGTTTTTTTGATATGTTTTCCATTTCTTTCTTGGTTCTTTTGATCCGATTTTGTCATTTGTTTTATGGTGAGAATCTTTCCTTCTTGTCTAGCTTTCTTTTTTATTTCCCTGTCTTTAGCTCTTTTGTCGATATCGCTGCATTTTCTCTTTAGCTCCCAAAGAGTTTTTAATTCTAATTTTAATGCTATAGCCTTGGTTTGACTTCTTTTCAGTTTTTTCTTCCCTTTTATTTTCATTCGCTTCTTCAGCTCTATTGTTCGTTTCTGTTAGATTTAAAGACTTCTCTCGTTCATCTTTAGTTACTTTTTGTAAAAACTCATCAGTCAGGTAACATTTCTTACTTTTAATTATTTTTAGTTAATTCGACTTTTTTTGTTGTTTCTTTCTTCGATCTTTTTTTTCTTACTTTCGGCGTTTCTAATCAGGGCTTCTTCTCTTTCTTTCTTCAACCTTGCCACCAAAACGTTTTTTTTTGTCTTCATTCATGCTAGTGAACCAAAACCACATTTAATTTTATTATAAAATTTTAAATAAAATTGTAGAAAAAAATCTAAACCTAATCAATTTACTAAGAAAATATTTAAAATCCCTATATGAACAACAAATTTTATATTAAGCCAAGGAAAAGAACCAACTTTGTCACTTCCGTTACTTTTTTGTCAAGTCCGTTCGTCGGTTTATGGTAACAGATTTGACAAAATTGAAGCAACGGAGTTGACAAATACGCACGTATTGTGAATTGGGCCTAATAATAAACACTTTAGAACCATAACTTTAGCTTAGGTTAAAGACCGTCGATAACTTAACTTTCCGTTTTATGGTTTTTTTGCTAAGGTTATCACAAATGGTTTTATCTGCATAACAGACATGACAGACAAAAAATCCCGCACTTTTTTTTCTTAGAACACTTAAAAAATAGAAAATCAATTAAACCAACCACCAACAAATAAATCTGTTTTCTTTCTGTTACAGGGCGTTGTCACGTGATAAAGCAAATTTGGTAGAAAATTTGGTTAAACGGAACTTGACATCAGTTTCTGGACGCAAGTAAAATTGATTTAAAAAAAAAAAGAGGTTGCATTTTTTACCAAAATAACTTGAAATATACGAATAATAATAAATGTATGTTACAATACCTTTTAGTTTTGTCAAATATTTACTAATAAACCCTTACAATTACCGTTTAATATCATGAAAATAGGTTGGGGACAGTAACGGAAGTTGACACTTGCACATGTGTTTTGTGGGTAATTTTTTTTAAGTTAGGTTTATTAATATTTTGCTTCAAGACTAAAGCAAAAGTACTGTTTTTTATACAGCAGAATAATATTTAATGTATTTTAAATCCAAAAGCTCCAAATAACAACCAGAGACACTAAAATCCTTAAAGTGGCCATTTAAAATAAATATACCCATCTCCTGCGCAATCAAAAGTTACGTTTTATGGGTGAAAAAATGCGTCCGAGCGCACGGCTTACCGGTCCGATGCCTACTCTCCGAGCAGAATTTGGCATGCGCACAAACCTCGTGTTATCGGCATGTCCTTCTTTATCGACATGCTGAAAATACACTCCAGAACCAGCTTGCCGTAATTTTTGTTGTTGTGTTTTAAGTTTTCTCTGTGAATTCCTTGTGGTTTATTGTGGGTGTTTAATATTTACGGAGTTCTAGTTTTTGTGTAGTTTAGAGAATTGTGTTTGTGCTTTTAGTGACTCGGATACTCATATTGGAATAAAAACAATGACTAGTAACAGCAATGTTATTTTATTATGCCCAAATAGGGGTATGAAAATAAAGAGAAACACACGCCAAGACGCATGCACCCCATGCATGTTTTGGTATATTTTATTTGCAGGCCTGCAATCTAATTAGGTAGGAACTCCTATTTTTCGGGCAATACATTTCTTCAAAAAGATTAAAAGACACTTCTCTCTATACTTATATTATCTAAAAGAAAAAAGTAAATACCTAGGTATTTTTACATTAATCCAAGGGTAGTGATGCCGCCGAGACGAGAAATTCTCGTGTCTCGTCTCGTCTCGTCTCGTCTCGTCTCGTCTCGTCTCGTCTCGTCTCGTCTCGTCTCGTCTCGTCTCGTCTCGTCTCGTCTCGTCTCGTCTCGTCTCGTCTCGTCTCGTCTCGTCTCGTCTCGTCTCGTCTCGTCTCGTCTCGTCTCGTCTCGTCTCGTCTCGTCTCGTCTCGTCTCGTCTCGTCTCGTCTCGTCTCGTCTCGTCTCGTCTCGTCTCGTCTCGTCTCGTCTCGTCTCGTCTCGTCTCGTCTCGTCTCGTCTCGTCTCGTCTCGTCTCGTCTCGTCTCGTCTCGTCTCGTCTCGTCTCGTCTCGTCTCGTCTCGACGTGAAATTTTTTTCTCGAGAGAAGTCACGAGACGAAACAAGAGAAGACCGTTTCTCGTCGAGAAATTTCTCGTTTTTTCTCGAATTTTCTCGTTTGTTAGAACACTGAATTTTAGGTATCTCCTAATATATAGACAGAAAAATAATGTGTTTAACGTTCTCACTCTATCGTATTGTGAAGGCATTTACCTTAAAACAGATATTCAAGAGAACAGAATCAAATTATCTAGCCTCTTTCTTCTGTCTACGGTTAGTAGTTGACATTTTTAAATAGTTAACCAAATCTGAAAGAAAGCATTTTCGATTGAAAACACAATATCGAAAAGGACCTCAGTCAAATTCCATATGTAAAAGAAGGACACAATAATTAATTATCTAATGTTACCGCGATTTAGTCCGAATATTTCATAAACTATGAGAGATTGATATGTCAAATAGAGCATTTTCGGAAATACTTCTTCAAGTTCTTTCTCTTGCACTTTCTATTAATGTAATAAAAAAATTAAGGTTTTTCCCCGGATGACATTCTGGGCTGATCCCTTTATTTAGTCGAATATTTTCCAAACTATTGCAGTTAATTATGCCCCGAATTATGCCAAAAAATAAATAATAAAAGAAGGGTAGTTCCATTATGAATCAATTATTATTATTATAAATCGTTCTCTATTCTGTATCTTTTACCACCCCGTATATTTTGGACTGAAAATACCTCGGTGCCAAGCCTATTACATTACGTGAATTATGTCTTATGGCCGCTTGCAATATTTTGTTGATCTAAGAAAAATAGTTTCTAAGTCACATGACTAACAAACCGACTTATATTAAACCCTTCTGCGAGACGACCAGATACTTTTAAATGTTTACCCCCTTTAAGATTCGTATAAAATAGTATATTAACGTACACGTTTTATAAAGCATCATTTTATAGCACGCGTCCATGTTAAAATACGAGCCGCTCGCGGCGAGTTTTATAACGGGACAAGTGCTTAAAACTGCTTTATATAACACGTACGTTATACTATTTTTTCTAATTTGTAGTTTTTTTCAATAAAAACACATATTTAAAAAGAAAATAAATCCTTCAAATTTTGTAAATTTTTATGTCTAAATTTTATGTTGGTAATACTATTTTTTTATCATATCTGGGCAACAAAAATTATTTTGCGAACTGTCATTTTTTGATTTATTGACCCATTTTCACCACGAGGTTCTAAAGTTATTTTAGCGATATGAGATTTGAAATTGGACGGAATACGTTGTGTGATCCTTGTACATTCGGTACATATACAGAACGTTCGGAAATTCGGGCAATTTTGCTACTTTTTTTCGAATTTCAAAAGACGTGATTTTACGTTAGGACATTGCAATTTAGTATAGGGAAGATGGAAAATTCAAATAAAGTTGTAGTTAAAATCAACATTGGAAGGTTAGTAGATTGAATTTTGGATAGGATTTGGCAGAAAATGATAGCTTGAAGCATCTAAGGCAAAATAGTTCTGCGTCAATAAAGTTATTATTTAATATGTGTTTTTTAATGAACTAAAACAATACATACAGATTTGTAGATCTAGGCAACCAAACATACATACGTGGGTTCGTGTAGTATTTTGCATATTTAGACTAAAAAATATTAGTTATCTAGAATGCTATGCTAACCGGTGAAAAAAAACATGTCATGTTGGGCCAACCTTTAAATAATAAAATTCGGAGTTCGAAATAGATCTATTTCAACGCGCTAGCGAGTTCTGTTTGTAGATCTGTTTCGAGACAAAATTAGAAAAAAATATTTTTATGATTCCCTACTCACGAGAAAAAACGAGACGAGACGAGACGAGACAATAACACTCTCGAGCGAGAAAAACGCGTTTCTCGTCGAGACGAGATAAAAAAAAATTCTCGCTTCACGAACGAGACGAGAATGGGCCAATTCTCGTCTCGTCTCGTCTCGTCTCGCGGCATCACTATCCAAGGGTAATAATGTATTCCACGGGTCACGTTCTCGGGCAAAAATTCTTTCAAATTCTTGAACAAGAAATTGTGTTTGAAAATGTTCTATACATACCCAGGTTTTTGCCAAATTGTAAAAATCAATACAAGTTATATAAGTACCAACTAATATTTGACTTGAGGTTAGGTTTGCGATAACATCGAAGATTGGTTATTTTGCTGCTTCTGTTTGCTTTTTATATTCGATTTTATAAGTTTTATAGTTTAATTGACTTGTTCTCTTCGTTTTTGAACTAAAAACCCGACGACGAATCATTTGTAAACAAATTTTAGAAACAAACCCTTAAAAACAATTTTTTATCCTCAAAACCTGATAGGTTTGCAACCTTATTTCCCAAGTTGATCAAAAATTGAGAAGAAATTCAAATTTTATGGCAAGAATTTGGGGCAAATTTCAGCTGTTTACACGTAAAAATAAATTGAAGGTTAACTTTTACAATTTCTTGAGCAAGACCTTAAATTTTAAATCCCGGACCTGTCTATTTTCCCATTTGTCAAATGAAAATGTTGCAGTGCGCATGTCTAATCTTGTGTAGCTTTGTTTACATACGCGAGGTCATAAATTTGCAACGTTCGTGATTATTGTTTGCTTATCGGTAAATATCTATGTGCAAACTCTGGTGGTGCTTTTTGTGCGACGGGATTAGTCCTGATAGGTTTTCTTAAATCACGTGATTCAAATAAACCAATCAGACTTATCACAATCGCTCTCGCGATCAGATGCGACCACATTCGAGGATGTGGTTGTCTATATACTACTGACAAACTCCAAGTTACAGCGGCATTTCATGTGAGTATGACAGAGTAAATGATATGTTTAGATGCCCGCAATAAAGATAACAGATCAATCAGTGTTGCCGGCGTGCGGCGTAAACAACGCATGACGAGGCCAGAGAGGGGATAATTTATTCTGCTACAGAAATGCAGGAGGTATTCACTTAAGTAATCCAGTAATATTTGAAATTTCGTTTTGGTTGCACGTTGTACCGCGCATTTTCGAATTATTTTACGTAGGTATTTTTCATTTTATGTCGTTAACCGCCTAATTATATACAGGGTCCTGCACCTCACCTCCCGTCTTCTATAGCTCACTTATTAGTTAAGTTAGGATTTTGATATTTTGCAGACCTTATCACCTGTATCTTGGGGCGCATTTCAGGAAAATATTTTTTTTCATCCAAAAAAGTGTGACGTCATAAGGGTGTATTTTTTTAAATTACGTGCCATATATTTTCTTACTTTTTTGGGTGCCTCCTATAGTTACCTACATACCCCTAAAATTTTATTAAAATCGATTTAGGCATAGACAAAAAAAAATAAAAACTAAAAAATATTAGTTTTGCACCACTGGTTTTAAAAAGTAATAAAAAATAAAAATAATGCCTAGTTAATAAAATTATACAAAGGTGCTTATTAAATAAGGTATACCAGTTTCGTTTACCAAGTTTTGTTAATACGAATTGTACAGAGTGTTCAAAGTTTAGTGTCAAACTTTGCAAACTTTAAAGCAATTTATTTTTCTTATTTCAAATAGGAACCCCTGTATCTTTTTATGTCATTCGATGCAGAATTAAAAATCAAACATTTTTCCTAATTGGGGCCCTATCGCAATTTCGAACGCATCAAGACTTATTTGCAGAAAACTAATTTTATTAACTATTCCAACAGTAGACATTATTATGAATAAATATCGAAGCTGGCTTTGAAAAACAATTTATTGGTATTAAAGTTTATTAAAGTGACCAGAGACCCTTTTTGACTTTAGTAATCTAAAAGTTTCAAATATTGTTAAATTGTTAGTAATTATTTAAGCTGTAATAATTACTTTATATTGTTTTTTGTGATGGACTAGAACCAAGAAGAGCTCGTAGATATAATTTTTATATTAGGAGCATGCGAAAAGAACTCTTTTTTGGCAAACCGAGTTTACGCACAGCGTTATCCGGAACGACGACATCCAGACAAAAGGGGCCTGCAAAACATATTAGAGAGGCTAGTACTAACGGGAAATATAAAGTACCCAAAATCAGTGAGAAATAAACCGGTCCGAAAAAGAGTTCTTTTCGCATTCTCCTAATATAAAACTTATATCTACGAGCTCTTCTTGGTTGGAGTCTATCACAAAAAACAATATAAAGTAATTATAACAGCTTAAATAATTACTAACAATTTAACAATATTTGAAACTTATAGATTACTAAAGTCAAAAAGGGTCTCTGGTCACTTTAATAAACTTTAATACCAATAAATTGTTTTTCAAAGCCACCTTCGATCTTTATTCATAATAATGACTGTTGGAATAGTTGATAAAATTAGTTTTCTGCAAATAAGTCTTGATGCGTTCGAAATTGCGATAGGGTCGCAATTAGATAAAATGTTTGATTTTTAATTCTGCATCGAATGACATAAAAAGATACAGGGGTTCCTATTTGAAATAAGAAAAATAAATTGTTTTAAAGTTTGCAAAGTTTGACCCTTAACTTTGGACACCCTGTACAATTCGTATTAACCAAACTTGGTTAACGAAACTATTTTACCTTATTTAATAAGTGCCTTTGTATAATTTTATTAACAAGGCATTATTTTTATTTATTTTTAATACCAGTGGTGCAAAACTGATATTTTTTCGTTTTTATTTTTTTTCGTCTATAATACTGAATCGATTTTAATAAAATTTTAGAGGTATGTAGGTAACTATTGGAGGCACCCAAAAAAGTAAGAGAATATATGGCATGTAATCTAAAAAATACATCCTTATGCCGTCACACTTTTTTGGAACACCCTGTATAAAAAAAATATTTTCCTGAAATGCGCCCCACGATACAGATAAGGTCTGCCGATTATGAAAATTGATGAAAATGCCAATCTTCACTTAAACTATCATCTAACATAATCATTCCGAAATAATAGTTATTGTGTTGTTTTGGTTTTTATTTGTTTAATAGAAACGGGTCTCTTGGAGAATGGACTACTGAGTTTTCTTTTTGCTAGCACACAATTCGGATGATGGATTTTTGGTTCAAAACAATGAAATTTTGGCAAAATGTTATTGGTTTATGTTTTGAGAAAGCAAAATACTTCAGAAAGTAATATTTGGATTTCGTATTTGAAAATTTTGATTTGATGGCGATATCTGAAAACCGAAACGCCGGTGTTTTAAATTTTATAATTTAATTTAATTTATTTAATATATTATAGTCACATACCATGTGTTTTGAATTAATACAACTATATAAACAGCTATATATAATAATATATACCGGGTGTCCACGGAAGGTGGTTCGCCCCTCTAACTTTTTTGTTTTTCAAGATTTATTAAGTTAATTTTGGGGGATTTGTATAGGTGAGACATAAAACTACATTTTTTAACAGGTGACTCAACATTATGGAACTTCCGGTTAAACCGGATTGTAAATATAACGATGTATCATTTGTCACTTTTTATCACCAAGAAAATATTTTTTTTCCAAATTTATTGTTTTATCTAGAGGGCTGTAAATACAAAATTAATTATTAATAAATACAATTTTATTATTTTTGGTGGTTTTTGGTTTTACTATGTGCTGTGTAAAATTTAATCTTTTAAGTTGTATAACTTATTTTTAACGGCAACATTGTGGCTCGTCGGTCTGGCTATCAACTTTTTCACTCCTTGTAAAACTATTATTTTCCATGTTTTTTAAACAACAAATTAATTTACTTTAGCAGAAGCTGTTGGCATGTCAATTTTCTTCAAGGCAAACTTTTGTTTTATCAGTTTTGCTGGTCACAGGCTACTCGATGCATTTAAATCTAAATTTTTTCTCAAAAGATGCTTCATTTTAGGAAAGTTCCAAGTTACCTTTTAAATTTTTTTAATGGCAGCTTTTCTAACACCTAATAGTGTGTGGTATCAAAATAATCGTAATTAAATCATCTTTTTTCTTAACCCGATGAGCCACCATGTTGCCGTTTTAAAAAAATAAGTACAGTACAGACTGACAGAAATAAATGAAATTTGGGTTATGGAATATGATTGTTCAGTAGCATCTAAAGTATATTTTAATAAACAAAAATATTTACCGACGTCTTTTAAAATGCCTTTCTAAACAACTTTAAAACCGTAAAAATTCTTAAAAGTATGTTATTTTAAATACATTCTATTATGTTTTATACCTTATCGAAAGACATTTTTAATACAATTCTAATTATACTAGGGTTCCCTATACCTACCTTTTATAGTTTTATCTTAAATAGCTCTTTCTTCCTTTACCATATAAACTCAGTGTATATTTTCTCATACTGCCTTGAATGCCACACGCGTGTCCGTACGAAGCTCTTTTTCTAGAGTTCCATGGACACCCAACTATTCATTTTATTAATCTTAAGTCATTTGAAGTTTTTCTTTAAAGGAAAATATTAATGATATTGCTTAAACTTAAAACAACAGAAATATTTTTTTTTACATTACATTATTTAGCATTACTCTAGGAATGCTGCGGAACACATTTCCAAGTCTATTTTTCATTTCATCTTCAGTTGTTGGAGATAATAATATGTTATAAACGGTAGATTTTACATATCCCCATAAAAAGAAGTTTAACTTGTAAGATCGGGACTACGTGGTGGCCATCTCTGCGGTTCACCTCTACCGATCCACTTATTTAAAAACACTTTGTCTAGGTGTGCTCTTACACTCCTTTCAAAATAAGCGGGTGCCCCATCCAGCTGCATCCATATTTTTCTAATTATATTAAGAGGAACGTTATCTAAAAGATCCCAGAAGTTGTCCTAAAGGAATCTTAAAAATTCTGCCCCGGTTATGGTCGTTTCAAAGAAAAACGGTCAAAATCAATGATGTCCTATTATTCCCACCCAACCATTTATTGCCCATATTCTCTGATTTTCCACTGGTATAATCGCGTGTGGATTTTGATTATCGTAGTAGTTAAAATTATGCCTATTTACATGGCCAGTATTGTGAAACGTGCAGTCGTCAGAAAACATGACGAAAAAAGTTCAAATCTTCTTCCAGTTTTTCCAGTGCCCTTTCACAAAAAATTGTGTTATTGGTACGTGATCTTTTGGATATGAATTTTGATGTAATTGGTAGTGATAAGGATAACATTTTTTCTGCCTTAAAATCTTTGAAATGATGGTTCTGCTAATGTTAAAATGTTTGTTAATATTTCTACGGCTTATAATGGGATTTTCCACAACGGCCTGAAGAAAGTTATTTGATTTGCTTCTTTATTTTCAGGTTTTACTAATAGTCTTTTCTTTTATTATATGTGACGTTGCCCGTAGTTTTAAATCTTTGTTACAGTCTCTCAAACACTCTCCGGCCTGGACGCTCTTAATCCGAAAAAAATATAAAAATTACCAAACACTCAGTGGCGTCTTATTTTTGCCAATATTATTTGTTAAGGCGCCCCCTGAGACGTCACTGGACGTAATAATTTAGCCCTACACGAGCGTTTTGTCACATGTATTGTTTTGTATCATTACCAAAATTAAATTAAAATCTGCTAAAGGATAAAAAATATTTATAATTAAAAAACTCGTTAAAATTATTTTAAAAAAAAACTTAACCCCAACTATCTCCTTTCATGTTGGATTTATCAAAATTTTTTATGGGACATAATTTGATCAAAAATTAATTATTTTTAAGAACGACAACATTTAAAAGTTCCTGTCATCGAAAAAATTCCGTGGCGACACCTACATCTTGTATTATTCAAACACATTTTTGACACAGTTATGAAGCCAATCAGAGAGGCTAAAAACTTTTGCACCTAGAGAAGTAAATATATGTATGTGCAAAATTTAATTCTTATTAATAATACAGTAATCTAAATGTTATTAAAAAACTAATATAAAGGTTTAACTAAAAAAAAATTGTTTCAAATTTCATACTCTTGCCTTTTTAGATCTGCCCAATGTCCAGGTAAAACAGAATTATATTAATATATCGGGAAAGTCAACGATTGCGCGTATATAGTAATTTCATGCCTTTAAGTAAACATTTATGGATAATAAGGTTTTGTGTTATGGTATTTAAATGTTCTCTGAACAATTTAAAATTATTTTGAACTACAGGGTGCGCTCAACAAGTAGCATGTCACAAAGTTTGAATTTTTTTTTGAATAGACATCTTATATTTGAGTGAAAATTGAATACTGCGTGTCATTGCATAACTGTCTGCATCCAAAAAAGAAAACTTCGAATTGAAAAATGCCACTTTATCAAATGGAACACCCTATATATTTTTCCGATATCTTATAGCTCGTTAAAATGTCTTTAATTTTTGTTCAAAATGTCCTTATTTCTAATAGTTTTTAAAAATTTTGATTTTTCGGATTTTCCTGTTCTGGTTCTAACATCTTTTGTCAATGAATGTCGGTGATCATGGAAAACAAATGAAAATTTTGTTAGTGAATGGCGTTAACCACCAGATTGGTGTTAAAGTAAAGCGTTTTTACTGTTTTAAGTTTATTTTCCAGTTACGCAAAATGAATTTTTCCAAAAATAAATTAATCGATATGATTTATGTTTTGGGCGAGGCAGATAAAATACTGTATTTCTGCCGAAAGACTACACAGGACCATACCCGCCTGAGCGGTGAACACCCAGTCCTTGATTCCTAATGTCATTAATTAACATTATTTTCATCTGTTTTCCATGGCTACTGGGATCTAACAAAAGATGCAATAACGAGAATAGAAAATACCGAAAGATCAAATTATTTCAAAAACTGGTAGAGATGGGGATAGGATATTCTTTATAAAAAAACAAAATATATAAGGATAGGGTGTTCCATGGCACAAAAGTTATTTTTTGCATTAGAAGTTTTTTGACTTTGGGTCTAGAAATGTAAAAGTAAATGAGATGCTTAATATTTCATAGCGGATTCTTTTGACTTAGTAAATGTAAAATAAAAAAAAATTTCCTGAAGACTATAACTTTTTTGTATATTAAACCAATGGTAAAAAGTTATGAAATGGCACGTAGAATTCCATTTAAATATAGGGTGTTCAATTGAAAGAACCACTTGTGACACCCTTTTTTTTTACCGCATCCTGTATTCTTCAAATTTTTGTTAAATTGTGCAGAATATTCAACCGTTTATAACTAGTGTTGCCGCGAGACGAGATAAAATGGGCCTCTCGTCACGTCGAGAGAGGGCGAGACGAGACGTCTCGCTTCTCTCGTGATTTAAACCAAATATAGTAAAACTCAAGCAAAATTTTAACTGGTTTAGGTTAGGTTCTATCATATGTGACATAAATTGTGTGCAATATATGTCAAATATGACAGAACCTAACCTAAATGCGTTACAACTTTGCTTGGTATTTTCTACAGGGTGGCCCATTAGTGCGACAAAGGTCAATATCTCCTGTACCACTAAGATAGCAGAAAACTTTTGACGAAGCTTATTAAGGGTTATGAGGTGCCTCTTATAAAATTATTTTTGTCTATACAGGGTGCTCGAAAATAGCAGCACGGTAAGAAAGAACCCCGCACTTCTCTTATGGAAAATGGCCCTCGGTTAAATTTTCTAAATTTTTAGTATGTTGTAGAGAATGCCATTCTGATCAAAAGTGTTCATGGCCACAACAATATCTGCCGACCAGTTTTAGAGATACAGGGTGTCCAAGTTGCAAAATATGAATTCTCTATACATTATATTTTCCTAGTTTATAATATGAATTCGTTTTGTTTTTCTAAATTTTTAACGACCCTATCGTAGATAGGATAGATTACTATAAAAATAGTTAACATTTTTTTATTATATACCGGGTGAGTGACGAAAATTATTTAATATTTTTTGTTAAATCATTGTATTTTCGGCATTAAATTAAATGTTTACAAAGTAATACTGTAGATGAAATTAGCTTGGAGCAAGCTATCAGAATTTATATTATTTATATTTATACAGGGTAACTCAAAAAAGTTAATATATTTTTTATTAGTTTTGAAAGAAAATTTTGTAGATATTTCTTTATGTACTACTTGTCGCTTATAGTATGCTTCCAAATATATATAATTATGAAGGGGTTACAGGGTGTTTTGCGTTGATAAGCGATAGAAAAATAACATAAAAATGCATGTATTTACAAATCACCCGGTATATTAAAAATAGATCGGTTAAATTTCGTAATTTTTTACATATTTTTTGCTTGAAGTGTCTTACTTACATATTTGTTATTGATTTCCCTTTTCCTATGACCAGTTCTGGAGATATACAGCGTCGAACAGACTCAAAACTCAAAAAAAATAAGCAAATAAGTAAAATACCATTTTTTTTTAATATCAATAAAATTTGTTATGTAGTTAAGTTCATTTTATGGTTAAAAATAAATATATTTAATGCTATACAGGGTGTTTCGAATAATTAGGGGCCTACTTATTATTTTTGGATAAAATAATTTGGATATAATAAATTGTTCATAGTTTTTATATACTTATATTTCTTATTTGCAATATAGTGTTAGAATACCCTAATTATTCGAAACATCCTGTATAGCAATAAATATATTTATTTTTAACCATAAAATGAACTTCCATAACAAATTTTATTGAAATTAAAAAAGAAAATTGTTATTTTATTTGCTTATTTTCTGAGTTTTGGGTTTGTTCGACGCTGTATATCTTCAGAACTGGTCATAGGAAAAGGGAAATCAATAGCAAACATATAAGTAAGACACTTCAAGCAAAAAATATTAAAAAATAACGAAATTTAACCGATCCATTTTTAATATACCGGGTGATTTATAAATAAATGCATTTTTATGTTATTTTTCTATCGCTTATCAACGCAAAACACCCTGTATAACCTTCATAATTATATATATTTGGAAGCATACGATAAGCAATAAGTAGTATAAAGAAATATCTACAAAATTTCTCTCAAAACTATAAAAAAAATATTAACTTTTTGAGTTACCCTGTAAAAATATATACATAATATAAATTCTGATAGCTTACTCCAAGCTAATGACATCTACAGTATTACTTTGTAAACATTTAATTTAATGCCGAAAATACAATGATTTAACAAAAAATATTAAATAATTTTCGTCACTCACCCGGTATATAATAAAAAAATTTCAACTATTTTTATAGTATTCTATCCTATCTACGACAGGGCCATCAAAAATTTAGAAAAACAAAACGAATTCATATTATAAACTAGGAAAATATAATGTATTGAGAATTCATATTTTGCAACTTGGACACCCTGTATCTCCAAAACTGGTCGGCAGATATTGTTGTGGCCATGAACACTTTTGATTAGAATGGCAATCTCTACAACATACTAAAAATTTAGAAAATTTAACCGAGGGCCATTTTTCATAAGAGAAGTGCGGGGTTCTTTCCATTTCCAAGATATTGACTTTTAAAAAATGTCATTTTTGAGTTTCGACAGATCTAGCAGTACGTCTTAGAGCAAAACGGCTCACATATCCCTATCTTCCATTTTTATTATCTTCCCAAAAAAATCACCTTCCGGTTAAACCGGAAGAACAATATTTCCTGCTTTCGAGTTACATCCGGTTTAGCCGGAAGTTTGATTGATTTGGGAAGATAGTGAAAATGGAAGATATTATAGACATATGCGCCGTTTTGCTTTAAGATGTACTGTTAGAAAGCTATAGGCTGTCAAAACTCAAAAATATAATTTTTCAAAAGTCAATATCTTGGAAACTATTAACTACAGACTAATAATGCATGTAATAAAAGTAATTATAAATTTATATAGAATCTGCAAATTTAGAAAATATTTTTTTTTGGGACACCCTGTCTATTATAAGATTTTTAAAATCTTTTTAAATTCCTCTTATCAAAAATATATAATGTCCATATTTGGACCGACGGTTTTCGAGTAATTTGACTGCAAATAATTTTATCCAGCGATAAAACGTCATAATAATAATGTTATTCTGAATGGCCAGGCACCACCACCCAAGATTTAAAAAAGTTGAAAAAAGTAACGTTTTTTGCTCGAGAGAGATCGAGGGTACTTCTCTCGTCCCGTCTCGGAGCTTTATTCGAGAGAAAATATCTCTCTCGTCTCGTTGAGAGAGGGCCAGACGAGACGAGAATCTCTCGTCTCGGCGGCAACACTATTTATAACACAAAAGCTTGTTATCGACACATCTAATATACAAGGCATCAAATTACTCCGCGCAATCGTTGACTCACCTGGTACAAATTGTTTTTATATAACGGAACCAGTATCGATTAATATCAAAACTCGACCACAAAGTTTCTATGAATTGTATTTTCGTGTGTTAATTCCTGTATTATCTTATCTGCTTTAGAATGAAATTTATAATCTTATCACCGATAATAAAACATTTTTATTAAAAAAGGTATTATTTCCCTTTTATTCATGGAAAGTGGTGTCGGTTTTTTTCAACAAAATGAATTCATTTAAACTAAAAAAAAAAATTCAGAAATTATCACAGGAATACGTTTCACAATTACAAAATTGTCAGAATGATTTTAAAAACTCCATATATAGTTTTTTAACAGCTGACGTCAAGAGGTGCCTTGTTATAGAAACCAATTATACAAGACTGCTTGCAATTCGCACAGAAAAAACTTTAAAACAGTTAAACGACGATCATAAGAACCAAGAAGAATTAAGAAAATATCTGGACGCAAAAAATCAAACATTTTTCCGTTGGAACAATTTCCTGAATCTAGTAGGACGGTCAAAGGATCTTCCTACATTAACCGACTTATTAGTTTGTGAGTTTTATGGACCAGTGAAAATGAAAAAGTTAGATGTACAGCTCTTGAAAAAAGTTATCGAAAGCCTTAATACAACTGCTAAGTGTAGAAAAGTTATTTTTATTACGTCGCAAAAAGGTATTTTAGATAAATTTTTGAAAGACGTTGAAATTACATTGTTTCTTAAAATAGACGAATTAAGTAAAAACAGCCCATCATCAAAGAGGTATTCTGAAAAGTGTAAAACCTTCATGGAAAAAGCTTCCAAGGGTCATGCGGATGGTGTAACAGATTTATTAAGCAACGGCGTTGATGTAAACGTAACTAAAGGGCAAAATAAGTCGACGGCGTTGCACCTCGCCGCAGAAAATGGTTTTAAAGACCTAGTTTTGACGTTACTCAAAAAGGAAGCACATAGTTTACCAAATAAGTTCGGACACACCCCCCTGCATCTGGCAGCTGGAAACGGTCATAATGGCGTAGTTTTAGTGTTGTTAAGAAGCAATGTCGATGTTAACCTCAAAGATCGTTCGGGACGAACTCCTTTACACCACGCAGTTGAGAATAATCATAGAGAAGTGGTTGAGACTCTGTTAGAACACCATGCAACCGTTGATGGTCGAATCAACAAAAAAGGTTACAGCGCTCTTTACATAGCTACCAGTAACAACAACGTTGAAATTGTAAAGGCTCTTTTACAACACGGTGCTCAGCTCGATTTTACGAAACATGATAAAGACACGTGTTTGCACCTGGCAGCCAGAGAAGGATACAAAGACATTATTGCGTTGCTTCTGGAACACAATGTTGATGTCAATATAAAGTCGTCTCGTGAATCTACAGCATTAAGAAATGCCATTGAGCATAGTGACGTACTTGAACTCCTTTTAAAGCATGGTGTATTTTGTAACCTTTCAAAAGTGAAGGATCGAAAGGATCGAAAGCCTCTTCATTGGGCTGCTAGCGAAAATAATGTGGCAGCTGTTAGTATGTTGTTAAAGTACGGGGCTGATATAAATTGTACAGGTTGGTTAGATGACACTCCACTTTACAACACGACATTTCACGATAATGTTGAAGCTGCTCAATTGTTGATCGAGAGAGGTGCGAGTGTTGATGTGACAAATAGGTTTGGCTATTCGGTTTGGGATGAGGCCATGGGTAATCATGCTGACAAAATTGTTGCACTCTTTAGGACATACGAGTCACGTGGTGTTGTTCTTCCAAAACTAGTATATAAGTGAAAGTGTTTAACGTTTTTTTACACAATGCGCTTCCGGATTTAGGATTCGTGTTTCATCGTTAGGCGAGACATAGGAAATCCCATGCAATTTTTGAGGGTTTCGAATATTGGCTTCCCTATTCATTTTAGAGAAAAATGTTATTGTGATTTATTACAGAGTGCTAGGTGTTGTGCCCTAGATAAATGTGTGCGTTTCGGTGAACCAGGTAAAGGTAAATTGTAAATTTTTTTTGCAATTTTTTAATAATTATTGTTTACCCCGTATTACTAAGCCATGATTAAGTACCAGTTATTTTAGCAATTACAATTTAAATCAATATTTTACATTGTTAATATGATATTAATAGGTGAATTTTTGAATATAAAATTGATTTTATAGCGTCAATTAGGGCTGGGCAATATTGAAATTCCAATATCGATATTTAAAAAAGTATCGATAAAATCGATATATCGATAATATCGGTAATATCGATATATCGATATTTTAGTTTTTAAATATCGTTATTCGATATATCGACATATCGATAAAAATATCGATATATCGAAAGTTTGCCAGTGTTTAATAAACACTAAACAAATCAGGTAAAGGCGTTAATAAAGGATAAAAACAATAATGATTTCTTCTCTCCTTTTATTATCAATGATATTCATCCGAATATTAAGGCGACATTCTTACACCAACATCAAAAATTCGAAAAATTGATGTGATCGGATATATCGATAATATTGATAAATCTCAATAATATCAATATTATCGATATATCGATATTTTATTTTCTAAATATCGTTATTTGATATATCGATATATCGATATTTTATTTTCTAAATATCGTTATTTGATATATCGATATATCGATAAAAATTTTGCCCAGCCCTAGCGTCAATACTAAAACTACAGGTGTTTTAATAATGGCTTTATTAATACGGGGTAAACAAAAATTATTAGAAATTTGCAGAAAGACTTTCACATTTACCCTTGACTGGCTTACCGAAAGATACTTACAGTATTTTTTTAGGGCACAAGTCCTCTTTAATATACCACGAAAACATTTCTCCTTAAAATTAATAGAAAAGCCTATATTATAATATATTCGACATCTTTAACAATTGTATGGTAGTTTCCATGTCCCGCCCAACGACCCTGTATACTAATCCTACATACATTTATTATCACTTTATCAAATGAGATAAAGATTAAGTTGTATTATAGACCAGGGTCGATAATTTTTGAAACCAAAAAAAATAATAGTAGGATGAAACCCATTGGAAAAGGAAGAGAATATAAAAAAAAATGAAAGGAAAAATAAATTACGGGCGATCCGAGGTCGGGAAGGGGAGGAGGGGGGGGGGGGGGTTTAAGGATAGAAAACGATTTATCTCGATTACCGGTAAAACTACAAGTCCTATGGAAAAACGTTAAATCGCTAAGTTGTAGGTAATAAAAAGATCTACAACTTTTGTATTTAGACTTTTTTCATATAACCTCAAAATGTATGTGAAAAATTAAAATAACCAAGTTTTTGGTTTTTTATTTTTATCTTTTACAAAAATTTTTTTTTATCCACGAGATTTGGTGAAAACTTACCTTTTTATGTCCTAAACGCACTGTAATTTTTTTGATTAAAAATATTTATTTTTTAACCTTATTTTGACTTAATATCGAAAAAACACCCTAATTTTCAATCAAAAATTATCACGTCAAAATATCTGCTTTTTTTAAAAAGTCGGTGTGCTTTTTGTTCGTTGAAATCTCTACTTTCGGATGGTGTTCAAAAAAATATACATTACTATGGTAAATGTTCTCAAAAAATGCAAAGAAATAAAAAAAACTCGAATCCGAAATTTTCTTGTTAGATCAATATGTACAATTTTGAGCTATTTATTAAAATTTATACTTTTTTTTATCAATGTAACATGGAATATTACGTTTTTCGAGTAATTAATAAATACCTCAAAATTGTACATATTTATCTAAAAAAAATTTCTGATTCGAGTTTTTTTTGTTAATTTGCATTTTTTTTGAGAAGATTTACCATAGTAATGTATATTTTTTTGAACACCATCAGAAAGTAGAGATTTCATCGAACAAAAAGCAGACCGACTTTTTTAAAAAAGCAGATATTTTGACGTGAGAATTTTCGATTGAAAATTCGGGTGTTTTTTCGATATTAAGTCCAAATAACGTTAAAAAATAAATATTTTAAATCAAAAAAATTACAATGTGTTTAGGACATAAAAAGGTAACATTTCACCAAATTTCGTGGATAAAAAAAATGTTTGTAAAAGATAAAAATTAAAAACCAAAAACTTGGTTATTTGAATTTTTCACATACATTTTGAGGTTATATAAAAAAAGTGTAAATGCAAAAGTTGTAGATCTTTTTATTACCTACATCTTTGCGATTTAACGTTTTTCCATAGGACTTGCAGTTTTACCGGAAATCGAGATAAATCGTTTTCTACCCTTAAACCCCCCCCCCCCCCCTTCCCGACCTCAGATCGTAATTTATTTTTTTTTAATTTTGTTCTATTCTCTTCCTTTTCCAATGGGTTTCATCCTACTATTATTTTTTTCACTTTTTACCATTTTCAAAGGCTTCAGCACTGGTCTATTACAGGAAGATGAAATAGCTATTTGTTTATTAAGAACGCAAAGTGATACATTGTCGCTTTTGGCGAGAAATTTGACAGCGGAGCACGGCTATCTCGCGAAAGCGGCAATGTCACTTTGCGCCCGAATTACACACAGAATTTATTCTACAATCGGTGTTTTTATAGAAATGTTTGGCAAAAATTGGCTATACTGTAATAAACTTAAAATAAATATTGACAAAACGAAATACATGATATTTAGCCAAAAAACAAACAGACTGACCATTTAAATATTACCATAAATAATTTAATTTTAGAAGTAGTTCAGGATGATAATGTTGAAGCTGCTCAATTGTTGATCGAGAGAGGTGCGAGTGTTGATGTGACAAATAGGTTTGGCTATTCGGTTTGGGATGAGGCCATGGGTAATCATGCTGACAAAATTGTTGCACTCTTTAGGACATACGAGTCACGTGGTGTTGTTCTTCCAAAACTAGTATATAAGTGAAAGTGTTTAACGTTTTTTTACACAATGCGCTTCCGGATTTAGGATTCGTGTTTCATCGTTAGGCGAGACATAGGAAATCCCATGCAATTTTTGAGGGTTTCGAATATTGGCTTCCCTATTCATTTTAGAGAAAAATGTTATTGTGATTTATTACAGAGTGCTAGGTGTTGTGCCCTAGATAAATGTGTGCGTTTCGGTGAACCAGGTAAAGGTAAATTGTAAATTTTTTTTGCAATTTTTTAATAATTATTGTTTACCCCGTATTACTAAGCCATGATTAAGTACCAGTTATTTTAGCAATTACAATTTAAATCAATATTTTACATTGTTAATATGATATTAATAGGTGAATTTTTGAATATAAAATTGATTTTATAGCGTCAATTAGGGCTGGGCAATATTGAAATTCCAATATCGATATTTAAAAAAGTATCGATAAAATCGATATATCGATAATATCGGTAATATCGATATATCGATATTTTAGTTTTTAAATATCGTTATTCGATATATCGACATATCGATAAAAATATCGATATATCGAAAGTTTGCCAGTGTTTAATAAACACTAAACAAATCAGGTAAAGGCGTTAATAAAGGATAAAAACAATGATGATTTCTTCTCTCCTTTTATTATCAATGATATTCATCCGAATATTAAGGCGACATTCTTACACCAACATCAAAAATTCGAAAAATTGATGTGATCGGATATATCGATAATATTGATAAATCTCAATAATATCAATATTATCGATATATCGATATTTTATTTTCTAAATATCGTTATTTGATATATCGATATATCGATATTTTATTTTCTAAATATCGTTATTTGATATATCGATATATCGATAAAAATTTTGCCCAGCCCTAGCGTCAATACTAAAACTACAGGTGTTTTAATAATGGCTTTATTAATACGGGGTAAACAAAAATTATTACAAATTTGCAGAAAGACTTTCACATTTACCCTTGACTGGCTTACCGAAAGATACTTACAGTATTTTTTTAGGGCACAAGTCCTCTTTAATATACCACGAAAACATTTCTCCTTAAAATTAATAGAAAAGCCTATATTATAATATATTCGACATCTTTAACAATTGTATGGTAGTTTCCATGTCCCGCCCAACGACCCTGTATACTAATCCTACATACATTTATTATCACTTTATCAAATGAGATAAAGATTAAGTTGTATTATAGACCAGGGTCGATAATTTTTGAAACCAAAAAAAATAATAGTAGGATGAAACCCATTGGAAAAGGAAGAGAATATAAAAAAAAATGAAAGGAAAAATAAATTACGGGCGATCCGAGGTCGGGAAGGGGAGGAGGGGGGGGGGGGGTTTAAGGATAGAAAACGATTTATCTCGATTACCGGTAAAACTACAAGTCCTATGGAAAAACGTTAAATCGCTAAGTTGTAGGTAATAAAAAGATCTACAACTTTTGTATTTAGACTTTTTTCATATAACCTCAAAATGTATGTGAAAAATTAAAATAACCAAGTTTTTGGTTTTTTATTTTTATCTTTTACAAAAATTTTTTTTTATCCACGAGATTTGGTGAAAACTTACCTTTTTATGTCCTAAACGCACTGTAATTTTTTTGATTAAAAATATTTATTTTTTAACCTTATTTTGACTTAATATCGAAAAAACACCCTAATTTTCAATCAAAAATTATCACGTCAAAATATCTGCTTTTTTTAAAAAGTCGGTGTGCTTTTTGTTCGTTGAAATCTCTACTTTCGGATGGTGTTCAAAAAAATATACATTACTATGGTAAATGTTCTCAAAAAATGCAAAGAAATAAAAAAAACTCGAATCCGAAATTTTCTTGTTAGATCAATATGTACAATTTTGAGCTATTTATTAAAATTTATACTTTTTTTTATCAATGTAACATGGAATATTACGTTTTTCGAGTAATTAATAAATACCTCAAAATTGTACATATTTATCTAAAAAAAATTTCTGATTCGAGTTTTTTTTGTTAATTTGCATTTTTTTTGAGAAGATTTACCATAGTAATGTATATTTTTTTGAACACCATCAGAAAGTAGAGATTTCATCGAACAAAAAGCAGACCGACTTTTTTAAAAAAGCAGATATTTTGACGTGAGAATTTTCGATTGAAAATTCGGGTGTTTTTTCGATATTAAGTCCAAATAACGTTAAAAAATAAATATTTTAAATCAAAAAAATTACAATGTGTTTAGGACATAAAAAGGTAACATTTCACCAAATTTCGTGGATAAAAAAAATGTTTGTAAAAGATAAAAATTAAAAACCAAAAACTTGGTTATTTGAATTTTTCACATACATTTTGAGGTTATATAAAAAAAGTGTAAATGCAAAAGTTGTAGATCTTTTTATTACCTACATCTTTGCGATTTAACGTTTTTCCATAGGACTTGCAGTTTTACCGGAAATCGAGATAAATCGTTTTCTACCCTTAAACCCCCCCCCCCCTCCCCCCCCCCCCTTCCCGACCTCAGATCGTAATTTATTTTTTTTTAATTTTGTTCTATTCTCTTCCTTTTCCAATGGGTTTCATCCTACTATTATTTTTTTCACTTTTTACCATTTTCAAAGGCTTCAGCACTGGTCTATTACAGGAAGATGAAATAGCTATTTGTTTATTAAGAACGCAAAGTGATACATTGTCGCTTTTGGCGAGAAATTTGACAGCGGAGCACGGCTATCTCGCGAAAGCGGCAATGTCACTTTGCGCCCGAATTACACACAGAATTTATTCTACAATCGGTGTTTTTATAGAAATGTTTGGCAAAAATTGGCTATACTGTAATAAACTTAAAATAAATATTGACAAAACGAAATACATGATATTTAGCCAAAAAACAAACAGACTGACCATTTAAATATTACCATAAATAATTTAATTTTAGAAGTAGTTCAGGATATAAAGTATCTAGGTCTAGTAATAGACAATATAAGCTTAACTGGTCCCAACACATATAACAGTTGTTAAATAAAATTATATCTATGATACCTATAATTTACAGATGCCGAAATTATCTTACCTTCTTACCAACAGAAATAAATTGAATATATACAATGTCTTCTTCTTGTCACACTTTAGATACCGAATGCCAATATGGGGATTATGTGAAAAAACTTACTTTAACAGGGTCCAAGTACTCCAAAACAAAGTATTAAAAATTCTCTTTAATTATAATCGGTTGACTAGCTGACAAATATATAGAGAATTGAATATACCAAAATTGGAGATACTACTAGAATTAGAGCAAGCAAAATTAATGTATAAAGGTTTAAATAAGTACTAATCGAAGATGTAATATTAAGATCCAAATGTCCAATAACATACACAGTCACGAAACCAGATTGCAAAATATTATTTATTGTATAACTAATAAAACCAATATAGGATTATACAAGCCTTATCTTCTTATCTTAGGAAATATTATCAATTTGTAAAATATGTTAAATTATATTTAGGTATTAGTTAATAATACGTCCAACATTGTTTGTGTAATATAAATTGTTTTCGAGGCCAGTGCTATCAGGCACTGATTAGAGAAAATTTTACTATGTACAACAATTTATCGATTAAAAAATAAGGATTTTATTTAAAAAAAAAACTTCTCGTAGTCTTTGTCTGCACACTAACCTAAAGAAAAATTGTTATAAGTTGTGGGTAATTTAGGAAGAGACGTCATGAAAAAAAACAAGTTAGTTTCATGTATCAACTATTTCTATTCTTCCAATTATCATTATTACGTGTAACGTGCAATCCATTCATTTTGCTTCGTTAACACAATTTGCACAATTTCCGAATACTAACTGATTTTACATTATTTAAAGTAGATAATAATAATAATTTACAATTTGCTTAGCTATACTTATATTACACCTTCTACGAAATTTAAAAAAAATTTTAAAAAATGTTTGTTGTACTATGTTTTAAAATACATTTTTGTCCTATTTTTATGTTTCTCAACTAACCTATTCCCTATTTTAATTATAATATTTGGAGCCTTATCCTCAACTACTAGATAAGGACCGTTATAAATAGCATATTTTCTATTACGAGCATCATTTCTTACCAAAATTTTATCGCCTGGTTTGTAAGTAATTAATTTTGTTTTCGGTCAAAATTTCTCTACCTTTTTCCTTTTGACTTCACTAAATTGTCTTTTGCATCAGCCCATGCATTTTGCAAGCGATATTGTAGCTTAGTAGGGTAATTATCAAAATTATAGAGTTGATCGACCTTATTATCAATAGTTATTAGAGGGTAAATTACAAGTTCACCAAAAAACTAACTCATACGGAGTATACCGTGTTTCTGTATGAACGCTGTTATTGTATGAAAAACTCCAAAATTGACGCCAAGTGCTCCGAGTTTAGCATTTAAATATTTGTGTGTGTTTTCAAGAGAACCTAAGGTTTCATGATGTAGAAAACAACTGTTTTATATTTAAAATTTTACAGGTATCTTTTAAAGGTGAATACAAAAATTCAGTACCTCTATCTAAAATTATACACTTTGTTATATCGTATCGCAAAATAAAATTATTTACAAAACTTGTTGCTATGGATGTAGATTTTTTATTTGGCAAAGGATAGCATTCAACAAATTTAAACGCTTACATTGCCAAGTAAGAATGTATGGAT
The DNA here is from genome assembly GCA_963969555.1 of Polydrusus pterygomalis. Lineage (NCBI taxonomy): Eukaryota > Metazoa > Arthropoda > Insecta > Coleoptera > Curculionidae > Polydrusus > Polydrusus pterygomalis. Next base: position 154,439,842 of record OZ018376.1, on the reverse strand, counting down.
TTGCTTCCTTCGTTTCCCAAATCTAAATAAACATTTTGAAATGCTGAAGAAGCAGTCGTAGTGATGCTTATACCTTTGACATGCATCACAATGTTTGACTAGCTTTTCACCATCCAAATGTAAGTTTGACTAAAAATAATATTTTTAAAAATTATTATACATTCAGTTTATTCCCGCATGGCCTTCGGTGAGCAGGATGTAAAAATCATTAAGAATAATTCTTTGACGTTCTAAATCAGTTACTTTTTCCACTTCTTCAACAATTGAAATTTTAAAGTATTTGTTTGACATGTTGTTCACTTCATTATTTATTATAATTTTTATTAATCGCGCGTTTCGTTTATTTCTTGTAATAATTAATTCCAGAATATTTGTTTATAATACATACTTATTGAATCCCGGTCTCCCAGCGATGTATCTAGTACAAACGTTGATTTAGGATCCTGTTTCATAAAAATATTTGTTTGATTTTCAATGTTAACAATACCACCTATAGTAAAATCGCATTCAAATTAAAAACATCCCTTAAATTTTTCGTTTCTCAAAAAAGCCATAATTTATCATTGCGCCCTGCGGCGTTGCCCGATGTCACTTCATTGCTTAAACAAGTTAAAAAGGCTGTGGTACTGCTCTATCAAATTTTGATGATAGGCCGATAGCTTTTGCAAGTAGAGCATTAAATAGGGCGGAAAGGCGCTATTCTACTATTGAAAAGGAACTTTTAGCCATTGTTTTTGGGATCAAACATTTTTCTTGTTATTTATACGGGTCATAAACCTTTGGTTTACTTGTTTGGTATGACGAATCCTTCAAGTAGGTTAACAAATTTTAGATTACTTATAGTAGAATATGATTTTTGCTATAAGGTACCTATATAAAGGGATAAAAGGATAATGAAACTGCAGATGCTCTATCACGAATATCAATTTTTTCTGTCGAGTTAAAAAATATGTCTAATACGATTGAGCAAACCATTTTTCACATAACTAGACAACAGAGCAAGGTCCTTAGGGAGCAAGCAGAAAATAAGATAAGTTTTAATAACTCAGTGGGTGACAGAATTGATCACCCTGGCATTGTTAAATTATTGAAACGTTCAAAAAACTATTATGAACTTAGTTCACTTCCTAAAATAGATTTTGAAAAATTAATAAAAGGAAAACAATGCGATTTTACTATAGTTGATTTTGTTAAGGTTAACAATCAAACAAATATTTTTATGAAACAGGATCCTCGATTAACGTTCGTACTAGATACATCGCTGGGAGACCTGGATTCAATATGTATTATAAACAATATTCTGAAATTAATTATTACAAGAAATAAACGAAACGCTCGATTAATAAAAATTATAATGAATAATGAAGTGGCAAATAAATAGGTACTTTAAAATTTCAATTGCCAAAGAAGTGGAAAAAATAACTGATTTAGAACGGCAACCAATTATTCTTAATGATTTTCACATCCTGCTCACCGAAGGCCATGCGGGAATAAACTGAATGTATAATAATTTTAAAAAATATTATTTTTAGTCAAACTTACATTTGGGTGTTGAAAAGCTAATCAAACATTGTGATGCATATCAAAGGTATATTAAGCATCACTACGACTGGTTCATCAGCATTTCAAAATGTTTATTTATATTTGGGAAACGAAGGAAGCAAATCCATACATTCTTACTTTGCAATGTAAGCGTTTAAATTTGTTGAATGCTATCCTTTGCCAAATAAAAAATCTACATCCATAGCAACAAGTTTTGTAAATAATTTTATTTTGCGATACGATATAACAAAGTGTATAATTTTAGATAGAGGTACTGAATTTTTGTATTCAACTTTAAAAGATACCTGTAAAATTTTAAATATAAAACAGTTGTTTTCTACATCATGAAACATTAGGTTCTCTTGAAAACACACACAAATATTTAAATGCTAAACTCGGAGCACTTGGCGTCAATTTTGGAGTTTTTCATACAATAACAGCGTTCATACAGAAACACGGTATACTCCGTATGAGTTAGTTTTTTGGTGAACTTGTAATTTACCCTCTAATATTGATAATAAGGTCGATCAACTCTATAATTTTGATAATTACCCTACTGAGCTACAATATCGCTTGCAAAATGCATGGGCTGATGCAAAAGACAATTTAGTGAAGTCAAAAGAAAAAAGGTTTATCGGGTAGTTGAGGATAAGGCTCCAAATGTTATAATTAAAATAGGGAATAAATTAGTTGAGAAACATAAAAATAGGACAAAAATGTATTTTAAAACATAGTACAACAAACATTTTTTTAAATTTTTTTTAAATTTCGTAGAAGGTGTAATATAAGTATAGCTAAGCAAATTGTAAATTATTATTATTATTATCTACTTTAAATAATGTAAAATCAGTTAGTATTCGGAAATTGTGCAATTGCTGAATAGACCATAAATTAGGTTCATGCTTATTATTTGCTTGTATATATTTTTATAAGTGTTAACGAAGCAAAATGAATGGATTGCACGTTACACGTAATAATGATAATTGGAAGAATAGAAATAGTTTACACATAAAAGTAACTTGTTTTTTTTATGACGTCTCCTCCTAAATTATCCACAACTTATTACAATTTTTCTTTATGTTAGTGTTCAGACAAAGACTACGATAAGTTTTTTTTTTTTTAAATCTTTATTGATAAATTGTTGTATGTACATAGTAGAATTTTCTCTAATCAGTGCCTGATAGCACTGGCCTCGAGAACAATTTATTTTACACAAACAATGTTGGACGTTTTCTTAACTAAATCCTAAATATAATTTAACATATTTCACAAATTGATAATTTTTTCTAAGATAAGAAGATAAGGGCTGTTTAATACTATATTGGTTTAATTAGTTATACAATAAATAATATTTTGAAATCTGGTTTCGTGACTGTGTATGTTATTGGACATTTGGATCTTAATATTACATCTTTGATTGGTATTTAAAACTTTATACATTAATTTGCTTGCTCTAATTCTAGTAGTCTCTCGAATTTTGGTATATTCAATTCTCTATATAATATTTCTGAGCTAGTCAACCAATTATAATTAAAGAGAATTTTTAATACTTTGTTTTGGAGTACTTGGACCCTGATAAAGTAAGTTTTTCCACATGTTCCCATATTGGCATTCGATATCTAAAGTGTGACAAGAAGAAGGCATTGTATATATTCAATTTAGTTTTGTTGGTAAGATAATTTCGGCATCTGTAAATTATAGGTATCATAGATATAATTTTGACAACTGTTTCATGTGTTGGGACCAGTTGACCTTATTGTCTATTACTAGACCTAGATACTTTATATCCTAAACTTCTTTTAAAATTTAGTTATTTATGGTAATATTTAAATGGTCAGTCTGTTTGTTTTTTGTCTAAATATCATGTATTTCGTTTTGTCAATATTTATTTTAAGTTTATTACAGTATAGCCAATTTTTACCAAACGTTTCTATAAAAACACCGGTTGTAGAATAAATCCTGTGTGTAATTCGGGCGCAAAGTGACATTGCCGCTTTCGCGAGATAGCCGCGCTTGGCTATCAAATTTCTCGCAAAAAGCGACAATGTATCACTTTGCGTTCTTAATAGACAAATAGCTATTTCATCTTCCTGTAGTACAACCTAACCTTTATCTCATTAGATAAAGTGATAATAAATGTATGTAGGATTAGTATGCAGGGTCGTTGGGCGGGATATGGAAACTACCATACAATAATTGTTAAAGGTGTCGAATATATTATATTTATCCAGTCAAAATAAACAAAAATAAGTCATAACTTAGTCAAAATTCGCATAGAGCTGAAAATTGGCAGAGACGTTAAATACATCAATATAAATAAAATGTCAAAAATCCCCTTTGATCCTACTTCTGCAAAAAAAATTATTCAGGGTCAAACGTACAAAATTAAGGCTTTTTCCATTTTTCTCGAAAACAGTAAGTTTTATCGTAAAAATAGGTCAGACAAAATCTGTAGACCATACAATTCTCTACAAAAATTGTCCAGTCACTTTTTCTCTTCGAACTTCGAAATTGATAACACAAATGCTATCTACATCATCGATGGAGGGTACCTATCTATTACACCGTGTTGTATGAAATCGAGATGAAACGTTTCATATTATTTTTGAAAAATATGTTCAGTATGTACAAAGACATTTTGGTCATAACAGTACGATTGTATTTGATGGTTATACTAATGATACAAAAAATAGTAAAGCTGCAGAACAACGTCGTCGGACTACAAAAACATCTTCATCTGTTTATATCGTTTTTGATCGATCTATGAAAGTTCCAACAAACCAACAACAATTTCTTGCAAATACTCACAAGTCTCGCTTCATTTCAATGTTATGTGAAGAATTTACAGCTGCTGGTATTCCAATAAAACAAGCTGATAACGATGCTGATGTCCTGAAACACCAATAGCACAATGGAAAAGTTCAAATACAACTAGCGTTGTTGGGGACGATGTTGATTTGTTGATATTACTGACTGCACGGACTCTAAATGATAAAATTATTTACTTTTTCAAACCTGGGAAAGCTCAAGTACAATCAAAAATATATTCATCATAAAGTCTGACTGCATATCCGAAATGTCAAGCTCATATTTTATTTTTACATGCAATAACTGGTTGAGATACTACATCAGCAATTTTTAAAAGAGGTAAAATAGCAGTATTTAAATTGTTCGAAAAACGTAATGATTTAATTGATTGCGCAGAAGTATTTACATAGATTGATTCTTCTTCACACGACATCGTTACAAATGGAATTCGTTTTCTTCTTGCAATGTATGGTGCTCCAAAAAAAAAATTTATTCCATAGACAAATATAGATATTTGAGATTTGTAAAATCTGCATGGAACAATAAAACATTACAGTTGTCTTCTCTGCCTTCAATATCTGCTTCTGCCGTTCAACACTTGTATCGTGTGTATTATCAAGTTCAAGTGTGGCTAGGCCATGAGCTGCACCCAGAAGGGCGGGGTTGGAAATTAACAGATAATTATTTGGAGCCAATTCAAACTCTACTCCCGCCTGCTCCAGAAAAACTGCTTATTGCTATTTTTTGTAAATGCAAGACGGATTGTAGTAAGAATTGTGACTGTTAAAAAGTGGGATTATTTTGTTCGCCAGTTTGCATCAATTGTCAGGGTCAGACTTGCTCTAATATTGAAACAAATACAACTGATGAAAATATTTATGATATTTATGAAAAAACAATTGACGCATCCCTTTTCTTAGCACAACGAACAGAAATTCTGCAAGAAGAAGAAAATGAAGACGAAGAAATAATTGGCGAAGTAGAATTAGACAATTATATAATATAATAACATTTAGAAGAAAACAACCTATTCCACTTTGATCATTAGCAATATTACCATTCTTTCAATCAATAGGATACGATCTGATCAAACTTTCTTTATTACAATAGATCGTAGAGTATACCTACTGGAGAAACCACGTTAAAAAAAATGCGCCAAGTACATTACCTCATAGGTGGTGCGGAAATGTGAGCATATTATGTAAAATATGAATTTTCTAATTATTAAAACCGCGATATCTCACGAATGGTGAGTCGTAAGAGAAAAAGTGACTAAACCATTTTTGTAGAGAATTGTATGGTCTACAACTTTTGACTGACCTATTTTCACGATAAAACTTACCGTTTTTGAGAAAAAGGGAACAAACCTTAATTTTGTACAGGGTGGCCAACTAAGCGAAGTAAGCGGCTGTATCTCAGGAACCGTTAATCGTACAGCTTTCGAAAAAAAAATAATAGAAGTAAAGCGATCATGAGAAAATTCTGGAAATTACTTTCAAGTTCCTCATTTCGCCGCAAGGGGGCACAATTGAAAATTATTATTTTAATTTTAAATTTCTCCGAAAATTTCCATATTAGGGTATAACTCTGATTACATCATTGGAAAGCTTAGACAATTCTGCATTATTTTGGTTTAAGGCTCGTTGGCGTACCGGCCTTGACAAGAGTGGGGGAAGCTATTGAATGTGTAAACGTTAAAATCGCTGTAACTTCTAAACGCCTTATGCGATTTTACTAAATTTAAGCTTGTTTGGAAGGGAAAGGTAAGTACTTTCAATCATCGTATCCAATGGTACACGATAGTTTCTAATAAAATTGCTAGAGGGCGTAATTTGTAATAATAACAGTTTTTTTGATTTTATCCCGAAAATTCAAATCATACGGTATAACTATGACATCATATTCAGAAAGCAAATTGAATTTGCAAGAAAAAATGTAAAGACCGCAGTTCGATATTGTTGTTCGTTCCAGAGTTATCGCCAAAACAATAATTTTTAATTCAAATTGCGCCCTCTAGCAATTTTATTAGAAACTATTGTGTACCATTGGATATGACAATTAAAGGTACTTACCTTTCTCTTCCAAACGACCTTAAATTAAGTAAAAATGGATAAGTCGTTTAGAAGTTACAGCGATTTTAATGTTTACACTTTCACTTGATAAAAGTGGGAGAAGCTATTGAAAGTGTAAACATTAAAATCGCTGTAGCTGCTAAACGACTTATCCGATTTTACTAAATTTAAGGTCGTTTGGAAGAGAAAGGTAAGTACCTTTAATTGTCATATCCAATGGTACACAATAGTTTCTAATAAAATTGCTAGAGGGCGCAATTTGAATAAAAAATTATTGTTTTGGCAATAATTCTGAAACGAACAACAATATCGAACTGCGGTCTTCACATTTTTTCTTGCAAATTTAATCTTCTTTCCGAATATGATGTCATAGTTATACCGTATGATTTGAATTTTCGGGATAAAATCAAAAAAACTGTTATTATTACAAATTGCGCCCTCTCGCAATTTTATTAGAAACTATCGTATACCATTGGATACGACGATTGAAGGTACTAACCTTTCGCTATCAAACAAGCTTAAATTTAGTAAAATCAGATAAGTCGTTTAGAAGTTACAGCAATTTGAATGTTTACACATTCAATAGCTTCCCCCACTCTTATCAAGGTCGGTACGCCAACGAGCCTTAAATCAAAATGATGCAGAATTGTCTAAGCTTTCCAATGATGTAATCAGAGTTATACCTTAATATGGGAATTTTCGGAGAAATTTAAAATTTAAAAAAATAATTTTTAATTGTGCCCCTTGCGGCGAAATGAGGAACTTGAAAGTTATTTCCAGAATTGTCTCATAATCGCTTTACTTCTATAATTTTTTTTTCCGAAAGCTGTACGATTAACGGTTCCTGAGATACAGCCGCTTACCTCGCTTAGTTGGCCACCCTGTACGTTTGACCTTGAATAAATTTTTTTGCAGAAGTAGGATCGATGGGGATTTTTGACATTTTATTTATAATGATGTATTTAACGTCTCTGTCAATTTTCAGCTCTATGCGAATTTTGGCTTTGACAAATGTCTATTTTGACTGGAGTATATGGGCTTTCCTATTAATTTTAAAGAGAAATATTTTTGTGGTATATTAAAGAGCGCTAGGACTTGTGCTCTAGAAAAATACTGTAAGTATCTTTCGGTAAGCTAGTTAAGGGTAAATGTAAAAGTCTTTCTGCAAATTTGTAATAATTTTCGTTTACCCCGTATTAATAAGCCATTATTAAAACACCAGTAGTTTTAGTATTGACGCTAGGGCTGGGCAAAAATTCGATATATCCACATTTTTATCGATATATCGATATATCGAATAACGATATTTAGAAAATAAAATATCGATATATCGATACTTATCAATAATATTGATATTTATCGATATTATTGGTATTTATCCATATTATCGATATATCCGATCACATCAATTTTTCGATTTTTTGATGTTGGTGTAAGAATGTCGCCTTAATATTCGGATGAATATCATTGATAATAAAAGGAGAGAAGAAATCATTATTGTTTTTATCCTTTATTAACGCCTTTACCTGATTTGTTTAGTGTTTATTAAACACTGGCAAACTTTCGATATATCGATATGTCGATATATCGAATAACGATATTTAAAAACTAAAATATCGATATTACCGATATTATCGATACTTTTTTAAATATCGATATTCGATATTGGAATTTCAATATCGCCTAGCCCCAATTGACGATATAAAATCAATATTATATTTTAAAATTCACCTATTAACATCATATTAACAATGTAAAATATTGATTTAAATTTTAGGTAATTGCTAAAATAACTGGTACTCAATTATGGCTTAGTAATACGAGGTAAACAATAATTATTAAAAAATTGCAAAAAAAAATAACAATAATTTACCTTTACCTGGTTCACCGAAACGCACACATTTATCTAGGGCACAACACCTAGCACTCTGTAATAAATCACAATAACATTTTTCTCTACAATGAATAGGAAAGCCAATATTCGAAACCCTCAAAAATTGCATGGGATTTCCTATGTCTCGCCTAACGATGAAACACCCTGTATAAAACACGAATCGTAAATCCGGAAGCGCATTGTTTAAAAAAAAAGTTTAACACTACTTATATACTAGTTTTGGAAAAACAATACCACGTGACTCGTATGTCCTAAACAGTGCAACAATTTTGTGAGCGTGATTTCTACCAATGGCCTCATCCCAAATTAAATTGCCATACTTTTTTGGCACATCAATACTCGCACCTCTCTCGATCAACAATTGAGCAACTTCAACACTATCGTGCCATGTCGTGTAGTAAAGTGGAGTGTCCCCTGACCAACTTGTACCATTTATATCAGCCCCGTACTTTAACAACATACTAACAGCTGCCACATTATTTTGGCTAGCAGCCACATGAAGAGGCTGCATATCCGTGACGTTTGAAAGGTTACAAAATACACCATGCTTTAAAAGGAGTTCAAGTACGTCACTATGCTCAGTGGCGTTTCTTAATGCTGTAGATTTGTAAGACGACTTTATATTGACATCAACATTGTGTTCCAGAAGCAACGCAATAATGTCTTTGTATCCTTCTCTGGCTGCCAGGTGCAAACACGTGTCTTTATAATGTTTCGTAAAATCGAGCTGAGCACCGTGTTGTAAAAGAGCCTTTACAATTTCAACGTTGTTGTTACTGGTAGCTATGTAAAGAGCGCTGTAACCTTTTTTGTTGATTCGACCATCAACGGTTGCATGGTGTTCTAACAGAGTCTCAACCACTTCTCTATGATTATTCGCAACTGCGTGGTGTAAAGGAGTTCGTCCCGAACGATCTTTGAGGTTAACATCGACATTGCTTCTTAACAGCACTAAAACTACGTCATTATGACCGTTTCCAGCTGCCAGATGCAGGGGGGTGTGTCCGAATTTATTTGGTAAACTATGGGCTTCCTTTTTGAGTAACGTCAAAACTAGGTCTTTAAAACCATTTTCTGCGGCGAGGTGCAACGCCGTCGACTTATCTGGCCCTTTAGTTACATTTATATCAACGCCGTTGTTTAATAAATCTGTTACACCATCCGCATGACCTTTGGAAGCTTTTTCCATAAAGGTTTTACACTTTTCAGAATACCTCTTTGATGATGGGCTGTTTTTACTTAATTCGTCTATTTTAAGAAACAATGTAATTTCAACGTCTTTCAAAAATTTATCTAAAATACCTTTTTGCGACGTAATAAAAATAACTTTTCTACACTTAGCAGTTGTATTAAGGCTTTCGATAACTTTTTTCAAGAGCTGTACATCTAACTTTTTCATTTTCACTGGTCCATAAAACTCACAAACTAATAAGTTGGTTAATGTAGGAAGGTCCTTTGACCGTCCTACTAGATTCAGAAAATTGTTCCAGCGGAAAAATGTTTGATTTTTTGCGTCCAGATATTTTCTTAATAATTCTTCTTGGTTCTTATGATCATCGTTTAACTGTTTTAAAGTTTTTTCTGTGCGAATTGCAAGCAATCTTGTATAATTGGTTTCTATAACAAGGCACCTCTGGACGTCAGATGTTAAAAAACTATATATGGAGTTTTTAAAATCACTCTGACAATTTTGTAATTGTGAAACGTATTCCTGTGATAATTTCTCAATTTTTTTTTTTAGTTTAAATGAATTCATTTTGTTTAAAAAAACCGACACCACTTTCGATGAATAAAGGGGAAACAATACCTTTTTTAATAAAAATGTTTTATTATCTCGGTAAGCGTGATAAGATTATGAATTTCATTCTAAAGCAGATAAGATAATACAGGAATTAATACATGAAAATACAATTTATACGAACTTTGTGGTCGAGTTTTGATCGATCAATCGATACTAGTTCTGTTATACAAAAACCATTTGTACCAGGCAGGTCAACGATTGCGCGGAGTAATTTGATGCCTTGTATATTAGATGTGTCGATAATAAGCTTTTGTGATATAGATGGTTGAATATTCTGCACAATTTAAAAATAATTTGAAGAATACAGGATGCGCTCAAAAAAAAGGGTGTCACAAGTGGTTCTTTTAATGGAACACCCTATATTTGAGTGGAATTCTACGTGTCATTTCATAACTTTTTACCATTAGTTTATTATACGAAAAAGTTATAGTTTTCAAGACAATTTGACTTTTAATAAAAATTTAGCATTTGCAAGCTTCGCTTAGCTATTAAAACACTACTAAGGTTTTGGTTTCAGGCTAGTCATTATTTTTGTCCTAAATTTACTAAGTTAAACGAATCCGCTATGAAATATTTGGCATGCTATTGACTTTTACATTTCTAGATCCAAAGTCAAAAAACTTCTAATGCAAAAAGTAACTTTTGTGCCATGAAACACCCTATCCCTATACAGGGTGTTCCTTAATGACGTGCTAATATTTTAGGGTGTGATTCCCCAAGTCATTTTATGAAGAAAAGTTCATATAAACATATGTCGTAAACGGCCTAAATTTTTTGCTACAGGGTGTTGAATTTTTTCTTTTTTATTGAGTTCTTTGTAATATCTCCGAAAGTACTTTAGATAATGTTTTCAATTTTGGCATGTGCTAATAGGACATAAAACCACATATTTTAGTTATAAAAGTTATTTTTTTGTCCCACCAGTTAGAAAAAAAGTAGTACGCCACTGACATTTTTTCATGCGGATATTATTTCTGGTTAGCCTGATTGATTCTACAAAAAAATGGTCTCTTGCGTTTTTCCCCTCAGGCACACTGTTCTTAATTAAAATACTTAATTAAATTAAATTAACTTCATTTTGCAGTATTGACGAATAATTTTTGATCACATAAATCTATAGTTATCCTGGAACGGTGACGTTCTTAAAAATATAATTAACGGCTTAATGGCAGTCTTATCTGCATTTCCTCCAAGGAGAACTACCTGTGTTGCTTGAAGATGTACCATATGCGCTAAGGAATCAAATGTGGTACATGCATGATGAAGCTCCTGCTCATTTCAGTGTAATCGTTCGCGACCATTTAGATGCAGTTTATCCGAATCGTTGGATAGGTCGCGGAGGAGCTCAACAATGGCCAGCAAGATCCCCTGATCTCAATAGTTTTAATTTTTTTCTTGTGGGTCATCTTAAAACTCTAGTGTATAATACTACCATTAACACTTTAGAAAATTTAACCCAATCCAACAATTTTTATAAAACAAAATTTTACATTATCAATGTTAGTAATATCTAATAAATAGTAGAGCTAATTTAATTTAATTATTTTAATTAGGAACGGTGTGCCTGAGGAGAAAAACTCAAGAGACCATTTTTCTGTAGAATTGACAAGGCTAATCAGAAATAATATCCACATGGAAAAATGTCAGTGGTGTACCATTTTTTTTCTAAAAAATATCAGAGGAAATGCTTGCAGGGACGCCACTGATGGGACAAAAAAAAACTTTTATGTAAAGTACTTTCGGAGATATTACAAAAAACGCATTAAAAAAAGAAAAATTCAACACCCTGTAGCAAAAAATTGAAGCCGTTTAGGACATATGTTTATATGAACTTCTTCATGAAATGACTTGAGGAAACACACCCTAAAATATTAGCACGTCATTAAGGAACACCCTGTATATTTTGTTTTTTTTTTTATAAAGAATATCCTATCCCCATCTCTACCAGTTTTTGAAATAATTTGATTTTTCGGTATTTTCTATTCTCGTTATTGCATCTTTTGTCAGGTCTCAGTAGCCATGGAAAACAGATGAAAATAATGTTAATTAATGACATTATAGGAATCAAGGACTGGGTGTTCACCGCTCAGGGTATATGGTCCTGTGTAGTCTTTCCGCAGAGATATAGTATTTTATCTGCCTCGCCCAAAACATAAATCATATCGATTAATTTATTTTTGGAAAAATTCATTTTGCGTAACTGGAAAATAAACTTAAAACAGTAAAAACGCTTTACTTTAACACAAATCTGGTGGTCAACCTCATTCACTAACAAAATTTTCGTTTGTTTTCCATGATCACCTAGATTCATTGACAAAAGATGTTAGAACAAGAACAGGAAATTCCGAAAAATCAAAATTTTTAAAAATTATTCGGACATTTTGAACAAAAATTAAAGACATTTTAACGAGCTATAAGATATCGAAAAAATATATAGGGTGTTCCATTTGATAAAGTGGCATTTTTCAATTAGAAGTTTTCTTTATTTGGATGCAGAATGTTATGCAATGTCACGCAGTAATCAAAAATTCACTCAAATATAAGCTGTCTATTCAAAAAAAAATTCAAACTTTGTGACACCCTACTTGTTGAGCGCACCCTGTAGTTCAAAATATTTTTAAATTATTCAGAGAACATTTAACCATACCATAACACAAAATCTTATTATCCATAAATTTTTACTTCAAGGCATAAAATTACTACGCACAATCGTTGACTTTCCTGGTATATTAATATAATTCTGTTTTACCTGGGCATTGGGCAAATCTAAAAAGGGAAAAGTGTGAAATTTAAAACCATTTTTTGTAAACCTTTATATTAGTTATTTAATAACATTAGGATTACTGTATTATTAATTAGAATTAAATGTTGCACATAGGTACAGGATAACAGCAGAAATTTGTCATCGATCAGCTGATATTGGGACATAATAATATCCCCAGATTAGTAGTGGACCGTAATTAGCCCAAACATCTAGTTATGAATTGCGTTTTTTGTTAGATTTAATTACGTTTTTAAAATATTTTGTGGTTATGGTACCTTTTATTTTTACTTTCATTGAATTTTAATTACTTTTGTGTGGCCGGTAAGTACCTACAATTATTATTCATTTGACCAAAAATTTACAGGTTAAAATTTTTTTATTTCTTTTTTATTAGGGATCATAATTAATTATTATTGTGTGCCTTGCTCGTTAGTTGATTTCATCCATAAGTAATACGTTTCAAGTCATCTGAACGCCGTTTTTGTCAAAAAGTTGAAAACGAAGAAAAGCGAAATTGTTGTTCGTAAAAGTTAGGTGTCCAATGTATAATTTTTGCATTTTGCGTTATCTAGGTATCTTTTTCTGTTTCAAGAAAAATAAGTACCTAAAAATTATTTCTCTGACTTATGTAGGTAGGGGAGAGTTGGACAAAATCGGGTAGGTTGATAAAACCGGGTACCGCCTAGTTCTGCCAAATGCCAAATGCCAAAACAGCTTTCCATATTATTATTAACCTTTAAAAATCACCTATTTGATTTGGAAGGAATTATTTTTGTTATTGTTATTATTATTATTATTATTGTTTGGCAATACTAAGGTTGAAATAAACTATTTAACATTATGTTAGCCTATATAGTAGTTGTTAAAGGTAACCATATTAATAATATTATGTAATTTTTTTTTCTTAAAATCGTTTATTAAAACAAGATAACGAACAAATAATATACCTATAATTTTATTTTCTGGGTCTACGTATCTTACATAAGTGAAATTATTTACTAATATTACTGTTTGTATGGCAATAAAATAAAGTTTTTAACATAAAGTTGGCCTACATACAAGTGTAACCGTATCAATAAATTGCATTTTAGCGAACAAATTCCATAAAAACCACTTTTGGGTCTACGTACTTTACATAAGTTAAAAGCTGTTAAAGTAGGGTTTTTACTGACAGACAAATTTAATCCCTGGCTATATTGAAGCTTTTAAATTTATGTTTGCCCACATACAAGTTTAGAAATTATGTAACCGTATCATAGCTAACAAATTCTATAAAAACCATATTTGGGTCTACGTACCTTACGTAAGTCATATATGGGGATTTCCTTGACAGTAAATGTAATCTCTGATTGAATTCAATTAGTGTATGTTGAACTATAGGTATTGTATTTTACCTATAGGTATAATCTGAGCAAATAAAACCAAAAAAAGAAATCTGTTGTAAATATGAGCGACACCTATTTAAAGTATCGTTTTAGTTAATTTAGTATTTTTAAAGTTTGGGTAATATTATATAGTTTTTATAGTTATTTATGTATCAAGGGTACTAAGTAGATGATTATGCCCCGAGGGCGGCAGTCTTACAAAGCCGAGGGCCTTCGGCCCGAGGGTTCGTAAGTCGCCCGAGGGTATATATCTATTAGTACCAGTGGTGCATACAAAATTTTATGTCATACCAGTTCGTTTTGAATAATAATTTTTTTTTAATTTACTTTGATTTACCAATTTTTTATTTTTACCTACGACATTACCTTGACATTATTAAAATGTTTAATGTGTCAAAGTCAAAAATCAAAAATGGAACAAGATACACACTTAATGCCCGCGCGGGCCATAATGTGTACTTTATGCCCGCACGAGCATAAAGTAATCCATTATGTAGATGGTATCTAAGGTATAAAAACATAATAATGTACTGGTATGACATAATAGCTATTTATGTATCAAGGGCGTTACGGGGACTATAATGCCCTGAAGGTAGAAATAGCCCGAGGGCCTCTGGCCCGAGGGATAGGTTTCTGCCTGATGGGCATTATAGTCCAGTAAAGCCCGTGGTGCATACAATGCTTTATGTTTTACCTAAAAAAGAGTTTTTCAATGACTAATTACATTATTTATTCGCAATATAAAAAATAAGTTGCACCTGTACCTGTATACGTAAGTAGATAATGACTGGTGTTAAGTTTGACTTTGATGTTTCTGTCAGTTAGTCAGTTGGCATTTTTTATTTAACGATTTGCTCAAAATGGAAGAAATTCCACAAAATATAAGAGAAAAGGTCATAAAAGCGACCGAAAATCTTTTGCCAGTTAAATCAAGGCAACAGTATGATCGGGAGTATGGCATATTTGGTATTTGGAAAGATACGAACACAATTCTTCAAATAACCGAAAATGTTTTAATGGCATATTTCCAGGAACTGGTAAGTTATTGATTTTATTTTAATACATATGTTTAACAAACTTTATTATTTTTAGTCGGAAAAATACAGTCCGAACTCTCTCTGGACCAAGTATTCTACAAGCGGGCATTATCATAATGCCCGCTTATAATGCCCTAGGTGTGATAGCAGGTATTATTGCTATCATAACATATTCCGTTTCTAAGGTATTATAGATCAATAATAGATAGGTAAAACATAAAATCTATTTTGATACTTTACTTTTAAACCATAATATAAAAACTCATGTTTATTATTAGGACCTACCTTAAATTATAATATTTATAAAACAAAACTTTTAAAAGAATTATTATTATTTGGATTTAAGATGCTTTCTGATTTTGACTGTCGTTTCTCAAACGTTGTAACATCTCCATTATACATACTACACCCAATCGCGTATTCGCGTGGTTTTTATCACCAGGCATGTCTTACCGTCAGATATCAAAAACTTGTTACATCATTTTTAAACCTACTTTTTAATTTTTCTAAACCGTACTGTTTAGACTGTTTTTGAATTAGTTGGTTTATTTCTGGTTTATTCATTTTATATCTGTAGACGTGACTACATTTGCTAGCGCACTATAAGTAAAAGGACTAATTTTTAGTTCATGCATGTAATGTACACAGGTAGACGTGTCGCATTTTTTTAATAGTTAGAAGATAAGATTAAAAATATTTGTAACTGATAAATAAGTAAATATCAACCTATAGTACCATGAAAACAATAGCTGTAGACATTTAAAATACTTTTCCCCTATTCAGTAAAATTATTAATATTAATATTAATAATAATAATATATTACGTATTGCTGAAAAGAAATGTCTACATCATTTATAATATATACAGGGTGTCCATTTAGTGTGCCGGTGGACGATAAATCGTAAACGGTTGACTTAAGGAACTTATATACAAAAGTTGTACAGGTTAACGTCGCGCACCTTTAAAAAATAATTTTAAATATACAGGTTGGACCAAAAATCCAGGGTGGGCACGACATATTTTTTTTTTAAATGGAACACCATATATTTTTTTCATTATATTGAAGCCTTTAGTAGTCCTCTATTCTACTTTAAAAAAAATTGATTATCAAATGCGACGTTGTCAAGATAAGATTTTTTCAATGGATTTTTGGCTAAAAATGAGTTTACATCAAAATCGTTGAATTTTAACTATCTTTTCAAATTTTTTTAATAAAACTTAGGAAGAAAAAGTTATAACATGTTAAATCACCAAACGGTTATTAGAATTGGTATAAGTACTACAGAGTGTTTAACATCTTGCTCCAAACTTAATGAATTTAAAACCAAGATTTCGTTTTTTTTTCAAATGAAACACCCTGTATTTACAATTTTTTTCGAAAAGATATTTTAATTCTCTTTAATTTGATACCAATATGTGATACCCTATTAAAAAGTTGTCGATGAAAACATGGTTTTAAAAAATTGAGTCATAAAGGCAAGCGTAAATTCGTGATGCTTTCAATTTAATAACTAGTTGGCCATGCATTTCTATCAAATTTAACTTTTCTTCAAATGACAGACACGTTAATTGTCCAAATGAATTTTAATTACACACGAGTAGAATTAGTAAATATGATTTACGCAATTGGAGAAAGTGATGGAAATTGTTTTATGGCATCACGTTTCTACGCTCAGAAGTTTCCAGAAGCTCGATGTCCGGACAAAAGATCAATAATTAAACTACACAATCGATTTAAGAGAACTGGAAGCGTAGATTATAAAAAAGCATCTAGTACCAAAACAGTGCTTAATGAAGACAATCAGCTAGCCATTGTATCGGCGGTGGTGGAGAATCCAGAAACAAGTGTCAGAAAATTGTCAGTTCTAATTTGAAAATAAAAAAATTTTTAGTAAATAATTGTTTATTGGCAAACAAATTTCAATCCTATAAGGTTTAATTACATCAAGAATTAAGCGACAATAATTTTGAAAGAAGAACATTATTTTATCAATGGGCCCAAAATACCACTGCTGCATTTGGACAATTAACGTAGACAGAGCCACCAGAAAACATCAAATAATTGATGATTATTATGTCTGTCATTTGCAGAAAAGTTAAATTTGATAGAAATGCATGGCCAACTAGTTATTAAATTGAAAGCATCACGAATTTACGCTTGCCTTTATGACACAATTTTTTAAAATCATGTTTTCATCGACAACTTTTTAAAATAGGGTATCACATATTGGTATCAAGTTAAAGAGAATTAAAATATTTTTTCGAAAAAAATTGTAAATACAGGGTGTTTCATTTGAAAAAAAACGAAATCTTGGTTTTAAATCCATTAAGTTTGGAGCAAGATGTTGAACACTCTGTAGTACTTATACCAATTCTAATAACCGGTTGGTGATTTAACATGTTATAACGTTTTCTTCCTAAGATTAATAAAACAATTTGTAAAGATAGTTAAAATTCAACGAATTTGTAATGTAAACTCATTTTTAGCCAAAAATCCATTGAAAAAAGCATATCTTGACAACGTTGCATTTGATTATCAAAATTTTTTAAAGTAAAATAGAGGACTACTAAAGGCTTCAATATAATGAAAAAAATATATGGTGTTCCATTTAAAAAAATATATGTCTGGCCCACCCTGGATTTTTGTTCCAACCTGTTTATTTAAAATTATTTTTAAAAGGTCCGCGAAGTTAACCTGTACAACCTTTGTATAAAAGTTTTTTTTTTTTCCTTAAGTCGATCGTTTACGATATAATATCGTTCACCGGCACACTAAATGGACCATGGATTACGTAGGTATTGCTGGAAAGAAATGTCTACATCATTTATATTATATATATAATGCACCGAGTTGTAACTCGGAATTCCGAGTTGTATCTCGAAATTCCGAGTTGCATCTCGGAATTCTGAGTTGTAACTCGGAATTCTGAGTTGTAACTCGGAATTCCGAGTAGTATCTTGAAATTCCGAGTTGCATCTCGGAATTCTGCGTTGTAACTCGGAATTCTGAGTTGTATCTCGGAATTCCGAGTTACGTCTCGGAATTCTGAGTTGTTGGTATGTTTGCAGTGTTGCCATTTGGGGCGGCAAATCGCCAAAATGACGACTTTTTGTCTATGAAAGTGTGGCGGCGATTTTCAATAAGAAGCTTATTTTTGGCGACTTTTTACAGGTGAAAAAATTGAATATGTTGTATACAATACGTAGAAAGAAACAATGTCACAACAATAATCATTATTGCACCGAAGGATTTCTCAAAGAGAATATCTGAACGCGCCACGAATTGTACGTCAAATTTTGGGGAATCCCCGAAAGCCTACTTGTCGGTCGGTCGATTGTCGAATATCCATATCAAAGCCAGTGCCATTAGGTGGCGATAACTAGACGAACAAATCCCATCTAAAAGGTATATTGGCAACCGGTTTGTTCGTTGTTACGCAGAGCATTTTTTTTATTTCAATTTTTTCAACTAATATTATTTTATAAAAATAAAATTTAAATTAAATTTAAAAAAATGCTCTGGGTAACAACGAACAAACCAGTTGCCAATATACCTTTTAGAAGGAATTTGTTCCTCTAGTTATCGCCTCCTAATGGCACTGGCTTTGATATGGACATTCGACAATTGACCGACCGACAAGTAGGCTATCGGGGAATCCCCAAAATTTGACGTACAATTCGTGGCGCCTTCAGATATTCTTTTTGAGAAATCCTTCGGTGCAATAATGATTATTATTGTGACGTTGTTTCTTTCTACGTATTGTATACAACGTGTACCTATATTCAAATTTTTCACCTGTAAAAAGTCGCCAAAAATAAGCTTTTTATTGAAAATCGCCGCCACATAGAGACAAAAAGTCGTCATTTTGGCGACTTGCCGCCCCAAATGGCAACACTACAAACATACCGACAAATTGGAATTCCGAGATACAACTCGGAATTCCGAGATACAACTCGGAATTCCGAGATACAACTGAGAATTCCGAGTTACAACTCAGAATTCCGAGATGCAACTCAGAATTTCGAGATACAACTCGGAATTCCGAGTTACAACTCAGAATTCCGAGGTGCAACTCGGAATTTGGGTGTAAATTTTTTTTTATAAATTGTGGCCCTTCTACGCCTTCGTAACTTTGAACGTAGGTATCAAAAAATTTTTATTTAGAAACTATCTTGAAATGCGACTTAAGAAACTGTCTGTAGAAAGTGCTTTCTGTTTTTCAATATGTTTATTAATAACGTCACAAAAAAACAAAATCGGAAAATGAAGTTTTCAGTTTTTTTTCGATATTCCTGGAAGTAGTTGGAAAGTGCATAATTTCTTAATGGCATTAACTTGAACGCAAAATTATCCAACTTTGCCCCAATTTAACGTTTGCTGTATCTTTTATAGTTTCCCCAATGGTGAGCATCGAATTTGGGACACCCTGTACATATAATGGTTTTAAGCTATATTGCTGAAAATTGGTACTATGCTTAAAATAAGAAAGTGTGTCTTTTCATGTTTTGGAAAATTTTGCCCCTAGGGGGTACAAATGGGGGTAAGTTTCCAGTTTTTGAAACTTAATATATTAAATATAAATACTATAAACACAAGTAATTGCTATTTTTTTTTAATTTCGGCTTTTAAAAAATTAAAATCAAAATCTATATTTCGTATACTAGCCAAAGTAGCCATCAAAGATGGATGTAGACGTCATGTTTATACATGATAATGATAAATATTTATTACTGTTTGGTTTCATGTCCTCTAGAGTATAATAGCATCATTTAAAAATTCTGAGACTCAGTAGTAACCTTTACCAATCAGAAATTGCTTCATTTTTCGTTTAAATATATTTACATTAGTAATCTTATTTTGTTTGGTAATTTATTGTATAATATTGTACCTGCATAATCAGGTGTTCGTTCGAATTTTGTAAGGTTATGTTTGACTATTGACAATTTACTGGCATTTCTGGTTGGATAATCATAAAAATAAAAGTTTGAAACAAATTTTTTTTCGTTCATTTTTACATACATCAACAGTCTAAAAATATAAATACAGGGGAATGTCATGTGTGTGAAGAAAGCAACGAAAATTAGCGGCAACGGTTTTTTTACGGTAAACCCAGCCACGAATTGAGCGCCAAATTGCTAATTGCGCCTACATATCTGGCAACGATTTTTTACAGCAGCGTCAACAGTTGCATCTACTGGTAGCAACGAATTTCTTCGTTTTCTTCCAACTAGTTAAAAAAAAGTAAATGTGGCAACGAAAAGTTAAGTAATAACCTTTTTTATTTTTAAATAGGTTTTTAGCAACAAATTTGAGTTTTAGTATAAAAAAATTATTATAGTACTTATTAACTACCGGAAGATTTAAGATAAAAGTTTCGACACCACCATATTTTAGAGGACGATAGCTTATGCCTTTAGCTACAGTATTCACCATATGACATATTTGAAAAAATGTCGGGGACTTTGTAAAAAATTAAAAACCTTGAAATATCGCGGTATTTTTTAGAAAAATGGCAATTACATTGTAACTAAAAGTTTCGACACCTCCATATTTTAGGGGACGATAGCTTATACCTTTAGCTACAGTATTCATCATATGACATATTTCAAAAAATGTCGGGGACTTTGTAAAAAATTAAAAACCTTGAAATATCGCGTTATTTTTTAGAAAAATGGCAATTACATCGTAACTAAAAGTTTCGACACCTCCATATTTTAGAGGACGATAGCTATAGTATTCATCATACGACATATTCCAAAAAATGTTGGGAACTTTGGAAAAAATTAAAAACTTCGAGATGTCGCGTATATTTTAACAAAAATGGCAATTTACATTATTTATATTATATATTACATTGTAACTAAAAGTTTCGACACCTCCATATTTTAGAGGACGATAGCTTATACCTTTAGCTATAGTATCCATCATACGACATATTCCAAAAAATGTTGGGAACTTTGGAAAAAATTAAAAACTTCGAGATGTCGCGTATATTTTAACAAAAATGGCAATTACATTGTAACTAAAAGTTTCGACACATCCATATTTTAGGGGACGATAGCTTATACCTTTAGCCACAGTATTCACCATATGACATATTTCAAAAAATGTCGGGGACTTTGTAAAAAAATAAAAACTTTGAAATATCGCGTATTTTTTTAGAAAAATGGCAATTACATCGTAACTAAAAGTTTCGACACCTCCATATTTTAGAGGACGATAGCTTATGCCTTTAGCTACAGTATTCACCATAAGACATATTTAAAAAAATGTCGGGGACTTTGTAAAAAATTAAAAACCTTGAAATATAGCGTATTTTTTAGAAAAATGGCAATTACATCGTAACTAAAAGTTTCGACACCTCCATATTTTAGAGGACGATAGCTATAGTATTCATCATACGACATATTCCAAAAAATGTTGGGAACTTTGGAAAAAATTAAAAACTTCGAGATGTCGCGTATATTTTAACAAAAATGGCAATTACATTGTAACTAAAAGTTTCGACACCTCCATATTTTAGGGGACGATAGCTTATACCTTTACCTACAGTATTCACCATATGACATATTTCAAAAAATGTCGGGGACTTTGTAAAAAATTAAAAATCTTGAAATATCGGGTTATTTTTTAGAAAAATGGCAATTACATCGTAACTAAAAGTTTGGACACCTCCATATTTTAGAGGACGATAGCTTATACCTTTAGCTATAGTATCCATCATACGACATATTCCAAAAAATGTTGGGAACTTTGGAAAAAATTAAAAACTTCGAGATGTCGCGTATATTTTAACAAAAATGGCAATTTACATAATTTATATTATATATTACATTGTAACTAAAAGTTTCGACACCTCCATATTTTAGGGGACGATAGCTTATACCTTTAGCTACAGTATTCACCATATGACATATTTGAAAAAATGTCGGGGACTTTGTAAAAAATTAAAAACCTTGAAATATCGCGTTATTTTTTAGAAAAATGGCAATTACATCGTAACTAAAAGTTTCGATACCTCCATATTTTAGAGGACGATAGCTATAGTATTCATCATACGACATATTCCAAAAAATGTTGGGAACTTTGGAAAAAATTAAAAACTTCGAGATGTCGCGTATATTTTAACAAAAATGGCAATTTACATTATTTATATTATATATTACATTGTAACTAAAAGTTTCGACACCTCCATATTTTAGAGGACGATAGCTTATGCCTTTAGCTACAGTATTCACCATATGACATATTTGAAAAAATGTCGGGGACTTTGTAAAAAATTAAAAACCTTGAAATATCGCGTTATTTTTTAGAAAAATGGCAATTACATCGTAACTAAAAGTTTCGACACCTCCATATTTTAGAGGACGATAGCTATAGTATTCATCATACGACATATTCCAAAAAATGTTGGGAACTTTGGAAAAAATTAAAAACTTCGAGATGTCGCGTATATTTTAACAAAAATGGCAATTTACATTATTTATATTATATATTACATTGTAACTAAAAGTTTCGACACCTCCATATTTTAGGGGACGATAGCTTATACCTTTAGCTACAGTATTCACCATATGACATATTTGAAAAAATGTCGGGGACTTTGTAAAAAATTAAAAACCTTGAAATATCGCGTATTTTTTTAGAAAAATGGCAAGTACATTGTAACTAAAAGTTTCGACACCTCCATATTTTAGGGGACGATAGCTTATACCTTTACCTACAGTGTTCACCATATGACATATTTCAAAAAATGTCGGGGACTTTGTAAAAAATTAAAAATCTTGAAATATCGCGTTATTTTTTAGAAAAATTGCAATTACATCGTAACTAAAAGTTTCGACACCTCCATATTTTAGAGGACGATAGCTTATACCTT
The DNA here is from genome assembly GCA_963969555.1 of Polydrusus pterygomalis. Lineage (NCBI taxonomy): Eukaryota > Metazoa > Arthropoda > Insecta > Coleoptera > Curculionidae > Polydrusus > Polydrusus pterygomalis. The sequence continues at coordinate 154,416,658 of OZ018376.1, read as the reverse complement.
TAGCTATAGTATCCATCATACGACATATTCCAAAAAATGTTGGGAACTTTGGAAAAAATTAAAAACTTCGAGATGTCGCGTATATTTTAACAAAAATGGCAATTACATTGTAACTAAAAGTTTCGACACCTTCATATTTTAGGGGACGATAGCTTATACCTTTAGCCACAGTATTCACCATATGACATATTTCAAAAAATGTCGGGGACTTTGTAAAAAAATAAAAACTTTGAAATATCGCGTATTTTTTTAGAAAAATGGCAATTACATCGTAACTAAAAGTTTCGACACCTCCATATTTTAGAGGACGATAGCTATAGTATTAATCATACGACATATTCCAAAAAATGTTGGGAACTTTGGAAAAAATTAAAAACTTCGAGATGTCGCGTATATTTTAACAAAAATGGCAATTTACATTATTTATATTATATATTACATTGTAACTAAAAGTTTCGACACCTCCATATTTTAGGGGACGATAGCTTATACCTTTAGCTACAGTATTCACCATATGACATATTTGAAAAAATGTCGGGGACTTTGTAAAAAATTAAAAACCTTGAAATATCGCGTATTTTTTTAGAAAAATGGCAAGTACATTGTAACTAAAAGTTTCGACACCTCCATATTTTAGAGGACGATAGCTTATACCCTTACCTACAGTGTTCACCATATGACATATTTCAAAAAATGTCGGGGACTTTGTAAAAAATTAAAAATCTTGAAATATCGCGTTATTTTTTAGAAAAATTGCAATTACATCGTAACTAAAAGTTTCGACACCTCCATATTTTAGAGGACGATAGCTTATACCTTTAGCTATAGTATCCATCATACGACATATTCCAAAAAATGTTGGGAACTTTGGAAAAAATTAAAAACTTCGAGATGTCGCGTATATTTTAACAAAAATGGCAATTACATTGTAAGTAAAAGTTTCGACACCTCCATATTTTAGGGGACGATAGCTTATACCTTTAGCTACAGTATTCACCATATGACATAATTCAAAAAATGTCGGGGACTTTGTAAAAAATTAAAAACCTTGAAATATCGCGTATTTTTTTAGAAAAATGGCAATTACATCGTAACTAAAAGTTTCGACACCTCCATATTTTAGAGGACGATAGCTTATACCTTTAGCTATAGTATCCACCATACGACATATTCCAAAAAATGTTGGGAACTTTGGAAAAAATTAAAAACTTCGAGATGTCGCGTATATTTTAACAAAAATGGCAATTTACATTATTTATATTATATATTACATTGTAACTAAAAGTTTCGACACCTCCATATTTTAGGGGACGATAGCTTATACCTTTAGCTACAGTATTCACCATATGACATATTTGAAAAAATGTCGGGGACTTTGTAAAAAATTAAAAACCTTGAAATATCCCGTATTTTTTTAGAAAAATGGCAATTAGGTACATCGTAACTAAAAGTTTTGACACTTCCATATTTTAGAGGACGATAGCTTATACCTTTAGCTACAGTATCCACCAACATTTTTTGGAATATGTCGTATGGTGGATACTATAGCTAAAGGTATAAGCTATCGTCCCCTAAAATATGGAAGTGTCCAAACTTTTAGATACGATGTAATTGCCATTTTTGTTAAAATATGCGCGACATCTCGAAGTTTTTAATTTTTTCCAAAGTTCCCAACATTTTTTTGAAATATGTCATATGGTGAATACTGTAGCTAAAGGTATAAGCTATCGTCCCCTAAAATATGGAGGTGTCGAAACTTTTAGTTACAATGTAATTGCCATTTTTGTTAAAATATACGCGACATCTCGAATTTTTTAATTTTTTCCAAAGTTCCCAACATTTTTTGGAATATGTCGTATAATGGATACTATAGCTAAAGGTATAAGCTATCGTCCCCTAAAATATGGAGGTGTCGAAACTTTTAGTTACAATGTAATTGCCATTTTTGTTAAAATATACGCGACATCTCGAAGTTTTTAATTTTTTCCAAAGTTCCCAACATTTTTTGGAATATGTCGTATAATTGATACTATAGCTAAAGGTATAAGCTATCGTCCTCTAAAATATGGAGGTGTCAAAACTTTTAGTTACCATGTAATTGCCATTTTTCTAAAAAATAACGCGATATTTCAAGATTTTTAATTTTTTACAAAGTCCCCGACATTTTTTGAAATATGTCATATGGTGAATACTGTGGGTAAAGGTATAAGCTATCGTCCCCTAAAATATGGATGTGTCGAAACTTTTAGTTACGATGTAATTACCATTTTTGTTAAAATATACGCGACATCTCGAAGTTTTTAATTTTTTCCAAAGTTCCCAACATTTTTTGGAATATGTCGTATGGTGGATACTATAGCTAAAGGTATAAGCTATCGTCCTCTAAAATATGGAGGTGTCGAAACTTTTAGTTCCAAAGTAATTGCCATTTTTCTAAAAAAATACGCGATATTTCAAGGTTTTTAATTTTTTACAAAGTCCCCGACATTTTTTGGAATATGTCGTATGGTGGATACTATAGCTAAAGGTATAAGCTATCGTCCTCTAAAATATGGAGGTGTCGAAACTTTTAGTTACGATGTAATTGCCATTTTTCTAAAAAAATACGCGATATTTCAAGGTTTTTAATTTTTTACAAAGTCCCCGACATTTTTTGGAATATGTCGTATGGTGGGTACTATAGCTAAAGGTATAAGCTATCGTCCTCTAAAATATGGAGGTGTCGAAACTTTTAGTTACGATGTAATTGCCATTTTTCTAAAAAAATACGCGATATTTCAAGGTTTTTAATTTTTTACAAAGTCCCCGACATTTTTTGAAATATGTCATCTGGTGAATACTGTAGCTAAAGGTATAAGCTATCGTCCCCTAAAATATGGATGTATCGAAACTTTTAGTTACAATGTAATTGCCATTTTTGTTAAAATATACGCGACATCTCGAAGTTTTTAATTTTTTCCAAAGTCCCAAAATTTTTTTATAATATGTCGTATGGTGGATACTATAGCTAAAGGTATAAGCTATCGTCCCCTAAAATATGGAGGTGTCGAAACTTTTAGTTACAATGTAATTGCCATTTTTGTTAAAATATACGCGACATCTCGAAGTTTTTAATTTTTTTCAAAGTTCCCAACTTTTTTGGAATATGTCGTATGGTGGATACTATAGCTAAAGGTATAAGCTATCGTCCTCTAAAATGTGGAGGTGTCGAAACTTTTAGTTCCGATGTAATTGCCATTTCTCTAAGAAAATACGCGATACTTCAAGGTTTTCAATTTTTTACAAAGTCCCTGACATTTTTTCAAATATGTCATAGGGTGAATACTGTAGGTAAAGGTAAAAGCTATTGTCCTCTAAAATGTGGAGGTGTCGAAACTTTTAGTTCCGATGTAATTGCCATTTTTCTAAAAAAATACGCGATATTTCAAGGTTTTTAATTTTTTACAAAGTCCCCGACATTTTTTGGAATATGTCGTATGATGGATACTATAGCTAATGGTATAAGCTATCGTCCTCTAAAATATGGAGGTGTCGAAACTTTTAGTTACGATGTAATTGCCATTTTTCTAAAAAAATACGCGATATTTCAAGGTTTTTAATTTTTTACAAAGTCCCCGACATTTTTTGAAATATGTCATATAGTGAATACTGTAGGTAAAGGTATAAGCTATCGTCCTCTAAAATATGGAGGTGTCGAAACTTTTAGTTACGATGTAATTGCCATTTTTCTAAAAAAATACGCGATATTTCAAGGTTTTTAATTTTTTACAAAGTCCCCGACATTTTTTGAAATATGTCATCTGGTGAATACTGTAGCTAAAGGTATAAGCTATCGTCCCCTAAAATATGGATGTGTCGAAACTTTTAGTTACAATGTAATTGCCATTTTTGTTAAAATATACGCGACACCTCGAAGTTTTTAATTTTTTCCAAAATTCCCAACATTTTTTGGAATATGTCGTATGATGGATACTATAGCTAAAGGTATAAGCTATCGTCCTCTAAAAAATGGAGGTGTCGAAACTTTTAGTTACGATGTAATTGCCATTTTTCTAAAAAATAACGCGATATTTCAAGATTTTTAATTTTTTACAAAGTCCCCGACATTTTTTGAAATATGTCATATGGTGAATACTGTAGCTTAAGGTATAAGCTATCGTCTCCTAAAATATGGAGGTGTCGAAACTTTTAGTTACAATGTAATTGCCATTTTTGTTAAAATATACGCGACATCTCGAAGTTTTTAATTTTTTCCAAAATTCCCAACATTTTTTGGAATATATCGTATGATGGATACTATAGCTAAAGGTATAAGCTATCGTCCTCTAAAAAATGGAGGTGTCGAAACTTTTAGTTACGATGTAATTGCCATTTTTCTAAAAAATAACGCGACATTTCAAGATTTTTAATTTTTTACAAAGTCCCCGACATTTTTTGAAATATGTCATATGGTGAATACTGTAGGTAAAGGTATAAGCTATCGTCCCCTAAAATATGGAGGTGTCGAAACTTTTAGTTACAATGTAATTGCCATTTTTCTAAAAAAATACGCGATATTTCAAGGTTTTTAATTTTTTACAAAGTTCCCGATATTTTTTCAAATATGTCATATGGTGAATACTGTAGCTAAAGGCATAAGCTATCGTCCTCTAAAATATGGAGGTGTCGAAACTTTTATCTCAAATCTTCCGGTAGATAATAAGTACTATAATAATTTTTTTATACTAAAATTCAAATTTGTTGCTATAAACCTATTTAAAAATAAAAAAGGTTATTACTTAACTTTTCGTTGCCACATTTACTCTTTTTTCAACTAGTTGGAAGAAAACAAAGAAATTCGTTGCTACCAGTAGATGTAACTGTTGACGCTGCTGTAAAAAATCGTTGCCAGATATGTAGGCGCAATTAGCAATTTGGCGCTCAATTCGTGGCTGGGTTTACCGTAAAAAACCCGTTGCCGCTAATTTTCGTTGCTTTCTTCACACACATGGAATGTCATGATCCAATTCTCAATGAAAACTGGTCCACAACTATCAGTGACCCTAAGACGATAGATTATTATTATTATTATTATTATTATTCGTTTTTGGGCTAAGAATGTCTGTTGGACTCAACCGAGTTGCCCCAAAGAGTGATATTATAATTATTAAGATTGACAGTAGACTAGCAAATAGTACACATTTATCAGTGCGTTTTTATCTAGTAATCGTTGAAGCTGAAATATGGCAAAATAAGCAGTACCGCACTTTTTCACGACATGAGATTCCCATGTAAGAAATTGGTCTATATGCAGACCTAGGAATTTACAACCTTCCGCAGCACGCATGGTAACCACTACCGTGATTGATGATCTCGTGCTGCACCTGAAATTTATGTATAGATACAGTTTTCTGTAAGTAAAGGGGTGATTTGGGTTCAAACTCTAAACACAAGAAATGTCTTTTTATTTTTAATATTTTCCACTAAAGGGAGTATAAGAGTGTATGCTGGAAAAAATAGTTTTTGACTGACTTAAATAAATTCTTCCCCTAAGGTAATTATTAACCCAATGTCCATGGAAAGATCCTGTTAGTGTTATTAACGAAATTGGTTCTATTAGGTAGTGTATTTATGGTACCCGCTGCTTTGTTTCGATACCAAATTTCTAATTATCGACTTGCGCAAGCGAAGCCGCGGGTGCCCGCTAGTGTAATAATTATCCAAATTGCTGCTACTAAAACACAATAATATCACAAAGTCGAAGACATTGACGGAAATATATTCGTTTATAATTTAGTAGCGGTATTAGGGTTTGCTTACCTAAAATAGTAATAATTATTAGTTTCCGGTCTCGTAAGACGATCAAACGTTTCTTTTTCAATAAATCTTCCTACTTCTTTTTTGTCAATGTCAATATATATTTTTTTTTATAATAACAGAATACTATTTAATTACAACAAATCTAATACTATGAATTTTGGTAAAGGTAAACTGGTACAATCTCCCCCCTAGTAATTGTTTTTCCTCAAACAATTACTACTCAATGTCGTTCTTCTTGTCTACGTTCAGGATACACAGTCTAGAAACAGGTCGTTGAAGGATAATTCCGCGAGATGTTTGAACATCTGCACTTCTTATTCTTCCATCGTTACCCGGATGGACCGCAACAACTCTGGCTATTGACCACATATTCCTTGGAATGTTTGGGTCGCTTATAATAACAATATTTCCCAAATGAATATTGACTTCTTCTTTGTGCCATTTTTGTATGCGAATTATAGATTCATTTGACCATCGTTGCCAAAAAATGTCTGCCATTTTTTGAGCTGCTTTTCATTTTGGAAGAAGGTTGATATTCTTTTCGTCCAATGATGTGCATGTCTGTGCAGCATAATTAGGTCCAATTAAGAAATTGTTTGGAGTTAGTGGCTCGGGATCGTCTGGATCAACTGATATGTGAGTCAGTGGTCTTGAATTTAAAATATTCTCTATTTCAGCAAAGGCTGTCCTTAAAACATATTCTTGTGGATATCTTGTTTTTAAAATTTCATAAAGATTTGTTTTTATGGATCGAATTAACCTTTCCCATATGAGGCGCTAAAGGTGGATTAAAGTTCCATTTAATATTTTTTAAACTACAAAATAATTGAATTTCAGATTGGTTTAATTTCTCCAAATTTTCGGCTAAAATTCTTTCAGCCCCTTTAAAATTTAATCCATTGTCACTGAATATTTCTTCTGGAAATCCCCGCCTACATCCAAATTGTCTTAATACATGAATAAAACAATCGGTACTTAAGTTATGGGCGATCTCAATATGTACAGCACGAGTAACCATGCAGGTAAATATAACACCATATCTATTTTCACGACTTCTTTTTACAGTTACTTCTATTGGTCCAAAATAATCCACTCCTGTTTTTATAAATGGTCCAATTGTAGGTTCAACTCTACAGCGAGGAAGTTGTCCCATTAGAGGTATTTTCTCTGTTACTTTTATGTTGCAACATTTTTGACAGTTTGCCCAACAACTTCTTACAGCAGGACGCATACGAATAATCCAAAATTTCTGTCGTAATTTGTTTATTACTGTTTCTTGGCCATGATGATTCATTTCTTCATGACATCTTCTAATGATTAATTTAGTTACATAATGTTTTGGATCCAAAATAATTGTTTTTTTGCAGTTCTCTTCCAAATTTTGGGCATTATTTAGTCTTCCCCCCAGGCGGATAAGTCCCTCTTGTCCTAAAATACAGTCAAAGGTGTATAGCTTGCTTGAAGGTTGCCAAATTTGACCTTGCTGCAAATGATTCAAATCTTCAGGAAGTGAATCCGCTTGACATTTTTTTAAAAGATGTATTTCAGCCTTGTGTATTTCTTCAACTGTCAATTCCCCAGTTTGTTTTTCTTTGTTTCGACAGCTTTGCATATATCTAAGTGACCAAGCTGTAGATCTAAGTAATCTTAACCATTTTGAAAACCTTATGGGATCTGGTGTTAGCATTTGGTTTTCCTTTATTTTATTTATAAAAACAAGTTCTGTTCTTTCCTCAATGTCTTCAATGTTCGGTTTTAAATTTAATTTATTTGAAGGCCAATCCTCTGGATTTTTATAGAGCATTATATTTCAATAAATCTTCTTACTTCTTTTTTGTCAATGTCAATATATATATATATATTTTTTTTTTATATAATAACAACAGACTACTATTTAATTACAACAAATCTAATACTATGAATTTTGGTAAAGGTAAACTTGTACAAGCGGTTTTAGTAGATTGTCTATTTTAACATTGGAAATGTTTATGTTCAACAATTTCGTTGAAGGTTGTAAGACAAAATGTCGCGTGCTTTGTTGCCGTGTGTTGGTTTTGTTGGAATTTCTATTTTTCGGTGTTGCGATTGCGATGGGACAAGGTACATATTTTCTAAGGATACGTGCATCGCGATTTAGAAAAAGTACCTACATATTTTAGGATATTTTTTTTTTAAATGTTATTTCATAATTGATTTTATAATTTATGAAAGGTAAATATATTTTTTTAAGAAATCATCCGCTTCGGGCAAGCCGGCAACATCGCGCCAAATGCATCTCATGTGTTGTCGCGCGCTTTGTTGCCGTGTGTTGGTTTTGTTGGATTTCTATTTTTAGGTATTGCTGATTGCGATGGGATAAGATACATATTTTCTAAGGAGACGTGCATCGCGATTTAGAAAAAGTACCTACATATTTTAGGATAATTTTTTAAAAATTTTTATTTAATAATTGATTTATAATTTATGAAAGGTAAATATATTTTTTTAAGAAATCATCCGCTTCGGGCAAGCCGGCAACATCGCGCCAATTGCTTCTCATTGGTAATATAATATGTGGTTGCATAAGACGTAGTATTCATTTAATTCAATTTCTTAAAAAAATGTTGGAAAATAAAAAAAATAAGGTAGGTATTTAAAAAAAATTAAGGTATCTTGTTTTAGCTATTTATCCTACATTTATGAATTCTGAAAGACATTCTTAGTAGTAATTTTGTAAAATGCTTGACATCGAACCCTAACACATTTTTCCGTGTGGATCATTGATGTGGCGTTTCATTGTTTCTAGTTTAAGAGTCAGACCGGTCGGTGGTGTATGTGTATGTGGTATAGTTCCATCTGGCAGTTGTAATGAAACTTAACATTAATCATAATAATATTTGCTTGCTACAGTTAATAATGCATATACTTACTGCTAAAACTCAGTACTGTAGTTCTCAAAAGTTTTTGTTTCTAGTTTAAGAGTCAGACCGGTCGGTGGTATTCTTGGTTTGTTTATTAGGTATACTTTTGGGAGATTGGGGCGCTTATTTTTTGTAATAATGGATTATAAACGTTCGACAAACAGTGGACGATGTAAGCGATCTGGTTTTATATACTGTAATAGTTCCATCTGGCAGTTGTAATAAAACTTAACATTAATCATAATAATATTTGCTTGCTACGTTAATAATGCATGGTATATACCACTAAAAATCAGTGCTGTAGTTCTTAAAAGTTTTTGTTTCTAGTTTAAGAGTCAGACCGGTCGGTGGTATTCTTGGTTTGTTTATTAGGTGTACTTTTGGGAGATTGGGGCGCTTATTTTTTGTAATAATGGATTATAAACGTTCGACAAACAGTGAACGATGTAAGCGATCTTGTTTTATATACTGTAATAGTTCCATCTGGCAGTTGTAATGAAACTTAACATTAATCATAATAATATTTGCTTGCTACGTTAATAATGCATGGTATATACCACTAGAAATCAGTGCTGTAGTTCTCAAAAGTTTATTTTTCTAGTTTAAGAGTCAGACCGGTCGGTGGTATTCTTGGTTTGTTTGTTAGGTATACTTTTGGGAGATTGGGCCGCTTATTTTTTATAATAATGGATTATAAACAATCGACAAACAGTGAACGATAAAAGCGATCTGGTTTTATATACTGTAATAGTTCCATCTGGCAGTTGTAATGAAACTTAACATTAATCATAATAATAATTGCTTGCTACGTAATAATGCATGGTATATACCACTAAAAATCAGTGCTGTAGTTCTCAAAAGTTTATTTTTCTAGTTTAAGAGTCAGACCGGTCGGTGGTATTCTTGGTTTGTTTGTTAGGTATACTTTTGGGAGATTGGACCGCTTATTTTTTGTAATAATGGATTATAAACGTTCGACAAACAGTGAACGATGTAAGCGATCTTGTTTTATATACTGTAATAGTTCCATCTAGCAGTTGTAATGAAACTTAACATTAATCATAATAATATTTGCTTGCTACGTTAATAATGCATGGTATATACCACTAAAAATCAGTGCTGTAGTTCTCAAAAGTTTTTGTTTCTAGTTTAAGAGTCAGACCGGTCGGTGGTATTCTTGGTTTGTTTGTTAGGTATACTTTTGGGAGATTGGGCCGCTTATTTTTTGTAATAATGGATTATAAACGTTCGACAAAGAGTGAACGATGTAAGCGATCTTGTTTTATATACTGTAATAGTTCCATCTGGCAGTTGTAATGAAACTTAACATTAATCATAATAATATTTGCTTGCAACGTTAATAATGCATGGTATATACCACTAAAAATCAGTGCTGTAGTTCTCAAAAGTTTTTGTTTCTAGTTTAAGAGTCAGACCGGTCGGTGGTATTCTTGGTTTGTTTATTAGGTGTACTTTTGGGAGATTGGGGCGCTTATTTTTTGTAATAATGGATTATAAACGTTCGACAAACAGTGAACGATGTAAGCGATCTTGTTTTATATACTATAATAGTTCCATCTGGCAGTTGTAATGAAACTTAACATTAATCATAATAATATTTGCTTGCTACGTTAATAATGCATGGTATATACCACTAGAAATCAGTGCTGTAGTTCTCAAAAGTTTATTTTTCTAGTTTAAGAGTCAGACCGGTCGGTGGTATTCTTGGTTTGTTTGTTAGGTATACTTTTGGGAGATTGGGCCGCTTATTTTTTATAATAATGGATTATAAACAATCGACAAACAGTGAACGATAAAAGCGATCTGGTTTTATATACTGTAATAGTTCCATCTGGCAGTTGTAATGAAACTTAACATTAATCATAATAATAATTGCTTGCTACGTTAATAATGCATGGTATATACCACTAAAAATCAGTGCTGTAGTTCTCAAAAGTTTATTTTTCTAGTTTAAGAGTCAGACCGGTCGGTGGTATTCTTGGTTTGTTTGTTAGGTATACTTTTGGGAGATTGGACCGCTTATTTTTTGTAATAATGGATTATAAACGTTCGACAAACAGTGAACGATGTAAGCGATCTTGTTTTATATACTGTAATAGTTCCATCTAGCAGTTGTAATGAAACTTAACATTAATCATAATAATATTTGCTTGCTACGTTAATAATGCATGGTATATACCACTAAAAATCAGTGCTGTATTTCTCAAAAGTTTTTGTTTCTAGTTTAAGAGTCAGACCGGTCGGTGGTATTCTTGGTTTGTTTGTTAGGTATACTTTTGGGAGATTGGGCCGCTTATTTTTTGTAATAATGGATTATAAACGTTCGACAAAGAGTGAACGATGTAAGCGATCTTGTTTTATATACTGTAATAGTTCCATCTGGCAGTTGTAATGAAACTTAACATTAATCATAATAATATTTGCTTGCAACGTTAATAATGCATTGTATATACCACTAAAAATCAGTGCTGTAGTTCTCAAAAGTTTTTGTTTCTAGTTTAAGAGTCAGACCGGTCGGTGGTATTCTTGGTTTGTTTATTAGGTGTACTTTTGGAAGATTGGGGCGCTTATTTTTTGTAATAATGGATTATAAACGTTCGACAAACAGTGAACGATGTAAGCGATCTGGTTTTATATACTGTAATAGTTCCATCTGGCAGTTGTAATGAAACTTAACATTAATCATAATAATATTTGCTTGCTACGTTAATAATGCATGGTATATACCACTAAAAATCAGTGCTGTAGTTCTCAAAAGTTTATTTTTCTAGTTTAGGAGTCAGACCGGCCGGTGGTATTCTTGGTTTGTTTGTTAGGTATACTTTTGGGAGATTGGGCCGCTTATTTTTTGTAATAATGGATTATAAACGTTCGACAAACAGTGAACGATAAAAGCGATCTGGTTTTATATACTGTAATAGTTCCATCTGGCAGTTGTAATGAAACTTAACATTAATCATAATAATAATTGCTTGCTACGTTAATAATGCATGGTATATACCACTAAAAATCAGTGCTGTAGTTCTCAAAAGTTTTTGTTTCTAGTTTAAGAGTCAGACCGGTCGGTGGTATTCTTGGTTTGTTTATTAGGTGTACTTTTGGGAGATTGGGGCGCTTATTTTTTGTAATAATGGATTATAAACGTTCGACAAACAGTGAACGATGTAAGCGATCTGGTTTTATATACTGTAATAGTTCCATCTGGCATGTGGTTGAATAAGATGTGGTATTCATTTAATTCAATTTCTTAAAAAAATGTTGGAAAATTTAAAAAATAAGGTATGTATGTACTTACCTATTTTTAAAAAAATCGTGTTTTAGCTATTTATTCTACATTTATGAATTCTGAAAGACATTCTTAGTGGTAATTTTGTAAAATGCTTGACATCGAACCCTAACAAATTTTTCCGTGTGGTTCATTAATGTGGGGCGTTTCATTGTTTCTGGTTTAAGAGTCAGACCGGTAGGTGGTATTCTAGGTTTGTTTATTATACTTTTGGGAGATTGGGGCGCTTATTTTTTGTGATAATGGATTACGTTCGACAAACAGAGTGAACGATGTAAGCGATCTGGTTTTATACTGTAATAGTTCCATCTGGCAGTTGTAATGAAACTTAACATTAATCATAATAATATTTGCTTATTACAGTTAATAATGCATATACTTACCACTAAAAATCAGTACTGTAGTTCTCAAAAGTTTTTGTTTCTAGTTTAAGAGTCAGACCGGTCAGTGGTATTCTTGGTTTGTTTATTAGGTATACTTTTGGGAGATTGGGGCGCTTATTTTTTGTAATAATGGATTATAAACGTTCGACAAACAGCAATCTGGTTTTATATGCTGTAATAGTTCCATCTTGCAGTTGTAATGAAACTTGACATTAATCATAATAATATATTTGCTTGCTACAGTTGAGGCATATACCACTAAAAATCAGTAATGTAGTTCTCAAAAGTTTAAGTAGCTTCTAGTGTGATATTGTTATTGTTTAACATTGCATATTATTTATTATGATTATCTATTATACAACATGGTTTACTGAGATGGTAAAATTCGTACATAAATTAGAAAGTTCAATACTAATGATGGGTTGTGCGAAATAATAATCTTCTATTGCTTTATCTGACATGCAAAATTTAAAAAAAACTTAAATACAAAGTAAAAATTTATTGGTGCGATCAATAAAATTCAGCTAGGACAGCTAGAGACTCCGAACAACGATGTGACCTGGGCAACAAATAGGTTAAAACTAATACTAAGGCGCGCGGCGATTGCCGATCGCTACGAACCACCAACAACGTCTTGTGGATTATAGGTTCTAACGGATACAATTCATTTTTTGGGGACACTTTTCTGCTTTCTTAATTGTAGAGATAGCGCTTTATAGGGAACAAAATGCGTCGCATTAAGAATATATAGTACCTATAATTTATTTCTTAATAAAATTGCTGTGTTAAAAGTAGTTAATTTTTCAATAAAACTGTGCTGCTAATGGAACTGATTACTACCAATAAAAACACTGTTCTAGCAAATCGGGAATTAATATAACACTAAAGCAGGTTTGATCTAAGAGTTATTGGTTTGATACACTAGCAATGTATTTAGTATGTGTTAATAAATAATAAGCTATTAATACAAACTATGTCTTAGCAAACCTGCGTTGTATTAGATCATTCTCCTCAGTGTATGTTATTTACATATTATAACCTTATTATTTAGTTGTTGAGAATAATAATAAAATTATGTTTTAAATATAATTCAATCATTTCCAATGTCTCCGCTGGTTGCAAGCATTGCGAAATCTGTGAATTTTTTTATTAGTTCAGTTAACACAGTCGACTTTTTCTTATGCATTTTAGTAATTCAAATAAATGTCCTCGATTCCCCAAGCGATCTTTTTAGAAATTCAAACGAACTAATAATGGCGAAACCATCAAGGGTTGGATTAAATTTCGATTTTAAGTCCGATGACGAGGCGAAAACAGTGGAGAAAATGGCGCAGACATTATCGATATTAGTTTTTATTAGGTCATTTGTCTTTACTTCTCGGCGAGTCCTAATGAAAATTATTTTATATATATTTGTTAATTAATTATTATTTATAGAATATAAAACAAAAATCAATTAGGTAACCGTAGTTTTTTTGTTAAGGAAAAAAGTGACACTGTATAAGTATATGAAAATCTTTTCACATCAATCCGTAAATCGGAGACAATCTCTAGAATCTTTGAGTTATCAAACAACGTTTCTCGTGATGATAGAACCAATATTTTGATAATGTTGATTTTCTGTTTATCACAAGACTTCTTCTTTTTTAATGGCAAAGTCTATTCACAACCTTCAGGCCTAGCAATGAGCAACCCTTTGTCTCCATTATTAGCAGATTTGTTCCTTAATCAATTGGAAGTTGTACATACAGCGAGGACCTAAAGTCCGTTCCCCAACCTCTAACTTCTTAACCGTTCGGTATATTTTAATGAAATTTTGAACGATAATTGAGCAAGTCTTGCACTTTTTGACATACCAATGACAGCTTTAAATGTTAAGATGACAGCTGGGTCCGATTTTGGAATATTTTTTAAATGGAACACATTTTTACATTTTTAAATTCCACATAAAATTATAATTATTTTTTATTAAATGCATTATTAGTCTATACTTCATAGTTTCCGAGATATTGACTCTCGAAAAGTGACATTTTTGAATTTTGACAGCTTAAAACCTTCTAACAGTACGTCTTAGAGCAAAACGGCTTACATGTCCCTACCTTCAATTTTTAATATCTTCCCAAAAAAATCAACTTCCGGTTAAACCGGATGTAACTCGAAAGCAGGAAATATGGTTGTTCCGGTTTAACTGGAAGTTGATTTTTTTTGGGAAGATAATAAAAATTGAAGATGGGACATGTAAGCCGTTTTGCTCTAAGACGTACTGTTAGAAAGTTAGAAGCTATCAAAGTTCAAAAATTTCACTTTTCGAGAGTCAATATCTCGGAAATTATGAAGTATAGACTAATAATGCATTTAATAAAAAATAATTATAATTTTATGTGGAATTTAAAAATGTAAAAATATACTGGGTGTTCCATTTAAAAAAAATATTCCAAAAGCGGACCCAGCTGTCATCTTGACATTTAAAGCTGTCATTGGTATGTCAAAAAGTGCAAGACTTGCTCAAATATTATCGTTCAAAATTTCATTAAAATATACCGAACGGTTTAGAAGTTAGAGGGGGGGGGGGAGGACGGACTTTAGGTCCTCACTGTATATCTAAATTAATTAATGACAAAAAACTATGGAATAATATTTTTTTATTTTGAATTTAGTTACAAAAATACCAAATTTTAGTCTTACACATAACATTAAAAAACAATACGTATGTGATAACTTGGAGGAACAAATGGGCCATACTGTCTTACGTCTCTCCAACATTTCATTGTACATTTAACACCGTAAAGCAGATTATGTGGCCCCAAGTTAAATCAAAGGTGAGAGCAAAACTGTTATAAACAATAAAACCGGCCCAAAGCTGGAGATATTTAGTAAAGCATATTTTAAAAGTAGAAGATCCGTATATTTTATATATAAACTAATATACAACCAATTGTTATCAACCTAAATTACGACTCTGACATTGAAACAGAGTCAGGTTTAGATTAAACAAATTAATTATTTATGTATTATTTTATTTGTTAGTGTTATAAAATTAGTTAGTACATTATGTTAATAGTATATTTTTATGAATTAAAATTAGAGTTAAAATTTTTTTAATCCGTCACTGATTTCTTCTCCTAAAATACCTGTTAGACTGTTGTAATTAGTAAATTTTGGCTAGAAATTTGCATTTTCTTAATTGATGTCGAAAAGGCAAGACAATATACTTCGAGGTATACTTTACCTACGGTATGATTGGAAAAAAATTAATCAGCAAAATAATAAAAGCAAAAAACGAAATTTGGTTAAATTTGTTCAAATTTCATTTTCTGCTTTTATTAATTTATAAATCCAAGCTTTTTTAACGTAAAACTGTGGGTAATTGTACTCGAAGTACGGGTATTTGGCCAATTTTTGGATACAACCAGGAAGTAACGAAATATTGATAATAATAAAACGAAACGGCGAATGCGCCACTCGTGTTTGCCCTAAACAGTGCCGGAAATAATGCAGTGTAGAATAGACGATGCATTGTAACGTTGATATCATTAAATCAGTAGCTTACAAATTTTTCCCACCAATAAAAAAAAACTCACGGTGCGCGTTTGGGTAAAATAATTAAAATTATTAAGTTTTCGACCGGTACTGAACTAAATTTATTTTTTTTATAAAGTATTTGTAATATTGCAGATTCGTTTTAAAATATTAATTTTATTTAAGCTTATTACATTTTTAAACATTCCCGTTGTAACCGCAAAATTTGATTTTAATAATTATGGGCTTATTTTTTTATCCCTCTGAATTTTAATATCGTTTTAATGGACCCTTCGAAAAACATTCATTAATATTCAATGCATTTTTCATATGCCAGGGTCAACAATTTCATTTAAATTTTATCCCGGTCGATTGGAAAATATTTTGTGGCCACAAATTCAAAAATAGTATGTTTTATGATGATAAAATATTTTTTATCCAAGAAAATATTTTTAAATGTTTAAAAAACAATAATATTTTTCCATTATTAAAAGCAGGCGTAGTTTGTTCACCAAAGGTCAATCAAAACGAACAAATAAATTGACTTTACACCAATTTCTTCATTTGCTTAAGTAGTCCACAGACTTCACAGCTTTTCTCGACGAGCCGCTCGACGAACAACATGGCGAACGCTAGACTGCAGTTTCGTTCATCGGTTCAAGAAAAAGCGACCTAGTTGTTATGAATACATTATACAGGTACAAAATATGCAAAAAATGCAAAATATGCAAAATATGCAAAATATGCAAAAAATGCATATTATACAGGGTTACCTAGTTGAAATAACCGAAACGGCTAATTTTCTTTAAAACTACCAAGGCTAAATCAATGAATTTTGGTACAGGTGGATAACTTAAAAAACTGAATTAAAAATTGACAATTGCGACGTTGCCAGATTTTTAGTTTTTTCCGTAAGTCAAGGAATGTTTTTTGTAACACTACTTTTTTTTTTATTGAATTCGATTCCTCCCATCAACATTACCTTTTCCTGATAGTATCAAATTTCTATCTCAAATACTTCTATGGGAAAAAGTTAATTAGTTACAACTCTAACTCTAAAAAAATCCAATCTATTTTCATTTAAAAACGTGTCAAATAATGTGAAAAGGAAGGTTGGTAGACATAATGTACCTAATAGTATCGATAACGATAATAGCAACTTGGGCGGGTGACACACTGACACCTTAAACTGATCAGGATGTTGCCAGAGTTATTTACCAACAATATTAGCACTAATTCACACGAATTCAATAAAAAAAGAGTAGTGTTACATTTGAAAAAAACATTCCTTGTTTTACGGATAAAACTAAAAATCTGGCAACGCCGCAATTATCAATTTTTAATTCAATTTTTTAAGTTATCCACCTGTACCAAAATTCATTGATTTATCCTTGGTAGTTTTGAAGAAAATTACCCGATCCGGTTATTTCAACTACACAGCCTGTCCACGAATAGAGCCTGGAAGAGGAAAAACTTTTTTATTAGTAGGTGTAGAAGAAAAAGTCATTCTTTATAAAAACGTCTGCTTATGCTAAAACTACAAATTTGAATATCAGATTTGCGATTACTATACAGGGTTTGTCACAAACAACATTTTAATTTTTAGGGTTTTTTTCAAAATTCCTAAACTTTGCTTGTGCTGAAACTACTTTTTCGAATATCACATTTGCAATAATTAGTATACAGAGTTCATTAAAAACAACATTTGTTTTTTGGATTTCGTTTAAAATAAATTTACGTAAAAATAAACAACTATTTCTTACAGTGGCGCACCCAGGGGGGGGGGCAAGGGGGCCTTGGCCCCCCCCAAAACCCCCAATGAAATTGACTTCAACTTACTTTACCCACTAACCCACTAAAAAATAAACTTTAATTTCCAGGCGCGATACAAAGAACGATATAATTTTTATTACTTTTGTTCAGTATTATAAGTAGAAAATTTGCAAAGCTTTCTCAGCCTTTATTCTTCTTATGCAAATTATTCATTTTTTGAAAATTTTTAAAATGAAAGCATTTTAATATGCGAATTTAAATTATGGAACGACAAGTTTACAGATAGCAAAGAAATACCCTCCGATATGTTTAAGCTATATATTCAATGTAATGGTATGATATTTCCCAATATAAAAACTTTTGCAAATTTTTGGTACCCTTCCCGTCACCGCCAGTACCTCTGAAAGGTCATTTTCCACATTAAAGTACTTAAAATCGTACTTAAGAAATTCCACTGGGCAAGTAAGACTTAATGGTCTGGCAAATATATTTATTCATAAGAATGTTCCTGTTTCTTGTGAAGAAATTTTAAATAAACTTTCTAAGGGTCGATGAAAATTAGATTGACATATTTAACAAATGCAAAGGTGTTATAAAAAAGTTTTGGTTTCTATTATTTATAAAATATTGTTTATTGTTGTGCTTTGTACTAATTTATATTTTTAAATAAATATATTTGTGTTATGGATATGTCGTCATTACTATTACCTATATTTTATTTGGTAAAAAGAGTGGTATGTTTTGTCCGGAATAATTATTAAAGTGGATATTTTAAAAAGGCTATTTTTTAGATATTTACTTGAAACTTGAACTTGAATTGAACTAGGCTATTGCGATCTTCTGAGAATATCTGTTAAAAAGCTACAAACTTCTAGAAAAATGCGTAACTTAAAAGTTTATTAAAAAATTTGCTTCCGGCACTGATTGGCGGGCCCCCCCTAACATAAAATCCTGGGTGCGCCGCTGATTTCTTACTTCGAATATGATTTTATATCTAGCCGAGTAGCGATTTTGTTGTAAGAAAACCATATTTTATTTGCCTACTTTTGAAGTATTTTTATTATTACATGTCATATTTCTTTAATTCATTTAATCATAAATTATAAAGCTTTTATTCAAACGTGGTACCGCCGAGTTAGCGCATAGTTCAACTCGACATTTGAATTCCCGATAACAGTTCCTAACTTGCTGTATTGGAATATTTGCAATAACTACTCTTATTTTTTTCTTTCATAAGATCTAAGTTATTATTGAAGTTGGTTTTATACACATGTGGCTTCAGATATATCCCCATAAATGAAAGTCGATAATTGTGAGATCGGGACTCCTACGTGCGAACTGATTTGGACCATAGGTACCTTCCAATCCATGTATTCCTAAAGTGAAAAGAAATTGAAAAAAAATCCAAAAAACTAAAACTGTTGTTCGGGACGAACCCTGTATACAAGGTGATTCAAAAGTACTTTGACAAACTTCGGGAGGTAATTGCTGGCAATATTTTAACATGAAAAGTTCTTATAAACAGTGGTCCTTGGCGACTTCGTTACGGAGATACAGGGTGTTGAAATGTTAAAAGAAATAGTAATAATTTTTAAATAACTCCTTAACGAGTTATTTTTTTTTTATGAAATTTTGTGAATTAAATAAGCATCTAAGGACACTTATTTTCAAAGTACAACACGTTCGTAAATTTAACCAGTGGCGTCGGTACAAAATGTTACTATCATATTTTTTGTGAAAACTATGCTACACCACTGACTTATTTTATTTTAACTTTTTTCTTATAAATCCCCCCTTTATTTAGAACAAAAAAGATTACGTGTGTTTTTTTGATACGAGGGACGGTTTAAGCGTAAATGATTATTTTATTTGAATATACACAAATATTAAAAAATGTGTTTTAAACTGATCAACCACTCAAATATTTATTACAGTATTTTAACGAATACCTACATACATACTTACTAATAAACAAATATGTATATGCCTAAGGAAGGTATCTGAGGATGCCTATTTTCTAAGTATAACACGTTTTCAGTGGCATACATATTTATTTATTAGTATGTTATTTTTTAATATTTTGTATTTTGACAAGGCGGCTTTGGAAATGCTTTTTTTGTCGATAAATTAAAATATATTTGACAGTTAGTTACCATTAAAAATAACAAAACTGAAGAAATAAAACTCAGTGGTAACTAACTGTCAAATATATTTTAATTTATCGACAAAAAAAGTATTTCCAAAGCCGCCTTGTCAAAATACAAAATATTAAAAAATAACATACTAATAAATAAATATGTATGCCACTGAAAACGTGTTATACTTAGAAAATAGGCATCCTCAGATACCTTCCTTAGGCATATACATATTTGTTTATTAGTAAGTATGTATGTAGGTATTCGTTAAAATACTGTAATAAATATTTGAGTGGTTGATCAGTTTAAAACACATTTTTTAATATTTGTGTATATTCAAATAAAATAATCATTTACGCTTAAACCGTCCCTCGTATCAAAAAAACACACGTGATCTTTTTTGTTCTAAATAAAGGGGGGATTCATAAAAAAAAAGTTAAAATAAAATAAGTCAGTGGTGTAGCATAGTTTTCACAAAAAATATGATAGTAACATTTTGTACCGACGCCACTGGTTAAATTTACGAACGTGTTGTACTTTGAAAATAAGTGTCCTTAGATGCTTATTTAATTCACAAAATTTCATAAAAAAAATAACTCGTTAAGGAGTTATTTAAAAATTATTACTATTTCTTTTAACATTTCAACACCCTGTATATCCGTAACGAAGTCGCCAAGGACCACTGTTTATAAGAACTTTTCGTGTTAAAATATTGCCAGCAATAACCTCCCGAAGTTTGTCAAAGTACTTTTGAATCACCCTGTATGTATAGTAATCGCAAATCTAATAGTACCTAAAATGGATAAACTAATAAGCAGGTGACGTTAAATGAAAGGTTTGTTATTGGAAATAGGAAAGTTAATTAACCTAAACTGGTTTATTCTACTCATCGTTTAACTTAAATAATAAACACCAAGAAAATTTAGTCTCTGAAACATGACGCGTGAGCTTGCTACGGCCCACTACTGAGCTGAGCTGTTAATGTCACATATGGGTGTCAATTGTCGAATCGCTTTGTTTTTTGAAAAAGTTGACTCTACCTACACGTAAGTAGGGGCACGGTATTGTGGCCCTACTACTGTACGAATCGCCGCTGCTTCATCTGCTACTCGGAACTTATAGGTTCCAAAAAAACATTATAATCGATGGTGGAAAAAAAGCGATGTTGCAATAAAAAATCTCTACATTTGCAGACTTTTTTGGAACATCTTCGTTATATTAAATAATCAAAATACCTTTTTAACGAACTCTCGTCAACATCTATCAATATTCAGTATATTTTTCAAGTGGCATCAAGGTCAACGTTCTCATTTAAATTTAAATCCCGGTTTATCCGGATACATTTCCAGACCAAAACATATTTCAGGCTCGGTGTGACCCATAAAATCCAGATCATTTTTAAGCATCTTTTTAATGATTTATGATGGAATGCCCCATCTTTCTCAACGATGAAAAATACGTTCTGAAATTTAAATCCTCGGATGCAGGGGTGGCGACAGTTTGCATGGACCTTTGCAGTGATGGCTTTGTTAGACCCTTGTTTTTAATAACACAAGAATACTTATTTATAATAATAATAATAGTCTTTATTATTTAAAGACAATGTTACATAGTAAAAATAGGTTAAAAAAGATAAACAAATCATTCTGAAATAGAAAATGGTGAAATTACCAATTATTCTTATCGGCTACCACATAGTATCGTGCAGTTTTTGTAAGAGTTTGAGTTGTATTGCATTTTACACCAGTCAAACTGGAAAATGTTAGGAAAAAATTGATATCCAAAATTTTATTGCTGGAAACTGTTTATGGGGTAAGTATAAACGTAAAAAACCAAAAATAGACAACTGGATCGGTCATCCCTTCCCGTGGGGGGTCGAAAGGGGGTGAAAAATGGTGTTTCGTGATTTATGGTAAAAGGAGACGTCCTAGAAAAAAATGTTTTGTACAAAACTTGTAGATCATGTAAAAATCTACTACTTTTGTAAAAAGCACTTTTTCACATAACCTCAAATTTTTTTAGATAAGTGCGAAAAACCGGTTTTTGTGTTTTTTAATTTTCATTTGAAAACGTGTCAACTAATATTAATGAAATTTTAGGGAGAAATAGCTTTTCTTATGACAAATAAGTAAACATTTTTTTGTTTTTATTTCATGGGCTGTTTTGAAGATATTTGCTTTTTTTTTTTTTTTTGTATTTTTTTCAAATAAAATTTGTCCTTCGAAAAATCAATTTAAGAACTTTTGGTTGTGCTAATTTTTTTCGTTTTTAGTTGCACTTTAACATGAAAAGAAAAAATAAGTCAGGGCGCAAAAACATCCTTTAAAATGCACAAAAAGCCAAAAGTGAGTTTTACGAAAACGAATATTTCAGTATAAGTTCATAATTCGTTTAAAATTACGAACATTTTTTAAAATCAAGTACTTATTTGTATTCTATGGGAAAAAATACTAAAAAAATTATTAAGAAATTTAGGTTAATTAAAATTTAAATTAGCAAGAATTTTAAAATACGAATTTTTGTAATTGATCGAAAAAAGTATAATTGCGTAAGCGAGTCACAAAAAAAATAATTTTAGGTAATTTTGAAGTACTCTGGTTCTTTTTAACTAATAAAAATAAACTTAAACTAGATTCAAATAACAAGTATATATTTTAACGAAATATAAATTATTAATTCAAAAAATTTCTTTATGTTAACATAAAGCATGGTAATGATGGTAACATTGAAAAAAAGTGGTATACAAAACCTGTTTGGTTTAGTAGATACTTAACCTATAACTCACGAAAAACCCAACCTTTTTATAAAGAAAATGTAGACCCCACGATCATTTCTGCTAACGGCTGTACTTTAATAAAATCAATTTACAAATGTGAAAAATCCAAAGAATCACTTGATGAATTGAGGTTCAGCCAGTATAAAAAACTATCGACTAGAAAAGGTTTCAAGTTAGAAAAAATACCACCAACTGTTGGGGCAGCTACGCAACACTCTTACAGATGCTATTTCCAGGTTCAAAAGTGGCTTGGAAACAATACTTGCTACTAAACGGGGCTGGAATAAAATAACAGCTAATAAGAAAAACGTGCTGTTACCTCATTTCACAGACGATCCAGTTATTCCGGACACATTACTTAAATCAATTTCTTGTAGCTGTGAAAAAGGCTGTAGAACTAAGTGCGGATGCCGAAAGCATGGTCTGCAATGCACTGACTTATGTGCAAAATGTCAGAGTGCTGGTAATTGTACTAATTTTGAAGAGCGAGAAAATTTGGATGGCTTTATTGATGTAGAAGATATTTTAGCTGCAAACGAAGAACCAACCCTTTGCTTAAATGCTGAAAAACATATATTTGAAGATAGTTTTCACATTAGTAGTGAGGATGAAGACGGCAATGAAGTTGAAGAAAACGTTTTAGCGGAAAAAATAAATTCTAAATCAGAATCTTATAATTTAAATGATGAAAGTGTACCAAAAAAACGTAGATTGGTTTAGTACTTATATTAAATATTTATTTAAAATATAATAATGCAATAATTTTGCAATTCTTGGGTTTTTTCGTGAGTTATAGGTTAAGTATCTATTAGACCAAACAGGTTTTGTATACCACTTTTTTTCAATGTTACCATCATTACCATGCTTTATGTTAACATGAAGAAATTTTTTGAATCAATAATTTATATTTTGTTAAAATATATACTTGTTATTTGAATCTAGTTTAAGTTTATTTTTATTAGTTAAAAAGAACCAGAGTACTTCAAAATTACCTAAAATTATTTTTTTTGTGACTCGCTTACGCAATTATACTTTTTTCGATCAATTACAAAAATTCGTATTTTAAAATTCTTGCTAATTTCAATTTTAATTAACCTAAATTTCTTAATAATTTTTTTAGTATTTTTTCCCATAGAATACAAATAAGTACTTGATTTTAAAAAATGTTCGTAATTTTAAACGAATTATGAACTTATACTGAAATATTCGTTTTCGTAAAACTCACTTTTGGCTTCTTGTGCATTTTAAAGGATGGTTTTGCGCCCTGACTTATTTTTTTATTTTTTCATGTTAAAGTGCAACTAAAAACGAAAAAAATGAGCACAACCAAAAGTTTTTAAATTGATTTTTCGAAGGACAAATTTTATTTGAAAAAAATACAAAAAAAAAAAGCAAATATCTTCAAAACAGCCCATGAAATAAAAACAAAAAAATGTTTCCTTATTTGTCATAAGAAAAGCTATTTCTCCCTAAAATTTCATAAATATTAGTTGACACGTTTTCAAATAAAAATTAAAAAACACAAAAACCGGTTTTTCGCACTTATCTAAAAAAATTTGAGGTTATGTGAAAAAGTGCTTTTCACAAAAGTAGTAGATTTTTACATGATCTACAAGTTTTGTATGAAACATTTTTTTCTAGGACGTCTCCTTTTACCATAAATCACGAAACACCATTTTTCACCCCCTTTCGACCCCCCACGGGGAGGGATGACCGATCCAGTTGTCTATTTTTGGTTTTTTACGTTTATACTTACCCCATAAACAGTTTCCAGCAATAAAATTTTGGATATCAATTTTTTCCATTTTGCACTAAAATTTTGATAACTTGACTGGTGTATTTGTAAATAGTGCCAAGGACAGTTCGAATGCAATGTCATTGCAAGCATTGTAGAAAATAAACATCGATTGATATAATGGTGATTAAAAAGCGATGGTATCTGAAATTTTAACAAAAAAGCATTTTTGTCAGAAAGATATTTGACAAACTTGCTTTCGACGTTCATTAATGGAATAATATATTTGTGGAAGATAGGATGCCATATAATATTCTAGTTTGGATCGCACGAAATTATAATAAAGGATTTTCAATGCTTGAGTATTTGTAAAATCAGCCGAATTCCTTATAATATATATTATATTAGCAACTTCATTGCACTGCTGTGAGTATTATTGATGTGCAAAGTAAAGAAAAGCTTTGGGTCAAGAACTACACCGGGGTATCTAAAAGTATCATCAAGGCTATAATTGAAGCGAATTATGTCTACCTTAGGGGAAGGTCGCCCTTAATGGCATACTTCCCATGATGGCATACCACAGGTATGTTTGGAATAAACCGGGTTTGCGTCATCCCGCATAGTTAGACGGGCGCGCGTAATGACCGTTCAGTTGTGAGTCGAATTTCAGTCGTGACGGACGTTTTATGTAAAGTTATTTAATAGAACAGAAATTGTTAAGTCGCGAAGTAATATTAGCCAGTGTTTAAACCAAAAATGTATTATGTTAGGTACATAAGATTAGAATGCACGATTTTTTTCCGATAACTATATGTTACTTTGCTATGATTATTTTAAATATAAGTTGTAGTTTTAATTTTTAATTATTTATATACTTGAAGTGTGACATATTCCTAAGATGGCATATCCATTGGTTTCCTATGATGGCATACCTATAAATACATATAAATAGGTATGCCATCATATGCGTCATATTCAAAACGGCGCTACTTTTACTTTTCTTTGTGTCTATGTCCGTAAACACTACTTTTATGCTTTGTAAAGTTTTTGAATATATCTTTAGATTGCACTTTCCTGATAATGTTTTAATTTTTTTTTTAAGTTTTAAACATGTTCCCTAGAATGTAATATATTATTTTAGGTCTTTTTAAACAGTTTTATGTGCTTGAATTTTTTAGCAATAAAAATGTGCAAATTGTAACAAAAATATTTCTTTTATATGTATGCGTCCTTCAGATTTTTGCATTTTACTGGAGTATTGCATCATAGGCAACTGCGTTGCCTATGATGGCATACTTGGTGGTTTTTTCTTTTCTATTCTTCTTACCAAAAAAATAGTTTTTGTATATTTTTAAAGTTTTATAATGAATATTTAAGTAGTAACAAATATTTTAACATGGTTAAATGGGTTAAAAAATTTGAACTAAAAAATATATTAGGGGGATAAAAAATGTGCCATCATTGGCGACCTTCCCCTATTTATAAATGTCATGGCGAAGCATTTGCTTACGTTCAGGGGCAAGTTGTTAATTTTGCGCAAATTGAGAGTGCTTAGGTCCTTCTGCAATAACAGACAATCAATGAAATTACTCTGAATAGTTTTAAGTCGTCTGCAAAAAGCAGTACATTGCTAGACATATCGTCGCTCGCATTACGTAGGGGCCTATCTCGATTTTTGGCAAAAATAAGTTATACCCATATAAAGTCAGGGAAAGACTGCCTTAACGTAATTACAAACTGGCATATCTCAATACTACATGGTTTTTGTTTTATAGTATTATTATAGTCAGGCCTATCTTAAATTATCGATAAAAATACTTTTACGTAAAGACCAAACTTAAGATTGGCCCCAATGCTATATTTTTTGTATGGGTCTTACTGGGCGAATCTCAACATATTCCTTTACGTTATAAAATATTTTTAAAGGATGAACAGTACTTTGCAGATAGGCCTTATTAATTTATTATTTATTGCAATTTTATTTAACACATAAAAGACAATTCGTAAAAAATAAAATAAATACCAATCCCATTTTTAATTTGTTATACCTCTAGAGCAGCTATACTCTAAGTGTGTTCCGCGGAACCCTAGGGTTCCGCGATACCTCTGTAGGGGTTCCTCAATAATTTAGAAAAAAAATCAAAACACCTCTCTCTGGTCGAACGTTTTGACTCCGCGGCCGCGCGTAGGTATATTTATTTATTTATTTGTATTTGTATAAACATGTGTTACAATAGCTGGTACAATATCTCATAAGTTTGGCATCAACATGTATACTTGTATAGTTGTGAGCGCGCAGTCCCTTTGATAAAAGCCGCCTCTGAATTCTTTACAACGCAATTTTTATATTTCTCTTTTTATTTTTGCTTTTTGTTTATCAAAGGCGCCGACTCGAGTATTTTCGAGAATATTCGAGATCGAGTCTAGGACTAAGTATAAAAGCGGCGATCGCGCGTCGCGCCTCGTCAGTCAGTTGACGATTAGCGTTCGGAGCGATAAGTTCCTACCTACCTACCTACTTACAAGCTCGCTAGCGAGAAACTAGTGTTCATTGTTCTACTGCCTGCTGTATTCTGTTGTCTCAGTTTTATACATTTCTTCATTGTACTAAACTTAGTCTCTTATACGCAGTAACGATTGTGCATTATTTAGACCCCACCATCCTGACGTGTAACATTATAAATAAAGAAGAATGGAACGTTGGCTTAAAGGTGTTAAACGTGTTGCAACAACATCTTCTAATGACGCTGAATGTTCAAAAGCAGTACGCGCGGAGAATATAGCAATCACCGATCCAGACGATGATGCCACGACGTCAAGCTCGACGGTTTCAAAGACGAAAAAAAGGAAGTATGATGAATCATATATCAGTTTCGGATTTGTTGATTCCAACGGCTCACCTCTCTGCATGCTATGTAGTAAACTGCTTCCTAATAGTTCCATGGCACCTGCCAAATTGCGCCGACATTTACAAACTGTACACTCCGAGTCTAAAGACAAGAATAAAGAATTTTTTGTTCGTAAAAATGATAAGTTATTGGAAAGTCAAAAAAATATGATGCATGTAACAAAAACTATCAACGAAAAGGCCACGGAGGCATCATATTTAGTTAGCTATCGCATTGCACAAGCAGGTGAAGCGCACACTATCGCTGAGAATTTAATAAAGCCATGTGTATTAGACATAACAAAATGTATGCTCGATGAAAAATCTGCAAAGCATCTTTCTACTGTGCCGCTATCAAACGATACTATTTCACGGCGAATCCATGATCTGGCAAGCTACGTCAAACAAGAACTAGTTACACGTCTACAAAAAATACGATTCGCCTTGCAAATGGACGAGTCAACTGATGTCGCTGGTTTGGCTATCTTGCTGGTTATCGTGAGATATCCATATGAAAGTTCTTTTGAAGAAGACATGCTTATGTGTTCACCGCTGCTCACAAACACTACCGGGAAAGAAATTTTTAATAAAATAAATATATTTTTTGAAGAAAATAATCTCAGTTGGAACAATTGCATTGACATTTGTACAGATGGGGCCAAGGCGATGACAGGTAAAACAGCAGGAGCAGTGTCACGAATAAAAAATAAAGCGCCTAATTGTAGTTCCAGCCATTGTATTCTGCATAGACAAGCACTTGCGATGAAGCAAATGCCGTCAAATCTAAAATTAGTTATGGATGAAGCGGTAAAAATAATTAATTTTATCAAATCACGACCACTACAATCCCGATGGTTCTCATTATTGTGTGAAGATTATGGCAGCAAACATAAAACACTGCTGCTCCATACAGAAGTGCGATGGCTGTCTCGGGGTAAAACTTTAACAAGGCTATTTGAACTTAGAGCCGAGTTACAAATGTTTCTTTCAGCAGATACTTCTTTTAATTTGAAGGACCGTTTGTATGATAAAACTTGGTTGTTCCGATTGTCTTTTATGGCGGATATCTTTCAAAAACTGAACGAATTGAATTTATCATTGCAAGGTAAACAGACAACAGTGTTTCAGGCCTATAACAAAATAACTGCCTTCAAAAGAAAATTGGATTTTTGGATTATTTGCGTTGGTAAGAAAGAAATAGAAAGCTTTACGTCACTCAGTGAGTTTGTTAGCGATAACGACTCAGAAATGTTTCAAGATGATGTGTTTGAAGAATTGGTCCAATATCTCAGTTCGATGCGCGCATCTTTTGAAAAGTATTTTCCCGAAGAACAGAATACAAAAATGAAACTGAATTCATGGATTCATAATCCTTTTTTACCCAACTTGGAAAAGCCCGAAAGTATGTCAAACGAGATATATGAATCTCTTTTAGAAATGTCATCAGACACAAGTATGGAGTCACTGTTCAAAACGACGCCTCTCAACGATTTTTGGTGCAGAATCCGTGATGAATATTCAATGCTTGGCAAAATGGCTCTGAATATTCTTCTCCCGTTCCCAACAACATATTTGTGCGAAACAGGATTCTCAACCTATGCAGCCACGAAAACAAAATATCGCAATAGACTGGACGCTGAACCTGATATGAGACTTCAACTGTCTTCTATCAAACCTGATATCAACCAATTGATGAAAAATAAAAAACAGTTTCATACCTCCCATTAGTTAGATTTTTTCTTTTTTAATATCTTCTATTATTGTACTTGCCATGTGGTAAAGTAAGTAATAATTAGTAACTGTTACATTGTACTTTTATTATGCTTATTACTAAAGAATACACTTTTAAAAACTATTGTTTTATTGTAGGGTTCCATCAAGTATTTTGCTTCCCAAAAGGGTTCCGTCACCAAAAAAGTTTGAGAACCGCTGCTCTAGAGAATAAATAATTAAATATTACACTAGCTGTTTTCAATTCTTTTGAAATTATATGTTTAGAATTTTTTTTACCGTTTTTATAAAATAAAGATGTTTAAAGTTTAAAAATTTCGCTCCCTTTTCTTTGAAAACAAAATGTTTTATTAATATCACAGGGGCCTATCTTATTTCATGTACAAATCAGAATTTGTTATTGTTTTTACAAAGGGGCCTATCTTGATTATTATTATTTATTTTTTACAAAACCCGTAAAACTTCATTAAAAATTATTATGTCTCATCATTCTAGATTGATTTATCTAGGAAACTGTAAAAAAATAAACCTAAATAAAAAATTGCTGTCAATGCTGTATCCAAAATAAGCACCATTGATTTCTTTAAATCGCTCTACTGAAAAACTACAAAAACCGAGTTAGGCCCCTACGTAATGCGAGCGACGATATTATTACTAATGTCATTGATAAAAATTGAAAATATAAAGGCGGCTATATCGCTACCCCGAGGAGCACCACTAGTGGCTTTAAGTTTAACGGATTTATATCCATGAACCTCAACATATTGTACGCGATTCTTTAGATCGGACTCGAGGAATAAAATAAAATGTTGGTTAAAACCTACTTCAGATAGTTTATGTACATTTTTGTCTATATCTGGGTCTGTATCCTGATCAATTTTCTTGTCTACTGGTAAGTTGTAATAATATTGCAACAGTTGCATAATTTATTACTGGTAGTTTCATTGAGAATTTTACGAAGATATTTTTCTAAAGAACTTTTAATTTGCGTATGAGATGATAATAAAATTTGGTGTGTGAGTCCATCATACAAGGACCTTCAGAAAAGTCTAACACAATTTTGATGTCAAATTATTAGGAAAGCCAATATTTGAGGGTAATAAAATTTACATGGGATTTTACATGACCATGATGATATTTATGGAGCGATTTAATAAACGATAACAACGATTTTTACGTATTGAGTGATCTTTTTACCAAGGTACTTTTATATACTTTAATCTAGATAAATTTAAAAATTGCTTCCGATTTATTCCCTCCATAAAACTTCAAAGATTTAATAGCTTTCTCTAGAATTAACCTTCTCAAACTGAAATTCCTCAGTGTTCGGTTACGAATGTAAGGGCTTTATTCGGAGTTTTCCATTATGTAACACTTTAGAGCGAAGTTTAAAGAATTTCGGTTCATTTAAAAAGGAACAAGCTCTCTCAAAGCAAACTTTAACAAAGCGTGGTTTAAGATACCTTGGATTGGATTTAAACTGGGTCAAAAGTTCGACAAAAAATAAGAGACGGTAAAGGAAGGTGTTATACATACTATGAAAAAGTTCCTGAATATCTTATACTAACTAGTATTGGTTAAAACTTTGGATCTAACAGAAAACTACAAAGGAATAGGGCTGCCATCTCCAAGTTTTAAAATTTAAAGGTTAAAATACCCAGATAGCATACCTCGTCCAAAAAACGAAAATTTTAAGTCCATTTTCCTTTTTTTCGTCCAGGAAAGTATTTTGGACGAACTCTGTACGTTCAGCATGTACGTTTAAAGTTTGTCCGTGCAAATTACATCCATTTTATGCCCTTTATTTATGGGGCAAATATCGGACGTCCTTTGTACGTATTAAATACCGTGCGAGCAAAAATTATTTGCTTCAAAGAGGGCCTTGCATCTAAGGACGTAATGCTTAGCTGTAGAGCTTAATACCTGTTGGGTGTCAGTAACTATCTGAATTAATCAGTAATCAGTCAGTTATTCCGTCATCTTTGACAGTCGTTACAAGTAATTTGATTCATCGCTAATTTTTCCAATTTCTTGAACAATTCACATAATGGGCTTTACGGAAGAGCACAAAACATTCATGGTTGAAGCGTATTTTCGAAACGGGATTAGAATAAATAGTGAGTGGCAATACAATCCCGGTTTGTGCATGGACGATTTTCTCGAAGATTTTCCTAACGTTGCTTTTATTCCTGGGGATTTTTATCATTGCCTGAAAAAAAACTTGGCTGTGTTTAGGCAAACAGGTTATATACAACACAAAAAAGGAGCAGGAAGACCAGCTGTGAGAACAGAAGAACTTGTTGCAAACGTTCGCCAACAAATTGTATAAGACGCCTGTCCCAAGAAGTAGAAATATCTTATGGAACATGCAGGACTATTCTGAAGCAGCAGCTAAATTTATTTCCTTATAAAGTGCAAGTATTCCAAGAAATACAAGCATCTCAATGGTTTACCCAAAATTTATTGGAAAGAAATGATTTATTAGACCTGACATTTTTTCCGGATGAAGTCTGGTTCCACCTCTCCGGTAATGTAAATTCTCAGAATACACGCATGTAGAGTAGGGAAAATCCTCATTTTTTTGTATAGTCCATATTGCACCCTCAAAAAATTGGTGTTTGGTTAGCTGTTTCCAGAAGAAGAATTGTTGGTCCTATTTTTTTCCATGACACAGTTACAGCACAGCGGTATAGAGACAGAATTTTGAATCCATTTGTGGAGCAATTACTTGACGACGAACTACGTTTTGGATATTTTCAACAGGACGGTGGAACCGCCCATGCAGCCGCCGAAACTATTAACTACTTACGCAATTTTTTCGACGACAGATTGATCAGTTTTCGATCAGATATTGAATTCCCACCTAGATCACCGTGTTTAACGGTTATGGATTATTTCGTTTTTCCTCATTTAAAGAACACTATTTTTAAAACACCAGTTGCAAATTTAGAACAATTACAAGAAAGGATTATCCAAGAATGTGGTAACATTTCTCCAGAGATGCTGGTCAGCACCTTCGAAAATATGAGGAGACGTGTGAATTTATGCTTGGAGCATGGCGGTTGCCAATTTCAGCAATTTATGTAATTATTTTTATTTTTCTTTCTGTATATTCTTACTTTGTTAATTTTGTAAACAACAAAAATAAATTTGTATTTGTCTACTTATTTTATCACTCATTAGTTTGGCATATCATGTCATATTATGAATTTGACAAAATTTTAACCTAGATTCGGTTAGATATATCGTCCCCATATCATTGTGATCTAAACCAAGCCCTACGTTTTTTAATCCAAGCCCTCTTTGATGCAAATAATTTTTGATCGCACGGTTGAATCCATAATTATAGTTTCATTTAGTTCACTTTACCGAGTCCACTGAAACGAACCGAGTGCTTCAAAATTCTCTAGTACATATTTATAGTCGTAAAAGACTTAGAAATGACCTAAAGTCGCTCTGTGCTATCTTGGCTTAACACCAGTAGGCCCCGTTGTGCAAAAAAGGGGTCACAAAGTTCGGCAAGATCGACAAGACCAACAAGTTCGACAACTTCGAAATGACCGAACATAAATATTGCTTTTTAGCGAACCAATAATTAACCAGTGGTAAATCCAGAGGGGCTACGGGATTGCAACCCCCCCTCTATAACTCAAAAATGCATATTTTTAAATCACTCAGCATGCTTAGTTTTTTTAAACCTTGGCAACATTGCTTTTTGAATTGACAAGGTTGAACATTATTAAACGTATATCCAAGCGAAGGGTGGCTAAAATCAAAAGTAAATACCGGTGCGTACAAAAGATGATTGGTATTAACCTGTGACGTCATCGTTTGACGTAAAACTACGTCACCGGTTAAACCGCCAGTAACGGTGCTAGAGAGCTGTGTATTTACTGTTGACAAATTGAAAGGCAGTGATTTCACCTTTTGTGGTTATTTGTGTAGATCAGGGCCTTCTGAAATTCGAGGTGGAGTAAGTGAAACAGTTTAACTCGGGGAGCAAAGATACAACCCAAACTGTATAGTCGCGAAAGAAACCAAAATGGCAGTTGTATTTTAATATTTTCGTCACAGAAAAACAATGTTTTTATTTTGCCAGGTAAGTTAAAAAACTAGGAATTAAAATAGACAAGAGAGATGCGCTTATTATTTTTAATGCATAACACTGGAAGCTGAGGAATCACCTAACACTGATTGGTGTCGAAGAGGACCCAATCTGCGCTAGATTGCTGGAGGAAAAGCTCCCCCGCTGCATTTTCTGGGCACCTGTGAGGCCCTGGGAAGACTCAGGCATCAGGTGCTGGGATCGACGGCTCTCCAAAAGGAAGAACTCACGGCCCTCGCCTAGAACGACATACTTGCCTTTATCCGGAGGTCGGGACGCTTTGGTAGGGGCCAAGGTGGTTAAAGTGACTAGAGAAAGACTCTGGGGTAGGCAAGAAGGATCGCTGTTGGTCCACTTGCCAAGTTTCGGAACCTCACCTCAATTACTACTACTATTTAATTGTTCCTCAAGGGTCGATTAACAAACAAAGAAACATTCTTTATTTTATTTTATTTTATTACCTGTTTTCCATATTTCTACCTCAAGTTAAAGCCGTGTAAAAGCTAAGAATTATTCTGCGTTAACCATTACAACAAGCACTTCATTATGCAAAACCATAATGCCAAAATCTAAATAATTTTTAAAATAATAGAACAGTATGTTTGGCAAAATAAAATTACAATTTAATCGCAAAACGTGTTTATTGAAATGCGAAAACGGTATGCGGTCTTTTACCGATCGCATCGGGCGTTTCTTTGTTAGGTTATTGTTTTCTACTCCTGCCAGTTGACATTAAATAGACTTTAGTGTCAGTAGAAACCACCATTAATTATTGACCCAATTAGGTCGTGGTTCTAGAAAAATTTCGCCTGCGGAGCTTATCTCCTGCGATATGATTTTTGCTTGTGGCGCTAGGACAGCCCCTTCCACACCAAAATAAATAAAATTGAAGAGGACAGAAAATAAATATCCAGTATACTTTTATGCCCGGTCTCCCTTATTAATTAATTCCAAGAATATTATTTCTTGGCAATTAAATAACATTTGTAAATCTGAATAGGCTTGTAATATTACAAAACCGAGAATTTCTGAGACATTTGCTTTACCTTTTAATAATTTATATTTTATTACGGAAATATCTGCAAATTTAAATGTAGTCTTTAACTGACAGCAAAGGTTATTTTATCGTTAACCTGAAAATCTCAAATGATTTAATTTTTATTTAAGAGCAAACACTTTTCAATTTTTTGTTAATTTTTCGTTTTATATACAGTTTTAAGTTTAAAAAAAGTTTAATTGATAAATTAATAACAGCAAAAATGTCATCTTGTCGAAATGCCCCATATTTATTTCCTTTTTCTGCTTTTATTAATTTATAAATCCAACATTTTTCTAAATTAAACTATAGGTAATTGTACGCCAACGATGGATATTTAGCCGATTTTTTTGATAAAACGAAGAATTAACGAAATATTGATAAAAAAACGAAATGGCGAATGCATCACTAATGTTTGCTCTTAAGAATCCTGAGAAACGGGCGTTTCGTGAAATTTACATTCTTGGTTTCTGTTTACCCAAATATCTTCACTAGTAATACCACAAGAGGTTAAATGATTTCTTGAAATTTATTCAAGCTTGTGATTATTTTGAAAATTAAATAAATTTATTTTCAACCAATTAGAAGACTCCTTTTTGTTTAGGTACGTTGCTTCTAGCAACGGGAGATTATCGCGATAATTTTGTTAGTTCCTATTAACTTAATGAAATTATTAAGTCATAATTTTTCTGTCAAAAACAAAGTGCTTTATACTTTATATTTATTGGCAAAAGGCACTCAGAATAAAATCAAAATACATTTTGTTACTTACTTATAATTTTTATTGATACGAACCAATTTGCTTTACATATCGAACACCGGGGCTAAAAGTGACACATCAAAAATTTTACTAAACTCATCGGAAATATGTTTTTTAAGTTTCATTTGAAACTATGTAGACATGTAATATCAGATGTTATGGTTGAAAACGAATTAATGTTTTTAATGTTTCTGAAATTTTAGTAATAAACCTTATTTACTAACAAGTAAAATCAGCTTCTATTGTAAAAATATAGTGCGTCATATTAAACTAAACTCATCGGAAATATGTTTTTAAAAGTTATATTTGAATTAAAAACTATAAAGACATTATATTTCAGATAACAAATTGGTTATTTAATGTTTCTCACATATTAGTAATAAAAATTAGTTAGGTACTAACGGCTAAAATAAACTTTATTTCTAAAACTCTAATTAGTTACAATTAATTTAAGTCTCCGGAAATATGTTTTTATAGCATTTTAGCAAAAAATTACAATAATCAAAAACTCCAATTTATGAAATTTTCTTACCGAATCCGATTATAAGTGAAAATAATCCCCAGTCGAAAATTTTTTAAAAGGAACACTCAACCTTTGCTATTTAAAAGCAACCAAAAGGAATTCGGTTACTGTGGATTGTGGGTATTTAATATTTCGAATTTCTAGTTTTTGTTTACTTGTGCATGTATTGTGTAGTTAAGTCAATTGTGTTTGTGCTATAATCAATGAGTGGTGCCGAAATCTTTTTCAAATTCTTGATCAATAAATTATACTTGGAACTGTTGTTTTACACGTACCAAAATTTTTGGCAAATTGTTAAATGTTACCAACTAATATTCGGCTTAAGATGAGGTAAGCGATAAAATCGCTTCTTTCTGTTTTGTTTATTTTTACTTTTAATTGGATCAGGTAACTTTATTTGACTTGTTCTCTTGCTTTTCAAACCACGCCATGGCGAACCATTTTTAAACAAATTTTAGAAACAAAATCTTTAAAACAATTTTTTAACCTCAAAATCTGATAGATTGGCAGCCACTAAAATTATTTACTTAACTTCAAATTCAAATTCAAATTAAAACGTTTATTTTCGCATAAGACAATATAAAATTATTGTAGGGGAATAGTCAAAGTAGTCCTAAAGCTAACAATTAAGTACAAAAAAATAAATAAATAAATAAATAAATAAATAAATAAACAACAAAAAACATATGATAACGATACAGACATAACTACTTTGTCATTTTACACAGTCAAAAACTCGTTGAAGCTCTCAACACTTTAAGATTAAAAATGTTTTTAACTTTTTTTTTAATTTGTTACTTTATCACACTTTTTTATTTCGTCCGGCAGTACATTAAAAATTTTGGCACCAAGAATTCTAGGAGAATTATGCGCTATGTTACCGCGAGAATGCTGAATACTGAATTGGTCCCTATTCCTAGTGTTAAAGCTGTGTAGGTCTCCGTTCTTAACAAAATTACTTTAATTACAAAAAACAAATAAAGCCAATTCCATTACATATAAACAAGGAGGAGGTAAGATATTATACCTTTTAAATAGACCCCTACAGCAACAATATCTAGGCCCCCCAGCAATACACCTTAAAATTTTCTTTTGTTTAATAAATATATTGTTACATAAGGTAGAGGTACCCAAAAGACCAGACCGTATCTCAAACATGACTCAACATATGCATAGTAAAACATTAGTAATTGTTTCGTGTCTAAGACAGATCTTACATATATTAACAAATAATATGACGAATTATGTTTATCCAATACACTTTGACAATAAACTTTCCAATTTAAATATTCATCCAGGTATATACCAAGAAACTTAGCACTTTGGACCTGGCTAGGGG
This sequence comes from Polydrusus pterygomalis, assembly GCA_963969555.1. Lineage (NCBI taxonomy): Eukaryota > Metazoa > Arthropoda > Insecta > Coleoptera > Curculionidae > Polydrusus > Polydrusus pterygomalis. The sequence goes on along the minus strand of OZ018376.1, from coordinate 154,379,950 downwards.
TTTATCATTAATATGCAGATTAACATTGTCAACCGTTTTCTGTCTGGCATGAAATCTAATGAACTGTGTCTTATCCATGTTTAAGTACATAGAGTTATCGCAAAACCAATTAAACAGCTTCAAGAGAACACCATTTGACATCTGCTCTAAGTTGCCTGAGAATAAGTTTGAGATCAAAAATGACACGTCGTCGGCAAAAGCTGTTCGATGTGCCGCTTGTCCTATCCGGCCAATATCGTTCAAATACAACAAAAACAAAACAGGGCACAGAATAGAACCCTGAGGAACACCTATATTAATGTCTAGGATTGATGAGTGTATGTCCGTCCTTGACTTTCCATTAAAGTTAATGACGCTAACAAACTGTCTCCTTTCACTTACAAAAGATTGTATCCACTCCAACGCAACTCCACAACTTAGTCTATTTACTTAGGTACTTAGTTGCCTCCCTAGGGAAGTAAAACTTAATTACCTACCCCAAATCAGTGACAGTACAGTCCTTACCAAGGAGGGAGTAAAAAAAAAACTGACCCGGGTGGATTCGAATCAATGATTTTCAGGTAGAGCAAAATTCTCTCTATTCTTTACACCATCCCAGATCTTTCAATTCTTTAATGACTATTATGTTACATGATTGTCAATTTAAAATGTCTAAAATATTTACTGAAAAGGCAATCAAAGTTAAACCCATTCTTCGTCAATGTATCTTCACCACAATAACATTACATTTAAAAATAAACAAAAATTGAATAATGTCGAGTAAACAAAAATAAGGATTCATTGAACACAAATATTATCGTTCGATCTTTATATTGTTACTGTTCTCTATAGTCTGTACTGTATTGATCTCAAACGCCTACGAGTTATTATTGTTGGATAAGTGAAAAATGTTTTGTACCCAGGGCCGGAGCTAAGAGATGAGGTGGGGCTGGCCAGTGTGGTAGATCGAATATATATTTTTTGGATTTTCAGTTGACCTTACCTATAGAAAGTTGTCAATGGGTATCATGAATATTTTAGCAAAATCTCAGAATATTCGAACATTATCTTCCGGTTCCCCGTGGGCGTCAAAGTTTATGGAAATTGACAATTTTTTACCTTTTTGAAAAAAATTACCGACAATTTTTCTTTGAATATTTTACTTGGCCTGATATTAGCAAACGTGCAAGTTAGGTGAGCCCCCATAATAATGTCCGTATCTTCCGACAAACTAGAGGATTTGATTGATAATAATAATAAATTTAAAAATATGTCTGCCACACTGCTTCCTTGCCACACCTAAGCTGTGTGGATAAGAGTATTAAGTTTGTAACATAGCTTTAAATTTTTCGATATTTGAAATATAAAAATAATTACTGTTCAATACGGCTCTGATAAAGTCAATTAAATACCCGTAAAATTTAAACTTAATTCTCGCGAACATTTACAAAAAATATTTTTACTTTAAAATCGTTATTCGGTAAAATATGCCTTATATTGAAACTTGGCTACGCGTGACGTATTTACTCATACGTATGAACAAAATAAATTTCAATACGAGTGATGGATTTTCTTCGGGAAAGCCCCGTGTACTCTTACGCGTATGTGGATACACAAAAAACAGGTTATTTTTAGTACTTTTGTGATATTCTTCATATATTTCTATTTACAAAAACGCTTTTTGCGAAATTGAAAGGAGATTTATCTCTTACCTCGAAATGCGCCGAATACGATTTGGCAGAAAAAATATTCTTTGAAAGAATATCCCGGGTTAAAATTATACAGACTAAGAAGCTTGATATACTTGCCTGAAATATGCAGCATAACATGTTTCTTTGATTCTATTGGTTGTTTTTATAGGTATGCTTTTTAAATTCTAAAAAATATTTTTGAAAGTTTAAAGCCTGTATTTTGTAGTTCTTGAAGTTGAAGTTGTGCCTGAAAATGTTATTTTACACGTAGCCAAGTTTTTACTATAAACTGTTAAAATCAATACAATGTTTAAAAACTAATATTTTACTTAACGTTAGGTATGCGATAACATAGAAGATTGTTGTTTGTTTTTTTCGATATGATAGGGTAAGTTAGAATAGAGTACCTAGAGCAGAAAAAATCTATATTTCAAATTACGTCAATTAATATAAATATGTACAGGGTCTTCCAACGAGGACTGAACAGGGGCTCATTTTTGAGCTTCCTTGTATTTAAGGAAAAATCCAAAATAGCCAATCGATGTACTTTTTCCTGCAGAATTCAAAAATAAAACCAAAAATTTATTTGAACCAGAACAAAAGAGTTACGATATGGATAAGGTGTTTTTTAAATGAAACATAGCTTTTTTTATACGATTTTTGGAACGAGTGATTTTTTTTTGTCCGTTCTGATTAAAATATTTAATATTGTGACAGCTATTTTTATTAAATTTTAATGTTTTATCCAGTATAAATTAACTTTAACCTGTTTGAAACATACTGTCAACTAAAACTCACAGTGGTCCGGTATATTTTGAATACTCGACCACTGTACGTTGTTGAGGTCGCGACCCACTGTACGCCAATCGGGGTCAAGTGCATCGCAACCTCATCACTTATTTCGCTATATAAACTGGGCCAGCTCAAGCAACAGCCATCGGTGATCATTGCCCGCTCAAATTACATCTACTAACAACTGGCCAAGCCTTGGGCTTGGCCAAGTGCCAAGTGACGTCTCTGCTTATCGCCCTAACCGACCTAAGCCCCATTCAACAAGACATGCTGGTTCGCCTTTTAGGGAAAGCTTAATAAAAAGAATCCAGTAGACGACCTTTTATAGATCTACAGACTTTCATTCCTCTATCTACGTCCCCGGAACACGAAGAGAAATTCGTGACTGTTTCTCAGTTGGCTTGCCTCTGCTGCTTGGCTTTGTCCTCTGTCTCTGGTAGGTACGGTTTGACGGATTCACGCCTGTTTCTCAGTTGGCTTGCCTCTGCTGCTTGGCTTTGTCCTCTGTCCGGTAGGTAATAAAGGTATAATCACCTTTGAATCCTTCAAAGTCAAAAAATTTTACAAATTTACTATAATATTGCCGAAATGAAATATGCATTAGATGAGAGATTGCAGATTGTTATCTTGTTCTACAAATGCCAAGAAAATGCAAGAGATGCAAGAGAAGATTTATTGCAAATTTTCACAGAAATATATCCGTCAATACTATTCTAAGGATAAAGAACCTATTTGAGGAAAATAAAACATTACATGACAGAAAAAGAAATCCAGAAAGGAATATAAATCAAGACCATGCCATTGTGAATTATTTTCGACTGAATCCCACCAAATCAATTTCGGACGGAGTTCGGAACGTTCAATACGGCGGCGGTGTAAGACGCAGAAGAGTTACCCAAGGAACTGTTCACAGGACTTTAAGAAATCATAAATTTAAGTCTTATCATATCCTTCCACTTCAACATCTAACACCGGCACAAAAAGAACTTCGCTTCCAATTTGATTCCCAAATTGTGATTCGGAAAGAAAACGAAGACCCTAATTTATTCAGAAATATCTTATGGACTGACGAAGCCACATTCACAACATCGGGGGTTTTCAATAAACATAATAGTCATCACTGGGCCGTTGGAAATACAAGAAAATTTCAGACAATTAAATTTCAAGGAAGGACTTCAATCCATGCTTGGTGTGGCATAAAAAATAATAGAATTTTGGGACCAATATTTTTTAACGGGACTTTAAATAGATAGAGATACTACGAGTTCTTAGAAAACGAAAGTGAGAACTTTTTGGAAGATTTACCATTGGAAGAATATAAAAATTTTATTTGGCAACATGACGGGGCCCCTCCGCATGCCGTGCGTGAGGTTACTCAATATTTAAACGGACGCCAATCTGCAATCTCTCATCTAATGCATATTTCATTTCGGCAATATTATAGTAAATTTGTCAAATTTTTTGACTTTGAAGGATTCATTATTTACCTAGTGTATGTTTCAAACAGGTTAAAGTTAAATTATACTGGATAAAACATTAAAATTTAATAAAAATAGCTGTCACAATATTAAATATTTTAATCAGAACGGACAAAGAAAAATCACTCGTTCCAAAAATCGTATAAAAAAAGCTATGTTCCATTTAAAAAACACCTTATCCATAGCGTAACTCTTTTGTTTCTGGTTCAAATAAATTTTTGGTTTCATTTTTGAATTCTGCAGGAAAAAGTACATCGATTGGCTATTTTGGATTTTTCTTTAAATACAAGGAAGCTCAAAAATTAGCCCCTGTTCAGTCCTCGTTGGAAGACCCTCTACAAACAAACATAAATAAAATTGCGTTAACAAGAATCTAAGTTTAATTTCCGAATACAATTTCCGATATTGTTCTTTTTTTTTACATCTCCAAAAAATCACTTATGCTGTATGGCTCCAAATTTATAAGCAATTCTTTCAATTTTACTCTAAGCAATATCTCTGAGGATGGATTTTAAATATCTTTATTTAGTTTATTATAAATTTTAACACCCATGTAGTAGTAGGGGCTTTTTTCAGATAAAGTCAGTCGGTAAATTGGGTAATTTACATCGTCCTTTAGTGTGTTATAATAATGTTGATAATGCGTACCAAATGTGTTTCTGTATTTATAGAAAAGCATAGTATCAAAAATGTACGACGCATACAGTGTAAGTATTCATTTTTCTTTAAACAGACCTCTACAAGATTCTAAGTATACATTTTACAACTTTTAAGTAAGACTTGTTTCTAAATTACAATTTTTTTTTTGGATTTGTGAGTTTGTTCCCCCAAAAAAAAAATACCAAACCTGGCCGTCGATTCAAAATTTGCATAATACAGAGTGTTCTTTTGGCAATGTCGCTATATAAGCTACTTTGTAACGATACGTAGACAGTATATAGTTCTATTCAACTTACCATTAACATAATCAATTTGATATGACCATCAGTCAAGAAATTTATCAATTTAGAATATAGATACCAAGGAATTTTGTATTTTTCTTAAAGAAAAATGGATTTTTTCATATTTATTGATTCCGGTATTTCCTTTCTGCAGAGGTTCATACATAATAATACTATACTTGTTTTTGGTTTATTTAAAATTAATTTATTTTTTTTTAAACCATTTTTCGCTTGCCAAGGAAGTGTTTGTTGCATTATTTGCTATATGATCAATTTGTCATGTGTGTCATGGACATGTATAAAGTTTAACGAAATGTACTCTAATTTACCGCCAATGAATCTTAGAAAATTCATAAGGATCCAGGACAATTTTATTAAATGTTAACTAGGTAGTCAAATAATAAAAGACTACTAAAATTATAACTAATGAAATGCTATTTTAACAGATGTTCAAAACGCTGGCCGTTTACATCCAAACACTTTAATATGCGGGTGTTGACTGCATGGATTCAAATAAAATAAATAAATTCATAAGAACTGCATTTGTATAGTTTTCTTTCATGGCTTTAAAGTGTATTTCTATCTTGTATCTAAACTTAATGAAATGTCAAAACGATAACCATAGTAACATATGTAAACATCAGTTTTTGTCATGGCTAACTTACTAATAACCGAATAAAAATTGAATTGTATAAAAATTTTTACAAATTATATTTAATACGTCAAAAAAATGGTTAAACTAGTTAGTTAGGTACAGATATGATATACAAGAATTAAGTGAAAGTTTGGCAGCTTTTCAAATCCGTAATAATATACAGGGTGTTACATTTGAAAAAAAGGACTTATAGTCACTTTTTCAAGTTACCAGAATAAATGAAGAGTGGTCAACCTAAGTGATCTAAGTGCCATAATCGAAAACTACCAGAAAATGTAAAAAACTGTTTTAAAGCTAATAAAACAATATTTAAACAATAGTTAATTTTTTTATTGATATTTTTATTCATAAACATACACAAAAACATTTGTAGGATAAAATTTACGTAATAGACGTATGTACATAAATTAAACAAAAAAATATAGAAAAGGTCTAAGGCTCCTTTTATACTGGGATTCTGTATGCGAGATACAGTATCTGGGATTCAGATTCTCGCCATCTATGAATGCTTTTTATAATGAATAGGATGAAATTGGCACTTAGATCTTCTAGTAGGACATTGGCATAGGTATATAGATCATATAAATAGAAAAAAAAATTTTTTTGAATTTTGGCACATAGATCACTTAGGTTGACCACACTTCAAATGTATTTTTTAACCACCCTGTATATTGCAAGTAAGATTTGGGAATAGGACAAAGAGCCCTATGGTATTAGTTAACTATTTACGAAATTTCAGGGTTTCAGTGTTTTAGAGTTCACAATTATCAGCATTTTTAAAAGTGACGTTTTCGGACAAAAAAAAAACGGAAATTAATTTATATATTAGAAACGGTAAGAGATAAGTATAGAGTAGAGTTAATAAAAATTTTAAGGAAAGTAATGGGAGTTTTGAAAATAAAATAAAACATATGGTGTTGTATTTAAAAAATCGAAGTTACTATTATTTTTGTATAGAAGCGGCAACACTGTATTGTTAAAAATATTTTAGGTTGGTAGAGCATGTCCGTTTATGTACGCTGCCAAATTTTCAGAACGATTCCTTTACTGGTTCGTCAGAAACGTCTAAGGTACCGTCGACCGTGAGACACCCTGTATATAGCAAACTATCTGCGCGGTTAACACAGCCATGTTTCTGGACATTATATATTTTTGTATCGTCGCGTCGCGTACGTCGGTTCACAGATTATGTGATACTACGTTTACAGGCGTACTAGCTTTATTCAACATTAATACAAGGCTCTTGCTATTGGCTTGTTCGCGCACTTCGCTTCTCTATTTAATACCGACCACTACTACAGTACAGAAGAAGACTAAATAAGAAGAATATCTGTGAAAACCGTAAGCCAATATATTTTTTTAAACCGGAGATAGGTGGTGTTTCAAACGCGACGCCAGGTCGCTTGTCGACGTTGTAATGACTCAAAAATAAATGACCATACTAGGTATCGTAGCAAGGTTGTAACTACGTTGGGTGCCAACGTCTGGTCACATAGGCCAACGTCGGTCTGTCGTTATATTACTGCTTGGGTTATTATAATTATCTTCTCTCTCTTTCAGACTCTTTAAAAAGTTTTCTTATAAAACGAAACATTGGAATAAATACAATGCAAGGTGTCATTTTATTGCCCTGATTTCCAATATACTTATTCTAATCTACTAGTAAGGACGCCATACTTACCTAACTTTAAATTTTTAATTAACTTCTATTGAAAAATGCTTTAACCCCGGATTTAATACTACCAAAGCTATAATAAAGCTGTTAGAGTAATTAATTTTTATTGGATCGTCTCCTGAATTCCCTTTGTCGTTATTTTCAACGATCAAAAACTTTGAAAGCCAATTAATTAGGAAATTAACTCCGTGTAGCATAGGACAAACTTTTAGAAAATTACTTTATGTGTGGATATAATAACTTTTAGATTATCATGCTGGCTTTTAATACAAATATTGTTCTGAGGCTAATTAAAAGAACAATAGCTATTTGTGAATCAAGTTTGCCAAGAACCTAATGATTATAAGCTTTGAAAGAAATTATGAAGTTTTTTTATGGTAATTGAGTCAACAAATACACTTGCCTTGCACTTAATATTTTCCTTATAATAATATGTAAAAAAATCCCATTATAGATGTACAATTTTCGAAAAATTACAACGATAATTGCCCGGCAGGTCTCCTTTTGTTTAATTACATTTACATTTTAATATCAATTGCGAATTCCATCGGTAATTTTAATGCTCACTAAGTAGGTCTACAGAAAAAAAAATATATTCGTAGGTGTAAGTTTCCTGCTAATATGTGAAAATATACTTCTTGCGATCAGCTAATGCACTGAGAAAAAAAACCTTCTATTTCTCAAAGAATTCACATACTCTTTATACAACTGTTTATTACTATATTATGTGACAGTGACGCGCTTTCCTACTGTAAAACAACGAAAATTGCTAGACTGTTGTGTAGTGATAAATCACGGTAATTTAGCCAAAAAGAAGTAGGAGTTAATGCTACCATAGAATGGTTTATAGTCATTATTGCTTTCAATACGCACAGTAATTATTAAGCTCTATTGGGGGTGTATTCGGTTTTATATACTGTAGGTATTAGTTTTGACTGGCAGCTGTAATAAAACTTGACATTAGTCATAATAATATTTGCTTTCTACGGTTAATAAAGCATATACTTACCACTAAAAATCAGTACTGTAATTCTCAAAAGTTTAAATAGCTTCTAGTGTGATATTGTTCTTGACGTTTAACATATTATATTATGATTATCTATGATGCAGCATGGTTTATTGAGATGGTAGAATTCCTCCATAAATTGCAAATCAATACTAATGATGGGTTATGCGAAATAAGAATCCTGTATTGCTTTATGTGACATGCAAAGTTTAAAAAAAACTTAAATACAAAGTAAAAATAAATAATTGAAACAGGTATCGGTAAGATCAATAAAATTCAAATTTACACATAAAGTTGGGGGGGTGGTAGGGTCATGGCACTGTGGCCTTACTGCACGAGTCGCCGCTGATTCAGTTTGATGTAAAGCTGTGTAGAGATTCTTAGCAGTTGATCAAGGTTAGCGACAACGAAGAGCCAAAATGATTATCATCGCATAAAGTCAATAATCAAAAGTTTTTACATCGTAACTTAAAATTCTCTTTGCTCTAGACACGAATATTCTATTTACCATTTTTGAAAAAGACTTTTTTACGTAGATGCAAAGTAACGAAATATATCTCTAATTCCCTCAGCACGTAACAAATTCTCGATAATCCCAAATCGATCATGTTTTTTCTTCGGAACTTTACTGATTGACACTAGGCGCACTTTAGTCAGTGTGGGGATTATCCCAAACACATGCGATACGCAACTTTAAAAATAAATTTATTTTCTATTTGAAGATTCCTTTCGTATTTAAGCTACCCTTGGTAAAATGTCTTTGTCAGGATAGTCTTGAATTACTTTTTAATATCGGCAAAATTTAAAAATGTATAGGGACATTTCGGTGTCAGTCTGTCGGTAAGTATCCTACAACCATTTTTGCGTATTAAGGAAAAACTTAAATTTAAAAAAAAATTTATTTTCTCCGTTAGAAATTAAAAAATTTTTTACAAGACAAACAACGTTTGAAGCTTTAGGTTTCCGGTAATACCAAATGTCTATACCTATTTAATTAACTTTAACTGGTAATATTTAGTAACAGCCAAGCACCTGCAACTATTTTTGAAATATTTATTTTGGCGATTCGTTATCAATATAGAAGTAAAATGTACAAAATTTACTTTCTGACGTCAAAATTAACAAACATAATATCCTAAAATAAACTCGATCTGTTTAGACGGTTTCGAGAAAATGGTATAAACATGTCACGAGTAGAAGCTAAGGTAGACTTAATATTTTAATTAAATATAAAGCGAACAAGAAATTAAGTCGTAGATTTTTACATATTGACGCTCCTATAGACGTAAAAAGGGCAAAGGAAAATAAGAGAAAAAAAGTATATAAAAAACCATTCGAAAGCAATGCAAATTTACTCGTACCTAAAACCAACCTAAAAAAATAGGGGAACGTGGGAAACTGGCAGTTCTGAAACGTTTTTGTCAAATATGTAACAGACACGATGAAATTTCAAAGAGATGCTAACACAGCCGAGGTTCAGGGTTTGATTCATAGTTACAAAAATACAACAACAATGAACGTATTAAATGTTCTTTGGGTATAAAATGATGAAAGCATTAAAGAAATAACTTACTTTAAAACTGAAAAAAAAAAATAATGTAAACCCCACTTATTGATGTCAATAAAGTACCCCATAGACTACCCGCTTTGTTGGCAGCTTTGCTCGACAACCCGCTCGTCGAGCAAAATAGCTATGGCGGCAGCATTAAAAGTAAGTACAATATAAATCCAAGATTTGTCGGTCCTTTAAATAGGTGGTACTAAAATAAAGAGTAACGGTTTATTTTTGTATTTATGCTATATTAAAAAAATCGAAAATAATATATTTTTATAAAAAAATTAAAATATTTTACTACCAGAAGTTTCACATTTGTATTATTATTTTTTTTAAATATTCTAGATCCTTTCTATACTAAATAATTTATTTCTAAAATTATTCAACACTTTTTTATGATACGTTTATCTTGGATTATCCGGCACGCGCGTCGACCGGACCGGGATTCAAAGCGAGTGGTTTGTCGTATAGGAATAAGCGACATGTGTAATCGTATCTGATTTATTTGTCTTTTTACAGGGAAACAAGTATAAGACACGTACTGTAGACAATACTTGCTGCTGTAAAATTTGGTGATGTTCCGAGGGTACTGATTAGTAGTGTTGCGGTCAAATCTTAATCTTACTGCGATCCAATCAGTTGTAAGAAGTAAGGTTAATTGGCTAATGAGAATTTTAGTACTGAGATATAAAAGACACATGGCAAGTCAACGTGAACTTCCAGAGTAGTATTTGTGGATTTTTATGTGCCTTTTGTAGTTCATAAATTTGTTAATTGATATTGGAGTTGAAATATTAGAAGTGTTAATTCGCGCGACATTTTTATTATTACATATATTTGAAAAATGGTATGTTGGTATATAGGTATTTACCTAGTCCTATTTCGTAGTTTTGACTTTGTCTGTAGAACTTATGACTTTTTGGAAAAGAAAGAAAAAACTAAAAGTCTTCATTCACAAAGTTTAATAGAATAAAATTATCTAGGGGTCTCTACATGCTTCGAACGTAGAAACGTTCATCATCAGGATACCGAAAACTTATTTAGTACTGATGGTGTAAGCAAAAGAGAAAATAATGTTGAACCTTAATGGACCTTTTATGGAATCAAAAAATTGAGTGTATAAGAGACGTGATAAATATGAAATAAATTGATAAAGGTTAAACCATACTGAGTATGTGAAAAAGTTATTAATGGGGATCTAAACCAACCAAATAAACCGAAGAAGAAAAAATAACCTTTCTAAGAAGGTGTTGAAGATTATTTAAGATTAATAAAAACATTTCAAGCATATGTCTGTAAGACATTATAAGGATAAAATTGAAGATATCACAATAAAATTACATTCCAGAGAGTATTTTTTGGGGTATTGTGATATCTTCAATTTTATCCTTATAATGTCTTACAGACATATTATGCTTGTAATGTTTTTATAAACAAATTTAAATAATCTTCGACACCTTCTTAGATAGGTTTTTCCTTCTTCTTCAGTTTATTTGGTTGGTTTAGACCCCCATTAATAACTTTTTCACATACCCAGTATGGTTTAACCTTTATCAATTTTCTTCATATCATGTCTCTTATACAATTTTTTAATTCCATAAAAGCTCCATTAAGGTTCTACATCATTTTCTCTTTTGCTTACATCATCAGCATCTCCTGATGATGAACGTTTTTACGTTCAAAACATGTAGGGACCCCTAGAGAATTTTATTCTATTAAACTTTGTGAAGAAAGACTTTAGGTTTTTTTTTTCTTTCCCATATTTTCAACTCCAGTTTAAGCATGGACTATTCCTTCAAATTATGACTTTTTGTTTATTTTATACCGTGCAATTTATAGTCATTGCAAAGATCTGGGGACCTTTTGAGACCAAAAGTGCCAGTTATTATTATAACCATAAACCATTTTTATTATGTAGGTATAATTTGTAGTAGCTTATCGAACATTTTTTCGCAGGCATTTGATAAGCCAGAGGCAAAACTAAAAAAGCAAAACACAATGTCGCCAACCATTAAAAAATGTAGTTTTGTTTTTATTTTCGTGACGATTGAAATTAAATGAGCTGTCAAAATTAGGCAAAATTGATGTATTTTGTCTTCAGTTCAAGTTATTTAGACGTTTTAAACTTAAAATGTTTACGTAATAGATTATTTTTGACACCTTAAGCTTCTATTTTGACCGAAAAAAAAAGGATAATAGGTATATCCGAAATACTGATTTAAGATTTAAGTTTGATTTTTACAATAATTATCTTATGTAGGTAGAATACATATACAATGTTTAAAAATAAGGGACAAGTAAATGTGCTTTATGGAATTAAATTTATTTTAATAATAATGTGAGCACTATTCAAAACAATATACAGGGTTCCCCATTTAAAACGAAACAGGCTAAATATCTGGTTCCACGTTAATTAAAAAAAAAAAACGCTCGGACCCGTCGATTTTTATTTCGAGGGGGACATCTTTTGCGTATATTGTCAATCTTGTCAATCTTGTTACTTCAAGCCGGAAGTACTATATTTTTTACAACCGGTTTAAACGGAAGTTGACACTAGTGGAAAGATAATAAAAATCAAAGATAGGGACATGTAAGCCGTTTTACTCTAAGACGTACAGTTGAAAGCTAGTCGCTGTCAAAGATCAAAAATCTCATTTTTCAAGAGTCAATATCTCGGAAACTGTTTAGTATAGACTAATAATGCTTTTATTAAAAAATGTTCACAATTTTATGCAGAATCCAAAAATGTTATATAAAATAGGTGTATTCATTTAAGATTTAGATCTTACTCCTCCTAGGGGCTTGAAGTAACAAGATTGACAATATACGCAAAAGCTGTCCCCCTCGAAATAAAAATCGACGGGTCCGAGCGTTTTTTTTTTTAAATTAACGTGGAACCAGATATTTAGCCTGTTTCGTTTTAAATGGGGAACCCTGTATAGGACTTTCATAATAATTAACAAGCTATCGATATTTAACTCCAACTCTATCTATCTACATTTATAGAGGTTATGACTTCTTGGGGGAGGTTAGTGTTTAATTGTTTGGTTTTGTAGTATTTTGTACATACCTACACTTTGGTATTCTTTTATTGAAAGGATGTAAGGAGCTAAAAAATCAGAAATGAAATTTTTTTAGTGTACAATACATAGATAGTAGAATGAACGTAAACAAATAATAAAAAAAGTTATTATTTCTATTTAAAATTAGGTATAAACCAAATAAAAAGTCTATTACCTTAACTAGATACCTAAGTTAAAATGTAGATATATAATATAGGAATTGATTTTTTTTTTTTTAATAAAGACGCTTCTATTAGAATCCGCCATGAAATTTGTTTAACATTTTTCAACTCTAGTGTTGAAATAATTTGTTACCTAAACAATATTAAAAATAAATTAAATTATTTTTGATATTATTTTATGGTCGAAGGAAAAAATGGTAAACTTTAGTCGTGTAAAAGTAATTTTCTCAAACTCGGAGAATTTCCGCACTCGGCTTATTCCTTGTGCTAAATACCTCCTCGTTTAAAAAGTACCACTTTCAACACTTGTTATGTGATATTTCCAATTAACAAACTTTTTCGTTGTTGTTGTTGTTGTTGTTGTGAGTTGATGTAATTTCGTTTAAAATATTTTTTTGATAATACTTTACTGTGTATTTGTAACCGAAGGATAAAATCCCCAGCGTCAGTAAGATACTAATATGGATTCCTACTTTTATACACCTGTTAAAACAGATAACTTCATACAGGCATTAATAACTCGACGTTTTCCTACCTACGCATATACATATATGTGTTTTACTTTCTCACAGAAATTCTTACAGAACCTTTTCCCTTTTTTCAAAGTTTAAATTAGGTTTTCGATTAAATATATATAACGCCCGTGCCAGAACGGAATCAGGATAAAAGGGGAATCTCCGGGAATAGGAAATACATTTTAAAGTTGCGTATCCCATATGACCAGGATAATCTCGATAGATCAATGCCAGCTACAGATAAGGGGATAACGGTGGGAGAGTTTATAGCCCAAAGAATGATTGTTTTGGGATTATCGAGTGTAACATTGAGAAATGAAAACCCTACTAGGGTTTGAGCAAGAGGATCTAACAAACCTTGATAGACATAACTAACGTTTAATAGTGACATCCATTTTTTATTCCTGTTTTAAATTTGCTTTTAGTTCGTTCATTATTTTGATTTAGGTACAGTCCGTATTTAGTAAAATCCTTGTCTATTTTTGCTTTTCTTGCTGGATATTTGAAGGACAACTTTCCATATTGCGGAGACAAAGAATTTCCCAGAGTAAATATTCAGATTGTACAAGAACTATCGGGTTGATAAATGAGATACCGTCATGCGGGGTTACTTTGCAACAGTTTTTGCAATTTTTTCTAAATATTTCTTAAGTCTTAGGTTCAAATAGCTTGAAATTAAAGTATGTAGAATTTTCAAGCTTTCTTTACATATTTCACCTAAAAACGGCAAGAAATAATAACAATTAAGCATATTTAAAAAATATTAAAAAGTGTGCAAAGTTACCTTGAAAAAAGTGTTAAATTGCACACCCGTTTAAAATGATCTTAGGAGCCTAATATGACCGTTATATGGGTCACATTGCACGCCCTAAATAATTATTTTATTAGCCAGTAAAAATATTCACGAGAAAAAAAAATTTAATAAACAGTTTTATTGTATTTAACACGACTTTATTTAAATTTACATAATAAACATTTTAAAAATAACAAAAATATAGTGTGATGAGTGAAAAACGAACAACTTAAAAGCTAACTCTAACTACCTAACGCATATTATTATATTCAGAAAAGTTATGTTCAAAGTGGTGAAATCCTCTCGGCGAAATTACAGGTTTATCTAATATTTTAATAATATCAACGACATCGAGGACAGAAATATCATCTGCTTGTGGAAATACGAAACTACCATCCTTTTTTTTTCTCAAGAACTTAACCTTGACTTCAGCAAAAGGCTTTTCAATTACCAAAGCAACAAAGTGAACAAGGGTTTTTTTTGTTGCGAAGGGCACAATAACATAATCCCCTATTTCAGGATTGATGTTTGTTTTTAAAGTTTCATCTTCTGTGATAGTAAGGTAGCTATCACCGTCATTTTCCGGATCAATTTCGGGGCTATTTTCTCTCGTTGATTTGCTAAGTCCACTTGTTGATGGAGCAGCTAAATCGCCAGAAATATTTCGCATATCTTCGTAGCTGACAGATTTTCCTGGTTCTATCCTTAGCATCTTTTTTCTAGGTTTTGATACCTTTTCTGGAGGAGACCTGATTTCTTGTAAAAATTGTGTTAAAGTTTCAGACACCTCATTTTGTAAGTTACTGTCGGCTCTTTGTTTTGGAAGTCTTTTAAGGACTTGTGAAGGATCAAGAGGAATTATTCCTGTTGCCCTAAAAGCGCTTGTTATGGTTTGTTTGTCTTTGGTTTTAAGCTCGTCCACAAGGGTTCTCAGAAGATGTGGAAAGGATGTCTTGCTTACAGACGACTCTCTAGGGTTTTTCAATTTGTAATTTTGTAAAATCTGTCTCCACTTCTTCTTCAACGGAGCGTAGTAAGCAACATCAAGTGGTTGCGATAAATGGGTGGAGTTTGGTGGGAGATAAACAAAACTTATTTGGTTCCTCTGGCAGTTTTGAAACATATGTACATTAATGTGTGAGGATAAATTGTCCCCTATTATTATTTTTCTACCAGGAAGACATTTTGCCCACGGCACTACTATTGATTCAAACCAATCTTCGAATGATGAGCTGTCAAACCACCCTGAAGCTGAGCGGTTATATCTTGTATTCGGAGGACCTCCAATTGTCCACTGATCGTAGATTCTCTCCGCTTTGTAGACCACATATGGTGGTAAACTTTTTCCGTCACCGGTTATCGCAAACATCACTGATATCGAGGATTTAGTGCTGTTCATTATCCTTTCAGGATACTTCATCCCTCTCCTAAATATACATTTTGTGGCCCCCGGGTCGTCCGTAAGATTTGTTTCATCGTAATTCAAAATATTACAGATTGGAGCCCCTTCTAGCGATTTTGACAAGTTATCAAAATAATTTATAAATTCGGTTTCTGTTTTTTCGGCTCTAACATATTTGATATTTTGGCAACTTCTCTTAGATAATCTGTCCTTATGTCTGGACAAAAAATTTAGCGCCCATTCTGTACCCGGAAGATTGTCTGGGAATATTTTGATTTTTCTTCCACTGCGGTCTAAAAACTTCTTCACTACTAACCTAAGGTCAAAACAAGTCAATGGGCTACCATACTCGCTAGCTGCGATTAAAACGTCTACGAAATGTCGTTCTTCTATTTCGGTTAATACTGTAGGTGATCCGGGATTTAAAGTGTGTTTGTTGTTGACTTTGTTGCATAACGTTCTCATTGGAATACCATATAGCGCTTCCGCCCTTCGGTAGCTGATGTTTTCAAATTTTATGGCAAATACTGCTCTAGCTAATTGAGCAGGATCATAATTACGATATTTCCTCGCTCCAAGCTTTTTCTTGTAAATCCTAGGCATATCTGATGCAGAACTGCAAATAAAAGTAAATAATTATAGTGTGCAAAGTTACCACCGCAAAGTACCAAGTTTCAATCTAACCGCCATAACTTAACAACGGCAACCCCGATTGAAGCAAATTTACCGCCAAAAAGTGCATAAGACAACACTCCATATAAATACTAGTCACATTTGATTGCAAAATAAACGTATGTATGGTGTACGTACCTTAGAATGTCACTATTATTATTTCCACCAATTTAACACATTAATAAAATGGTAATTTTCTCCAAAACTGCCACTACTATGTCCCTCTGCCACCTGTCAGAACCCTAAACATGCTCTAACAAATCACCGCGTGCACTCGAGATGCATCCAATGTTGCCGGTTTTCATATGGAATAAATTTATTTACGAAATCTACACGTTGTGCAAAGTTACCACCCTTGTGCAAACTAACCCCGCATGACGGTACTATTATAGAGACGTGTATAAAAATGTATATATAATCGTTGAGCACTACATTCCTATATAAAATACAATCATACAAAATTAGTCGAAAATATATAAAACTTAACTTGAACTTAACCTTAATTTCTAGCATCCTATTATAGTAATTAGTATTATTATTATTATTATAGTTTGTGTTCAATAAACATCTAATCAGTTCCGGCAAGGGTTATATCCTGAGCCAATGATGATAATTATTAAGTTATAACAATAATAATACAGGGTGTTCCGATGATCATGTTACAAAATTCTAGGGTAGATAAAACACACGAAAATAAGAAAAAAAGTTCATGTGAACATGGGTCCGGAAACGCTTCTTCAGGGAGCTAGGGCCCTTCGAAGATGACCTTCAAAAACTACTTTACTGTGACAGATAGCGATTTTTACTAAGAGTACCTTTTTTATGTAAAAGGCATTGGAGAATCATAATCAGATATAAAAATGGTAAGAAATTAAAGCCTAAGAGGGGTAGGGTCAAATTTACTCAAATACCCCCTTGGTTTGTACGCCCCTGGTTAAAGGTGACAAAATCCGGAAGGCTCAAATTGATGAACCTACGAACTAGATTTCATGTCCCAAAATTGGTTGCGATAGCTGCAGTAGTACCGAAGCTATAAAACGAAAAGTAGTTTTTGAAGGTCATCTTCGAAGGGCCCTAGCTCCCTGAAGAAGCGTTTCCGGACCCATGTTCACATGAACTTTTTTTCTTATTTTCGTGTGTTTTATCTACCCTAGAATTTTGTAACATGATCATCGGAACACCCTGTATAAAATATAACAAGTTTATGAGAATTAGGTAAAATAGGGTAAAGCCTTATTTTTACCCAATAAGGTCTTTGGTTGATTAAAGGCGGGGGTCGAGTGTGTAGCCCATAGACTTCTTATAGAATAAACTACATGGTTTGCGTTTTAAAGAAATCCAATATTGCAGCACTCACAATTTATCTGGTTAGCTGTATGGGCCACGTATGCATGGTCCACTATAATAATTAATACGTGCATCAAAAGAAGCGCTGCTACCAAACTTACTGTTAAGTCACATATTAGATTCCTAAAATTCATAAAATACACGTTTTACAAGTATAATTCAAATAAATTAAGAACCTTAATAAGACACTTTGGTAGAACAAGTTCTTGTTTTGTTGGTTTAAATAAAATAAATATGATTACTTCTGGTCTTTGTATTTAGTAACGACTTATTTTACTTCCATGGTGAGAAAATCTAGACTGATAGCGGCAACCTTGCTTTCCTTTTTCACGAGTCGGCCATTCTTGGGTAGCAACAAAAACAGCTGTAGTAATCGAACAAACCCTTCTTTTTTCTGTGAATAATCGTAGTATTTGCTTTTGCGATATCGTGGTTAGTCATCAGAATACTACTTGTATTTGTACGCGTTTTGTACGAGTTTATTGTAAATGAAATTTTATTGTTATAAGTACTTAAGTCAGTTTCAGATTTGTGGAAAAGTAGATTATTTTAATCCGGAATTATTTTGTCACAGGTAAGGTTATAATCTTAATATTTGCCCATAAGGTGGTGTAGTAATCAGGAAAAGAGTTAATCAAAGTAATTCTTGTTAACATTTTTAACTATTATATAACTTTTAAGGTTGCCATTATTGAACTTTAATCGCTTCTAGTTAATCTAGAGAATTTAAAAAAAAAACTTTGTGAACTATGGGTATTTTAACTATGAAAAATGAAACGAAAAGTATAAGAGATAGCATAAGAAAGCAAATCGTTTTTCATAGTGGTAAAATTTCACGACACGTTCTTTGATCAATAAGATATCTTATTGTAAAAACAGAATTATTTTTTTTTTATTTAAGTAACTAATATCAATAAAGTAAATACCGTCTGGCTAATAAGCTACCTAAGATATTCTTTTTCAAGCGCATAGTTTTATGCTTCCATTAAATACAAATAAACTTAATTTGATTGCATCTAATTTATTTCAAAAATTGGCTTCCTCCTTTAAATAATATCTAAATAAATTGTTTTAAATTTTTTTCTCGTAAAATAAGTTTTTATAATTAAATTAAGTTGTGTCGTTGCATTGGCCGCAAAACATTTATTTCAACGAAGTGGGATAGCATTTAATTTAAGTAAATATTGACAAAGAAATCTGATTTTTTTTGTCGTGTACCCTTTTACTGAGTTTTTACGTCACGTGTAATGCCGGTTGTACTTGGGTCCTTCTTTAAACTTAAAATTAGGTTTCCGATAAACTTCATATGAAAACCTCCCGTACCAGACTTCAAGGAACCGGATTTGGATAAAAAAGGAATATCCGACAAGGAAATACATTTTAAATTTGAATATCCCCGGTATTATCCCAGAAGATCAATGACTGATATCGACAACGTCCCAATAATGTTTCACCTAAAAACTTAAATCTTCTTTGGTTTTTCATGGCTCTTTTAAAACTTATTAAATGTGACTGTTTAATATAATACCGGGTGTTTCAATAAAAACTTCTAGGCCAATTATTTCAAAAACTAAAAGTGACCTGTAATTCTGTAAACGGCAGTTTTTAGCCTCTATGATTGGTTCACAACTGTGTAAAAAATATGTTTGAATAATACAAGGTAGCGCCACGGTGCAAAGAATTTTTTCGATGACAGGAAGTTTTAAATGTTATGGTTCTTAAAGATAATTAATTTTTGACAAATATTATGTCCCATACAAATTTTTGATAAATCCAACATGAACGAAGATATTCGGGGTAAGTTTTTTTAAAAATAATTTTAACGAGTATTTTAATTTTAAATATTTTTAATATCCTTTAGCAGATTTAATTTAATTTTCGTAAACGATTTTAGTGACAAAACGCTTGTGTAGCGCTAAATCATTACGTCCAGTGACGTCTCAGGAGGCGACTTAACAATAATATTAGCAACAAATAAGACTCCACTGAGTTGTTGGTAGTTTTTATATTTTTTTCGGATTAAGCAACTAAAAATAGCCTTTTCTTGTCGGGGGTAAGTGCACAAGTGCATAAAAATTACCGATAATTTTTGAATGAAATATGTTTTTTTATAATTGCAAGAGTTTGTTTTCATATTTTCGCGAAAAAGCCCGACTCCGCAGGAGGAGGGCATTTTCGTAAAATATGAAAACAAACGATTGCAATTTGTAAAAAAAACACATTGAATAAAAAAATTATCTGGTTATTTTTATGCACGAGTGTAATTTATTTGAATATTTCCCAAATTAATTAAGAACTCGAATCAAGTAAATTTAAATATTTTATTTAAGAGAATGCAAAGAGATAGTTATTAACAATTCTTGACAAAATGAAAGGAAAACATTCGTTGACATTGACTTTTTTGTCTGCTGTCACTCAATAAGATGACGTTAATTGTCAGAATATTACATTTTTTGACGTTTGTTAACAATAAAATCCCGCTTTGACGTTTCGTCAACAATATAAACTTGCGATGCAATTTTCGATTTCTGGCAGTGCTGTTTTCGCTGTAATTTTGCGAAAATTGCCTTTCTCTTATGGGAACTTTAACATATGAGGGAAATATTCTGTTAAATTGTTTTCATATCTTGCTTCGTTTTTGAGAATTAAAAATAAAAACAATTTTATTGCATACCTCTGGAAAACAAAAAACGGCAATAATTTCGAACATCTCATTCCACCCCATTAGTTAGTTTTTGGTATTGTTCTAATTTTCATTAATAATTTTGTATAATTTCTCATCAGTTCTTTCATAAAATTTAAAACATCTTTTAATTTTATTTTATTATGCTTTAATGTTTTAACTTTGCTTTTAAACAACAAAAAATACAACGTATTAATTATTTAATGATTTTTGTTTTCCAGAGATATGCAATAAAATTGATCGATTTGATTGATTTAAACGAGCAAGGTCACGTTTGGAAGGCAATTCAATTTCCTTTAAAATAAGGTATCACTCGGCTCCTTTTTCCATTTAAGATTTTAAAGGTGGAAGGCCACCCCGTCGTAGAGGTTCCAGCAGAGGGGTGAAAATAGCAAAAACGTATGTTCCCCTGAGAACTAAGGTTCCGGTGTTCGAGCGAATTTTGATTTATTTATTAACAAGAAAATAAACCTGGGTGGAAAGTTTTCGGTGCGCCACCCTGCATTAAAGACAAAACAAAGTAATTTAATCTTAATTTATGGGCCTAAAAGATTTTTGTATTTTAAGGCCCAACCTAAGGTAAAAAATAACCTGCTTTGGCATTTATTACAGGCTTTCCTTATACTTAACTATTAAGTCGATTTACAAGGTAAATATCTACTATTTTAGACCATCTCTTGGGCCTTTTATATTTTCCGACTTTGAACACGTAATAATAACTCTCGAATCACTTTTTTTTTACCAAACACTTAGTCTTTTTGGCTGTTTCATCCAAAAAGCCGATTTGGAAGTAAAAATAGACCATTTTTTATTTAAATAGATCATCACTAAGGCTTTAAATGTTTGTTGGGATGCTCTCGACAAGTCACACCCGACAACTGCAGCGTGCTCGCCCCCCCCCCCCCCCCTCAAGAGCCCCAACAATGCATCCCACCACATCAAGAACAGCCTTAGTCGTGGACAAACCCGGTCGAAACCCAAACTGCATATTGCTTATATGAGAAAAAGTAGATTTCCATATTTAAATATTATCTAAAAAAAATCAAGGAGCAGCGCCAAAGCACCTAAAGCCGCTAAAGTTTCAATAAAAAATGTGTAAATAGTTAAAAATTGCTAGAAAGGAGGAGCATGCGCCCCCCTTGCTCCCCTCTACAGTTGTACAATATATAAGTAAATATATAAATGGCAAATATTTTGGAATGGTATAAAATATATTAATTTCTATACGATTATTATTTTCAAACTTCTCGGGGAAAGGCGCCCCCAGCCCCAAAATCCGCCACTGGCTTGAAACGCTTAGCGGTGTGTAAAAAAATAATTTAAAATGTAGTATCACACATTAACGAGTTTCTTTTGTGTCGATCGTCCTCGAGAAATCCCGACAAAAATACCAATTTTCCGTTAATACTATATTTCGTTATTAATAAAGTCGATAAATCCGATTGACAAAAAATGGTTTCCCATTGTGACCGCGCGACGCGGGATAATCCCTTTAATCTCACAAACCGGGATGGAAACCCTCTCGAATGATACGGATTATATTATACAAGATTCGAATGAATGTCTGTGTTTAGGTTACTTAAAAAATATACACAATAAAATAATTTATTTCTTAAACATTGATCACCCTGTCTCTCTGGTTTAAAAGAGGATTCCGTAGCTCCATCCGTTATCTACGATTGGGTGGATTTACAGCCCCAACTGGTTGCGTTTGTATCCGATCACTTATTATTTCGTCATTTACTTCCATTTCATTGCGTCACAGCCGGATTTACGTGATACTAATAATAATAACAATAAAGATATTTATTTGTGCCAAAATATAAAAATTATAAAATATAATAACTAAAAATGTGACAGTAACATAGGTATGTGTTGAAAACACCTTGTAAAACTCCCTTAAAAAATTTAGCAATTCCAATAACTGTAGCAACTGCCTTAATAAAATAAGTAGTTTATTTATGGTAAAAGGTATCATTTGGTTTTGAAAAATCAGTATGAAATTTTTAATTAATTTTAATTTACTGAAAAATAAATTAAACCCATTTTCAAAATTTAAAATCCAATCCAATATTTTATTGCATAGTGCATCAGTCTATAAATTTTGTCTCAAATGTTTTCGTCTTATGTATAAAATCGTAAAGAAAAAAATATAATAAAAAATGACAACATAACAAAATACAGTTTTTTAATATTAAAATAAATTCTCTCCGCAAGGATTATCACCTTCAGATTCGTCCAATAAGTTATTAATAAGGGCCAGAGTATCTGAAGCATCGATAAATCTTCCATCATTTATAATTTTATTTACAACCATACTAATGTTGACATTACAACATTTTTAAAAGTTTGGAAGTGTCACATTACCTACGTTTACTTCCCTCTTCCACTTCCCTCACCCATTTCCCTCTCCCATTTCCCCCACTCATTTCCCTCATTCTTGTCATTCAACCAGCATATTTTTGTTTGGCGTCAAAACAATAAATGTCATATTTTGACATTTTTAATACATTTTTTGAAAAAATCAAGGATTATCTAATTTTCAATTAAATTGTAAATAAAATAGTATACAAACCTTACAAGTTTTCATTACTGTCACGAGATTAAAGTTAACCTCGACGCTTCGCGTCTCGGATAACTAACTAATCTCTCGACAGTAATGAAACACTTTCCTCTTCGGTATGTAATATACTATTATTACTGTGTATTACATTTTACACATACATTTTCCATGGCTTTATTTCACAGACCCAAAACTACGTCATTTGTTACAGGACGCATAGAACTTATTTTTGCATTATAATAGCGCTTACATTCCGACCAAACCAACCAAAACTCGATGTTCGTGTTGCAATGCTTATTACCTCTTAAAATAAAATTAAAATAATTAAAAAATAAAATAAATAGCGCTTTCCAGATTACTTGTAACGTTTGGATGGGATATTATGCTGCTTCACTGTTATCCAGTTTCGATCCCTTATTGAAAATAGTGAAACCGGAATTTGTCTTTGTTCTAACCATGCAATAAGATATCTTTTTGACCAACTTATATTTATAATTTTTTCAATTAGCCCATAATGATAGGGGGCGTTATCTATGATAATAAGCGATGGTTCTTCCAAGTTTGGTAACAATTTTTCTTCAAACCATTTCTCAAAGTTTTCACTACTTATCGAATCATGAGAATCACCAGATATCATGCCAGACTTTACGCCATTTAAATTTTAATTTTTTCTAACAATCAGGGTGACCACCTCTCCGGTTTTCACCCGGAGTCTCCGGTTTTTTATACTTGACCTCCGGGCTCCGGTTTTTTTAGTAACATCTCCGGTTTTTAACAATTTTCGTATTTTTCCTAATAAAAAACTTTAAATTCTTTTAAATTTTAGCAAGTTTAATGCTTTCATTTACCTTACCTACCATTGGTTAGGAATTTGTTTTCTTTTTATATTCTCTTTTGTATTTAAGTAGGTAACTTACTTAACGTGATTTTAAAATTTATTTTATGTTTGTGTTAACTTTTGACTAAGAGTTTGTTTGTTATTATTTTTTTTAATTTGGACCTAAAAACTTATTTTGGAATTTATTTAGATGTGGCAATTATGATTAATAAAAATGTTTGAAAACAATAATCCTTACCTGGTTAAAGATCTACCGCACCGCCCATAATAATTATTGGTTTTTAAGGCAGTTCCTGACGTATAAATAAAAATATTTTTTTTTATTTCAGCTTTTATTGTTGCTATTAAAGTTATTGACCGTTACTCATAGAATCTCTAGGTTTTGATAGCCCAAAAAAGGGCGTGGCACCCAAAAAATTTTGCCTGCGGCGCATTTTTACCCGAATTTAAAATAAATTAATATCTCCGGTTTTCAACTGGATACAAGGTGGTCACCCTGCTAACAATACGCTAATGAACATTGGATATTTCAACACCATCGATGAGTTTAAGTTTAGTTGTATTGAGCGAATGGTAATGTGTTTACCTGCTCTATACCGGGTGTTTCTCAAAAGACGTTTACCCCTATAACTTTTTTATATTTATAGATATTAAAATGAAATTTTGAGATTATGCATAAGAGATGAGTCTGCATTTATTGGCTTAATTTTCAATTTGTTAGCACTTCCGGTTTGACCGAAAGTGACCTTGACTTTGATATTTAAAATGGGACATCTAGTATATTTTTACTTATTGGGATTCAGCATAACATTCTGAGTAAAATGACACCTCACTTGTCATTTTTTTGACGTGTTATAACATTTTTATGTTTACCTATTTTTTATTTTCAATCTAGAGGGCAACAATTTAATTAAATCTGGTAATTTATAGTCAAGTAGTATATGAAAGTTAAAATTATGTCATAATTATTGACTTTCTAAGTTTCACAAACGTTTAAAAAATGAAATTTTTTTGTTTTAACATTTTCTTCATTTTTCCAAATGGAACAATGGTGGTTCACTAGGATATTTAGAACGAGAATTTTTTTTCCAACAATTTGATACCGTACACTTCTATGCTATTTTAGAATTGACACGAAAAAATTTGCCTTAAATCCCAATCGCAAATTTAAAATCTTAATGCCTTACTGCCCTCTCTTTTCTAAAGAAATATAAAGGCGACTTTGAAAAACAATGGAAAATGGTTTTGAAAAGCAATATGGCTTTAATTTAAAGTTGTAATGTCATTAGCTTAAAAAACATACAATACATACAATATTGCGGCTTCAGAAGAATTCTTCTGGTCACTTTAAAAATTAGGATCATATCAATTTGTTTATTTCTATTAAAACTAACCATTTTATTTGATTTACAATGTAAGTTTAATAAAAACGAATGACATTAAAATTTTAATTTAAAACCGTATTGGTTTTCAAAACCATTCCATTGTTTTTCAAAGCCGCCTTTATATTTCTTTAGGAAAGACAGGAGGGCGGCAATAATGCATAATGCTTTTAAATTTGCGTTTGGGACTTAAGGCAAATTTTTTTGTGTCTATTTTAAAATAGCATAGGAGTGTATGGTATCAAATTATAAAAATTATAAAAATATGCTCGTTTTAAATATATTCTAGTAAACTACCATCGTTCCACATTTGGAAAAATGGAGTAAACGTCAAGAAAACAAAATTTAATTTTTAAGGTTAAATTCTCAACGTCGTTTAATTTATTGCCAACCTATAACCTATTTCGCTTTGTTTTTTCGAGTTTATTATTTTTTAAACTAACATTTAAATAAAATCAGTATCGTCGGCACCTTACTTAGGTAATATCTGATATATTACAAAAAGATCAATTTATTTTATTGCTAATTTTGGGAGAGTTGTATAGTGAAAGAACAATGAGTGACAATGACATAATAATGTTAAAAAAAATCTTATCCGATATTTTTCGCTATACAATTCTCCTGAAATAAGTTATGAAATTCCTTAATATTTATTAAATATGTTAATTATTACCTATAGAACATCAAGTCGATACTGATTTTCTTTAAATTTTGTATAAAAGCTAAAAAACATAAAAATAATTCTATACGCGAAATAGGTTATAGGTTGGCAAGCATATTGATACTCCCACCTTAAACGCTTGTGAAACTTAAAAAGTCAATTATTATGACATAATTTTAGTTTTCATATACTACCAGACTATAAATAATTAACAGATTTAATGTCCCGGTCGTAGCTCAGTGGTAGAGATACTGCTTACGGCCGTGGCGATTCGGGTTCGATTCCCGAAGTGGGCATACGCATAATAAAAAAAGTATGACCGAATTTTAGTTGGTTGGTGTAAGGTCGTCTTTTTTGTCGACCACCGGATGACAAAATAGCTACATTATTGCAGCGATTCTTAAAATCTACGTCCTTCTCTATTCCCTTAGTCGACAGAGAAAAATTAAAGGATGAGATCCCCAAAGTTAGCCGAACGGTGCGCGACAACGAGTTTCGGCGCAGCCGAGTGTTCGGCCGTTTTTTGGCCGAAGCCGAAACCGAAATTGTCACCGAAACTAGATTTTTTGGCCGAAACCGAACGTTCTGTCGGTGTCTATTTAATTCATTTGATTGTGGAACACGAAACTCCCAAAGCATCAGAAACTCTCTAAAACAGATAGGTATAAAATCATTGCCATATATTTTTCATGTTTATATTATTTACGTTTTTACAACTCCTGCATTATTATATCGACTTACCTCGTAAACTGGGTTAAAGGGTAAAAGTGTCTTTCCAGCATTCCTCTCTGCGAAAATTATCAAATAATTTTAAAATTAATGCTTGTTCTTTTTCACAATACCGCGATATTTTAGAAGTAATGTTGATTAAAAATGACAATAAAACTTTTTGACTGGTAAAATTATACAACATTACTATTTACTATCTCACCTCGTTCACGAATGTTAGAAAGATATAGGCACTAGTCGTGATCTAACGGTCAGCGGTCATTGAACAAACTTTATTCTTTTTTGTATGTTGGCTTAAGTAAACCATTTTAGAGAGTTCAGCAATCTAGATAAAAAAAAATCAAAATAAAAAGAAAAATGATTTAAGTGTTAACAAGTGACGTGTGTCGTTGAATTGTATAACAAAAATATATAGGGTGTTCCATTTAAAAATCTAAAGTTGAGGTAATTTCTGGTTAAACCGGAAGTCACAAAATGACATCCGTCATGTCATAAATTTCAAAATAATATGATATACCTATAAACCCACCAAATGTTATTTCTGTAATTTAAATAATAAAAAAGTTATAAGGGTGTGCAGTCATTCTGAAACACACTTTTATTTTTCGTTTTCTTTCAATAATTTAAAGAAGATTATTTTAAAGCGATATTTAGTCAACAAGTTTATTCATAATGCTGCTTAATAAAACCAATTAATGGGATTTTGAATAATTTTTTCGGCTTAAATATTAGTTTAAAATATTTAGAGCGAAGAAAACTATATATTATATCTGTGGACATTTGAACGTCCCGCTTCTCGGCTCAAGGTTCTTACCAGACCCGATGGCGGCGCTATTTTTGACACATTTTTGCTTCGACTAATTAACATGCTTATTTGTCTTCTTCCTGACGTAATTATTCGTTAACGTGAACCGAAATTTGACAGCGTACCTATTTTTTAAGAGGTGATTGGTTGATTACCGTCATTGTTTAAAATGTCAGCTTTATCAACCAATTACGTCACACTTACCCTGTGAAATGTATGCCAATAGGGACTCGTGCTTAGTAACTGCCGCGGAGCCACCGAAACCGTTTGTAAAGTAATTATTTCACAGTTACAATAATTTTCCTCTTACGAAAAAATGCGATTACTGAAAAGTAAACTAATTACTTTTTAAACAAACCAACGTAAATTCTTATATCTCAATATGAAAACAAAGACAAAAAATAGTGCCGGTTTTATGAGAGTGTAGCGCGCGATAATCTCTTTAATCTAAAACCTAGAGAGAAACCTTCTCGAGTGTATATTCCTGTGGGATATGTGGTTGAATATGTTTGCCCTGGATACGGTTTTATTTATTTTAGGATGTATTAAAATATGCGCAAGAGTAAAAGAAAATGTTATAGCTTAAACGTTTGCATTGTAAATAAATATCTCAACAACGAAAGGTGTTAAAATATAGGTTTTACAAGAAAAGTATTGTCTGGCACTTATAATCAACATTAAAAATATCATAAACGGTGGTTAACATTCACGGAGTAGCTAGGGGCAAATGGGGATTTACCCCCCTCCCCCCGCCCCGATTAGTGATTTTTCTACTAATTACAATAAAAAAAAACAATTACGTTAATCTTTATCTGTAGAGTATTTTGGACCGATGTTTGATCTTTGTTATTACCAAATAGAAGAGCAATAGTTTTAATAGGATTAGGAAGTACCGAGTGTTTTCTCAAGAAGCAGTAATAAATGGCATTTAGAACTTTATTAATTAAGTCACATGCTTGGTTTATATCATTTGGGTCAAAAGAATAATACATCTGAATCAAGCGTATCAAACGCCTAATAACAATCTAAAAGTACCAAGAGAGTTAACTTACCGGAATCAGTGGCCCGAAAAATGTGATCGGTAACATTCAACATAGCAGTCGGACAGCCATGACCCTGTCGAAAGCCTGACTGGGTGTTGGGAAGCACTTGATTGTACTCAATGTGCTCTACCAGTTGTTTTTTTATACACCTTTCTAGAAATTTTGATATAACTGGCAAAATATACTTATCGGTTTCAAGTCTTTGTGCTCTCAGACCTCATCAGCCTTATGAAGAGAAACACGTGATACATTCCGAGAAGAAGGATAGACAGATTGAGGTGTACAACAATTTACTATATGACAGATATATGTAATAAGAAACAAAAGACAACAAAGCAAGATAAAAGTAATACTTAAACCATCAGATCCGATTGCCTTTATTTTGATTGAAGATATATACGACATGATTTCTACTTCATCAACGATTTTAAAATTTAAATTGGACTTTAAATTAGGAATCCTGATAATATTAATTTAAATCTGACATAAATTTAATATTTTTTTATATAATACTAATTTAATGCTGTTTTTCACCCTTATACGTCCGATAGCATTAGAAAAATTATTTAAAAAAATGTATCTTCCTACTTACAAACAAGTTGTCGACGCCCTTAATAGGGAACTTTCCAATTTTTTTTTTTTCAATAATATGATTTAGTTAGGCCTGAAAAAAGTATTCCCCAATTATTACTCCTTAAAAATCAAAAATAACTTGGTAAAAATTCTTTAAAGTTTCGCGCGTGTCGAAAGCATTTCAAACGATCTCTAAAGCGCGCGAAGCCCGATGACGTCAGGGGGTATGACTTTTGGTCATCCGTCATCCTGACACTCCTGACAGGTGCCGAGCGACCCAATTTGCATTTGGATTGCCGTGTGTTATTGTTATTGTATTGTTGTTTTAAGGTCGTGTCGCTTGACGCGTGGATGTCAAATCTGACAAATCATCAAATTTATTGAAAACCTATAACCCATTTCGTGGATGTCACACACAAATCTGACAAATGATACCCCTTGACGTCACGACTACTAGCAGCGCGTTTTTACCCGCTTGGGATAATTTGAATTTTGGGGCATTTTTAAATCTTTCTAGCGGTCTTTTGGGACGAAATATGTTGTTTTTTTTGCTGCCATATGTTTTATGACAATATGTACTTATGATTTATAGAATTTTTTCCCCGTTTATAATGTTTGTCAAGTTCCCTATTGCCTGTATAAACTGGCCATGCATAACTGCTTAATATAATATGCATTTTAGTTTCTCCTGTTATCGGGATCAAACGAGCACATTTTCCCACTGACAACATCAATTTGAGAACTTTATGCTGACTCACGGTTGGGCCTTCGCACTTTCCTGTTTGTGTCGTGTCCATTAAACCGGATGGCCCGGAGTGAGGAAACCTGAGCGTCAGAGCCAAGTATTTACCTAAAAAAGAAATCAACAGTAAAAATAGAAAAGCAAACAGGAAATTTAAGGATTAACATTTAATGAGGGTTATTGTTATTAATGAGACGATGGGAGTTATTGGATGGATTAAAGCCTAAACCTTCGTCATGCATTTGAGAAGTACGTTTTATTTAATATAGTATACAGTTAGCTATAGGATACATCCACGACTTTGGGGTAAAAAATTTATCGTAAAATATGACCAAAAAAAGCACTGGAAATAATTTTTGGGTTCCTAATTTTACCGCTAGGGTGCGTAGTCGCTATGCTATGATACAACCAAGTACTTAATTTCTTCCAATAACTGCAAAACAATGCAAAGTCAGAAATTAAGTTTTTGTATGCTCTGTAATATATCCTCTATCGATTTTGTAATAAATTTTTTTTGTAGTTACCATGGTAACAGCGTTGAGAAGGGTAACGACTAAAAGTACTAAAAAGGCTGTAACTTCGGTCTGCGATAACCGAATTTTACAAACTATGGCTTATTTTAAAGAACGTTTTTTTTCCTGTTTAAACGTTTGTATAAATATTATTAAAATTAATGCGTAAGGTTGATAATAAAAAGCACTTAAATATATTTCTAGCCTCGATTTCTTAATAAATTTGAATGCAACCATCCAACTATTTTAACTCTATTCTATAGCTAACTAGTTAACAAAGAGAACTGCAAAAACCGCAAGTCGTTTCCTCTCTTAAAAGTTATCGCAAAAATAGTGGAAGAGAGTAATTCTATTTCGGCTTTTAGCAAAGTTTTGCAATTTTCCTTTTATTAAAACGAAATCCTACAGGAATAGCTTCTTTAATTAATTTTAGGCTTTTAAAAAAAAATTGTAATATTTTGTTAATGATTTTGCTATTTATTTTAAAAAAATGCAATAATTATCCAAATGTTACAATTATGGCCAAGGCTGTCATAGACAATTACGAAATAAAACAAAAGAATATTGTCGTTTCACCTATAATAATATGTGACGGTTAGGTACTGTTACTGTCATAATCATTAAGTCTAATTTTGTGAAATAAGTAATATTAAAAAAAAGGTCTTTTACGAATGATATGTCGATATTTTCAATTGTTTGGAAACGCAGTTGTGGTTTCAAGAGAATACGCTATGCATTATCCTCATAGAGTTCACCATTCAAGAATTTTTTTTTAGGATGTTAATTACATATTATTATATTATTTTTATTTATATTTATTCCTTTTATTAACTAATAACCTAAAAAATAGAGTAACAATCAATGGTTCCTATTTTATCAACCGCCTGGAACTACGTTTAATTTCTTTTTACTAACTAGTTAGCTATGGAATCGAATTACAATGGTTTCATGGTTGCATTTAAATTTTTTTGTACTTGAAGCTAGGAACATATTTTTTTTAAAAGTTCCCTCTATTATACACCGCATGAATTATTTTTTATAATATTTATACAAAGGTTTAAGCAGGATAACACGTTCTTTAAAATAAGCCATAAATTGTTAAATTCGATTAACGCAGAACGAAGTAACAGATTTTTAAGTACTTGTAGTCGTTACCCTTCTCCACGCTATTACCATGGTAACTACAAAAAAATTGTAATTACAAAAGTTTTAGATGATATAACAGAGCATAATATAAAAACTTAATTTCTGACCACATTGTATGCAGTTATTAGTAGTAGTTAAATTAAGGTTTTTGTATCATAACAACGCTACTACGCACCCTAGCGGTAAAATTAGGAACCTAAAACATATTTTCAGTGATTTTTTTTTGTTAATATTTTATAATGAATTTTTTACCCCGAAGTCGTAGCATGTATGGTTTTAGAGATACAGCCGGTCGCCATCCGTCGTGGATCACCCTGTAAAATACAGCCCAAATAAAAAAAAAATGCATTTCAAAAAAATGTATATGATGGGTCCGAGCAATTCTTTATTATAACGCTGTATGTAGTAGCAGAAAAGGACTACTTTACCATTTTATGATTTTTATTTCCACTAGTTTCTTTATAATCGTTTTAAGTGTATTACAGTTAATACAACGACAAAACAAGCACCAAATCTGACGTTTTAAGTTCATTACGTTACGCCTGTTTTCCTCCTGAAATATTTTACAGGATTTCACAAGCAGAAAACGTTCATGTATGGATAACATGAACTGACGTGAATCAAGGGAAAGGCCCCAAGATGATGCGGAAAATAAAAAAGTCGGAAACATTTCCTCTTAAATTTATGGAGACATAAATCTTTTTTTTTACAAAAATTTACAAATTTTCAAAAAAGGAGAGAAACAAATTTTAATTTAGTTAATTACTTTTTACTGGTAGTAGAAATAGTAAAAGTAATATATTTTATAACAATTTTCAAATTGTATCAAAAATATTACCTTGCATTTTGTTTTTTCACTAACTGTAAGGTTAGTTTTTTTTTAAGTTTTAACGATATTTGAGATATAATAGAATTTTCCAAATTATTATATTCTATCAAACCCTAGATCGAACCGTTATGAAAAATAGATTTTTCTAATTTTGACATATAAAGAGACACTTTTTAAAACTGATTGACATTATGAAACGCCTTACTTTTTGTAACTAGTTGCATAAAGTAAAATTTTATGCAATTGGTGACGAAAAATGTATTTCAAAATTAGTGGCAAAAAGAATTATTCTATTTATTAAACTGTTATAATACAAGTTAAAAACATAAATTATAAATTAAATAATTATTATAAATATTGATAACACAATTATTGCAATTATTCAAATTAATTCCCGACGACATATTTTTTTCATTGCTCGAACTTGCTGTTATTTGGGAAGCGACGCACATTGCATTAGATGTTTCACCAAATATTTCTTGCGCTATAAGTTTTTTATTATTTATGGAATTTTCAACATATCCCTCCGCAACAGAACTAGATTTCCAACCTCCGTGCCTCTTTAATTTTAAAAGATCAGCGCCACTGTCTGCTAGGAAAGTGGCAGAGCTTCTTCTGAAGCAGTGGCCAGTATATAGAACAGGATTTGAAAGACCAAGAAATTGTGCAATAACTTTTGGCAGACTGCTAAATGTGTTAATTCCCACAGGATTTCTGGTACATTTTCCATTCGCATATTTTACAAAAAATCTGTTGTGTTTAAGAATCTGGGGACGCAACTTAATATATTTTCTTAATATTTCAACAAGATTCGTATTTTCAATGTCTCCAGTGGTAATTGCACACTGCCGTATAACTTTTGTTTTTGAAGGTGGGATATCAACACGAAAATGGCTTCCTTCGCCTATAACATTTTCAACTGGAAGAAAAGTTAATTTTTCTTTTCTGCATGCTCCTGCCATTCCAATTATCATTGCAACCTTAGCCATTAAGTATTCTTTGTCATCAGCTTCCAATAAAAATTTGGCAAAATCTTTTTTAATAAAAACTTTTGACTTTTTAGCACTGTACCCGTCCGCTTGCCTTTTAATATATGCTACCAAATTTGTATATTTTTTAATATCAATATTCCTTTTCAGATTTAGTTCAGACCTTAACATTGAGTAAAGTGTCCATAATGTGGAAACTTTTAGATCTTTCTTACCCTCGAAATATGCAAGTAAAACTTTCTCATTAACACGTAACAAATTTTTCGTATGCCAAATCATAAACTGCCTTTGACTTTTTGGGAATTACTGATAATAGAGCATTACCTGCTGCCTCTTCAATATCGCTTGGTAGCTCTTCAGAACTTGAATGACTCATTTTAAAAAAATAAAACTAAAAATATATTAATCTCGCTAAAAACCTTCCGTCTAGACTTTTTTACAAAATGTCAAACTGACAACTAACATGAAGTAACAGCAACAATTCAGTTATATGTCAAAATTAGAAAAACTAAATTTATATATTCCAAATTTTTATCAATTATAATAAATTTTATTTTTTTATTACTTTCTTCAAAATTAGAAAAAATCTTGTATGCAATACGTTACGAAATGAAATTTTGTGTAACTTGTGAGTTTTTGCGAAACTCACTTCGTTCGTTCTGCAAAAATCTCACGCGTTACACAAAATTAGGCATTTCGTAACTGATGGCATAAATAGCTATTATAGGTAAATATTTTATTAAGACACTCTATCTACATAAAGATGTTGAATAGTTCTTGTTTTATACCGTGCGAGCAAAAATTATTTGTATCAAAAAGTGGCTTGCATCTAAGGACGTAATGGTTAGCCGTAGAGCTTAATACCTGTTGGGTGTCAGTAACTACCTGAATTAACAATCAATCAGTTATTCCGTCATCTTTGACAGTCGTTAAAAGTAATTTGATTCATCGCTAATTTTTCCAATTTGTTGAACAATTCACACAATGACCTTAATGTAACAGCACAAAACATTCATGGTTGAAGCGTATTTTCGAAACGGGGTTAGAGTAAATGGTGAGTGGCAATTCAATCCGGGTTTGTGCATGGACGATTTTCACGAACATTTTCCTAACGTTGTGAGGAGTGGGAAAATCTTATGGAACATGCAGGACAATTCTTAAGAAGCAGCTAAATTTATTTCCTTATAAAGTGCAAGTATTCCAAGAAATACAAGCCGCATATTTTGAAAGACGCAGGAATTACTCTCAATGGTTTAGCCAAAATGTATTGGAAAGAAATGATTTATTAGACCTGACATTTTTTTCGGATAAAGCCTGGTTCCACCTCTCCGGTTAAGTGAATTCTCAGAATACATGTAATTATTTTTCTTTTTCTTTCTGTTTATTCTTACTTTGTTCATTTGTAAGCAACAAAAAATAAATTTGTATTTGCCTACTTATTTTATTACTCATTAGTTTGGCATATCATGTCACATTGACAAAATTTTAACGTAGATTTGGTTAGATATATCGTCCCCATATCATTTTGATCTAAAACAAGCCCTACGTTTTCTAATTTAAGCCCTCTTTGGTGCAAATAATTTTTGCTCGCGCGGTAGTTATACCAGTCGTAATTAAAAGAAAAAAAATTGTTTAAACAATCAGGTCATAAATTATTTTTAATTTATACATAGTACATACTAAATAAAAAATTTAATTTCTGACGCAAGGTGGCTTTATCTTTAAAAAAATTTAATTTTAATTTATTTAGTTTTAGCCAATTAAATTGTTATATATTTTTTGCTATATATATTTTCTTCTCATCAAATATTAGTCGACAGTATAACACTGGCCGAGATTTGATAATAGTAGGAAACTAGTAATAAATTAGATCTGTATAACAATAAATTTAAATAACGACGAAAATGTACAAGATATTATTATTACAACTGCCAATAATTATTGTGACTGGTCCTCTTTATATAGATAGGCTGGGGAATCTAGTTTTAATGTAAAAATTACGGTTGGAAATCGAATTTAATTGCCCAAATTAAATTAGGACAAATTTTGGTTTGTTACAATATAATAATGTAACTTAGAATAACGACCTAAAAGACGACAAAATAGCATGAAAATGCCTGGAAATATTCCCAGAATATTGATTCCTTTTTAAAGCCTATAAAACTTTTAACAAGCATCTTTTTACGTTGTTATTCTTATAAAAATTGCCGTTTTAAAACCTGACACGAAGCGTCCTGTGTGGAAAGAAAGACGTAAAAATCAACCCTTATATAATCTACTTATATAATATTTACTTCGACCTAAAAAGTTTCTTATTTAAAATATACAATTTTTTTAAAAAACCTGTCAAGGCTACCACTGATATATGAGATAAAAAGTATTCTTTATTTTAATCCTGCTATAGTGGGGGCGCGTATACAGGGTTGGGCAAATGTTTCGGAACGGCTTAATTACAGGCGAACGAAAAGTGATATCGGATCCGGGTTTTGGGCAATCTATAGGACTAAAATTTTACTATTTGACTATTATACCATGTCAGTAATGTCACCAACTGTCAAGTGTTGACGTTATTTTTTTTTTTAAATGGAACACCCTGTATATTTTTACATTTTTAAATTCCACATAATATTATAATTATTTTTTATTAAATGCACTATTAGTCTATACTTCATAGTTTCCGAGATATTGACTCTCGAAAAGTGACATTTTTGAACTTTGACAGCTTATAACTTTCTAACAGTACGTCTTAGAGCAAACCGGCTTACATGTCCCTATCTTCAATTTTTATTATCTTCCCAAAAAAATCAACTTCCAGTTAAACCGGAACAACTATATTTCCTGCTTTCGAGTTACCTCCGGTTTAACCGGAAGTTGATTTTTTTGGGAAGATAATAAAAATTGAAGATAGGGACATGTAAGCCGTTTTGCTTTAAGTCGTACTGTTAGAAAGTTATAAGCTGTCAAAGTTCAAAAATGTCACTTTTCGAGAGTCAATATCTCGGAAACTATGAAGTATAGACTAAAAGTGAATTTAATAAAAAATAATTATAATTTTATGTGGAATTTAAAAATGTAAAAATATACAGGGTGTTCTATTAAAAAAAAATAAAAAATAACATTAAAACTTGACAGTTGGTGACATTACTGACATATGGTATAATAGTCAAATAGTAAAATTTTAGTCCTATAGATTGCCCAAAACCCGGATCCGATTTCACTTTTCGTTCGCCTGTAATTAAGCCGTTCCGGAACATTTGCCCAACCCTGTACATATAAAGGAATCGAGAGCCGTGGTCGTTTAAACAATTAAAGTGTACGGTATCAAAATATCTCTATAAAATACAGTCAACAATACTGTGGTACCGGTTGACATTCAGATTTAATGCAGGGGCGTCAGTGGGTTTATAGAACTAATCAGTGGCGCAACCAGGGGGGGGGGGGGGGCTGCCGGGCTGCAGCCCCCCCCCCCCCCCGATCTTAGAAACTTAGCCTATTCGTTTAATTGCAAACCAATTTTTCATGTCACGCGAACTATTTTCGCATGTTTTTTGCGATCTCAATGTTTTATGGATTTGTAATTTTTTTGTTTATCAATGTAACATGGAATCTTACGTTTTTTGAGTAATTAAAGTATAAATTTTAATAAATAGCTCAAAATTGTACATAATGATTAAAAACAAAATTCGGATTCGAGTTTTTTCCGTTTCTTTGCATTTTTTGAGAACATTTACCATAGTAATGTATATATTTTTTGACACCATCAGAAAGTGGAGATTTCAACGAACAAAACGCCCACAGACTTTTTTAAAACAGCAGATATTTTGACGTGAGAATTTTCGATTGAAAATAAGGGTGCTTTTTCGATATTAAGTCAAAATAAGGTGAAAAAATAAATATTTTAAATCAAAATAATTACAGTGTGTTTGGGACATAAAAAGGTAAGCTATCACCAAATTTCGTTAAAACATAATTTTTTTTGTAAAAGATAAAAATAAAAAAACAAAAACTTGGTTATTTGAAATTTTTTCATAAATTTTAAGGCAATGTGAAAAAGTGTTAATACAAAAGTTGTAGATCTTTTTATTACCTACAACTGTGCCATTTAACGTTTTTCCATAGGACTTGTAGTTTTCCCGGAAATCGAGATACATCGTTTTCTAGCCTTAAAAACTCACCCCCTTCCACTTCTCGACCTCGGATCGCCCGTAAATTATTTTTTCTTTCATTTTTGTTATATTCTCTTTCTTTTCCAATGGGTTTCATCCTACTATTATTTTTTTTGTTTCATCGACCTTGGTCTACCTATTTATGCGAACCACGATATTGATATTACCGTGGAAGAAATTCTGGACGAAATGGCAAAAACAAAACGAAGAATTTTACTTTAATATTAGTATTATTAGTGATTTCTACTTACAACTTATTGTATAAGGTTTTTGTTTTGTTTTAGTATAAGTATGCTTAATATATGCGTTACTTATTTTAAATACATTTTTACTAATTAAAATAAAATCTCTAAATTTTTTTTCATAAATATTTCGTTAGGGCCAGCGGCGTATTATTGCAGAAGTTTTAGGATGCTGTCGCTCTCACCAATCATACGTATTTTACCCAAAAAAGGGCGTGGCACCCAAAAAAAATTTCGCGCAAAAAAGCGCCTTCAGCCCAAGAAGTTAAAGCCCCCCCCCGAACAAAATTTCTGGTTGCGCCACTGGAACTAATGCATTGATATCGGGGGTGTTAACCGGTAGTACCTTATTTAGGTGACATTTAAAAAGGTAATAAATAAGCTTTCATGCTTTATTCATTTGAAGGCCCATAGCACTATGTTTTTACAAAAAGGTATTAACCTTTTATAGCTTAAATATCTTAGTTTTAACTTCTTAAATTAGAATATCTCAATTATCCTAATGTTATATCATACTCTTTGTAATTTAAGACACCCGGTACATATCTTAGGGCCATTTATTATTTTTCTTTTTCAAGAAATAAACGAAATAAGTGCTTCAAATGTGCCTCAAATAAAAAAAAACTGTGTAATCAGTCATCAACGCGTACATCCAGTTCAATACCGTTATAACTGCAAATTTTTAATTTTTGATTTTAAGGCGGTATTTCAGTGGTAACATATTGGACTTTGAAATGCAATACAGCCACAAGTGATAAGGTTTAAAATATACCATCATTTTGCAGATATGGCCCCATGAAATTCAACCTAGCATACATTGCTATACAGCCACAAGTGCACATGCGGCAGTATCGTACTGAACTCGCTACATTTGGTTTTTGTTCAATCGCCATAAGTGTTAGTTATGGCACGCATAAATCGAGCCTTAAAGTAGTAGTTTTGTTTCACGTGGTACTAATTAGATTTTGTTTAATAATACGGAAGTTTTGTTTTAAAAATGAGAGATCAAAGTTAATAGTGCAGAGAGCATTACAGCTCAAGAAAAACAGAAAAACGACGGAAATCCGGCATTTTCTGAAATTAATTCTTTAACTAGCGAGGTAAGTTTATTTTGATAAATATCTTAACCTGAGCTACGATTTTAAAATTTAGTTTTGTTTAATCTTTGATAATCAATATTAGTAAAGATTTGTATTTTTGGCATTAATTCTTTTTAAGCGTCCATCAGAAGCAGCAGCAAGCGTACCGGCGCAAGCAGAATCACCCACCGTTCATGTTATGGCGAACTCGGAAATATTTAGTCCCAATGATCTGCTAGCTATAGATGAAGCAATAACAAACGAACCTATTGCCAAAATCGTATACCATTCTGAAGTAACTTTTGTCGCAAATTGCGGCCCTCCACTTTGTTTGCCAAACGTACCTCTTAAAAGTAGGTATATTAACACTCTTAGAGTACCAATATATAAATTACGGCTATAACAATATTTTAAAAGTAATATTAACAACACTTATTTAATAATTTTACATATTATTCATCCCTAAAGCCATAAATCTACAGGTTTTACCTTCCAGAAGAGAAAAAAATATGACGTTATGTGGTAAATTTAAATCTTTGTCTAAAAACCCATAGACATTTCCCTTAAAAATTATGCAGTTTGGCAACATATAAGACGTTGCGTTCCTATTGGTCAGAAGAAAGCCTGCCTTTTTTCATTCATAATTTCTTTGACGTGTGGTCCACAGAGAAATTAAGGGTTTAGTTTGGTCGTTCTTCGTTCGAAAGTTGTTTGAAATTTGTTTCGGTTTATCGGTTTTGTGTATTAATTGCTGTGTTGTTAGTGTTTTGTGATATTTTTTTTAAGACTAATTAAGATGGGTCACAGGTTTGAAGTGTGCAAGACTGCGAAATATAATAATAATAATTCTGCAGTTACTTTTCATAGGTGAGTACATAAAAAGTTGGGTTATTTGTAGGTTAGGTTTAACTATTCATAGGCGTGGGTAGGTGGGGAGAAATAATTAAAACTTTACATTTTTATTTTATCAAACGTAATATTTATTTAAGGAACATTATGGATAGACTGTATAGGTATAACTTTTGCAAATGGTTTGGCTTATTGAATTCTTTAAACAACTCAGATACACTCTTAGTCTAAAATAAACAAGGAAGCCACTATTTGATCACCTTTAACCATAAACGTCATTTATGACGTTCGTGGGTTCGTGCCTTTAACTCTTCAATTTTGCATGGGATTTCATAATATGTTGTAGGTACCAGACAAAATACTTGTGTAAGTTTTCCATATGCGGCCAAATTTTAGCCGGCCACTATATTATTATTTTTAGCCCATTATTCAAAAGCATGTGGCAACAAATATCGTATTTTGGAAAAAGAATGATTTTGTTTCATGGAATGGGACATTAATATAATAATTTACAGTCAGAGTCTCACACGAATATTTATTTTCCAAACAGGTTACCTACATGTTTCGCTCATACCTGAGCATCATCAGACCAATGTTAGGCTTATTTTGTTCTGATGCTCAGGTACCTACGAGCGAAACATGTACCTAACCTGTTTGGAAAATAAATATTCGTGTGATGACTTTGTGAAATTTATTAGTTGTACTCAAATCAGGTCTCTTAAAGAAAACTTTTTTGAATTAGATATTTATGTAGGTATCTAGTACCTAGATAATGTTTGTTTTAATAAGTTGTTAATTCTTGAACCTACTTATTATTTGTTAAAAATACTTTACTTGGATATGTAAGTTAATTCCTGTAATAAACTATAGTTACTTGAGAATAAAGATATATACCTACCTAGGTACCCATATATGATTATTATATGCTGGTTTTATTTCTAAATTTTTTAACATTAAGTTAGCCGACATACAAGTTTAGAAATATAACCGTATCAATAAATTGCATTTTAAAGAACAATTTCCATAAAAACCACTTTTGGGTATACGTACCTTATACGTAATAAGTCAAAAACTGTTAAAGTAGAGTTTTCACTGACAGGAAAATTAAGCCCTGGCTAAATTGAAGCTTTTAACTTTATGTTAGCCCACATAAAAGTTTAGGAATGTAACTGTATCATAACCAACAAATTCTATAAAAACCGTATTTGGGTCTTCGTACCTTACGTAAGTCAAAAACTGTTAAATTGGGTTTTCATTGAGAAAAAAATTAAATCCCTGGCTAAATTGAAGCTTTTAACTTTATGTTAGCCCACATACAAATTTAAAAATGTAACTGTATCATAACCATCAAATTTCATAAAAACCACTTTTGGGTCTACGTAACTTATGTAAGTCATATATGGGGATTTCCTCGACAGTAAAAATGTAATATCTGACTGAATTCAATTAGTTTATGTTGAACTGTAGGTATTGTATTTTACCTATAGATAGGCATAATCACAGAATATTAGTTGGCTCTGAGTTCTCTGGGTATAATATAAAGAAATAAAACAAAAAAAATTCTGTTGTAAATATGAGTGACAGAATCCTATTTAAAGTTGCGTTTCAGTTAATTTAGTATTTTCAAGGTTTGAATAGGTAATTGTAATATAATATAGTTTTTAAATCTATTTTGACACTTTATCTTTAAACCATATAAAAACTCATGTTTATTATTAGGTAAAGTCGATTCAGCCAGTAAACCTGCAAGATGGCCGGCATGTCATATGACAAAAGTCATATTCCAGCTAAATAAAATGGATTTTTGCATTTTCAATTACTTTTGTCATATGACAGGTCGGCCATCTTGCAGGTTTACTGGCTGAATCGACTCTACCTACCTTAAATTATAATATTTATAGAACAAAACTTTCAAAATAAATTATTAATATTATTTGGCAATATTAAAGCGGTAAAACCGATAAGACTATTGCATCAATTGTTTTAGAAGATATCACATGTTAAATTTTCAAGTCCAGTCCTGGAATTCATGCCAACTTATAAAAGTTTAATAGAGCAAAATTGAAAGAGTGTCACTTGACTTTACCTCCATCTTGCGAGAGTATTCAAAATTTTGACTTTACTTTCCATTTGCTGCTTTTAAACAGCTAAGCAAAGTAAATATCTTTGCTTAGCTATGTTAAAGGAACTTTGCGAACAACTTCGTATAGTTCGTAGGCATGATGGGAAATAAAAAGAGGCATCCTGCTGGAGCGTGGCTAGGGGGAAGAAAAAATTATTGTTGTGCTTTTTCGCTATTAAAAAGTACCTAACGTAAAAGGAACTTTGCTTTTCTTTTAAATTTCAATAAAACCGTAAAAACCGTGTCTTAAGTATACATAGTGTAATTATTTTTAGGTCAGCTCAGTTTACCAAATGTTATAATTATAGCTATCCAAAGTTTCTCTTATAATAATTATTACAATAAATAGTTATTAACTTACATTAAATTTTACTGCTCCGCGGACCATTTTTTCTATCATACATTAAACTTTACTGTTCTACAAACCCTTTTTTTCACAAACGTTAAAAAATATTTGATTTCAGATTGGATAATTATATTTTATTGTGAACCCTGACACGAGACGCCG
Source organism: Polydrusus pterygomalis (assembly GCA_963969555.1). Lineage (NCBI taxonomy): Eukaryota > Metazoa > Arthropoda > Insecta > Coleoptera > Curculionidae > Polydrusus > Polydrusus pterygomalis. The sequence continues at coordinate 154,337,744 of OZ018376.1, read as the reverse complement.
CTGTGACCATATGATAGCGCATAGTAACGAGGTAAAATTCTAATGGCCTCAACGTAATCCCCACTCCCGGCCGGGGGGAAGTACTTCACCTCCTCTCTTCTACAAACGATTTTGGCAGCAGATTTAAATAGCGTTTATGAATGGCGTGCGGCATCTATAGGTAGCAGATCATTGTTTAGTCCTCCCTATGTTTCTGTTGATAATAAGAATCGTGTGCAATCGTGGTTAGACTCACAAACACGACATACTTAAGATAAGGTAAAGAACCCCGCACTTCTCTTATGGAAAATGGCCCTTGGTTAAATTTTCTTAATTTTCAGTATGCTGTAGAGAATGCCATTCTGATCAAAAGTGTTCATGGCCACAACCATATCTGCCGACCAGTTTTTGAGATACAGGGTGTCCAAGTTGCAAAATATGAATTCTCAATAAGGTGAAGTGGGGTAAATGTGACATAGTTTTGGAATAGTTCGCAAACAAAGTAATAGATCTTACACTTTTGATGGAACAAAAAAAATTAAAATATACTAAATACCTCAGATATAGTACTGAATTGATTCTAGAATTGACATCTTTTCAGCTTCTTTTTGAAATATGTTAGGAATTTTTTTTTTAAACCATGTCAGTATATCACATTTACCCCGAAGTTTGGGGCAAATGTGATAATGCTGTCTAGCTACCTATTAAAAAGGTGCTTGAAATAAAATGGGGCAAATGTATAACAATTGTAGTTTGTTCATTATTTTGCTTTTTACAAAATCAAATTATATCAAGAGGGCAAAAAGTTATCAACTTTATTCAGAACTGACACGCAAAAACTAAAAAATTAACTTCCTCTGTAGTCAAAACAAATGCTAAAGGGAATGTAAGTAAAAACTTTTGGCCATAAAAATGTGTTTTTTGAAAATTTTACTGCCAAAGTTACATTTTCTTTTGTATATTTCATATCAGCTTCATTTCTTTTTTTGATATATGTTCGCACCATAATGTATCTAGAATAACGGGGTAAATGTATTATGTACTTCACAATTGCCCCAACGTCATATATCACAATTGCCCCAAAAAGCATTTTTTACGGGGCAAATGTGATATAGTAAAAAAAAGTACGACGTCGTGATTGTTTAGTCATTATGATTTGTACACACGCTATATAACTATAAAGACTAAGTTTTAAAATACTAAAGCAGGCTTAATCTCAGAAAATATTAATTTCACTTAAAAATTGCTAAACACGTGTCAACTGGAATGTTGGGTTATATTATGACGAATCCTTGTGCGGCCGCTTGCAGCTACATTGGCTGGAAATTAGGTTCGCTCTAGTGTTGCGCCTATTGGTATTCAAGGTTAAAGAGGTGTGCGGTAGATGGCAGCACTACTCACAATTTTGAATGAAAATTATGAACCATTATCACATTTGCCCCTTTATCACATTTACCCCACTTCACCTTACATTATATTTTCGTAGTTTAAAATATGAATTCGTTTTGTTTTTCTAAATTTTTGATGGCCGTGCCGTAGATAGGATAGAATATTATAAAAATAGTTAAAAAAATTTTATTATATACCGGGTGAGTGACGAAAATTATTTAATATTTTTTGTTAAATCATTGTATTTTCGGCATTAAATTAAATATTAACAAAGTAATACTGTGGATGATATTAGCTTGGAGCAAGCTATCATAATTTATATTATTTATATTTATACAGGGTAACTCAAAAAAGTTAATATTTTTTTTATTAGTTTTGAAAGAAATTTTGTAAATATTTCCTTATGTACTACTTGTCGCTTATCGTATGCTTCCAAATATATATATAATGATCAACGTTAAACAGGGTGTTTCCGATGATAAGCGATAGAAAAATAACATAAAAATGCATCTATTTATAAATCACCCGGTATATTAAAAATTAATAAGTTAAATTTAGATATTTTTTAATATTTCTTGCTTGAAGTGTCTTACTTACATGTTTGCTATTGATTTCTCTTTTCCTATGACCAGTTCTGGAGATATACAGCGTCGAACAGACTCAAAACTCAAAAAATAAGCAAATAAAATACCAATTTTTTTTATTTCAATAAAATTTGTTATATAAGGTTATTCTATGGTTAAAAATAAATATATTTAATGCTATACAGGTCGTTTCGAATAATTAGGGTATTCTAACACTGTATTGCAAATAAGAAATATATACAGTATGTCTCTGTAAGTTTGCATCATATGGAAAACTTTTTTATTATTCATTTTACGAAAAAAAGTTATTCCTCATAAAAAGCTCTGCATAGTCTAAAACCTAAAATGCAACCATCAAATATCGAAATTTTCCAGTCATATACGAGGTTTGTCAAAAAATGTGAATTTTTCTCAAGAATGTAAAGTTTTCCCAAGAGTAAAGTACCTTTATTTTTGACATTATCGAAAATTGTTATTAAAAAAAGTTGATCAGAACTAAAAACCACGTCTAAATATGTAATAACACGCATTAAATTAATTAAATAATTAAAAAATTAAATAATTAATAATAAATTAATAAAATAATTTTTCAACATAAATGCGTATAATTGCATATTTAGACGTGGTTTTTAGTCCTGATCAACTTTTTTTACCAACAATTTTTGATAATGTCAAAAATAAAGGTACTTTACTCTTGGGAAAAATTTACATTCTTGGGAAAAATTCACATTTTTTGACAAACCTCGTATATGACTGGAAAATTTCGATATTTGATGGTTGCATTTTAGTTTTTAGACCATGCAGAGCTTTTTATGAAGAATAACTTTTTTTCGTAAAATGAATAATAAAAAAGTTTTCCATATGATGCAAACTTACGGAGACATACTGTATAAAAACTATGAACAATTTATTAAGTATATCCAAATTATTTTATCCAAAAATAATAAGTAGGCCCCTAATTATTTGAATCACCCTGTACACCATTACATATATTTATTTTTAACTATAAAATAACCTTACATAACAAATTTTATTGAAATAAAGAAAAATTGTTATTTTATTTGCTTATTTTTTGAGTTTTGAGTCTGTTCGACGCTGTATATCTCCAGAACTGGTCATAGGAAAAGGGAAATCAATAGCAAACATGTAAGTAAGACACTTCAAGCAAAAAATATTAAAAAATAACGAAATTTAACACATCCATTTTTAATATACCGGGTGATTTATAAATACATGCATTTTTATAATATTTTTCTATCGCTTATCATCGAAAACGCCTTGTATAACTTTGATAATTATTTATATTTGGAAGCATACGATAAGCGACAAGTAGTACATAAAGAAATATCTACAAAATTTCTTTCAAAACTAATAAAAAAAATATTAACTTTTTTGAGTTACCCTGTATAAATATAAATAATATAAATTCTGATAGCTTGCTCCAAGCTAATATCATCCACAGTATTACTTTGTTAGCATTTAATTTAATGCGGAAAATACAATGATTTAACAAAAAATATTAAATAATTTTCGTCACTCACCCGGTATATAATAAAATTTTTTTAACTATTTTTATAATATTCTATCCTATCTACGGCAGGGCCATCAAAAATTTAAAAAAACAAAACGAATTAATATTTTAAACTACGAAAATATAATGTATTGAGAATTCATATTTTGCAACTTGGACACCCTGTATCTCAAAAATTGGTCATCAGTTATGGTTGTGGCCATGAACACTTTTGATCAGAATGGCATTCTCTACAACATACTAAAAATTTAGACAATTTAACCGAGGGACATTTTCCATAAGAGAGTGCGGGGTTCTTTAAATATTTTTAGCAGTTTTTTTTGCAAAGTAAGTTTTGCTGCGGTTAAAGGAGGAAGACCCTACGAAGTTAAAGAGCTGGCTAGAATAATTTTTTAACTTCAAAGAAATTGCAAACCAATGTGGACAAAAATTTTCTAAGAATTCCAGAAACGAAAAGGTGATAGGGAACGAAATCCAGGAACTCAAAGTTGAGAAGGAAAGTCCTAATAAACTATTTTACAAAATAAATTTTGAAGGCAAATACCAAGAAATTGATTTATCTTCACGACGCATTCAAAGTTTAAACAATACTGCTCTAACCAATGCCTATGACACGCTACCTAGTTTAAAAGAAAAGAATAAATAACACCTTCTAGATTTGTGCAAGAAAAACTTAATCGAGAAATTTCACCAACCATTTTATTTTAACATTTGTTCGTAGTACCACATAATTTTTGTTTTACTATTCAGGTATTTAATAGTATATTTAAGTACACGTTTCATAAGAAGCAGTTTTAGCGCACGCGTCTATTTTAAAAAACGAGCCACAAAGTGGCGAGTTTTTTTATAGACACGTGCGCTAAAACGCTTTATGAAACATGTGCTTTATACATTTTTTTCTGTTTCACCTTTTATAATCAAGAAAAATACATTTTAAAAAGAAAATAAATCCTTCAAATTTTGTAAATTTTTATGTCTAAATTTTATGTTGGTAATATTATTTTTTATCATAGTACCCTCTGGACAACAAAAATTATTTTGCAAACTGTAATTTTTTGATTTATTGACCCATTTCACCACGAGATTCTAAAGTTATTTTAGCGATATGAGATTTGAAATTGGACGGAATACGTTGTGTGATCCTTGTACATTCGGTACATATACAGAGCGTTCGGAAATTCGGGCAATTTTGCTACTTTTTTTCGAATTTCAAAAGACATGATTTTAAGTCACGGCATTGCAATTTAGTATAGGGATGATGAAAAATTCAAATAAAGTTGAAGTTAAAATCGACATTGGAAGGTTAGTAGATTGAAATTTGGATAGAATTTGGCAGAAAATTATAGCTTGAAGCTTCTACAAAAGATTGATTTATAGATTTATGCAACCAACATGTTATCCACACAGAATAAAAAAGTAAGTTATCAAGCTATTTTTCCTCTGCGAAAAATGGATTTTCTCGTAAATCACAAAGGCCGCGCAAGTCAATGAAATAAAACATTTAAATGTTACCAACATCAAATAAAGAAAAAACGCGTATCGAAATAGCTTCATTACGATACGCAAATGCGTATCGTACTGAGCTTATTATGAACGTGAAATAGAAAAATACTATTAAAATAGTATTTTATAGACTCTTGAGTTATAATGTTCTTACCACAATTTTGATAGAGGAAGCAGATAATGGCGCCTTAAAATATTAAAATTTCAGTGGAATAATGCCATATCTAACAAAATTCTAATATAATCTTAAAATCTATAATTTTTTATGAATGCTTATGTGTCAGCAACAGGTAAGTATATTAATCAAAATTTTAAATAGATTATTTCTGTTAGAGTTAATTAATTATGCGACTAATTAATTAACACCATTGTTTTATTTCCTTCTACTCCAAAATTATATAATTTACAGTTGTGGCGGTATTGAACTTCATGTACGAACGAGCCGATTTCTTCAGTTATGTCCAAAACAGCTGTTTTTACAAAAAATAGGATAATTCTTGCCCTAGGGCATATAACAAGAAAATACCGAAATTCTTCCGAAATATTAACTTAGGTTATAAAACGACGTTAAAATATGACACGAAAAAAGACTACTAACAAAATGTGACTTACTTAAAATTTTAAATTTTTTACACGGCTTTATTTCCACCGTGTATAATATATAAACATAAATCAGTTCTATGCATCTGATGCTATAGGTATCTAATAGAATATATTATGCAACTTGCGTACGCGCAACTTGCGTACAAGGATTATTTATTCCAACTTGCGTACACGGGTAGGTAGGTCCCGCGAACCAGGTAAAACTGCAAGAGTACATTATTCCAACTTGCGTACATACACAAATATTAGAAGCTTAAACAAACTAAGGACATAAAAAGAAAACGCTCTGATAACAACGAATAAACCGGTTGCCAATACACCTTTTAAAACAGATTGGAGAGGGCATATTATTACGGTCCGTTTAAAACACTGTGTATGTACGCAAGTTGGAATAATGTACTCTTGCAGTTTTACCTGGTTCACGGGACCTACCTACCCATGTACACAAATTGGAAGAAATAATCCTTGTACGCAAATTGGACGTACGCAAGTTGGAGGATACCATCTAATAATTTGATCTGAAAAGGTTTTTTTCAAAAACGTAATAATTATTGTCCATGTTCTGTAGTTACGAAGACGGTAATTTGATGTTTTTAAATATATTTCGCCAAGTTGATTATATTATTTCCATACGAAACTTTGATAAGGTCAAAAAATTTAAATGGAAGGAAAAACTAATTAGGTGCTGCATATTAAAATCTCTTTCAAAAACTTTATTAAAATTTTTCGTCGCTTAATAAACATATTGAAATATTTTAATTAAAAATGTGCTGTAAAAACCACCGGACTTTTCAGAAAATGTTAATGAAAATTAGCATTTTAGTGTATGTAAACTAGCCTTAGCTATGTCTAGAGCTTTTTATTTTGCCGACATGCGTACAAAAATACCCGTAAATTTATAAGATAATTAAAAAATTAAAAATTAACATATTTTTCTTAGTTAAGAAATGAAATATTAATTGCTTTCTAACGATCCTTATTATTTGCATATTATTAGAAAAATTGGAATTATTAGGATTTTCTTTACAAATTTTATATTTGTTCGGGTTGTCACGGATTTGTTCGAGACTTCTTATATTTCACGCCTCGTGTAAGAGCAGTAACCCCCTTTACCACAATGAAAATTGCCGAACGTTTTGCTGGTCAAACGAAAAGAAAAAATAAAAATTGATATTTAGAAAATAAATTCTACTTTAAATACCCCATCCAGAAAAGTAAATGACGATCGAAAATATTCACAAAATTTTTTTTAGAAATTTTTTTTATTTTTAGTAATTTTGTAATATTTTAAACAATTCTTTATTGGTCAAAACCAAAATGACTTTCCCGGGTGTAGAATGTTGTACCAAACAATTTTTCTTAAAGCCATTTTTCAATATTGGCCTTACTTTTTTCTCAAAAACTTTGGGCGCGTAAACCCACTTTACACGCTTAAATTCACTTTACGCGCCCAAAGTTTTTGAGAAAAAAGTAAGGCCGATATTGAAAAATGGCTTTAAGAAAAATTGTTTGGTACAACATTCTACACCCGGGAAAGTCATTTTGCTTTTGACCAATAAAGAATTGTTTAAAATATTACAAAATTACTAAAAATAAAAAAAAATTCTAAAAAAAATTTTGGGAATATTTTCGATCGTCATTTACTTTTCTGGATGGGGTATTTAAAGTAGAATTTATTTTCTAAATACCAATTTTTATTTTTTCTTTTCGTTTGACCAGCAAAACGTTCGGCAATTTTCATTGTGGTAAAAGGGTCACTTCCTCTTAAGAAATACTTCATATTTTTTTTTAATCTGCTGTCTAAAAAGGTTGGTAAGGACTCCTAAAATTAAAACAAATGCATCGCTCGCCAGTGGGAATACTAATCCATTCGGAATGTAACGTCCGCATTTGACCAGTTCACTTGCCGCGCCGGGGCAGGCTAACAGCCGTTAAAAAATAGTTAAAATTGCAGTTCTGGCGTGACGGCATTATTTTAGCTTTTATATACGTAGTATTAGTGAAAAGTATGGCTTGTAACAAAAATCGTTTAGGGGTTGGAACAACGAATATTCTTATAGAAAATGTGTTCTTCAAATAATGGACTGAAAGCAGCTTAAAACAGATTTTCCTTCTTACGTCACGTTTCGGTTAGTTAGTAGTAGTAGTAGTAGTAGTAACAAGATTTATTTAGTGATGTGCCACAATTTAACAAGTTTTACAAAATATTTAAAATTAATTGACAATATCATCTATAAAGTAAAAGAAAAGGATCAGTCACTATTTTGTTTTTTCAGTAAAAAATATTTTTTTAATGATTTTTTAAAATTTTTCAAAGAACTCTGTGATTTAATTGAATTATTCAAGTTGTTATATTCCTTAATCCTTTTTGGAAAACCGATTTATCTATTAGATGTTTTGATACCCTATTTAGACAAAAATTGTTTTTATATCTGGTTGAATAGTTATGATTTTCAAAATTTTGAGTTAAAAAATCTTTTAAATAGGAAGATAGTAAGTTATTTTGTATTTTAAAAATAAAAGTATAGATCAAAAGAAATACTAAATTTTAACATTTAACCACTGAAGTTTCTCTAACATTAAATTTATTTTCACATTTAAAATTATACGCATAGCTTTATTTTGCCAAACTTGGAGTCTATTAAAGACCCCATCATTTGCTGTGTATAAAATAGTTGAACAATACAAAAAAATGAGGTAAAATTATAGTGTTGTAAATTGTTTTTCGTGAAAATAAACTTAAATTTTGACTAATTATTTTTAAATAATTAATTTTTTTTCCAATTTAAGATACAAGATTTTCGAAATGTAATTCAAATTTTAATTTAGAATCTAAAATTACTCCCAAATATTTGATAGAGTGTATAATTTCTAATTTTTCATCATCAATAAAAATATTTATAACTATATTATTCACGTTATTTTCAATAAACAAATTTTGTTTTAGAAACATTTAATTTTAGTTTATTTACCTTTAACCAGTTTGATATAGTTTTTAATTAAAAATTTAAAATTTCTATACAATCAAGAATATTTTCACTCTTTAGATACAATAAAGTATTATCTGCAAACATTTGAATAAAACTTTGTTTCAAAACATTTGGCATATCATTTATGTAAAGAATAAACAATAATGGACCTAAAATGCTACCTTGTGGTACCTCAATATTATTATATTCCTTTTTAGAAAAAATGTTATATAAATTTTTGTTTTTTGCTGCCTATTACTTAAATAATTTTGAAACCATTTATTAACAACTCCCCTTAATCCATACTGACATATTTTTTAAAATAATTTATCCCTATTAATTGTTTCGAAAGCACGTTTAAAATTCAAAAATACTGCCAATACAACTTCATTTTTGTCAACGCTTCGCTTCCAATTTTTAATTATATTCTGAACTGCCGTTTCTGTTGAATATCCTTTTCTAAAACCTGCTTGCATATTTACTAAAATTTTGTTTTCTTCAATAAATTCGAGTATCTGTTTATAAACTGTCATTTCTAATAATTTTTCAATATCCCATAATATAAAACGAATCTGTGTCTTAGCAGCAGTTTTACTGATGTGAAAATTCTTAATATCAAAAAAAATTACAACAAAAGAACTTTTTTGGAAAGGGTGGAGATTGCCCTGAATAAAAATTGCATCAACAAAAGAAAATATGTAGATAACTTAAGTGTGATTTATACTTAAATATATATTATCATTCCTCAATAAAAAAACGCTTAGAAACCAATAGTAGGTACTTACTTTCCGACACTAATTGCCAGCGTACAATTTCCACGTAAATAAATTGTAATTCCCCCCCAAGTATTTAAAAATTTTTTTAAATTTTATACTGATTCCCCCCTCCCAGGCCAATTTTTAAGTTGTTCAAAGAAAATTGAAATTTCCAGGTAGGCCAATTTTTTTTTTTAATATTTTTACTGCAACATGCTTATTTTTGGAGTCCTAAATATTTTGCTATTTATTGTTATCCCCCCCCTCCAGACACAAACTTAGGCTGCGCCACTGTTCCTCGACTTAGGCCACTAGGATGGAAAGTGCTCGCACTTAATATGTATTTGTTTCCAAGCAAAGCATTCATTTCGTTTGCTTTAAAAAAGGAAAATCTTGAGACTTTTATTTACTATGCAAACCATTTTCCAAACATAAATATTGAATACTGACTAGTGCCTGAAGGGCTTTTAGCGTTAAGTCCGATTCAAGCTTTAATTTTTCATTCACCGCTTGCAACTAACTGAACATTCTGTGATACGAAAAGGGGCATTTTTCTAGCAAAACACTGGAATGGGTCGAATTTGAAGTCCGCAATTGCAGTGCTTTTTGGCAAATATCCAGTTTTCCTTGCGATTTTGAATATCAATCATGCTGCTTGACTTTTTAAGTAACTTTTCGCTTATGACGTGATTGCATAGCACTTGAGAAAAGATAAAAATAACTTACCAACCCGTAAAATTTCTTTTAAATAAAAATAAAACTATCTACAATTTGTTCAAAAAATCATTATATCCATGGTATTTTCTATAACCTTTCGGAAAGTAGATATACAGGGTCTTTCACGGTGAATGGAACGTTCGACGTTTATGGAAAACGGGTGATAAGTTTTTTTTTAAACACCCAATATATATTTTTTAATTTTCATATTGAAAATATAGTTCCGAGCAACTTTTCTTAATATCACCTTTTACCGTGCGAGCAAAAATTATTTGCATCAAAGAGGGCTTGGATTAAAAAACGTGGGGCTTGGTTTAGATCACAATGATATGGGGACGATTTATCTAACCAAATCTAGGTTAAAATTTTATCAAATTCATATTATGAAATGATATACCAAACTAATGAGTAATAAAATAAGTAGAGAAATACAAATTTATTTTTGTTGTTTACAAAATTAACAAAGTAAGAATATACAGAAAGAAAAAGAAAAATAATTACATAAATTGCTGAAATTGGCCACCGCCATGCTCCAAGCATAAATTCACACGTCTCTTCATATTTTCGAAAGTGTTGACCAGCATCTCTGGAGAAATGTTACCACATTCTTGGATAATCCTTTCTTGTAATTGTTCTAAATTTGCAACTGGTGTTTTAAAAATAGTGTTCTTTAAATAAGGAAAAACGAAGTAATCCATAACCGTTAAAGAAGGTAAACTAGGTGGGAATTCAATGTCTGATCGAAAACTGATCAATCTGTCGTCGAAAAAATTGCGTAAGTACCTAGTTAATAGTTTCGGCGGCTTTATGGGCGGTTGCACCGTCCTGTTGGAAATATCCAAAACGTAGTTCGTCGTAAAGTAATTGCTCCACAAATGGATTTAAAATATTGTAGCCGTTTTTTGTGTATTAAATAATGTTAATTTTTTTTTTATCAAAAATTAACATTTAATAAAGGAATCTGTTTTTCCCAAACTCTAAAACATTACTACATTAAAATTTAGACACGGTGCCATGCCTTTAAACATTTGATTTTTAGTCATACAGAGTGGTCCAGAAATATATGTTTGTAGATTACTTGAAAAATTGACGAAAATTAAATTTTTTACATAATTAAGACCCTGTATGTTAGTACTCAAGCCGATAAAAGTAGCTTTTTATTAATATACAGGGTGTCTCACGGTCGATAGTACCTTAGACGTTTCTGACGAACCAGTAAAGGAATCGTTCTGAAAATTTGGTCGCGTACATTAACGGATATGCTCTACCAACAATAAAATTTTTTAATTGTCTTCCACACAATCTAAGAAACCTACCATTGAAGGAATTTAAAGCAAACGTAAAGAAATTGTTGATTAATGGGGCCTTCTATACATTTGAAGAATTTTTTAATTGTGAATTTTAACTTGTTTTATTGTGTTTTGGTCTTATTTTAAAAATAAAATGGTTTTAAAGTGTTTTATCTTAAATATAATATTATTAAAATATATGACGTATGTAAATGCATTAGCATGTTCACATGAAAATAAATGATTTGATTTGATTTGATTTGATAAAATATTTTTAACAATACAGTGTTGCCGCTTCCATACAAAAATAATAGTAACTTCGATTTTTTAAATGCAACACCATATATTTTATTTTATTTTCGAAACCCCCATTACTTTCCTTACAATTTTTATTAACTCTACTCTATACTTATCTTTTACCGTTTCTAAGATATAAATTAATTTTCGTTTTTTTTGTCCGAAAACGTCACTTATAAAAATGCTGAAAATTTTGAACTCTAAAACACTGAAATCCTGAAATTTGGTAAATAGTTAACTAATACCATAGGGCTCTTTGCCCTAGTCCCAAATCTTAGTTGCAATATACAGGGTGGTTTAAAAATACACTTATTCTGGTAACTTGAAAAAGTTACCATAAGTCCTTTTTTTCGAATGTAACACCCTGTTTATTATTACGGACTTAAAAAGCTGCTAAAATTTCACTTAGTTCTTGTATTATCATACCTGTACCTAACTAACTACCTAGTTAAACAATTTTTTTGACGTATTAAGCATAATTTGTAAAATGTTCTATACAATTCAATTTTTATTCGGTTATTAGTTAGTTAGACATGACAAAAACTAACGTTTACGTATGTTACTATGGTAATCGTTTTGACGTTTCATTAAGTTTAGATACAAGATAGAAATACACTTTAAAGTCATGGAAGAAAACTATACAAATGCAGTTTTTATGAATTTATTTATTTAATTTGGACAATGTGATAGAATTATTGCCAGGATATGTATAAAGTTTAACGAAATGTACTCTAATTTACCGCCAATGAATCTTAGAAAATTCATAAGGATCCAGGACAATTTTATTAAATGTAAACTAGGTAGTCAAATAATGAAAGACTACTAAAATTATAACTAATAAAATGCTATTTTACTAGATGTTCAAAACGCTGGCCGTTTACATCCAAACACTTTAATATACGGGTGTTGACTGCACTGATTTCAAGAAAAATTTAGTTTTAATGTTTTTTGCATGTTAATGCAAACACACATTGTCCAAATAAAATAAATAAATTCATAAAAACTGCATTTGTATAGTTTTCTTCCATGACTTTAAAGTGTATTTCTATCTTGTATCTAAACTTAATGAAATGTCAAAACGATAACCATAGTAACATACGTAAACATCAGTTTTTGTAATGGCTAACTAACTAAAACTGAATAAAAATTGAATTGTATAGAATATTTTACAAATTATGCTTAATACGTCGAAAAAGATGGTTAAACTAGTTAGTTAGGTACAGGTATAATATACAAGAATTAAGTAAAATTTTAGCAGCTTTTTAAATCCGTACACAGAAAAAAGTAAAATGTTGAATCTAGCAAGTCCATTGGATTACTTTTAAAAAGGTTAAATTAAAACAATTTGGGTATTTTTAAACAATTTTACTCGATTATTTCTACTACTTGATTGGGTTGAATGTAAAATGTTAAATTAACCAATTTAAATTGTTAGAATCACCTTCATTGGGTAAAAACAAGCTCATTTAAATGGTAAAAATATTAATACTTAATTATACTTTTTCTGTGTTAATTCAATCTAATCAAAATGTTGATTTTAAACATTATATTGTGTTAAACAATACTGTATGGTTCAATCAACCATTTCATTTTGTTAATATTACCTATTTAATAACCTTCGGTTTGAAATTCTATTTAACCCTACTGTCGGTTAGATTCTAGCATGTGAACGTGTTAATTTTAGTAAATTTGAAAGATAGTCAGGCCATCGCCAATTGACCAATGGGAGCCCAGTTTAGGGACGCTAATAAAGCAGCAAGTAAGTGTCTCGTCATTCGCGGCATTCGCATAACAACAGTAACAACATAACCTTATCTGTTTTGTGGCGGCACTGGAGTCTGGAGTTCATTTATGGTTTTCCTCGTGTTTTTCTTTCTTTGTAAGTGTAGGAAAATTGTGCAATGGAATTGAAAAAGCTGTTGCGGGCTTCCACACCTAGTGGAAACATTTTTGTATTCCTAAACTAATTGTATGTAGGCACTATAAAAATACTACATTAAATTTGTTATTTTATTAGGTAAGTATACGTAAGTGTATCGTGGTACCTGCCTACAATTGATAATAATTTTAGGTAAGATAAATATGTAAATTTTAGTAAAAATTTGCCAAAAGAGACATGATATTCATGGTCTATATAGAATACGACCTAAAATTAGTCGGTATAAAAAATCCAGGTTTTTTTTTTTAATAATTACCTTACCTAATAATATTTTCCTTAGGTATACCTACCTACAAGCAAAAAAATATTCTTAATAGGTGCTTACCTTAACCTATATAACCTAATTGTTTTAACCCTTTGTGTATACCAACGGGACGGGACTGTCAAGTCCCACCAACTTTATTTATTTATTTATTTATTAGTGGAACAATAACTCATATTTTGTTGTATTCGAATATTAAAGATTGAACTATATATTTTTCTGTCAGCTCTTTAGATCTATATGTACCCAACAAACATTTAAAGCCTTGGCGACCTCTCATTTGGAGAAAATGACCTATTTAAGTAAAAAATAGTCTATTTTTTACCTTCAAATCGGCTTTTTAGACGAAACGGCCAAAGAGACTAACAGTTTGGCCCAAACAAAGTAATTTGAACTTATTAATACGTGTTCAAAGTGGGAAAATATAAGAGGCCCAAGAGATGGTCCAAAAGAGTAGATAATTACCTTGCAAATCGACTTGATAGTTAGGTCTAAGGAAAGTCAGTAATAAACGCCCAACCAGGTTATTTTTTACCTTAGATTGGGCCTTAAAGCCCAATAATCTTTTAGGCCCATAAATGAAGAACAAATCACTTCGTTTTGTCTTTAATATATCTTCATGGTCAGGTTATAATGTGAACACTTTCTGAAGTGATGTACACCCTATATTAGTCTTACATTTTGTACTTAAAGCCCAGAAGGCTTTAAAGTATAAAATAGGTTATAGTTATGACTTAAATAATTTCTTGATAGCCAATATTTTGTCCTCAAAGTGATTTTTACCGGATATAAAGCCGTATCTTCCAAAAATTATGTCTTTAAAGAGATTCTGGCTTAGAAAACTTGAATGATGATTGTAAAGTTTATTGCACTGTGATAATCTTTCCACTTGTGGGGAACATAAGAATAATCCAAGGAGGAGCTTGACCCTCTCCATTTTAAAATAATCAGTTTCCATTTTTCCGGCGAAATAAAAGGGGTAGGAGCTATACAAAACGCCGGAACAACGAAAAAAACATTGTACGTTAATATTCGAACTCGGCCAAAAAGTAAGGTTAGTTACATTATAATAGTGGCTATTAATCCGTTGCGAGGCATTTATGCAGCAACCCCGATAGAAACATTTTATCTCGCATTTTATGGAGTAATTGGCCGTACATAGGGCCTGCAGTATTCTTAAAAACCCCAAATTAGGCTTCATAAACACTCATTATTATAAAGTGATGCCATATAAACGAATATTTCTCCTAATTTAGACCTATCAAGACGGAAGATACAAAATAGGAAATTTTCTCCTATAGCGTAACCTACGGGTTGACTTATAGGTCCAATTTTTTTTAAGGCTCAAACCCCAGGAAATCACGACCTTTAGGAAAAATATTTTACTGACGCCATATTTTTTTCAACATGGTGTATTATTTTCAATTAATTTTGTTAGATTACTTGTAACACTAAAGCAACAACAAATATATTATAAAAACCGAGCACAGAAACGAGCTAACTTATTCGTCCAAGCACTAAATATTGGCTACATTTTAAATTTTTGGTATTTTCAATTTTAATTTCCCTTGTTTTTCTTAATTAAATGCCTTTTTTCTGGGGCGCGGTTAGTTTTTCTAGGTAAAATTGAAATCTATACGAAAATTTTTTACGCGCACCCATTTTTTCACTTCACATCGATGAAATAATGATTTTTATAAGTACATACCTATCTATATACTACCACTCCATTTTAAAAATCAATAGCGGCTGACATGACATGTTCTGATTTAAGAACCCTCCTGCACCCTGTGCTTTGATACAAATAAAAACAAAATACTATTTTTATCTTTTTCTAAAATTGTGGTTATGATTTTCTATAAACTTCATAGCCCATAACAGGCCCAACATAGGCCCACATAGGTAAAATACGGGTAAAAAACACCTCTTTACTACCACGGAGAAGACTACTTGGCCTCGTCTATGAAGAACAATTCTCCTAATGACAGGTGTTTCTTACCACTTTATTACCTTAGTTTTATTCCCCACTAGGTGATAAAGTGGTATAAATTACTAACTTCTGACTATGTAAAGCGGTCCGTCGAGCTTTATAGTTAAAAACTTAGGTAAAAGTCACCTTTTTTAGACTATAATTGTTTGTTGGGTAGGTAGGTACCGATCATATTAAACAGGAAAACAATAATGTTATTTTATTATTGGTTTACAGAAAAGTATATATGTAAGGGTTTTATGGCAATTACATAACACTAATTTGGTTTCTCCCTCAGGCAGGTATCTCCAAACACTCTGGGGTGAGGGTATCTAGAGTCGGACATACGCGCAAGCGCAGGCATGGACAACCATAAAAGGCACAGTTGGGAACAGTGGGAACACGACCCCGGCAGTCTGCACCAGACTGGCCCATCAAGGATCCGCACCGTTCTGTTTCCCTTGTAATTTGTTAGGTATAAGTAAAGAGATTGTGTTTAAACTTGACCAGTACATTACGTTGTATAATAAACTACTACTATATAAAACGGGTATATATCTTTTATTACACCTCGGATATCACAAATTTAACATATTCATATTTTTAATTTAAACCAATGATATGGTAAATTTAACCCTTCTAATGGGTTGTAACAACAATATCAAATTTTTAAAATGATACAAGGTTACAAGGATATGGCAAAAATAACCCAATGATATTGTTACTTCAATCATATTATTTGCTATATTATACCTTTAGTGTGGTTTAAATCAACCAAATAGTCGATTGATTTGATCATACCAAGTTAATCATTTCATAGAGTTGATTTAACCAGATCATTGCGTTGTTGCTATTTAAACTGATTATTGTGTTAAATCAAACCTATTTGCGTTAATTCAATCTTTTACTTTTTCTGTGTAATAATATACACGGTGTTACATTTGAAAAAAAGGACTTATGGTAACTTTTTCAAGTTACCAGAATAAGTGTATTTTTCAACCACCCTGTATATTGCAACTAAGATTTGGGACCAGGGCAAAGAGCCCTATGGTATTAGTTAACTAATTACCAAATTTCAGTGTTTCAGTGTTTTAGAGTTCAAAAAAACGGAAATTAATTTATATCCTAGAAACGGTAAAAGATAAGTATAGAGTAGAGTTAATAAAAATTGTAAGGAAAGTAATGGGGGTTTCGAAAATAAAATAAAATATATGGTGTTGCATTTAAAAAATCGAAGTTACTATTATTTTTGTGTAGAAGCGGCAACACTGTATTGTTAAAATATTTTAGGTTGGTAGAGCATGTCCGTTTATGTACGCGACTAAATTTTTAGAACGATTCCTTTACTGGTTCGTCAGAAACGTCTAAGGTACCATCGACCATGAGACACCCTGTATACCTAGAAACTCTTCAAGCTATCTATTTATAGGCATTTATTTACGAAATTTCATGACAATCATTTATTTAAAAGAAGTGAAATTTTTTCGTTATGCATGGTAGATTTGTTTAATTTAGGATTGAAAACAAGAACGGTGTGCATATTGTACGTTATTCGATGACTGCTCTGGTCAAGGCCAGTCAAAATAGATGCTTCCACTCATTAAGTCACTGTAACATTAAGAAAACTTGATAAGGGTGGATAGATTAAACCGATCTGGTATATACAATTTAACAAAGGCCATGACTCAACCGGCCCCTCGACAAAATTGGTCAAAGTTAGCTCTGCCGACCCGAAAATTCCACTAAAACAAAAGAGAATGCCAAAAAAAGAAAAGATAAATTTATCCACGGGTCGTTTTTCTTTTCCTTGTTTTATTTGTGGAAGTGGCGAATAAAGTGGATATAGTTTTAAGTTTACTTTACACTCGGGCTGAGAGATTTCGATGCACAAAAGAATATATTATTTTTGCGAAAAGGTGAAAGTAGTTTCGTTGTACCTTTCAACTTTTGGATCTCGTTGCGATAATAATTTTTGGATGTATTTTTCAGCTTCAAACTTTTTTGTCTTGGAAACGAATGACGGAGCCAATTAAAATTTAGTTTTGCGCAAATAACCCTTCCGAAACATATTTGTTAAAAATAATCTTCAATTTATTAGCGTTACAGAATAAACAGATTTGGGGTTACTAATTTCTTCTAATTTAAAATGGGAAGCACATATTATTCCAAATGATATAATAGTAAAAATTTTAATTTCTCTTGCAAGATGGATTCCAAGTCACGTGACACTCTGACAATTCTGGTCTATTAAATTTTTATAAGTTGGCATGAATTCCAGGACCGGACTTGAAAATTATGCATGTGATACCTTCTAAAACAATAATTGATGCAATAGTCTCATCGTTTCTACCGCTTTAATATTGCCAAATAATAATAATAATAATTTCTTTTGAAAGTTTTGTTTTATAAATATTATAATTTAAGGTAGGTAACAATAAACATGAGTTTTTATATGGTTTAAAGATAAAGTGTCAAAATAGATTTAAAAACTATAATATCTAATATTATAATTATCCAAACCTTAAAAATTCTAAATTAACTGAAACGCAACTTTAAATACGACTCTGTTACTCATATTTATAACAGAACTTTTCTTGTTTTGTTTGTTCAGATTGTAACCTATAGGTAAAATACTATACCTATAGTTCAACATAAAGTAATTAAATTCAGTCAAATATTACATTTACTGTCAAGAAAATCCCCATATAAGACTTACGTAAGGTACGTAGACCCAAATATGGTTTTTATAGAATTTGTTGGCTATAATACGGTTACCTACATTTCTAAACTTGTATGTGGGCTAACATAAAGTTAAAAGCATTAATATAGCCAGGGATTTAATTTTTCTGTCAATATAAACACTATTTTAACAGTTTTTGACTTAAGTAAGGTACGAAGATCCAAAAATGGTATTTATAGAATTTGTTTGTTAAAATGCAATTTATTGATACGGTTACATTTCTAAACTTGTATGTAGGCTAACTAAATGTTAAAAACTTTATTTTATTACCATACAAATAATATTAATAGTAATATCTAATAATAATTTCACTTATGTAAGGTACGTAGACCCAGAAAATAAAATTATATATTTTTTCGCTATACTATTACATATTAATTTGGTTAGCTATTTAATCTACACTATAGGCTAACATAATGTTAAATAGTTTATTTCAACCTTCCTTCGAAATCAAATTGCTGATTTTAAAGGTTAATAACATGGAAAGCTGTTTTTAATTTTTAAGACTATATGGTAGTACCAGGGATGTACGTAGGGAAGAGATGGACAAAATCGGATATCAGTCCGATAGATGGCATCAGACATTTGACAGAAATAGGTGGTTTTATCAACCTACCCGATTTTGTCCAACTCTCCCCCACCTACCTAAGTCAGAGAAATAATTTCTACTTGTTTTTCTTAAAACAGAAAAGGATACCTAGATAATGCAAAAATTATACATTAGAAACCTTTACGAACAAACATCTTAAGAGCAAAAATTTCAGAAACTAAGTTTCTGACAAAAACGGCGTTCATCAGATGAAATGAAACTTATTACTTGATGATGAAATTAACTAACGTGCAAGGCACACAATAATGCTTAATTATGATCCCTAATAAAAAAGAATTAAAAAATTTTAACCTGTAAATTTTTGCTCAAATGAATTGTAGGTACATACCGGCCACACAAAAGTAATTAAATTTTAATGAAAGTAAAAATAAAAGGCACCATAACCACTAAATATTTTGAAAACGTCAAATGTAACAAAAAGCACAAAAACGCAATTCATAACTCGGTGTTTGGGCTCATTACGGTCCACTACTAATCTGGGATATTATTATGCCAATATCAGCTGACCCATGACAAATTTCTGCTGTCATCTGTTTTAAAACTAGATAATTCGTGCCGTTTACTATACCTTCTGTTATAACTGTAAAGTTAGATTTAAGATTTTAGGCAACACATTTTCCTGAAATCGGCATTATGCGCCGCTTTAGCACATGTAAATTCTCAATATTTACAAATTGAGTCAATTTAAGCTCAAATAAATCCAAAAAGGACAAGTCTTTGGATTCTTTGGCAACAGCGTATTTACACATACAGTTGGCATATCGTGGGTTCAATTTAATAACTATAGATAACTCGAAAATTGCAGTGTTTGAGATATCAACTTCATGGAACTCGTTAAATAGGCTCTTGAATGCTATAAGTAGTTAACTTAAAGATACACCCTAGTAGATAAATTCGAAAACTAGATAAATGAGTAAACAAAGAAAATATTAGTGCAATAAGTCGATAACAACAGATGTCTAATTTTACCATTTCGGTCATGCCAGTCTGACCTTGTCAAAAGTAGACAAGTCACCTATAGTCAGCAGTCAGTAGGGAGTACTACAACTTCTACGCCAATTTAGCTTATTAGAACACTGAAGCTGATGATGATTGAAATCAAATTTTTTAAGTTATAATTATTTTCTAATAAAAACTTATATTTATTTCGTATTTTTATTAATGGATAACTAAAGCATACCTAGAATAAAGAAATTCAAAATAGTGCTAAAACTAGACATCTCGCAATTAAATTAATTTTAATTAATTTAGTACCTTTAATTTTCATTAAAACTGTCCTCCAGGGATCCATTATACCCTCTTCTATCACGTACATACAAAAAAACTCTTCTAATTAGTCTGTTTCAGAGTAGGAATAAAAAGTACGCAAGAAGATTAGTTAACGCTAATTATCTCAAAACTACAATTTGTTAGTTATCTAGTTATTGAATTGAACCCACGATATATTCTCAGGACTGTACGATCGGAACTGAAGATTGAAGATTCAAACTTTCTTAAGCCAGCCACACACGATGCGTCCCTTAGTTTTGGGGCTAACAGTTTTCTAACTACAGGTGAACTGCGCTTTCACCATACAAACACAAGTGGTTTGGCAGTGCTCATCGAACGATAGTGTTTTGCGAATATGTTTTTAAATAATAATTCCAGAAACAAAAGTTGGCAGCACTTCTTGTATCTTATTATTACAAGAGCCAATAACAAAGGTAGAGAAACGTTTTTTCGTGCGAAAGTTGGTCTACCTTTCGATTATTACCAGTGTCACTACTGCCTTTTGTATTAGAGTTAATTCCGCTGGGATGGCGCTACGGTGTATTGATGGCCGCTTTACTTTTATCAAAGGTTTTTATTACATCTTACCGCTGTTGTCGGGATTGCTCGGGTCATGGCTGCATGTGGAGTCCTAACAAGGACAGGGTATCCATTGTGCTTCGATCCCTGTGTATTCCAATATAAAAAAACAATTACACACTTGTCCGTTATGCCACAATTATTCGCCTTTAATTGTTTTTGCGGACACTATAATATTATCTTCTAAATAATTAAAGAAAAGTACAAAAATTTAGCTTTCCTTTTCTAAAGTAAAAATTGGTGTATATTTTCACGTGGTTTCATTGTGGAACTCGCCAGGAACCTGGTGAACCTTTGCATTTCACATCTTGTCGGCTTGTTATGATAAAAGAAAATGCAATTGAAGGCCTTGGTGCAAGAACCGGGCAAGTCCACTTTTTCAAAATGTTGGAAAAATGAATAAAACCTTTTAATTTGGAAACAAGTTTACAAAAACTTAATATTTGATAAATTTTATGTAATGTAGACCAAATGCATCGGAGTGGTAGAAAGAACATGAAAAATTTCAGTCAACAACATATTTAAAAAAAATATTGAAAATTTGGACTTGCCTGTTTTTTGCACCAATATATTAAAAAACCATCAATAATTTTGTCTTATTTATTTATTATAAAAGTAACAGTGTTTTCCCTTAAAGTAAAGAAGCATCGGTTTCATAGCCATCACTATAGACATTTGAGTTGGGTCTTCTTCAGGATGATCCTCGGTTGGCAAATCTCCAAAAAAGTGTTATAATACGCCTGGTCAGCTAGTGGGACGTACGCACCAGACTTTTGCAATCTTTTATTTTTTTGTCATTTACTAATAAACGATTATTGTAGGCTAATTCACTCGGCAGTGACAATAATTGACTTTGTCATCAAATTTGTCATCCCAGAAGTAACAGAGCACTGAATAAATCCATTATTTTTTGTATATTTAAAAAGTCTGTATGTAGATATTGCAAACTTCTGCTTACCAGTTCCTTTAAATGATTTAAACAGTTTTTTAAAATGTTCTGTGTGGTTACGGATTATTTCTTGTTGGACGTTTATTACCCTAAAATGTTTAGATGTTTTTTGTACAAGGTTTCTCCATTCTTCTGGAGTATATACCCTCTCCTTTCTTCGTTTATTTTTTTCTATGAGACCAAAAGAACGGTCACAGGGTAGGAAGCTATGCCCTGGTTCCCACCAATAATTATTTGCATTTTGGAGCAATAATCGGGCAAGTCCAGGACTTGCCCGTTTTTTGCGCCAAACTGATGAAACGGGTAAGTCTTTTGCCAATGTATCTTCACTAATATGCCACGGACTTGCCTGATTCTTACACCAAAAGATGGCCACGCTAGATTTGTAGCAGAATCCATATTTAATTCATTTCTTGTGGAAAATGGAGTTGCCTGGTTCTTGCACCAAGGCCTTCAATTGCTCTATCGTCGTGGCCAGGCACTTTCTCAGAGTTTATTCCAAAGAGCTGGAACCACAAGAAGTGGTGCAATAGTTTGAGTTTGGCGATGTTATTTTCATTCCTTAAATTAAATTTTAAAAAAAACTTAAAATCTACATGGTATTATCTAAATCCTACCATAAATTAAATTTTCTTCCGTTTGTTTAAAATTATTTGTCCAATCTGATTTTTTTACTACTAAAAAAGTACTTCATAGGAAAGTTCACAAAACAATTTCCGGTATAAAGTATAAACGTAATTTTTGTGCCTTAAGTTACGTTGGGTATTACTAACAATATGCGCCTCAGAATATCAACCGCATTATACAAAAACACATAATATTTCTTTCGTGTTTCCCACATTCCCGGTGATTCTGTCAGATTTATAAGTTAAGACGTCACAAGCACGCAATTTTTATATATTATGCAAAATATGTCGTCATGTAAATAAGGTTTAAAATACCACAAACTTGGAAAAAATTTAGCGGAAAGAATGTGACACTTCCGTTAATTTTAGAATAGTTTTGGTGCACGCAACAGCAACACTTCTTAATACAAAATATCAACCCCAGTCTATGCAATAAAGTAAAATACCTTTTCTTAATCCGGTTTTATCGTAGGTCGTAAAATAAATTAGACTGATGAAATATAAAAATATTGTCAGCCATTTGGTGTGCACTGTGCAGTCACTTGTGGCAACACTGAAATCGTTTTTCATTGGCAACCTTTGATCAATTGGTATCTCTTAGTCTTATTATTTTATAAAAAGAAAAAGATTTGAATAAACTTACAGTGGACGAATCTTTTCAAGAAAAAACGTCATACAATTTATTGCCGCCAATGCACATTAATATTACAGCACTGAGAAAAATAATCTAATACAACAGGTTTACTTAAGACATAGTTTGTATTGATAGCTTATTTTTTATTAACCCATATTAAATAAATTACCTGTGTATCAAACCCGCTTAAGTGTTATATTAATTGCAGATATGCCAGAACAGTGTTTTTATTGATAGTAATCCGTTCCATTAGCAGCACAGCCTTGTTGAATAATAAACTTAGACTTTTAATAGAGCAACAATTTTGTTAAGAAATAAATTGTATCTTCTCAATGCGATGCATTTTGTTCCTAGTAAAGCGCTTTGTCTACAATTAACAAAGCCGAACAGCGTTTCCAAAAACGAATTGTATCCTTTAGAACCTATAATCCACAAGACTTTGGTGGGGCTTCGTCGGTAGCGATCAGCAATCGCTGCGCGCCGTACACACAAAAAAAACTACTCTCAAAACAAGCTTATAGTAATGCTCAAACAAATAGCCTTATTTTGAAACTAACTTGCTTTACTTTGTACCTAAAAAATATTCATTTTTAAACTACTACTGGTTTTAAATTATATCATCAAGTTAATCAAAATTATGTTCATAAAGAGATTACATCATCATCATAACAAGATAATCTTATACTTGTTTTAAAAATAAGTATTGTGGTCAAAGTGAAATATACTATGATGGGTTTGAAAATAAAAATAAATTTGTATTCTCACAGCGAGCACAAAGACAGTCTCTATACACAACTTGAGTAAAATCTAAACCCTTATTATTTCTTTGATGCTATTTGCATTACTTTGCATCAAACCAATATTAACGTATACTATATCTGCAACTGCAATTATTGATAGGTTGATCATTTATTTTTATTACCCTAAAACTAAAGTAGAGTCAAGTTAAAAGAATGTAGTATTAATTTAAAACTATATTTTGATGCTAAGGTGTTTTCTATTTAATTTTACTTTAGCATTGCTCCTATTTATGTCTATGATAGTTTCAGTTTGAAACTTTTAGGTTCAACTGGATACTAGCTTTTTTTGTGTGTAGTATTAATTTCAACGTATTTGTTGTGAAGAAGAAATACTGTATTAATCAACAATGCTCCAGCATTCCTATTTAAAGAAATGCGTTATAATTTGAATGGAGTCATTATTTACTTTGTGAGGGATATTGGGATTACTTCTACACTTAAGGGATATGCATCTTTTAATCAAAACGAAAGTGCAAAATTGGAAAATGCCGGATGGTATCCAAAATCAAAAGTAGCAGAGAAAATTATGACTGATGACAAGGGGAATGTCGCTTTATGTATTCCTCTAAAGATGTATTCGGGATTCTTTGAAGATTATAATAAAATTATTTTAAATTCTCAACAAGAGCTTATACTTATTAGAAGTAATGATGCTATAGATGCATTATTACGCACTAGTGAAGAAGATGAAACATCAAAAATTTTAATAACAAAGCTTTGCTGGCGAGTTCCTCATCTTACTGTAGCCATCCCTCAAGAATTAGCATTAACAAAACTAATCGATAAGAACAGTGACATACTAATTTCTTTCCAAAGTTGGGAATTAGTTGAATATCCTGAATTATTAGAAACAACAAGGCATAGCTGGACTGTCAAGACATCTTCCAAAATCAATACCCCTAGACATGTGTTATTTCGTTTGCAAAAGAATAGGCGTGGCAATATAAAAATGGATATGAGCAAATTTGATCATTGCGAGTTAAGAAATATAAATGTTTATTTAAATTCGGAAAGATATCCTTATAATGATCTTCAACTTGATTTTGCAAACAATAAATTTGCAACATTATATGAAATGTTTTTTGAATTTTGTAATATGTATTATAACCAGCCCACGGAACCAATATTCAGTCCAACTGATTTAAAAAAAAATGCTGCAATAGTTTACATTAATTGTTCCCATCAGAAAGATTTGCTTCAAACTGGTCCTGTAACTTTGAAAATTGAATTTGAAACTAAAGATTCAATACCTCCAAAAACGTCAGCATATTGTCTAATTATTCATGATAAGGTGTTTGCTTATAATCCGCTAACTAAAATTGTAAAACAACTATAATAACTATTTGTATGTATTATATGTAATAGTTATATTTTTGTCTTCAAAGATGAAACACTCTTTTTTAAATGTTTTCAGTTAAAATGAAACAAATTGAAAATTTTCTGAGTTGAAAAAGTTAAAAAATCAAATTAAAACATATACCACTAAAAAACTTGTCTTCAAGAGATTTGCTACTATAACGATATGCGACTAATTGTGGATTTGCAGGGATTTAAAGATGATGAAAACAAGTTTATTCCAAAAGAATTAGCTACATATGATGGAAACAGAATTAGTCATTATATCTTTAAACGACCATATCCATTAAGTCTCTTATCTCCAAACTCTTATAAACAAACTGTTTGGTTAATGAAAAATCATCACCACATCGATTGGAATATTGGATTTACTCCATTACACTATTTTTCAAAAATAGTAAGTGAATTGACCAACGACTTTCAATTTGTTTATGTTAAAGGAGCAGAGAAGGCAGATTATATTAGAAAATATTGTAAGAATACTGTAATTGAAATATGTGAAGAACCAATCCTACATAAATCCTATCCTAAATGTTTTTTTCATTCAAAGACACCTTCAATGTGTGCACTTTCAAATGTATTTTATTTGTATGATAATTTTTTATGAATGAATAAAAATCGTTTATTTTATTTAAGTTGTTTTATTTTATTATATTCTAATCTTAATACAATAACATAATCATGTAAGTCTAACAATTCTAACACTAACTTATCAAAATTTTTAGTCTTTAAAAAATTTATACAAGCTTTAGCAGCCATATTACACAATGATGCGTGATCTGTATAGTTTATTCACAAGGTCAAGTTCTGTGCACCACTATTCACTTCACCTCCAAGAGCATAATATTTTAAACACGCTTCCAAAATAATAAAGTACTCACACATTTCCGTCACAATAAGATCCATTTTGTTACACTTTAATTGCAAATGTCAGAAATCATTGACAAAATTTCACCTATTTCTTCTTCAGCCAATAACATATATTTTAAAGCTTCCTTCTGATCCTCTGATACATATTGCTTCAATGTTGTCAACTCTCGAGCAAATCCACCATCTAACAAGCCTTTTAATAACTTTGTTAACTCCTCGTCATCATAGTATTCTTGACATAATTGTATACCTTTTTCATAATGCTGTATCATGCTATTATAAAACTGAATCCACTCTGGTCTGCTATGCATAACACATATAAGATTTGAATTAATTTCTTTAGAAAACTCACTCTCCAATTCTTTAACACGTTGTAATAGATTGTTACTTGTTGACGGTATTTGATTCATAGCAGTGGCGGCTCGTGCCATTTTAGTGAAGTAGGGCCAGGTAAACCCTTAGCGCCGCAGGCAAAAAAATTTTGGGTGCCACGCCCCTTTTTGTTAATAGTTCTTGCTTTTAAAGTAGGAAAAATAAGCAAAAAGGCATCTAATTTAATTTATGAATTTACAATCATATCTTGAATATACCTAAACACGATACCAAGTTGAAACACACAAGCAATGTCAGTGGTTTCATCTGCGATAAACGGAGAGTCCTTTATTTCTTTTATGACTTCATGATACACATCTAACATACAGTCCAGAAGTTCATTTTGTAGGGGTTTTGATGTTCCTTTAAATACTTTCGATTTTTCAATATGATCTTTAAGAGTTTTGTCTAATTCTGAGCTGAAATTTATTAATTCACGAAATATGCCCCTATTTTTCGACGTCTCTTTTTCGTCATGACCTCTCAAAGCCAACTCAAATGCACCACGAAACCGGACGCAGTTTATAATTTGGTTTAATATGTATCTGTTTTTATCAATTTGTTCGTTTTTCTTCATTATTTCATTGTGATATGCAGAATTTAATTGAGTTTTAATGTTAATTTTACCAAGCATACTGAAATTAAATAATAATATATTGTTTAAATGTACCTTCGATTTTTCATGTGTCTTCATTTTGTCCCAGAAATGGACAAATCATCTGTACCTTTTTGGGACCAAGTTTGCTTTCCACCAAATAAAACACACATAAAACAAAATAGTCTATTAGATTTATCACAACCGCACACCCAAGTATTTTTTCCATAAAGTTTCCTTTAAAAATCTAATAGTATTCATTACTTATGTATTTCTAAAATAAAAAGTTCATTAACCCTACATTAAATCAGCCGCCGGCCAAACGAAAACAAATCGGGACGCGACGCGAACATCAGCTGTTTGTGAAACGTCTAACATCAAACGGTCAAACGAAGAGAGCCTGGCTACCCGTCGAGATTTTTGCCTGCTTGCATTCAAGGTCATTTTTCAACGTTCTTTTATTGAGGTGATGGCGTTTCGTCATCTCCCGTGTGCCTCGTCGCGCTTGGCGCGGAAGCTACGTTACCGTTTTACGCATAATCGCTTCCTTTTAGATGGAAATTTGCACCCGACTGTGTTCCATTTTTAAATTATTTTGCTAATTGCTTTAAAAACGAGAATATTAATTTTAATAGGTTTTGGTAATTTGTAAAGGGCAGGACGCTAGACAGGAGGGCAGGTAGTGCCATGGCACTGTGGCTCTACCCCACGAGCCGCCACTGATTCATAGTAAACTGAATGTTGATGATGATTCACAACCTTTTAAAGAACATCGCTTCCACTACACTTGTTATGTAAGGTTATTAATCTAGACATGTGACAAGGTGTGCGCGTATTCCTCCTCAGAGGTGCTCTCACAGGATTTTATGGAGTGGTGAATTGAAGTATGGGGCGTATTTGTGAAAGGTTATTAACCTTGTGCGCGCGCATTCCTCCTCCGAGGTGCTCTCACAGGGTTTTTTGGAGTGGGGGAACCTCCTCCTCCCGAGGTGCTCTCACAAATACATTACTCAGGTCACATCGTTGTTCGGAGTCTTCTAACTGTCCTGTCTGAATTTGAACTTTATTGACCGTACCAATACCTGTTTCTATTAATTTATTTTTACTTTGTATTTAGGTTTTTTTAACTTTGCATGTCAAATAAAGCAATAGAAGATTCTTATTTCGCACAGCTCACCATTAGTATTGGACTTTATAATCTATGGACGAATTTTACCATCTCAGTAAACCATATTGCATAATAGATAATCATATTATTATGCAATGGTAAACAACAAGAACCATA
Source organism: Polydrusus pterygomalis (assembly GCA_963969555.1). Taxonomy (NCBI): domain Eukaryota; kingdom Metazoa; phylum Arthropoda; class Insecta; order Coleoptera; family Curculionidae; genus Polydrusus; species Polydrusus pterygomalis. The sequence goes on along the minus strand of OZ018376.1, from coordinate 154,309,273 downwards.
TCACACTAGATGCTATTTAAATTTTTGAGAACTACAGTACTGATTTTTAGTGGTAAGTATATGCTTTATTAACTGTAGCAAGCAAATATTATGATTAATGTAAAGTTTCATGACAACTTCCAATCCGAACTAATACAGTATATAAAACCAGATTACACCCCCAATAGTACTTGATAATAACTGTGACAATTCAGAGCAATAATGGCTATAAACCATTCTATGGTAGCGATAACTTCTATTTTCTATTGGCTAAATTACCGTAATATTATTACTATACAACGGTCTAGCAAGTTTCGTTGTCTTACAGTAGGAAAGCGCGTTGCTATCATACAGGGTTAGGAAAAATTACCAGAACGGTCGATTATTTCAAAATATACAGGGGTTATCAAAAAACGTCATATAAAAAATGTAGGGCTGTTAAAAATCTACATATCAGTGATAAACTGAAATATACAGGGTCGCCCACAAAGTTGTGGAGAATGATAGTTATATTTTTTTAAATAGAACACCCTGTATATTTTTACTTATTTTGATCGTCGACTCAATTTTAAACATTTTTTATTAATCATGTGTTATACCTAAATTCATTACTTTCCTAGAAATCGGCGTTTCAAATAATAACGTATAACGATGCGATTTTCGAACATAGTGAACAACAAATAAGGCACGACCATGGTTAATAATAAATAATTAATAGTTTGACATCTGAAACTCAAATTCTGACAGAAATAGACAAAAAAGAAAATAGCATGGCATTTTTACTTACTGAGAGAATTGATATTTTAATTTTAAGGGGGTTTGGCGATAAACAGAGATCATATCAGGAGGTATGTAATATTTACAATAATTTGCATCCAGACAGGCACATTAAAAAAATGCAGTTTTTCGAACTATTGAGCGTTACAGAATGACTGGTACTGTAAAAAACCGCCCAAGATCTGGAAGACCTAGGACTGCTATCTCCGAGGAAAAAAAGCTGGACATTCTGCTTGCGATAGAAGAAAATCCCAAACAATCCACCAATCAGCTTGCTTTGGATCATGAAATTGATCAAAAATCTGTACGAACCGTTCTTCGTACTGAGAAAATGCATCCATACAAAATTAATGTTGTATGCTTTTTGACGTTGACTGTGATCGAAGGCTAGAATTTTGCGAAATAATTACTAGAAATATGGAAGAAAACCCGAAGTTTTTCAAATAACATTGTGTTTTCGGATGAAGCGACTTTTACACTACACGGAATGGTGAATAAGCAAAATTACCGTTACTGGGCGCGAAATAACCTTAACTGGTATGAAAAGCTGCATACACAGTTCCCAAGAAAAGTTAATGTCTGGGCTGGATTGTTTGCGGGACATGTAATTGGACCCTTTTTTATCGAGGGAAATTTAAACGGTGATCGATATCTCCAGCTTCTTTGGCAAGAAATAGTTCCAGCTATAAACAATTTAAATGCTGATATTAACTTAACCTGGTATCAGCAAGATGGAGCTTCTCCGCATTTTACTCGCGAAGTTAGGAAATCTTTGGATGTCACGTTCCCAAATCGATGGATAGGAAGAAGAGGGCCTATCGAATGGCCTTCACGGTCCCCCGATCTTTCGCCATTAGATTTTTGTTTATTGGGGTCACCTGAAAAACATAGTTTATCAAAATAAATCCAATAATTTAGAAGAATTAAGAATGAAAATTGTCAATGAAAGGCGAGAATAACAAGGGAAATGGTTTTAAACACCCAAAGACATTTTTGCGATAATTTGTATCATTGTCAGTTAGTAAATGGGGGTCATTTTCAACACTTATTAAAAAATAGAGCCGTTTTCCCATGATTTGTTATACGTTTTTGTTTAAAGTTAACTTAATAAATGGTTTCTTGAAATTTATTTTGTGTTTTGTAGCTGATCAATTTATGTAGAAAAGTAATGAATTTAGGTATAACACATGGTTAATAAAAAATGTTTAAAATTGAGTCGACAATCAAAATAAATAAAAGTATACAGGGTGTTCCATTTAAAAAAATATAACTATCATTCTCCACAACTTTGTGAGCGACCCTGTTTATTTCAATTTATCACCGATATGTAGATTTTTAACAGCCCTACATTTTTTATATAAGACGTTTTTTGATAACCCCTGTATATTTTGAAATAATCGACCGTTCTGGTAATTTTTTCTAACCCTGTATATAGTTTTAAACAGTTTTGCATAAAAAGTATATCAATTCCTAGAAGGAATAGAAGGCTTTTTCTCAGTGAAATGTCGCGAAATATTTGAATGATCGAATTCAGTGAAGAATAAGCATAAGCCAGCAAAGTAATCAAGCAATTTTGGGTACACTACGAGCCTTTATTTATGGAAAAACATCATTGTAAAAATTAAAAATATATTGGTTTTTCACCCACCTTTAACAGGATAAGCAAAATACAACGTACTGAAGCTTTAAACGAATTTACCTATTTTAAATAAGACAAGTTGTCCACTTCCACTTTTAAAAATATGCAGGTGTGAACAAACAGTCAGTTTTTAAATACCTTTAGTAAAAATATTATCACAAATTATTATCACCATACAAACTTTTTTTTAAGTAAAAATGAATAAGTTATACTTTTAATTGAAACATTTACAATGTGAAAAGACCTAAAGACTACAGCCCTATATGCAAATGGAAACAGCTTACAGTGGATAGCAATCGAATGTGCAAGAAAAGTAATGGTTTAACCGCCTAAAAATTCCTTACGCTATAAGGCTATATTATTTCGTCTGACACTTCAGATTTCAGATTGCATGGTACTACCAAGAAGAGGGATTAGTATAGGATGTCAACACATATCCTCGATATATTTAAAACTTATAAGTCACCACCACCACTAAAGACCTCCAACACCACCACAAAAGCTTCTTGAAAATACAACTGCATACTATGGAATACAAAGGTCACAAAACAATACTAACGAAAGTTTTGGATGTCGCAATGACCAAGTAGTGCAACTTATGTAGGATGCTGCTATAAGGATAATATTGTTTGGCATCTAACCAGATTAAAAATTGTTTGATGTTTGGGTGATTATTTTAGAGGCATGAAAGAAGATCGGATAAATTTATAAGAGTGACTTAAGGACCTGTTTTCCATGACCCAAAGCAGTTTTTTTTTGGAAGATGTTTATTTTATTTTATTTACTCCAAACTAACTTACACTAAGTTTATTACAGGGATAAATATATAAAAATAACTGTAACAGTTAAGGATTGCGCAAACCTGCGCGATGAGTGTGAGAGCGGGAGCGGGAACGGGAACGGCGCGACTGCTGCTCAACGCGAAATCCCGCTGCGTACACAGACTTGCGCGACCGCGACGCGCCATTCTTACAATTCGCGGGCAGAAACACAGCAGCCTTTTTCTACCAACTACTTTACAGTAATGTCATATTCTTCGGATTCAGACGAAGAAGAAATACTTCTGATCTAGGCTCTCGCCGAGGAAACCTGGAGGTACTACCTAAGTAATTATTTTAATTAATTAAATTAATAGCATATTCAATATTTAGTTTTATTCACCTATATATACCTATTATTATATTAACAAAACTAAATTTAAAGGTAGTATGACAAAAAGTATACTTATTATTTATTAAAAGGAAAAAGAGAATATATGTGTTCATGAAATAAATAAAGAACGGACTCGTTAAATTCAAATATTTAGTCATTTCGCAGTTGGTCGCGTGAAAAAACAGTGCATGCAGCGAACAATCTACTACTCGCGGTCGTCCCGCACGCATATTTGTACATAACACCCAGGATCGCCAATCGGCTTTCGTCCGAGCATGTCTGGTGAATGGCGGACTATATGACAAATCGAATGACAAATCGGTTGGGTTTGTTCGGTTTGTTCGGGTTTGTTCGGGTTTTTATATGATTTTCGTTCTATTTTATATTTCCTATTAAAATTATGTTCTACTGTTCAGAAGAAAAATTGTACCTTATAAATAATTTAAATTTATAATTGTCTGTTCAATATCGACTAAATTTGCGATTACGGGTGTTAGTTACATAATCAATTTGTCATATCGTCTGCTATTTGCCAGAGGTGTTCGAGCGAGGGCCGATTGGCGATCCTGGGTGCTATATACAAATATGCGTCCCGCACTACCGTCACCAGTTTGTCGCGCAGGTATGTACAGTACCATAAGAAAGTATGTGCAGCGTCAGTCGTACGGGAGACGCTTCACTGACGCTCCCGCACTATTCGCGTAGGTCTGACTGATCCTTTATTATTCTAACTTAGTAGGTATATATAAAAAAAAGACAGTTAAATATACATACATACTTATATGAAGGTATACTTTTGTATAAACGTTTGATTAATTGATTGAAATTTAACGTAGTGAAAAACAAGAAAAATTAGATTAAAAAATAATTTTTTAAATAGGTTTTTTTTATTATTATAGAGTGTGACCAGTAAAGTCCGCATCATATGAAATTTTTTTTATTAATAACTTTATTCGAAACTTGACTTTGGCATCAAGTTCTGCTTCGATCGAGATGAAAATTAAGCAAAAAAATAGTAGTCACGTGATTCGCATTATCTGTCAAAATTTAATTTTTTTCAAAAAATAATTCAAAAGTTTTCAAAAATTTCTGAAAGCATCGAAAAAAGTTATTAGAGAAAGTTTTTTTAAATGCCGTTTCTAGCCCACGTGCAAAATTTCAGATAATTTTGATTTTTTACCCACCAATAAAATTTATTTTCCACTTAATGAACACTTTACTGATGACACTGTGTTCTTTTTTGTCTTTATATTAAGCTGTATTACTTTCAGACACAAACTTCGTTTTCAAAAATACTTATTTTGTGAAGTTACTTTATACAGGGTCAAAAACAAATAAACTTTGCATCACATGCGATCAAATTTTAATAGCCCAATTTTGATTTTGTAGAAAAACACACATTAATTATGGCGCTACTTTAAAGAAAATGTATTTGAAATAAAGCATTGTCAAAACTAAGAAGTTTTATGTAGGTTATTTTGCAAAAGTGGTGCAATTTACCAAATATGGGTAAAAAATGAAAATTATCTTATGCAGTTGAAATTGCATGTGGGCTAGAAACTGCATTTAAAAAAACTTTTTCTAATAATTTTTTTCAATACCTTTACATTTGACTTATTAAAAAAAAAAATTAAAATTTGACAGATTCTAATGCGAATCACGTGCCTACTATTTTTTGCTTATTTTCATCTCGATCAAAGCAGAACTTGTGGCCAAAGTCAAATTTCGAATAAAGCTATTAATAAAAAAAAATCCCACATGATGCGGACTTTACTGTCACACTGTATAATATTAATCAATTGTATAACAATGACCGTTTTCTAAAATTACTGTTTATCTTAATAGTTTGTAAAAAGTTAGTTTGTCTAAGGATCATGAACTTTTGTAAACGCCATGTTTGAAATTTTTTTGTTTTAGAAGTAAAGAATGAATAGTTAAATTTGCAAATTTTTAAATTATATGTTATTTATATCTAAGTATTTATTCGGTTTATATAAATTTATTGTTGGTTCCAACTGCGGAAGTATATGAATACATTTAATAATTTTATTTTGTAGTTTCTTTAACGGTTATAGTACGATCGAATTGGCTGAACCACAAATAGAAAATAAATACTGAATTTTTAAATGTACTAACACATGATAAATATTTTTTAAATAATTTAAAGATATTGTATATTGACGAATGAATGAAAATTATTCCAATTAAAGGAGAAATGTAAGTACGAATACGTTCTACTGGTTTTCTCCAGCTTAAATTTTGATCAATATATAAATCTAAACATTTTATGTTATCTGTGCAATTAACATTATCCCTGTTAAATATTATTGGTTGATTCTCGATATCTAGTCTCTGTTCGGCCATACATAAATAAGGATTAATTGACATTTAAAGTTAATTTATAAGATTCTAACCAGTCAAATAAATTTTTTAAATCTTTTTTGATATTTAATTGGATATCATATTTTTAAATTATTGGGGGCCGCCGCCGCCGCATTATACGAGAAGTACTTTCCATTTGTTTGGCACGATTCTGTCGTAGGGATGGCTGATCCACAAATTTTTGCGGATCAGTACGGAACTGATTTTAAAGTAGTAAGTATCTAGTCCGCGAAACTTGTACAAACTTGTAAAGACTTGTACAAACTTGTACAGACTTGTACAAACTTCTAAAGACTTGTGCAAACTTCTACAAAAATTGTACAAAAACTAACCGAGCCACTTTGCTTGTGAGTACATACCTACATTATTTATTTATTTATTTATTTTATTTATTTATTAAATACATTTAGGCCCAACAGAAATGTAATTAATAGGGCCGATATAACAATTACAATTTACATAATTTAATAAAATCTATAACTAAATTAAATTATTTGATATTAACTTAAATTTTTCGATTTATCACAATATCACAAGTGCGCTAGGGCGGTTCGAACAAAACTACTTAAGGACATATCTAGATCACAGTAATTTGCTACTCTATTTTATCTGGAACACATATTGTAGACTGGAGCGGTCAACATTATATTTGTTTTAGCTGCTGGCAAGTAAAAACAAGTGCTAGTTCTAGTAGAAATCCTAGGTATTAAGAAATTTAGTTGTTCCAAGAGGGATGGACAAACTGTAACACCATTAATGATTTTAAATAAAAATATGTCAACAACATGTCTCTGCGTTTCTGCAGGCTTTCGATTTTAAATCTTTGTAACAAGTGGTTGTTATCCATCCCCCTCTGAGGATACACTCCATCTTCTTTAAACGATAAAAATTTCAAAAACTTTCTTTGGACTTGTTCCACCATCGTAATATATTTTGAGTAAATTGGGGACCATATCAATGATCCATACTCCAATTTGCTTCTCACTAGCGTAAAAAACAAGGTTTTAAATGCATCGATATTGGTAAATGACTTGCGGTTTCTTAATATAAATCCTAACATTCTGACACTGTCTTTTCTATATTATGACCGCTATAAGTTAGTTTAGAGTCTAATAAGACACCTAGATCACGAACACTGTCCACTCGTAGCAATATGTTCTGGTCAATAGAGTAGTCATATAGGGTTGGAGAATGTTTTTTGGTTAAGGACATCACCGAATACTTATTATAGTTGAGAAGCAGTTTATTCTTTACACACCACCGTTGAATTGCATTTATTGCGTGTTGCAACCTCAGACAGTCCTCAGGGCTCCTAATAGATTAGCTTTAAGTCATCTGCAAAAATTTCGTATTCGACATCAATAACCGCTGATATGTCATTAATAAAAATCAAAAACAAAAATGGTCCCAAGTTAGAACCCTGAGGAACGCCCGAGGTGGCTCGAAATGGCGAGGATTTATATCCATTGTACTGGACGTACTGAGTTCGGTCTAATAAATACGACGTAAAAAAAGTTAGAAAGTCATCTGTAAATCCAAATAACTTAAGCTTTGCCAGTATAGTCCCATCATTAATCCTATCAAATGCCTTTGAGAAATCGGTAAACACCACATCAACCTGGCCTCCCCCATTAATAATATTTGATGCAAACTGAGTAAAACATGCCAGGTTGGTGGTCGTTGACCAACCCCTCAAAAACCCATGCTGTACATAATATAATCATATAGAAGCATCTCGAAAACTTTTGGAAACCTACATATCAGAGATACTGGTCTGTAGTTTGTTATTTCATTTCTTTCCTCCTTTTTATAAATTGGACATATTTTGGATATCTTCCAGCATTCAGGATACACCCCTCGCCTTAAAGACATATTAAAAATCAAACACAATGGCCTAGCTAAAGCTGCTATTATATCTTTTACAATAAAACTTGGAATACCGTCAGGGCCACTCGACATCTTTGGTTTCAACCTCTTTACAACCTTGATTATATCATCTTCTGTGAACTGTGGTAATGCACTATTTACAATTCTTCCTATATCTATGTTTATGTTTGACAATATCATTAAGGTCACAATCAAACTGGGCTGAGTAGTTCATTATTGGTAAAGACCTTTGTGCAATGCAACATAAGTGTGCAAAAATCTTCTTGGGCCTTAACGTTTTTGAAATATCGCTTTTTAATAATGTCATAACATTAAAGGCAGCTCCACCCCCCTAGGGGGAAAAATGAGGCTCCCTTTGTAGTAAGTACCAATTGCCTGTAAAATGTTAGTGTCTTTAATAATAATAATAATAATAATAATAATAATAGGTAATGTTATCCAAAAAATCCTAATGCCGACTCTGGTTGGTTTAAAGGTCCTTCACTACCTGATATTCGGACTTTAATTATGTAAATGTGTTTAAGCAGTGCCTATTTTCCACCAAACATAATGCAGCCATTACATTATCCATAATGCACAAGTTATATTCATTACGAAATGATATTGCTTTTTTACGATACCAATAAACTTGTTTGCTGCTCGATGAAAACCAATATTTTCATATTTTCGTTCGGGCATAAAACGTTTCCGGAAATCGGGTCACTTTAAAATAAGTATTTCAGTCAGGAAAAGTCAATTCGAATGGTTTTTACTTAAATTGGAAAATGAGAAAATAACCGCCATTTTCTCCTTTACAATAAAAACACGATTTATTTTGATGGTTATATTATTTTTCTATACAAATCTCCTGTAACTTTAGCGTACTTCAGTGATAAGCATCTACAGTTCGGCCATTGACTTTGAAACCAACCAATCAGACAGGGTTATGTAAAAAGATATCAGTTACGAACCTAACCTACAAGCGTCTAAAGTTGGACTATGGACTTTTCAACCGGCCAAATCATAGGCCGCCGTCTGAAAGAAAGTAATATGAACGTAAAATGCTATTTATTAATATCAGTATATACAGGGTGTGTTAACAAGGAGTTCGCCTTCGATAGCGCCTAAACTATAAGAGATTTATAAAAAAGTGTTATATAAAAGTTATAGGATTTACCATGAAGCATAACGTAAAAATATTTTATGATATACAGGATTGCTCAAAACAGTGGAACTACATAAATTTTTTTTTAATGAAACACCCTATATATTTTTTTACTTTCGGATTCCGCTAGAAAAAAGCTCTACAGTTATATTTACTTTCTTGAATTTAATTGCGACGTTGCCAAGTAATTAATTATTTTTTCGTATTTAAAGAAAATTATGGTAGTTATTATAACAATCATAGTTGTCTATGGAATCAATGGAATTAAATAAAAATTTTACCATAAGTACCCAAAAGTAGATAATATGTAGCCATATCACTAGTTTTTCTATTTATTATACAGGGTGTTCGTACAGTCTCGGCAAATCTCGCGAATTTAAATATGCAATATTTCAATTTTTTTAAATGGAACACCCTGTATTTCAGTTCATGTGTTTCATAATCGATATTTCCTGTTCTTTCATATCTATCTTTTAATCGCTCAAACATTTTTTTTAATTATCTCTAATATTTCATTTTAATTTTACTTTATTTATAATATAAATTTGTAGACGTTAATCTCAATTATAATAGATGTTATGTTAACACTCAAAAAATAACAGAAGATACCTGTTATTTTGAGTACCTGTATTTTTTCGTTTTATGGTTTTTCTAAAGAAAAAAATATGTACTTGTTTATGTCCATTTTTATATTTTCTCCATGGCATTCTTGATTAAAATAATAAAATTATTCATTTTCGTGTTGCTCACCATAAATTTTAAAATATCTCAAAAAGTAGAAGGTTTAGGTGCGTGAAAAATTTAACAAAAAATAAAGTCATTAAAAAATACACCTTATCTGTTAAAAAAAATATAGGGTGTTCCATTTAAAAAAATTGAAATATTGCATATTTAACTTGGCGAGATTTGCCGAGACTGTACGAACACCCCGTATAATAAATAGAAAAACTAGTGACATGGTTACATATTATGTACTTTTGTGTACTTATGGTAAAATTTTTATTTAATTCCATTGATTCCATAGACAACTATGATTATTTTAATAACTACCATAATTTTCTTTACATACGAGAAAATAATTAATTACTTGGCAACGTCGCAATCAATTTCAAAAAAGTAAATATAACTGTAGAGCTTCTTTCTAGCGGAATCCGAAAATGAAAAAATATATAGGGTGTTTCATTTTTAAAAAAAATTATGTAGTTCCAATGTTTTGAGCAATCCTGTATATCATAAAATATTTTTACGTTATGCTTCATTGTAAATCCTATAACTTTTATCTAACAATTTTTTATAATTCTCTTATAGTTTAGGCGCTATCGAAGGCGAACACCTTGTTGACACACCCTGTAGGTTTTTTAAATCGTCAGGTATGCCAAAAACACTCTTCTTTTTTTAAAGTTCTCAAAGTTAATCACACAAAAAAACTACAAGTGTTGTAAATATAATAAACAATTCAACAATAAACAGTGTCTTTCAAGGCACGAAAGGAAGCAACATAATATTACATACGTTAGGAATAATCAGATTTGACTTGAGAAGTGTACATACTACAAATATCAACATTACGGACTAAATACAATACTTGACCATTTAACGATTATATATATGTCATAATTTGAATTTAACCCTAGAAGTAAATAGTTTGAATGTTGTTACGTAATGATAATTGTTTAATAAAAATGTTTTAAAATAATCCCAAAATTGTCATGTGTCCCTTTTTTTTTGTTTTACGAATTCTTTTGTATTTTGCAATAAGTTTTTTCAACAAAAAAAAAATCAAAACCTGTAAAAGTAGTAAGTACATTATTAACGTAGGTAAGTAGTAGGTTTATTCAAATATAATAGTCACACTCGGGAAGGTTGTATAGTGTTTCTTAGGTCAATTTAATGACATAAAACAGTATAAAACTCCTAACCATAGGCGTCCCAAACAAATAATTAAAATGCGTATACACACTTATAAGTTTGTTTAACATTAGGTGTTTGTACATACTACACTTTATAAACCCACTGTATATATATAATAATATTATATTAAAATAATAAATATAAGCTAACTCAAAGATTCTATACACAAAACTAAAACCAGAAAAATAAACCTGACACGGCACGACACTGCTCAGAAAATGCTTTAATTTTTTTACCAGAACTCCATTCTGGGACCATTTCCCGGCCCGTCCATAAGTTCCAAATCACGTATATTTTATCTTCGTCTCTTCCGCGCCATCGGCGGTCATTGGCCTATCTCTGTCTGACAGAATCGATCGTTGAACGGGCTGAAGACCGCTTCAGCTTATACCAGCCGCTTTAACTAGCGCTTATCACCCCTGACAACGTGCATAAATTGTGAACGGTTGCCAGTTCTACCAAATTTTCTGGTTTGTTAATATATTATGTATAAGTATACGAGAAACAAGGGTTTGTTAATTAGTTGTTTTTAAACACTGAAAACACTTTTTGCCTTGATTTCAGTTATATTGTTTCTTAAGGACTAAAGAATGTATTATTATAACAATAAATGGCTTGTTATTTTTTTCTGTCACACTCAAAACTCCTCGGTTTAAAGTATATTTGCAAATTAGCTTTCAAAGAAAGTTACTGACTAACAATTGAATACTGATATAAATGAAACATCTTTAATAAAAAAACTTAAAAAATTCAAGAAGAAAGATCTGACAACCCTGGTTGTGAGGTCGGTCTCTCTGAGACTGTTTACCCCCATATGGAATGATTGGAATGTCCTTAAACTGAGTTTGGATAAATTATAACATCACTAGTCTAAACAGTTCTCAAAAATATACAATATTTTCCAATCTAAACTATCCTCTTCCAAAAAACCTCCTTAGAAATAAAATGGGTATTCACAATTTTGCGTCTGCGAAAATCAAGGTAATTCGTTTATTTTATTATTTTATTTCATCAACTTTTTCGCGTCAATTTAATAGGAAATAATACGATGATTTACGTGCGCATTCTAAAACATGTATTTTTAAGTTTCCCGCGCTTTATTGCGAACGTTGATTGAGCGTTTTAAAAGTCTACAGCCAGACTCTGAACGCTTGTACCTAACCGTACTTGTTAAAGTGTGTTTATAAACGTTAAATTATGTTTTTTGTAATATTGGTATTTTAAATCCTATCGAAGACATAAGAAGCAGAAACATTTCTTGTCTATAAGTATAATATGAAAAGAAATTTAAATGCAAAGGGTTGAGCAATTTAATAATAGAGTATCTTGAGATATGAAAGAAAAATAAACAATATCCACTATGTTAAAATAACAAGTCAGATACAATATAAATGCATTTTCTGTAAATCTACATTCTTTAAAAAAGAATGCATCCTTTCTTATCTAACAGAAAATCACAATTTGAATGTTACTCCTTTTTGGATGTGAGGAGAAAAATTTAACATTAACAAACCAGCTTTGATGGAAGTTCCCAAATCAGCAGTGTAGCAAGTTCACGCGTCAGGTTGTGTCATATTATTTTCTTCCGATTTTGGTATTTTTTAAGTGTTTCTGTGGCTATTTTTGTGTAGTGTGTGTTTTAAACATTTTAATTTTGGATTTTATATATTTTAAAGACCGATTTTCTTGGTGATTATTATTTAAGTTTAATGGTGAGTACAAACACCATTTTGGTTAACTCATCTAATATCAATAATATTTTTGAGTTTAGATGATTATGGATCATGGTTATATTGTTTGCTCAATGGTCTAGTTAATATTGTCGATAGAAATAAGGTAATTTACACCAATTATTTTAATTTATTACTGTAATATGTACTAAAAAGTGCCTTGTGTGTCCCTGATAGCACAAGGACCTGAGACGAACGTAAAAAAAACGACCGCCGCTGGACGTACCGACGTCCAAAAAACATACGGTTATAGTACACAGTTCGTTTGATGGACGTTTGGCAAACGTACAAATGTCACAAACATGGACCACATTAAAACGACCTAAACGAACGTTTTAAGAATGCCCCGTTTTACCTATAATTAGGTGGAAATAACATTTGATAATCGTACAAAAAGCGTTTTATAGACGTATTAGACAAACGTAAATCAGGTGAAAAACATTCATTAAACGTACAAAGAACGTTTTATGAACGTGCTAGACGAACGTTTTAATAATGTCCCTTTATTTACCTATACCAGGTGAAAAATACGTTCCTTAAACGTTAACAGAACGTTTTATGGACGTGCTAGACGAACGTTTTAATAATGTCCCCTTATTTACCTATACCAGGTGGAAAATACATTCCTTAAACGTTAAAAGAACGTTTTATGGACGTGGTAGGCGATCGTTTTAATAATGCCCCCTTCTCTACCTATATCAGGTGCAAAAATATTCGGTAAACGTTCAAAGAACGTTATATGGACGTGCTAGACGAACGTTTTAATAATGTCCCCCTATTTACCTATATCAGGTGGAAAATACTTTCGTTAAAAGTACAAAAAATGTTTTATTGATGTCTTAAAACCAAAAACATGATGGACTAGAATCGAAACAAATGTTAATTATTTAAATTACAAAACTTTCTTTAGGCTATCATAAACAATTGACTTTTAGGCCTTTTTTTCGGTTTTCACTCTTTCTGGGGCTCGTTTTAAATAATTTTTAAAGCTGTCCTCAATTTTTTTGTCAGTGCATTCAGGCACTAGTTGGAAAGCAGCGCCTAAAAATAATAGATTACAGGTCAATTCTGGTAAAAATGTAACTAACACCTTTTGTAACAATTTTTAGTTTTTATACAGTGTGTCTACAAGTTGGCAGCACATGGAAAACTTTAATTTTTAGTATTACTTTGATAGAAGTTATTCAGTGTAAAATATTCTTTTTGGTTAAAAAATAATGAACTATTTAAACTTGATATATGTATACAGCGTGACCCGAAAATATTAATTTAAATTTGCAATTCCATTAATTAGAGTTTCTAACAAAAATGTTTCAGGTATAATGAAGTTCCGACACCTCTGAAGCGCTGTGCCTAAGGTGAAAGGTTAATTCTGTCACTAACCTGTAATCAGTGTAGCAATATGAACAGCCCTGCAAATATTTTCTTTTGCTTTTGTCCCAGCCAGCTATATGCTGTTTGCATTGCATTTGTCATTAGCTTCTTTAACGCTCTCTTTACGAATTCCTCCACTGTCTCCTCACCCACTTTGGCACGGTGATATCAATCTAAAAAATAAAAATATGTAAGTACAAATGAAGATTGGATGTCTACAAGAAATAATTTTGATCTATCATTGGCACATCTGTATTTTTGGTGCTTTGAAACTTTCTTTTGTTTGTACATTTTACGATTTTTAGGTTAAATTATAATATAGGCATAGATAGCTAATTTTATTTAATACGTACCCTTTTATCACAATAACATCGACACTATCTGTCGCCTGAAAATCGGCCCAACAAATCTGAAAAAATACGACATCCTACTTTGGTCCTACACCTACACCCAAAAATGAAAAATAACTTATCAATTTAATTTATTAAACCTTTTAAAATCAGGTTTGTCAAAGAGCGTTATGCCAACGCCAAAGCCAAAACCGAAAGAAAATGGCTGACGCATGAGTAGGCGGTGGGAAGTAATTATGGGAACAGCAACTGAAAATAGTTTCTTTTGGCTGAAAACGCCAAAGACTTATTAAAATTATAGGAATAATAAAGGAAACATATTATAAAATGATTAGTAAAAAAATATTTGGATAATATCTTGATTTAACAAATTTATAAGGACTTGAATTTTGTGTTACTTTTCGTCTCGGATGGCGTAGGTATGACGTAATTAATGGACATATATTAGCGACTATTGGACGTCTTTTTCGTACGTTCAAAAAACGACTTCGTAAGAACGGTTATTGGACGTCCGTTTAAGGGCCTAACTTATGAGATTTTTGCGTACTGAAAACGAATGTTTACGGGACGTATTTTCTTGCACGTTATTAAAACGTTCTGGTGAAAACGTCTGCTGAACGGCTGTTTTCCGCCCTTTTTGACGTGGTTTATTATAATCCAAAAACGAACATATATTAAATGTATTTTTTTGTACGTTCTAAAAACGACTTCATAAGAACGGTTATCGGACGTCCGTTTAACGGCCTAACTTATGAGATTTTTGCGTACTTAAAACGAATGTTTACGGGACGTATTTTCTTGCACGTTATTAAAACGTTCTGGTGAAAACGTCTGCTGAACGGCTGTTTTCCGCCCTTTTTGACGTGGCTTCAATATAATCTAAATACGAACATATATTAAATGGATTTTTTTGTACGTTCGAAAAACGACTTCATAAGAACGGTTATTGGACGTTCGTTTAATGGCCTATAACTTATAAAACTTTTGGGTACTTAAAACAAAAGTTTACGGGACGTATTTTCTTGCACATTTTTAAAACGTTTTTGTAAACACATCCATAAAACGTTCGTTTTAAGTCCCTGGACGTACGGACCATTTATGGACCTAAAGCAAACGTCCATCGGACCTTTTGTGTTATCAGGGGTGTACATTTTTTGCGAGGTGTAAGCTTTGTGATGCACGTCTAATTAAAACACCATATTGGGAACCCTTTTGGTATTGTTACTTTTGTGGGAATTTTATATGGTGTACCTAAGAGGCTATACAGCAACAGGAGATAGTGGACTTGAAATATGTAATTTAATTTCATTTCTTATACGGTTAAAGAGATACAGGGTGATCCAAGTAAATATTTACTTAATAAAATTGGCGATGATTTGATGTTAAGCGGATGTGAATCAAATTGGGCCATGTTTTTGAGGACAAGAAGGAGGATTCCATAACGAGTTTTAAGATATCTTCTAGAGAACGCTAATTACACACTATGAGTTTGATAAATTCTCGCATATATTTTTTGTCTCTCACATTTCTGACCGCTTTACCTCAAATTATGAAAGAGGGATCTTTTATACGTAAAAAAGTTGTACTTACTTTATTAATCTCGATAAGTATTTTAATTAATTTCTGAGAGAATTGCGAAAAGCTAGATAACAAGAGACATTTAAATAAGCATCTTTCTTAACGAAAGATATTTATTGAAAATTAACCAAGCTTTCAGTGGCGTAGCCATAGGGGGGTCAGGGGGGGGGGGGGCGGTTAACCCCCCGCCCCCTGTCTTGGCGCCCCTTTGCTACTTAAATAAAATTAAAAAATCGGTCTTATTTGAATTTTAATAAACTTAACACAGAACAAAATACTCAAAAATCACAAAGCCTGTAAATGTCCGTTTTAAAATAAAATAAAAGTTATTCTTAAATACCGTCCGTCGCTACGCTAATTAAATCCACAATAGATGATCTAAAAAAATTACGAAGTGACGATAGGTACTTGTTTGAATGATTTTGAATCGGGCGCAAAACAATTGGCACGAAAATATGGTATTTTAGATGAATATATTTCTAAAAGACATACAAAAGTTAAACGTTTTCACGATGAAAAAGAAGATGCTAACACTGAAAATTGCCCGCGCAAAAAATTTAAAACAAGCGTTTTCTACGTTGCATTGGATACTTTCATACAAACACTAGCTGTCAGGTTTGAAGATTTTCTTCAAATTGCAAATAGAATTATTTGCTTAGAGGCAGACGTTATCTCTCCGACACTAGATAATATAAAATATCTTAGGGATCTGTCAGCCTTTTATGAATCTGATATAAATGGCAATTTATTAATCGATGAAGATAAATCATTTTGCGCTTTGTTTCAACAATTAAAAAAAGAAAAGATTACCCTAAAAACAGATGAGATACTTCCGTATCTTATTTCAAATAAACTTGAAAGTTCATTCCCAAATATATGCATTATTTACACGGTATACCTTACTATCGCAACGAACAGTGCCAATGCGGAAAGGTCCTTTAATCGGTTTAAAAATATTAAAACTAAAGCGGGCCCTTCACGCTACGATTTTTGTGAGTTTTGAACTGTACAGTCCATCGGTTCAGTCCAAAACACAACGTGAAGTGTTCTATCCGATTCGCATCTGGCCTTTCCGGCGGGATCTGCCATCTTTCAGCATGCTGAATATTTTTAACTGCACAGGCCGGAAGCCCCGGCGGGAACTGTACTCGACTGTACCGTGTAGGGCGGGAAAAACCCTTGGGGTTCGTCGACGACAAGGATATGTGTAATAACAAATATAATTGTAAGACAAAGATAAACAATATTATGTTCGATTTAGGTTCGATAAGCTTCATATCAACAGTGGTGTTCATTTGTTGTGCTTGTTAATTTTTATAGGAAACTAAATTAAAAATTTAAAGGAGTTTCCAGCTAGCAAATATCTAAAACTGGCAGCTAATCTAGCTTCGGAAGGAATAGCGCCGCGCATAATGGTATTTTGGTTTTCTATTTTGTGCCTAATTAAATTCAAAAGGATATTAAATGTTCTTTCATCCATCCTAAAGTAATTTTTCATTTATTTCTTTAAGCAAATTAATGTAAATGATTTGCAAAGTTTCTTCTAAGAAACCACTCCTTAGTCCAGAACCTCTTCTTTTTTCTTTCCATTTTTGCAAATAAAATATTATATTTGTATTCAGCGTATTTTAATTGCTATTGCCTAGCGCTTTCGGCCCATTATAAGGCCATCATCAGGGCGTAGGTTCTAAAAGAAAAACACAAATAAGAGTAAAAAACAGCTGGAACAAACTACGTTAGACTACTTACTCGTCAAATTATGTCCAGGAGACAAGAAGCATTTTAAGAGGTATTTGAAAATTTTAAACAGATTTTCCTGGTAGTTGTTTCAAATTGTAAACAACACCTGACTGACTGATATTTGCATTTGACACATGGACACAAAGTGGTGAGGGACATCTCAGATAAATGTTTACAATTTGAATGTTTTTCAATTTGAAACCACTACCAGGTAAATTTGTTTAAAAATTTTTAAATATCTCTTAATATGCTTCTTGTCGCCTGGACATAATTTGATGAGTAAGTAGTCTCACGTAGTTTATTCCAGCTATTTTTTACTCTTGTTTGTGTTTTTCTTTTAGAACCTAAGCCCTGGTGATGGCCTTATAATGGGCCGAAAGCGCTAGGCAATAGCAATTAAAATACGCTGAATATAAATGTAATGTTTCATTTGTTAAAATACAGCGTACAACCGACTCTCCTTTTCATATTTGCATTTTTGATTTCTCTGCATGTTCCATACTTAAAATTAATATAGCAGCCAATTTCCTTTTTTTCATTAGAGAAATCATACTCCTTCAACTTATTTTAAACTACACCTATGAACTTATCTTCTTCGATATAGTCGAGAGACTGACAACATTTATCTTTATCTTTCATCAGATGTGATCATTCTCGTCTTGAGATCGGAACTGTGCGTCTTGGTCTGCAGGCCATACCGTAGCGTGAAGGGCCCGCTTTATAATCGCTCGACAATGACGGAACAACAATTAAATGACATAGCTAAATTAAACATAGAAAGTGATTATGTTAAAAATTTAGATCTTTCTAATGTTTTAGATGATTTCAAAAGCCTTAAGACTCATCGAATAGCTTTATAGTTATATAAAAACAGTTTTTAAATTATTGAATAAAGTTGTGTAAGGTCAGAATATTAAAATATTTTTAGTTTTGTGTTTATTTTTGATTGTTTAGTACTTGTTTTTATTATAAAAGGATTTATTTTTTGTTTTATTAAAATTAAAATAGTTTAACTGTGTTAAATGAAAAAAAAAACGTAATATAATATAATACCTAACACCTATATCACAAAAAGCATACAATGCCTTTTTTTACCTGATGTTAAAATCTTATATTTTTTTAGCTGAAATTTAAAACACGTCTTAGTTTGGAAAAATATACTTCTATTGTCACTTACAAATAATTTAATAAAAGGCTTTAATAGTGCTTAATACCATGCCTTATTTTTGTCAATGTTTAACTGAATCGGTATAAATGAATCTGGATTAAAAAAAAAATATGACAGAATGTGTATTTAAAAAACCCCCCAAAATCCTGGCTACGCCACTGCAAGCTTTCTTAAACATAGGTGACATATTATTATTTTCAAGTCTACTATCTCCTGTTGCTCCTTAGTTATGACATATTCTGTACATAACGATAAGTAAATGGTTCAACTAGGCACTTTATTGATTTAATAATAGATGAGTTAACCAAAATCGTGTTTGCCGTCACTATTAAACTTAAATAATAAACACCAAGAAAACCTGTTTTTAAAATATATAAAATCCAAAAGTAAAATGTTTAAAACGCACACTACACAAATAACAGCCACAGAAACACAAAATCGAAAGAAAATAATATGACGCAGCCTGACGCGTGAGCTTGCTACGGTCCACTACTGATCTGGGAACTTTAACGAAGAAACCAGATCAGCTGTTGATGTCAAATGTCGTTGTCTTCTGTCGAAACGCTTTGTTTTAAGAAAAGTGTAACTATACTTACCTGCCTATTATTGGCCACTGTATTTGGAGAAAAACGACATGGATAAGGTCATACTGAGCTAGGCACACGAGAACCACGTTACCGATTTACGTATAATCGCTTTGATAAAGTACTATCATGCTACCGATTGCGTTCTAGTTTAAATATACTGGGCTAAGCGCTTTGAAAATAAACTATAAATTGTATGTAGTAGGATAGGCAGGGCCGTTAGTTTATAATATGTTGTATTAGATTGGAAAAGTGTTGCTGTTAGGTGCACGAAAATAATTTAAAGCTGAAAGTAGTATCACGTTGTTTTCTGTTAAATTTTTTCTTCGTTTGCAATATATTACAGTTGATTTGCATGACATATTTTGCATAATATATAAAAATTGCGTGCTTGTGACGGCTTAGCTTATAAATCTAAACAGAAAAGTTGGCATATTTTACCGTGAATGTGGGAAACATGAGAGAAATATTACCTATTATTCATATGCTGTTAAAAATCTAAGGCATATTATAATAATAAACGTGTGCTTAAGAAAAATTACTTTCCAATATTTCGTTCATAATGAACGTATTAATATCAAATTTGATACACAAATAGAAAACAGTCGTCGGTATTGAAAATATTACCATAGGAAGCCAGTGGCGGCTAGTGATAATTGAAAATGGTAGGGCTAAAATATCAAATTAAAAAAAAATAAAAAAACACTTACAATAATACACTAATTAATTAAATAAAGAATAACACAAAATAAAGTATATTTCTCGATATTCCAAAGAAAAACATAAATAGAATAAACATTTCTATTATTTATGCAAAAAAGTTTTGTGTGTTTTTTTTATTTTTTGAAGCCGTGATTTCTGCCCAAGTGCCTTAAGTGTTTGTTATCAACAAATCGGGCAAGGGTCGATCCAATACCTGCATTCTTTCTTCCAAGGAAAGCACGAAAAGTCGCGAATGTTTTAAAAAACTGATTTGGTTTTTTCTGAAACGTGATAAGGATTAAAACAAACTGATCAACCGTACCCCGGATAACCCACCCACCTTACCTAAAACCTAATCTAAGTTAAATTATGATAAAGAAATATACACGGTGGGCGACTTTGTTGTTGAAGATAATTTTTGAACCAAATTTGCAGGACATACACTGCCGAGCATTAAATTAGGGTCACCCCGTAATTTGAAATTATTTCAGACATTTTTAGTTTTTTCGAATTTTTTTCGGTAGTAACATAGTTTACTAACGTTATGCGATGATTTTGTCATGATTGCTTGAATAAAAAAGTGTTTGTTGTTTTGTTCAAAGTTTATTGAAAGTAATAAAAATGCAAATTTTAATTTGATATGCTTTTAGTTCAAACAAAAGAAATTTTAAGGACTTTAGTAGCGAGTATTCCCTCCTCTGGCAGTGATAACAGCTTGCAAACGACGAGGCATGCTTTGGATAAGATTTTGGATCACATCCTGCGGAAGATTGTCCCATTCCTGCGTCAGTATGTCGCGAAGCTCTCTAGAATTGCTGGGGGCCGGCAGATGTCTCCGTAAACGTCTCCCCATCTCATCCCAAACATGTTCGATGGGATTTAAGTCTGGACTGCGAGCAGGCCAAACAAATCGCGTGATTTGAACCTCGTCAAGATAAGCAGAAACAAACCGAGCAGTGTGGGGCCGTGCATTATCATGCATAAAGGTTGCGTCTTCTCTAAGAATAAACATGAACGGTACAACATGGTCTTCTAGAACCTCTGTCAGGTACCTTTGCGCAGTCAACGTCCCATTCTGGATAAAGACTAACTCCGTGCGAGCTTCAAAAGATATGCCTCCCCATGCCATAACTGATCCTCCATCAAACGGAAGTCGCTCGGCAATACACGCTTGAGCATATCTCTTGCCTTGTCGTCGCCACACTCTTACACGTCTATCTGAGCCCGTAAGGCAGAATCGCGATTCATCGGAAAACAAAACGCGACTCTAATCCTCTATTGTCCAAGCCAAGTGTTCTCGTGCAAAATTCAACCTTGCAATCCGGTGGTCACGTGAAAGCGGCGGTCCAGTAGCTCTAGTTTGGGAAGATAATCCAGCAGCATGAAGTCGCCTCCTAACTGTCCACTCACGTATGTTTACATTTCTCACTTCTTGCAGATGATTTCGAAGGGAAACTGCCGTGACCGTCCGGTTTCTCAAAGCACTAAAAACGAGAAAGCGGTCATCTCTAGCTGTTGTAGTCCTTCCTCGTCCTGAACCAGGTCTTCGAGTGAGCAGACCAGTCTCTTCGTACCGGTGAAATACTCGTTGCACACGGGAAAGGCTTACACCAACGTTTCTAGCAGTTTCGCGTTGACCGCGGCCATCTTCTATAGCCGCCACAATTCGTGCCGCAACAACAGGATTTATGGCCATTTCAATACACTCACAGTGCCAACACTACACAAACAATTTGCAATAGACAGATAAAAGTACAGAAACCAAAAAAAAATATGCTGATAATAGTTTTTAGGAATTTGGGTGAGGGGCACTCTTTTTGTCAAACGCTTATTGAAACAACAACAACTTTTTTTTTACACAAGCAATCACGAACAAATAATCGTATAAAGTTAGTAAACTTTGTTACAACCGAAAAAAATTTGAAAAAACTAAAAATGTCTGAAACAATTTCAAATTACGGGGTGACCCTAATTTAATGCTCGGCAGTGTATTAACAAAAGTATAGGTTCTTATAAAATAAATTTAAAAATAGGTAATAAGACTAAATTACAATATCATACAGGTCAGGTTAAAATAAGAAGTTACCTACTTGAAACTAATCGCAATGGTATATTGTGATCGATGGGCAGGGGCACCATCTTGCATGAAAATATAATAATCCTCGAACGTTTCCAATTTCGGTAGAATTATTTCAAGAACTTCGTGGCAGTATACAACAGAATTAACTTCCGCACCAGAGTTTATAAAAATGACACTTGTTTTGATACACCAAGGGAGACCATTACGCCTGGAACAAAGTGTCCTTGTTCAATAAGTAGCCTATCTGCACTAATGTTTTCTTTTTTTTCCGACACTATTATACAACCCAATATTCTGGTAATTTTATTTTTGGTCGCTAATAAAACAATTTTTCGTCCTTAAACCAAATGTTAGGTATTGACACTATTATTCTAAATATATCTGTTGACACTATTATTCTATATAATATCTAAATTTTCTCTGCAAACCTATACACCTATCCAATCTTGACCTGTTCGCCACTTCCGATAATTTGTGCACATATCTCATTTTAAATGTTTTAAAATTAAGATCTTCCATAACAATCCGTCTAACTGAAGATCTTTTTATAAGATAATCTCTTTGATTGGGCTTTTACTACTTCCTGTAACGTTTACTAGGCTTTTAATATTTATTCTAACAATTTCAATGTTTCTCTGGGTTCTTACACTGCGTGGCCTACCACTCCCATGCTTTCTCTCAAAATTGCCGTTATTTTTCCTCATTTTATTCAGCAGTCTTGAAACACTTGATAATGCCCAATTTCTGTTGGGAAATTCACGAACTATTTTTCTTGCACCATAGTTTTTTTTCTGACAAAGCGCTTTTGTCAAAATTTTATCGTTTATTGTAAGCATATTGTTGAACAGATCAGTATTTCCACTAAATATGATAACTGTCAAGTTAAAATTCATAGCAGCCGTTAATTAAAAGACGATATGAATTTGTTTACATGGTTAACTAAAAAAAAAGGATGACATTCAGTTATCAATAATAATTTTTGTTACAAAACGCATAGAAATGTTGTTTTTTTTTTAAATTGCTTATAACTATCGAACCGAATGAAATATCAAAAAATGTGAAAAGAAGTTTTTTGTTAAGGACATAACAAGCTTTAGGATGTAATGTATAATTATTAATTAATTATTTTAAAAAATAAAAAAACTATTTTTGCGACTATATTCAAGTAACTTCTTATTTTAACCTGTCCTGTATGATATTGTAATTTACTGTTAGGTTTTTAAATTTATTTTTCAAGAACCTGTACTTTTGTTAATATGTCCTGCAAATATGGCTTAAAAATCATTTTCAACAACAAAGATATTCCAAAAATTCAAATGTGGTCACTTTTTTTGGCCCACCTTGTATGTTAAAGGTAATATTTTGACAAGGAAAACCGTATTAAAAACAGCCGCCATCTGGTTTCTGGTAGCGGCAGCAAAGACGACGGAGTACCCCGATTGGTACTAGCCGGCTAGACCATCCAAAACAAATAAAAATCCGCCAATCGCGACCTGATTTGGGGATCTGGCCAAGGCACAAAATTCCTTATGAGCTAGTAAGAGTAAGTAAATTGATTGTTGGTGGCTTCCTCATCGAACACCCGGTAAACGTTGGCGATTCTCTCCGCCTATCTATTTATTTTGTAGCAATAAAAAACCTACACCTCCGCCACTGAATGCCACGCGTTCTTTACTATCAATCAGTAAAACTATGTGATAAAGAAACCTCTATTGAATATAATACGCAGTAAAAAGCGAGAGAACGTTGATCAAACGCAAATTAAGTACCTGAATTTAAAAGCCGTCCAGGGCTGCTGCCAGATTAAACAATAAAAAGAGTTGTTTTATGATTTAGTTAAAATATTGCGCTTATCGCACACTGAATTTACTTAAATACGAGCGATGCATTGTTTAATTTAATAAATATAGTTTAAAAAAACTAAAAAACACGTTTTAATAATTAATGAAACTAAAAAGCGGAAAATAAATATAGTTTAAAATAATACTTGAAATTCCTAATATAGGCAGAAAATAATAATGAACAATAAACATTAGTATTATTCTAAAAAAAAAAGGTGAGGTGCTCGATATACGAAAAATATAGTACAAAGTGCCCCACGCTTTTTTCACAATAATACTAATGTTTATCGTTCATCATTATTTTCTGCCTATATTAAGAATTTCAAGAATTATTTTAAACCATATTTATTTTTTGTTTTTTAGTTCGATTAATTATTAAAGCGTGTTTTTTAGTTTTTTTAAAATATATTTATTTTTCATTTTTTAGTTTGAGTTGTTAAGAACGAAAAATTTATTTTTGAGTAGATATACTCATAGAGAGGTCCGGAGTAGAGATGGAATACTGTCACTGCAAAAGCAGTGGATCCATTTTTTTAAGTGGCTAGATTTAAAGCATTGGATCCACAAACCCGAACAAACCCGCTGGGCCAACCGACCAACTGATAGAGAAAAAATGTACCAACACTATTAAGCCGAGTGCTCGAGCCGGAAAGTAGGTAGATAGTACGCATGCGCATACGGTGAGCTCTATCTCTCTCACTCTCATACAGAGGATCTGTAAGGAAATGATTTAATTCCGGCGATCCTGATCAGGATAATGAGATAAACTTTTCAAATTATCATATTGTTAGCGGTTCTTGATAAGTCTACGAAATTTAAATTAAATCTGACCTTTTAAAGTGGGTCAAAATCGGGTTCAAAGAAGTCGGTTACAAACAAACATATAGGTGAAGCTAATATAAGCGTGTTAAAAAGAAAATAATATACGAAATAATTATATAATATACAGACAAAATACCCAACTGGAGAACTACACCCAAATTAAATATTAACAAATGAAGTATCACAATTAGAGCATAGTGTTACGGCAACAATGTATGTACCCGTCCACATTCTTTCTTCTGTTCACGATTCGTGCCGCGGACTATATTAGTTTATGGCACTGTGACCCTACTGTACGAGACGAGCCGTCGCTGTTTTCGTAGCTTCTTTAATAGAAAAAAAAATAATAAAAATTGCGTAACTTAATTGGAACAGTATAATATTTAAATCGGGGCACTTTTAAACGAGAATAAGAAAAAGGGCCAATTTATACCGTTTACGCCCGAATTGGAAAATAAGAGGATTGTTTACTGTCCCCGAGAAAAGAAATTTAAGCCGTTTGAACAAAATCTTAAGTGCCTTTTTAGGTATAATTAATGGAAATGATTTGCAGGTCCTTGCCCTTAAGGAAATCTCCCCTTCCCAAGAAACACAAAATGGTTAAATAAAAGTTTAATTTTCGTTTATACCGCAAGTATAATTATGGTTGTTAATAAACCTTTAATATAGGATAAAATGTCCGCCTCGTCAATGTTTATATATAGTGTATAAAGGGAAGATATCAACGTTTACAATTTACGTTTAATACTCTTTGATACGAAATGAAAATGCCAGGTATCCATTCGACGCTTAAATATAGTATACCAAACATCAGTTATTAACGTTTACGAAATACTTTAATTAACATTTGACGAAAAATGGCTATTATTAGTATAAAAAGTAAGAATTAGAAACGTCTTTGTGATACACGTTTTTTCAATATTAATTGAAAATGGTTATTGATCGTTCTTACTTAATTTTAGAATATATACAGTATATACAGTGACCTGCAGAATTCTGGTCCAAATGAAAAACTTTTTTTTTTATCGATTTTCCAGAAAATTTTATTCTTGCTAAAAGTTTCTGCGTCCCCTTAAACTAAAAAAGCCGTCATTAAAATTGAAAAAAATTGTAGTGTATACGAGAGAGATTAAATTTTTTAAAAGTTGCTTGAGTAAAGTACTATTTTGCGTTCGTTTTCTTGGACAACCTTTAAAAAATTAAATTCCCCTCGTATGCACCACAATTTCCAATTTAAAGAGGGCTTTTTAAGTTTAAGGGAACGCAGAAACTTAATCAAGAATAAAATTTTCTGACAAATCAATAAGAAAAAAGGGTTCCATATAGAACCAAAATTCTGCCGGTCACTATTTACTATATTACCGTAGACCTGTACTGTATACACAGTAAATAAATACAATGAAAATTTAAATGCAAATAAATTGCTAATGAAAATGGATAGAGGTTAATATAGGTAAAAAAACGTATGAATGTAAAATATAAAAGTATAAAAAACATTTATTTTTAGGTAAGTACAGTAAAGTGCTGTAATAGTAGCCCCAGCTAACTTTTTACTTGACTGTTTTGGTACCTATGTTTCGCTTGCTTAAGCCAATCTTGGCACGCTTGATTTATTGCTGTATCAGTCGTTTCCCCAAAAAGTGCTTTTCCGTGGTTTTTGCCCTAAAAGGCTATCTTGACAGCTTCTGTAAAAAAAAATTACTACAACACAGCCTGCTAAAAAAAGTTATCATACACTGTCATTTTTGTCAAATTCGAAAGGGACAAATTGATTTAGATTCTTGTTAATTATAGAAGTAAAGTATAAATTATGACTTACCATTTGTTGTGCTTTGTATGCATTTGTTTCTTTGAATGGGTATTTCTTATGTTGATTAGCAGATTTCGGGGCACTACTGGCCTAATTAAATGCCATACCCAATTTATTAGTTATGAGATATTTCATCATATTCATTACACAAGCTCTTACAGTGGTTCCTCCAATGGAGGCTAGACGGGTTCTCTAAAAAAGGTTCAATCGTTGAAAACAGCTTTAATTAATAACCAACTACAGTATGGTTTGGGAAAGGAAAATATAGTATGGTGGGATAATTAATCTGAATTGTTATATCTTTATATGGATTTATCACTGTTGTACTGTTTTAGAGATATAATTGATATGAAAAACGACTTGCAAGTACATGTACAAATTTTTTATTTTCTATTTGACAACAACTTCCAGTTTAATCAGAACTAAAAATTAAATTAAATTTCAGCCAGTTTCGGAAGTAAGCATTTTTAGATATTATACGCACAATGGCTATTTATTAGACAAAATAAATATTAAACGTTTATTCAAATATTATTTTCCCTTTATCAACATGGCGTGGTTGGTATATCCAGTAGGTATTTTAGGTGTATTAAACGTTTATTAAACTAAAAACATAAGAATTAGTTAGTATCGTCGTACCTATAATACCGGATATCGATATCGAGATAAATATACCCACCAAACGTAGAATTTTAAAGGCTTTTATACTAAAAAATACCTAGACCCTATAAAAACCATATAATAACCTCAATAATAACCTAATCATTTGTTCAACGGTTTGTCCAGCAAAAAACAGATATTCTTACCTTATATTGAGAATTATTTCACACTCAAAACAATAAAAACACAGTCACGTCCGCCATTACTCGTTGCTATTTCGTAACGAATTCAAGCAGTGTTGTCACATCCAAACACTTAAATTCTTCGGATGGATACAAAAGTCCCAAATTTATTTTCATCAATCTTAGCCGTGCCGTGAGAGTTATACCGTGCCATGAGGAACTAAATATATCTTGTCATTAAACTTAACGACCTTAAGGCACTTATTAAAATTTAAAAAGTAAGCATTAAAAGAAAAAAAAATAATTATAAATAAAAATGGCAGGTCCTACCTACATTAAGTATTGATAAAGTTCTTTTTTTATATGGCATTATAGGAAATTCTCGAGAATATGCGTGAATAATGATGGCCTCCAGTCGACGACAATGTCTGCAAGGGTGATTTTCCCCAGACCTGGCAACGTCGGACGCAAGACGTGACGTAGGCTGGCAAGTTCTCGAAAATCACGCACATAGCTGCGTGGCGCTTGCAAGCGTCGCAGGTGCTGGTAATTTTATATGAACACTGTGAACGTTTATTGGAGGTTTAACAAACTTATTGAATATTATCGTTAATTAATACTAAAATTATAGTTCTACAAAACAATGAAAATATTTTAATTTCCGAAACCAATAATTGATTTTTCCTTTTCTTTTGTTGTCGTCACTAAAAAGTTTGGCAAATTTTATAAAAACAGCAACCTTTGAATATTTTACTTCCGAATAATATGGACTTTACCTATATTTTCATTACCGTTTAATAACAGTTGTTGACTTTGGGATAAAAGACGAAAAACGTATACGACAAAAACACTTAATTTTTTTCACATAAGACTTTGAATAATAATAATTTGGTAAACAAGTTATAATAACAAAAGTAAACAATAATGTTGTAAGATATCCAGAAAAAATCACAATATTTATAATGTAACCTCAGAAAATGGTATACCGTCCACCTGTATTACACGGTTTAAAACATAGACGTTGACAAGAAACGTTTTATTAGTACACCATAACCAAAAAAATACCAAAATATTGTTGAATACAAGTATATTAAACTATAATTAAAATTTATGTGTTTCTTGGGTTGTTTACAAACAAGTAGGAAATTTTAAGCAGAATAATAATTGTCTATTAAGCGCTAATTAAATTTTGGTTCTGTGTCCTCACCGATATTTAAACCCGATAAAACCTGCTTTATTAAGTAAACACACTGATTTAATTTCGATAACAATATTTTAGCAAAACTTTCAATTATAATAAGTGTTTCACTCCCGTCTCGTCTCGTTCTCGCGAGACGAGACGAGAGTGGTCAGTAGTAGGGAAACCCCGGTTCTGGGTCTCCCCCCACTCCTTTCTGCTCCCCCCACTCCATTATCCTGTTGACCTTGACCGCGCAGGTGTGCAGGTGTTAATTTGACCTTGAATTGTCCTTGAGAGCACAGGTATGCAGGTGTTCATTCGACCTTGAAAGATGCAACTACTCTTTGTTAATTTGACCTTGACCATACACCTGGACGAGGGTATTTTTATGGTATACAATTTTCTTTTATGTGACTCATTTGACCTTGAAAGATGCAACTACTCTTTGTTAATTTGACCTTGACCATACACCTGGACGAGGGTATTTTTATGGTATACAATTTTCTTTTATGTGACTCATTTGACCTTGAAGGATGGAGCTGCTCTTTGATGGTGCTACCTTGGCGTGGACGAGGGTATTTTTATGGCATGCAGGTATTCATTCGACCTTGAAAGATGCAACTACTCTTTGTTAATTTGACCTTGACCATACACCTGGACGAAGGTATTTTTATGGTATGCAGGTGTCTTTTATGTGACTCATTTGACCTTGAAGGATGGAGCTGCTCTTTGATGGCGCTACCTTGGCGTGGACGAGGGTATTTTTATGGTATGCAGGCGTCCTTTTATTTACGACACTGTTGCATTACAAATTTTTACACCATGGAGTATTTTTATTTCTTTATTGACGTAATTTATTTGTTCGAAAATATCTAAAGGGATGCAAGTCTGTTTTATTGATGTTACCTTGACCATTATTTTTTCCCAAAAGTTAGATTTGTAATATATTTTGTGTTTTGTTATACCTTCACGTTCTTGAAGGGTGTTTATGGGATTTTCACACCTTGAAAAAGTGCAACTACCCTTTTGTTATGTATGATTTCGAAGGCGGCATGGACCTTTTGTTATGAGTAATATTGAGCGCTGGCTATTTTTCTTACTTTGTTCTTTATTTAGGTACTCTTGGATTTATTTTTATAGTGGATGCAGATGTCCTTTATGTAACCTTGACTACACTTTTGAGCAGATGTTTATTTATGACATTGGGTTGGGTTTATTTTCGACCTTGGACGTACTCGGACGCAAGTGTTTGGTTTTTACGCCTTGAAGAATTTTTATTTTTTATTGACGTAATTTTGTTCTAAAATATTGAATGAGGTGCAGGCACGTTTCATTTACGATGACCTTGTGTTGGTTCGGGGTGCAGGTGGTTTTTATGTTGTTGAGTTTTGTATACTCTTAAAGCGGCTACTCCTTTTACACTTTGAAGAATTTTTTTCTTTATTGACATCACTCTGTTCTAAAATATCGAATGGGATACAGGTATATATCGTTCTCTACTATGGTTGTTAAAATAGGGTATGTGCTCTTTGTTATGGGATTATTTAACAAAGAGTGCAAGTGCCTTTTTGTATGGGTAACTTTGACTGCTTACAAACATGCTTAATTTTTCTTTCTTTGCTCGTTATTTTTCTTTCTTTGATAATCTATGCTACCTCTTGTGAATGAAATCCCTTTTTTGACTAGTAGGTAAAAATTACTTAAATTTATAAGGAGCTTTTTAGTTAATGGTGATGAATTTGGGTTAATTTATCTAGACTTGGCTGTTTCGCATCCGAAATAAAATATAAAAAAAAAAAAAAAAAAATATTCCAATTCACAAAGTTGGATGAAAATTAGATTTAAAGCATGTGTTGCCGAATATTGATGCAGATAAGAAAAATTAAAGTGCACACAAGAATTATTACTTCATCATTGTAATTCATATTTAAAAATCACATCCAGTAGATAATACGGGTTTTTATGGAAAATTCATATTTTATAACATATTTATTTATTTTTATAGTATTATTCTTGCTATTTCTTGTTGTCGTATACGTATCAAAATGCATGCTTAATTTATGTCTAAGGATTAATAAAAATGCATATTAGCGGTAAATATATTCTCTTATTTAATCAGACTACTATCCAAATAATGTTGTAGCATACATAAAAAGTTAACTTCTGATAAACCTTTCTTAAAATCCATTCTCCTCTCTCCATGTACTATTCTGTGATGAGTGAGAGCTTTTTAGAAGAAAAAATTATAACTTAGTGCTTTTACGCATTCAAAATTAAAATTGTATTATTTACATTTTTAGAAGAAAAAATTATAACTTAGTGCTTTTACACATTCAAAATTAAAATTATATTATTTACAAAAAGACATCACAGCTTATTACTCCTTATATCAACGAAAATACGAAAAGTTAATGTGTAGTAAACAAGATTTTTCTCTCATCATTGTAAGTAATAAAAAAAGCGGATATAGCATGTGTTTTAAAATTATAGAAAAAGCATCTGTATGTACATGAAGAGATATTCTTTATTTATATAATCAACTTGATTCCATCAATTTAACCAAACAATAGGAATGAGGATCAGCCATCGCCTTTTAATAGTTTCATGCACGTTTACACAAAAACTACTAAAGCCATCGAACTTATTTCAAGATAATATATTTTTTGTTTATTAAGCAAAGTAGCTGAAGCAATTTTTTGTGCATCTACCTTTTATGTTATTGATGCACGCCAAGACTATTTCAAAAATAGTTGCAAGCGATCCGCTGTGCCGTCATAAAACTAGCAAAATTTTATAAAACGTGTAAATTTGGATAATTCAAGGATCAAATGTTGTTTATCATGTGATTTTTAGAGCTTTTATTAAGTGAAAATATTAAAATTACTAAATACGGCATATTGGCATAAATTACTGTATATTTTGAAAATAAAAGTTAAAATCTGAAAATTCAGCTGTTTGCCTTTATTGCCCTTATAGTGAAATAAATCGATTATCTAAATTTTAAAACATTCATTCAATGTGTTTAATACTTATATTTTACATGTGGAATATGGGTGCTCTTAAATATTTTCGGACAACCTTGAAATATTTTGAAAACCTTTATGTGTTTAGTACCCGAAGCAGATAAAATCAACTGCAACACACATTATTTAGTTTAGTTTTTTTTTTTGAAAACTGTTCCCGAGTTACAATGGCTGGCCCTAGTCTGGTTGTGGACTTCCAAGCATTCAAGATAGAAAATAATAAGCTAATCCCTAATGAACTTGCGGCCTACGATGGTCATAGAATTAGTAACTATGTTTTTAAACCCCGTTTGATCTAGCCTTTCTAAGACCAGCGGCATACAAACAAACGAAATGGTTAATGCAACACTATCATTGCATTGAATGGGATTCCGGATTTACTCCATTTTACAAATTTGCCGATATTGTACGGAGCTTGACAGAAAAGGCTGATACCATTTACGTTAAGGGCAGAGAAAAAGCTGATTTTTTAAGAAAATATTCAAGCAAACCTATTATAGAGTTGGATGAGCAACCGGCCCTTAGAAAATACGTCCCTAAATGTTTCTATTATTCAAATAATGAAAATTGTGCATGTTCTTTGTTTAACGTATTTTTGTTATATGATCAACATGTAATGCAAACCTAATTTTTTAATAAACATTTAATAATACAACCAATTAGTTACTATTTAATTTATTTATATTATGTACATTA
Organism: Polydrusus pterygomalis; assembly: GCA_963969555.1. Taxonomy (NCBI): domain Eukaryota; kingdom Metazoa; phylum Arthropoda; class Insecta; order Coleoptera; family Curculionidae; genus Polydrusus; species Polydrusus pterygomalis. Next base: position 154,276,942 of record OZ018376.1, on the reverse strand, counting down.
TAACGCATAAAATCAACTACATGTTCATAAAAGTCTGTAATGATTGTTTTTCTGCTTGGGTTTTCCATTTCCTCTAGCAGGGTATCTGTTTTTCTAAGTGTCTGTTTTGTATTGATATATTATGTCCTGATGTGAAGTAACTTTGTCTACCTATACATTCTAATTCATGTACTCATTCATACACCTAAAAACTTCAATACATAATATCCTAATCTCCAAATATCCAATTAGCCACTTAGCCAAATCACCAAATATTCCAATACCCAAATATTTCTACTGACTTTTACTTTTTGTAAGTGTTTTCTCTTTTGTAATGTGTGTGAGTCACTTTTTAAATCAATATCGAACCGGAGAGTTTAAAAATATGACAAAATGTATAGAAGAAGAAATAAAATGTATGTAAAAGCCAAAGAGTTACTATAATCTCTACCAGACCTAGAATTTCAAAGATTATAAAGTTCACCCACGTATCTTTTTATCACCACCCTCTTCGTCACAGAACATACTTTTTTTTTAATCCCATGCATTCAGCATGTACCCTTGTATATTAACAAAAACCCGAAAAACCACTCGAAGAAGAAACGACACAATCAAAGTTTTAATACAACCAGCGATAAAAACTCATTTTAGCTAAACAAACAAAAATGTTTGACACACCATCGGTCGACAATTTTCGTAAGAAATATAGAAAACATGCAAATCGTAGTCTAAACAGTATAATACAAAAATATAATGTTTTACGAGCATTAGTTGTTTAAATATACTGTAAGATATCCATGTTTTTAATAAAAAAAAAGAAAAAGATTCCGCAAATTCGCGTTTTATTCTTTTATTAAGTTTAAAAATTACTTCAATAATGTGGGCAGATTAACTTATCAAAAATTCGGCTATTTTGTGTTTTTTCAAGAATTAAAACGGAGGGGGTCAGTTCCAATCATCGTATCCATTAAAGTATTTATTTGTGCATTCGTATAAAAAAAAGATAGGTAGTCATAATATGGACTCATCGCCGTTTAAACTTTTTCAGCTAGTGCTCTCATACACAGACATAAGAAACACAACAACAATATAGACAAACTTTATCATAAATAGATGTAAAATATATAGAAATTTATTTTTTAAGTTAAATTTTGATCTATACATTGTTCAAGAAATGAAGATTATAGAACCAATGTCCAGTATTCAACAAGCGTAAATTCAAATCGAAATTATTATATTAGAGACATTTTATAGTAGACATACCGTTGTACATTTGATATGTGAACAACTTTGTATAATATTTTTGTCCTGTTTTAACGTACCTATTATTTTAAAGGTATAAGGAAATCCTTTTTTCAAAAAATCACCCTCTTTTAACTTAAATTAGTACCTTTGAAATTATTGTAATGGGGACAGAAGAGAGAAATGATGGAAATAAAACAAAACAATTGCTTCTAACAAGAGTTTTATACTTACTGAACACTCCCAGGTTATTATCTAAATTGTATCAACAGTCTTTCGAAAATAGTTTATTCGCATAATTTTTATTGGTAAATTTTTGAGCGTAAATCCATGAAGCCAGAAGTTTTGCAACATTCTCCAAGAATAAAAGTCTTATAAATCCATTATTCTCTTAGATAAATTATCATTTCAAATATTACTATTATTATAATAAAAAGAAAACAGAATGGGCCCCTAGTAACGAAATGATGATTTGCAACTAAACACTTTGAGAAATAAGTGAAAAACAAGTATTATATTATTATCCGACTTGTCAAAATACTAGATAGACTTTCAATTATTCATTCTTTTTTAAAAACGCTGGTATAATAAATTGTGTTACTGATTACAGGCCCATATCCAAAATTTTATTTATTCCTAAACCAATGGAATTCTTAGTTAAAAATTTTCTTGAGGACTGTTTTAAAAATGTTATTTTCACTAACCAGCATGGCTTCATAAAGGGAAGGTCAATAACAACAAATTTACTAGTTTATTCTGATTACATTTTTAATTCCCTAGAAAATGGTGTTGACTGTCAAATTTACGCCCATGATCGGTCACCAAGATTTTTGTTTTATTAAATATTGCAAAGGTTTATAAGACACCTAAGTGTTGAAGATACTTGTGTTTTAGTTCTCTCTTTATTGCTATTGCACAACACCTCGATTTTCTTTTAAAACTGGAAGAGTTACATTAGTTTTTGATTTAATAAACATAAATTACACTTTATAGACTTCTTCAGTATTACATTTTCGGCTTTTTTTTTTTTCATGCAAAAAGTTCTACACAATCCTTAAACTGATTCCAGTGCTTTTGCTATTATTTCTTGCATATTAGTTGGGAAATTTCAACTTACTCTTTCATTTTCCAAATAGTTAATCAAATTTTGTATGATTGTTTTTGCTTGGGGGGCTCAAAGTACCAGAAAATTGCCTTTTATTATTCGAATTGACAAATTTGTCACTTCAACTTGTTAAAGTCACAAAATAGACATAATATGTTCATCACAACTTTTTAGAACCACTAAAAATTATAAGTTTATTCCTTTTTCTCATGCTAAAATTATATACGTCGTCTATCCTACGGATTTTACCACGAACTACAAACCGAATTTTTGTTTTTGGTCAGACAAACTATGCAATGATTTCTATATCTTATTTATCGTTAACGTGTACAATACCTTCTTTTTTTATTCCTAATTATTATATTTTTATGTTTCCCTCCCGTTTCTCAAATCGCCAAATATTTGAATATTTCGTTATAGACAATAAAATACGAAATTATGTTAGAACAAACCTAATATGAATTTTTTACCAGGTGTGTATCTAATAAACCAATATACCTATTTTCCATTGATATTTTTAGCAATATTAAACAAAGGTAGACACATCAGATTGGTCGAATGACAATAAATACAAATCCATGGTTATATATTTAAATGATGGTATACTTTTTAGGCAGGTTTGAAGAGTTCTTCGCAAATACCCTGTTTGTTATTTGGACGCAACATTTAAATAGTATTTTACTCTTAGTAATGCATAGCATTAAACTGAATACTGTTTATAATACCGTAAAATTGTATATTGTAAACGTTGAAAACTTATATTGTTAACACGATTTCTTTTACCAAGATTAACACTGTCGTTGGTATTTAGTTGAGTTTTTATATATTTGATCTAAATCAAAGTTTTAATCGGTTATTTATTTTATTTACTAAGTGATATGGGTAAAAACACAATTTTAAAGCAAAAAAACCATTAAAACCATATATTCAGTAACTTTTTTTTTATTGTAACAAATTAATGTAGATTACATTTTACTGTTAGTAGGAAATACATATTTTATTCAATTCTTGATTTTTTTGTATCCGTATAACACAGAGCTTCCATTTGGTAAACATCTCCTTTTTGTAGAATTTTGTCTATACAGTTTAACTTCAGTTCTTGTGGTTACCTCATGTTCCTTTGTTCTACGAATATTCTTTGATATAATTGGTATTGGCTTGGACTCTTTAAGAATCATATCCTTAATGGTATTAAAATTAACAAGTTGTGATGCTGCATAGTTTATGGAAATACCCTTAACTTTACAAATTACTTCCTCTCTTTGCGTTTTAGTGAAATACACCTTAAAAGAGTATTTTTGGACCGCCAGAGACAAAGGATGGAATTAGAACCGTAACTATCTAATTCATCAGTCAAATCTCCAATAAACGGTCCTGCGGGTAAATCAAGTTCGCCACTTCTAGAGAGATATATTACAGAATCTGTACAGGACTAATACAGGACTCTATTATCAAGACGTTCGAGATATGAATATAACTTAAAACGTGCCCGGGCTGTGACGTAAACCGTATTCACTACATTTACTGTAGGTAGAGAATTAACAGTTTTCTTCGGTGTATTCATAATTTACCACCAATGTCTGGAGGAAGTGTTGAAGTATGCGGAAAAAGGTTACAAAAATGCGTGAAATATGGAAATATCAAGTTCAGAGTGTATTAGTCCTGTACAGATTCTGTAATATATCTCTCTAGAAGTGGCGAACTTGATTTACCCGCAGGACCGTTTATTGGAGATTTGACTGATGAATTAGATAGTTACGGTTCTAATTCCATCCTTTGTCTCTGGCGGTCCAAAAATACTCTTTTAAGGTGTATTTCACTAAAACGCAAAGAGAGGAAGTAATTTGTAAAGTTAAGGGTATTTCCATAAACTATGCAGCATCACAACTTGTTAATTTTAATACCATTAAGGATATGATTCTTAAAGAGTCCAAGCCAATACCAATTATATCAAAGAATATTCGTAGAACAAAGGAACATGAGGTAACCACAAGAACTGAAGTTAAACTGTATAGACAAAATTCTACAAAAAGGAGATGTTTACCAAATGGAAGCTCTGTGTTATACGGATACAAAAAAATCAAGAATTGAATAAAATATGTATTTCCTACTAACAGTAAAATGTAATCTACATTAATTTGTTACAATAAAAAAAAAGTTACTGAATATATGGTTTTAATGGTTTTTTTGCTTTAAAATTGTGTTTTTACCCATATCACTTAGTAAATAAAATAAATAACCGATTAAAACTTTGATTTAGATCAAATATATAAAAACTCAACTAAATACCAACGACAGTGTTAATCTTGGTAAAAGAAATCGTGTTAACAATATAAGTTTTCAACGTTTACAATATACAATTTTACGGTATTATAAACAGTATTCAGTTTAATGCTATGCATTACTAAGAGTAAAATACTATTTAAATGTTGCGTCCAAATAACAAACAGGGTATTTGCGAAGAACTCTTCAAACCTGCCTAAAAAGTATACCATCATTTAAATATATAACCATGGATTTGTATTTATTGTCATTCGACCAATCTGATGTGTCTACCTTTGTTTAATATTGCTAAAAATATCAATGGAAAATAGGTATATTGGTTTATTAGATACACACCTGGTAAAAAATTCATATTAGGTTTGTTCTAACATAATTTCGTATTTTATTGTCTATAACGAAATATTCAAATATTTGGCGATTTGAGAAACGGGAGGGAAACATAAAAATATAATAATTAGGAATAAAAAAAGAAGGTATTGTACACGTTAACGATAAATAAGATATAGAAATCATTGCATAGTTTGTCTGACCAAAAACAAAAATTCGGTTTGTAGTTCGTGGTAAAATCCGTAGGATAGACGACGTATATAATTTTAGCATGAGAAAAAGGAATAAACTTATAATTTTTAGTGGTTCTAAAAAGTTGTGATGAACATATTATGTCTATTTTGTGACTTTAACAAGTTGAAGTGACAAATTTGTCAATTCGAATAATAAAAGGCAATTTTCTGGTACTTTGAGCCCCCCAAGCAAAAACAATCATACAAAATTTGATTAACTATTTGGAAAATGAAAGAGTAAGTTGAAATTTCCCAACTAATATGCAAGAAATAATAGCAAAAGCACTGGAATCAGTTTAAGGATTGTGTAGAACTTTTTGCATGAAAAAAAAAAAGCCGAAAATGTAATACTGAAGAAGTCTATAAAGTGTAATTTATGTTTATTAAATCAAAAACTAATGTAACTCTTCCAGTTTTAAAAGAAAATCGAGGTGTTGTGCAATAGCAATAAAGAGAGAACTAAAACACAAGTATCTTCAACACTTAGGTGTCTTATAAACCTTTGCAATATTTAATAAAACAAAAATCTTGGTGACCGATCATGGGCGTAAATTTGACAGTCAACACCATTTTCTAGGGAATTAAAAATGTAATCAGAATAAACTAGTAAATTTGTTGTTATTGACCTTCCCTTTATGAAGCCATGCTGGTTAGTGAAAATAACATTTTTAAAACAGTCCTCAAGAAAATTTTTAACTAAGAATTCCATTGGTTTAGGAATAAATAAAATTTTGGATATGGGCCTGTAATCAGTAACACAATTTATTATACCAGCGTTTTTAAAAAAGAATGAATAATTGAAAGTCTATCTAGTATTTTGACAAGTCGGATAATAATATAATACTTGTTTTTCACTTATTTCTCAAAGTGTTTAGTTGCAAATCATCATTTCGTTACTAGGGGCCCATTCTGTTTTCTTTTTATTATAATAATAGTAATATTTGAAATGATAATTTATCTAAGAGAATAATGGATTTATAAGACTTTTATTCTTGGAGAATGTTGCAAAACTTCTGGCTTCATGGATTTACGCTCAAAAATTTACCAATAAAAATTATGCGAATAAACTATTTTCGAAAGACTGTTGATACAATTTAGATAATAACCTGGGAGTGTTCAGTAAGTATAAAACTCTTGTTAGAAGCAATTGTTTTGTTTTATTTCCATCATTTCTCTCTTCTGTCCCCATTACAATAATTTCAAAGGTACTAATTTAAGTTAAAAGAGGGTGATTTTTTGAAAAAAGGATTTCCTTATACCTTTAAAATAATAGGTACGTTAAAACAGGACAAAAATATTATACAAAGTTGTTCACATATCAAATGTACAACGGTATGTCTACTATAAAATGTCTCTAATATAATAATTTCGATTTGAATTTACGCTTGTTGAATACTGGACATTGGTTCTATAATCTTAATTTCTTGAACAATGTATAGATCAAAATTTAACTTAAAAAATAAATTTCTATATATTTTACATCTATTTATGATAAAGTTTGTCTATATTGTTGTTGTGTTTCTTATGTCTGTGTATGAGAGCACTAGCTGAAAAAGTTTAAACGGCGATGATTCCATATTATGACTACCTATCTTTTTTTATACGAATGCACAAATAAATACTTTAATGGATACGATGATTGGAACTGACCCCCTCCGTTTTAATTCTTGAAAAAACACAAAATAGCCGAATTTTTGATAAGTTAATCTGCCCGCATTATTGAAGTAATTTTTAAACTTAATAAAAGAATAAAACGCGAATTTGCGGAATCTTTTTCTTTTTTTTTATTAAAAACATGGATATCTTACAGTATATTTAAACAACTAATGCTCGTAAAACATTATATTTTTGTATTATACTGTTTAGACTACGATTTGCATGTTTTCTATATTTCTTACGAAAATTGTCGACCGATGGTGTGTCAAACATTTTTGTTTGTTTAGCTAAAATGAGTTTTTATCGCTGGTTGTATTAAAACTTTGATTGTGTCGTTTCTTCTTCGAGTGGTTTTTCGGGTTTTTGTTAATATACAAGGGTACATGCTGAATGCATGGGATTAAAAAAAAAGTATGTTCTGTGACGAAGAGGGTGGTGATAAAAAGATACGTGGGTGAACTTTATAATCTTTGAAATTCTAGGTCTGGTAGAGATTATAGTAACTCTTTGGCTTTTACATACATTTTATTTCTTCTTCTATACATTTTGTCATATTTTTAAACTCTCCGGTTCGATATTGATTTAAAAAGTGACTCACACACATTACAAAAGAGAAAACACTTACAAAAAGTAAAAGTCAGTAGAAATATTTGGGTATTGGAATATTTGGTGATTTGGCTAAGTGGCTAATTGGATATTTGGAGATTAGGATATTATGTATTGAAGTTTTTAGGTGTATGAATGAGTACATGAATTAGAATGTATAGGTAGACAAAGTTACTTCACATCAGGACATAATATATCAATACAAAACAGACACTTAGAAAAACAGATACCCTGCTAGAGGAAATGGAAAACCCAAGCAGAAAAACAATCATTACAGACTTTTATGAACATGTAGTTGATTTTATGCGTTATAATGTACATAATATAAATAAATTAAATAGTAACTAATTGGTTGTATTATTAAATGTTTATTAAAAAATTAGGTTTGCATTACATGTTGATCATATAACAAAAATACGTTAAACAAAGAACATGCACAATTTTCATTATTTGAATAATAGAAACATTTAGGGACGTATTTTCTAAGGGCCGGTTGCTCATCCAACTCTATAATAGGTTTGCTTGAATATTTTCTTAAAAAATCAGCTTTTTCTCTGCCCTTAACGTAAATGGTATCAGCCTTTTCTGTCAAGCTCCGTACAATATCGGCAAATTTGTAAAATGGAGTAAATCCGGAATCCCATTCAATGCAATGATAGTGTTGCATTAACCATTTCGTTTGTTTGTATGCCGCTGGTCTTAGAAAGGCTAGATCAAACGGGGTTTAAAAACATAGTTACTAATTCTATGACCATCGTAGGCAGCAAGTTCATTAGGGATTAGCTTATTATTTTCTATCTTGAATGCTTGGAAGTCCACAACCAGACTAGGGCCAGCCATTGTAACTCGGGAACAGTTTTCAAAAAAAAAAACTAAACTAAATAATGTGTGTTGCAGTTGATTTTATCTGCTTCGGGTACTAAACACATAAAGGTTTTCAAAATATTTCAAGGTTGTCCGAAAATATTTAAGAGCACCCATATTCCACATGTAAAATATAAGTATTAAACACATTGAATGAATGTTTTAAAATTTAGATAATCGATTTATTTCACTATAAGGGCAATAAAGGCAAACAGCTGAATTTTCAGATTTTAACTTTTATTTTCAAAATATACAGTAATTTATGCCAATATGCCGTATTTAGTAATTTTAATATTTTCACTTAATAAAAGCTCTAAAAATCACATGATAAACAACATTTGATCCTTGAATTATCCAAATTTACACGTTTTATAAAATTTTGCTAGTTTTATGACGGCACAGCGGATCGCTTGCAACTATTTTTGAAATAGTCTTGGCGTGCATCAATAACATAAAAGGTAGATGCACAAAAAATTGCTTCAGCTACTTTGCTTAATAAACAAAAAATATATTATCTTGAAATAAGTTCGATGGCTTTAGTAGTTTTTGTGTAAACGTGCATGAAACTATTAAAAGGCGATGGCTGATCCTCATTCCTATTGTTTGGTTAAATTGATGGAATCAAGTTGATTATATAAATAAAGAATATCTCTTCATGTACATACAGATGCTTTTTCTATAATTTTAAAACACATGCTATATCCGCTTTTTTTATTACTTACAATGATGAGAGAAAAATCTTGTTTACTACACATTAACTTTTCGTATTTTCGTTGATATAAGGAGTAATAAGCTGTGATGTCTTTTTGTAAATAATATAATTTTAATTTTGAATGTGTAAAAGCACTAAGTTATAATTTTTTCTTCTAAAAATGTAAATAATACAATTTTAATTTTGAATGCGTAAAAGCACTAAGTTGTAATTTTTTCTTCTAAAAAGCTCTCACTCATCACAGAATAGTACATGGAGAGAGGAGAATGGATTTTAAGAAAGGTTTATCAGAAGTTAACTTTTTATGTATGCTACAACATTATTTGGATAGTAGTCTGATTAAATAAGAGAATATATTTACCGCTAATATGCATTTTTATTAATCCTTAGACATAAATTAAGCATGCATTTTGATACGTATACGACAACAAGAAATAGCAAGAATAATACTATAAAAATAAATAAATATGTTATAAAATATGAATTTTCCATAAAAACCCGTATTATCTACTGGATGTGATTTTTAAAAATGAATTACAATGATGAAGTAATAATTCTTGTGTGCACTTTAATTTTTCTTATCTGCATCAATATTCGGCAACACATGCTTTAAATCTAATTTTCATCCAACTTTGTGAATTGGAATATTTTTTTTTTTTTTTTTTTATATTTTATTTCGGATGCGAAACAGCCAAGTCTAGATAAATTAACCCAAATTCATCACCATTAACTAAAAAGCTCCTTATAAATTTAAGTAATTTTTACCTACTAGTCAAAAAAGGGATTTCATTCACAAGAGGTAGCATAGATTATCAAAGAAAGAAAAATAACGAGCAAAGAAAGAAAAATTAAGCATGTTTGTAAGCAGTCAAAGTTACCCATACAAAAAGGCACTTGCACTCTTTGTTAAATAATCCCATAACAAAGAGCACATACCCTATTTTAACAACCATAGTAGAGAACGATATATACCTGTATCCCATTCGATATTTTAGAACAGAGTGATGTCAATAAAGAAAAAAATTCTTCAAAGTGTAAAAGGAGTAGCCGCTTTAAGAGTATACAAAACTCAACAACATAAAAACCACCTGCACCCCGAACCAACACAAGGTCATCGTAAATAAAACGTGCCTGCACCTCATTCAATATTTTCGAACAAAATTACGTCAATAAAAAATAAAAATTCTTCAAGGCGTAAAAACCAAACACTTGCGTCCGAGCACGTCCAAGGTCGAAAATAAACCCAACCCAATGTCATAAATAAACATCTGCTTAAAAGTTTAGTCAAGGTTACATAAAGGACATCTGCATCCACTATAAAAATAAATCCAAGAGTACCTAAATAAAGAACAAAGTAAGAAAAATAGCCAGCGCTCAATATTACTCATAACAAAAGGTCCATGCCGCCTTCGAAATCATACATAACAAAAGGGTAGTTGCACTTTTTCAAGGTGTGAAAATCCCATAAACACCCTTCAAGAACGTGAAGGTATAACAAAACACAAAATATATTACAAATCTAACTTTTGGGAAAAAATAATGGTCAAGGTAACATCAATAAAACAGACTTGCATCCCTTTAGATATTTTCGAACAAATAAATTACGTCAATAAAGAAATAAAAATACTCCATGGTGTAAAAATTTGTAATGCAACAGTGTCGTAAATAAAAGGACGCCTGCATACCATAAAAATACCCTCGTCCACGCCAAGGTAGCGCCATCAAAGAGCAGCTCCATCCTTCAAGGTCAAATGAGTCACATAAAAGACACCTGCATACCATAAAAATACCTTCGTCCAGGTGTATGGTCAAGGTCAAATTAACAAAGAGTAGTTGCATCTTTCAAGGTCGAATGAACACCTGCATGCCATAAAAATACCCTCGTCCACGCCAAGGTAGCACCATCAAAGAGCAGCTCCATCCTTCAAGGTCAAATGAGTCACATAAAAGAAAATTGTATACCATAAAAATACCCTCGTCCAGGTGTATGGTCAAGGTCAAATTAACAAAGAGTAGTTGCATCTTTCAAGGTCAAATGAGTCACATAAAAGAAAATTGTATACCATAAAAATACCCTCGTCCAGGTGTATGGTCAAGGTCAAATTAACAAAGAGTAGTTGCATCTTTCAAGGTCGAATGAACACCTGCATACCTGTGCTCTCAAGGACAATTCAAGGTCAAATTAACACCTGCACACCTGCGCGGTCAAGGTCAACAGGATAATGGAGTGGGGGGAGCAGAAAGGAGTGGGGGGAGACCCAGAACCGGGGTTTCCCTACTACTGTGGTCCAGTATTTTGAGATGAGAAAAAAATATGGGAGAACGAGAAATCTCGCAAAATCTTAAGATTTTTATTAGGATTTGCAATAAACTTTTAAAAGAATCCCGTTAGTATCACCGATATTGCAAAGTGGCCAGAGAAAAATCGGGACACGTGCCGAAAAAAATAGAAAAAAGTAACCTCTTTTTTATAACGTCTATAGTTTTTGTCGAAATTTTTGATACAGAAAACCATTTTATAAAAGATAATCGTCTTCGCGAATTAAGTACCGTGCGAGCGAACATTATTTGCATCAAAGAGGGCCTTGCATCTAAGGACGCAATGCTTAGTCGCAGACCTTAATACCTGTTGGGTGTCAGTAACTACCTGAATTAACAATCGATCAGTTATTCCGTCATCTTTGACAGTCGTTAAAAGTAATTTGATTCATCGCTAATTTTTCCATTTCTTGAACAATTCACACAATGGGCTTTACGGAACAGCACAAAACATTCATGGTTGAAGCGTATTTTCGAAACGGGGTTAGAGTGAATGATGAGTGGCAATACAATCCGGGGTTGTGCATGGACGATTTTCACGAACATTATTTTCGTAACGTTGCTTTTATTGCTGGGGATTTTTATCATTGCCTGAAAAGAACCGTGACTGTGTTTAGTAAAACAGGTTCTATACAACACAAAAAAGGAGTTGGAAGACCATCTGTAAGAACAGAAGAACTTGTTGCAAACGTTCGTGAAATAATGCAAAATACGCCAATAAATTGTATAAGACGCATGTCCCAAGAAGTGGGAAGATCTTATGGAACATGCAGAACTATTCTTAAGAAGCAGCTAATTTTATTTCCTTATAAAGTGCAAGTATTTCAAGAAAATGCAAGCCGCATATTTTGAAAGACGCAGGAGTTACTCTAAATGGTTTACCCAAAATTTATTGAAAAGTAATGATTTATTAGACCTGACATTTTTTTCGGATGAAGCCTGGTTCCACCTCTCCGGTTATGTGAACTCTCAGAATACACGCATGTGGAGTAGTGAAAATCCCCATTTTTTTGTAGAATCCACATTGCACCCTCAAAAAATTGGTGTCTGGTCAGCTGTTTCCCGAAGAAGAATAATTGTTGGTCCTATTTTTTTCCATGACGCAGTTACAGCACAGCGGTACAGAGACCATATTTTGAATCCATTTGTGGATCAATTACTTGACGACGAACTACGTTTTGGTGCGACCGCCCATACAGCCGCCGAAATTATTAACGACTTACGCAATATTTTTTACCATAGATTGGTCAGTTTTCGATCAGACATTGAATTCCCACCTAGATCACCATGTTTAACGGTTATGGATTACTCTTTTTTTCTCATTTAAAGAACACAATTTTTAAAACACCAGTTGCAAATTTAGAACAATTACAAGAAAGGATTATCCAAGAATGTGGTAACATTTCTCCAGAGATGCTGGTCAACACTTTCGAAAATATGGAGAAACGTGTGAATTTATGCTTGGAGCATGACGGTGGCCAATTTCAGCAATTTATGTAATTATTTTTCTTTTTCTTTCTGTATATTCTTACTTTGTTAAATTTGTATTTGTCTACTTGTTTTATTACTCATTAGTTTGGCAATGTCATAATATGAATTTGACAAAATGACCACGTTTTTTTAATCCAAGCCCTCTTTGATGCAAATAATTTTTGCTCGCACGGTATATGGATTAACTAATTCCAGTAAATAATTTTATTGTAAGCTTCAACATCCATCCTCAAGAAATGTCTTCGATTTTCATGGTCACCTTTCATTTTCATCAGAATTGCACATGAAAGTATCCTTGGCTTTTCAGTAACCATCCTCTGGACTACCTCGAACATTGTTTATACTTTATATTTAACCATTTAATTTGCCGTTTTCTTATTAAGCACAGAGCTATTTCCTCCATGAAGGATCACAACAGTTTAAAAAATGAAAACTAAATACAAATCATTGCAGTGTGGACATACTTGGTTTGCAACATTTTGCTTGCAATGTTTTGTCGATGCAACAAATCGTACTATAAAATGTTGCATGTAAACTGCGCTTTAAATATAATTTTTCGTCACCGCTTCATAGGCGGACCAGGTATATTGGCCACGATGATTGCCAATGAACCAGTGCCATGGGATCTTATAGGCACGAGCTGAAACCTAATGCTGGTGGTACTTCCGTTGGTATGGTACCGGGGCGGATCCCCCCCCTTGCTACGCCGCTGATTTTACCCCCTAACTCAACTACCAACTATAATATATTTCGCAACAAAACCCCTTGTTTTCCACGCTTCCGGCATAGTCTATCGATACACAAAGTCGGTAATTGTTTTAAGGAAAAGCTTTTCAGTGTTTCATAGATGAAAGACGAATTTTATTAATAATAAACGTATTTAGTTTCCGCTGTAGGATCTTGTGAACTTCTGTTCCGCTTTTCAACTCACTTCGCGAACTATTTAATAATAGGAGAGCTGGACGATTTATTAACTTAAAACTATAAGATAATAATAATGCTTATTGGAATTACGAGCCCTTTTAGTCAGTAGCGCAGTGATCAGCTTGCTCTGGGAGGGGATGTTCTGGTTTCTTGATTGTAGAGAAAGCGCTTTACTGGAAACAAAATGCGTCGCATTGAGAAGATTTAACAATTCATTTCTTAACAAAATTGCTGTATTAAAAGTAGTTCAATGTTCAACAAGACTGTGCTGCTAATGGAACTGATTAATACCAATAAAAGCACTGTTCTAGTAAATCTTGAATTGATGTAACAAGCACTACAATTTATTTAATATGTGTTAATACAAAGTAAGCTATAAATACTATTTATTTATTTATTTAATCTGACATTACAAAGTTATTATTACTATTTTACTAATTTAATTATTAATATTAATAATTATATTAATTAAGGTAATACAATCAAATATCACAGTTTATAAAGTATTTTCTACATAGTATAATGAATAGAAATAACTAAAAAAGCACGAATTGTACTTAATTATATTACTTAGTTCTATGTTCATTTAAATATATTATATTAAAAAGTGTCACACATACTTCGCACCTTTAAAAGTAAAGTGACACAACTCGAAAATTGTATATTTCTAGGTTCAATCATAAAATGGCACTAAATACCGCCCTCTATCAGCTGCCACTAGACCTAATACCAAATCGCTTCTCCCCAATTAGAGGAACCTATTTATGCCTTTTTCATATTAACGGTATTCGCGCGTCTTTTTAATACTAAAGAGTATCATGTCAGTATGTTGTCGCATGCGACGGAAAATTGACACTCCTTTAAGTCTAAACTGACTTGATTCCAAACATTTTACAAAAAAGTAACTGGTATTTAATAAAAAAAGGACTTATTCTAAAATGACTCGCTGAGTACAACGACAATTTTAATTTTAAAATGGCATAACTCCAAATAATTCGTTCGTTGTTAAAAAAAAATTGGCAGTAAAAAGACCTAACTTGTTTTTTATTTTTTATTTTTTATTTTTATTTTTTTTTACCATTAAGGGTAGGTTTTATTATCAAATTTAAATAATTGTCTTCTAGTAAAACCATTTAGCTAATGTTTACCCAAATTTAACATTTAATTTAAGTTATTACTTGGGCTTAGGAGACAAAAGAGTTAGAGGGGTCCAATATATTTTACAGTTTTTCCTGTTTTCTGCAAAACTCTATTTTTTGGATTGTGTCACTTTAATTTTAAAGGTGCGACTTGTCTGTGCGTGGAAAGGTTGCTAACCATAAGGTGTTATTTAGTTAATTAAGTATACCATTTGCCAGTGGCGCAACCAGAAATTTAGTTCGGGGGGGCTTTAATTTGTTGCGCCGCAGGCGAAAAAATTTTTGGGTGCCACGCCCTTTTTTGGGTAAAATACGTATGATTGACGAGAGCGACAGCTCCCTAAAACTTCTGCAATAATACGCCGCTGGCCCTAACTAAATATTTATGAAAAAAAATTAGAGATTTCATTATAATTAGTAAAAATGTATTTAAAATAAGTAACGCATATATTAATCATACTTATACTAAAACAAAACAAAAACCTTATACAATAAGTTGTAAGTAATCACTAATAATACTATAATATTACAGTAAAATTCTTCGTTTTGTTTTTGCCTTTTCGTCCAGAATTTCTTCCACGGTAATATCAATATCGTGGTTCGCATAAAGAACTGCCAAACCAATTAGTCTGTCCTCTTCCGTGGTGCTACGCAGATATGTCTTTAAATATTTTAAATTTGAAAAGGACCTTTCAGATGTGGCGGTTGTAATAGGCAAAGTTAAAAAAATTTGTAAAAGCCTTTTTATATTATAGGAAATATATTGGCATCACATTCGGAATACACTTTGTCCAAATCTTCCTTCAGTTTTTGTTTTTGCATTTTTTATACCACAGCTCAAGTTTAGCTTTTAACATCGTTTTATTGGAAAACTCTTCAAGGAACTCATTCTTGTAGAAGCTGTGAAGTTTCAAAAAAACATTTAAATTGACTATCAAACTCTTGATTATCATATGGAAAACGGCATTCAAAATTTTGAATGGTTTCTCGATGTTTTAAAAACCGATCCTCGAGATTTGCTATGAGGCCATCTAAAAACGGAATAAAAATTGTTATTTTAAAATACTCAGCAGCGGAATCGGTTTCTATAACCAATCTTTGTGTTTGTCTTGGCGGTAATCTAGGTAGGTAGTCTGATTTCAATATCGTATTTCGAAAGTAGATCTTGAGCTTCCTTAAAAATATTTTAAAAATTATCATCTGCCAGGCCTCTTATTTCTTTAACTTGATCTGTTACGTCATTAGCTATCTGTAATGCTTTACAAAGGGTTAAATCAACTGATTGTAGAATCTTGCTTAAAGGCAGTGTGTAGGCATATATTCTTTCTGTACACATTAGTGCGATCACAAATTTGGGACTTATAATGCTGGCCAGTAATCCAGATGCCTCAGTGGAAGTATTGCGGTCGGTCCATTCAGTCAGATGTAGTATAATTTCACTATTGATAACATGATTGATGTAAATTATGTAGCTGAATATAAAATATTAGTAAAAGGCGTGACATGAAAAATTGGTTTACAATTAAACGAATAGGCTAAGTTTCTAAGCTCGGGGGGGGGGGGCTGCAGCCCGGCAGCCCCCCCCCCTGGTTGCGCCACTGCCATTTGCTAATAAAATTAAGGAATGAAATGCACAGAATTATTAATGAATTCCCATACGAAGAAATAGGTTATAATTTTCATTAATAAACGCCCTACTCATGCGTGAGAACGTTTTGAGATTTTTGATATTTTTAATATCTTCTGTAAATAAGTCCAGTGTCCAAGGAAAGTAACAAATCTCTTACTGCAATTAAAATTAATCTGTGGACATTTCAACATTCCATTTGCTACACTTCGAGTTGTGATATCGTGACAAACATAATTTCTCAAAGTAATATGATTATACATATAAAGTGCAAGTATATGAAAATACAGAGCTCTGACACTACATATTTTGTTTTGGTATAGTAGTCTGGTAGGGTATCTTTTATTTTTCTTTAAAATTGTTTTTAAAATATAGTTTTAAATTATGTTTAAACTGTTTAGACTGTTTGAATATAATCCCCCCAAACCAATATACCATACTTCAGCACCGATTCAACCAACGATCGATAAACCAATATTAACAAGTTTTTATTAAGTATGCCTTCAATTTAATAGAACTTATACATAAGCTTTCTAACTCTCTTAGTTAAATAAGTAATATGGTTGTCCCATCGTAGGTTTTCGTCTATCATTATTCCCAAGTATTTTACACAATTTGTTTGATGAATTAAATCATCGAAACCATCAATCCTTAAGGAGTTATAAAGTGGACGATTTACATTAATTTTTGAAATAGGGTTTTCGTAACATTCAAAGATAATTGAAATTTATCCAACCACTTTTTAATCAAGGACATATAATTTTTAATATTTATTTCCATGTCTAACCAACATCTACCACCAAAAATAAAAACAGTGTCATCATAAGAAATAATTTTACCATTTATTTTAAGAGATAGTAAAGAATTGATGTAGGTTTTAAACAAAATCGGACCTAATACAGTCCCCTGGGGAACACCGATTTTTACTTTCATACCTTCACTGATACATCCATTCACTCTAACAAACTGCCAGCGGTCATTCGAGTAGCTCTTAAAGACATCTAACGCGGCACCATGCAAGTAGGTGTGGGGGGGCTTCAGCCAGACAGACATAAAAATCTGTCCGAAGCTCCCCCCACCACTAACAAACCTGAATAACTTATACAGACCTGAAGAACACTGAATTAACTAGACCAGAGGTCACTGACCCTAGCTCTAGAATGCAGGACTTACGTCATACTGAACTATTTAATTTAATTCTAATTAAAAAAGTTCCTACCTCTACCTGCATTCGAACCTACGACCTGCGGTTTACATTTCCAGCACCTTACACACAGCACCAGCAGAGCATATTAGAAAATCTCGACAATAATTTGATCCGATTGATCGCAAACTGGTTTAAGTACCCCAAATACAAGAGACCTGAATAACTTGTACAAACCTGAAAGAGATCCGAACACCTGCAATTCCGCTGCTATTTTTACTTGTAGTCAAAGCGTAAATGTTTAAAAAGGCTAAAACAGAACCCTGGTGAGGAAGAAGGGGTGAGAGGGGAGATGAGAGGGAGAGGGAGAGAGGGAGAGAGAGAACATTTTTATTACGCGCAGATACGCGGTAAAGAAAATTTATTGCAAAAAGAACAAAATTTAACTTATGCAGACCTAAAGGAGGCTGAGTCAAAAGCGAAAATATGTTTAAATTATGAAACAAAATACACTTGTTTTACGATTTTCATATAATCCCTCATATACTGTTAGAAGCAAGAGCTGTTTGACAGAACACAGGTAGACAGACCTCTGTACATGCAGACCGACATACAAATAAATAGGTAGAACGAGAGATACATGTATATACATAGCAGTGAGTAAAAACCATCACTATCATTAAAAGGAAGAAATAACGGTAAAAGAAAAAATAATGAAAAAAGAAAAATATCTATATTTTTGAATGTAGACACACATACTATAGTTTTACTCACTTATTATATCATATTATGGTTTTGTAAAAAAAACTGGTTTTATTTCAAAAGGAAGATTATTTCTTGAAGGAGAGTGGTGAGGAAAAAAAGAGGAGGAGAGGGAGAGAAAGAGAGGGGTAGAGAGAAAACATATTTATTACAAGCAAAAACAAGGTAAAACAGATTTATTGTAAAAGGCAAGAAAAATTAATAATCTATACAGACCTGAAAGCATAATTGTTTAAAAGTAAAAATAGGTGCAAGGAGAGGAGAGGGAGAGAGTAGGGGTGAGAGGAGAGGGAGAGAGAGAAGACATATTTATTACAAGCAAAAACAAGGTAAAAACAGAATTATTGTAAAATGCTAGAAAAATTATTAACTTATACAGACGTGATTGCATAATTGTTTAAAAGTAAAAATAGGTGCAAGGAGAGGAGAGGGAGAGAGGAGAGGGAGAGGGAGAGAGGGAGAGAGAGAACATTTTTATTACGCGCAGATACGCGGTAAAGAAAATTTATTGCAAAAAGAACAAAATTTAACTTATGCAGACCTAAAGGAGGCTGAGTCCAAAAGCGAAAATATGTTTAAATTATTAAACAAAATACATTTGTTTTACGATTTTTATATAATCCCTCATATACCGTCAGAAGCAAAAGCTGTTTGGCAGAACACAGGTAGACAGACCTGGGATAGGGATAGGGGAGAGAGAGAGAGAGCATATTTATTACACGAAAATTCGAGGTAAAAACAAGTTTATTGTAAAAGGCAAGAAAATTATTAACTTATACAGACCTGAAAGCATAATTGTTTAAAAATAAAAACATGAAACGGAGAGTGACTGTTTAAAGTATATAAGAATGATGGTGTTTTTGGAAAAGATTTTAAAAATATCAGATTTTTCTATCATTTTTAAAAAAAACACAACTGTTAATATTTAAAAACTCGACGATAAAAATACATGTACCAATTTATTCGCTTAATCAGACAGTCAGACTAGTTTTTGTTGCCCCACCTAAATAACTTGTCCAAACGTGAAGGAGATTGAAAACCTGCAACCAACCGACTATTTTTACTTGTAGTCAAAGCGTAAATGTTCAAAAAAGCGTAAAATAGGTCCAAGGAGTGAAGAGGTAGAGAGGGAGAGGGGAAATGGAGAGGGGGGAGAGAGATATATTTTATCACGCAAATAGGCGGTAAAAAACAAAATTTTGCAAAAAAAAAAAAAAGCAAATTTTAACTTGTACTACTAACCTGTAGATGTTTAAACACCAACTGTGTAACCATAGAGCTTTTAACATATTGGGGTCACTGTCTTGATTCAATTTTTTTGTAGTCAAAGCGTAAATGTTGAAAAAGGCGTAAATGTTGAAAATAGGTCCAATTTTAGATCAAAATTATGTTGTTTGCTGCGCAGAATCTCTGTTCATACCCTAGCAAACTCGATCAAACTTAAACCATAAGTCCTTTAGAAAAAAATAGTACGCTGATAAAATATAAAACAAAAAACACTTGTTTTATGATTTTCATAATATAGCCCCTCATACCGTTAGCAAACAACAAAAACATATTTGACCAAATACTGGTAAACAGATCTCTGTACATTTAATTAAGCTTTCAGATAAATAGGTGAAACAAGAGATATACATACATAGCAATGAGTAAAAAGCATCATAAAACAGTAAAGGAAGAAGTACCTTTAAAAGAAAAATAATGTGAGCGAGAAAATATTTTATACTTTTTGAAAGTAGACACACGTACTATAGTTTCATTCTCATATTATATCATATTAAGGTTTTGTGAAAACTGGTTTTCAGATAGCAAACTTTTTATTTGCAGTAAACAAAATATTATAAATTTATTATTGTCGGAAGTTTTTTTAATTGTTCTTTACACGATGGCCGAAAATGTTAATATTAATTGTTGATAAAGCGACAAAGAGTTACCTAAATAGAATATCGTTAAATTTTGGGGTGATAGTTTAATACGATAAAGGAATAATTTTTCACGAAAACAAAAAGCTTACGCTGAAGTTGGAACAATTGACTTTATTTGTGTTATTTTTTATAAATGAAGACTTTTTAGTATACCTTTTAAATGAATAATTATGACTTACCCCATAACAATAACATTACGTTTTATAGTAAGGATCCGGGGTAAAAAATTCGAGGAAAACCTTATAACTCTCTTGTACGATAAAACTGGTACCTATAAGATTTTTCCTTTCGAGAAAAATAGTTTTATTCAGTTTGCAAAAAAAAAATTTTTAATTTTTTAAAAAGCGAAAGTAGTAGGTATAAAGGTAATAATTATATATCTTAGTACACTCTATAAGCCTTTTATCAACATGTTATTAAATACTTTATATAATATTGTCTTTTACCCCCAAAAATGAAGCATAAACATATGTACTACAGGTTTTCGACAGTTTTCGAAAAAGAATGCAACAAAAAGGGAGTTGTTTTGAAATTATGTGGGTATATATACCCTTAAAAGATTTTTATGAGGACAATGTACTGTGTGTTTTAATAGACTTTTAAAGTTTTGTGTTCGTCTTCAGAAAGAAAAGGTAAATTGTTTTTGATTTTTAAAAATACATATAAGCAACCCCATTTTTTAAGAAGATATAGAAGTTATTATTAAAAACATAAAAATTTTATTTTAAATATTTGCTTTCAATCAGCTTAAACAAAAAGCAATAGTGCTAAATAATTAATAATGTCTTTTAGCGATTTATCTCTATCACAGAGTCTCTATCTTTTTTGTAAACAAGAGCTAGCAAAACTTGATCAAATTTTAGATTTACCCCTTACCGATAACTTTGAGGAGGTATTTGACTTAAGTTTGGAAGATTCAGAAGAACTTATTTCAGGCATAGACAATCCCCTAAATACTATTGATTTTACAGACTGTGTGGAGACTATTGATTTAACAAGTAGTGTAGTAGTATGTAGTGTTCATGATTATGTTAATTGTAGGATTTGCCCCCTATCCCCACAAACTCTTAACAGGTTCTTTGATTCTTCTGAGAATTCACAAACTTCCCCAAACAAAAATATTTTTAAAAACTCTGATACCCCCATAATTGATAATAATATATCATTAATGGGGAATAATATATTAAATTATAAACAGAAAAAAATTACAGACTACTTTCTCCAGGTTGTAGCTGCAAAAAAAGAAAATGTATACGATAAAAATGGTAACGAACTTAATGCCATTGTTCTCATGCAAAGAGATGGTAATTGTCTTTTTCGCTGTTTATCTCACAGCTTATATAATAATCAGGAGTTTCACGGTATAGTAAGGAAAATAATAGTTTCTTTTGTAATTGAAAACTGGGGGGAATATTTTGAAAGACTAATAGCTACAAGTGTAGAAGTAAAACATGAAACGGCTAATGACTATTTAATGTACATGGGTAAAGAGGGGGTTTTTGGAACGGATTTTGAAATGGCAGTTTTTTCTATAATTTTTAAAACAACTGTAAATATTTATAAAATTAACGATAAAGAAGACTTGTACCTATTTTATTCGTTTTATCCAGAGCTATCTGAAGCTCAAGAAGAAATAAATATATATTTTCATGGTTCTGAGAGGTCAGGGCATTTTGATATAATTCAAAACCATGAATTATAAGGATGCTAAAATTTTAATAAGTTTTTACAAGTTTCTTTTTTATTTTTATTTAAAAATACTTAAACATGTATAAAAACTAATTGGGGGAAAATGCCTCGTTAATTAGCAGGAAAATGCAATTTTTCGTAAAAATTGAATAATAAGTTGTTCTCGGAGGCTTTTGAAGATAAAATATAAAATGAATTTACATTGTAATTACTATGTAGGTACCCCAAACATAAGGTTCTGTGAAACGGGGGTAATTTGTAGTCAATTTTTATTTTAAATATTTGTTACAATCACTTAATCAAAACAATAGTTTTAAAATATTTAATAATGTCTTGTAACGTTTTACCCCGAAACAGATAGGCTCTATCTTTTTTGTGAACAGTTGCTATCAAATATTAAACAAATTCTAGATTTACCTCTTTCTGATAACTGTTAGGAGATTTTTGACTTAACTTTTGGAAGATTCAGAAGAACTTAGACCTGACATAGACATTCCCCCTCTAAAAATTGATGATTTCACGGTTTCCCCTAAAAAAAAAATAATTTTAAAAATCACGGGGCTATACATAGTTATTAATGATGTATCATTAAGGGTAAATGCTATTTTAAGCAGAAAAAAATACAGATTACTTCGACAAGGTTTTTTTTGTCTATTAGTATAGAGAAAGATGAAAACTATTAATTATAAATAATAAATTATTTATTTCTCAACTATTTCGATTATAACGTTTTCACATTCGTTTTAAACTCACCCCCCTTTATACCACTATTGACACCACACCCCTCTAAAAGTTAGCCTTCTCTTTTTAAATAATTTATTTCTATATGTTTTTAAAAAGTAACATACGTGATAAAAATTAGAAACAGAAAGAAGTAAAATTATAGGAAAGGTAAAATATAGCTATTTTAACATTATAAGTAAATTATATAGTCAGCATAAATCAGTAATTATTATAAAACATCGAAAAGGGATGCTTTTATTTCAATTATATTATGAATATATCAAGTGCATGATAAATTACCTTAAACGTTATTTTAAAAATAACACGAGTATTTCCAAGAAACCAGGTAACCCCATAGGTTCTAAGACCAAATACGTTTCTCCTTGATATTTCTAGGAGTTTAAGTTTTATTCTTATGCTTGCCATGTTACTTCTTTAACGTATGAGGCACTGATGAAGTATTCGATCCAGTATTTAACTATTTAAAACACTACAACAACACAACACATACAAAACATGAACACAACACATAGAAAACCTTTACACAACGCATACAAAACACGTACACAACATTCTGCTTTGCTTGCATTGATAACATCAGTAACTAAAACTGTTTAATTAGAGGTAATAGAGATTTTTCCGAAACTTATTTTAAAATATCACAGGCTTTTATTACAGGCACTAGTAACTTTTTTATCAAAGAGGCATTAATTTATAACTAAAATATAATTGAAAAATTAAAAATAACTCTAGAGACGATGATCGATTGAAAACGACATTCACAGTACCTACTAACGTAGCATTATGAGCAACACTGAACGAACAGGTTTTATTTAGAAGGAAAAAGCAGTTTTATTTAAGAGTCCCAAAGGTTGGTCTTTTATTGTTGTTTTTTTTCTTTTATTTAATAATACTTTTTGGTTTATTTAATCTTGTGTTAAAAAGAGTAAAAAAAAAAAGGAACAAAATAAGGCTGAAATATTTTTGTTTTAGATTATTTGTTTTATTTACATTAATAAATACTTTTTTGTTATTTATTATTGTATTAAAACATAGGTAGAGGTTACTCGGTAATATAGGGGGATAATAAGGGTATTTAGTTTTTATTATTATAGGGTTATTGACAAAGAAGAACAAACAAGCCTCTAATGTCCTAGACCAATTTTCTGGATTTTTTTTTAAAATAAATTGTTTACTTGTAGCAGATATCGGTATTTTTGTAAAATTAAAACTTTGGCAGACTAATAAATACTTTCATAAGAGTCTAAGATAAAACTCTAGTTCATCATATTCTATTAAATACAATACAGATATCTAGGTCTTTCTGTTTCAAAAAATGCTTAAGAATTTTCCGCAAACACGAGACTTCTACACCAATGTATCATCTTGTTATTAATTTGTATTATTTATTCTTTTACCGAGGAGGCGTCCTAACAGTGTTCCCTTCTCTTTTTTGTAGAGGGCGTATTTTCTTGTTATACCTTTTAGTTTTCTCTACTAACTACTTCTCTGTATACCTTTTTGTTTATTTACGAAGTATTTTTTTTACTTTTTATTTACAAATCCCCTCTGCTTTTTCTTTTTGATTTTTTTATTCTGTCGGAGTATAAAATAAGAGTTAAATTGTTTGAGGTGATAGTCATACATAGAAAGCACTGTGGGTGAAAGTTGGAGAATCAGTGTACTGTGTAGTAGTTCAGTGTGTGTGGTAGTAAATATTTTTTCTTGGAAGGTAGATATCGAGTTTAGTTTTTAAATTAATAGATAGAGTGTAATATTTTTACAAAAATTATGATAAAAACTCCAATCTAAGCTAATTTTAACTAAAAGTTCAGTGAAGCTGTAACTATTATACAGCTGAAATAGGTATATTTTCTGTTTTCATTCAATTATTTTTCAATTTGAGTTTTAGGTTTTTAGAAATAGATATATAGATTTATATTGCTACTATTTAATAGCCTATAATTTCTGATTACTGCTGTAAATAATCCTTTTTAATTTTGTTTAGTAAATTATTTGCAAGTAAATGCTAGGGTGTATTATTTTACAAAAATAATAAAAATATAATATTTTATCTAATCTAATCTAAATCTGGTGTAAGAGGAAATATTATTTAAAAGTAGTGGGCCTGTATTAGAGAAAATTCAAATAGTCGTCTAAAATGGAAAGAGTTATTATTTTAAAAGATTATGTCAAGACAGTGCATAGGTTCAATTTACAGGGTAGAAATTTAGAATTTAAAATTAAATCAATCCCTGAAAATGTAGAACCTGTGTCTTGGGTACAAGGGGCTTTAGAGGGGATAATATTGAAAGTCACAGAAAATTTAAAACCCACCGATCAAGTGGGTTTCTCTTTTTGTTCAAAAGCTCTCACTAGGGGAGAGGGGTGGATTAATTTTAAAGAAGCAAATAAAATTAACATTGGCGATATTTATGACGTCATACAGGGTATTTATCAATCTAACTCAACAGGTCTCGATACAGACACTTTTTGTCTTAAGGTTACTACTGTTAGTTTACCCGTTGGTCGAGGAGCACGAACTGGGGATCTTAGTTTTATTACTGCAAGCAATAAATGTAGGGGTATAATAGTAATTAAAAATACCGATAACTTATGTTTACCTCGAGCATTAGTTGTGGCTATGTCTACCTTAAATAAAGATCCTAATTTTAAAGATATTCAAAAAGACAAAAATAAGATACAACTCGCAAAAGCAGAGGAGTTAATTCAGTTAGCAGCCGTAAATATACCTATAGAAGGCTGTGGAATCCCTGAATTGGAACAATTTCAACGCTTTCTTTCAGAGTATCAAATTATCGCTTACAGATATGGGTCAAAAGGTCGTGAAGTGCTTTTTAAAGGCCCTCCAGTTGATAAAAAAATAAATTTGTTATACCATAACAGTCATTATAATGTCATTATTTCTTTAACTGCGGCCTTCTGTTGTAGTTATTACTGTGAAACATGTCATGTACCATATAATACTAAAAATAGACATAGGTGTGAAGAGTCATGTCAAAGTTGTCAACAATTTCCACCCTGTAAGGTTGAACTAAAAATGAAATGCGCAGATTGTTTAAGATATTTTAAAAGTAGTTTATGTTATGACTATCATAAAAAATTAAATTCTCTTGGTAAATCAAGTATATGTAAAGAAATTAGAGCATGTTCCAGCTGTTTAAAAACTGTCAAATCTAATAGAATTCATATTTGTGGGGAAGTGTTTTGCAAAATTTGCAAAACGTTTCACTCTGAGGATGAATATTGTTACATGCAAATAGATACAGGTTCCCCTAAATTAAAAAATACATTATTTATATTTTTTGATTTTGAAACTAGTCAAGAAACGCCTCTTAATGACGGTACATTTTTACATGAGGTTAATCTCTGTGTATTTAAACAGTTTTGCGATGTCTGCCGTGATACAGGGGTCTGGCTGTGTAATAAATGTGGTGTAACTACTCAGGTGTTGCAAGTAAATCCTTTAGATCGCTTTGTTGAATACATTTTTAATCAAAGAACCCTATTTAATAAGGTGATTGTAATAAGTCACAATGGCGGTGGTTTCGATAATCAATTCATATTAAATAAGATATTAATTAATACCGATTTGACTCCTGATTTGATCGTGCGAGGAACTAAAATTATTTTAATGCAGATATTAAATATTAAATTTCTTGACTCATTAAATTATTTACCAATGCCTTTATCACATTTTCAAAAATGTTTTGGACTCGAAGATAAATTTAAAAAAGGCTTCTTTCCACATCTCTTTAATAAAAAGGAGAATCAAAATTATGTAGGAATTTTACCGGCAATTGATTTTTATAGTCCAGACAATATGAGGGTTGAAGAACGATTACTATTTATTAATTGGTATAATGAACAAATATCAAAAAATACCGTTTTTAATTTTAAACAAGAATTAATAGATTATTGTGTGAGTGATACAGCTATACTATTTGAAAGTTGTAAATTATTTCAGCAACAGATGATAGAAACTGGGGATGTATGTCCATTTTCCGAAGGTGTAACCATTGCTTCAACATGTAACAAAGTTTTTAGACGAAATTTTCTAAAACCATATAGTATTGGTATAATACCTAAAAACGGGTATCGTCTTAAAGATAATCAGTCCAAAATAGCCCTTCAATGGCTTGGGTGGCTGGAAAAATCTTGTAATATAAAGCATGCCGGTAATGGTCGTGAGGTGATTGTAAATGGCATTAAAGTGGATGGTTATTCTCAAGAAACCAACCAAATCTTTCAATTTCACGGGTGTTACTGGCACGGATGCACATTTTGTTTTAAACATGATAGAAATATTAGTCTAAACAAAAACCCTACAGAAACACTTAATTTTAGATTCGAAAGTACTCTAGCAAAAACAGAAAGGCTTAGATTTTTAGGCTATACGGTCATTGAAATGTGGGAATGCGATTTTAAACGAGAAATTCAGGGGAATCAGAAATTACGCGAGTTTATAGAAAACTGCAAAGTAGTAACGCCTCTTAACCCCAGAAAAGCTTTTTACGGGGGCAGAACAGGGAATATTAAAACTTACTACGAAGTTCGCGAAGGTGAAAAGATAAAGTACGTAGATGTATGCTCTCTATACCCATATATATGCAAGTACGGAAAATTTCCTATAGGTCATCCTGAGGTAATTGTAGGGGAAAAATGTGCAAAAATAAATTTAAAAGAAACAGAGGGTCTAATAAAGTGTAAAATTTTGCCCCCGACCGACTTATATCATCCTGTATTGCCTGTTAAGATGAATAATAAATTAATGTTTATACTGTGTAAAAAATGTGGGGAAAGTATGAATTATGGGGTATGCGATCATAATGTGGAACAAAGAGCTCTGACAGGTACGTGGGTTGTTGATGAAGTTTTAAAAGCGTTGGAAATGGGGTATAGCATTTTAGAGGTTTACGAAATTTGGAAATATAAAGTGGTGCAATATAATATGCGTACTAAAGATGGCGGTCTGTTTGTAGAAATGATGAACAAATTTATAAAAATTAAACAGGACCCAACAAACATTTAAAGCCTTGGCGACCTCTTATTTGGAGAAAATTACCTATTTAAGTAAAAAATAGTCTATTTTTTACCTCCAAATCGGCTTTTTAGACGAAACGGCCAAAGAGACTAACTGTTTGGTCAAAACAAAGTAATTCGAACTTATTAATACGTGTTGAAAGTGGGAAAATATAAGAGGCCCAAGAGATGGTCCAAAAGAGTAGATAATTACCTTGTAAATCGACTTGATAGTTAGGTCTAAGCAAAGTCAGTAATAAACGCCCAACCAGGTTATTTTTTACCTTAGATTGGGCCTTAAAGCCCAATAATCTTTTAGGCCCATAAATGAAGAACAAATTACTTCGTTTTGTCTTTAATATATCTTCATGGTCAGGTTATAATGTGAACACTTTCTGAGGTGATGTATACCCTATATTAGTCTTACATTTTGTACTTAAAGCCCAGAAGGCTTTAAAGTATAAAATAGGTTATAAAAATGATTTAAATAATTTCTTTATAGCCCAATATTTTGTCCTCAAAGTGATTTTTACCGGATATAAAGCCGTATCTTCCAAAAATTATGTCTTTAAAGAGATTCTGGCTTAGAAAACTTGAATGATGATTGTAAAGTTTATTGCACTGTGGTAATCTTCCCACTTATGGGGAACATAAGAATAATCCAAGGAGGAGCTTGACCCTCTCCATTTTAAAATAATCAGTTTCCATTTTTTCGGCGAAATAAAAGGGGTCGCGTAGGAGCTATACAAAACGCCGGAACAAAGAAAAAAAACGTTGTACGTTTATATGGGAACTATTCCAAAAAGTAAGGTTAGTTACATTATAATAGTGGCTATTAATCCGTTGCGAGACATTAATTCAGCAACCCCGATAGAAACATTTTATGGAGTAATTGGCCGTACATAGGGCCTGCAGAATTCTTAAAAACCCCAAATTAGGCTTCATAAACACTTATTATTATAAAGTTATGCCATATAAACGAATATTTCTCCTAATTTAGACCTATCAAGACGGAAGATACAAAATAGGAAATTTTCTCCTAGCGTAACCTAATACGGGTTGACTTATAGGTCCAATTTTTTTTAAGGCCCAAACCACGAGAAATCACGACCTTTAGGAAAAATATTTTACTGACGCCATATTTTTTTCAACATGGTGTATTATTTTCAATTAATTTTGTTAGATTACTTGTAACACTAAAGCAACAACAAATATATTACAAAAACCGAGCACAGAAACGAGCTAACTTACTCGTCCAAGCACTAAATATTGGCTACATTTTAAATTTTTGGTATTTTTAATTTTAATTTACCTTGTTTTTTTTAATTAAATGCCTTTTTTCTGGGGCGCGGTTAGTTTTTCTAGGTAAAATTGAAATCTATACGAACATTTTTTACGCGCACCCATTTTTTCACTTCACATCGATGAAATAATGATTTTTATAAGTACATACCTATCTATATACTACCACTCCATTTTAAAAATCAATAGCGGCTGACATGACATGTTCTGATTTAAGAACCCTCCTGCCTCCTGTGCTTTGATACAAATAAAAACAAAATACTATTTTTATCTTTTTCTAAAATTGTGGTTATGATTTTCTATAAACTTCATAGCCCATAACAGGCCCAACATAGGCCCACATAGGTAAAATACGGGTAAAAAACACCTCTTTACTACCACGGAGAAGACTACTTGGCCTCGTCTATGAAGAACAATTCTCCTAATGGCAGGTGTTTCTTACCACTTTATTACCTTGGTTTTATTCCCCACTAGGTGATAAAGTGGTATAAATTACTAACTTCTGACTATGTAAAGCGGTCCGTCGAGCTTTATAGTTAAAATATTAGGTAAAAGTCACCTTTTTTAGACTATAATTGTTTGTTGGGGAGGCTACAGGGTTTCCTTCAAATTGTACTACATTAACGCAAAAGAAACAATATATTGAAGATTTTTTTAATTCGGAAGGGATTCAGTTAGAATTTAAAGCTATAATTAAAAATTCGGGGTTGCGTTCTTTAGCAAAATTAATGCTTAATAGTTTTTGGGGTAAATTTGGTCAACTGGAATGTCAAACAAAAACAAAAGTTGTTAATAACTCTGAAGAATTTTTTTCCATGATGTGCAATTCTAATTTAATCATTAACACTGTTATACCTGTAAATGATGTTACACTTTTGGTTAACTATCAGCTTACTGAAGAGAGTTATGAGCCTCTCTCTACCGTAAATGTTTGTATTGCGGCCTACACTACAGCTCAGGCTCGACTTAAATTATATAGTTACTTGGAACAATTAGGTGAACAGGTACTATATTATGACACTGATTCCGTTATATACATTTATAAGGACGGGGGGCCTGACATCACTGCTGGTAATAATATTGGGGATATGACTGACGAATTAGAACAGTATGGTTCAGGGAGTTATATAACTCATTTTACTAGTGGTGGTCCTAAAAATTATGCCTACAAATTATATTCTACAACAGAGAAAAAGGAAATAATAGTTTGTAAGGTTAAGGGTATATGTCTCAATTATTCTGCCTCTAAACTCGTAAATTTCGACTCGATACGTGATATGATCCTAAGTGAAGATTGCTCCCCTATTCAGATTACATCTCAACAAATTCGTCGAACTAAGCTTCATGAGGTAGTAACAAAAACGGAAACAAAAGAATATAGACCAAACTCTTTAAAAAGAAAATTTAGTGATTTTAATTCCGTACCCTATGGTTACAAAAAAAGTCCAAAAATGGATTTTATGTAGGTTTTTAAAATAATTTTTAAAAACAGGTACCTATCCTAAAAATCAATATTGCATGTTTTATATGTTTTAAGGGACAATTAGAACAAAAAATAATAATGAAAAGTAAATAGTTCAATAACAAAAAAAAAATGAAAATTGTAGCATATACTTAAAATAAAAATAAAATAAATTCAGAACAGGGGTATGGTAATAGAAGTATTTTTATTAAAATGATGTATATAACGAGATATTGACATTATTTCCATTTATTTAGATGATTTCATCCTGGAAGCTCTGACTATTTTGTAAAACAACGTTATTTTTTATGTCGTGTACTTTTTTAAAAATTTGTCATTTTCAGTAGAATTTTAAAAAGTTATTTTAAATTATGTGCTGTTAACCTTTGAAAAAAAAAAACATATATAAAAGACCCCCAAAAAAAAAAAAAAAAAAAGTAAAAAAAAATACAAAAAAAATAAAAAATAAAAAAAAAACAAAAACAAAAAAAAAAACAAAAAAAAAACAAAAATAAAAAAGGGGGGGTTAACAAGATATAGTTTATATTGTCCTGTCATTGTACAGGGGTGGTTGGAGGGTCCTCTGCCGAAACGCTTGCACCTTGTCGTGGTGGCAGAGCTTTTTACTAAGACGAGCGTATTAATTTTTTTAAATAATAAATATTAAAAACAGCTAGAGGGTCAATTAATTTTTTCATTCATTCCAATCAATTTAAAAATAAAAATATACAATTTACCTTTTCTTTCTGGAGAAGAACACAAAACTTCAAAAGTTTATTAAACACACAGTATATGGTGGCGATAAAAATCTTTTAATGGTATATATACCCACATAGTTGCAAAACAGCTCCCCCTATTGCTGCATTAATTTTCGAAAACCGTCGAAATTCTGTAGTACCTACATATGTTTATGCTTCATTTTTGGAAGTAGAGAGTATTTTTAAAAATAACATATTGCTAAAAAGCTTATACTACGTACTAAGATATATATTAATTATTACCTTTATACCTACTACTTTCGCTTTTTAAAAAATTAAAAAGTTTTTTTTGCAAACTGAATAAAACTATTTTTTTCGAAATTAAAAAGCCCTTTAGGTACCAGTTTTTATTGTGCAAGAGAGTTATAAGGTTTCCCTCAAATTTTTTTACCTCGGATTCTTACTATAAAACGTAATGTTATTGTTATGGGGTAAGTCATAATTATTCATTTAAAAGGTATACTAAAAAGTCTTCATTTATAAAAAATAACACAAATAAAGTCAATTGTTCCAACTTCAGCGTAAGCTTTTTGTTTTCGTGAAAAATTATTCCTTTATCGTATTAAACTATCACCCCAAAATTTAACGATATTCTATTTAGGTAACTCTTTGTCGCTTTATCAACAATTAATATTAACATTTTCGGCCATCGTGTAAAGAACAATTAAAAAAACTTCCGACAATAATAAATTTATAATATTTTGTTTACTGCAAATAAAAAGTTTGCTATCTGAAAACCAGTTTTCACAAAACCTTAATATGATATAATATGAGAATGAAACTATAGTACGTGTGTCTACTTTCAAAAAGTATAAAATATTTTCTCGCTCACATTATTTTTCTTTTAAAGGTACTTCTTCCTTTACTGTTTTATGATGCTTTTTACTCATTGCTATGTATGTATATCTCTTGTTTCACCTATTTATCTGAAAGCTTAATTAAATGTACAGAGATCTGTTTACCAGTATTTGGTCAAATATGTTTTTGTTGTTTGCTAACGGTATGAGGGGCTATATTATGAAAATCATAAAACAAGTGTTTTTTGTTTTATATTTTATCAGCGTACTATTTTTTTCTAAAGGACTTGTGGTTTAAGTTTGATCGAGTTTGCTAGGGTATGAACAGAGATTCTGCGCAGCAAACAACATAATTTTGATCTAAAATTGGACCTATTTTCAACATTTACGCCTTTTTCAACATTTACGCTTTGACTACAAAAAAATTGAATCAAGACAGTGACCCCAATATGTTAAAAGCTCTATGGTTACACAGTTGGTGTTTAAACATCTACAGGTTAATAGTACAAGTTAAAATTTGCTTTTTTTTTTTTTTGCAAAATTTTGTTTTTTACCGCCTATTTGCGTGATAAAATATATCTCTCTCCCCCCTCTCCATTTCCCCTCTCCCTCTCTACCTCTTCACTCCTTGGACCTATTTTACGCTTTTTTGAACATTTACGCTTTGACTACAAGTAAAAATAGTCGGTTGGTTGCAGGTTTTCAATCTCCTTCACGTTTGGACAAGTTATTTAGGTGGGGCAACAAAAACTAGTCTGACTGTCTGATTAAGCGAATAAATTGGTACATGTATTTTTATCGTCGAGTTTTTAAATATTAACAGTTGTGTTTTTTTTAAAAATGATAGAAAAATCTGATATTTTTAAAATCTTTTCCAAAAACACCATCATTCTTATATACTTTAAACAGTCACTCTCCGTTTCATGTTTTTATTTTTAAACAATTATGCTTTCAGGTCTGTATAAGTTAATAATTTTCTTGCCTTTTACAATAAACTTGTTTTTACCTCGAATTTTCGTGTAATAAATATGCTCTCTCTCTCTCTCCCCTATCCCTATCCCAGGTCTGCCTACCTGTGTTCTGCCAAACAGCTTTTGCTTCTGACGGTATATGAGGGATTATATAAAAATCGTAAAACAAATGTATTTTGTTTAATAATTTAAACATATTTTCGCTTTTGGACTCAGCCTCCTTTAGGTCTGCATAAGTTAAATTTTGTTCTTTTTGCAATAAATTTTCTTTACCGCGTATCTGCGCGTAATAAAAATGTTCTCTCTCTCCCTCTCTCCCTCTCCCTCTCCTCTCTCCCTCTCCTCTCCTTGCACCTATTTTTACTTTTAAACAATTATGCAATCACGTCTGTATAAGTTAATAATTTTTCTAGCATTTTACAATAATTCTGTTTTTACCTTGTTTTTGCTTGTAATAAATATGTCTTCTCTCTCTCCCTCTCCTCTCACCCCTACTCTCTCCCTCTCCTCTCCTTGCACCTATTTTTACTTTTAAACAATTATGCTTTCAGGTCTGTATAGATTATTAATTTTTCTTGCCTTTTACAATAAATCTGTTTTACCTTGTTTTTGCTTGTAATAAATATGTTTTCTCTCTACCCCTCTCTTTCTCTCCCTCTCCTCCTCTTTTTTTCCTCACCACTCTCCTTCAAGAAATAATCTTCCTTTTGAAATAAAACCAGTTTTTTTTACAAAACCATAATATGATATAATAAGTGAGTAAAACTATAGTATGTGTGTCTACATTCAAAAATATAGATATTTTTCTTTTTTCATTATTTTTTCTTTTACCGTTATTTCTTCCTTTTAATGATAGTGATGGTTTTTACTCACTGTTCAGTATGACGTAAGTCCTGCATTCTAGAGCTAGGGTCAGTGACCTCTGGTCTAGTTAATTCAGTGTTCTTCAGGTCTGTATAAGTTATTCAGGTTTGTTAGTGGTGGGGGGAGCTTCGGACAGATTTTTATGTCTGTCTGGCTGAAGCCCCCCCACACCTACTCATGCACACCCTAAAAATATTCTAAATATTTCTACCCCAAAGCACATAGCATAGCTAGTAGCTAGTAGCTATATATTCTGTGCCCAAAGGTAGGTAAATGTTACATAAACCTTAACAGTGTACTTTGTAACACTGATAAAATCAGCGGACGGCATCCCGGGCAACAACTACCAGCACACGACCTGATGCATCATATAAAATCCCGGCGAGGTAACAAGGCTATTTAAATTCACTAATTAAACGTATTTGTCCGCCTAGCGACAGCGGCACTCACGTTGCCCGTAACTTACATTGTTCATTTATGTTATGTAAAAGGGAAGGACCGTTAGACCCTTGTTATAAACAGAGACCCTTTGGAGACATATTATTCCGTGTGACCTTTCAGTATAAGCGTTTAAAACTTTGTTTAATACAGCAATCTAAGTATTACAACCATTCAAAGTTATGTTGATATAGCGGTAATCTTCGGCGTGTCAAAGAACTACCCATATGTGGACATTGTACACAATAATATAGTAAAGCAGCGGCTTCCACACTACACTATACAGTGGCGTGCGGTTACCACCATTATAACGCATTCTATAATTGAATAATAATAAAGAGGTACCTTATTGAAATAATGAAAATACATATGAATATACAACAGACAGAAGACACCAAAAATTTGTGTGATAATATCCCCAGGTTGGTCCAGATTAGTAGTGAACCATAACTAGCCCACACGAGTTATGAATTGTGTTTTTTTTGTGCTTTTTGTTACATTTAATTACGTTTTAGAAATTATTAGTGGTTTTGATGCCTTTTATTTTTACTTTGATTGAATTTTAATTACCTTTATGAGGCTAGTAACAACCCACAGTTACTATTCATTTGACAAAAATTCGCAGGTTAAAAGTTTTTTAATTATTTTTTTAGACATTAAATCATTATGGATCATAATAATTATTATTGTGTGCCTTGCACGTTAGTTGATTTCATCGATAAGTAATAAGAAGTTCCATTTCATCTAAACGCCGTTTTTGTCAGAAACTTAGTTTCTGAAAATTTTCTTCTTAGAATGTCTGTTCGCAAGTTTCTAATAAATAATATTTTGTATTATGTAGGTTATCATTTCCTTAAAAATAAAAACAACTTTTCTTATTATTAACCTTTTAAAATCAGGTATTCGAATTCGAAGGAATTTACATTTTTTTAAAGGTTTTCCTAGTTTTTATCGGTTTTGTATGATGAGTCTATTGTTAAACTACCACAATAATTAATGGTTTAAGTCTTCAAACTGTACGTAAGTAGGTAGATATATACATATTAAAACTGTACTGTGATACAGAAACTATCTCTGCAATTTAAAATAAAAACACTGGTTAAATAAGGTCCAGTTTAACCTTTAATTTAAATATAGGTAAGAAGGTAAAGTAACACTGCATGCATTATTTTTGTGTTTGAGTAATAGGATACCTACCAACCGTAGAATTAAAAAAGGTGATAAAATGGGTGTTTTTTTACCATGAAAATTGAAATAAAGAATTTTACATTATATTTGCCTTTATACTAGTATACTAGTTTATTAATATATATTAGGGTAGAGAACAACTATAATATATATGTATAATCACCTTTTTTGGGTCTACGTACCTTACTTGTATCTATTTATTTTACAAAAATAATTAAATCTCTGGCGGAATTGAAATTTTAACAATACTTATGTTAGCCTATATATTTTGGTTAGAAAGGTAACCGTACCAATGTAAGAAGTATAATAATATCTTCTTTTTTGGGTCTGCGAAGCCAAAAATTGATAATATGCGGATTTCCTTGACAGTAAGTTTAACATCTGACTAAATTTAACTAAATTATATTGAACTGTAGGATAGTGTTTTACCTATAGGTAGGTATAACCTGAACGGGTAAAACAAAAAAAAATGCTGTAAATATGAGTGAAAGAGTATTTATAATTGCGTTGCAGTTAATTAGTAGTTTCGGTGTTTGGGTTATTATAATATAAGTATAGTTTTTAACTCTATTTTGACACTTTATTTTTAAACCACATAAAAACTCATGTTTATTATTACCTTAAAATATAGATAATATTTATAAAACAAAATTTTCAAAATAAATTATTATTATTAATATTATTATCATTGTTTGGCAATAGTAGCGGTAGAACCGATGAGACTTGCATCAATAATTGTTTTAGAAGGTATCACATGTATACTTTTTAAGTTCGGTCCTGGAATTGATACTAACTTATAAAAATTCATTAAACCAAAATTGGCAGAGTGTCACCTGACTTGGAATCCAACTTACTAGAGAAATTAAAATTTTTACTATACATCTAAAGGCATATTCCAAGGCGACTCGTCACGCCCCCTTAGGTTCATTTTGGCCATGAACCCACTCTCCTCACTACTGAAATCAACGTTCTACGGATGTCTTAACTTAACTGAACATTTAAGAATTAATCATCTTCTATATTAATTAATATCTAACAAAAATTTTCAAAATGCCTATGTTAACCTCACAACAATTTGAATGCACCTTCAAGGCTTTCATTTCAAAAGAAGCCCGTCGTTTCAGTTTCGTTAGTCAGAATAAATTGTGAACCTATAAACAGTATGAATTTTATGGAACATAAGCTGCTCATGCACCGCCATATTGTTTTTTAATTTTAGAAATATTTTTGGGACCTCTGCTTCCAATGTTTGATTCGTAGGCCTATTATAGGACGCCTAGTTAAATGGAAGTTGACTATACCCACGAACTTTGAACTTAAACTTGTTAATACACTCACAGGCAAAATAATCGATCAACGCAAATTTTAGATGAATTTAAATCACAAATAACTTTTTTATTCAAAGTCGGATTTAAACGAATTTGAAAGAATATTTTAGATAAATTATTATTATATATAATATTGTCAACTAAAACACACAGTGGCCCGATATATTTAGAATACTCAACCACTGTACGTTGTTGAGGTCGCGACCCACTGTACGCCAATCGGGGTCAAGTGCGTCGCAACCTCAGCATTTATTCGGCTATATAAACTGGGCCAGCTTTAGCTGCAGCTATCGGTGATCATGCCCGGTCAAATTACTAATTGGGCTTGGCCAAGTGACGTCTCTGCCCATTACCCTAACCAACATACGCGTCATCAGACAAGACAGTAACAAATAATTTAGTAACGAGTGTTTCCTCCACGTGCTCGAATGACAGCCTCCATACGCCTTGACATACCTTCAATAAGGTTCCGTATACAATGATCTTGCTGCCATTCTTCAATGAGTACTTCAGTAAGCTCCTGTAAATTGACTGGACCAGGTACCCGCGACCGTACTTTTCTGCCCAATGTGTCCCAGACGTGTTCGATCGGGTTTAAGTCGGGGCTGCTGTAAGATCAATTCATTTTTGGGGTTTCCACCTCATCTAAATATTCATTAACTACTCTCGCAACATGCGGTCGAGCGTTATCATGCATTAACATGAAATCGTCTCCCACAAATGGAGCAAAGGGAACAACATGTAGTTCTAAAACCTGGCGAATATATCTATCCGCTCTCATTGCCCCCCCATCGACTACTACCAAGTTTGTTCTGCTGTCGAGCTGCACGCCACTCCATACCATAACGGAGCCTCCGCCATAGCTTATCCTAGGCGAAAAATGATTTTGCTCAAAACGTTCTCCTGTTCTTCTATAGATTCATTGACGACCGTCCGGCGATTTTAAATAAAACCTAGATTCGTCAGTAAATAGGATATTTTTCCACTCATCAATTTTGATGTTCCCTAGCAAATCTTAGGCGTTCAACCATGTGGTTTCTTAGCAACTCGGGAGCGGTTGCAAGTCTCCTTGCGTGTAATCCAATATCAGATAACCTCCTTCTTATCGTTCTGTCGCTTATTTGGACCTGCCGTACGTCCTCCAATCTGTTTTTTACCTCCACAGAAGTTACTCTTCGGCCACGTAAAACATTTTATCCAATAAAGCGATCATCTCGTTTATTCGTACACAAGGGCGTCCGAAGGAACTTTTTCAAGGGGGGGCAAATCATAATTGGAATTATTTTTGTTTCTAGCACTTCAACAAACCTTCAATAAAAGAATAGAGCAAAATACCTAATACTTATATTAAATAACAAAAAATAGCTAAACAAAATATTTAAAAATGTTTAAATATAACAAAAAAAAAATACAACAAAAAACTTATAAGTTATTCAGATTTATTGGAGAAAAGAAATGTTAATTTTCTTGAATCTTTTGCAAATTCATCAATAATTTTTTCAATTAAATGTATTTTTTTTCTTTTACAAATTTGCGATGAACACTCATCATACATAAACCGTCCAATCGGTGCTCAGTCATAGTCGAGCGAATCCAGGTTTTTACTCTTCTGAGAATACTGAATGATCTTTCGACTGTACTTGTAGTTGGAGGTAAACAAATTGCTATCGCAATTGCCTGACCAATAGATGGATAGAACTTGCAATGTTCCAGTAATTCTAACATGGATGTATCTTCTGTGTAATTTTTATTCTATTCTAATATTTTTCCTTCGCTATTTAGTGAAGATTTTTGAATTCCACATTTCATTTTATGCAACAAGAGATCGTTTTACCAATTTTGTCAATTGAATTGTATCTCAATAAAT
This sequence comes from Polydrusus pterygomalis, assembly GCA_963969555.1. NCBI lineage: Eukaryota > Metazoa > Arthropoda > Insecta > Coleoptera > Curculionidae > Polydrusus > Polydrusus pterygomalis. Next base: position 154,238,174 of record OZ018376.1, on the reverse strand, counting down.
ATGTATATCCCAGTTAAATAAAATATTCTCAAATCTACTTGGGCCAGGGGGCGGCAAGCGCATCCCCTTGCCCCCCCCCCCCCCCCCTTCGGACGCCCTTGTTCGTACACCTTTTCCTACCACATTGACTCTTTCTACTGTACTCGCCATGCTGATTAAACCGATTCACAGCCCTTTGTACCTTACTTCTTGTAACGTTTAAAACTCTTGCAACGTAATAGTGACCGTCCATCCTGGATTAAAGCAATGGCCTTGGCAACATCAGTCGGAGACATATCCATTTTTAAAAGTAAAAAGACACCCCAGAAGTAACTCACATTAATTTACCAAAATAATTTGTTAGCTTTTGAAAGCCGTAAATGACATATCATGTCAAGTCATGATTCAACAAAACTTTCACTATCATCCTCCATGGCAGCCTTAGTTTTTCGGCCAGAAAAATTATTGGAAAGTGCAATGTTTTTTTAAAATATCCATATTTTCCACAAAAATAAAGATAATGGGGGTGAACCAAAAACAAAAATGGTAAGAATAGATGTGACTTAATAACTACAACTTAATTTAAAACAATATGCTGTTTCGCCACTCCACAGAGTGTCTTAAACTTATGGTAAAAAAAATATTTTTATTTAAACCTGTATATTACAAACTTACGTCTATTTTTTAGTAAGTTTTTAAAATTTTAGCGAATCGCCATTAATTTATATACAATATTCTTTCAAATTCGTTTAAATCCGACATTAAATTAAAAAGTTATTTGTGATTTAAATTCATCGAAAATTTGCGTGGATCGATTATTTTGCCTGTGAGTGTATTATACAATTTTTTTTTTATCAGGAATTGAGTTATACAACTTTATAGCATTATAAGTGAAAGTTCTTTGGAATAACCACGTTTTATATTGGGGCATGGTATAGTATATTACATAACAAGTGTTGAAAGTGGCAATTTCCAAACGAGGAGATATTTAGCACGAGGCGTCAGCCGAGTGCGGAAATTCTCCGAGTGTGAGAAAATCACTTTCACACGAGTAATGTACACAATTTTTTCTACGACCATACAAAATAATCAAAAAGAGTTTGTTTGGTTTTTAATAGTTTGTACACCATTGTGTTAAAAAAAATTGACAAAGTACAAACGCAATAAATGCAAAACAAATTTCAAGGCGGATTCCAACAAAAGCGTCTATATTAAAACAAAATAAAAACAAATGCCTACTTACAAATTTTAACTTACCTAGATTTAAATAAAAATAATAACTTTTTCTCCTATTTGCTTACGCATATCATACCTAGTATCTATGTAGGTACAGTGAATAAATTTCGTTTCTGATTTTTTAGCTGCTTGCATTCTTTAAAAATAAAACAATAATATACCTAAATATACATACAAAAACAAAACACAAACACAAAACATAACCTCAACATTGTCTTGTTCTTAATGGCTCTGCGCCCTGGGGGCAATTTGCCAGCACATTAGGGGTGATCGTGATGTAGTCTGGTCTGTACCATATCACGACCACTGACTTTTCTTCTTTGCGTACAATGCGGTTTGGACTGCTTAATATGAGTCTCTGGATTTGTGTATTTGACCTTTTGTTAGCTGCTATTTTAAGGGTCAAGGGTTTAGTATTGACAATTACAAGATAGGATAGGAGTGACATTTACTAAAAAGAAGGGATTTAGGGGTTAGTAGACAGTACAATCATTTACTGAGTAGAACCTAACTAGACACTTCACTAACTTATTTATTTATTTTTTTTTATTATAGTTTTATTTTATGATAATTAATGTACCGCATTATTAAACCTCAACATTATTGAAAGATAGAGATGGAGTTAAATATCGATAGCTTGCTAATTATAAAAGTTCTGTCTATATTCGATTTGTTTTGAATATTGCTAAAATAATTTTACGTACATAAAGCACTTTCACTTACACCAATATAATTAAACATCCGAGATAATGGCAAAATTATAAATCGGTATTTCCTAGGGTATTCTATTTCTGCTCTATAGCTGCCCCCTTTTTTTTTCTGTGGTTCAACTCAGTTGACATAAACGCTTTATTTTTGTGTGAGTATAAAAATTGGCTGGAGGCTGAAAAGCTAGAGGCCATCGCAATCCTCGAACAGAACAGAACAGAACTTTTCTGTGAGTTGACATGTAAACATGAAACATGACAGTTGGTGGGTTGCCTGACATATTATTATTTTCCCTTTTTGATAATATTATTTTTATCATAAATATTACTCGTTCGGTTCTCAAAAATAACGAAAAATTTGCAGTAATGCCCTAGTGTACTTTACCCCACCCAGTACCCCAATTCACTCCACGTGTCCCGTAAGTTTGTTATGTTTAATAAATAGTTTTGTCGTCAAATTGACACCTGTTTAAATTTAATATCTTAGTGTGCTTGGTATTTCCACACTCGTGTTGAAATAGTTATTTACCTAACAAGTGCGGAAAGTGGTCCTTTACCGCACGCGACGGCAGTTGCACGAACGACGCGAAGCGGAGTTCGGGCAAGCCGTTAAGGGCGGTAAAGACACTTTACGCACGTGGTAGGTACACAATTTTTCCTTCGAGCAATAATATTTGGAACAAAAATCAAATTTAAAAGAAAAAATTTATAAAAAGTAACAAATATTAATTGTTAAAAGCTATAAATATTTTTATATTATGCATTGCGCGAATGCAAGTACATCAATTGCATTTTTTGAATAAAATTAATACAGTGCGGTAAAGAATCTTTACAGCACTGAGTGCGGTAAAGAATCTTTACCGCACCGGTAAAAAAAAGAATTATATTACAAAATTAATACAAAAAGAAACAATATTTTTTAAAAATATTTATTACATACAAACATTATAATATAAAAATATAGCTAACGATAAATATTAAAATTAAATGTACAATTTGTAGCGCAATGCAAATTAAGTGCTGAGCGAGCTTGATTTTGTTCATCAGATGTAGTTGAGCAGTTTTTGTAAATTACAGAAGCGTTATTTTCTTGCGCCATGCATGGTACAGTAGATTGTTGTGACCTGAAAATTGCTAAAGGTGTAGGCGTTGGGTTGTTTCGTGTTGATAGACCAGGAGCATCCTCTAAAGTCTCTGTCACTGCTACTGACGTTGATGTTAAAGTTGAACACTGCTCAGTGCTTCTATTTGGGGTACTAGAGCTTTGCAGAATGTTTTGAGCAATCCTTTTTTTATTTTGCAAGGAATCTTCTATGTACGACTCTGCTACAGAGGTGGATTTCCATCCACCGTGCCTCTTAATGTTTGTTATGTTGCTGCCAGATTCTGCAAGCATAGTTGCCGATGATCTTCTAAAGCAGTGCCCGGTATACATCTCTGGATTGGATAGATGTAAAAATCCAGCAATATTTGCTGGCATTTTTCCGATAGTGTTAATGCCCACGCATTGTTGTGAGCATTTTCCAGCTTTATATTGTATAAAAAAACGTCTATGCGGGGTGGCACCAGGGCGCAAAGCTACATATTTTCTGAATAAGCCTAGGTAACTTATTCTTATATTTCCAGGATCGCAGACGACAAATTTTCGTGAAATATTTGTCTTTGTCGCCTTTATTGATACAACCAGCAAATCTTCTTTATCTTCAACGTCATCAACCGTTAATTTCATTAATTCTTCACGGCGACAGGCGCCTGCAATACCGAAAATGGCAGCTACCTTAATCATAAGGTAAACTTCATTGGGTGCTTCGATTAGAAACTGCTCTGTCTGTTCTTTTTCCAAAACCTTGGATTTTTTAGGCTTATAACCTACATTTAGTCGCTTTATGTATGATGTTAACTTATAGAATCTTTGAATATCAATGTTTTCCTTTACTTGTAACGTTAGTTTTAACATAGAAAACTTTGACCATAAGCTTGAAGGTGAATATTTTTTCGATATTTTATAAAAATATGCCAAAAGTACCTCTTCGTTAATTCCTGACGCTTTTTTTTCTTTGCACCATGTTTGTAATTGTTCATATTCTTTATTGTACCGGTCCTGGGACTTTTGTGGAATTAAAGAGCCGATTGCTGCATTCGCTGCTTCAGATATTTCTTCATCGGAGCTCTCCATCTCTCAAGAATAAACGTTATACCACAGCTTTATATTAGAAAATGAAAAATTTGAACCACGAAACACGCGAAATTAACTGAACTGTTTAGATGGTATCTACAGACGCGAAATATAATAATGAGTTGTTGCTATGGGAATACAATGCAATGCAGTCGAGCAGATTTTGACTAATGCCATCTAGATCAGACGTTTAATCAAATTCCTGTCATAAAAATTATGACATAAAATTATTTATAATATTTTAGGTACAGGGTGTTTCATTATATAAGTAGAGAAGAAACGTATAAAAGTATGAGACCAAAAATAGGTACCTAGTAAAAATATTCGTAATGATGTGATACTTATCGCCGTTAGTTGTGGTTAGCATCATAATGTAGTAAATTAAATAGAACATATTACGCATATAATAAAATTTACAAGAGTGCGGTAAAGAAATTTTACAGCATTGGGTGCGGTAAAGAAATTTTACCGCACTTACCGCACTGAGTGCGGTAAAGTACTACTTACGACATGAAAATGAGTGCTGTAAAGTGTACTTTACCGCACGCGAGTAGGAAATATTTTTTTACAACACGCGTGTGATATTTGGCACTTTCTAGCCAAGTTAACCGTGTTGTTATTGTCATTTTCGTAGGTGGTCGTAGGAAAAAACTCTTCTTGTTTCAAATGTTTCTATTGTGAATGTTATCTCCAGCAACGAACGTATTTTAACTTTTCTTGAAGTATTTGGCAGAATGAGGAATTATGACTAAAATTTCCCAGACGAAAACTATATCTATTTATCATATTAAGCCATTTGCACTCTTTAATTTTATGGGATATATTCTCGCTTTTTCTTATTCTGTAAATCAGCTTACAGCAGGAATTTTGCATTTTTTGTATTCTATTCTGTTCAATTTCATGAAAACAAGACATGTAAATGAAATCGCAGTAGGAGTAGCGTGACAGAACCAAGCTATAGCAGAGCATTCTCCTAAGTTTTGGAAGAAAAGTTATGCTTTTTGAATAAAATTATCATAGCCATCATCATCATCATCACCGTAGTCATAATATGGCTGATGCTACTGGGTATATTATGTTTCATACTAAGATGGTTTTTATTGTGTACCTCGAATAAGTAGGTAATCCAAAAACTAGTATCTAACGTACCTCAATACAATACGAACTGTAAGTTTGTCATGTTCCATTCTTTTCTATTCAAGTATCAGTTCTTTGTAGCCTCTTGCAAATTTCCTTTTCAGTCGGGTCTGAAAATTTGAATTTCCTTTGAAATATCGCGAAATAGGTGAAGCCAGTGACCGAAAGTCCTTTAAAACATTCTTTGTAAGTAAATTCTAATACCCTGCGGAACCGGATAAAATTGGCAAAGGAAAGATTTTGCCTTTTTAAAAGATATGGACGGATTTAAAAAAGTCACAGTTACATTTTAAACAATATGAAAAATTTAATACTGAAGTATAATCCTAATAAATAACGCATTATTAAGGTGGCATTCTCAACGTCATTTAATCTATTACCAACCTATAACCTACTTCGCGTTGCCTTTTTTAGTTTTTTATTAGATTAACTAACATTTAAATAAAATCAATGTCGTCGTACAATATTTAGGTAATATCTGACATATAACAAAAATATCTATTCATTTTATTGCTAACTAGGCTTCGCACGCGGGTCTAAAATGTGTTTATTGATCACATTAGAAACCTCTAAATTTATCAGTGTTTCTCTACAATATTATGCATGTATTATATATATAAACCTTCTTCTTGAATATTAAAAAAAAACCGCTTCAAAATCCGTTGCGTAGTTTTAAAGATTTATAATATTATATAGGGACGGACAGACAGCGACAGCGACTTTGTTTTATACTATGTAGTGATTTTGGGATAATTGTATAGTGAAAGAACAATGACATAATTATGTTAAAAAAAATCTTACCCGATATCTTTCGCTATACAATTCTCCTAAAATATTTAATGAAATTCCTTGATATTTATTTAATATGTCAATTATTACCTATAAAATATGAAGATGATAATGATTTTATTTAAATTTTGAAACTTGAATAAACATAGAAACTTAATACGACAAAAATTTTTTATTTTATTTTATATTAAAAACAATTAATTAGATGCTGAAATTGCCCGCCATTGACTTGCTGACAATATCCTAAACGATAATAAAACTCTTCTTTAACATTTTGAAGCATATCCCCGGTTATATTAGACATTTCCAGCGAAATTCTTTCTTTCAGGCTAATCAAATTTTCAAGTCTATTTACATACACCTTTGACTTTAAATATCCCCATAAAAAATAATCCAAAGGGGTCAGGTCCGGCGACCTAGCTGGCCATTCGATCGCTCCTCTTCTCCGAATCCATTTATTTGGAAAAACGGCATCTAAATAATTTCTTACCGCTCTATAATAATGCGGCGGTGACCCATCCTGTTGAAACCATAGTAAATTATTCAACTGATTTCTATTATTACCTTCCGGAAATAAGTTAATTAGGTCGGGAATTAGCTGATTTTGTAAAAACTCTAAATACAATAATTGCCCAGCTAAATTTTGGTCGAAAAAATATGGCCCAACTAATCGATTTTGAACTATTCCCACCCAGGCGTTTAATTTTTGAGGATGTTGTGTACGGCAAGTTTGTATCCAATGTGGGTTTGTGTCCGACCAATATCGAACATTTTGTCGATTAACATGGCCAGAAAGAAAGAAGGTGGCTTCATCTGAAAAAATTATATTTTTGGAGAAGTCCGGATTTTCAACGCACTTTGCCATCATGATCTCACAAAATTCAGTTCTGCGGTCGAAGTCATCTTCAGCTAACGCATGGACTAATCTGACTTTATATGGGTAATATTTGGCAGCATTAAAAATATTGGAAATACTCGATTTTCCAACGTTATATTGATCACCTGTACTTCTTACATGTATATGCGGATTTTCTATGGCCGAAAGTAACACATTTGTCTTAGTTTCTCCGTCAATTGTTGGCCTTCCAGTTCTCAGTTTATCTTTAACAAATCCAGTTTCTCTAAACTTTTTATCAATGCGACTTACAGTCGATCTAGATATCTGATGTTCTTCATTAAATAAATTACGTACCTCTTCATGCATAACAACTCGATCTCCGTATCCAATCATCATTAAAATGGTAGTTTGATCTTTTTCACTAAGATAATTTGCCATTGCTATATAATTGATAATCGTTAACTATTCCACAGATCAACTTTGACGTTTTAAAAATACAGAAACAATGACACCTGATTATAGCATCATGGCCGTCCATAGCCTACTTACTTATTATTAATCAGTTATAACAAAATGAGTATGGTTGATAATAATTATTGTTGTTATACCTTTAAACGTCAATATTTCAGAAACCGTGATTTCCAGAGGTATGGTTGGTTATATAAAAAGTTTTAAGTTTTTATCATAGAATTCAAAATTGATATAATATACAGAGTGTTCCATTTTAAAAAATCATCGATGACGTCATACCTACTACGTGGGACATCATGTATAAAAACATTTTACCTAAAAAAATGCGCAAATAAAAACACTAATTGACTTGTCCGAGCGTTTTGGAAAATAGTAAATCCCTGAATTTTAAATGAATTTGTGCAAGACTTTATGGACGTACTGTATAAGTATACCTGTGTTGTAATAAATTAACGAAGCTTTGTAAACAGACGTGCTTTCGCAGTTCTCGACTATAATACGTCTTCTATCAGGAAAACTTGGTGCTCGCATTGTATTGTAAAATATAACAGCGTATACAAACAACACCACAGAATTAGTAGTGAATTTTAATGGCCTTATTATTTTCCTCTATGTCCTTATATTATAACGACTTATGTGTTTGAAATCGGTAGTAAATGCATATCGTAAACACTAAACAATACATGGTTTCGTGATTTAATTAAAATGTATGGTTAATTAGTGTAGATTTATCTATACTCCTATACTACACTGCTCAAAACAATTAGTGGAACACTTTTTAAACCTGTATAACTTATACTGTGAAAAAAATATTATAATATATTACATATTGCTGAAAAGAAAGTCTACATGATTTAAATATTATATATGAGTTTTTGTAGTCTTAAAGGATTTTTGAATTTTGCACCTAGAGAAGTAAATCCCTGTATGTGCCAAATGTAAGTCTAATTAATAATACAGTTATATAAAGGTTTAATTAAAAGCTACTATATACTATTCTATATTAATTATTTTTTTTATAGAGTATATAATAATATAAGAATAAGAGTAATGTAAAGTATTATATTAGGTATATGCACTTGGGTGCCTTATTATCAAAATGCAAGGAAGGATTAATTTTTAAAATAACACACTAAATTTATTTAAGTTGCTGCTTATAAAAATCCTACATTTTTTTCTAAACTTTTTGTTGCTTGGAATATTTCTTATTTCTAGTGATAGAGAATTATAAGTTTTCGGACTAAGTAATGAATAAATTTTAACTTAACATTTTTACTGTTAGGAATTAATTATCAACTGTCTGATATGGGTGATTAATGTAACTCCTTAATGTGGAGGTTTTATGTGTTAATACAGCAGTTGATAATATATAAACATATAGAATTTCTGAATTGTAGAGTAAATGTGTGGAGTAGCGTTTTTTTTTATAGATTATTTTTTAGAATATACCTAATTATTGAGGTTTTAGCGAGTTTTTGTAGATCCCACTACACGCCCCCAGATCTTATTAGAGATTCTATTAAAGTCTTATACAGGGTGTCCGGAAAATACGTGTACAACGTTTGACGACAGACTCCTGACGTCAAAATAGGTCGATCTAAGCCGACTTAGTTATATCCAAAATTCTCTTGTTTAGCCGGTAGAGGGCGTCAAAAATTTGTAAAAATATTGGTTTTTCCTAAATTACGTGAAAACCTGCTAATCGATTTTAATGATTTTTAGTATGTAGACCAACACTATAAAATGACGTTTCTAGTAGTATAGTCACCGGCTGTAAATAAGTGGAAGTGTTATAAAAGTGATATAATACTTCAACATTTCTCCTCATTTTTTATATGAACGGCGTTATGACAACCTAGATATTTTTGTAGAGTGACTGGATGTATTTGGAAGCTATTTTACCTCTTTAATATTTTTCGTTAAATGAGCTGTTTTGCCAGAAGAAAATATTTACAATTACCTGCATACATCAATTATTAACAATAAGAATAAAACAAAGTACAACAAAGTTGAAAGTATGAATTGTAAGAAACTAAGTAAAACAAAAACATTACTTAAGCAAAGGTGTAAAATGACCGCCATCTTGCTGAATACACTTATTAACACTCTTTAAAAAATGATATTGGACCCTATCTAATGTCTCCGGGTTATTAAAATGGTTGCCTGCATTTAAAATCCGCTGCAATAAATAATCGCGTGTGTTTACCGGAGTCTTGTAAACTTCTGTTTTAATAGCGCCCTACAAAAAGAAGTCAAACATATTTAACTCAGGAGAACGTGGTGGCCATTTTACTGGTGCATCATTGCCCCTTCCAATCCATCGGTGGGGATATTGATGATGTAAGTATTGCTGAACGGCAACGGAAAAATGGGGCGTGGCACCATCATGCATATACCACATTTCCCTCCAAAGTAAAAGGGGCAAATTGTCCAGAAGAATTGGTAATGTGTCTTGCAATAATTGTCAAATTATTAAATGCCATAGCAACAAGGTCACTTAAAAAATTATTGTTACAGGTAATTTGATTTTAATATTATTACTAATAATACTAAATATTGTAAATATTTTCTTCTGGCAAAACAGCTCATTCAACGAAAAATATTAAAGAGGTAAAATAGCTTTCAAATTCATCCAGTCACTCTACAAAAATATCTGGGTTGTCACAACGCCGTTCATATAAAAAATGAGGAGAAATGTTGATGTATTATATCACTTTTATAACACTTCCACTTATTTACAGCCAGTGACTATACTACTAGAAAACGTCATTTTATAGTGTTAGTCTACGTACTAAAAATCATTAAAATCGATTAGCAGGTTTTCACGTAATTTAGGAAAAACCAATATTTTTACAAATTTTTGACGCCCTCTACCGGCTAAACGAGACAATTTTGGATATAACTAAGTCGGCTTAGATCGACCTATTTTGACGTCAGGAGTCTGTCGTCAAACAATGTACACGTATTTTCCGGACACCCTGTATATGGGGTGTACTAGTTTTCTGCCAATAATTTCCCTTAAATATAAAATTTATGAATTAACTTCCTAATGTTGTCACAAAAATCACAACACCTGTTGTTGTTTATAATTTGAAACCATTACCAAGAAAATTTGTTTAAAAATTTTCAAATAGGTGCCTTTTAAATATGTTTTTTGTCTCCTGGACATAATTTGACGAAACCTAAGCCCTGATGATGGCTTCATAATGGGCCGAAAGCGCTAGGCAATGGCAATAAAATTACGCTGAATGCAAAAAAGAATGTTTAATTTTTTAAGAAAATTACAATTTACAAATAACAATGACTTAATAAAAGTTGAAAATAAAAAAGGGGTGCAATCCAATTAAATTATTGAAGATGTAAATAAAACAGTGAAAGGGTTTAAATAGCGGAAAAATCCAACAGAGGGTTTAAAAAATTAAATAAGGTACAATAAGGGTAATTTATAAAACTTTAAGTATATGGTCAACAGAATAAATTTAACAAAGGTGAATTATTTAATTCTAATTGTTCATTAAGTAACAGGTCTGTATTTTAAAGTTTATTTATTTCCATAGATTCTAACAAATTTAGTTTAAGACCTTTGTTTTTTGTTTGTAACATTTTAAAGGAAGGATCGAAATTATGTTGATTATCAAGTAAATGGTTAGCATAGTTTGAGTAGCTTTTGTTTTTTAGAAAACTGTTATAATGTTTCTGTATTCTTTTATTAAAATGTCTACCCGTTTGGCCAATGAATGTCGTAGGACAATCTTTGCATTTTAATTTATATTATTTTATAGCTAAAATTATTTGCATCAAAGAGGGCTTGGATTTAAAAACGTGGGGCTTGGTTTAGATCACAATGATATGGGGACGATATATCGAACCAAATTTAGGGTAAAATTTTGTCAAATTCATATTATGACATGAAATGCTAAACTAATGAGTAATAAAATAGGTAGACAAATACAAATTTATTTTTGATGTTTACAAAATTAACAAAGTAAGAATATACAGAAAAAAAAATTTAAATAAATAACTTGCACTTTATAAGGAAATAAATTTAGCTGCTTCTTAAGAATAGTCCTGCATGTTCCATAAGAGCTTCCCACTTCTTGGGACAGGCGTCTTATACAATTTGTTGGCGTATTTTGCATTATTTCACGAACGTTTGCAATAAGTTCTTCTGTTCTTACAGGTCTTCCTGCTCCTTTTTTGTGTTGTATAGAAGCTGTTTCCCTAAACACAGCCACGGATCTTTTCAGGCAATGATAAAAATCCCCAGCAATAAAAGCAACGTTAGGAAAATGTTCGTGAAAATCGTCCATGCACAAACTCGGATTGTATTGCCACTCACCATTTACTCTAAGCCCGTTTCGAAAATACGCTTCAACCATGAATGTTTTGTGCTGTTCCGTAAAGCCCATTGTGTGAATTGTTCAAGAAATTGGAAAAATTAGCGATGAATCAAATTACTTGTAACGACTGTCAAAGATGACAGAATAACTGATTGATTGTTAATTTAGGTAGTTACTAACACGCAGCAGGTATTAAGCTCTACGGTTAAGCATTACGTCCTTAGATGCAAGGCCCTCTTTGATGCAAATAATTTTTGCTCGCACGGTAGGTCCAATAATTATTGCAAATACCGTTTTTCATTTCAAGTTAACCTGAAAAATTCAGTCACGATAGAATAGAAAATATTAAACATCGCCGTGGGTGCTTCGCTATCGGAACGTATTTGCTGCTATGGAGGGGGGAAGACAACGAGAATGAAATGGAACGTGATTCACTCTCGAACGGAAAATGGCAACGATCTCTGTCTACCAGTACTGTACCCACCTATAAACTGACCGTAAACAGTAAGCGTTGTGAAAGAGGTTTTGTATGTTGTTAGTTAAAAATAAGATAATAACCCTTAAAAACATTTACTGTATAGAACGTATATAGCTATTGTTCTATTTGCTCACCATTTATTTAATGTAACATTGCAACAATGTTGGAAATGTAGTCTTTTATTCATAAATTTCGTTCATTCTTACGGTCGTTACCTTAAGCCATTATAAATAATAAATTTTTGGTGCAAATCTTTGTTCTGCTCTCCCGAAAATTGAGGTTTATAGGGCTTCATAATTTAAAATTTATTAAGCCGTAAATCTTGTTATTCAATGCCGAAAGAACATTTTCGATAAGATTTATACCGAGAAAGCCTTTCTTCACAAACATTTAGAAAAGCTACGCAAAGTTTAATTTATTAACTTTTTAATAAAATAAACTGAATTTCGTGGCATTTTCAGAATCGATACAATATAAAGGTATTTTAATTAATTACATTACATAAATATTTTTGGCGTAAAGATTGCAAAGTATATTCTTAAGTGTAATGTCGGGTTACCGAAATATTTTAATAAATAAATAACTAAGCTGACAAGTTTGACTGTAAGAAAAATAACATCGCCAGAAGGGATTTTCTCACAATCAAAAGGTTTTCTGTTAGCTTAGTTTATTATACATTATAATTACATCATAATTTGTACTAAAACCATACTACTTTTTTTAATATTCAATTTAACCAAAGGGTATTTTATCTAATACAATCAGCGGGTCACTGAAAAAAGAGCTATGTTTGGGACAAAAGAATTGATTCCTTTGTTGTTTTTTTCAGTGCAAATTTTTATTTAAAATATTCAATTTTAGGATAAGAACTCATCTGATTTTGGGATTAGTTCAATGCTCTCTTGACCTTCGATTATGTTAACATAAAAGAAATACATTCTTCCCAAAAACTTATTTTAGTATTTCTCTATCAAATTCTAAATCACTGCCCAAAAAGTAACAGCATTTATCAGCATAAAAGGAAAGAACTTGACATCACTTCGTCAGATATGCATCGTGCGAATTCGTCTCCACTTGACAGTTAGTACAGTAAGGCAGTGACCAGGATTTCCGGGGCGTCGCCCCAGTAGCCGAGTTTTAGTTTTAGTTATACCTTATATAATAAAGTTAACTAATTAACTGTTTTTACTATTCTTAATTAAGGTATCTACAACTGTTATAACTATTTTACAAATGATCCATGTAATATCGTGTGGTTTCAGCAAGATGGTTGCACCGCTCCTAATTCCAGATAAGTCTGATAAGTACAAACATTTTTAGACCTTCGCTTCGGTGAAAAGGTAATATCTGCCTGTGGAACCGTGCGCTAGCCTGCTAGGTCCCTGGATCTTATCTCATTGGACTTTTACTTATGGGAATTTGTCAAAAATTAGGTATACGAATTTAATCCCCCTAAAAACGTCCAAGTTCTTGAGCAACGAACTCGGGATATTTTTACCATTCATCATGTAGCCAGATCTGTCAAAAAAAAATGTCAGCGATGTATTGAAAAAATTGTCGACATTTTGAACCTTAGTATTAGTTTGTTATTGATTATAACGTTTTCATCTTAATTAGAAATAGTACTTATTGTTATTAGGTAAACTGTATTCTTAAACGTAAAAGGATCATTCAATGTGTTGTCAAATTTGTTCGAATTTTCCGTAAAATTTTTATTTTTAGTATTTTGAGGTTATAAATTTTTAATTTATAATAGTGTTTAGTATCATATTATAGGAACTTTATTTCAAACGGCACTTTTTGCTTCTACGGTTGCTAGGTGTCCCATTACTCGAATACAAAAATAATGCATACTTTACGTTCCTTTATTTGAATTAAAGGTTAAACTGGACCTAATTTAACCAGTGTTTTTATTTTAAATAGAAGAGATATTTACTTTATGAGCAGTTGTTGGTATATATACAATTACATACAATTTGAAGACTCAAACGATGAACTGTGGCAACATCCCTAAATTTCTAGCTATATGAGTAGGGATAGATGGAGGCTTCAACGCCAGATTGCGCAGGTCCCTTTAGCGCATGCTTTAAAGCAATTCATTAGTCATTTAAAGTCGTATGAACAACTTTGAACGACTAATGAACGGCTTTTAACCTGTGCATAGCTGGCGCATGCGCAGAAGGGACGTGTACAATCTGGCGTTAAAGCCGCCGTATATCCCTACTCATCTCTAATGTTAAATTATATCGCTTTTATGAAGCGAACTAAGACAGTTTAACAATAGTTACATTATAAAAACGATGAAAACTAGTGAAACAATAAAAAAGCATGTAAGTAATTCCTTTAAATTCAAATAGCTGACTTTTAAAGGTTAATGATAAGAAAAGTTGATTTTAGTTTTAAGGAAAGGATAACTTACATAATGCAAATATTATACATTAGAAACTTGCGAAAACGCATTTTTTAAAGTAAAATTTCGAAGTTTCTGACAAAAATGGCGTTCAGATGAGATGAAACTTATTATTATTTACCGATGAAATCAACTAACGTGTAAGGCATACAATCATAATTATGATTTATAATGATTTAATGCCTAAAACAAGAATTAAAAAACTTTTAACCTGTAAATTTTGATCAAATGAATAATAATTGTAAGTACTTACCGGCCGCATAAAAGTAATAAAAATACAATCAAAGTAAAAATAAAAGGGACCAAAACCACTAAACATTTTGCAAACGTAACAAAAAGCCCAACAACTTAATTCATAACTCGGCGTTTGGGTTCATAAAGGTTCACTCCTAATATGGGGATATTATTATGTCTTAATATCAGCTGATCGATGACAAATTCGTGGTGTCATCTGTCGAAAAATGAGAGAATTCGTGGCGTTTTGTATATGGGGGGGGGATGCAGGGAATGTGAATCGCGCTCGAACAGAAGCTGGCAACATTAAGTTTTGATCGATTTATTGTTAACTCGCGCCAAGTCCATTTTTTATTCATTTATTTACATTAAAAGCCGGTCCTGTAAGGTCAGGCTTACCAGTAGATATTGGATACGAACTCACCATATAAAAAAAGGAATAATATCGTTAGAGTCTCAACTTTCCCTCGCATAATAAAAACTTTTTATTTTTTTATATAAAACTCGGCGGAAAATTTTCGAATTTTCACCTGACAATCAGTCAAAGTCAGCCATTTTCCTTATCTCTCGCCATTACTAAACTTTGAATCGTCTCATCGCCGCACCTTCGTCTCTCTGACATATTCAAATCAGCAGATCCGATAACGTAATTCTTTGTGGTGAAAAACCATGAGACTAAATGACGGTATCTTGAAAAGTAATAAAGGCAATATCTTTCCTGATGTCAGACATCGAAAAGCATTATTTGAAGAAATCGAGATGGAGGTTTTCGTTTTAGTTCGGTACATGTTAATGCGAAATACAATTATTACCAGATAACGTTTGCATAATTAATAAAATCAGTGGCGAATTTATTAGGGAGGGAGGAGGGGGGATATTGGACTAATTTTTAGTTTTCTAGATATCGCCTATGAGGAAGGTTATTCGAAATCCAGAAAGGTAGTCATTATTATATATAATGTAGATAAAGATTGAAAACCTCATGTATAAAATCTATTTTTGCCAGTGTATTATGTAAACAGTGGTTTAGAGTAGCGGGGGGTACATTAGGCTTGAGCTCGTTGTAAGACCATAGAAACCCATGTTACCTATGCCAATGATCCAATAGCAATCATCATTACAGTAATTTTTTTTTAATTGCCCATTATGATGGACATGGATCCCAGAGAAGGCATTTCCTAAATGCTGCTGGTCATAGTATCCCCCAGCATTCTGGTACCCTCGAGCATACATGACTGCGGCGCTAAGTACAATCTGTAGGTGGCCCACTTGGCTTCCTTTTCCAAGTATATATAAAGGGGAATTAGTCCCTATGGGAGCTCCATGGCTGTCATTGGTGTGATGCCCATAGCTCCAGTGATCGCAAGGCCTGCCTGTCTTTGTACTCCGGCTACTTTTTAACACGCTTTTATTAGCTTCACCTGTATGTTTGTTTGTTTGTTTGTATGTATGTTTGTTTGTAACCGACTTCTTTGAACCCGATTTTGACCCACTTTAAACGGTCAGATTTAATTTAACTTTTGTAGACTTATCAAGAACCGCTGACAATACAATAATTTGATAAGTTTATCTCATTATCCTGATCAGGATCGCCGGAATTAAATCATTTCCTTGCAGATCCTCTGTATAAGAGTGAGAGAGATAGAGCTCACCGGATGCGCATGCGTACTATCTACCTACTTTCCGGCTCGAGCACTCGGCTTAATAGTGTTGGTACATTCTTTCACTATCAGCTGGTCCGTTGGCCGAGCGGCTTTGTTCGGGTTTGTGGATCCAATGCTTTGAATCTAGCCATTTCAAAAAGTCATTTTTAAATTAGGGACGCAGTATTCCATCTCTACTCTGGACCTCTCTATGACTATCTCTACTCAAAAAAAAAAAAAAAATTTCTTAACAATAACTCAAACTAAAAAATGAAAAATAGATATACTTTTAAAAAACTAAAAAACACGCTTTAATAATTAGACTAAAAAGCGGAAAATAAATATAGTTTAAAATATTTCTAGAAATTCTAAATATAGGCAGAAAACAATAATGAACGATAAACATTAGTATTATTGTGAAAAAAGCGTGGGCGCTTTGTGCTATACTTTTCGTATATCGAGCACCCCACGCTTTTTTCACAATAATACTAATGTTTATCGTTCATTATTATTTTCTGCCTATATTAAGAATTTCGAGAATTTTAAAATATATTTATTTTCCGCTTTTTAGTTTGATTAATGATTAAAGCGAGTTTTTTAGTTTTTTTTTAAACTATATTTATGCTTGGGCCAGTCATTGCTGGCCCTTATTTTACCAGAGTACTGTTACGTACAGCTAGTATAACACGTTTTTTGATAGATAAATGTGTAAGGATTCTAATAACAAGTATTTTTTAAGCTTTTGCACCATGCAACAGATAGACAGAGTGACTTATTGACAAAAATACAATGTTCTAAAAAATGTAATAATCTAGATGTGATACGTGACCTATCACAGCAGTTAACAAAATGATTTTCAAAGATACGATAACGATAAATATCAAGCTTTTATTGCAAAAACTAGATCCAACTTTTTAAGATTTCCCTTTTCGTGTCGTTTGTTTTACATCTAAATCTAAAAACTTGGGCCAAAAGCTTTTTAAAACTTTGGGACATATCATCGTAGAAGTAACAAAGTTGTAAAAACCCTATAAACCACTAAACTCTTATGTATCAAAGCAAAAATGACCCGATAAAACAGCGTGGCTCTTCGGTTTATGTTAAGAGTTCTTTTTAACTATTTTTTTGTTTTTGCATTTAAAGTTGTACAATGTTAATAGAAAAACAGAGATTATAAAAGGCTACAAAGGTGGCTACTCACGATCCGGCAAGCCTGCTGTACCACCCGACTCAAGGACGGTCGCCTGACGTGTATATGCTCCGGTACGCCTGTCAGTTCGGATTGTTCAGGCGACCGGACGAAATTCAAAAATATGCCGCAGATGTGTTAATCGCCCCCATACACGCTCATGTAATACTAAAGCATGCTAGGACATTAAAATTTAGGTACACACGATCGCACTAGATTTGTCAGTTATTCTTTAGTTTCTACAGTGCAGGTTAGTGCATGTGTACACGTGGACGAAATGGTTCTAATTCGTCAAAATGAATTGTTTGGTTGCTACCGCCATCGCGATTATTACGAAGATGAGAAAAAAGAAAGAAAGGTGAAAATGGATAAAAAGTTGACTGTTAAAGCCCCAATAATATTCCCACTTGAAGTTAAAAACGTGGTAGCCGATGAACGTAAACGATAAATGTACTCTTTAGCAACCCAACAAGAAAACCTCTACCAAACGGTAATTTCCAGCCTATCAAGTAAATGTTGACCTTAGCAAACGATTGTTGCAATGGCGAAATGCAAAGGTCTACCAGGTTCCTCGCGAGTCCCAAAATGAAACTACGTCCTGACAATATACACTTATTTTACTTTTAGAATATTACGCTGTTGCCGAATAATGCAAACAACATGTCCTTCCCCCCCCCCCCCCCCCCCTTTTGTATTTTATTTAAGGCTAAGTTGACTCGATTTGTAAATAGCGGTGCGTAATTCCGGTTTCATGAATAGCTGGCAGTCAATCCAGTGGCGGCGGTAAACATTTGGGCCCCCCCCGCAAAATTATATGCTAATATATACATAAATACTAATTTTTATTATGGTAATAAAATTAAAAATTATAAATAATGCAAAAAATATAGAAAATAATAAAAAAAAAAGAAAATATAGTGGCATATCGGATAAGTGTGTAACTATTTTTTATATTGGAATACACAGGGATCCAAGTTCAATGGATACCCTGGGGCGGGTAGACCACGACGGCCGTTTCGTCCTTGTTAGGACTCGACGGGCAGCCATAACCCAAGCAATTCCAAGAACGACGGAAAAATGTACCAAAAGCCTACTTGTAGAATCAAGGCGGCCCTTAATACACCTTAGCGCCATCCCACGGAACCAACTCCAATATAAAAGATAGTTACACTAGTATAATCGAAAGGTAGACAACTAAATAAACCACGAAGTGCCACCACATGGATTGTGGTGGTAAGGTGTATTAAGGGCCGCCTTGATTCTACAAGTAGGCTTTTGGTACATTTTTCCGTCGTTCTTGGAATTGCTTGGGTTATGGCTGCCCGTCGAGTCCTAACAAGGACGAAACGGCCGTCGTGGTCTACCCGCTCCAGGGTATCCATTGAACTTGGATCCCTGTGTATTCCAATATAAAAAATAGTTACACACTTGTCCGATATGCCACTATATTTTCTTTTTCTTTTAATTATTTTCGCGGACACTATATCATCTTTTATAGAAAATAATGTTCTTACAAAAAAAACTTAAGAAGCAATGGAAAATCTGCTAGTGCTGCTTTCCAAATCGCCGTTTCTTCGAAATTAAAAAATTATTAGAAAAAAGAAAAGCGCAAAGTCTTTCTCCATAATTTTTTTATTAGCAGAACTAGGCACTTTTACATGTCTCTAACAATTTTTCACTACTTAACAAATGTTTTCCACAAAGTCTGTTAAAACTCCCTAATTTTTCTTTTACCCTCTTCATTTTTCTGCCCAAGACGGCCTTTGCAGTAACCCCTGACTTTCCAGTATGCTGAAGTCTTGATTGTCGGTTTTTGACTATTCAATTTTTTACACCTCTTGTACACCTTTAAAAGCTCCATTATGGCTCAATCCCACTATTATTTTCTCTATTGCTAACAACATCAGCATTGTACCATTCACTTTGTTTTCCTAATGATGAGTGTTTCTACACTCCAAACATGTCGAATTTAATGATTATGAATTATTCTAGGTTCGCCTAGATATTCTAATAAAAAATTGTGGAGAAAGACTTTGTGCTTTTCTTTTTTTTATACATTTAACTCCACTTTGATTATGGACTATACTTCTTCAAAATTAAAAAATTATTGAAAAACAACTTAGGCGATCACGGGGAATCTCCGCGTCTTGCACGATAAACCCTGGTTACCCGGATCAAGCAGTGGAGATTTGAAACATATAACGTTATAAGGTCTCGTTTCTATGGTATAAATTAGAGTGATTTTGTATATGACAGAATTTTTAACAATAAAAAATAAAAAAAATAATTTAATCATGTTTTTTTAATATTAATCTAAAATTTATAAACACATTAGCTAGCCAAGCAGAGTGGGGCCCCACGGAGCCGGGGGCCCCCCCGCGCCGCGGGTCTTGCGGGGGCCTTATCGCCGCCACTGAGTCAACCATTTAACTTTACAGTCAGAACAGTAGGTATAATATTCAGAAGTTCCACACCGTTCCACACAAGACACACGGCAATGCCTGCCTGCCTTCTAGCGGTAGCAAGTAAAAGTAAAAAATTGACAATTTTCGATTATTGTGAAAATAGTGATGAAATTAAAATGTTTTTGTGCGTAAACATTACAAGACAGTACCAAGTCTGTTAAGTAAATCATTTAGTGTCAGGATTTTCGTTTTACAAGTAAGTTTTCATAAACATGTCATACGATAGAATGTCCTCTATGAACAATGAGATGTTGACTCGATGCAAATGTACTTTTATGAATGAAATGCCTGGTCTATCTCTGCTTGATCGTCGTTGGTTGGAATCATATCTCCCATAGCTTCAGATAAGTTAGAAGAAGATGGCTATATAAAATGGCAACGCTGTAAGTTGCGCGTTCACTACTAGTGCGGTTGCATGTGGTTTTTTTTTAAGACTATAAAAATTTAATTTGTTTTAATTAAATTTTTGATTTACCTATAAATGTTGTCCCTCTTAAAAGAACCATATGACTTTTATAGATTTCGAGGAAAGGGTTCTTTAATCTTTTTTTTTGGACAAGTAAATAGGCGAGTCCTGGAAATCTGTCCAAAAAATCGGTTTTCGGGCGTGTTGCGTGCACTATTTTTTCTGCAACCGTCTAGAAAGTAAAAACCCGTACGGAAAGTTTCTACTTTGCAGACGCTTTTACATTTCCCGGAATGGGAATTCCGTTTCGCTCGTAATGTTACAATAATTTATATACAGGGTGTCCCGAAATTAGCTGACAATATTTTAAGGGGATAAAGTACATTCAAAAATAAGACTAAAATCTTCTATTAATATACCTTCAAAAAGGCTTCGCTATGGGGCTAGAGCCCCCCGAATTGGAGCTATGACAAGTCGTTTTTTTACAATATCTCAGAAACCGATTAGGGTATCAAAACAAAATTTTATACATGTTTTACCCATAGCTAGACGCAATAAATGGTTTAATTAGCTTAACTGTATTTCTTCCAGTGGCGTCCCACTGGGTAGGTAGTTGGGAGAATATTGCTCTAAGTTTTTTATTTGTAGGATTTTTTAACTTTAGGTGAAATTTTTAGAAGCCCTGAAGTATTTTGTTGAAAAAAGGTACTCTTGTTTCATTGCGGTAGGATTCACCATTTTCCAGTAATATCGATTTTAAAATTTTCGGTTTTTTGAAATCCGGTGAAAAGGCCAAGGTTTTTTTTGCATATCTCAGCAAACACTTAATATTAAAACATGAAATTTAATAGAAGTTCTACTAGCGACAAATAATAATATTACATAATCAACTTGGGGATTTATAAGATAATGTGCCACTGGATTTACGTTTAGGGCACTTCTCTCAACATGATGGGGCACCAGCTCACTACGGACGTCAAGTAAGAAAGTGTCTTGAAGAAAATTACCAGGTCGATTGGTAGCCATAGCCTGGCCACCAAAATCATTTAATTTAAATCTCCTTGGTTATTATTTTTGGGGACACATGACTGGTACTTGCTTAAGAATTAGTTTCCCGTGTGGTACACAATCAAATTTGATTTGCAATTTGTTATTCTTTTTTGTTTTATTTTAAAACTCTCTTAAAATCTCCATGAAAATAAACATTTAAAAAACAAAGGAATCTAAAAATATGTTTAATTTAAAAACGTTACATTCTGTCAAATTATAATAATAGAAGGTTTTATTAATAAAAAATTTAAAATTAAAAAAAATTACATTAAAACTATGAAATTAAAAAAAAAAATAATAGTAATATTTACTTAAGGCTCCACCCCGTGCGACGTCACTGAAAAAATATTTTAAAGTAACATCCTTTAATACATGCCTTGTCGCTAGTAGAACTTCTAATAAATTTCATGTTTTAATATTAAGTGTTTGCTGAGATATGCAAAAAAAACCTTAACCGTTTCACAGGATTTCAAAAAACCGAAAATTTTTAAATCGATTTTACTGGAAAATGGTGAATTCTACCGCAATGAAACAAGAGTACCTTTTTTCAACAAAAGACTTTAAGGCTTCTAAAAATTGCACCTGAAATTAAAAAATCCTAAAAATAAAAACTTAGGGCAATATTCTCCCAACTGCCTACCCAGTGGGACGCCACTGGAAGAAATAAAGTTAAACTAATTAAATCGTTTATTGCCTCTTATCATAAGTAAAACATGTATCAAATTTTGTTTCGATATCCTAATCGGTTTTTGAGATATTGTGAAAAAACTGCTTATCGTAGCTCCAATTCGGGGGGCTCTAGCCCCATAACGAAGCGCTTTTGAAGGTATATTAATAGAGGGTATTAGTCTTATTTTTGGATGTACTTTATCTCCTTAAAATATTGTCAGCTAATTTCGGGACACCCTGTATACAGGGTGGTCCAATAAGCGCGCGTCGGTCAATAGTTGCTAATCCGTTAAACTTATGGGAAATTTTTCTTAATAAGACTTTTAACGTCTGAACTCTGCTACAACACAAAATTATTTTTAAGTATACTTCTCTTAAAAAAGCGGAACAAGAAAAAATGTACTTTTTTCAAATGGAACACCCTGTATATTTTTACATTTTTAAATTCCACATAAAATTATAATTATTTTTTATTAAATGCATTGTTAGTCTATACTTCATAGTTTCCGAGATATTAACTCTCGAAAAGTGACATTTTTGAACTTTGACAGCTTCTAACTTTCTAACAGTACGTCTTAGAGGAAAACAACTTAAAAGTCCCTATCTTTAATTTTTATTATCTTTTCAAAAAAATCAACTTCCGGTTAAACCGGATGTAACTGGATAGCAGGAAATATAGTTGTTCCGGTTTAACTGAAAGTTGATTTTTTTGGGAAGATAATAAAAATTGAAGATAGGGACATGTAAGCCGTTTTGCTCTAAGACGTACTGTTAGAAAGTTAGAAGCTGTCAAATTTCAAAAATGTCACTTTTCGAGAGTTAATATCTCGGAAACTATGAAGTATAGACTAAGAATGCATTTAATAAAAAATAATTATAATTTTATGTGAAATTTAAAAATGTAAAAATATACAGAGTGTTCCCTTTGAAAAAATTACATTTTTTCTTGTTCCGCTTTTTTGAGACTTAAAAATAATTTTGGGTTGTAGCAGAGATCAAACGTTAAAAGTCTTATAGAAAAATTTCCCATGAGTTTAACGGATTAGCAACTATTGACCGACACGCGCTTGTTGGACCACCCTGTATACAGGGTGTCCCGAAATTAGCTGACAATATTTTAAGGAGATAAAGTACATCCAAAAATAAGACTAATACCCTCTATTAATATACCTTCAAAAGCGCTTCGTTATGGGGCTAGAGCCCCCCGAATTGGAGCTACGATAAGCAGTTTTTTCACAATATCTCAAAAACCGATTAGGATAAAACAAAATTTGATACATGTTTTACTTATGATAAGAGGCAATAAACGATTTAATTAGTTTAACTTTATTTCTTCCAGTGGCGTCCCACTGGGTAGGCAGTTGGGAGAATATTGCCCTAAGTTTTTATTTTTAGGATTTTTTACCAATTCTATCTCAATTAGATCATGTTTATGGACCTAAAATAGACCTTGAAATATTAATCCGGTGTTAGAATAATTTTTGTACACACCACGCCCTGGCGAACCATTGTAGATAGCTGCTAATAAATATCACTGAATAGTTCTATTAAAAAGGACAAAAAATTATTTTAAAACCACAATATCCCACAAACACAGCTTACCAACACTGTACAGTTAGAAAATGAATTAAAATGAAAAAATTCCTAAAATTCGACGTCACGCGCAGTAAAATGTAGTAATAATGTCCGTACAACGTCACCGCCCTAATTTTCTTCAAAGATAATTTGATGTCATTTGAAAATAAATAATTTTACTAGTAGAAAATTTTTAAAAATCACACACATAATTTATTGTGTATAATAATTTTACTTAATAGGTACATACGACAAATTAATGCTTCTTATATAAATAATATAACGTTTGTCTTCAAACACAGGCAGGCAGTAGATCTAGGGCAATCAGCAGAAATTTGTCATGACTGATTTCTGTTAAAAACTGATCAGGATCGGGACAAAATGTAAATAATTCTGACTCCCTTCAAATGTTAAGTCTATAGTTGAAACACAGCTATAGATTTCCATCGCAAACATCGGCTAATTGAATAATTTCGTCTTTATTTTTATTCCACAACCCCGGTATTTACGACACTTTATTTAAAAAATTATCTTCCTTTTAAATGAAACATAATTAATTTTTGTTTATTTTCTCAAACACCTTTTTGCGAATTACCGAAATTTATTATTTCGTTTTTTATGACCTTCCCTTAGCACTCTACTGTTTATTGCCGTAATATAAATTTTAGCGCACTCGCAGCAGTTAACTTAATCATGGCCGTTTTGGGAATTTTCTTGAGCACTCTGATTATTATATTCAACCCCTTGAGGTGCCATAGAAGAACTTAATATTATTATTGTTCCTTACGATTTTTCTTAATTTGCAGTTCATCTTCAAAAAATTATACAATACAGTTAACTAATCGTGACAAAGCACTAAAGTTTATTGGCGTAACTAAAGGAAGGTGCCTTTGACATGTAGATATATTCACAGGGATTTTACTAAGATAAAGGTAAACTCCAGCATTTAGCTACGAAAAACATCCAAGTGAGCTGAAACTTTGCATAAACGTTTCTGTTTATATATTAATAATAATACCGTGCGAGCAAAAATGATTTGCATCAAAGAGGGCCTTGCATCTAAGGACGTTATGCTTAGCCGTAGAGCTTAATACCTGTTGGGTGTCAGTAACTACCTGAATTAACAATCAATCCGTTATTCCGTCATCTTTGACAGTCGTTGCAAGTAATTTGATTCATCGCTAATTTTTCCAATTTCTTGAACAATTCACACAATAATGGGCTTTACGAAACAGCACACAACATTCATGGTTGAAGCGTATTTTCAAAACGGGGCTAGAATAACTGGTGAGTGGCGATACAATCCGGGTTTGTGCATGGACGATTTTCATGAACATTTTCCTAACGTTGCTTTTATTGCTAGGGATTTTTATCATTGCCTGAAAGAACCGTGGCTGTGTTTAGGGAAACAGGTTCTACACAACACAAAAAAGGAGCAGGAAGACCATTTGTAAAAATAGAAGAACTTGTTGCAAACGTTCGTGAAATAATGCAAAATACGCCAACAAATTGTATAGGACGCCTGTCCCTAGAAGAGGGAAGATCTTATCTTGCAGGACTATTCTTAAGAAGCAGCTAAATTTATTTCCTTACGGTTATGGAGTACTTCGTTTTTCCTCATTTAAAGAACACTATTTTTAAAACACCAGTTGCAAATTTAGAACAATTACAAGAAAGGATTATCCAAGAATGTGGTAACATTTCTCCAGAGATGCTGGTCAACACTTTTGAAATTATGAAGAGACGTGTGAATTTATGCTTGGAGCATAGCGGTTGCCAATTTCAGCAATTTATGTAATTATTTTTTTTTCTTTCTTCTTACTTTGTTAATTTCGTAAACAACAAAAATAAATTTGTATTTGTCTACTTAATTTATTACTCATTAGTTTTGCATATCATGCCATAATATGAATTTGACAAATTTTTTAACCGAGATTTTGTTTGATACCTATATTGTCCCCATATCATTGTGATCTAAACCAAGCCCTACGTTCTTTAATCCAAGCCCTCTTTGATAAAAATAATTTTTGCTCGCACGGTATGTCCGATTTCCCTGATATCTTACTTGCGTTTCAAGTTAGTCAAGATCAAATGTCACAGAAATCGGGTTTTCGCAAATATTTTGCTTCCTGTATGTCCCATATACATTAAAAGCCTTAGCGACCTCAAATTTAAAGAAAATGACCTATTTAAGTTAAAAATAGTCTATTTTTACTTCCAAGTCGACTTTTTTTTAGACGAAACGATCAAAGAGACTAACTGTTTGGTTAAAAGAAAGTGATTCGAACTTAGTATTAAGACACCTTGATAGTTTTTTGGAATATTTAAACTTTATACATAGGAATATTAAATTCACAATGGAAATGGAAGAAAATAGCTCTCTAAACTTTTTAGATTTAACAATAATTACCAAAGTCGCAAATAAACATAATTTTTCCATTTACCACAAACCATCACATACTGATACAACAATTCACAAAAGCTCCTCTCACCCAATACAGCACAAGTTAGCTGCATACCACAGCATTGGCTAGTGTTCCTTTATCTGCTAACAACGTTAACCACGCATTAAATTTAATTAAACAAACGCCAACTAAAAACGGCTATTCATCATCTATGATTGATACCATAATATCGAAAAAACTAAAAAAGAAGGCTATTTTTGAAACCTACCCTCTTATAAAGGAAAAACCACGCCTCTTTAAAACTATTACTTATTTTGGAAACCCATCGGATAAAATTTTAAAAACACCTTAAACCAAGGAATATCAACGTCGCTTATAAAACTAACGATTCTTTGGGAAAATTTAAAAAAAAACAATAAATCAAAAAACAACAAGGATAATAAATCGGGGGTTTACCAATTAAATTGTTGCTTTTGTACCAAAACCTATATAGGCCAAACAGGTCACAGGCTACAATGTAGCGAAACGCGTCGTGTAAAGAAAAAGTTTTTAATAAAAGTGGAAATTTGACAAATTAAATCGTCTTTCATTGAGAAAAAGGTTACCATATGAATTCAACTTAAGTGGACACACTGTGTATTAGTGTATATAGATATATATTTAGATTGATGAAACAAAGCATTTGTCCTCCACTGTATAAAACATTTTTAACATAATTCAAGTCCTTGATGTACCTAGTATTTTTTACTTTTATACTAAATTTTTTTAGTTAAATGATAATTAAACCTGCAAGCGAAGTTCAAAGCATACTGTTGTAACAGGACCGTTGCATGGGCACTAAAGAGGTGTCAAAGCGTATAAGATAGTTGCCAAGATACACAACTTATCAACGGCATAAGGTCTCTTTGTGCTCGGATCAGTTTCACTTTGCAGCTTGCCTTGTTGAATTAGTTTGTGTAATACGTGGTTAAGTTTCACAACAGGGACATGCCAGCTTTAACGATGCACACTTAAGCTTGCAACTGTATTTTTTTCAAGAATAGCACTCACGTAACTAGGGGGTCCAGGAGGAATATACCCCCCTTGTTATCCAGCTCCAATTATTCACCCAAATATTGTTATCACAATAGCTTGTCTTAAATGTTCCAGTATTAGTGGAGACTTCTCAATAATTTCACATGTGCACGTGTACCCCCTTATTTAAATGTCTCTTCTAATGCCCAACCAAAAAATCCTGATATTTCTACCAGTTAAAATATAAGTATCAGAAATGTATTAAACCCGATGCGGTCTTTTTCTTGATACTGCGCAAGGCCTAAAAATCTGTGAAGCGTGTTTAAGACGCACAGTCCGCTGTTAAAAATGGCAAGCCAATAAATTCGTTCCTCGTACACTGCTATGCAACCTCCGAATTTCTAATTGAAGAAGCCGTTGGCCCGCTACCCCCTTGTTCCCCGGTTGTTCCCGATGACAGTCCACATTTTTGCACCCAAGACGATTTCACATATCGCTGCTTTCCGACAAGACCGTCACAATTAGGAAATCACTGTTTTTCATTAGAAGTGATTGAAATTTGTAAGAAGTAATTAGCTTTTGTAACTACTACCACTTGTTAAAGAACCTACAGAATTATATTTAATCATAAATATGGGCGTTCCTAATAATATGTTCAGTGTAAAAAATTGTTGTAAGTTTAATATTTTGGAAAAAAACAATAGAAGCGACGTTTTTTCTTGAAAAGAAACAATAAAAATAAAACATATTTTGATGTTTTATATTGAAACATTAACTACAACTAAAGGTTATTATAAAAATCGTAATGAAAACGGGGCACAATATTTTTTACAATAAAACCCAGTAAGGCTAGTTTTATTGATTCTGTTATACCAACTTTTTGATTGTATGCTTTCTTGGAAATGATATTATTAAAGTTTACGGAAAAGAACGTCACAAGACGAAATGCTACTCTCTTGCCTGTTTAAAAGATACAGGACCACTGGCACTTTTTGTTTTATATCGGTCTTTCCGGAAAAATTATAATAGTATGTTCAATAACTTACGCACTTTACAATTTGTGACATTCTTACAGGAAAAAGGTCGATGTTACCTCCATGAAAGAAACGGTGCACCTGAATTAGGACAGTCTTACCCGCAAAAAGGTTGCGGATATTTAGAAGTGCCAAATGGTTATAGTGGCATCTAGCGAAAGCTACGCAAACTTTACTAGTGGCGGTCTTGCTGGTTACTTTTTACAAGTATTTTACCACTAATGGTATAGAAAAGTGAAAAATAACAAATTTTGAGTTGTGACGGTCTTGTCGGAAAACAGCGATATGCATTTACAGTTTATTATTAGCAGTGTTGCCAGATGTAACAAAATTATCGAATTGTATTTTTCTAGAACAACTAACAGGTATTGTCATGGTATTTATGGGACAGTTAATACTAAGAAGACGCTTTTTAGCATTTATGCATTTATTTTCTTATTTAACACAAACCTTTATCAATAATAAAATTTTATCAGCAACCGAAAACAGTTTTTTCGAACCTTTTTAACACGCTTTTATTAGCTTCACCTGTATGTATGTTTGTTTGTAACATTGTAACCGACTTCTTTGAACCGGATTTTGGCCCACTTTAAATGGTCAGATTTAATTTAAATTTTGTAGACTTATAAAGAACCGCTGACAATACAATAATCTATACGCAAAAAATTTTCCTGTCAAATTTGACAGCTGTCAGGTATAAAACGAAGAAGCGATTTTGACAAAACAAATTATGGGGTCGTCTACTATTCGAAGCGGAGACTTCGGGGAAAATAAGCAAAAAATTCTCCTATCAAAATTTGTCAGCTGTCAATATGTCAAATCGTTTAAAAAAATGATATTAATGAAAACACTATAAGGTTGTACGTATATTGACAGTGGAAATTTGAAAAAAATACGAAAAAAATTCTCTTGTCAAAATTTGACATCTGTCAATATGTCAGAATTATTACAATAACCGATAGTAATAAAACAAACGTGGGGTCGTATAGATATTGTCGCTAAGAATAGAGAAAAATTTTAAAAAAAATTTTACCCGTCAAAATAAAATTTTGATTTTTTTTTTTAATTTTGAAAATTTTTGTCATTTGTTCGTATTAGTATGTATGTTTGTTTGTAACCGACTTCTTTAAACCCTATTTTGACCGACTTTAAACTGTCAGATTTAATTTAACTTATTAAGAACCGCTGACAATACAATAATCTACTAATCTAGCTCAATCTACTCAAAAAAATTTAACTCAAACTAAAAAATTAAAATTTAATATAATTTAAAAAACAAAAAAACACGCTTTAATAATTAATCAAACTAAAAAGTGGAAAATAAATATAGTTTAAAATAATTCTTGAAATTCTTAATATAGGCAGAAAATAATAATGATCGATAAATATTAGTATTATAGTGAAAAAAAAGCGTGGGGCGCTTTGTGCTATATTTTTCGTATATCGAGCACCTCAAGCTTTTTTCACAATAATACTAATGTTTATCTTTCATTATTATTTTCTGCCTATATTAAGAATTTCAAGAAATATTTTAAACTATATTTATTTTCCTCATTTTAGTTTGATTAATAATTATTAAAGCGTGTTTTTTATTTTTTTTAAACTCAATGCAGGTAGGTAATGTTTAAATATAAAAAAAAATCAGTATTTCTTGCAACTTCCAGTCTTGTTGGGTAAATACAAAAAAAAATATTCCTAAATGAAATCGACCTGAAAAATTGTCGTCATCTTTAACGTCAACAGAATCGAATTTCTTGTAAGCTGCCATTTTTATTTCTAAATAAAAGTCAAATTAGCTTATTTATATAAAGCTAAATATTTCTTTATTTTCTTTTATTGCTACCATGGAAATTCTTGGGCGTTTTATCCAGCTAAAAAGACGGGATTTTTCCCTTGTAGTAGGCTTTGCTTTTATCCATTTTCGTCATAAATAAATCAAGGGGAAGTGACGCGGAGGGACGTGAGGACTTTTAATCTTGTTTTAAATACACATTTAATTTATTTAGAGTTTTTTTAAGGACGGGGGAATTAGGGGCGTGTATTCAGATTTGGAAAAAACAATTTCTATCGGCTAAACTCGTAACATTCTTTATAAATTAAATATAAGCGCAGGCTGGTTTAGGGTAAGTGGCATCGTTTTGCCCTTACCAAGATCTTTCTTTTACCTCTTACTGGTATATAGAATAGAAGTTTTATTTCATTTGTTTTTCTGATAAGTAATTTGTTAAGTGTCACCAAAAGAGGTCGATAATTACTCAAAAATAAATTGACCTAACTAAACCTGTAAATGTTCAAATACAATATGTCGAACAAACTCAAACATGTACCTAACTCATTATAATTTAAAACAAGTACTACTTTTTTTGTTATTTATTAGGAATCATTGAATGTAAAATAAAGATTTACAATTTATTTTCAAAATTTACAGTAATTTATGCTGGTACAAAAATCGAAGCGAAAAAAATTGATGAAATAAAATAATAAACTAAACGAATTACCTTAATTTTCGCAGATGAAAAATAGTGAATAATTGCTTATAAAGGTTTTGATTTTTTTTGTATTGAGATCGTATTACAAAATACAAAATAATTAATAAAACAAAAAAGGAACACATGACAATTTTTGGTTTCTTTTAAAATATTTTTATTAAACAATTCTCGTTACGTAACAACATTGAAACTGTTTATCTTCTGGGGTAAAATTCAAATTATGACATAGAATTGTTAAACGGTCAAGTATTGTATTTATTCTGTAATGTTGATATTGTAGTATGCACACTTGTAAATCTGATTATTCCTAACGTATGTGATATTGTGTTGCTTCCTTTCATGCCTTGAAAGACACTGTTTATTGTTAAATTGTTTATTATATTTACAACAATTGTAGTTTTTCTGTATGATGAACTTTTAAGAATTTTGAAAAGGAGTGTTTTTGGTATACGTGACGTTTTAAAGAGACTTTTATACCGATATTATTAAGTAGCATTTTATGTTCCTAATTTACAACAATCGTCTTTACATCGCTTAACCTCAAATTTACTTTCTGGAAGATGACGGCCTATGATTGGCCGGTTGAAAAGTTCATAGTCAGACTCTAGACGCTTGTTAAAGAACCTGGCAATTTATACAGTGTGACCAGTAAAGTCCGCATCATATGGAATTTTTTTTTTATTAATAGCTTTATTCGAAATTTGACTGGCATTAAGTTCTGCTTCGATCGAGATGAAAATTAAGCAAAAAATAGTAGTCACGTGATTCGCATTATCTGTCAAATTTTAATTTTTTCCAAAAAATAATTCAAAAGTAGGGTTATTTCTGAAGGTATAGAAAAGAGTTATTAGAAAAAGTTTTTTTAAATGCAGCTTCTAACCCACATGCAAAATTTTAGCCGCATAAGATAATTTTGATTTTTTACCCATATTTTGTAAATTGCACCACTTTTGCTAAATAAGACTCAACGCAACCTACATAAAACTTCTTTGTTTTGACAATGCTTTATTTCAGATACATTTTCTTTAAAGTAGCGCCATATTAAATGTGTGTTTTTCTACAAAATCAAAATTGGGCTACTTATTAAAATTTGGTCACATGTGATGCAAACTTTATTTGTTTTTGACCCTGTAAAAGGTAACTTTATAAAATAAGTATTTTTAAAAACGTAGTTTGTGTTTAAAAGTAATACCCCTTAATATTACGACAAAAAATAACACAGTGTCAGCAGTAAAGTGTTCATTAAATGGAAAATAAATTTTAGTGTGTGAGTAAGAAATCAAAATTATCTTATGCAGCTGAAATTTTGCTAGAAACTGCATTTAAAAAACTTTTTCTAATAACTTTTCTCGACATTTTCGGAAATAACCCCACTGTTGAATTATTTTTTTGAAAAAATTAAAATGTGACCGATAATGCGAATAACGGGACTACTATTTTTTGCCTAATTTTCATCTCGATCGAAGCAGAACTTGATGCCAAAGTCAAATTTTGAATAAAGCTACTAATAAAAACAAATCCCATATGATGCGGACTTTACTGGTCAAACTGTACATATAAAAAACTGGAACGTAGTCGATCGCATGGTCGCGGTGGTATTTTTTTAGATAAAGCCAATGATCTGCTAGCTATAGATGCCGCACGCCATTCATAAACGCTATTTAAATCTGCTGCCAAAATCGTTTGTAGGAGAGAGGAGGTGAAGTCTTCCCCCCGGCCGGGAGTGGGGATTACGTTGCCGCCATTAGAATTTTACCTCGTTACTATGCGCTATCATATGGTCACAGCGGCGTCTCGTGTCAGGGTTCACAATAAAATATAATTATCCAATCTGAAATCAAATATTTTTTAACGTTTGTGAAAAAAGGGTTTGTAGAACAGTAAAGTTTAATGTATGAGAGAAAAAATGGTCCGCGGAGCAGTAAAATTTAATTTAAGTTAATAACTATTTATTGTAATAATTATTATAAGAGAAACTTTGGATAGCTATAATTATAACATTTGGTGAACTGAGCTGACCTAAAAATAATTACACTATGTATACTTAAAACACGGTTTTTACGGTTTTATTGAAATTTAAAAGAAAAGCAAAGTTCCTTTTACGTTAGGTACTTTTTAATAGCGAAAAAGCACAACAATATTTTTTTCTTCCCCCTAGCCGCGCTCAAGCAGGATGCCTCTTTTTATTTCCCATCATGCCTACGAACTATACGAAGTTGTTCGCAAAGTTCCTTTAACATAGCTAAGCAAAGATATTTACTTAGCTTAGCTGTTTAAAAGCAGCAAATGGAAAGTAAAGTCAAAATTTTGAATACTCTCGCAAGATGGAGGTAAAGTCAAGTGACACTCTTTCAATTTTGCTCTATTAAACTTTTATAAGTTGGCATGAATTCCAGGATTGGACTTGAAAATTTAACATGTGATACCTTCTAAAACAATTGATGCAATAGTCTCATCGGTTTTACCGCTTTAATATTTCCAAATAATAATAATAATTTATTTTGAAAGTTTTGTTCTATAAATATTATAATTTAAGGTAGGTAAAGTCGATTCAGCCAGTAAACCTGCAAGATGGCCGACCTGTCATATGACAAAAGTAATTGAAAATGCAAAAATCCATTTTATTTAGCTGGAATATGACTTTTGTCATATGACATGCCGGCCATCTTGCAGGTTTACTGGCTGAATCGACTTTACCTAATAATAAACATGAGTTTTTATATGGTTTAAAGATAAAGTGTCAAAATAGATTTAAAAACTATATTATATTACAATTACCTATTCAAACCTTGAAAATACTAAATTAACTGAAACGCAACTTTAAATAGGATTCTGTCACTCATATTTACAACAGAATTTTTTTTGTTTTATTTCTTCATATTATACCCAGAGAACTCAGAGCCAACTAATATTCTGTGATTATACCTATCTATAGGTAAAATACAATACCTACAGTTCAACATAAACTAATTGAATTCAGTCAGATATTACATTTTTACTGTCGAGGAAATCCCCATATATGACTTACATAAGGTACGTAGACCCAAAAGTGGTTTTTATGAAATTTGATGGTTATGATACAGTTACATTTTTAAATTTGTATGTGGGCTAACGTAAAGTTAAAAGCTTCAATTTAGCCAGGGATTTAATTTTTCTCTCAATGGAAACCCCAATTTAACAGTTTTTGACTTACGTAAGGTACGAAGACCCAAATACGGTTTTTATAGAATTTGTTGGTTATGATACAGTTACATTCCTAAACTTTTATGTGGGCTAACATAAAGTTAAAAGCTTCAATTTAGCCAGGGATTAATTTTTCTGTTAGTAAAAACTCTACTTTAACAGTTTTTGACTTATTACGTATAAGGTACGTATACCCAAAAGTGGATTTTATGGAAATTCTTCTTTAAAATGCAATTTATTGATACGGTTATATTTCTAAACTTGTATGTCGGCTAACTTAATGTTAAAAAATTTAGAAATAAAACCAGCATATAATAATAATCATAGGTACCTAGGTAGGTATATATCTTTATTCTCAAGTAACTATAGTTTATTACAGGAATTAACTTACATATCCAAGTAAAGTATTTTTAACAAATAATAAGTAGGTTCAAGAATTAACAACTTATTAAAACAAACATTATCTAGGTACTAGATACCTACATAAATATCTAATTCAAAAAAGTTTTCTTTAAGAGACCTGATTTGAGTACAACTAATAAATTTCACAAAGTCATAGTCTCACACGAATATTTATTTTCCAAACAGGTTAGGTACATGTTTCGCTCGTAGGTACCTGAGCATCAGAACAAAATAAGCCTAACATTGGTCTGATGATGCTCAGGTATGAGCGAAACATGTAGGTAACCTGTTTGGAAAATAAATATTCGTGAGACTCTGACTGTAAATTATTATATTAATGTCCTATTCCATGAAACAAAATTATTATTTTTCCAAAATACGATATTTGTTGCCACATGCTTTTGAATAATGGGCTAAAAATAATAATATAGTGGCCGGCTAAAATTTGGCCGCATATGGAAAACTTACACAAGTATTTTGTCTGGTACCTACAACATATTATGAAATCCCATGCAAAATTGAAGAGTTAAAGGCACGAACCCACGAACGTCATAAATGACGTTTATGGTTAAAGGTGATCAAATAGTGGCTTCCTTGTTTATTTTAGACTAAGAGTGTATCTGAGTTGTTTAAAGAATTCAATAAGCCAAACCATTTGCAAAAGTTATACCTATACAGTCTATCCATAATGTTCCTTAAATAAATAATACGTTTAATAAAATAAAAATGTAAAGTTTTAATTATTTTTCCCCACCTACCCACGCCTATGAATAGTTAAACCTAACCTACAAATAACCCAACTTTTTATGTACTCACCTATGAATAGTAACTGCAGAATTATTATTATTATATTTCGCAGTCTTGCACACTTCAAACCTGTGACCCATATTAATTAGTCTTGAAAAAAATATCACAAAACACTAACAACACAGCAATTAATACACAAAACCGATAAACCGAAACAAATTTTAAACAACTTTCGAACGAAGAACGACCAAACTAAACCCTTAATTTCTCTGTGGACCATACGTCAAAGAAATTATGAATGAAAAAAGGCAGGCTCTCTTCTGACCAATAGGAACGCAACGTCTTCTGTGTTTGCCAAACTGCATAATTTTTAAGGGAAATGTCTATGGGTTTTTAGACAAAGATTTAAATTTACCACATAACGTCATATTTTTTTCTCTTCTGGAAGGTAAAACCTGTAGATTTATGGCTTTAGGGATGAATAATATGTAAAATTATTAAATAAGTGTTGTTATTATTACTTTTAAAATATTGTTATAGCCGTAATTTATATATTGGTACTCTAAGAGTGTTAATACCTACTTTTAAGAGGTACGTTTGGCAAACAAAGTGGAGGGGCGCAATTTGCCACAAAAGTTACTTCAGAATGGTATACGATTTTGGCAATAGGTTCGTTTGTTATTGCTTCATCTATAGCTAGCAGATCATTGGATAAAGCCGTTAAACGGTCAACATTTTTATTATATAATATTTTAGATGTCAATATTTTTGAAAAGAAATAAACATAAATTTGGTCATACGCACGCCCCTGGCTATTTCAATTTATTGAAACTTCTTATTTGGTCGTTTTGATAGAGGCCAATTTTTATATTAGTTTTAATATAAAATAATCGTTACAGGTACTTTAGTCTTTTATTATTTGAAAACCCCTATAAATCCGTACGCCAATGGTTTAACAAAAAAACAGTTAAATTTTGCACACCTAATAAAAACAAATCCCATATGATGCGGACTTTACTGGTCAAACTGTACATATAAAAAACTGGAACGTAGTCGATCGCATGGTCGCGGTGGTATTTTTTTAGATAAAGCCAATGATCTGCTAGCTATAGATGCCGCACGCCATTCATAAACGCTATTTAAATCTGCTGCCAAAATCGTTTGTAGGAGAGAGGAGGTGAAGTCTTCCCCCCGGCCGGGAGTGGGGATTACGTTGCCGCCATTAGAATTTTACCTCGTTACTATGCGCTATCATATGGTCACAGCGGCGTCTCGTGTCAGGGTTCACAATAAAATATAATTATCCAATCTGAAATCAAATATTTTTTAACGTTTGTGAAAAAAGGGTTTGTAGAACAGTAAAGTTTAATGTATGAGAGAAAAAATGGTCCGCGGAGCAGTAAAATTTAATTTAAGTTAATAACTATTTATTGTAATAATTATTATAAGAGAAACTTTGGATAGCTATAATTATAACATTTGGTGAACTGAGCTGACCTAAAAATAATTACACTATGTATACTTAAAACACGGTTTTTACGGTTTTATTGAAATTTAAAAGAAAAGCAAAGTTCCTTTTACGTTAGGTACTTTTTAATAGCGAAAAAGCACAACAATATTTTTTTCTTCCCCCTAGCCGCGCTCAAGCAGGATGCCTCTTTTTATTTCCCATCATGCCTACGAACTATACGAAGTTGTTCGCAAAGTTCCTTTAACATAGCTAAGCAAAGATATTTACTTAGCTTAGCTGTTTAAAAGCAGCAAATGGAAAGTAAAGTCAAAATTTTGAATACTCTCGCAAGATGGAGGTAAAGTCAAGTGACACTCTTTCAATTTTGCTCTATTAAACTTTTATAAGTTGGCATGAATTCCAGGATTGGACTTGAAAATTTAACATGTGATACCTTCTAAAACAATTGATGCAATAGTCTCATCGGTTTTACCGCTTTAATATTTCCAAATAATAATAATAATTTATTTTGAAAGTTTTGTTCTATAAATATTATAATTTAAGGTAGGTAAAGTCGATTCAGCCAGTAAACCTGCAAGATGGCCGACCTGTCATATGACAAAAGTAATTGAAAATGCAAAAATCCATTTTATTTAGCTGGAATATGACTTTTGTCATATGACATGCCGGCCATCTTGCAGGTTTACTGGCTGAATCGACTTTACCTAATAATAAACATGAGTTTTTATATGGTTTAAAGATAAAGTGTCAAAATAGATTTAAAAACTATATTATATTACAATTACCTATTCAAACCTTGAAAATACTAAATTAACTGAAACGCAACTTTAAATAGGATTCTGTCACTCATATTTACAACAGAATTTTTTTTGTTTTATTTCTTCATATTATACCCAGAGAACTCAGAGCCAACTAATATTCTGTGATTATACCTATCTATAGGTAAAATACAATACCTACAGTTCAACATAAACTAATTGAATTCAGTCAGATATTACATTTTTACTGTCGAGGAAATCCCCATATATGACTTACATAAGGTACGTAGACCCAAAAGTGGTTTTTATGAAATTTGATGGTTATGATACAGTTACATTTTTAAATTTGTATGTGGGCTAACGTAAAGTTAAAAGCTTCAATTTAGCCAGGGATTTAATTTTTCTCTCAATGGAAACCCCAATTTAACAGTTTTTGACTTACGTAAGGTACGAAGACCCAAATACGGTTTTTATAGAATTTGTTGGTTATGATACAGTTACATTCCTAAACTTTTATGTGGGCTAACATAAAGTTAAAAGCTTCAATTTAGCCAGGGATTAATTTTTCTGTTAGTAAAAACTCTACTTTAACAGTTTTTGACTTATTACGTATAAGGTACGTATACCCAAAAGTGGATTTTATGGAAATTCTTCTTTAAAATGCAATTTATTGATACGGTTATATTTCTAAACTTGTATGTCGGCTAACTTAATGTTAAAAAATTTAGAAATAAAACCAGCATATAATAATAATCATAGGTACCTAGGTAGGTATATATCTTTATTCTCAAGTAACTATAGTTTATTACAGGAATTAACTTACATATCCAAGTAAAGTATTTTTAACAAATAATAAGTAGGTTCAAGAATTAACAACTTATTAAAACAAACATTATCTAGGTACTAGATACCTACATAAATATCTAATTCAAAAAAGTTTTCTTTAAGAGACCTGATTTGAGTACAACTAATAAATTTCACAAAGTCATAGTCTCACACGAATATTTATTTTCCAAACAGGTTAGGTACATGTTTCGCTCGTAGGTACCTGAGCATCAGAACAAAATAAGCCTAACATTGGTCTGATGATGCTCAGGTATGAGCGAAACATGTAGGTAACCTGTTTGGAAAATAAATATTCGTGAGACTCTGACTGTAAATTATTATATTAATGTCCTATTCCATGAAACAAAATTATTATTTTTCCAAAATACGATATTTGTTGCCACATGCTTTTGAATAATGGGCTAAAAATAATAATATAGTGGCCGGCTAAAATTTGGCCGCATATGGAAAACTTACACAAGTATTTTGTCTGGTACCTACAACATATTATGAAATCCCATGCAAAATTGAAGAGTTAAAGGCACGAACCCACGAACGTCATAAATGACGTTTATGGTTAAAGGTGATCAAATAGTGGCTTCCTTGTTTATTTTAGACTAAGAGTGTATCTGAGTTGTTTAAAGAATTCAATAAGCCAAACCATTTGCAAAAGTTATACCTATACAGTCTATCCATAATGTTCCTTAAATAAATAATACGTTTAATAAAATAAAAATGTAAAGTTTTAATTATTTTTCCCCACCTACCCACGCCTATGAATAGTTAAACCTAACCTACAAATAACCCAACTTTTTATGTACTCACCTATGAATAGTAACTGCAGAATTATTATTATTATATTTCGCAGTCTTGCACACTTCAAACCTGTGACCCATATTAATTAGTCTTGAAAAAAATATCACAAAACACTAACAACACAGCAATTAATACACAAAACCGATAAACCGAAACAAATTTTAAACAACTTTCGAACGAAGA
The DNA here is from genome assembly GCA_963969555.1 of Polydrusus pterygomalis. Classification (NCBI taxonomy): domain Eukaryota; kingdom Metazoa; phylum Arthropoda; class Insecta; order Coleoptera; family Curculionidae; genus Polydrusus; species Polydrusus pterygomalis. The sequence continues at coordinate 154,199,055 of OZ018376.1, read as the reverse complement.
ACGACCAAACTAAACCCTTAATTTCTCTGTGGACCATACGTCAAAGAAATTATGAATGAAAAAAGGCAGGCTCTCTTCTGACCAATAGGAACGCAACGTCTTCTGTGTTTGCCAAACTGCATAATTTTTAAGGGAAATGTCTATGGGTTTTTAGACAAAGATTTAAATTTACCACATAACGTCATATTTTTTTCTCTTCTGGAAGGTAAAACCTGTAGATTTATGGCTTTAGGGATGAATAATATGTAAAATTATTAAATAAGTGTTGTTATTATTACTTTTAAAATATTGTTATAGCCGTAATTTATATATTGGTACTCTAAGAGTGTTAATACCTACTTTTAAGAGGTACGTTTGGCAAACAAAGTGGAGGGGCGCAATTTGCCACAAAAGTTACTTCAGAATGGTATACGATTTTGGCAATAGGTTCGTTTGTTATTGCTTCATCTATAGCTAGCAGATCATTGGATAAAGCCGTTAAACGGTCAACATTTTTATTATATAATATTTTAGATGTCAATATTTTTGAAAAGAAATAAACATAAATTTGGTCATACGCACGCCCCTGGCTATTTCAATTTATTGAAACTTCTTATTTGGTCGTTTTGATAGAGGCCAATTTTTATATTAGTTTTAATATAAAATAATCGTTACAGGTACTTTAGTCTTTTATTATTTGAAAACCCCTATAAATCCGTACGCCAATGGTTTAACAAAAAAACAGTTAAATTTTGCACACCATATAATATTGTAATGTGTAAATATAGCTTTAAAGGATCTAAAGTAATCGTTATAAACCGAAGATCCGCGTGGATAATACCTACTTTGGCTCCTTCATCCTCTTCCAATTTGTACCTTTTACGAAAGAAAGTAATTGTTCTTAAAAATGTATATCTACCAGTTTTATTGTTTTTTTTATATCGCACAAGGTTCATGTTTTTATTATTCTTTTTGTGTTCCTAAATAAGCTTTATTTTCTAAATAAATAAATCCAGCCGCTGTCTCTCCCAAAACAGGATTGTTTTCCTGATTTTTTTCTCGCAAAAAACATTCCTGAAGAGAAGACACGCACACACAAAAAACTGACACTTGCGTATCTCGGAGGGCCTATAAGTCGCTTTGTGTATCCTGCATTTTAAGATAAAAAGGGTTTTTCCCAAGGCCTGTCTTTGTTACAGTCGGAGATATAAAGTTGTAAACATGTTTAATCTATTAAAATATACAAGGATACTGTACGAGGACGAAAAATTATATTTTCCTACGATCGTGGGGAAAAGTTACTTTTCGGCACGATTTATCGTGCGGAAAGTACCACTTTTCCGCACGATTTTACTTTCCCGCACAATTTTTACTTTACCACACTATTTTTGAAATTGTGACAGAATTTATATAAAATGTTCTAATTTGACACCCCTGGTATATACCGGGTGTCCACGGAAGGTGGCTCGCCCCTCAAACTTTTTTGTTTTTTAAGATAATGAAATAAAATTCTTGGGATTTGTATACGACATAAAACTGCATTTTTTGACAGGTGACTCAGCATTATGGAACTTCCGGTTTAACCGGAAGTGACATAAACTTTCGATTTTAAAATGGGACACCTGGTATATTTTTACTTTTTTTGACTCCATATGACATTCTAAATACAACGATGTGTCACTTGTCACTTTTTGTCACCAAGAAAATATTTTTTTTTCTAATTTATTGTTTTATCTAGAGGGCTATGAATACCTTAAAATCACTTATTTCAGTTCTTTAATCTTGGAAAAAATACAATTTTACTATTTTTGGTCCAATGCTATGTGCTATGTAAAATTTACTCTTTAAAGTTGTATAACTCTTTTTTTTTAAATAGCAACATGGTGGCTCGTCAGCTTAAGAAAAAAGATGATTTTATTACGATTATTTTGATACCATACACTATTAGGTTTTAGAAAAGCTGCCATTAAAAAACTTTAAAAATATAACTTAGAACATTCCTAAAATGAAGCATCTTTTGAGAATAAATTTAGATTTAAATGCATCAAGTAGCCTGTGACCAGCAAAACTGATAAAACAAAATCATGCCTTGGAGAAAATTGAAATGCCAACAGCTTCTGCCAAAGTAAATTATTTTGTTGTTTAAAAAACATGGAAAATAATAGTTTTACAAGGAGTGAAAAAGTTGCTATGTTATTATTGTCTGGCTCATTTCGCATTTTCGGAACCAGTTTTGGGTACCTAATAGTGCCGGGTTGGATGACGCCGATCAAAATATCTTTGTGCTTAAAGTCGTGCAGCATCGGTTGAATTATTTCTACATTCTCCAAACACTAATAACATATCAACTTTTTTACTCCTTGTAAAACTATTATTTTCCATGTTTTTTAAACAACAAAATAATTTACTTTGGCAGAAGCTGTTGGCATTTCAATTTTCTCCAAGGCATGATTTTGTTTTATCAGTTTTGCTGGTCACAGGCTACTTGATGCATTTAAATCTAAATTTATTCTCAAAAGATTTTAGGAAAGTTCTAAGTTATCTTTTTAAAGTTTTTTAATTGCAGCTTTTCTAAAACCTAATAGTGTATGGTATCAAAATAATCGTAATAAAATCCTCTTTTTTCTTAACCTGACGAGCCACCATGTTGCCATTAAAAAAAAAGGAGTTATACAACTTTAAAGAGTAAATTTTACATAGCACATAGCATTGGACCAAAAATAGTAAAATTGTATTTTTTCCAAGATTAAAGAACTGAAATAAGGGTATTCATAGCCCTCTTGATAAAACAATAAATTTGAAAAAAAATATTTCCTTGGTGACAAAAAGTGACAAGTGACACATCGTTGTATTTAGAATGTCATATGGAGTCAAAAAAAGTAAAAATATACCAGGTGTCCCATTTAAAAATCGAAAGTTTATGTCACTTCCGGTTAAACCGGAAGTTCCATAATGCTGAGTCACCTGTCAAAAAATGCAGTTTTATGTCGTATACAAATCTTCCGAATTCTATTTCATTATTTTGAAAAACAAAAATGTTAGAGGGGCGAGCCACCTTCCGTGGACACCCGGTATGTAAATACACTTCTCGTCAAAATTAGCGAATACTCTAAAATCTAGCAAAAGTTTGTTCTTAACTATTTTTTGAACCGCTCATCCGATTTTGACGAACTAATTTTTTCAGTGTAACGTAAGGTGTTACAAACCTTTTTAAGTTCCTAACGTTATTCTGTAAAACTATTTTACTGATATACAGGGTGTTATTAGTAGAGGCGATTTTGTGCCGTAAATTTGAAACATTCTGTAGAGTGAACTGGTAAAGTTAGAAATTCCCGGTATGTGCCGTTAGTTAGATGACATCAATATCTCCAGAACTTTTTGCCAGTTTTTTGATAAGTATCTTTTGGCAATAGATACACTATTAAACAAAAAATGTGTCAAATTGTGGTAGGAAAATCTTTACATTGCTGTATCTTGGCAATGGTTGAACAGATTTCGGCCAATATTCAAGATTCTGAAACCTCTTTTCCTACAAATTTTCCGTGATATAATAGTGATTTGTAAAGATGGCCATTTTCTTATTATACAGGGATCGAGAAAATCATAAATATAAAATTGCTAAAATTATGATAACTGGGTTTATTAAAGCTATGCCAACCGGGATATATGCTTTTGTTTTGTTTCAAAATTAGTCATTTGACACTTTGGGTCAATATTTCGGGACGTTTTTTTTCCTATTTGATTGAGAGCTATTTGGCAAAAGATACCCTATTAAACAAAAAATCTGTCAAATTATTCGTAGGAAACTATCTAGAAGGTGTAAATATCAAATTAATGACTTATCTATCATGCTGAGAAAAAACATGTGTCATTCGTGTGTCATTTAGTATGCAGCATATTTGCGTCAAATGAGCTAGCAATGAGTTTAAATTATTATTATTAGGTTAGGTTAGGTTAGGTTAGAGTGGCAGACCTCTGGCATTGACCAAACAGTCACACGTAGTCCTGTAGGACCGTTGTGGTACCACACGTGTTCCGCGGAACCTATCCGCATCAGCCTCCTGATGGTTAACGCGACGTGACGTAGATCGTAGAAGAATCTTGACAGCTCATTCAAACCAGCCACTGCTGTTAATAAACTTCGTAAGTCGACCCAGTTGCAGGCTGCTCACTTCCTCCAGATCATTAAAGAATGGTTCGCCCAGGGCATTGAACCTTCTTCTAGCGAGGCCGGGGCATTCACACAAGAAATGCTGAATACTTTCCTCCTCCTCTTCATCTCTGCAACTTCTACAGAAATCGTTAGTTGGTACTTGCATACGTTTAGCGTGTCTACCGAACAGGCAATGTCCGGTGACTACGGCAGTGATGTTTCTTAGGTCCTTCCGACCGTGTTGTAATAGCACTGCGGTTTTCCTGTCGTCAAGTAGGGGCCACAATTGCCTGGAGATGCTACAAGTTGCCAGCCCTGTCCATCTGCTTTGTGCAAGTTGTTTAGCTATTTGATCTATATCCTCTTTGACTGATCCCAGTGGTCTAGCCACAGTATTCTCTGCTATTCATTCATTCGTTGCCCTGTATTTTGCTATGTCCAGGAACCCAACACAGGGTGATTCGATGTTGAGCACCAAGTGTGCAGAGATTATTGCGACAGCGCCTTACTAATTTTGACTTAGTGCTGCTGGAGCAAATTGCCTTTATGGCTGCTTGACTGTCTATATAGATTGCTATAGACGCAGCTGCTTTCAAGCCAGGGTGATCCCGCAGGGTGTTGACTGCTTTATCCACTGCAAAAATTTCTGCCTGGAAAATGCTGCAGTAGTCAGGGAGTCTGTACGACCTCTGTATTTGCATGTTCTCGGAGAAGATACCAGCTCCAACCCCGACGTCCATTTTTGAACCGTCAGTGAAGATCGAGTGATCCGCCTCCATTATTACTTGATTGCCTTCCCACTCCTCCCTACCCGGAATGAGCATAGAAAAGCCCATTCCAAAGTCTGGCAGCGAAACAGTGTAATCGGTCGGCTCTCGCAGATTTTGGCCTGGATATATCCTTAGTATGCTACTGTGTCCGTAGTTGGTGCTGGTCCAGCATTTCGACTCTTTCAGTCGCAGAGCACTTTTTGCAGCCACACTTTTTCCGTAAATATCCATGGGTATCAGATGCAGCATCACTTCCAGTGCCGCCGTCGGTGCTGAGTGAAGGGCACCGGTCACTCCTAAACAAGCTGCCCGTTGTACCTTTGTTAGTTTCTTCATGTTTATTGCTTTTTCCAAAGCAGTCCACCAGACCATGACCCCGTAGGTTAGTATAGGTCTTACAATGGCTGTATAAATCCAGTGAACTATGTGGGGTTTCAATCCCCATTTCTTACCAATAGCTTTTTTGCAGGCATAGAACGCACCTGACGCCTTTTTAACTCGTTCTTGTATGTTCGTGCCCCAGTTAAGCTTGGAGTCTAGTATCAATCCTAGATACTTTGCCTTTTCTTTCAGCACTAAAGTACTGTTGTCTAGGACTGGGAGCCTGAAGTTCTCAATCACCCTTCTGCGTGTGAATAGAACTAGCTCCGTTTTTTCTTGGTTGATTCTCAAACCGCATCTCGCAGCCCACCGTTGGAGTTTTCGTAGCGCTGTTTCTGTTAGATCGCTGATGGTATTCAAATATTTGCCCGACACGAGTATAATCAAGTCGTCGGCATATGCAATCACCTTAAATCCAGCCCTTTCTAACGCTATAAGAATTTTGTTCATTACTCTTAGCCACAGAGTTGGCGACAGCACCCCGCCTTGCGGGGTTCCTCTTCCGGCAGTCCTGGCTATCTCGCTGCTTCCTAGTTTAGAGCAGATTATTATTATTATTATTAAATGGAATTTGGTATCAAATCGATCAATGAGAGATTCAACGGCTAATTTTGAGCATGCCACGACGATGTCTTGATGTTATTGCAGCAAGAGGTGGAAACACGCGTTACTAATTATTAGAAGTGTGTTTTTATGTTTTTTTTGTTGCAATGTTTTTGTGAATTTATTTAATAAAATTTGGCTTTAAACATGACGATTTAATTTTTTTTGTCCCTTTAAAACATGTAAGTATACCAGAGTATACCTATATATATTAAATTTAATTATTATTAATAAAATTTTAAAATCTATAATACTGGTCGAAATCTATTTAACCGATGTCAAGGTTGAAAAATAGCACTTAATCAAATAAGAAAAAAAACGTCCCGGAATATTGACCTAAAGTGTCAAATGACTAATTTTAAAACAAAACAGAAGCATATAGCCCGGTTGGCATAGCTTTAATAAACCCAGTTACCATAATTTTAGAAATTTTATATTTATGATTTTCTCAACCTGTATAATAAGAAAATTGCCATCTTTAAAAATCACTATTATATCACGGAAAATCTATAGGAAAAGAGCTTTCAAAATCTTAAATACTGGTCGAAATCTGTTCAACTATCGTCAAGATACAGCGTTGTAAAGATTTTCCTACCAAAATTTGACACATTTTTTGTTTAAAAGTGTATCTATTCCCAAAAGACACTTATCAAAAAACTGGCAAAAAGGTCTGGAGATATTGATGTCATCTAACTAACGGCACATACCGGGAAGTTCTAACTTTACCAGTTTACTCTACAGAATGTTTCAAATTTACGGTACAAAATCGCCTCTACTAATAACACCCTGTATATCAGTAAAATAGTTTTACAGATTAACGTTAGGAACCCAAAAAGGTTTGTAACACCTTAGGTTACACTGAAAAAATGAGTTCGTCAAAATCGGATGAGCGGTTCAAAAAATAGTTAAGAACAAACTTTTGCTAGATTTTAGAGTATTCGCTAATTTTGACGAGAAGTGTATGTTTGATTAATTACTAAAGCCTGTTTTTTAGTTTTTTTAAACTCTATTTATTATTTTTCTTTTAAAAAAAGTTTACATATGTCTACGTATTCCATTTCCGTCAGTCTGTCTATCTGTTGGCCCAAAAGCTTAAAAAACTACTCCCCTAAAAAGGGATTCTTTTGCTTTATCAATTTAATAAAAAAACTTCAATTTGTTCTGCATTTCGTGGCGACAGCTTCTTAAGCAGAATTAAAATTTTTTAAATTTTTCTCAGAAATTTTAAATGCAACGATTTATCTTTTCAGCTGAAGCCAAAGGCAAACTAACGAGGAAAAATATCTATGAAAACCGCAAGTCAATATTTTTTTTAAACCGGAGATATGGAAAATTTGATATAAAAATTGGAACATAATAAGAACAAATTGACGTTTTAATAGGGTATTTGTAGGCAAGATAATACAAATATCATACCATTCCCAACAACCAATTATTATAGTCTAAATAAATATAGTTTAAATCAAAAACACGCATTAATAATTATTACTAAAAAGCGGAAAATAAATATAGTTTAAAATAATTCTTGAAATTCTTAATAAAGGCAGAAAATAATAATGAAAGATAAACATTATTGTAAAAAAAGCGTGGGGTGCTCGATATACGAAAAATATAGCACAAAGCGCCCCACGCTTTTTTTACTCAAATACTAATGTTTATCGTTCATTATTATTTTCTGCCTATATTAAGAATTTCAAGAATTATTTTAAACTATATTTATTTTCCGCTTTTTAGTTTGACTAATTATTAAAGCGTGTTTTTTAAGTTTTTTTAAACTATATTTATTTTTCCCTTTTTTAGTTTGAATTATTGCTAAGAAAAAAATTTTTTTTGTGTAGATTGAGCTAGATTATTATATTGTTAGCGGGTTCTTGATAAATCTACAAAATTTAAATTAAATCTGATCGTTTAAAGTGGATCAAAATTAGGTTCAAAGAAGTCGGTTACAAACAAACATACATACAAAACCGAACAAACCCGAAGAAACGACAAAAATTTTCAAAATTTTTAAAATAAATTTGACGGGTAGAATTTTTTTTTTAATTTTTTCTATTCTTAGCGACAATATCTATACGACCCCACGTTTGTTTTATTACTATCGGTTATTGTAATAATTCTGATATATTGACAGGTGTCAAATTTTGACAAGAGAATTTTTTGCGTATTTTTTTCAACTTTCCACCGTCAATATACATACGACCTTATAGTTTTTCATTAATATCATTTTTTTAAACGATTTGACATATTGGCAGCTGTCAAATTTTGACAGGAGAATTTTTGCTTATTGTTCCCGAAGTGTCCGCATCGAATACTATACGACGCCATAATTTATTTCGTCAAAATCGCTTCTTCGTTTTATACCTGACAGCTGTCAAAATTTGACAGGAGAATTTTTTGCGTGTAGATTATTGTATTGTCAGCGGTTCTTGTTAAGTCTACAAAATTTAAATTAAATCTGACAGTTTAAAGTGGGTCAAAATCAGGTTCAAGGAAGTCGGTTACAAACAAACAAACAAACAAACAAACATACAGGTGAAGCTAATAAGAAAGCGTGTTAAAAAGGTGACTTTTACCTCAGGTTTTTACTATTAAGCCGGACAGACCGCTTTACATAGTCAGAAGTGAGTAATATAAACCACTTTTGTGCCATGGAGAAAATATTTGACAAATTACAAATGTTTACAAAATAAGGCAAGGTGGATTATTTTAAATTGTGACAAATATCCGAAAATTAATATTATGTTAATAAATTTAGATTGGTTGAATTTCAGAAATTTAATTTTTTATTTAGTATGTATCTTTATTTATAAAATTAAAAATAATTTATTGCCTGATTGTTTAAAAAATTTTTGTTCTTTTAATCATGACCATCATAATTATAAAACAAGAACTAAGCAAATTTTTTTTGTAGATAGAGGGTCCAAGACATTAGCTTATAAGTCTATTTTTCATAAAGGTTTGATAGAATATAATAATTTTGAAAATTCTATTAAATCCAAATGTCATTAAAACTATTTAAAAAAACTTTAAAATTACATTTATTTATAATCCGGCAAAAAAAAAAAGTCGATGTTAAATTTGGAATTTGGTTTAAGAGCTGCGCCGTCTTTTGGAAGAGACGTTAAACTGTGGGTACCGTGTCATGGATGTTGGCACGTTAAAGAACCCTACCCTCGACAGAGAGGGATTCGGCAAAATTACCAGATAGTATGTGACAAATTCCCTGGCGTCGGTGATTGGCCTCGTTGCGGAAATAGACAGACGTAAAATTAAAAAAAAAAAAACTTTTCCGTCTGTTTTTGTTAAAAGAAGGTTCCGTTTTAAAATTAAAAATAAATCTATAAAAATGTTGTTATTAAAATGTATTAAAAAATATTTAATTGTAGCTTTTTTTGCTAAATAAGACATGTTACTACTACTACTACTAGATACTACTACTACTTAATCACCCAGTGGGAAATAAAGCCAAGGCAATACACTGGTAAAAAACCCCTGTCATTAGGAGAAAAAGGCTTCATAGACAAGGCCAAAAAAAAAGTCTTCTTCTTGGTAGTAAAGAGGTATTATTTAACCTTTGTGAGCCTATGTTGAGTCTCTGATGGGCTATGAAATTTATAGAAAATCATAACCACAATTTTAGAAAAGATGAAAATATTATGTTGTGTTTATTTTTATCAAAGCGCAAAAGGCAGGGGTTTTCTTAACTGAGAACATGTCATGTCAGAAGATATTGATTTTTTAAATGGAGTTGTAGTATACCTATAGATACTTATAAAATCATTATTTTCTCGATGTTAGGTGAAAAATTAGGTGCACGTAAAAATATTCACTGCAATTTTTCCTTGAAAAACGAACCGCGTCCCCAAAAAAAGGCATTTAATTAAAAAAACAAGGTAAATTAAAATTTAAAATACAAATTTTTTTAATTATAGCCAATATTTTGTGCTTGGACGAATAAGTTAGCTCGTTTATATAATATATTTGTTTTTGTTTTAGTTGCAAGTAATTTAACAAAATCAATTTAAGATAATACACCATGTTAAAAAAATATGGCGTCAGTAAAATATTTTTTCTAAAGGTCATGACTTTAAAAAGAAGCGAACTGTTGGGTTATAAAGAAATTATTTCTGTCATTACTATAACCTATTTTATACTTTAAAGTTTTCTGGGCTGTTTTTTGGGCTTGAAGAATCTAAGTTAAAAAATATTCTGCTTTGGCGTTTATTACTGACTTTCATTACATCTAACTATCAAGTCAATTTACAAGGTAAAAATACATAATAATAAGTTTGACTCGCTTTCTTTTGACCAAACAGTTAGTCTCTTTGGCCGTTTCATCCAAAAAGCAAATCTGAAAGTAAAAAAATTGACTATTTTTTACTTAAATAGGTCATTTTCTCCAAATTAGAGGTCGCTAAGGCTTTAAATGTTTATTGAGTTGTATCTTCTACAAAGCCATAATCATAACAATAGTACTTTCAATAATTAATGTTCTGTGAATTTAAAGTACCTACAACAAAAATAATGGAGGATGATTGCAATAATGAAACAATTTAGAGTAAAATTTTAAGTAGGCCATAAAACAAAAAAAAATGCAAGAAATTGATTTAAAATATGAAAAAGTACCGGTCAAAATTTAAATGGATTAATTTCCTTACAATTTTAAACACGCCACACGCCTCTTTGTTTGAGGTCAGCATTTTGACGCAGGGCAACTATTTCATATTTTAAATCAAGGCCTCCTTTATTTGTTTTTTTGTTTCATAGCCTACATAAAATATTACTGTAATTTGTTTAATTAATGCAACCATTCTCTATTATTTTTGTTGTAAATAAAGGCAATTTACAGAAATTAATTTAAAGAACTGTTGTTATAATATTATGGCTGTCTAGAAAACACAATCATATTATTATGATGTTCATTGCATAAGCATATTGTATTAGAACTTCAATAGTGGGTTCCTATATGTAGCTCATTTTGTATATTTTATTTTCCGTATCTCCGGCTTTAAAGAACATACTGACTTGCGGTTTTCACATAGAGGAAAGGTGCCTATTATCGGATACTTTTTTGTTTTGACCTATAAAAAATAGTTTTCAGCTACTTATCACGAGTATGTTTTCGTATACCATCGCAAAACCTATATTTTTTAATATTATGAAATTTCAAGCGTCAAACTTAATTTATTTCTCAGATAAAAAAAAATATATTTTGGAATGCAAAAATCACAATTTCAAAAATGGTTTCCTTATATCGGATAGGAGGTGATCCCAATATCGCATATGTCCGATTGATAGTAAAGTTAAAACTTTTACTGGTTTTCGTTTTATTTGCTTTTTCAGTCATCTATAAAGAATGCCTATAAAAAAAAGTTTGTGATATGCGGTATTGGGCAACTGATTGTGTCCGATATTAGGGCATATATCAATATGTAAGGTTACTAACCTCCAAGCAAAGACAAAATAAACCAAACCTAATAAATTTTATATCAAATAAATCCTTACAATATGCTTAATCGACTGGTGTATATCAAAATAATAATTAAACTTACCTTCCCTAGAGACAATATTTGGCCCCTAATCTGCAGCGGTAAAATGTTCATGCACCATGAATTATGTAAACAAATGAAATAGCGAACAAAAACTTGCTGCAGAAATCTGTAATTCTTGTAGAATCTAAGTAGCTTGGGGTAATATTAGCACAGGCACCTGCAGGTAGATGGGGCTACTTAGTTTAAGAAATGCCTTACTATGCGATATTAGGAACCTATGCGATAATAGGCACCTTTCCTCTATTATATTGTTCTTATTTATTCATCTTTTTGTTTAAGTTAAAAAATATATTTCATTAGAAATTTTTGAGAAAAGTGAAGAAATTGTTGATTCTTTTAAATACTGCCCTCTAGCTGTCGCAACAGAATTCAGAAACCTTTTTATAAACTTGATAAAATAGAACACAATGTCGCCAACCATTTAAAAATATATGAGCTGTGAAGGCAAAATTGCTGTTTTTGTAACATTTTGAACTTAAAATTTGTACGTAATAGATTATTGTTCAGACTTTAAGTTTTTATTTTGACCAAAGAAAACCGGATAATAGATATATCCGATTTATATTTTAATTTTACGCGTGAGAATTTGTTGAAAGTTACGAAGCGAAGCGACGTTTTGAATTGTATGTTGTGCACAAAGCGAAAGATGGAAATAATTGATTATGATGAGGTGTCAAACTAAGGCAAATATTACGTTTTTTGTCGTTATAATATTCGTGATGTATTAGCGTTTCGTGCTATGAAGTTAACTATTATTAAAATAGGAAACATCTACTTTCTATAGTTAGATACAGATAATGCTAAACAACAAAAGATTTATTAACAAAATATTTTGTTATTGTTGTGAGTTGATGTCATTTAATTTAAAAACAAAAAAATATACAGGGTTGCCCAGATGTCCGGAATAACATTATTATAGCCTTAACCTGTAACTTTTGGGGAAAACGCTCGGACACGTCAATTTAGTTTTATACAGTGTGTGGTGTATAAAGTTTGGAAACCTGGTTGTTGCCAGCTTTTTAGATTGTCTGGAATTCGAACGAATTTTATATTTTTAAATATAACACCCAGTATATTTTTGCATTTTTAAATTCCACATAAAATTATAATTATTTTTTATTAAATGCATTATTAGTCTATACTTCATAGTTTCCGAGATATTGACTCTCGAAAAGTGACATTTTTGAACTTTGACAGCTTATAACTTTCTAACAGTACGTCTTAGAGCAAAACGGCTTACATGTCCCTATCTTCAATTTTTATTATCTTCCCAAAAAAATCAACTTCTAGTTAAACCGGAACAAGTATATTTCCTGCTTTCGAGTTACATCCGGTTTAACCGGAAGTTGATTTTTTTGGGAAGATAATAAAAATTGAAGATAGGAACATGTAAGCCGTTTTGCTCTAAGACGTACTGTTAGAAAGTTGTGTCAAAGTTCAAAAATGTCACTTTTCGAGAGTCAATATCTCGGAAACTATGAAGTATAGACTAATAATGCATTTAATAACAAATAATTATAATTTTATGCGGAACTAAAAAATTTAAGAATATACAGGGTGTTCCATTTAAAAAAATATAACTATCATTCTCCACAACTTTGTAGGCAACCCTGTATATTTCAATTTATCACCGATATGTAGATTTTTAACAGCCCTACATTTTTTATATAAGACGTTTTTTGATAACCCCTGTATATTTTGAAATAATCGACCGTTCTGGTAATTTTTCCTAACCCTGTATATTAATTTTATTCCGGACTTCTGGGCAACGCTGTATATATTTTCTGTGACAATTTGAACAATATCTTTCCTTATTACAGTCCGCAGGAGCGTGATACAATGAAAGATAATATAAAATAATAAAAAAAAAATAAATGATGAAAAATTAAAGAAAATTTCAGTAAACTTTAAGGTAATATTAGGATTAGCGATTATTATGCCACCTACTTTACACCTGAAGTATATCGGCTACTTTAGATATGAGATTTACCTTGCTTGATGGTTGTACTAGCTTGTTGATGTTTCACAACATTATATTATTTTTGACGTAACAGATTTTATCACCTCTTAATCAGAAGATGGTCCAATATATTATCATCATATAGCTGAGTAAATCTAAACAAATCAGATAATGGTTCCATCAAATTTAGGATTATATCCCCTGTCGGCGTTGATAAGGGAAATCCTATTTCCTCCTCTTACGTCACTTATGTCAGGTATGTTTCCCACACTCCATTAACACCCACTTCATTTTGTTAGGAGATAAGGCCCGATTTCTGTCGATCTTACTTTTGAACATTTTATTTATTGTCTTTATCTATACTAGTATATGGGGAGGAATTTTTAACTGAAATCAAATCAGAGCCCAAAGAAAGCCCTTAATTTGGTGGAAAAAATGCAGAGCTACGGCTGCGTTTATTTTTTAGTTTGGGCATACTTATTAGGATATCATCATGAAATTTACTCCTCTTTTAAGGAGAGGAACAGCCCATAACTTTTTTTTTCAAATGTAAAGGTATGTATTGTGACAGCTCGTTGAAAAGGACATAAAAATATAGTTTAATAAAACTAAAAACACGCTTTATTAATTAATCAAACTAAAAAGCGGAAAATAAATCTAGCTTAAAATAATTCTTAAAATTCTTAATATAGGCAGAAAATATTAATGAACGATAAACATTAGTGTTATTGTGAAAAAAGCGTGGGGTGCTCGATATACGAAAAGTATAGCACAAAGCGCCTCACGCTTTTTTCGCAATAATACTAATGTTTGAATGATGAAAGAGTTTTGGACTTCCATTGTCTTTATTTGTTTTAAATCACAACGTTTCAACTGGTAAGTATCTCCAGTCGTCTTCAGGTGAATACTAAATAAGTAAAATAACTACAAGACTACACTACTACAAAAATAGTCTTGTAGTTATTTTACTTATTTAGTATTCACCTGAAGACGACTGGAGAAACGTTGTGATTTAAAACAAATAAAGACAATGGAAGTCCAAAACTCTTTTATCATTCAAGAAACATCATTGTCTCCAACCTTCAAACAGTCAATACTAATGTTTATCGTTCATTATTATTTTCTGCCTATATTAAGAATTTCAAGAATTATTTTAAACAATTTTTGTTTTTTAGTTTTTTTAAACTATATTTAATTTTTATTTTTTAGTTGAAAATTTTTTTTTTTGAGTAGAGATAGTCATAGAGAGGTCCGGAGTAGAGATGGAATACCTACTGGTACTAATTTAACAATGACTTTTTGGAATGGCTAGATTTAAAGCAGTGGATTCATTTTTTTAAATGGCTAGATTCAAAGCATTGGATCCACAAACCCGAACAAACCCGCTCGGCCAACGGACCAACTGATAGCGAAAGAAGAACTCTATTAAGCCGAGTGCTCGAGCCGGAAAGTAGGTACCTAGATAGTACGCATGCGCATACGGTGAGCTCTATCTCTCTCACTCTCATACAGAGGATCTGTAAGGAAATGATTTAATTCCGGCGATCCTGATCAGGATAATGAGATAAACTTATCAAATTATTGTATTGTCAGCGGTTCTTAATAAGTCTACAAAATTTAAATTATATCAGACCGTTTAAAGTGGGTCAAAATCAGGTTCAAAGAAGTCGGTTAAACAAAGAAACATACAGGTGAAGCTAATAAAAGCGTGTTAAAAAGGGAATACGACTCACTATTTACTCTTGCATCTCGATAATATGCAATTTGTTTTATTGCCCATTTTTTCTTGATAAAATTCTTCCTTGGCATTACGTATCTACCATATCCAGGGTTATTTGGCAAATTTCGTGTATAAGTCGTTGCCAATGTTCCTCTAAATTTTCTGGTTTTGTTATGTAAACTATGGTTTTTAGGTGACCCTAAAGGAAATAATCTAGAGGATTAAGGTCCGGCCATCGAGGAGGCCATTTAATGGTACTCCATCTTCGTATCCTGCGATTTGTAAAATCTTTACTTAAATATTGTCGAACATTTATGGCATAATAAGGCGGAGCACCATACCGCTGTAACTATATTTTATCATCATAAAGATCTGGTTTTGCATGGTGAGGAAATAAAGCAGTCAAAGCTGGAAAAAGTTCTCCTTGCAAAAAATCCAGATATAATGGCAACTTCAGTTACCTTCAAGGAATATTGGCCCAATGACGCGGTCGCCAATTATGCCTACCTAAACATTAAGTTTTTGCGGAAGCTGGGTGTATGTTTCCCGCATCCAGTGAGGATTTGCTGCGAACGAATATCGACAGTTCTGTTTATTGAATTCACCATTTAGTACAAAAGTACACTCATCTGTAAAAAGTATCCAGCCTAAAATTCTACCAAATGCTGATCAAGTGCATTTATCATCACTTCACAAATCTGAAGTCGGTGGTCCGGATCATCTTCCAGTAACTCTTGTACCATTAACATTTTATAAGAACGCATTTGGCATGATTTCACTAACTTAAATGCCGACGTTATGCTTATACGGCAAGTTGCCGAACTGAAGTAACATGATTTTTCTTGAAGAGCAAGTAAAACGTTTAATTGCGTGTCTTTATCCATTACTTCAGGCTGCCTTATTCTTGCTATGTCCCTGACATAGCCCACTTCACGATAACGTCTTCCAATTTGGCGGATGGTGGTAGATCGGGGTCTGTCGTTTAGTTCAGTTTCACCTAGTTGGCTATCATGAAAGTGGCTTTATAAATTTCTTTAGTATTTGACTGTTTTCAACGCCCTCATAACCAACTAGGAGTAACTGAACTTCAAATCCGCAGCAAAATTGCCATATAAAAATATTTAATTGACAATATTTTGAAATCTAAAAATGTTCAGAATAGACAACCTTATACAAACTTACCCTTAGTTTTAATGCTAAATAAGAAATGAATATAAAATTTAAGGGTTTCCATTTGAAAATGTAAATTTTGAATCTTATTGTGTGAATACTCTGTATTAATAGTTATCGAAATATTGTAAGAAATCTGTATTAAAGCAGGCAGGTAATTTTAAACAAGGAATCCAATCCAAATTAAATAATAAAGCCTTTCTTATAGAAAAAATAATAATTATTTTAGAACCTGCAAGCGCCATTTTTGACATAAAAACTTGAATATGTCAAAAATGCTTAGACTTAGGTATAGGACATGATATACGAAATATGCCTTGAATCGTGCTTACAATCAAAAAATGTAATAACATATAGGGTATTCCGTTGAAAATAAGCAAGTTGACACCTATTTCCGGTATAACTGGAAGTGCCACCATATTGAAAATATTTTAGCAGGGTTGTCATCATTAACATTAGCATACTATGTCTAGTTTTCCATAATAGCTTCTTTCGTACAAGCAAATTGTCACCTGATTCCCAATTTTTTTCTGCGAAAGCGTGGTTTTTAACTAAACTGCTGGAACTTTGAAACGCATAAAGAAAAATTTTAGTCTATATTTGAAATGAAATATCTCGGAAAATATTAAACATATTTGAACGCGGTTTAAAGCATATTAAAGCTTATTGTTTGGTCTGAGGGTATATTGATTAGTTTTGGTTTGAATACGTTTTAGTTTCAAGATACAGGGTGGTAAATGAAACAGTGCAATTTTAACAAAATTTCACGAACACCCCATTTTGTTGCAAATATATTTTTGCTTCATTTCTTGATTTTAAAGGAATCACTGGTTCAATTGAAAAAAACAACTTTCTGGGTTTTGGATAAATGTCTTACATTTGCCATAATTAGAGTTTAAGCGAAAAACGACACTTTCGTATTTCATCCCCCTGTATCTGTCTCGCAATTGCTTGAAAAAAAGGGTTTTAACTTATTGTTAGTCCCAAATTCTTGGCTTTCTACGTTGTAAAAAGATTTTATACAGGGTGAGAAAAAAGTGTACTTCCAATAATACCCTAATAATATTAATGTTTTCATTACCCAGTACCATTTTTTCTCGGTTCAATTTGGTGACACAAAAGATTATTATGGTTCTCAAAATTAAATGCAAGTGTTTAAAACTATGGATTAAAATGCGAAGACGGGTTTTTAGTTTTTTATTTTAGTCGCTTATTTGTAAACAACTTTAACTAACTTAACTAAAAATTGATGTTTAAATGATTTAAATGATACAAACTAATACTTGTAAATTAACTTAAGTAGGTAATCAAAAATAAACAACGCTATATGATATATAAAAGTTAACAATATTAGGTTCAATATTTTGTAGCCCCCCCGCCTCTAACGCGTATTACATCTGCGCACCGGCGAGGCATACTATCTACTAACTTGCGAATAAACTCTTGAGAAATATTTTCCCATTCCTCAAATATGGCTTCAGCTAACTCGTCAAAAGTTTGTGGGGTGTTGTCCCGAGATCTCACCAAATATTTTAAACAAGACCAAACATGCTCAATTATGTTAAAGTCAGGAGATTTTGCTGGCCAATCCATTCGATTAATGTTATTGGTCCGCAAAACCTCTGTTACAATATGGGCCCTATGAGGTCGAGCATTGTCATCAATATATAAAAAATTTTGTATTTCGGTAATTTGTCGCAAACGGGACTACAATTGGAAGAATAATGTCATTCCGGTAGAGTTCAGCATTAACAGTTTGACGCGTAATGTACAATTCGGTTTTCCCGTTGTACATGACACCTGCCCACACTGTGATGCCTCCACCGCCAAAGGCTTCCTGTGGAGCCATGTTGTCCTCTTCATACCACTGGTTCGGCTCTCGCCACACTAGAATTCTTCCATCAGAATGAATAAGATTAAACCTAGTCTCATCAGAAAACATACAGTGCATCCAATCTTCATGAACCCAAAGACGATACCGCTGTACCCACGCAAGCCGGGCAGCTCTATGAGGCTGCAATATATAATAACCTGGTACATTTAGCCTCGCATTTAGCCCTTCTCCTAGCTCTACAACAATTAATATTTCATTAGCAACACTTATTTAAACTCACCGTCACCGACACTGGGTAATTCACGTTTTTTGTGATCCGAAATCTAGCGTACCTACCTTAAGTTATTTTTGTTCAAGGTTTTTCTTATAGCTCGGTCACAAACTCGAATAGCCGTTTGTCGTCTAAAACTATCATTAAGGAGCCTAGAACATTTCGTTCGATTTTGACTGGCAATCCGCAATAAAGCCCTTTCTGATCGAATATCAATTTTTCGATTTCCTCCGCCGTACTGGTAATTGTGGTTGCCAGTGGTTTGTAATCGGGTTTTAAGCCTGGATATGCGGCTTTGGTGCACATTATAAATTTCAGCAATTTGTTGCTGGTTCAAACCTTGGTTAAGGAGCCTTAAGCAATTTTTTCTTTCTATACTAGTAAATCTACGCATTTTAAATTGAAGTTATTATTTAATAAACATTGAATTCACCACACTCTTATAAAATTAATAACTTACCTGTCATCACAACTTAAGTGTCAATAAACAAAATTATCAAGGCAATCTTGATTGTATTACTTGAGGTTCAAAAATATGACTTGTGTCACCAAATTAAACCGAGAAAAAATGGTACTGGGTAATGAAAACATTAATATTATTAGGGTATTATTGGAAGTACACTTTTTTCTCACCCTGTATAAAATCTTTTTACAACGTAAAAAAGCCAAGAATTTGGGACTGACAATAAGTTAAAACCCTTTTTTTCAAGCAATTGCGAGACAGATACAGGGGGATGAAATACGAAAGTGTCGTTTTTCGCTTAAACTCTAATTATGGCAAATGTAAGACATTTATCCAAAAACCCAGAAAGTTGTTTTTTTCAATTGAACCAGTGATTCCTTTAAAACCAAGAAATAAAGCAAAAATATATTTGCAACGAAATGGGGTGTTCGTTAAATTTTGTTAAATTTGCACTGTTTCATTTTCATGTATCTTGAAACTAAAACGTATTCAAACCAAAACTAATCAATATACCCTCAGACCAAACAATAAGCTTCAATATGCTTTAAACCGCGTTCAAATATGTTTAATATTTTCCGAGATATTTCATTTCAAATATAGACTAAAAATTTTCTTTATGCGTTTCAAAGTTCCAGCAGTTTAGTTGGAAATTGCGTGCTCTGCGAACGCGTTCTCAAATCCCAAACAAATAAGCGGTTTGGGATTTATTGTGCGCGAATGCTTTTATAAATACATGCGCACGCATCGTCAGTTCGCTGACGGTTCCTGTTTGCTGTACCAACGAAGCAAATACCGTGCGAGCAACAATGATTTACATCAAAGAGGGCCTTGCATCTAAGGACGTAATGCTTAGTCGTAGAGTTTAATACCTGTTGGGTGTCAGCAAGCACGTAGCCAGGGGGGGGGGGGACCAGGGGGTCCGGACCCCCCCCCCCAGAAATTCTCAGAAAATTAATTTTTTTTCAGCAAAATAGGAAAATATCACATAATATGATACATAACTTAAAGAAAATAATTTTTAAAATAAAAATTTAAAATTTTCTATAAAAATATCTACGTTTTTTCGGGATAGGCTATCGAAACTAAGAATTTCCAAGTTTTGAGAGTCAAAAAAAGGGCGTGGCACCTAAAAAATTTTTGCGGCAATAAAATCCGGGTTTGTGCATGGACGATTTTCACGAACATTTTCCTAACGTTGCTTTTATTGCTGGGGATTTTTATCATTGCCTGAAAAGAACCGTTCATGGCTGTGTTTAGGAAAACAGGTTCTATACAACACAAAAAAGAAGCAGGAAAACCATCTGTAAGAACAGAAAACTTGTTGCAAACGTTCGTTAAATAATGCAAAATACGCCAACAAATTGTATAAGACGCCTGTCCCAAGAAGTGGGAAGATCTTATGGAACATGCAGGACTATTCTTAAGAAGAAGCTCAAAAAATTGGTGTCCGGTTAGCTGTTTCCCGAAAAAGAATTGTTGGTCCTATTTTTTTCCATGATACAGTTACAGCACAGCGGTATAGAGACAATATTTTGAATCCATTTGTAGAGCGATTACTTGACGACGAACTAAGTTTTGGATATTTTCAACGGGACGGTGCAACCGCCCATACAGCCGCCGAAACTATTAACTACTTACGCAAATTTTTCGCCGACAGATTGATCAGTTTTCGATCAGACATTCCCACCCAGATCACCTTGTTTAACGGTTTTGGATTACTTCTTTTTTCCTCATTTAAAGAACGCTATTTATAAAACACCAGTTGCAAATTTAGAACAATTACAAGAAAGGATTATTCAAGAATGTGGTAACATTTCTCCAGAGATGCTGGTCAACACTTTCGAAAATATGAAGAGATGTGTGAATTTATGCTTGGAGCATGGCGGTGACCAATTTTAGCAATTTATGTAATTATTTTCCTTTTTCTTTCTGTATATTCTTACTTTGTTAATTTTGTAAACAACAAAAAAAATGTATTTGTCTCTACTTATTTTATTACTCATTAGCTTGGCATATCATGTCATAATATGAATTTGACAAAATTGTAACCTATATTTGGTTAGATATATCGTCTCCATATCATTATGATCTAAACCAATCCCTACGTTTTTTAATCCAAGCCCTCTTTGATGCAAATAATTTTTGCTCGCACGGTATATAGATCGACGCGGTTCCCGATTCGACACCCGGTATACTGGTATTGGTATTGGTAACGGCGTTAAGTATTTTCATTGGGCAAAAAGGGTCGCAGTTGACCTACTTGACTGGCGTCGAACCATTCCCCCTTCTATATTACTACCTAGTTTTATAATAAGAGGCTTTTCGATGTACTCTTACATAAACTTTAAGTATCATAACCAGATTCCATCGATCCCCCCAACCGCAGAGTTTATTCATTCCCTTCGGCAAGGCGTGTGCAAACTTTTTGCTTAAGCCTCCCCCGCATCACAAACAAAATGATAATACAGGAATAATGTGAAACATAAATTCAATATTACGGTCAAAGGAAGGAGTGCCTTAAAAGTTTGCGAACTTTTTCATTATTAATTTTTAAGGAAATATTCTTTTTTTGAAAGTTAGGTAGTGAGAGTTTTATATAGGTACAAGTTCATAATACAATTCACCTTGTAAATAAAGACACTTAACTTAATCTTTTTTTTTTGGACATAAATCCACATAAAACGTGTATGTAAGTACAGGGTGGAATTTTTAACTGAAATAAATCAGTATGTGAAAGTCTCTTTATTTGCTGAAAAAATACAGAACTACGGCTGCGGTTTGGCATACTTTTTTCGTATCTTCATGAAATTTATCCCTCTTTTGGGAGTAGAAACCGCCCCTAATTTTTTTTTAAATGAAAAGGGCATAAAAAAGGGAATACGACCCACTGGTTACTTTTGCATTTCGCTAATGTAGACGTCATTTGTTTTATTATAAAAATTGTTGGAAATGCTGTCCAACCCAAACCCCTGATCTAAAGTAAAATTCATTCTTGACATTATGTATAGGTCGACCATTGCCTAAGTTCCTCTAAATTTTCTGGTTTTGTTACGTAAATTTTGGTTTTGAGGTGACCTAAAGAAAAATAATCTAGAGGATTAAGGTCCGGAGATTGTGGCGGCCATTTAATATTTAATGGTAGGTATCCCTTCTTCCTATCAAGCAGTTTGTCAAAAATTCACTTAAATATTGTCTGCAGGGTAAAAATAAGGATTTCACCCTATTTTACCTAAATCTTATAAATTTATATATTTAATGTTTAATATTATTATGGTTATAGATCAATATTGTCATTGACTAAGGGTATAACCCATACCCTATAAAATTATGTTTATTAAACATAAGCTATAACAATAATATTACTTACTAGGATGTTAAGAGTTTAAGGTTGAGTTCAATTTAGGTTTAGTATTTATATGCGACTGATTTAATATAAATTTAGATTAGATGAGATTAGAATTAGAGACTGTATTTTCTATATGTAGTGCTTCAAGTAAAATATACGTTTTATACACATTCTCTAAGTCTCATTATACAACAACCCGATCGTTCCAGTACATGTCGAACATTTATGGCAAAATGAGACCAAGCTCCATGAAGATGTAACCAGATTCGATCATCATAAAGATCTGCTTCTGCATGGTGAGGAAATAAATCAGTCAAAGCTGGACTAAGTTCTCCTTGCAAAAAATCCAGATATGTATGGCTATTTAAGTTACCTTAATTGTTTAAAACCAACTTGATAAGCACACTACTTTTTGAACTAATATTAATAACAAGGTAAGGTCTAACAAAAGTCCTAGAACATTTAGACAAGATACATACTTACCGTCCATTTAACTATCTTATAATTTTTAAATAACATTGCCAAGTATAAGAAACGAAAATACATATTGTTAAAGAACCCCGCACTTCTCGTATGGAAAATGGCCCTCGGTTAAATTGTCTAAATTTTTAGTATGTTGTATATAATGCTATTCTAATCTAAAGTGTTCATGGCCACAACAATATCTGCCGACCAGTTTTTGAGATACAGGGTGTCCAAGTTGCATAATATGAATTCTCAATACATTATATTTTCCTAGTTTATAATATGAATTCGTTTTGTTTTTCTAGATTTTTGTTGGCCCTGTCGTAGATAGGATAGAATACTATAAAAATAGTTTAAATTTTTTTTATTATATACCGGGTGAGTGACGAAAATTATTTAATATTTTTTGTTCAATCGTATTTTCGGCATTAAATTAAATGTTTACAAAGTAATACGGTAGATGACATTAGCTTGGAGCAAGCTATCAGAATTTATATTATTTATATTTATACAGGGTAAGTTAATATTTTTTTTATTAGTTTTGAAAGAAATTTTGTAGATATTTCTTTATGTACTACTTGTCGCTTATCGTATGCTTCCAAATATATATACCTATCAAGGCTATACAGGGTGTTTCCGATGATATGCGATAGAAAAATAACATAAAAATGCATGTATTTATAAATCACCCGGTATATTAAAAATGAATCGGTTAAATTTCGTTATTTTTTAATATTTTTTGCTTGAAGTGTCTAACTTACATGTTTGCTATTGATTTTCCTTTTCCTATGACCAGTTCTGGAGATATACAGCAGCGAACAGACTCAAAAAACTCAAAAAATAAGCATATAAGATACAATTTTTTTTTTTATTTTAATAAAATTTGTTATGTAAGTTCATTTTATGGCTAAAAATAAATATATTTAATGCTATACAGGGTGTTTCGAATAATTAGGGTATTCTAACACTATAATGCAAATAAGAAAAACATATTAAAAACTATGAACAATTTCTTATATCCAAATTATTTTATCCAAAAATAATAAGTAGGCCCTAATTATTTGAAACACCCTGTATAGCATTGAATATATTTATTTTTAACCATAAAATGAACTTACATAACAAATTTTATAGAGATTTAACAAAAATTGTTATTTTATTTGCTTAATTTTTGAGTTTTAAGTATGTTCGACGCTGTATATCTCCAGAACTGGTCATAGGAAAAGGGAAATCAGTAGCAAACATGTAAGTTAGACACTTCAAGCAAAAAATATTAAAAAGAATTAAATTTAACCGATTAATTTTTAATATACCGGGTAATTTTTAAATACATGAATTTTTATGTTATTTTTCTATCGTTTATCATCGGAAACCCCCTGTATAACCGTGATAATTATATATATTTGGAAGCATACGATAAGCGACAAGGAGTAGCTAAATAAAT
Organism: Polydrusus pterygomalis; assembly: GCA_963969555.1. Lineage (NCBI taxonomy): Eukaryota > Metazoa > Arthropoda > Insecta > Coleoptera > Curculionidae > Polydrusus > Polydrusus pterygomalis. The sequence continues at coordinate 154,174,944 of OZ018376.1, read as the reverse complement.
ATCTACAAAATTTCTTTCAAAACTAATAAAAAAAAAATTTACTTTTTTGAGTTACCCTGTATAAATATAAATACTATAAATTCTGATGGCTTGCTCCAAGCTAATGTCATCTACAGTATTACTTTGTAAACATTTAATTTAATGCCGAAAATACAATGATTTAACAAAAAATATTAAATAATTTTCGTCACTCACCCGGAAAATATAATGTATTGAAAATTCAAAAACTGGTCGGCAGATATTGTTGTGGCCATGAACACTTTTGATCAGAATGGCATTCTCTACAACATACTAAAAATTTAGAAAATTTAACCGAGGGCCATTTTCCATAAGAGAAGTGCGGGGTTCTTTATGAAAAAGTGGTAAAGTATATCGTTTGACATCAATTAACAAAATGCAAATTTTTAGTTAAAATTTATTATTTACAACATATATTTAAGGGGAAGAAATCAGTGACGGATTAAAGTTATTTTAACTCTTAATTCACACGGTCTTAAAATTATAGTAATATCATGATTGTGTCCTAACTAATTTTACAACACTAACAAATAGTATGATAAATAGTTAATAAATTTCTTTTTTATAAACCTAATACTGTTTTACCATTAGAGTCGTCAATTAGTTTAACAACAATGGGTTGTATATTAGTTTGAATATAAATATACAAATCTTCAACTTTTGAAATATGCTTTACTGAATTTTTTCAGCTTTCGGCCGGTATATTGTTTATAACAGCTTTAATTAACTTTATGACACTCGCTCTTAGGGTAGTAGAAACATTTTTTGCTTTCACCTTTGATTTTAGTTGGTGCCACATGTGTTCTATATTATGGTTAAATATACAATGATACGGTGGAAGACGTAAGACAGTATGACCCATCTGTTCCGCCAAGTTATCACATGCGTATTGTTTTTTAAAGTTAAATGTATTTAATAATTCTAAAGGTTGTTCTTTTTTGTAACTAAATTCAAAATAACTATCATTTTCTAGTAAATATTCTTGTATTTTAGTTTTAGTACTGATCTGTTTGGCTCTCTATGTAGCAAACGACCGTGATAACTTTAATTAATGTTTTTCTTCTAGTAGATGCAGTGCAATCATTTTCCCACAAACGCCACATAATAAAAAACCATAGTTGAACATATTATTTCTATACACACAATCAACACTTCAACAAATTTCTCAACCGCACAATACACAGGCTTTCTCAAGACTGATTATATGGGTATTTCTTCCTTAACTTTAAAAAACCATGTCTTCAGCATGTAATAGCCTTAAAATGTTCTTCTACCTAAACTATTTTTTGGAAAACAAGTTCTAGGTGATCCTGGCTAATAGGAAAAAGCTTATTTTATTGGAATCATTTATGTTTTTTTTGCAGAAGACGGCAAACATGCAAAATGTCACTTCTGTCCCTGTCCCCCATCCAAAAATTTCCACTTTGATCATATTTTGCCAGTCACAATAGTACCGTCAGTAGCTAAATGTATTTAAAATATTACTTTTATGTTTATCCGGTACTAGAAAAAGTATATTTCCCACGAAACAAAAATCAGTAAAGTCCACTTATTAGCAACTTAAACTTGTCCCCAGTGATTGTAAGTCACTTCTGTCCCGCTTGATAATAGTGTTCTTGCGCGTTCATGGGTGGCACTACTATGTATCGGCATCGCTTAAACGGTTCAGTTCTTGATGGCCTTTGACAATAAACAGTTGTTTTCTTCCGGTATTTAAGACATATTGGTAAAAAAACGTGGCAAAACGTAAAAAATGAAGTAAAACCAATTTTTAGTCTTTACTGTCCCGTGGCAGAAACGTATTGAGTATGTTAATTATACGTTTATTAATACTTTTTATACCAAAAACAGATGATATTTCAAACAAATTCAAATACAATTATTGAAAGTTAAACATAACCTAATATTTTTTAGCACAAGAAAACCTGATAAATGTCACATCTGTCCCTGTCACTTCTCACTTCTGTCCCCCTTTTTCATAATTTTAAAAAGGGACATAATATGTGACTTAAGTGGACAGAAGTGACACCAATAATAAATTTTTTAGTATATCATTTATATTTGTTGACAATCTGATATCTTTAGTTTACATAGGTAGGTATACATAATATAATTTGAATACCTTGGGCAGTACCAAAATTTTTCGATTCGATTCGATATTGGTACAGCACATACGGAAGTACTATAGTTCTTACATCCGGTTTAACCGAAAGTTCACACTATTGGAAAGATACATGTCCCTATCTTTAATTTTTATTATCTTCCCAAAAAAATCAACCGGAACAACTATATTTCCTGCTTTCGAGTTACATCCGGTTTAACCGGAAGTTGATTTTTTTGGGAATATAATAAAAATCGAAGATAGGGACATGTAAGCCGTTTTGCTCTAAGACGTACAGTTAGAAAGCTAGACGCTGTCAAAGTTCAAAAATGTAATTTTTCAAGAGTAAATATCTCGAAAACTGTTAAGTATAGACTAATAATGCTTTTAATAAAAAATGTTTAGAATTTTGTGCAGAATCCAAAAAAATTATATAAAAGAAGGGGTATCCATTTAAGATTTAGATCTTACCCCCCTCCCTCCTAGGGGCTTGAAGTAACAAGATTGACATCATACGCAAAAGATGTCCTCCTCGAAATAAAAATCGACTGGTCCGAGCGATTTTCCACATTTTCATTTTAAGGCAAGAAAATCGAGGTGGGAAGTTTTCAAATAAAAAACATAGAGTCAAGCGAAGAAAAATATGTTAATGTTGCAACAACACACAAAAAAAAAACACGGAATCAAGCGACGATGAGGAAGATAATATACCCCTGTCACATTTTAACAAAAAGATAACTTTTGAAAATAGAAATCAGGTCATGAATGTTAATAAAGCTGAAATTAAAAACGGCGATTGGTTACTTATCCGATTTAAATCAGAGGAAAAGCCAGGAGAAAAACCATTAAAATATATATGCCAAGTTATACAGACTGAAAATAAATTTGAAGGAACATTTTTACGAAATAAATCGACCAGAGATTTTCAAGGATTTGTGTATGGATTTCCAGAAATTGTAGATATCTACAAATTCACCTATGAAGATATCATAGCAAAACTAGAAGAACCTAATAATTATGGCCGTGGTTTATTAAAATTTAAAATTAATACCAATGCCGAATAATATATTCTAGTAAACTCATTAATCATGTTTTTTTATTGAAGAATGTTACTGTGTTTGTTTCTTTTAGTGTATTTCATCGAACGGCCTCTATTATAACTATATAAAACTAACTGATTAGAGGTTGTATTATTTTGTCACACCTGTCCTCATATTTATCACTTCTGTCCGATTGTATTGTTTGCTTATAAAACATAATTTTATATTGCTGTGGTTATTTTAGCTACCAAAGCTGCTTTGTATGCTACTAATTTAGCTATAAAAAATAAGCCATAATCATATTAGACATTTACTGTTTCAGAAGAGAAAGTTTAAATTTAAAAATAAAAATAGTTATTTACACTACAAGGGAGGCAGGTGATACTTACCAGTCGAGGACATAGTTTTCGCCCGAGCAATAGCGAGGGCTTGCAAAATAGTCCGAGACTGGTCAAGAATACTGCCTCCCGAGTTTTGTATTATATTTTTTCTACTCCAGTTCCCTCAAATTACAAAAAAAAAATGTTTTTTAATTTTATAATTTGAGCTATCCAACTGAAATACCCTGTATGTATGACAGGTTTCCTAGTGTTGACACGTTGATTGTTATGGAATGTTCATAATTAAACAAACGTTCTGTCAGTGTCAGTTTTTTTAAGAAATCGAAAAAATGGATATCGATGCAGTTGCGAATACAGCTCGCGCTGCTCTAATACCTCGGAAATCGAAAGAACGGTACAATCGGTGTTACAAGGACTTCAAGGATTGGTGCAGTATTAATGCAAGTGATGAAAGAGTCACCGAGAATTCTATGCTGGCGTACTTTGTACTTCCCTAGGGAGGTAAAACGTACTTACCTCCCTCAAATCAGTATCAAAATGAAGTACTTACCGAGTAAGGAGTAGAAAAAATATATTTTTTGGTCTTTGCTAACATCAGTTTTTCAAATCTATTAAACTTTTTAAGAGTACAGTAAGAAACCTATTAAAAAACAAAATACTTCTACCGAAATTATTATAGTTGGAGACGTTATGTCATACAGATTATGAATTATTATAAATAATAAAGTGAAGGGGACAGAAGTGACTTTTATAATGACTTAAACATTTTGCCAGTCACTTGCCAACAGAAATTATTACTTGCCTTGTATTTAATGATGTATTTTACAAAATTTAAAGCTTTTAAAATCGTATGGAGTTAAATACTAACCCATATAGCAAAAACAATTTTTTTTCAAAAATTTCTGCATTATTTAAAGTTACGGGAAAAATACCCACATATCCTTATTGCAACAGGCCCGGCCCTGGGGTCAATTAACAAGGGTACATAACCTAAATAACATAAACGCCATAAACTTATCGAATAGGGGGTAGACCTACCTGCTCTTGATAACAAGGACAACATTTGTATGCAAAATAATAATAAACAAGTGCCATTATTGAAATTGTAAATATATTGCCCTGTAGCCTTTTTAGGTATACAACAAAGAGGTTTTATTAAAATAAATGACAGATAGCAAAAGCCAAGACGATATACTTTGAGATGTAGTTTAACAAAGTACCTATAATTATTTACTTAATATACATTTTAAAAAACCTTTCAGCAATTCAACATGTTGAACATGCTCTTGTTTTATAAAGGTGTGTTTTATGGCTACTTCTAGATATTATGTAACTACTTGAGTAGTTGTCAGCAACGTTAAACCCTAAAGTGATTTTCTTAGTTGTTCTACACTGGATGAGTAAATTATTTTATTTTTCAAAGTAAGTGGTGTCCAAGCTGAACAGAATGGGATGAATATTGCTATTTGCAAAAACCTACACTCTTCGACACAAGAGCGGCCATTCGCACATTTATGTTAGGGTAGGTCTTTGCTAAAGAAAATATTTTGCCACAATATAAAGACATAAAAAATGTATGATACATAAAATTTTGACCTTAAGTCATTAAAACCTCCACTAAAGGGGAACAGCATATACAGTGTGACCAGTAAAGTCCGCATCATATGGGATTTTTTTATTAACACTTTATTCAAAATTTGACTTTGGCATCAAGTTATGCTTCAATCGAAATAAAAATTAACCAAAAAAATAGTAGTCACGTGATTCGCATTATCTATCAAATTTTAATTGTTTCCAAAAAATAATTCAAAAGTGGGGTTATTTCTGAAAATATCGAAAAAAGTTATTAGAAGAAGTTTATTTAAATGCAGTTTCTAGCCCACATGCAAAATTTTAGCTGCATAAGATAATTTTTATTTTTACCCATAATTTGTTAATTGCACCACTTTTGCAAAATAAGACTCAACGCAACCTACATAAAGCTTCTTAGTTTTAACAATGTTTTATTTCAGATACATTTTCTTTAAAAGCGCCATATTAAATGTATGTTTTTCAACAAAATCCAAATTGGGCTATTAAAATTTGGTCGCATGTGATGCAAAGTTTATTTGTTTTTGGCCTTGTATAAGGTAACTTCATAAAATAAGTATTTTTGAAAACGTAGTTTGCTGACATTTTCCATGTGGGCTAGAAACTGCATTTAAAAAAAACTTTTTCTAGTAACTTTTTTCGATATTTTTAGAAATAATCCCACTTTTGAATTATTTTTTGGAAAAAATTAAAATTTGATAGATAATGCGAATCACGTGACTACTATTTTTGCTTAATTTTCATCTCGATTAAAGCAGAACCTGATGCCAAAGTCAAATTTCGAATAAAGCTATTAATAAAAAAAAAATCCCATATGATACGGACTTTACTGGTCACACTGTATATAATGCTAAAATATTACACCAGAGTTGATATAATATAGCTTTTGCCATTAGATACAGAAATTTTCTACATTTTTTCATAATTTCTGAAATGTTTTGGAACTTTTTCAAAATTTTAAAATTTTTTAGGATTGAATAAAATTTAGGATTTATCTCCCCCTGCCCAAAAAAAATACTAAAACCGACCCTGCATTAAAGACTAATCAATTTTTGTAATGTGTATGTACTTACTTACTACTTTGTTAAAAGTAAACAGGAGATCAGGTTTCCATTGAAAACACGAGTAAAAGGGGCATCAACATAATGTGTTACGCGTTAGATGAGTCCACAAAGAAAAGCAAGTGTGATGGGTAATTGCAGTTCCGTATATTTTGCTTAGGTAATTTGAGGCTGTGAACGTAATTTAATATTATATTAATTAAGAGGCTGTCTGGGAAATAGTTTTTTTTTTCGAGCGACAATATCTCGCTGAATTGGATATATATACCGACTATAAATACCAGCCCAGGACCACGAAAATGGCCAAAATAAAATTGAATAGTTTAAAGTTTGGGTGTCCAACAGGTGGCATTATTTGGTGCTCCAGCAATGGTTGGAAAACACGAAGGTTTAATAACATTAATTCAAAATGAGACCTCTCAAGTTGGCAACACTTTGATGCTAAATTTTCTTTGCAATATATATCAGGAGAATTTATATGCCAAGTCTCTCAAAATGGATCATGTGATTGAAGGTAGTTGTCAAACAGTAAAGTTTATTATTGATTGAAAGCAAAATATCGAAGTATTCTGTGAAAGCAAGTCAAAGAGTTTCAAATAAATTCCTACTTTGCGTTCATGGTCGATATAACTAGCCACATAAATAAAGTTAACCCTCGTCTACAAAAGAAAGATCAATTGAATAATGACATATATGCTCTTATTTCCGCATTCAATATGAAACTTGGACTTTGGAAACAACAGTTTGGAATAAAAACTTCACTCCCTTTCCTACCAGACGCCACATAGGGAGCAGCGACTAAATACGCTTCTCTGATACTCGAATTGAATTTGAAAACCGATTTCAAGATTTTAAAAAGCAACGTCTGCTTTTTTTCTGCATTTGCAACACCATTCTCTGTAGGGATAAGTTCCTTACCAGGACATTTACATATGGTATGTTGCGAAATGCATTGCGATGCACAGTTAAAGAAGAAATTTCATTAGGTTGGTTTGGAAGAGTTCTTTAAAACGTATTTTGACAAGACAAAAATATTCTGCACTTTACAAACAAGCTATGTCTATGATTTTATTATTTGAAAACGCTTATGTGTGTGAACAACTTGTTAGTCAACATTAAACAAAACCAGAGGTCCCACTAACATATTTTTTAATAAATTATCTAACTAATGATAGTTTTCATTTATTAAAATGTATAGAAAAAATAAAAACACAAAGTCTTTCTCCACAATTTTTATTATTAGAACAACTAGGCGAACTTAGAATGATTCATAATAATTCAATTTGACATGTTTTGAGTGTAGAAACACTCATCATCAGGAAAACAAAGCAAATGGTACAATGCTAATGTTGTTAAAAAGAAAATAGTAAGTTGAATTGAGCCGTAATGGAGCTTTCAACGGTGTACCGAAAGACTTCAGCATACTGGAAAGTCAAGGGTTAGTGCAAAGGCCCTGTCTTGGGCAGAAAAATGAAGGGAGCTAAAGGAAAATTAGGGAGTTTTAACAGACTTTGTGAACATCATTAATTAAGTAGTGAGAAATCTTGTTTCATTCAACTTTGTCAGAGACATGTAAAAATATTGAAATAAGAGGGAAAGAAAAGAAAATATTGTTTTTCTACAACTGTCAAAAAAAGATTACTTTTTTTGGTTACTATGGATGCACAAAACGTCGCTTTCTTTCACCGTAAAAAAATGTAATTTTTTCATGGCAAGCTCAGCTGATTGATGTTTTCGTATAATAATGCAAAAATTAATTTCCAAAACACTTTTTATAAAAAAAATTATTATTAAAGTGAATTAAATTAACAATCTTTATTAGAATAGTAATTAACGGTGAAGTTAGAGCAATTGTTCCCTATATTAATTTCAGTAGGCGATGTTACACATTGTTGGTCGGAAACGCAAGAACTATTAGATATTTTGTGCGATACATTTACTGCAGATGAACTTTCTAAGATTTTATTGGAAAAACTTTCTAAAATTTTATTGGAAATCTCAACTTTGTTCACCAAACTATCCTCTATGTAACCCTCCACCACTGAACTAGATTTCCAACCTCCGTGACGTTTGATAGAAATCAGGTCGCCCCTGCATTAGCTAGTAGTGTCGCAAAACTTCTTCTGAAACAGTGGCCTGTATAACTTTTGAACATTTCTTTGCCGAGCCATTTTGCAATAAGACTTGACATTTCTCCTATTTTATTGACTCCAACATGTTGATTTACACATTTTCCTTTAGCATATTTTAGAAATAATCGGTTACTTGAAGTGTGGGACGGTCGCAGAGATGTATACCTTCTGTAGATATGGATATAATAAAGGTTCGGTTTTTGTATCTAGTATTTTTACAACTAATATAGTTCCAACATCTTCAATGTTATCAATGGTCATCTTGGTTAATTCTTCGAGACGGCAAGCGCCACTTATCCCGAAAATTAAAACAACCTACAATAAAATAGTAAAATGAGTCTTTAAATTACTTAAATATTTGCTTGTAAATGTTGTATACCTTTATAAGTACATTTATGTATTTCATCATCGAATTCCTTTATAAATCTTGCTACATCCTCCTTTGTTAATACTTTAGACTTTTTTCCTCTATATCCAATGGATTTGCTCTTTAAAAATGGAACCAATTTAGTAAACCGCTGCAGATCTTTATTTTCCTTTATGTTTAGGGTACTTTTAAGCATCGAATAGGTAGTCCATAGTGTAGGTGGCTTTAAAATTTTCGACTTTTCCTCCAAATAACAGAGCAAAACATTTTCTGTTACTGTTGTTACTTTCTTTATATTGCACCATTCGCGAAGCTGAGTGTACACTTTCTCATATTTGATTCTTGATTTCACGGGCAAAAGATTTGATATAACGATTTCTGCCGCATCCGTAATTTCGTGAGGCGTCTCACTATCACTTTCAGACATTTAAATGGTATCAAACTTGAGCAAACAACTATAAACTTTTGACACGAAAAACGATAGATTTGACAATCAATAAAATTTAAACAATTTTAGGTTTCCATAGTAATGGGAACAGGTGTAAGAAATAATACCTTAAATGAATTATGATTTTAGATTTTTTCTCTAAACACGATAAAAAATAGTTAACAACAAACAGTTGCAGAAAAAATGTTGTTTTTATTTCGCACGCAAAAGTGTTTTTATGGCACATTTGATTGAATTTTTAACCTCGACCTAACGGTCTCGGTAAAAATTTACAATCTCATGTGTCATTAAAAAAACACCTATTTTGCGCACTTAATACAAAAATAACTATTTTCATAAGGTCTCCCTTTATATGGATCAGAGTCTGATACGTTTTAAGGCGCGTTGGGATGATAGGGATGGAAGATATTCCATTTCACTCTCCACAGCACAGAAAAGTTTGTGATAGATTTAAGTGACTAAGTTCTCCTCTTCATTGTCCAACATTTTTTGAGTAAACGACAAATAATTAAAAAGATTTCTCAGCCTACAAAGGAAAACAAGGCTTAGTACATTTTCTCATTTTACTTAGGTAACCCGAAACCATATACCTACCTAACCTAATAAAACATGTCAATTAAGATAATCCCTCGGGAACAGGTTTTTGTCCCGAAAAAGGGCCATATTTAGTTTACAAAGACAAATAGGAACAATTACCGGCGAGTCGGGATCCAAATTAATGGCTTATCGCGCGGTCTGTCCTCTTTAAAGCGTCCCGTTACACCTACGGGATGCTTTGGGCAATTTCTGGATCATCCCGTTTTTGCCGTTTTATTTTACTATATTATTACGTACACAATAAAACGGTTTGTTTATGAGGGCGAAGAAGGTTTTTGACCTCGGTCACTTAAGAATTTTTTAGGTATAAGCCGTCGATTGGATTTATTTGAGCTATGCCGAATTGTGTAACTGTTTTTTTTTATCGAGTAATGATTTATATAAGTAACTCAAATAAGAAGACGTTTTTATAAAAGTGTTACTCATGTGTTAATTATTAAATCTGATCGTAAAAATCAGTTCAGTTATCCAAAGTGAAACAGGGATTTTTATGTCAGTTGTTCATTTGGGTTTCGATTTTGACCTTAACCTCATTTCATGTTCAAAAATTAGTCGAGAGTATCGTAGTAGTATTTTATAAAGCGTGGTACTAAAGTAAAACAAGTTTACCATATTGTATTTCCACTTTTCTCATTCACGTCCAGGAAATACTATTTACCTAAATGGGTTCAAAAAGACGTAATTTATCCATTTCTACTTCTACATCACTGGTAATTTTCTTAAAAAAATACTTAATCAAAAAATACTAATAAATACCCAACGAAAATCTTAAAACAGGGACAGAATGGAACTATAATCTCCAAAACCATAAAGTAAACAATACAAACAACTGGTAATTCTGCAATTTCTCAGGTTCACTTGGGATTACTTTGACGACAGTGGAAGAGCAGTGATCATTTGCCAATCGAATACAGGTCAGATCAGTTAGAATCCGTTAGAGCGATCTAGATCGATCTAAACCAGCGAATCCAATACGCCTCATTAATCCAGTGAACACACTTACAGTTGACGACATATAAATATAAATGTTATTTTAAATTTTAATTAAACTTACGTTGGTTACACGTTACTATAAAAACATGATTTAAAATGTTGGTGTAAAAATTATACATTAACGTTATATTTTAATTGTGGATTTATGTTCCTGCAAATCCTCATAGAAACGTTTTATTATGTTGTTAAAAATAAACACACATTTTTTTAACGTTGCATATTCTTGTTTATTAACTAATTAACATATAGTTAATATAACGTTACAAAGCTTTCTGGATACTTATTTAGAGTAAAAATTATATATTACACAGTGGTCCATTTTGGGTCCTTTAATGTTTATAATATTTATTAATGATATAGTTAATAATCTTGACAATGATGGTCTTCTTTATGCCGATGACAGGAAAATCTTTGCTCGTGCTCGTATTCGTAACCTGGCAGACTGTGTTAAACTTCAATTATTGTCCATTGACAATATAATAATATATTGATGGTGTGTTCAACATAAATTGCCGTTAAATATCAGTAAGTGCAACATAATGACCTTTTCATTAAAACGACATACCCTTGTGTATGATTACAAAATTAATAACATTACAGCGGACAGAGCTGAGACATTTTGCGATTTGGGTGTATTATTTGACAGTAAACTATCTTTTGTTCCCCCATAAATTACCTTGTTGCGATCTGTCATAGATCCCTAGGTTTTATAATAAGACATTCTCGTGATTTTTTAAATTGTCATACACTAAAAATACTTTTTTATGCAATTGTAAGAGCTAAATTAGAGTACGCCTCGGTTGTATGGTCTCCATATTATCAAGTGACGTTTTCTAAAATATCTAAGTTTTAAAATCTATGGTCAGTATCCTGACATCGGTATTCTAGAAGAAACTCTATTGCAAAGGCACTCGTTTTGTTCCTTAGAAGATCGACGTACAGTTTCTCAACTTAAATTTCTCCATAATATCTTGCATAATAGAGTTAAGTGCAGTGATATATTAGAAAACCTGCAATTCCACGTCCCTAGAACACGTCATTCCCACACTTTTTATGTACCAACCGCGCGTACCAATATCTGTAAATACTCCCCTATTTATCGATTGTGCAACACATACCATCTGCACCAAAATAGATTTGAGATTTTTAGCTGTGGTTTATCCAGTATAAAAATAAATTAGCGTATTAGTGTCTTTTTAATTCCGTTTCAATATCATAATTTAAGTGTAAATTTCTTGTTATTACATAATTTTTTTGAATTATTACAATATTACCTATTTTATTTTAAATAGCCTATATATACCCATTGGTTAATTGGTTCATTGTAACTGTGAAATGGTGTAAAATAAATAAAAAATAAAAAATATTTTTTAGTAACGTGTATTTTTAAAACTAATAATAATTAATGGTTACATATTATTATTTATAACATACACGGTTTATCAAACATTAAACGTTGTTACTACGTTGACAAAACGTACCCATGTGTGTTTTTTTAGATTTTGTATTTTCATTGTCTTTCTTTGGACTACTCTCCTGCAGACTGTGATTAGAAAACGTATCGCTCAAATTGTCAAAATAATAGCTGTCAAAATGTAACCGAAAATTTTAAATCTACGTAACGTCTGCCTGTAGCCAAGGTATCTTATACATCCTGCACGTCGCTCATAATTATGAATATGATGTAATAGCTTAAAATTAACACGGAATCATGGAATTTCCATGGCGAGTCTGGTATATTATCAATTTTCCGTAATAATAATATTCTACGGAAGTTCTTGGGTAGATATATATATTGCTGTATCTATATGTCCAACAAAAAACATGTATACTTATTGAATTTTACTTTACCAGACTGCTAATGTATCCGGCAATCACTCTCCTTATAAAAGTCTTGACCTGACCCTTTTTGTTCGACTGTCAAAGAAAGGAAAATGTCGTTTAGGACGTGACCTGGATCCCTTCAGCGTTCCTTTGTAGCGAATTTATAAGGCATTATATACTTAGCCCGAAATCTTGTTATTACAAAAAGTATTTCCTAATACACGATGGTGTTTCCAAGTTATAATAGTAGGACGGAAAAATTGTTTTTAGCTTTTAATTAATAAGTATCAATTATTGAGTAAATAATATAAAGGGAAAACGCTGCATTAAGGATTATAATTTTTTTATAGACATTTATCTATTGAGATAACAGGGACGCAACAAGGAGGGTAGAGTAGGGGGGGGAGGTCGAAAACCGCTGGCCCGCTACCCCTTGTTCCCCGCCGGTTCCCTCTGACAGTCCACATTCTTACATCGCATATGTGCACCCAAGACTATTGCGCATTATGCAATTACGGTTTGTTATTAGCAGCGTTGCCAGATGTAACAGAATTATCGAATTGTAACATACCTTTTCTAAAAAAAAAATAGTAGAGCAATATTGTGTATGGTATAATAAAGATTTTAATAATGTCAACATTTTTAAATAGGTGAACTAAGTGTCATGTTATTGTTATCATAAAAATCAATTACCCTTTTTTTATTCTTATTGGAATACCCCAAGTTACTTTTTTTGTTAATTTTGGGAAAGATTATTAATTCAACTTTACAAAATCACATACCTAATATTTTTACTTAAATTGATTTTATTTGAACTTATTAAAACTTGTGATAAATATTATGCAAAGAAAAAGAAGAATCCCATTAATCATCTTTATCAAAAAATTTATAATAGTTATAATAAATTGGTAAAACAAAAAATTATGACAGGTACCTACCAATTTTTTAACTATATAGTAATCAAAGAATATGGGAGACTTTAAATTTTATTTTAACCAATCAACCAAGCCAAATCATTTATTGATTACACAATCATTTTGTAAACGTAATAGAAACACTGGCTAAAAAATCCGCAAGTACAAAAATGTATTAAGGAGGCAGAAAAAAAACATTTTTTTATTAATCCTGACGAAATATCTCAAAACGAAATAAAATAAATTCTTGATGACCTTGATAGAAAAGAAGAAAATGGATTTGACAATATATCGGTTAAAATTGTAAATCGTTTAAAAAATGAAATTACTCCAATTTTATTTGATTTAACTAAGTTATCGTTAATAGGAGTTTTCCTAGAAAAAATGATAATTATTGTTAAAGTAAAATCTTTATTTAAAACTGACTAAAGATATAAATGCAACAATTATCGCCCAATATCTGTTTTACCAATATTTTCGAAGATAATAGAAAAATAATAAATTATGTGATTTTCTGGAAAGTAAAAAATTTACTTCCTCTGAGGATACAGAAATAGCTGTAGAAGATATCATAACAGAATTTAATATAAATGTTGAGAGCAAGAAAAATGCGGTTTACTATCCATAGATCTGGGTAAGGCTTTTGACACCGTAAACCATCACATTTTATTAGGAAAATTATACAGTATTGGGATAAAGGGAAATACACATAAACTACTTCAAAGGTATTAAAGCTATCGTAAACAATTTGTTCAAATTGGGGAAAGAAAAAGTTCAGAAAAAGAAATATTGTGTGGAGTCTCACAAGGATCAATATTAGGTCCAGTACTATTCTTAATTTAAATTAATTCCGTTTCTAAATTAAGGTTGAAAGGTCATTTAAAGCTTTTTGCAGATGATGCAACAATTATTTTTTAATTATTTAAAAATTTAAGGCACTTGTGTTTTGATATTAATAATAATCTACAAATAATTATTTCTTCTAATCTTACGTTAACAAACATATTTTCATGTTTATAATTAAAAATAAAATAAATTCTATCATGTACCCATTAAAATTTAATAATGAGAATACTCAATATTCAATAACGACAAACTTTAGAATTAGTTTTCGATGAAAATTTAAACTGGAAAAGCCATATCCAGTATATTATAAACTATAAATAGAGCAATTACATTTCTTTGAAATACTTAAAAAATATATATTTTTCTTTAATATATTCAAAATTACAATACTTAGCTTCTGTATGGGGATCTGCTTGTTTATCAAACTTAAAACCATTACAAAAATTGCAAAATAAATTTATTAAATGCATACACAAATTACCACATCCAAAGGCAATTTTTTTCAAATTAAAAATGTGTATGTTAATTCGCTCTATTATTTAAAAGAAAAAAAATCAAACAGCACTTCAGGAGACTAAGAAGACATTACATGATCATAACACCAGACATTGTATAAATTATTAAACCATACCAGTAAAAAGTTAGTTCAGAAAAATCGCTTTTATATGACAGAGTAATAAAATATAACAACATTTCAAAAAATATCAGAAGAATCAAAAAATCGACTCTTAAAAATCAAATAAAGATACTTTTACTAGATTAAATAATAATTTATAGTTAAAAAAATTTTTTTATTGATTTTATTAATCAATTAAATTGGATTAAATTCCTGCTTCCACATGCTAATAATGGTTATTATTTTCTATATTATTTTGTCAGTTTCCATATAACGAACTGTTAAAGTTAGTTTGGAATAAAGGCATTTTTAAGTAAAAAAAAAATATTTTTACCATGTTAAAACATAGGACCAAAAAATTATTTAAAGCTGGATTAAAATGTAATCTGTTTTAAGGTCAGGTGGTGCATACCGCTGTTAGACCTTTAAACAAAGACCTTTATTGCGAGCTTTTATACTGTAGACAACAATGCATTATTTTAAAACGTATCTTGTAACACAGTTCTCACGCCATAACGAAAATAAGACATGATACGTCGGCTATATATATGATACTTTGCATTCAACGGTTAATGTGCTATTATTTACCTCTCGCAAAAGTGTCCCGCTCGCAGTCAAAGTAGCAAAAACTACATTATTCTCTGCTTTTCTCTCGTCGTATTTTTAATGGCATTCCCAACACGTTTCATATGCCAAGTTCCTGGCAAACTGCAAACCCTTCGGTGGAACGAAGCGCGGTGGTTCGTTTAGTAAAACTCGGCCGGACAAAAGTCTGATCCGATAATCATACTATGGCGAAGAATTTGATGACTTTCTATTTTTATTCTGTCCATGCATTAGTGGACCTTACTGTTTTTCAGATATCGCTTTTTAATATTTACATTACATTAGGGACGCTTTCGCCCTGAAGAAAAGGGGTGACCATCGATGTATGTAACCACTTTGTGGTTAGTATATACCTTCTTACCGCATGTAAAAGGTTAGTCACTTAATAAATACAATTTTCCAATTAGTACCTACTTGTTAAAGACATTAAGGTGTAGGCATTCTAAATTGAGTAAATCCCATACTGATGAGTGGAAGGTTTGTAACAATGTATGTCTGTTGCCTAGCAATATTACAAAACCGGGCCAATTTACTTTTAGTGAAAAGTTGGCATCGGTCTGAAGGGGATGTCATTCTAGTTTTTTATGGTACGGTTTTTACTGTAAAAGTTTTCAATATACAGGGTATACAGGGTGTTTGGGAAGGAAAGGGCAATATTTTGGAAATGTGTTCAAAGGGTGAAAATAAGAGAAATAAATTCATATGTTTTAGTTCGATTCTCAACCATTTCTGAAATGATAGGTTCTAAAGTTTTTGTAAGTTAATTTTTATTTTAAAAGCGAATAATTTGTAGGTACTGCAGTACAAACTAACTTAAAGGATATTTTCTTCTATTTCGCATACGGAGACTAAAATGAGGTGGGGCTTCATCATGTTGGAAGTACATTCGTTGTTGAACATTTAACGGAACATTATCCAAAATGTGTATCAAATGGTCTTCCAAAAATCGTAAATATCCTTCTCCAGTTAGACGTTCATACATTTCAAATGGACCAAATAACTGGTCGTTGAGCACCAGACATTTATACTGAATCGATGTTGAAAGTTTCGTTCAAATGTAGCATGAGGGTTTTCATCTGACCACCGATGTTCATTGTGGCAATTATTAATTCCATCACGAGTGAACTTAGCTGCATCGCTAAATAAAATGTAATTGTGCAGACTTCGATTTTGATGGATCCATTCACAAAATTGTACCCTTGAAGCAGGATCACCATCTAGAAAATGTTGAACGGGTTGAACGTGGAAAGGTTTTAAACCGTTTTTTCTAAGTGACTCCCATACGGCTAGATGTGATGGTATATGAAGTTCATTTGCAACCCGTCTCGTACTAACTTATACCTGAATTATCTGCGACAATATCCAGAACATTTTCTTCATTTTCCACATCTAGACCCTACACTCTGTCAGAAATAATTCTTACGCTTGGAAACTGTAATAAAATAACCTTTTACTATACTTTAGGCTTTAATTAACAGAATTGAATACATAGAGAAATACTATAAGTCAGCAAGTGACAATATACCAAAAGTACAAGTACCAGAAGATTAAGGTTAACAATACAAACTTATACAGGAGTAACTAGAATTATACCACATTAACATTCCAGTTTCCTGAGCACTTGCAAATACTTTTTGAAAAACTCTTTTATTAGAAAGTCTTCGATTTGGAAAAGGACGTTGATATTCATTAACTGCTCGCATCGCACTACCGTTACAGTAACCATACACGAGTATCATGTCGGAGTACTCCCTGTGACTGAATATGTGGGGCATCATTGTAAGTATGAAAATCTTGGTTCAAGTTGATACGCTTAATATGAAGCTAACTGACAACTACTATGCATGTCAAAACTATCAATCAAAATGTATCGGACGTTTAAAACTAAAGCCTCCTTGATTATTTCGATATAAAAAAAATTCAGAACCGATTATACCAGAAATGGTTGAGAAGCGAACTAAAACATGGGTTTATTTTTCTTATTTTTATCCTTTGAACACATTCCCAAAATATTGCCTTTTCCTCCCCAAACACCCTGTATAGTTTTGATTTGCGTCCCAAATAAAGCGTTGTGACAATTAAAAGGGGTAGTTTTCTTTTGGGTGCAACAACACTACTCATGCTCTGGTTTAAAGTTCCTTTTACTACCTGATATCCGGATTATAGTTATAAGCATGAAGTATAAATTGGGAAAATTTTCTAACTACAGTGGTCGAAAGGTGCACAAAATTTCAAGTTAATTTAAAAACTTTACGCTCATAATTCAATGAAAAGAAAAATATTGTCCACCAAGCGCTTATTCCAGCCACCGTGCAACATCTCAGTTTTCCAGGAAAATACAATGGAGACGTCCGACAACTTTTGCTAGATGGAAAATAGGAAAGAAAGATGTTCCCGGATTTAAATTTAATTTCAGTTTAATTTTAAAGAGCTGGGATTATGCTAAACTTTTTATAGAAAAGTTACCACGCAAATAAGCAAATAAAAGTTGTCGTTTATTATCACGCTCAAAATAAATATATACAGCGTTTCGATAAATAAACGGGTCAGTCTTTCATATAGCATACTCGCTCGCTCGGACCCGTCAAATTAATTTTTTTGACATGCAATTTTTTTTCAGAAAAAATATACAGTGTGACCAGTAAAGTACGCATCATATGAGTTTTTTTTTTAATAGCTTTATTCGAAATTTGACTTTGGCATCAAGTTCTGCTTCGGTCGAGATAAAAATTAAGCAAAAAATAGCAGTTACGTGATTTGCATTATCTGTCAAATTTTAATTTTTTCCAAAAAATAATTCAAGAGTGGGGTTATTTCTGAAAATATCGAAAAAAGTTTTTTTAAGTGCAGTTTCTGGCCCACATGCAAATATTCAGCTGCATAAGATAATTTTGATTTTTTACCCACCACTAAAATTTACTGATGACACTGTGTTCTTTTTTGTCTTAATATTAAGTGTATTACTTTCAGACACAAACTACGTTTTCAAAAATACTTATTTTATGAAGTTACCTTATACAGGGTTAAAAACAAATAAACAGCATGCGACCAAATTTTAATAGCCCAATTTTGATTTTGTAGAAAAACACACATTTAATATGACGCTACTTTAAAGAAAATGTATCTGAAATAAAGCATTGTCAAAAGTAAGACGTTTTATGTAGGTTGCGTTAAGTCTTATTTTGCAAAAGTGTTGCAATTACAAAATATGGGTAAAAAATCAAAATTATCTTATGTAGCTAAAATTTTGCATATTAGCTAGAAACTGCATTTAAAAATTGTTTTTTCTAATTACTTTTTTCGATACTTTCAGTAATAATTCTACTTTACAATTATTTTTTGAAAAAAATTAAAATTTAACAGATAATGCGAATCACGTGACTACTATTTTTTGCTTAATTTTTATCTCGATCAAAGCAGAACTTGATGCCAAAGTCAAATTTCGAATAAGGTTGTTAAAAAAAAATCCCATGTGATGCAGACTTTACTGGTCACACTGTACTGTACAAGGTGCATAAATGCTATATGTGTCAACTTTAATTTTTACATTTCTACATTCTACAATCAATTCTAGACATTTTTCATAAATCATGGTCTATATCTATTTTCAACCGTTTACGAAATATCAACTTTTAAAACAAAGTAGACAAACGACGAAGTTTGAAAATAAAGTATTTTATAAGATATTGAAAATGTCGTCCGCCAACCAACCTGCACTACTTCCTGTTGTACATTTCGTACTACTTGTCGAGACATTTCTTGTATTACCTACTTCTCGAATGGACTCCTTAAGTGTATCAACCGAGTTGGGATTAGATTTATAAACTAATGTTTGACGTAGCCCCACAAAAAAAAGTCCAGAGGATTAAAATCGGGCAAGCTGGGAGGCCACTCTATTGACCCCAGTGTACCTATCCACCGCCCCGGTAAAACGGTGTTTACGTACTCCCTTACATGAGTAGCATAATACGGGATAGGACCATCCTGTTGAAATTATAAGGTTAAAATTAGTAAATCAGGATCTGTAAACACAGTGACAAGAGCTGGAACCAGATCATTTTGAAGAAAGTTTAGATATATTTTTTCAGTGAGGATCTTATCATTTAAGAATAATGGTGTCTTGTGCGGGTGTAATAAATCCTTCGATAGTCGCGTGGCGAGAGAATGGTTTTTCCAAGTTCAAAAAATCAAAGAAACAAAAAACGAGCCTTTAAACGTCCTTACCTTGTAGTCGAATTTGATGACTTCCTAGCAGGCCTGCTTTAGTAAAGACTTCCTCTCTGGGCTACTTCTATAGAGGGTTGCGGGTGATAAAATAAAAACCATCAGTCACTAATTTATGACGCGAAAAAGTACCTTATATTCGGTTCACTGGTGTTACCCGACTCTTCGTCCGTGTACGCCGCAGAGCGGGGTGGTACCAGAACTGTTAAAGGCGACCATACACGCGGAGATATTATAAATAAACTTGAATACGGAAGCGCGGTGATGTTGGATTAGAACAAAGCAAATTATTATATGATTAAATGGAAAAAATGTAAATTAATAAAAAATAAAAAAAATGTAATTAAATAACAAACATTGACTTGGACGACACACGTTTGTAGGGACGGACCAAATGGTGCGATTACTCTATTGTCAACCATGCTCGCCCAGACTTTAACCTTTTTATTATACTGGGTGTGATTTTATATAAACCAGTGATTATTTTCCTGTATCTGTAGTTTTGTCTAATAACCTGGCCATTTAAAGGAAACGTAGCTTTATCCGAACTCTCAACTTTTTGGAAAATTCGTGCGTGATTATCTGTTATGGTGGTTTGGTAAGTATCAAAGTAGCGCCAATTTTAGCGCTTAAGCTATCAGAGTGTGAATGGTTTGTAAACGGCTGAAGATAGGCATAGGGCATGATTTATGAAAAATGTCTAGAATTGGTTGTGGAATGTAAAAAATAAAAATATACGATAACATGTTTCATTAAAAAAATTAAAGTTGATTCAGGATTTCGAGACAGATTTTCCGTCCGGGATCCCGGGACTTCGAGATCCCGTGATTGACATCTCTAGTAGGTACCTTTAAAACACCAATTTCCTACAGTCGAACAGACGTCATGCTGCAGTAATGTAGACACGACGAACTGAACCTCTTATATTATTTAATGTAATACATTGGTTATACAGTTTAAAATAAATGCCTTTATTATTATTATTATTATTATTATTATTACATTTAATGGTTGGTTTAAAGAAATAAAACGTTTTTCAAAAAAAAAAAATTTTCTGTAATTCTTCCACATTGCATTCGCCAGTTTGATAATGCCGTTTGGGGTGGAATTTTTAAATAAAATAACTTCGGTATTAGGAAGTCTTTTTATTTGCTGAAAAAATCCAGAGCTGCGGATGCGTTTATTTTTAGTTTGGCATACTTTTCCGTATCTTTACCCCTCTTTTTGGGGAAGAAACTGCCCCCAACTTTTTTCAAATGTAAAGATAAGTATTGGAAAGGGCATAAAAAAGGGAATACGACCTACAATTTACTTTTGCATTTCGGCATCTAGAAAGTAAAAAAAACTAGCTATTGCAGCAACAATTTGATACTACAATTTGGGTTTGCAAGCGCAAACTGTTAAAAAAAAAGAAAACATGTTATTGACAAGGTTGTTTATTTACTTGGTGCCACATTCCAATGGTCACTTTTTTCTTTTTCGGTTTAGAAGCATTGAATATTTATCTGTTGTAGTATTTTGTGTTGTTTAAACCGTTACTTTATAGTAAGCAGTATTTTTGCCATACTAAAATGTGTTATTTAACTGAATCACACAAAATCGAAAGTATAATGATGATTGGCTTTGGCGACAGATCGCGTACTCAAGCAGAAGTAGCGGCATTATTTCACGAAACTTACTTCGATCTACCACCAATTTCCCAAGGCACCATCAACAAAATTAAAAGAGGTTATCGTGTAATGGGCCACGTCAGGAATATACCAGGATGACAAGAACAAGGCAGCCTGGAGTAATGGACGAAGACACTCAATTAAACGTTTTACTTGCTCTTCGAGAAAACCTTATTACTCCAGTACCGCAACTTGCAACAGAAAATAACATAAGCCATACGGCTGCATTCAAGTTAGTTAACTCATGTCAAATGCGTGCTTATAAAATGTTAAGGACAAAAGTTGCTGGAAGAAGATGATCCGGACCGCTGTCTTCAGTTTTGTGAAGTGATGATGAATGCACTTCATCAGCATTAAGTAGATTTGTACTCGATCCTTTTTATAGATGAGTGTACTTTTGTACTTAATGGTAAAGTCAATATACAGAACTGTCTATATTGGTCCGCAAAAAATCCTCACTCGATCCGAGAAACAAACATCCAGCTTCGGCAAAAACTTAATATTTGGGGAGGCATAATTGGCGATCGCGTAATTGGCATTTCCCTCTTAAGATAACTGAAATGGCCATACATATCTAGGCTTTTTGTCAGGAGAACTTATTCCAGCTTTGACTGCTTTATTTTCTTACCATGCAGAAGCAGACCTTCATGATGGTGGAATATGGTTACAACAGGATGGTGCTCAGCCTTATTATGGCATAAATATTTAAGTAAAGTTTTTACAAACTGCTGAATACGAAGATGGAGTACCATTGAATGGCTGCCTCGATCGCCGGACCTTAATCCTCTAGAATATTTTCTTTAGGGTCATTTAACAACCAAAGTTTACTTAACAAAACCAGCAAATTTAGAAGAACTTTGGCAACGACTTATACTTGAAATTCGCCAAATAACCCCGGATATGGTCGAACTATGGAGGGCTTTATGTTAGGAGACCGATCGCAATACATTGGTTTCGGGCAAAGTTTTGGATCGGTAAAGCAGCTTTAAAAATAGGCGTCAGGGGCGCCTGTGTTTCTTTAAATCTGTAAAATGCGTGGGTTCTTATGGGAAAATCAACTGTTTTATTGAATTTAGTTAACTAAAACCCTCTACAGGCTGAGATATGTATATATTATATCTAATAAAGCTTATTTTATTAATTATTGGATAAAAATACCGCTGACGTCTATCAAAACCTGTAAAAAGTCAAACACTTGACGATCACTGCGCCGCGACCGGGAAACAGCGAACTAACTACTAAACAGGGACGTAAATTTAAAGAACAGCCATTTTCGATCGGACTCCTTTCTAAAGCCCTCCATAGGTCGAACATAATGTCAAGAATGGAGTTTACTTTAGTTTAGGGGTTTGTCAAGAAAAAAAAAATGGGCAACATTTCCAACAATTTTTACCATAAACCGAAACGCAAAAGTAAAAAGTAAGTAAAAATAGTGGGTCGTATTCCCTTTTTTATGCCCTTTCCAACGACCTGTGTCATAGCGAGCCATACTTTACTTTTGATTGTTATTTATCGAATCAATTTTGCTTTGTTGACCGATAAAATCATTAGCCAATTTATGTAAGCAAAAATTAGTAGTAAACATCCTGTAATAACTAAACTTCCCTAATTAAAATCTGGTTCCAATTACATTGTGCTAAAATAATTATGTATATTATAACTAGAGCAATAATTTTATAATGTAATTAACATTAAATTAATTTAGGTAATGGAAAACGGATCTTTTATATATTTCGGAAATTAATGTTTACCAACAATGTAGGCCTCCAAAAATTAATTAGCCTTTAAGATTTTAATTTATTTTTAAATACTGTCAAAGAAACAGTTTCGTTAAACAAACGACCGGAAAATAGGCATTTTCTAGACGAGTTTTTACCTGTAACATATAACTTTAGTTTAATAATTTTAAATTTTTTTAAAAAACCCACTGGTTGTTCAAGAAAAGAAAACTTTTTTTTGAGATCTGGCTCTGGAAACAATTATTAGATCTATAAAAAATTATCTTATCATTTTTGAACCCTTTATTCTTAAATATAGAAATAAATTAAAACTGTTTAATAAGTTGAGGAAATTCCCCGCTGTTGAGCGACACATTTATAAGATAAGAATGAGGATAACGGATCTTTGATTACTCT
The DNA here is from genome assembly GCA_963969555.1 of Polydrusus pterygomalis. NCBI lineage: Eukaryota > Metazoa > Arthropoda > Insecta > Coleoptera > Curculionidae > Polydrusus > Polydrusus pterygomalis. The sequence continues at coordinate 154,151,421 of OZ018376.1, read as the reverse complement.
CAAGGCCTTAACATGAATTTCGTTATTACCAGCTACTGACTTACGTGTATTTTTTTGAATTACATTTTGTACTCCCCTGGCGGAACATCTCGCATAAAGAATCTAGTGGAAGCAAGAGGAAATTATGGAATTCAATCGAATTTAGGTTGTGAGAAATGACTTCAAATGTCTAAGAAGAAAATATTAAAAGTATTATACACGTTTGGAAGATTGAAAATCGTGTTTTGTAATTCATCATTTATACTTAGAGACATATTCTTATTTATCCTGTTCCTATTATCGTTTATAATTTTCCAGCTTTACATTAACAAGCTTGCTTGAAATTGAATGCAATCTTAGAAGATCTTTATATTTCTAACTGCTGTCATTTCACAACGAAAAGTATATATTTTCTTAATGTGTGGTGAATACCAGTTATTATTTGTTTTTTAATAGGAAAGTGATTAATTAATGTTTCATAGAAAACGGTGAACAAATAGAATTAAAATGTAATTAACCAAGAAAAATGAAAACAGAACGGGGAGCTTAATTATAATATCAGTATTTATACACCCTGTGAACACTACGTCAGACAACTTTGACATTTTCTTGTAGATTTCAAAAACTAATAAGTGTACCCTCAGACCAAGCACTGGTCTGAGAGTGTACCCAACTAGAAATAGAGAGAAAAATAAAAAATTAAAATTATGACTTGTACACTGAGAAAAAGTATTCTATTCCTGATAAGAATGCACATGCTGTTTATACAACTGTTTAATACTATATGTGACAGCAACGCGTTTTCCTACTGTAAGACAACGAAAGTTGCTAGACCGTTGTGTAGTGATAATATCACGGTAATTTAACCAATATAATAATTATAGTCAGCATTGCTCTGAATACTCACAGTAATTACCAAGCTCTATTGGGGGTGTAACCTAGTTTTATATACTGTATTCGTTTCGACTGGCAGTTGTAGTGAAACTTGACAGTAACCATAATAATATTTGCTTGCTACGGTTAATAAAGCATATACTTACCACTAAAAATAAGTACTGTAGTTCTTAAAAATTTAAATAGCTTCTAGTTAGAGATTGTCTTGTTATTTAACATGGCATATGATCATCTATTAGGTAACATGGTTTACTGAGGTAGTTAAACTCGTCCATAGATTATAAAGTCTAATACTAATGATGGGTTGTGCGAAAAAAGAATATTCTATTGCTTTATCAAAGTAAAAATAAATTAATTGAAATAGGTATTGGTAAATAAAATTCAAATTAATTCCGGACAGCTAGAAGACTCTAAACAACGATGTGACCTGCGCAACAAATACGTTAAAACTAATATTACGGCGCGCGGCGATTGCCGATCGCTACGAACCCCCACCAACGTCTTGTGGATTATAGGTTCTAACGGATACAATTCGTTTTTGGGGACGCTGTTCTGCTTTCTTAATTGTTGAGATAGCGCTTTACTGGAAACAAAATGCGTCGCATTGACAAGATACAATTTATTTCTTAACAAAATTGCTGTATTAAAAGTAGTTTATTATTCAACAAGACTGTGTTGCTAATAGACATAGGCGTAGCTAGCCTAATTTTTCTAGGGGGGCTTAAGCCCCTGAAAGAATCGTAACAAGCGCCAAACGGGACGCGCCACAGGCCATGCGCCGCCGGCGAAAAATTTTCAGAGCCACGCCCTAATTTTACCAAGATTTAACCAAACTAGTTTGTTTACTAATATTATACTTAAACCAATAAAAAAAAACGAAAGCCAGGAAAAAAACTTTAAATCTAAGCTAATGTAAGGTAGGTGTATTTTAATTATTATTATAGCGGAAAAATGTTAAAAACGTCGGTAAAACAACAACATAAACAGTATTAGGATTACAATAACATACTAAAAAATCTGAAAACAGCTACCATCAATTGGGTAAAAGTAGCTAGGTACTAACAAAAATATAATGAAAAGATGATATAGTGTCCGCGAAAATAATTAAAAGAAAAAGAAAATATAGTGGCATATCGGACAAGTGTGTAACTATTTTTTATATTGGCATACACAGGGATCCAAGTTCAATGGATACCCTGGGGCGGGCAGACCACGGCGGCCGTTTCGTCCTTATTAGAACTCGACGGGCAGCCATAACCCAAGCAATTCCAAGAATGACAGAAAAATGCACTAAAAGCCTCAAAAACCAAGGCGGTCATCAGTGCACCGTAGCGCCATCCCACGGAATTCACTCCAATATAAAAGATAGTTACACTGGTATAATCGAAAGGTAGACAACTAAATAAACCACGAAGTGCAACCACAATCCAGTATTCTGGTGGGTGCCAGCGTTGATATGTTTTCTTGTCTGCAAAATGGCAGATGTTTTCGGTGAAAACGCAAATAGCGTTCCCTATACTGGATTGTGGTTGCACTTCGTGGTTTATTTAGTTGTCTACCTTTCGATTATACCAGTGTAACTATCTTTTATATTGGAGTGAATTCCGTGGGATGGCGCTACGGTGCACTGATGACCGCCTTGGTTTTAAAATGAGGCTTTTAGTGCATTTTTCGTCATTCTTGGAATTGCTTGGGTTATGGCTGCCCGTCGAGTCCTAATAAGGACGAAACGGTCGTCGTGGTCCCAGGGTATCCATTGAACTTTGATCCCTGTGTATTCCAATAAAAAAAATAGTTACACACTTGTCCGATATGCCACTATATTTTCTTTTTCTTTTAAGTAAATATAATGAAATTGGGACTAAACACTAAAGTCTACTTTGCGATTTTTTTGCTTAAGAATATCTTCTAAATTCAAAATACTCATCATTTCACTTTCTATGTTAATTAACACATTTGAAAATCGATAATTTGATTCCAAAAAACAATAAAAATAGAAGGTAGAATTTGTCAGAGGGGGCTATTTTTATACCAGAGGAAGCTTAGCCCCTCCCCCCAGCCCCCCTTAGCTACGCCTATGCTAATAGAACTGATAATTACCAATAAAAACACTGTTCTAGCCAATCTGGCATTGACATAACACACACTGAAGCGGGTTTGATGGACTAGCAATTTAAATAATATGGGTTAATACAAAATAAGCTATCAATACAAACTATCTCTTAGCAAACCTGTTGTATTAAATCATTTTCGTCAGTGTACGTATATCAAAAATTTAAGCCTTTTTGACGGTATGTTTATAAGTATCTGCTTGCTACCTTGAGGAGCACTTTCACTTCCTTAAATATCTACGTGGCATTCATAAACACTCTGTATATTGTGTATATACAGTAATATTATTCTAAAACGGACCGCAGTGCGTTATCAGTCGTTCGTAGTATTGCATTAACGTCAGCTGCATGGTATGTTGCTCATTTCAATTATGTACGACTTTTTTATTACTAGATTTTTTCCCCGAATTATTTATAGCGAATTTTCCGTACTCATAGTAAAAATTTAATAATACATAATTAACATACAAATTAATGTAATGGAAACTGGTCCTTTTATGTATGCCTGAAATTAATATATAGTAACCAGCAAAAACTAACTCGGGGCAAAAATTAATTAACTTTTACCAACGAAGTAAACCTTAAAATAAAATCGAGAAGATAATTTTAATATTAAATTAAAAGGTGCTGACTATATAAATTTACCCACAGGCATTGCTGTAATTTTTTTAAATTGCATTTTGGCAAATTGGAATGTTTATTTTATAAAATTATTAGATATGGCAATCAATTTTACTGCAAGCCTAAGGTAGGGCGAAACAATATTTAATGTTTATTTTTCACGATAATTGAAATGGTCAAGGTATAATTTAAAAAAATCAAAATTGATTAAAAACAAACTCGGAAAATTTGCCAAATAATTTCAAATTTATGATATTTTTTTTTATTAATATAGTTTAAGAGTCATCATCGCAGGTAAAATAAACCTAATTTTTGCTCTCCCTTGTCATTAGTGATGCCGCCGAAACGAGAAATTCTCGTGTCTCGTCTCGTCTCGTCTCGACGAGACGAGAGTGAAATTTTTTTCTCGAGAGAAGTCAAGAGACGAGACGAGAGAAGACCGTTTCTCGTCGAGAAATTTCTCGTTTTTTCTCGAATTTTCTCGAATTTTCTCGTTTGTTAGAACACTGAATTTTAGGTATCTCCTAATATATAGACAGAAAAATAATGTGTTTAAAGTTCTCACTCTATCGTATTGTGAAGGCATTTACCTTAAAACAGATATTCAAGAGAACAGAATCAAATTGTCTAGCCTCTTTCTTCTGTCTACGGTTAGTAGTTGACATTTTTAAATAATTAACCAAATCTGAAAGAAAGCATTTTCGATTGAAAACACAATATCGAAAAGGACCCCAGTCAAATTTCATTCACAAGGCGAAAGACGATAGATTTTGACTAAATTTAACAATTTTGTATCAAAAATTCGAAATTCCCCAAAAACTTCTCACACAAAAATCATTAATAAAAGTGTGAATTTCATTTCATATCTCTCTTACCAGTTTTAATATTTGACATTACTTTCATAACACCCTGTATATCAACCGAAACTTTATTAGGAAATCACAGATAAAGACAACGGAGGGCCATGAAACTAGTGTTATTGAAACAATAGCATTAAGTTAATAGTCTCAATTATGACATTAGTAAATAAATTAAAAATAAAAAGTATAATATAATAGGTAAAGTGACATTCAGTGTATGCCTTATTTTGCCTCATTTTATTACACAGGTCTCAGACATAAATTTGGCTACTGAAAATAATTATTAAGTGCGGTAAATGATACTTTTCCGCACGAGGTGGCAGTTGCACGAACGGCTCGAAGCAAGTCCAGGCATGCCACTAAGTGAGTGTGGAAACGGAACTTTTCGCACATGTTACTTACAATATTTTTCCTAATTGCGTAAAATTAAGCTTGTTCGTAATAATTTTTTGTATTTTTTGGGTAAAAGGAGCAAAAAAGAAAGTGAATTTTTAAATTTTGATATGTCAAATACAGCATTTTCGGAAATACTTTTTTAAGTTCTTTCTCTTGCACTTTCTATTAATGTAATAAAAAAATTAAGGTTTTTCCCCGGATGACATTCTGGGCTGATCCCTTTATTTAGTCGAATATTTTCCAAACTATTGCAGTTAATTATGCCCCGAATTATGCCAAAAAATAAATAATAAAAGAAGGGTAGTTCCATTATGAATCAATTATTATTATTATAAATCGTTCTCTATTCTGTATCTTTTACCACCCCGTATATATTGAACTGAAAATACCTCGGTGTCAAGCCTATTACATTACGTGAATTATGTCTTATGGCCGCTTGCAATATTTTGTTGATCTAAGAAAAATAGTTTCTAAGTCACATGACTAACAAACCGACTTATATTAAACCCTTCTGCGAGACGACCAGATACTTTTAAATGTTTACCCCCTTTAAGATTCGTATAAAAAAATATTTTTTATGATTCCCTACTCACGAGAAAAAACGAGACGAGACGAGACGAGACAATGGCACTCTCGAGCGAGAAAAACGCGTTTCTCGTCGAGACGAGATAAAAAAAAATTCTCGCCTCACGAGACGAGACGAGAATGGGCCAATTATCGTCTCGTCTCGTCTCGCGGCATCACTACTTTTCTCCGAAACGGCACATACGATTAATTTCAAGTTCAAAATATTGAAAGACCCAACCTTACTCTCTGTTCCTCATGTAGCAAATTTTTGGATTTCGTTTTCAAAATGTACTATAGTTTGTGTATAAATATACTTTCAAATTATTTTCTCCCAAAAAAGGCCTAAATTAAAAGTATGTGGCAAGACAAACAATAACATTAATTTATACTCTGTTTCTTAAAACCTGACAGCACAGCTGAGGGTTATGAACACAGACACAGACAGCTGTCAGGCAATAGGAACCAGTCAAATAGACAAAAATTACTTTTTCCAATTTTGTCTCGAAACAGATCTATTTCGAACGCGCTAGCGAGTTCGAAATATATCTATATCGAACTCCGAATTTTATTATTTAAAGGTTGGCCCTACATGACATGTATTGTTTCATTTCATTGACTTGCGCGGCCTTTGTGATTTACGAGAAAACCCATTTTTCGCAGAGGAAAAATAGCTTTATAACCTACTTTTTTATTCTGTGTGGATAACAGTCATGTATGTTGGTTGCATAAATCTATAAATCAATCTTTTGTAGATGCTTCAAGCTATCATTTTCTGCCAAATCCTATCCAAAAATTCAATCTACTAACCTTCCAATGTCGATTTTAACTTCAACTTTATTTGAATTTTCCATCTTCCCTATACTAAATTGCAATGCCGTGACGTAAAATCACGTCTTTTGAAATTCGAGAAAAAGGAGCAAAATCGCCCGAATTTCCGAACGCTCTGTATATGTACCGAATGTACAAGGATCACACAACGTATTCCGTCCAATTTTAAATCTCATATCGCTAAAATAACTTTAGAATCTCGTGGTGAAAATGGGTCAATAAATCAAAAAATTACAGTTCGCAGAATAATTTTTCTTGTCCAGAGGCTACTATGATAAAAAATAGTATTACCAACATAAAATTTAGACATAAAAATTTACAAAATTTAAAGGATTTATTTTCTTTTTAACTATGTGTTTTTTATTGAAAAAACTGCAAATTAGAAAAAATAATATAACGTACGTGTTATATAAAGCAGTTTTAAGCACTTGTCCCGTTATAAAACTCGTCGCTTTTTAACATGGACGCGTGCTATAAAATGATGCTTTATAAAACGTATACGTTAATATACTATTATTATTTCTAAATAAAAAAATATATCTTGAAATAAAATCGACAGATTTATCGATATACGCAGTGTGACCAGTAAAGTCCGCATCATATGGGATTTTTTTTATTAATAGCTTTATTCGAAATTTGACTGTGGCATCAAGTTCTGCTTCGATAGAGATGAAATTTAATCAAAAAAATTGTAGCCACGTGATTCGCATTATCTGTCAAATTTTAATTTTTTCCAAAAAATAATTCAAAAGTAGGGTTATTTCTGAAAATATCGAAAAAAGTTATTAGAAGCTAGTTTTTTTAAATGCAGTTTCTAGCCCATAATATATATAAAATTTCAGCTGCATACGATTTTTATTTTTTACCCATATTTTGTCCTCGTAAGCATGTTTTTGGTGCATCCGTTTAATTAATTTTTTGGAAACTGCACTAATAATAAAATACTATTTTTACTTTTTTTATGACATAGCTTAATAACAAATTTTAATAAAGGGGTTTAAAATTAAATTGTTGAAAATAGATAAACTTTACGTTAAGTAAAACTAAAGTTTATTTTCCACTTAATGAACACTTTACTGATGACACTGTGTTCGTTTTTGTCTTAATATTAAGGTGTATTATTTTCAGACACAAACTACGTTTTCAAAAATACTTACTTTATGAAGTTACCTTATACAGGGTCAAAAACAAATAAACTTTGCATCACATGCGAACAAATTTTTATAGTAGTCCAATTTTGATTTGTAGAAAAACACACATTTAATATGGCGCTACGTTAAAGAAAATGCATCTGAAATAAAGCATTGTCAAAACTAAGAAGTAGTAGGTTGCGTTGAGTCTTATTTTTCAAAAAAGGTGAAATTTACAAAATATGGGTAAAAAATCAAAATTATCTTATGCAGCTGAAATTTGCATGTGGGCTAGAAACTGCTTTCAAAAAAACTTTTTCTTATAACTTTTTTCGATATTTTCAGAAATAGCCTCACTTTTGAATTATTTTTTGGAACTAATTAAAATTTGAAAGATAATGAGAATCACGTGACTAAGTATTATTTTTTTGCTTAATTTTCATCTCGATCAAAGCAGAACTTGAAGCCAAAGTCAAATTTCGAATAAAGCTATTAATTAAAAAGATCCCGTATGATGCGGACTTTACTGGTCACACTGTATATTAATAGGTTGTCGCAAGTAAAAGCGGTGGTAGACGCTTCATACCAGAAGAACTGAAAATTATCTTTTCCAAGCAATCCTAAACAACCGGGACAATTCTTTTGATAACTGACTTATTCGATTTATTTTTAAGATTAAACTCCTCAGACATACACATCAGAATAAAGGCCAACTGCAACACCTTTATAGGTTGAAAATTAATGGAGAATGGAAACAAGAATCAGAAAAAAAGGGCACACAAGAGCGACGGACCTAATCAACAACGAGTTCGTGGAGATACATTCCGATCGCATGAAAGCGATCTACAACTTAACAAAACCATTTAATATTCAGCTGCTACACTAGTGGATCGAAAACGATCAACGGAGTAGGCGTAGGTATATTTGGGGAAAGATCCAGAATAGACATCAGCACACCCTGGGAGACTACGCCACAGTATGCCAAGCATAAATTCATGCAATGCAAGCATGCGGACAAAAGAATCTTGAAAAGGGCTACCACGATCGAAAGATACACATCCTATCAGACAGCAAAGCTGCCTTTAAGATTCTAAACTCCAACCGGTTTTCGTCAAAAATCATATCGGAGTGCCTTAACGACCAGATGGGTCTGTCAGCCAGGAACAATAAGGTTGGGAGTGCCTCGTGACTCAGGAATAAAAGCCAATAAAGAAGTAGTTGAACCACCCTTGGAATATCACCTGGTGTAAGTATTCGTTGATCAAAACAGGCAACTAAAACAACTGTAGACAGATTGGCGCTAAAACAACATCTATCTCAATGGAACGGTGTATCAAGTATTACACGTAAGGGCTGTAATTATTAAAACCTCGAATAAACTATATATCAACAACTGGAATGCTACTTCGAACGCACACTCAGTAAAAAAAGTAAGTAAGTAAGTAAAAAGCTTACTAACAGGTCATTGTCACTTAAGAAACCACCTTCAACGAATGGAAATCTCACAATGGATCCATTGAATGCAGACCTTGCGGTGAAGAAAACGAAACTGCCTCTCTTATCATAATTTACATACAGTAGCGAAGCACTTACCTGCAAGAGATTCAAGATTTTCAGGAAATTTAACGCGGCGACAACCTCCCTTATGAACTTGGGAAAAAATATTGGACCTTATAGGATTATCAGACGGGCCCAGTAACCTTAATAATGCAAAGAAACCAGAAACTTTTTGTCTACTATAATATAACAATGTTGCGTGGCAAGCTACTTACTTACTTACTTACATTTACTATTGGGTTTTCTGGTAATTTATTATTTGAATTAACAATAAGGCTTTTTAACACGCTTTTTTTTAAATATTAGCTTCACCTGTATTATGTTTGTTTGTTTGTAACCGACTTCTTTGCACCCGATTTTGACCCACTTTAAACGGTCAGATTTAATTTAAATATTGTATACTTATCAAGAACCGCTGACAATACAATAATCTAATACGCAGAAAATTCTCCCGTCAAATTTTGACAGCTGTCAGGTATAAAACGAAGATGCTATTTTGACGAAACAAATTATGGGGTCGTTAGTATTCGATCCAGAGACTTCGAGAAAAATAAGCAAAAAATTATCCTGTCAAAATTTGACAGCTGTCAATATGTAATCGTTTAAAAAAGTGGTATTAATGAAAAAACTATAAGGTCGTATGTATATTGACGGTGGAAAGTTGAAGAAAATACGCAAAAAATTCTCTTGTCAGAATTTGACACTTGTCAATATGTCGGAATTTTCAAAAATTTGCAAATATCTTTCTTTTCTTATAATTCGGCATAAACGATCGGGTTTGTTCGGGTTTGTATGTATGTTTGTTTGTAACCGACTTCTTTAAATCCGATTGTGACCCACTTTAAATGGTCAGATTTAATTTAAATTTTGTAGACTTATCAAGAACCGCTGACAATACAATAATCTAGCTCAAACCACTCAAAATTTATTTTTCTTAACAATAACTCAAACTAAAAACTGAAAAATAAATATAGTTTAAAAAAACTAAAAAACACGCTTTAATAATTAATCAAACTAAAAAGCGGAAAATAAATAAAGTTTAAAATAATTCATGAAATTCTTAATATAGGCAGAAAATAATAATGAACGATAAACATTAGTATTATTGTGAAGAAAGCGAAGGGTGCTCGATATACGAAAAATATAGCACAAAGCGCCCCACGCCTTTTTTACAATAATACTAATGTTTATCGTTCATTACAATTTTCTGTCTATATTAAGAATTTAAAGAAATATTTTAAACTATATTTATTTTCCGCTTTTTAGTCTGATTAATTATTAAAGCGTGTTTTTTCTATTTATTTATTCCTTTGAAAACGTGGAAAGCTCACATGAAAATTTATAACTGTGTAAATTATTATTATTACATTATGCATGCAATATTAAGAAAACGTACCAAGAGTTATATTTCCTTAAACTAACATGTACATTCTTGGCGAGTAATATCGTCGCCCTAATTATATAACATATTATTATTGTGGCATGGCGTAATTAGCACCGTGTTCTAATACGTACAGCTTAATTATGTCAAGAATGCTAATTATACATGCATGCATGTTTTAGTTGGTTAGTTGTGGAACAATTTAGTTGTTGTATTGCCTTGCACACAAAGGAAAGCCATGAGGCTTTAAATCTGTAGTTTCTGCAAGCTGGCGCTTTTTAAATGGACTAACCGAAGGCAAACAAATTAGTTTATACAATTTAGTGATGATACGACTTGGGAGCCTAGTGCGGAATTTCTTAACGTGTACTGTAAGATTCTCCTAACGGATTTGAGGTGTCATTAAAAACTCATGTATAGAACAAAGACATTTAAGTTTGGTAGGAGCATCGGTATAAGAATGTTTACAAAAATAATTGTTTGTAATTGGTTGGAAAAAATGGTTCCATTTTGAATAGTACATAGTAGTGCATCTAGAGAAATCCCCTCTTTGCCAGACTTAAAACTTAACCCCTTCGTCTTCTTGGTAGTAGTTGCAAAGCTAATAAATTAATTTTATAAAAATTCGACGTATATAAGTTCTCTTATCTTAGTGAAAGTATGTAAGGCATTGCCCCAGAACCAGTCTATTTTGCTCCCATTGCGTAAGTTATCTTTATATACCGTGCGAGCAAAAATTATTTGCATCAAAGAGGGCTTGGATTAAAAAACGTAGGGATTGGTTTAGATCACAATGATATGGGGACGATATATCTAATCAAATCTAGGTTAAAATTTTGTCAAATTCATATTATGACATGATATTATGCCAAACTAATGAGTAATACAATAAGTATACAAATACAAATTTATTTTTGTTATTTACAAAATTAAAAAAGTAATAATATACAGGAAGAAAAAGAAAAATAATTACATAAATTGCTGAAATTGGCCACCGCCATGCTCCAAGCATAAATTCACACGTCTCTTCATATTTTCGAAAGTGTTGACGAGCATCTCTGGAGAAATGTTACCACATTCTTGGATAATCCTTTCTTGTAATTGTTCTAAATTTGCAACTGGTGTTTTAAAAATAGTGTTCTTTAAATGAGGAAAAACAAGGTAATCCATAACCGCTAAATAAGGTGATCTGGGTGGGAATTTAATGCCTGATCGAAAACTGATTAATCTGTCGTCGAAAAAATTGCGTAAGTATACTTAAAAGTTTCGTCGGCTTCATGGGCGGTTGCACCGTCCTGTTGAAAATATCCAAAACGTAGTTCGTCGTCAAGTAATAGCTCCTCAAATGGATTCAAAATATTGTCTCTATACCGCCGTGCTGTAACTGTGTCATGGAAAAAAATAGGACCAACAATTATTCTTCAGGAAACAGCTAACCAGACACCAATTTTTGGACTCGACAAAAAAATGGAGATTTTTACTACTCAACATGCGTGTGTTCTGAGAATTTACATAACCGGAGAGGTGGAACCAGGCTTCATCCGAAAAAAATGTCAGGTCTAATAAATCATTTATTTCCAATAAATTTTGAGTAAACCATTGAGAGTAATTCCTGCGTCTTTCAAAATCTTCGGCTTGTATTTCTTGGAATTCTTGCACTTTATAAGGAAATAAATTAAGCTGCTTCTTAAGAATAGTCCTGCAGTTCAATAAGATATTCCCACTTCTTAGGACAGGTGTCTTTGTTTTCGTATTTTGCATTATACCACGAACGTCGGCAACAAGTTCTTCTGTTCTTACAGATGGTATTCCTGTTCCTTTTTTGTGTTGTCTAGAACCTGTTTCTCTAAACACAGCCACGGTTCTTTTCAGGCAATGATAAAAATTCCCAGCAATAATAGCAACGTTAGGAAAATGTTCGTGAAAATCGTCCATGCACAAACCCGGATTGAATTGCCACTTACCATTTACTCTAACCCCGATTCGAAAATACGCTTCAACCATGAATGTTTTGTGCTGTTCCGTTAAGCCTATTGTGTGAACTGTTCAAGAAATTGGAAAAATTAGCGATGAATCAAATTACTTGTAACGACTGTCAAAGATGACGGAATAACTTACTGATTGATTGTTAATTCAGGTAGTTACTGACACCCAACAGGTATTAAGGCATTACGTCCTTAGATGCAAGGCACTCTTTGATGCCAATAATTTTTGCTCTCACGGTACATTGTTTTATTAAGTGCTTATAAGTAACCTAGTTTTTTCTTTTAGCTTGAGTTAAGTATAAAGGAATCATTGTTTCTTCTGATTTACTTGGAATAAACCATCACTCCTAAAGTGGGTCTCAAGACGACATCTCTTCTTTAAAGGAAACCCTCTAAATCAACATTTTTGGTTAAACAGTAATTTTCGATTATTTTGTAAGTTTATAAGATTATATTTTTGTGTCATAATTATTAATAATTGCTTTGCTTTTGCTATTAAATAAGCTCGTTAAAAATCCTTGGTGTTTAAGTGAATAAGTAAAGTGGAACCTTAAGTCAATAAAGACGCCTAAATAATTAAAATATTTGTTTACAAACTATCTAAGCTACACAACCCAGTTGGCAACGCTCTCTTATAAACAATCGCCAAACCAGCGATTTACGTCACAATTGGGACTGAAGGTCGACCTTCCGGTATCTGCCTTATTGAGACATCGAGTCTGTCTCATCTTCTTTTCTATTTAACTTATCAAAACAAGGATATCGTTTTGGCGATTTGCAAATAAAAGAAATGCGCGGATAATGGAATGACGTTACTAAGTATCTGATCTTATGTTTTTAAACTTACTGCTTTGGCGGCGTTTTTTTAATTAAATCCCGAAAAGGCTTGTGACACTCTTGGAAAATTTTTAATTAGTGGGATATATTTTTAATAGGTTCTAATTCAGGATGTCAATACTGTACTATACGATTATAGTGAAATCCCATTATCACCAGCGGCCACTGGTACATACTCTTAACTTGCTAGTTCCTTATGGTAAGCTTTTAAATATCAACTTGAAGAAATAGTTTATACTTTAAGTGGAGTGTATATTTGAAAGGAGAGAAATAAGACACTTTAAGTCTTCCTCCACTGGTATATTAAAATAAAATTTTATTGAGGGTTAAATTATCTGCATGTTTCGAATGTATATACATTTATCATATAGAATAAGGAATACACCTTTCTTGTTAACATAATTTCTAATATTTAAACAACCTTTTTTTCTCTCTTTGATACATCCATCCCTTTCTCTGTGATTCCACCAAAAGTGGTTACAGACTAGCTTCTCTGTGTAGGTTTTAACTACACACTCAAGTTTACTCTGTGAAGGGAGTACTCCACCATTTTAACTTGTCTTTTCAGAACTGTCAGCTCCAGTTCACGTTTAAAACTTTTTTGACTTTAATTTCTAATTAAGGAATGTCGAGAGTCAAGATTTTAAACTATTATTACTTCTACTCTTCAACAAAGGATGTCTAAGTGATGTAAGTTTTCACAAATTTATTTTTCTGATAAAATTCTAACCTTAAAAATTTTTTTTACTTTTCAGACAAAAAAAATTTTTATAACATCTACTGCTTTTCAAATTTTATATATAATTTTCTCTCCTCACACATACGGTGCTGTTTCACTAATATGTGATATCACACAAAATTATTTCCCTATTAGCCCCTTTAATTAGTCAATTGAATCGACCCTTCATTTCACTCAATTCTTTCTGTTCCTCCTTCACAACAATCAGCTTTCTTTATCTTTTGATTAAAAATACTTCTACATTGACACACAACTTACTGCTGTGATAACTAACTGACCTGGTTTCTGCTTATACTTTACGAATAGCCTCTCGTTAGGTCTATCATTATGTTTGAAGTTTCTCCAAATACCTAACTCTACCTTTCCATTATATTGTAGCTCCGTTTGGACTGTTTGCACCTATTGTATTTCTTATATTCCTTATTCTATTCTCCTGATGATGAATGTATATACATTCGAAACATGTAGAGAATTTACCCTTTAATAAAACTTTATTTTAATATACCAGTGGACGAAGACTTAAAGTATCTTATTTCTCTCCTTTAAATATCAGTTAAAGCATTATAATATGTTATAATCAATCGAGTGCATTATGGTTCATTATAGACAAATCAAATAATGTGCTTGATCTTTTCAAGCCTGCAGCACAAAAGAAAAATATAATGCTGCTTGCTTGGAATATAATATATACATAATATTTTGTAACCTGCTTGTATTGTTATAAATAATTTTGCAAAAATATTTGAAAAATGTTTAAAAAGGACAGACTTACTTTTCCACAAACTAACAACATTCTCTCGAGAAGTCAATTTGGTTTTACTAGTGGCTCGAGTATCTCAGACGCAGTCTATGAACTAACTGAAATGGTTACTGAAACCCTTGATAGCAATAGTAAATGTCTCTCTGTGTTTCTAGACCTAGCAAAGGCATTCGGCACAGTACCACACGACTCACTCCTTGCTATATTATGGAGTAAGGGGATTAGTATTGGATGTCTTTGACAGCAACTTAAGCAACAGGAAACAGATTTTAAAACTTAATGAAACATACAGTAAACCTCTAGAAGTAAAAATAGGAGTACCTCAGGGTACCGTATTGGATCCGATACTTTTTATTGTATATATTATTATAAACTCTCTAACAAACATTGATAAAGAAAACTGTAAATTGATTTCTTACGCAGATGATACGGTCGCTGTTTTAACTGGATCCACGTGGTCACAAGTAAGACAGTCTACAGTAATTGGCTTATAAATAAAAAACTGGTTAGATTCTTTTAAACTAACTCTAAATGTAGATAAAACGAATTATATTGGATTTTCAATTACAGCCGCAAACCGTCCCAATTTTAATTATATTGAAACTAAGGAGCTTCGAATAAATGAAGAAGCATCTACTTGGGTATTATTATTAACAAAAGCCTAAAATGGGATCAGCACATGTTAAGATCAACGGCACACATTCGATCTTTAATATATAAGTTTTATATAATAAGAGACATATTTGACAAAGAACTTTTAATAACTATCTATAAAACATTAATCGAGTCTTTAATAGGATATGGAATAATTGTATGGGTTGGCCTCTATCAGAATTCTCTAAATCAATTATGCGTAGTTCAAAATTTTAAAAGTAATTAATAAGAAAAAAAGAGATATCCGACGCATTTACTATATTCTGAACACATTTTTAACGTTCGCACCTTGTATATTTTGTATTCATATTCATAAAACACCTAAATTAAAAAAAAATATATAAACCATTCTCATAAAGCAAAAAGTAGAAATAAGAAGCACCTACAAATACCAACAAAAAATAGAAATTTAAGTCACAGGTTTATAGATTATTTAGCACCTAAAATCTATAATATTATTTCAACTGAGGTAAAATCGGCTACAAATATTAAACAATTCAGCAAAAACTATCGAAATTTTATTTATAAAAATCGGATAAAGTTCTACTTTTTCTTGATAAGTGAATAATAGTAGGTAATAACTTTTGCTTGATAATGTAATTTTATAATTTTAGATAATATTGTTCTCTATTTGTATTTTTATTTTATATTACTACCATGATAAGAATTTATAGATAAATTTAAGTAATAATATTTGTATACTTCCTAATTAGAAATAGCCCACAGACAGGTATTTACTTACCTAGGTGTGCAGTTAAAAATAGTTTTAAATAGTAAAAATATTTTAGAGTAATGAACAAATATATTTTTATAATTGTAAACAATTTAAGTGTATATTATTATATTATTATTATATTGCAATGAGCATTTAATGTTTGCAATTAAGACACAAGTATAAGAATTACAATACGCGCCGCAGGCGAGTGTCGTAATAAATACCAGTGTCTTAAAAGCTATTAAAATGTTAGTTGCATACACTAATTTTTTTACCTCTTAACAACTATTAAATATAACTCAGAACAGTAATAAAATATTGAAATTTAACAAAAAAAAAATATAACTTTTATAACTATTCTTTCGGATTACTTACTATATTTTGTATAGTACAATTATTAAAATGCAATTGCGGCACTTCTGGCACAGTATTTGGGGATGCCATTGTTGATGCTGACGATGATGGAACAACATTTATTGCATTTTACGGAAGTAGTCCATTATCTTGAGCAGAGCTGTTAAGATATGGGGGAAGTTTAAACCCAAAGTCGTCTCCACAAATATATTAATAAATGAGGAGGGTGGACATGTTTTACCCCCCGTCCTCTCCCATCAATTAATCATTAATATAGTAGTGGAGACGACTCTGACTTTTAATTTGCTCCATATTTATTGAATTGCAGGTGTTGTATTCAATGGAATTTAAAATTTGATTGGCTACATTAACTTTATTTTGAATTGATTTATCAATGTAGGTTTCGGCTACTGCCGTGGATATTCATAGTACAGTGATGTCACTATCAGCATCAACTTATATTATCGCAGAAGCGCGATGAAAGTAATATCCGGTATATAAATTTGCATCTGGAATATTTACGTAGCAATTTCTTTCCCCATATTTACTACGTTTTGTACAGGGCATTTTCCAGTTATATAATTGAAAAAAAAACGTGTTTACACAGGTTTTTGAACGAAATTTCATATAATTTTTTTGTTCAATGCCCTGGGCGAATCATTCTTTAATGATCTGGAGGAAGTGAGCAGCCTGCAACTGTGCCGACTCACTAAGTTTATTAACAGCAGTGGCTGGTTTGAATGAGCTGTCGCGTTTACCATCAGGAAGCTGATGCGGATAGGTTCCGCGGAACATGTGTGGTACCGCAACGGTCCTTATAGGACTACTTATGACTGTTTGGACAATGCCAGAGCTCTGCCACTTTACCTAACCTAACAACTGTAAATTTTATTGAAGAAAAGAGTCGAGTTTGTATTACGTGTAAAAACTTTTATTTTATCAAAATCTTAGCAGAGCGCTTTCGGCTTTCGCCATCTTCAGTGCAATTCGTCAATATACAATGATATAATGTATATTGACGAATAGCACTGAAGATGGCGAAAGCCGAAAGCGCTCTGCTAAGATTTTGATAAAATAAAAGTTTTTACACGTAATACAAACTCGACTCTTTTCTTCAATTCTACTCTACGTGTACACAGCCACAGCGGATTTTTCTGTAAATTTTATTGTTGCTTTTGTTTTTGTATCTTTAATGGTAACGAACAAAGTTGATGTAAAATCATTTACATAATTTAATTCTAATTTGTGTAGTTCATTTCTTCTGCAAGCTCCCATTTTGTCACCAATGAAAAAACACGCTCTTTCGGATTTTCGAAAAACCAATTATGTATATAATAATAATAATAATAATAAAAGTTTATTCAAATATTTTTTTTTTACATTTAATGTTAATATATATTTTTTTTGGATAAACTATCAATTCCGAACTCAGAAGTAAAATGCTTGTATTGAGTTAAATATAATAATAAGTTCAATATAAATTTTTAAGTTAAATAATAATATACTATTTATTGTAAAGAATATATTTCATAATTCAGGCACAACTAGATTATAATATAAAACGAATATGACAATATTTTATTGGTATATTTTATATCACTATAATATACGAATATACAATAGGTTATGTATATAATATATATATTTATTTATTTTATTCATTATTTATTAATGACGTTCTTGAATATATCTCTTGGATTAGATAATATCCAATTTTTAATTTTATTTTTATAATTATTTAACGATTTAATTATTTTAATTGACTGTGGTAGCATATCAAAAATATATGGATTGATGTTTAAAAAATGTTTGTGCCCTATTGTTTTATTTACTCTATTTTTATATGTAATAGAATTTTTATGACGAGTTTCATGTGTGTGATTAATATAATTTATTATATTTTTATGTTTAAAAATTTATATTAACATGTTGTGAGAAAATATTTGTTGTTTAATAACAATTTTTTTGCTATTTTTAAATAGTAAATCAGAAGAATATTGATAGTCTTATATGACTTCAGAATTATTGGTTTAGATCACAAAATAGAAAACATGTGGCGCAAACGTTCAATTGTGATATAATAACCCTTGCTTTGAATAGTTTTAAAAAGACTTGGTAACGTTGGTTTGATTTAATGTTGCGATGCGAATATGTGGCATAAGTTCAACGCAAAGAATAAAAAACCTAACCAAAAAATCGAACATTTTAATGTCGATTACATTATAATTTCATTTGCATTTTAACATTAAAAAACTAATATTTACTTACTTTCGATAATAAATACTTAACGACTGAAGCTTCTGTGATAAATTGCTGTATTATTTCATTTTAAGAAAATGTTTAAGATTTTTGGGGTTGTGTCCTTAAGATTTTCTTTTTAATAACGCCTGCAACTTAAAATACTTAGATATATCAACTTTATGTTTATTCGAGAAGGTAGATTTCAAAATTGAATAATGTGTCCATAAACTTGTGAATTTCAATTTTTCAGAAAACTTTTCATCAAATTAAACAATTAAAGCGTTTTTGGAAAAGCTGCTAACATTTTTGTAGTTTCTCCAATCAATAAATTGAGAGTAAAATTTTTCTTAAATTTTCCCCAATTTTACTGGTAATTAATTTTTAATGACTATGGAGGCTTGTTTTATAATTTCTGGTGGAGTCAAATTTTCGATAGCACCGCTGGCTCATTATTATTGTTTATAAGTAAATGCAAAAACACAAATTTTAACAACTTACAAGTAAATTGTAGAAAATTGTCAAATTTATTTAATTCTAGATCAGATATAAATATAGTCATGGCCATATTAGATGTAAACTTTATCTTAATAAAAAATCTGTATCTGAATGGATATCATTAAAGTACAGATTTTGCTTATTTAATAATACAATTCAAGTATGCGGTGTAGAAAAATAACTATTAAGTAAATAATATGTACATTTTTAATTCGAACAAATGTAAATCATATCGGCAAAAATTGTGGAAGCAAACATTTGGCTTACCATGTACCTACTGGCCAATTGTTAAAAAATAATGTAAAATCCTTACTTTTAATAAATAACACGAGACAATCTGTGGGTTTATTACTTTTGCAAAATGTCGTAGTAAGTGTTATTGCGACCTGCAGCAACTATTACACCTGAACAATAACAAACTATTAAATACATCTTTATGTCACAGAGTTATAACCAAAGGATATATTTATAAAGATATCCAAACGAAATTGATTATACTTAAAATTATTTGAATAAATATGACCCTAATTTTTTTAAATTAATGTGTATCATACCATCAAATATTGTAGAAAACTAGCTTCGGCTTATCATACACTACCCGATTGAGCACAAATATTTTCAAATTTTTAATTTTACATAATTATAACATATTATATATAACATTTCTTAAAATGACTTATTACCTTTACTTTAATTTCTTCGTAACTGCCAATGTCACTAATACACCCGACTTGTTAATATAGCCTTTTGTGTCACAATAGTTATTTGTCACAATAATATGCCACAACGTTTTCACACCCTCGAAATGCTCACTTTGCTACTTGATAAGTTTAAACACATTTAATTCAATCGCATAAGTGGTTATTCCAAAGTACTCAAAATCGCGAAATCCGCATACGAAAAATACCGCGGCGTCGCGACGCTAGATGCGAAGTCTCCGGCATCCGTCGCGCCACTGCCGGCAGGAGGGCGTCGAGAGCGCCACCGCATCGATCTCGCCGCTGGAGCGCAGGAAATCTGCAGGACCTGGTGAAATCAGCTACGAAGATGGTAGCCAAAAATATAACCAAAGCGTTTTAGACATATCTTGCCGCTGTAAAAGTATCTCCTATACGATGATTTATGAAGTAATATGTAATATTTCGCCTTGAAGCCTAAAGTAAACGGACTCGTTTCTTATTAGGTGGTTTTTCTACGAGCGTGTGAAAGGTTATACTTTTCACACCCATTTCAGTGTGAAAAGTTTTACTTCGCTTCGCTCGTTCCGCAAATTTTCATATGCGTGCCTTAAACGAGTTATTTTCACACTTATATCATAAATAGCTATTAAACTATTGGTAAAAAAGCATGTTAAATTTATGTACACGCATATACATGTTCTTCAATTGGATCTTTATAATTAAAATATACGCTTTAATAGCTGTAGGTCATGTAAATTTAACATTTTTAACATTTTAATGTATGCTTCCATCCAGATTTACAGACCCTGGGTTTCCCTTGGAAAATTTTATTTTGGGGAGAATATATATTGTGTTACAAATTCAAGGTTCACCATTGGGATCTCGTAAACGGTAAGAGATACAGTGAGAGTAAATCGGGAGATATTGGAAAAAAAACTATTACCTTTGTTTCGGTGTTTATTTTTCCTAGCTTTATTTACAGGAAAAGCAAAATTTAATTTTACATTTTTATTGCCGCTTTTTATTTTCTATAACATGTCGTTATTAAATATTGATTATGATGTTTCGTCTTTCGGGTACCATAATCAGGTATGTATTTTTAAATACGGACCTGTATTTTTTTGTAGTTTCGTATAACTTGTGTCCAATAAAATAATAATGCAATACAACGTTAATCAAATATTAACGATTTGGCGCCAAAGATACCGTCCTCTATTTACCGTGCGAGCAAAAATTATTGGCATCAAAGTGGGCTTGGATTAAAAAACGAAGGGCTTGGTTTAGATCACAATGATATGGGGAAGATATATCTAACCAAATCAAGGTTAAAATTTTGTCAAATTCATATTATGACATGATATGCCAAACTAATGAGTAATAAAATAAGTAGACTAATACAAATTTATTTTTGTTGTTTACAAAATTAACAAAGTAAGAATAATGGGAATTTTCACTACTCCATATATTCTGAGAATTCACATAACTGGAGAGGTGGAACCAGGCTGCATCCGAAAAATATGTCAGGTCTAATAAATCATTTCTTTCCAATAAATTTTGGGTAAACCATTGAGAGTAATTCCTGCATCTTTCAAAATCTGGGGCTTGTATTTCTTGGAATACTTGCACTTTATAAGGAAATAAATTTAGCTGCTTCTTAAGAATAGTTCTGCATGTTCCATAAGATCTTCCCACTTTTTGGGACATGCGTGTTATACAATTTGTTGGCGTATGTTGCATTATTTCACGAACGTTTGGAACAAGTTTTTCTGTTCTTACAGATGATCTTCCTGCTCCTTTTTTGTGTTGTCTGGAACCTGCTTCCCTAAGCACAGTCACGGTTCTTTTCAGGCAATAATAAAAATCCCCAGCAATAAAAGCAACGTTAGGAAAATGTTCGTGAAAATCGTCCATGCACAAACCCGGATTGTATTGCCACTCACCATTTACTCTAACCCCGTTTCGAAAATACGCTTCAACCATGAATGTTTTGTGCTGTCCGTAAAGCCCATTGTGTGAATTGTTCAAGAAATTGTAAAAATTAGCGATGAATCAAATTACTTGTAACGAATGTCAAAGATGACGGAATAACTGATTGATTGTTAATTCAGGTAGTTACTGACACCCAACAGGTATTAAGCTCTACGGCTAAACATTACATCCTTAGATGCAAGGCCCTCTTTGATGCAAATAATTTTTTCTCGCACGGTATATCTTCGTGAACGGTAGGAAATATATCTAAGACTAACACGATTTAAAATTTAAAAATTCCAAAGATATTTGTAAATGTCCGAAAAATTAACGTTTGGTCTTTTTGTGGTGTTATTTACAAATTTGACGACAAACAAATCTGATGATAGCACCCAAAAAAACAAAACGTCGGACTTAAAATCTTAACACTCCAACTGATAGGAAAGAAAAAGTGACAAAGAAAAGTTAAACTTTCATGCGTCATCTTTGTAAATAACGCCATAAATTTCCAGTCTTTTACGAATTAAGTTAATCGAGTTTATATTGCGCAACTTTGCCGATATTTAATCAAACTAAGATAAAAATTCAAGACGTTATTTTTGTGGCCGAAACATCAATATTTGATTGAAGTAGTATTGCATTATTATTTTATTAGAAACAAGGTCTACGAAACTGCAATAAAAAATACAGGTTTTTATTTAAAAGTATTATTCTGATGATGGTGCCCGAAAAACGAAACGTCAGAATTAATATCTGATAACGACATAATAAAGAAAATAAAAAGTTGCAGTGAAAATTGTAAAATTTATTATTCGCCATTGCTGTAAATAAAGCTAGGAAAAAAAAAACTTCGGAATTACCAGAAATTTCAAATTTTTCGGCAACAATGGCCAAATTTAACCTTATTCGCTGTATTGCTTCAAATTTTTTTAAGAGCCGAATTATTTGTAACACCCTGTATAATGTTTAAAGGTGGTAGACGATGTAGTAATATCAAAAAAATTATCTTGTCTACTTCCAATGTCTTTATTTGGTTACGATTGAGTGAGGGATATACGGAACGTTAAAGAAATACTTAGCCTACATCCCAGATGCCATCCGAGCAACACCAACACCACACCATAGCAAACCTCCTCATCTCTAGGATATTTCTAAAATTTATAAGAACAATATGCCGCTAAGACAAATCACCAGCTCCAAGGACTCTCCTACAAGCGCATTATCAAAATTTCTTCTTGAGATAAGTAAACCGTTGGAGGATAAGTCATTATTTGCTTTTGTTCAGAACTCTAACCACTTTGTAAATATTTTAAAAACTGTAAATTTAGAACCACAGAACACACTTGTCAGTTGCGACACTTAACGTTTACCGCAATCATCAAGCAAAAGTTACAAGAAGACTCAATTACAACGCACTACTAGTTTATTTCTGGATGGGGTGATGGAACTATTGGAGTGTTGCCTACGTAGTTCCTTCTTTCAGGATGATGTTCTTCTAATGGGTTCATCTAGTTCTCCGGTGGTGGCCAACCAGTTCATGGAATGGTTTGAGTCACACACAATTGACACCGGCAAGATTAAACCTAAACTTTGGCTTAGATATGTTGATGATAACTTTATTATCTGGACAGACAGTAACGAAGAGCTGATACGGTTTTTAGTACATATTAATAATATAAGACAATTCATTAAATTTACCATGGAAACAGAAAAACATTCCCCTCTAGTGGTCCTTTATTACTACGAAAAAAAAATTTTTCTTTTTTTTTTACGGGGCACCACATAATTTGGTTATATACCCTAGGAAACTATTTCAGTTTTTTTTTCAAAAATTTTAGGTTACATTTAAGGGTCGCTACCAAGGTTTGAATTTTAATAAGAACTCAAAATCACTACATAAGTTTGAATTTTTTATTCATAACACAGGACATAATAAATGCAAAATTATTGTTATTATTACAAATAAAGATATATTATAGAAATATTAAAATCATTTATTTTTAAGATACAAGGGTTGATTTGTTAGTATTAGGATATTTTTTCCTATACTCTTTCACCAACAAAAGCAGAAATTGCTTTTGCTCTTCATCGGTTGTAATCAATTTATTATATTCCTCCATTAGCGCAACACCACGCTCAGCTGTATCGTTCACTACTCGCATAGTATGAACTATTTCTTTTGCAGCCACAAAATCAGGGTCATCGTTCCAAGTTTCCACAGCTTTATTCAAAAACTTTGATGAGATACCCAGGATCTGGAAAAATCGTAAGGAGTTGCTAGTCACGAAGTCTTCAATGTTTTTTTCGTGGATGTGTTTGACATCAATGTTTTTTCTTTTTGGGCAATCTTCTATGCCCTCGATTGTCAATGCATCTACCATTTTCTTTTTATCTTGAACTGAAAGTTCGTTGTCGAAAAATGCAAAAGATACTAACTCTTCCGACAAATACCACAAATGTCTCAGTATTTTTTGCAAGGCAACAGCAGCCATTTTTTGGTTTATTTTTTCAAAAGCTGTAAGGTCTTTTAATAATTGTAAATCGTTTCTTGGTGCTGACCATCCAATAGACGCTTGAAACCAATATTTTATATATATCATCACTGTAAAAATGCATATTTCTTTAAAAGCTTGTTGTTCCTTTTTACTCAGCTTAAACTGATTTTTAAATAGAAAAATTTTTAGGCAGTACAAGGCTTTTGCCATCCATCTAGCTCGGTGTAGACCAGAAGGTCTCCTAAATGAAACATCTTTTTCGGTATCTCCACCCAAGAAAATAATCGTAAGATTTAAAAATTCCCTGTAGTCATCTCGAGGTTGATGTGCTTGTAGTTGTTTTTTCGCAAAAGAAATCCTGTCTGCGGCCACTTCTGCAAGGATGCTTAATCCGGAGTCATCGATTATTGTTTTGTAGTCTCTTTGGTTAATGTTGTCCCAATTGTTTTTAAACCTTTTGAATAATTGTATATCAGGACCACTAGACGGACCGAGCGATTGATCCACTACGGCTGATAACATAATTTCCATTGTGTGGTGACGACAAGCAAGCCTAAGCATATCTTTCTCGAGTTTTTGCTCCAGAAGAACACATACTCCATTTTTTATACCGGTGTTTACAGCAGTAGTGTCAAAACTTAAACAGTTTACTTTATTGCTCAAATTCCATGAATTTATTGTTTCGTAGATAGCTGACGCACATGCTTCACTCGTTCCACGTTCCAATTTTGGAACTGCTAGAAGTTGTTCGACCCCATGTCCTGATACCAAAATTGGCAGTCGATCTACAGTCTTATGCCCAATAATATCTTCAATTAACTTGCCATCCCAATGTATTGTTAATGGCAAATTAGGTTTAAACTCGATTTTGAGGGACTCTGCAACTGCTTTTCGATTTTTCAAACGGTGCCGACGAATGGAAGATCTATTGGCATTAAACTCTGATGGATCACATCCTGCACTTTTTAAAGTAGATGTCACGACGATAACTGCTTTTCTGTCACTCAATTTAGAGACATCAAGACTAGAAGCTAATTGGCTATTAATAATGTCTTTTCGAGCTCGTTTTTGGGGTGGTTGAGCTTTCGGAAACTCTGATGAATCTTCGAAATCAGATGCAGTTGCTTCTTCGCTGGTGGTGCTAGAAGAAGAAAATGAGCACTTTTCTGTCAAAGCCGAAATATTTTTGGTTTCACGTTCACGCAATTTTTGAAGACGTTCTTCTTTCTCTTTTATTTTCTTATATTTTTTCAAACTTTTTCTATCTACTGAACTAATTAAACCTTGACGTCTTTTTTGTCGTTGTGCTAATAAGGACTGCTTGTCCTCTTCTACAGTCATAATATTTAATGCATTAAAATGAGCAATATCAAATAAATCTTCTAATTTTTGTTGCCAGTCTTCTTCTTTTTTCTTTAACACTTCCGATCGTTTTTTCTTGTTCTCTTTATTTTTTTTTATGTTCTGCCACTCTTTAAAATGCTTTTCGATTTTATTAATTATATGTTTTTTTAATCTCATTGGTATGCTAGCTTTTTCCCACAAATTTATCACTTCGCATGCTGCCAAAGTCGCAGATTCATGAATTGATTTTTTTTCTTCACTTTTGTAGTAAAAAAACAAACGTAATACTTCACCAATAGACGGCAACTTTGACTGGTTTAGTTTAGGCAGTAATTGACCGATTAGCCAAATGTTAGTTTTATTTCTGGTAACTATACTGACTCCGCTACTTGTAGACGCCATTGCAGGTTGAAACAAGTTTGTATGCTTTTTGTAACAAAACGCGTGCGTTCTCTTGAACCGATAAATTTCAACTGAATTGCGGGGCGGATTTAATCTCGACGCGTAGGTGCTTGGGGTGGGGGCAGACAGGTGGGGGGAGGTTGACTATGCAAGTCCCTGCGTGTTTTACTTTAGAAACGCAACATAAACCCT
This sequence comes from Polydrusus pterygomalis, assembly GCA_963969555.1. Lineage (NCBI taxonomy): Eukaryota > Metazoa > Arthropoda > Insecta > Coleoptera > Curculionidae > Polydrusus > Polydrusus pterygomalis. Next base: position 154,125,236 of record OZ018376.1, on the reverse strand, counting down.
TATTTGAATCAATTGGTGAGACTTCTAGTTGAAGTGGTCATACAATGTATTTTGTTAAAGTTTGACAACTGGTAGCGACCCCTCAATTTTGTCTAAAAATTAAAAAAAAAAATACTGTTTCATATTTTATGGTACAGTATCGTATGGCAAGGTGCCGCGGTAAGATTTCAAAAGTCGAAAAATAAGGACCACCCTACCCTCTATCTTTTCTCGATGTTCTCGTCAAACGAAGTAGGTAGTGCTGAAAGCATAAAAACTTCAGTGTACAGGAAACCCACTCACACGGGGCAATACCTTAACCACGAATCGAATTATTCAAACTCCATAAAACAGTGCAAAATTCAAACTATTTATCACAGAGCATCTAATATTAACAACAATCCGAAATACCTTAATATTGAAATTTTAAATAGCAAAAAAGATTTAAAACACAATGGTTACCCTAAAGCCTTTGTAACTAATACCATCTCAAAACTTGAAAATCGCGAAGTCAAAACTAGCACAGGAACGAAAGAGGAACAAGTAGTTCTTACAATACCTTATGTTAAGGGGATTTCTGAAAATATTAGGATAACCAAAAACTATAACACCAAAACAGCTTTCAAATCCAGAAATACGCTTCGAAGCTTTCTTACAAAAGTAAAACCCCCGCGTAATGACAACACAAAAAATTGCATCTATCGAATCTCTTGCGAGTGTGACGACTCATGCATTGGAAAATCAAAAAGACCCCTTCCCGTACGAGTTAAAGAACATCTGAAACATACCCAAAGAGATGAAACTTCGAGATCAGCGGAACATGAATGGACCAACCAACATAATATATAGTGGTCAAAAGCGAAGGTTTTTTTCACGGAACAGCACTGGCGGAATCGAAAATTCAAAGAAGCAGCTTTTATAAATCAAAACACCAACATATTCAGTAAACCAAGTATGGATAAGTATCCACAATATCTGGAAGCTTTGTCCAAAACAAATAGCTTAAACTTCACACTTCAATAAGCACATAGGCGGAGTCCACACGGATGATAGTATTTTAGCCAGTAGCTTTAAAATTATAATTTAGTTTACACTTCAAAACGGTGAGAGATACTAACGTTGTGTTACGTAACAACAGAAAGACAATGGAAGTCCGACAAGGTAATTTTTTTGATATTACTTCATTGTCTACCACCTTCAAATAAGCAATCGAATGTCTGCGTATCAACAGGATAGTGCAGAACTGTTAGAGCATCTGATTAAAAATAATTAGGTTTGTATTTAAATTATTGTTGTCCTAATAGGCATTTTTTGGAAAAAGTAAATTTTTTTTGATACTCTGGATAATAATAAACCTAAATAGGTTAAAACATTTTAGATTATTGGAGAGTATCACCATTGAAATTGGTATAGAAAATAGGCAAAATTGCATTTTATTCAGCTTAACTGAGCAATTTAAAACTTATTTGTTTATTATACTGGATCTGCACTTATATATTTTCCGGTTGACCGTGATATGCAGTTGCACCTGTAGGTAGCCGCATTGAGTGGCTCGCCGGAGAAGGGGCTACCAGCTCTACAAGTGACCGAAAGGATTACCGGAACAGTTCCGCGTATAGTGCGTATGAGGAATTAATTAGTGTGTAGAGATATCATTTTCTATGCTTAATTGACAGTTACATGGAACTTTTATTTATTGCTCCGGGTTGTTTTAATATGTTATCTGGTGGTTGTATATGAGCAACCATGTTGGATACCGCCACCCGATATCATTATTTCGTTGTATTTAGTTTGTCAATATGAAATAAATACATTTTTGATTTGATTTGTGTGTGTGTTTTGACGTATGTGTCGTCTTCAATTTGAGATATGACTGTTAAAACAGAGTGGTGGCATCGTGTAGGACATTTGTGATAGTTCTTTTATTTGTTGTTCATTCTAACAACATAATTTTTGCACATTCTGAACCATAAGATGTATCGGCTAGAAATGTAGGCAAATAACATAATTGATTTTCGTAAGATTTACCCTGGTATAACAACTGACCTTACATTAATTATGTTATTATCCCTTGATGTTAAATTTTGTGCAATAGCAACGAAATGATTTTGCTGTAGAAAAATGCACGTTTCGTTTTTTTAGGCAAATGAAATTCGAATTAATGCAAGCAGTGTCCAAAAGATCATGTTTTTTTCTTATCGGTTCTTAATCGTAAGGAAAGTTAATTTTTGACCTATAATATAATCAATTATAGGCAATTGATAATAGTTTGACAATTTTGAAATTGGAATAGCTAAAGTGTACTGATATTTTTCAATTTCTGATTGAAGTTGATTTAATTCTTTTTTTTTTCAAAAAATATGTCGGCTAAATAGTTGACAACAGAATGTGTTGATATCTGCAAGATGTTATAAGTTTATGTTTTTTTTTAAATACTGTCAAAAGTTCAAACATTTTTAAAAAATTACTGTAAATTTGAGTTGCTAAATAACCAGTCTCTTGTGACTCAGTTTTAATAAAATTCTGTAAATTATGCACTTTTTCTTGAATAATTAAGAAATTGGAGGTTTCTTGATTAGTGATATTTTTATAATTTTGAACAAAATTATTATAATCAAACTGCATTGTTTCGTATATTTTAAAAATAATATTTTTTTAAAATTTGTGTTGTCCTGTGCTAGACTGTCAAATTGTCGTTTTGTTACAAGGCCACAACACCAATTTATAGCTTCTCCTATAAAATCTAATGAACGTTCTTTTCTTGGTTTATTACCTACCGTGTTATCGGGTTGATAGGCTGCAGAATTTGTCATGTTTGGGTCCATGGATTGTATTGCCTGGGTAAAAGCCATTCTCAATTCGTCTAATTTTCTGTAAACTTCGCAATTTTGTGTGATGAGTGGTATTAATGCTTCGTACGTGGTAACCTCAGGTAGTTTTCTTAGGTACGCTCCTGGTATGATTTTTATGGGTATTGGTGTAAAGAGCGGAGCTTGCAATAGTAGTAAATACCTCAAAAAAATTTAAAAAACAAAAATATTAGTATATTATTATTATTACCTTTTCTAATTTCTGATGTTCATGAATATTAGCCCATAGTCATATGTAGTTTTTGACCTTTTCATCCGTTGTGCCGCTTGCCACGAAATGTTGCTCCAAGCGTTCCAGATAGATGGTTGCATCATCTTCCGGGTTAAATTCGCCAAACTGTTGAGCTGCCATCTTGCACTCACGAGTTTCCCAAAATCGCAATCCGCAATCATCCGCGTTTTCACTAAACTTTTTCTCTCGTCGCCAGTTGTAATATACTGGTGGCAAAGCCGAACACGTTATTATTGAAAACTTGGTTTATTTTATAAAACACATGGTCAAATAGTCTAACATTCAAATCCGCTGTAACGAGACCCGTGGCTGGACATCGACTGCTGGTCTTTCCATCGACTGGAGGCCTGCGCACTCCTTGTCTTCTTGCTATACTAAATATCACGAATAGTCTCGTTTTAAAACAGATGACAGCGGTTATTTGTCATCGATCAGCTGATATTGGGACATAATAATATCCCTAGATTTGTAGCGGACCGTAATGAGCCCAAACACCGAGTTATAAATTGCGTTTTTGTTACATTTAATTGTAAGTACCTACAATTATTATTCATTTGACCAAAAATTTAGATTCAGGTTAAAAATTTTTAATTCTTTTTCATTAGGGATTATAATTATTAATGTGTGCCTTGCTCGTTAGTTGATTTTATCGATAAGTAATAAGTTTTATTTCATCTGAACGCCGTTTTTGTCGAAAAGTTAGTTTGTAAAATTTTTGTTCTTAAAATGTTTGTTCGTTAAGGTTAGGTTTCTAATGTATAATTTTTGCATTTTACATTATCTAGATATATCCTTTTCTGTTTCAAGAAAAATAAGTAGAAATTAAGTATTTCCCTGACTTAGGTAGGTACGGGAGAGTTGGACAAAACCGGGTAGGTTGATAAATCCGGGTATCGCCTAGTTCTACCAAATGCCAAAACAGCTTTCCATATTATTAACCTTTAAAAAGCAGCTATTGGATTTTGAAGGAATTATTTTTATTACTTATTGTTATTAGTAAATATTATTATTGTTTGGCAATAGTAAGGTAATAAGTAGTAAGTAAAGTTATGTTACTATAATAGTTAAAATAGCTAACCATATTAGTACGTAATAGGATAGCGAACAAATATATAATTCTATTTTCTGTGTCTACGTACCTTACATAAGTGAAATTATTATTTGATATTACTGTTATTATTGTTTGTATGACAATAAAATGAAGTTTTTAACATTAAGTTAGCCTATATACAAGTTTAGAAATGTAACTGTATCAATAAATTGTATTTTAACAAACAAATTCCATAAAAACCACTTTTGGGTCTACGTACCTTACGTAACTCAAAAACTGTTAAAGTAGGGTTTCTACTGACAGAAAAATTTAATCCCTGGCTAAACTAAAGCTTTTAACTTTATGTTAGCCTACATACAAGTTTAGGAATGTAACTGCATCATAACCAACAAATTCTATAAAAACCGTATTTGGGTCTTCGTACCTTACGTTAAGTCAAAAACTGTTAAATTAGGGTTTCCATTGACAGAAAAATTAAAACCCTAGCTATATTGAAGCTTTTAACTTTATGTTAGCCCACATACAAGTTTAGAAATAATGTAATTGTATCATAACTAACAAATTCCATAAAAACCACTTTTGGGTCTACGTACCTTATGTAAGTCAAAAACTCAAGTAGGGTTTCCACCAGAAAAATTAAATCCCTGGCTATATTGAAACTTTTAACTTTATGTTAGCCCACATACAAGTTTAGAAATGTAACCGTACCATAGCCAACAAATTCTATAAAAACCATATTTGGGTCTACGTACCTTACGTAAGTCATATATGGGGATTTTCTTGACAGTGAATGTAATAACTTGAATTCAATTAGTTGTGTTTCAGTTAGTTTAGTATTTTTAAGGTTTGGATATTTATAATATTATAAACTTTTTAAATCTATTTTGACAATTTATCTTTAAATCATATAGAAATTCATGCTTATTATTACCTGTCTTAATTTATAAACAAAACTTTCAAAAGAAATTATTATAGGTACCTATTACTTATTATTTGGCAATATTAAAGCGGTAGAACCGATGAGGCTATTGCATAAATTGTTTTAGAAGGTATCACATGTATAATTTTCAAGTCCGGTCCTGTAATTCATGCCAACTTATAAAAATTTAATAGACCAAAATTGACAGAGTGTCACGTGACTTTGCCCCCATCTTGCGAGAGTATTCATGATTTTTACTATATGTATAGTGGGTTGACATCACAGATATCTTTCTTCTATCAACATACGATTCGAGATATAATATACGATCAAGCAAAGATATAAACCAACAACGAGATAAAGTAAAATAGATATCTGATTATCTTTATCAAAACATTAATAATTTCTTGTTACGTGTGATCTAATATTATACAGGGTGTTCGAAAAATAGACGGAGATATTTTAGATGGTGATTCCTTGTTAAAAAATATGAAAAAAAGTTTCTATAAACATGGGTCCGAAAATGCAGCCCTAAATAGATTAAAATTATTGAGTCCGGTGGCGTCCCGGGGGGCACCTTAGCGAATATTATTATCAAAATTTTTTTTTATTTTTGTAGCTTTAATATTTTTTGTTTAATTAAGCATCTAAAGATACAACTTCTTTGCCTCCTGTATTTTTTTCCTATCTCACTTAATTTTCGAGAAAAAAAATAAAAACCCTTTTATTGTATGTCATTGGACAAAATTGGTTTATTAATTTCTACTAAAATAAATCACAAGTGCATTGGACCACAAATAATAAAAAAAACATTTCTAGGAAAGAATGTTATTGCAACTTTTCCAATACCATAACATAAACTACAACAAATGTTGGAAATGTCCACCATCCATTTCCGTACACCTTCTCACTCGACGTATCATTGAACGACGAACTCGAGCTAAAATTCGAGGTATATTTTTTATTTCTTTGCAAGCATTTACGATTTTATTTCTTAGTTCTTCTATTGTTTCTATGGGAGTAGTGTAAACCATCGTCTTAAGGTGTCCCCATAAATAAAAATCGAATGGATTTAAGTCAGGGGAGCGAGGTGGCCAGTTAATTGGTCCACCTCTTCCAATCCAATTTTCACCAAAGGTGTTACTCAGATGAGTTCTGATAGGTCTACTAAAATAAGGAGGAGCTCCATCGTGCATAAAAGTTATTTGGTTACGTATATTTAGAGGAACTTCTTCTAGCAGTACGGGCAATTCTTGTAGAAGAAACTCTAAGTAAGATTCGCCGTTTAATCTTAAGGGTAAAAAGAAAGGACCAATTAAATTGTTACCAACAATACCCATCCACACATTTAAAGAAAATTGTTTCTGGTGGCGACACTGCACGAAAGCATGGGGATTTTCGTCACTCCATACGTGAGTGTTATGGTAATTAACAATACCATCCCGCCGAAATCCTGCTTCGTCTGTAAAAAGCATGCTTTTATTAAAATTCCTATTATTATTAACCTCTTGGGGCTCTTGGTAGTACCATTGGCAAAACTGTAAACGAGGAAGAAAATCTCTTGGTAGTAATGCTTGCACACGTTGGACATGATAGGGATACAAGAGTTGCTCGGAGAGAACCTGCCACACAGTGATGTTGGAATGATTACGCCCTAATCTAGTTGCTATAGTCCTAGTACTGATACCAGGATTTTGTTCCACGGCACGTAAAACTGCCTCGTCAATCTCAGGCGTTCTTATGGACCTCGGCCGGCCTCTATCATTGGTGGGAACGGCAAAACTTTCTAAATAACATTATTGTCAAAAACATCACAAAAAAGAAATAAGAAAATTTACCTCTTTCCCGTAATCTACGGTCTACGATTTCAAAGGTTTTACTATCTGGAAGTTGCCGATTGGGAAACGCTTCTGCATACAGGCGCCTCGCTGCATAACAGTTACTATAGGCACGTGCAATTTTAATCTATTTAGGGCTAAATTAGCCTCTTAATACAACAAATATCATTGCCAAATTTCAACAGCATCGAGTAAGTATTTTTAATTTAATTAATAATTTCATTTTTTTAACATCTCGTATCTTGAAAACCCTGCATTTCCGGACCCATGTTTATAGAAACTTTTTTTCATATTTTTTAACAAGGAATCACCCTCTAAAATATCTCCGTCTATTTTTCGAACACCCTGTATAGGTACATACATACATATAAACATTAAATTCAACATAATATAGGTATGTACTATTTAATATAATTTTAACAGTTTTTGCTTTCTGAACATAATTGGGAAAGCTCTTATATTGGACAAATCCATTGTGGAAAACATCATTTTGACTATAACGACTGGTTTAATCATGTACATCTGATAAACAGTGTGTCTACGGATAGAGTTTGAAAGAGGAAAAACGTTTTTATTAGTAGGTATAGAAGAAAAAGTCATTCTTTATAAAAACGTCTGCTTGTGCTGAAACTACACTACTACACTAGCCTAGTAAATAGCAGAGTCCCTTATTGAACACTATTTTAAATAGAAAAACAAAGCACAACAAAGATTTTTTCCTTTTCCCTTGCCGCGGTTAAGTATGACCCTCTATATTTCTCATGCGATTATACGAAGTTGTTTGCGAACTTTCCTTTAATAACTTAGCTCAGCAAAGTTTTTTAATTTGCTTTGCTGTTTAAAAGAAGCAAATGGAAAGTACCTACGACTCATCCTTAAATCCCAGAAGGTCTTGGTTGTGTGTTTTGTTATTATTATTATTTACAGAAGGGTCGCAAGATAAACCGGAACTGTTATGCCAAATATGAATAAAACTGGGAGAAGCCGTACTACTAGGACTCCACAAGCAGAAGAAAGAGTGCTCGAATGCGTTGCAGCTAATCCGGGTATAAGCACAAGAAGAATTGCCTTACAAGAGGGTATCCCTAAGAGTACAACATGGGAAATTTTGCATGAACAACCTCTTTATCCATACCATATACAAAGAGTTCAGGCGCTTAAGCCTCAAGACCTACTTCCTCGTGCAGAGTTTTGTCAGTGGATGCAGAGAAAATGTCATCAAGACCGTTTTTTTCTACATAAAGTCTTGTTTACTGACGAAGCAGGGTTTACCCGTGAAGGCATCGTAAATTTTCATAATAACCATGTATGGGCAGAAGAAAATCCACATGCAATTTTCGAAAGTCGATTTCAAAATAAATTTTCAATTAATGTTTGGGCAGGTATATTGGCCGATCGATTAATAGGATTATGCGTCAACGTTTAGATGGGCCCGCATATTTAGATTTTTTACAAGACCCTGCCTGTTCTACTTGAAGATGTGCCGTACCAGCAAAGACTTAGAAACTGTTTTATGCACGATGGGGCTCCACCTCATTTTAGTAGATTGGTTCGAGATCATTTAAATCAAACATATCCATACCGATGGATAGGCCGAAGTGCCTGGCCTCCCCGTTCACCTGATCTCAATCCATTGGATTACTTTCTTTGGGGATATCTGAAGTCTTTGGTATATTCAGTACCTGTTGAAAATGTACAACAATTGGAACAACGTGTTATTTACTGTTGCGAGGAAATTCGTAATAAGGAAGAAGTTTTCGCAAGAGTACGAACATCAATGAGAAATCGTTTAGTTGGTTGTATTGATATGAATGGAAACCATTTTCAACATTTGTTGTAACTTTTCTACTTTTTTCAGATTATTCTTGTTAAACCAACAACTCTTAATTTATTTTGTTTAAAAATGACAATAAAACAACGTTTTGACTTAATTATTGTCATTGTCAATTTATTTTAACGCTAACCATGGGCTTCTTGATGTTTTTTTACTTCAAATTTGTATTTGTCATAAGACTACTTTGATGTTTTAGTTTAATCACATTCGATAATAGTTTATGCAATGATTTAAATAAATCGATTTTTCTCCTAAATCATTGGTCCAATAATTTTTTTTAAGAATACCTTTTTTGTGTAGAAAAATCACTGGAATTATAATTTTTGGGCAAAATTACTTAAATGTGTCGTGTAAAAAAATTAGGAATGAATAAACTAAGCCCCCCCCCCCCCGTAAGAACGTCCCTGACTAAATTTCATAATAACTCTCAATATCATAAATTAGTAATTGTTAATATTAGTTTGTGTGTCAAAAAGCACACCGGTACCTTAAGCGGTTGCATAGATATAAAATAGAAACTAATTTTTAGAGGTCACCTTTGGACGGCCATAGCTTCCTTATAAGTCATTTAAGGACCTATATTCATATGAACTTTTTTTCATATATTCATATGTAGAATATCCCCTTAAAGTATACGAACGAAGTTTCCGGACACCCTGTATTAGTGGCGCAACCAGGGAGGGGGGCTGCCGGGCTGCAGCCCCCCCCCCCCCGAACTTAGAAACTTAGCCTATTCGTTTAATTGCAAACCAATTTTTCATGTCACGCGAACTATTATCGCATGTTTTTTGCAATCCCAATGTTTTATGGATTTGTAATTTTTTGTTTATCAATGTAACATGGATTCTTATGTTTTTTGAGTAATTAAAGTATAAATTTTAATAAATAGGTCAAAATTGTACATAATGATTAAAAAAAAAAAATCGGATTCGAGTTTGTTCCGTTTCTTTGCATTTTTTGAGAACATTTACGATAGTATAATGTATATATTTTTTTACACCATCAGAAAGTGGAGATTTCAACGAACAAAACGCCCACCGACTTTTTTAAAACAGCAGATATTTTGACGTGAGAATTTTCGATTGAAAATAAGGGTGCTTTTTCGATATTAAGTCAAAATAAGGTGAAAAAATAAATATTTTAAATCAAAAAAATTACAGTGTGTTTGGGACATAAAAAGGTAAGTTTTCACCAAATTTCGTAAAAAAAAATATTTTTGTAAAAGATAAAAATAAAAAACCAAAAACTTGGTTATTTAAATTTTTCACGTAAATTTTGAGGTTATGTGAAAAAGTGTTAATACAAAAGTTGTAGATAATTTTATTAGCTACAACTTTGCCATTTAACGTTTTTCCATATGCGGGACTTGTAGTTTTTCCGGAAATCGAGATAAATCGTTTTCTAGCCTTAAAAACTCACCCCCTTCCACTTCCCGACCTCGGATCGCCCGTAAATTATTTTTTCTTTAATTTTTGTTATATTTTCTTTCTTTTCCAATGGGTTTCATCCTTCTATTGTTTTTTTTGTTTTAAAAATTATCGACCCTGGTCTACCTATTTATGCGAACCACGATATTGATATTACCGTGGAAGAAATTCTGGACGAAATGGCAAAAACAAAACGAAGAATTTTACTTTAATATTAGTATTATTAGTGATTACTTACAACTTATTGTATAAGGTTTTTGTTTTGTTTTAGTATAAGTATGCTTAATATATGCGTTACTTATTTTAAATACATTTTTACTAATTAAAATAAAATCTCTAAATTTTTTTTCATAAATATTTCGTTAGGGCTAGCGGCGTATTATTGCAGAAGTTTTTGGGGGCTGTCGCTCTCGTCAATCATACTTATTTTAACCAAAAAAGGGCGTGGCACCCAAACAAAATTTCGCCGCAAGAAGTTAAAGCCCCCCCCGAACAAAATTTCTGGTTGCGCCACTGCCCTGTATACACTATCCACTAAATCCGGGTGGCTATCAAGACATTTTTCTTATAATATATTTCACAACCATCAATCTGAAAAGACACTGAATTTCCATTCTTTATAAGCTGGCTCACTGACAACAAGTTTGTTGTCAGTTCAGGAACACAGAGAGCATTTTTTATGACAACATCATACCCCTGATACCCTTTCACTATTAGAGTGAAAAGTTTTCTCACCGGAAAAGATAACATTTTGCCAAAAAAAAAATCATTTTCTGGTAAATATTGCATAGCAAACCCAATTCTTTGTCCCTTATCACTATTTTTTAAAAACGGAAAATCTTTGTTTCTCAATTGGATAGAATCAATTTATACCATTTTAACCGTCCCTTTGTTGTTTTCCCGGTAATCTAGCTTTTCCTTCAGCCACTAATAAACTCTAACTGAAAACTAATTTTTAAACCTTTTTTTTATCTTGAACCACACTAAAGAAAAATAGTAATTTCGTTTCTGTGGCCAATTATTAATTAAGTTGCCCAAATTTTTGATAATATTGGAAAGACCATACAGTTTTCTACAGTGATTGATGTGAAAAGATTTGTCACATCAAATGAAACTTCTGGGGCTGGTAAATTTTCTAACCTATTAATTAGTTGATGGAAATTTTTAACTGTATATTGAAGATAACGAATTGTTATTAAATTAGTTAATAAATTATTTAGGAAACTGGACATATTTGCAGCATAAATTGGTGAAGCTGACAACTGATTGGATGGGGATGACTGTTTTGTGTATTTTTGGAAGCCTATATAATCTGGGCATAGAAGGATTACTAGAAACTAGTGGGGTTCTTTTTATATTTGCAGAATAATTATTGGCACATATCAATGTAGGGGAAGGTTGCCTATATTGAACCGCTACCTAAATTGGACCACAGTACATTTCTCCGAAACTAAACAAGTACGAAGTACCATATCATCTGGCAACAGTGTAATATACTTCCACCCAGAACCTTTGATCGGCAACAAACTCAACTAGTTGGCCTTTAGTGCTTAGCGTGTACAGAGCAAAACGTAATTTACACAATTTTAATGTAATATTTTTAGGATTTTCCTATGAATTTACCTTAGAACCATAAAACCCTAAGCAAAATCTTTTTTATGGAAGTTATCAAGTAAGTTTTTCTCTTTCTATTTCTCCTATTACGATGCCATATTGGTTTTTTCTTGTTTCTTTCCTGGGTGGTTTTGTAAAACACGTGGTAGTTGCTGAAATTGGTCCACTAGGTGATTGCCAAAATTGAACCGGTCCAATTAAGGCAATTTTTCCAAATTGTGCAAAAATAATTTTTCTCTTTAAATAAGTTAATGTCATGAACTAACACCATTTCAATATTGCTAAAATCTTTTTTCTTTGAGTTAAAAAATGAACCTATGACTGGTCCAATATAGGAAACTAATAGGTACTTTTTTTTTGCAATAGGATGTCTTCTACCGAAATTTTGATTGTAAATTTGATGTTTTTTTGAAATATAAGTATAAAACTCCCTATACCAATAATTTTATTTTTTATTTATTTATTTAACACCTAAGCTTCCGATTTAAATTGTGTGGTCCAATTTTGGAACCCCCAGGTGCAATTTTGGCAACCGGTTTCCTATATTGAACCACTTGCAGAGGTTTTTTTATAGCCTGGTATATCATAGACACTTTGAAATAAAATTCTGCAAAAAATCCTGCAGTTGTACAACATACTAAAGTATACTAAGGTATAACTTCAAGATCGATTTTGCATTATTATCAAGATCTATGATAAGAAATCTGGAAATTGGTCCAATATGGGCAACCTTCCCCTAAGTATTTGTAGTTTTAATAAATTGGTAAATGTAAATGTGTAATGTGTTGTCCACAATTTTAAAGTTGTTATTGGTAAGAAATTCTTTAACCTTGTTGATGTAATCAATCGCATACATGACAACTAAACAGTTGTGAGCCTTGGGGTAGTGCCATTTGAGGTTTTAAAGTTGATAGGGTAGTGCTTCAGGGGTAGGTAGAGGTGGTCCGCAAAATACCCAATTTTATTCCGCCAGGATTCTGTAGAAATAGTATTTTTGGTTTTTGATATATTTTTTATTGTAAAAAATATACATGTTGTAAGTTTTCAAAAGGTCACCCTGTAAGTACGTAAATAAACAAAGAGTACATATTCCATTCCTTGAAAATATGCATTTTTGTAAACATAAATGTATGTAATATTATCTACTACCTACACATTGCGATGCGATGTTACAGCATTATGTTTAGATAATAGGATGATGTGCTCGTTGTAGACTGTTTGCCAAATTTAATAGGCCATTTCTGTAATGAAATTTATACCGCTCTAAGCTTACATCGATATATGAACGTTTGCATTTATTCAAAGAGCATGACAAACTTATAGCGATATAAAATCGGTGACGCCAACGGAGGGAAATAATAACTAGAGTCTGGATCAGGTAGTGAAAGGACTGTAAACCAGAGTCGGCTACCCCTAAAGCCCCCCCCCCCCCCCCCCGGGGGCCCTAATGTAATAACATTATGCAAACAATATCTCAAAAACGATAAGATCAAGAGATCAGACACTTACAACGAAAGTAGCTCGGTTAGCTTTTGTACAAGTTTATACACACTTGTACAAGTTTATACACCCTTGTACAAGTTTATATAAATTTATACACATTGTGAAAGTTTGTACAAGGGTATACAATTTTGCACACGTTTATACAAGTTTACTCAAGTTTATATAAATGTATACAAGTTTAAATAAGATTGTACATACTCGTACAAGTTTGTACAGGTTTGTTCGGGTTTGTTCAATCTTAAACAAACTTGTACAAAAGCTAACCTAGTTCACTATGATTATAAGTAAATTAGTTTTCTCAATGTCATTACTCTTGCAGTAATATTTTCCTGGTTAGTTAACGTTAAAACCTTGATGCCACCCAACATAAGTGTCTGCAAAATTTCATCTTCCTGGGTCTTACCGTTATTGTGATTTGGTTTTTGAATATTGGCATTAAGCTAGGGACAACTCCCCTTTGGGAAAAGGGGCGGCCGTCAATGTTTACATGCACTTTAAAATTTTAGTCTTTATTAATAATAAATATTTTCTAATTAGTCCTCATGACGATTCTGGTTTAATGGTTCTTTAACAACCTAATATCCAAACTATTAATAATAACTTTTAAGCTATGAGAAAGAGGGCTACGTATAGGAATAAACCTAATACCGTGCGAGCAAAAATTATTTGCATCAAAGAGGGCCTTGCATCTAAGGACGTAATGCTTAGCCGTAGAGCTTAATACCTGTTGGGTGTCAGTAACTACCTGAATTAACAATCAATCAGTTATTCCGTCATCTTTGACAGTCGTTACAAGATTTTTGATTCATCGCTAATTTTTCCAATTTCTTGAACATTTCACACAATGGACTTTACGGAACAGCACAAAACATTCATGGTTAAAGCGTATTTTCAAAACGGGGTTAGAGTAAATGGTGAGTGGCAATACAATCCTGGTTTGTACATGGACGATTTTCACGAACATTTTCCTAACGTTGCTTTTATTGCTGGGGATTTTTATCATTGCCTGAAAAGAACCGTTGCTGTGTTTAGGGAAACGGGTTCTATACAACACAAAAAGAAAGCAGGAAGACCATCTGTAAGAACAGAAGAACTTGTTGCAAACGATCGTGAAATAATTCAAAATACGCCAACAAATTGTATAAGACGCCTGTTCAAAGATGTGGGAAGATCTTAGGGAACATGCAGGACTATTCTTAAGAAGTAGCTAAATTTATTTCCTTATAAAGTTCAAGTATTCCAAGAAATACAAGCCGCAGATTTTAAAAGACGCAGGAATTACTTTCAATGGTTGACCCAAATTTATTAGAAAGAAATGATTTATTAGACCTGAGATTTTTTTCGGATGAAGCCTGGTTCCACCTATCCGGTTATGTGAATTCTCAGAATACACGCATGTGGAGTAGTGAAAATCCCCATTTTTTTGTAGAGTCCACATTGCACCATCAAAAAATTAGTGTCTGGTTAGCTGTTTTCCGAAGAAGAATTGTTGGTCCTATTTTTTTCCATAACATAGTTACAGCACAGCGCTATAGAGACACTATTTTGAATCCATTTGTGGAGCAATTACTTGACGACGAACTACGTTTTGGATATTTTCAACAGGACGGTGCAACTGCCCATACAGCCACCGAAACTATTAACTACTTACGGAATTTTTTCGACTACAGATTGATCAGTTTTCGATCAGACATTGAATTCTCGCCTAGATCACCTTGTTTAACGGTTATGCATTATTTCGTTTTTCCTCATTTAAAGAATACTATTTTTAAAACACCAGTTGCAAATTTAGAACAATTACAAGAAAGGATTATCCAAAAATGTGGTAACATTTCTCCAGATATGCTGGTCAACACTTTCGAAAATATGAAGAGACGTGTGAATTTATGCTTGGAGCATGGCGGTGGCCAATTTCAGCAATTTATGTAATTATTTTTCTTTTTCTTTCTGTATATTCTTACTTTGTTAATTTTGTAAACAACAAAAAGAAATTTGTATTTGTCTACTTGTTTTATTACTCATTAGTTTGGCATATAATGTCATAATATGAATTTGACAAAATTTTAACCTACATTTGGTTAGATATATCATCCCCATATCATTGTGATCTAAACCAAGCCCTACGTTTTTTAATCCAAGCCCTCTTTGATGCAAATAACTTTTGCTCGCACGGTAAACTTGTCTACGGCACATTCTTTATTGAGTGTTGTCCGCCCTGTAGCTCTGTGATTATTTTATGCTTATTTTTTATCAGTCTTGAGAAAAAGTAAAAAACAGTATCAACATATTATAGATCGCGTACACAGGTTCTACTTCAGCTGTTGAACTTGTTTATACAGTTAACAATGCACACCATCAAACCAATCAAACCCCTAAATGTCGATTAGTTAACCAATCAAAATACAAAACTAATCAAAGCACAGACGAGCGATGAATTAGTAAAAATTTCCAGAGTGGATTGTAACCCAAATCTAATTTTACAATCGGACATATGAACGTATAATTATTCTGCATGTCCGTTATTTCCGATAAATAAAGGGTCAATCGCTTTGTAAACGTTCAGGTGACATTTTAAAAACTAAAATATTTAACTTTTTACGTGTATTGACAATATTATTTACCAAGAGCCGCTGTTTAAAAAAGAAAAACGAAATATTATTGACTAAACTGACAACATTACTTGTTTTTAAACTATGATTATTTTCGGCATTGGCGTAAATAGGGGGGGGCCTTCCCTTCTATATCAATTATGCAAATATTGCATATTAGTTATTGCAAACCACAATAGTTTGTGATAAATATTCCAGTACTTATTTAAATTCTCCCAAATCAGTAATTCTTGTACTGCATGTTAATTTTTCATTTCTCCTCATTTTTACAAACATATAAGGCCTTTATTTACTTCCATCAACCTTTCTTTCTTTACTTAAAGTTCAGTAAATATTAGACATTTTAAATTGTCAATCATGTAACATATTAAGTATATACATATATTAATTATACATATTACATATAATATGTAAAGGTTGGAGCATTTTGCTCTTTCTGAGGATCGTGGATTCGAAACAAGCCGGGGCAGTTAACTCTTTTGGGTCTGCGTTGTTTTCTTTGTAGATTTTTAGTTTAGTGATTTCAGTCACAAATGGATTTATTTGGTGCACAAGTAATTATTCTAACGCATTTTGATAATAAAGCACCCAAGTGCATATAATAAACTACTTTACATTACTTCTATTCATATTATTATATTATGTACTCTATATTATAGTATACCGGGTGTTTCTTAAAAAAAGTTTAACCGTATATATAACTTTTCTGTATTTATAGATATTAAAATGAAATTTTGAGATTATGCATGAGAGATGCGTCTGCATTTATTGGCATAATTTTCAATTTGTTAGCACTTCCGGTTTGACCGAAAGTGACCTTGACTTTGTTATTTTAAATGGGACATCTTGTATATTTTTACTTATTGGGATTCAGCATACTTCTGAGTAAAATGACACCTCACTTGTCATTTTTTGACGTGTTGTAACATTTTTATGTTTATTTTTTATTTTCAATTTAGAGTGCTACAAATTAATTAAATCTGTTAATTTATAGTCAAGTAGTATATGAAAATTAAAATTATGTCATAATAATTGACTTTCTAAGTTTCACAAGCGTTTAAAAAGTGAAATTTTGTTTTCGTGACGTTTACTCCATTTTTCCAAATGGAACGATGGTAGTTCACTATGATATATTTAAAACGAGCATTTTTTTTTCAACCATTTTATACCATACACTCCTATGCTATTTTAAAATTGACACGAAAAAATTTGCCTTAAGTCCTAATCGCAAATTTAAAAGCGTTATGCATTCTTGCCGCCCTGTTATTTTCTAAAGAAATATAAAGGCGGCTTTGAATAACAATAAAATGGTTTTGAAAACCAATATATCGTTTTAAATTAAAATAGTACTGTCATTCGTTTATTAAACTTACTTTGTAATTTAGATAAAATGGTTAGTTTTATTAGAAATGAACAAACTGATAAGCTCCTAATTTTCCTAAAATTTTTCTGAAGCCGCAGATTGTATGTATTGTATATTTTATATACTAATAACATTACAACTTTAAATTAAAGTTTTCCATTGTTTTTCAAAGCCGCCTTTATATTCCTTTAGAAAAGAGGACGGCAATAATGCATAACGCTTTTAAATTTGCGATTGGTATTTAAGGCAAATTTTTCAGTGTCAATTTTAAAATAGCATAGGAGTGTATGGTATCAAATTGTTGGAAAAAAACGCTGGTTTTAAATATCCTAGTGAAGCACCATCGTTCCATTTGAAAAAATGAAGTAAACGGCAAGAGAACAAAATTTCATTATGGGTAAAAAATCAAAATTATCTTATGCACCTAAAATTTTGCATGTCGGCTAGAAACTGCATTTAAAAAACCTATTTTTAATCATTTTTTTCGATACTTTCAGAAATAACCCCACTTTTAAATTATTTTTTGGAAATAATTAAAATTTGACAGATAATGCGAATCACGTGACTAATATTTTTTTGTTTAATTTTCATCTCGATCGAAGCAGAACTTGATGCCAAAGTCAAATTTCGAATAAAGTTATTAATAAAAAAATCCCATATGATTCGGACTTTACTGGTCATGCTATATAAAGTAAAAATAAAATGCACCAAAATCACTTTTAATAATATGTACTAACTAATAAAAAGCACAAAAACGCAATTCATAATTGGCTGTGTATGTGAACTCATTACGGTCTACTACTAATCTGGGCCAATCTGGGGAAATTATTATGTCCCAATATCAGCTAATCGATGACAAATTCCTGGTGTCATCTGTCGAAAAACGAAATCGTTGCGTTTTGTATAGCAAATAAAACCTTTAAAATCCTAATTTAAAAAGCCATACATGTGCTATCAAGAAGCTTCATTGCGTAACAATGTAAATATATTCTTTTATATGTCTATTCGAGGTTCACAATCTCTTTATGTAAAGCCCATTTCTTGGTACAGCGAGTTGATATGGAAATATTTTCTATTCTAATGTGTGCAGACAAATTTCACGGTAAGCGACTTCCTTTTTTGTGAAAACTCCAATAAAATATTTGGTTCGGATATTTAAAAGTTATTTAAATCTTTTTCTAAATATTACCTGATATTATTCGATGTTTCCAACAAGGATATTGATAATATTACCAGACGAGTACGATGTTTGCTCGGATTTGTTGATTCATATAATAACTAGTGCTTATTTTTACTTTTTTACCCAGAAGAAAAGTACCGTTATCGCAAAAATATTACTTTTTAAGATCTTATTGAGTTGGCATAAGAACTATACCTACCTACCTACCTACCCCTTCAGGGTATGTAAAAATATTTTTTAATAAAATGGAACAGGTATTATCAAAAATATTTAATGAAAAAAACCCATTTTTGTGGCAGGCGATTTTAATATTGATATTCTTAAAAAGGATAAAACCGGAACAGAGTTTGTGTCATTACTTAACTCGTTTAATTTATATTTTACAGTAAACGAAAACACACGAATAACAGCAACCACAGCAAGCTGTATTGACAATATATTTACAAATTTGGACTCGGCTAAAGCTATCGTCATAGAGAATTTTATCTCTGACCACACGGCACAAAAAATTATTTTTGAAACTCATTTAAAAAAGCCTAAACCTCTTCAATATAAACGTGTCTATTCAGAAGAAAGCAGAAATGAGTTTTTGTGCTGTTTAAAAGATCAAAATTGGACAGATGTATATGCATGCAACAAGAACGATGTAAACAATCAATGGGGAAAGTTTATGAACATCTACAAACTATATTTTAATCAATGTTTTCCTTTGAAGATATTACGGAAACAAAAAAGAAAAGTTGAAACAACCCCGGAACTGCAAAAATGTAAAAATATATTAGATATTCTTCTGACTCTGAGTAATCATGACGCCAAGTATAAAGATGCCTACATACAAGCAAAAAAAGAATATGACGTTAAACTAAAAACTACTCAAAGAAAAAATTACGAAGATCGCATCACAAACTCTGATAATAAGATGAAAAGTATGTGGGCAATAACTAAAGAAATCACTGGAAAAGTACATCATAATGACAACGGCATTCCAATGGATGAAAATGCGGAAGATATAGCCAATAAATACAATAAACATTTAGTGTCGGTGATTCCAAAAATGTTAAAAGACATAAATAGCTCTCAACGTTGTAATATAACACCTAACAAACAATCAATGTTCTTAAAGCCGGTTACCCCTGAAGAAATTTGTGAATTAGGTAGTCAAATTAAAAATAAACTTAGCAGTGGCGTCGATGAAATACCATCAAGTATTATAAAAAGCTCGGTAAATGAATTAAAACATATTTTATGTTTTATGATCAATAATTCATTTAGAATCGGAGTGTTTCCGGATGAATTAAAAGTAGCATTAATTAAACCACTGTTTAAAAAAGGCGATCCCCAGCAAATGGACAGTTATAGACCTATAAGTTTGTTGCCTGGATTTTCCAAATTATTTGAACTTGCCATGTATAAAAGACTAGTTAATTTTATAACCAGTTGCAAAACATTACATTATAACCAACATGGATTTTTAAAGGGAAAATCTACGCAAACAGCAATTTATCAGTTTATTAAAACAATTTCGAAGTTCTTTGAAAATGGTGAAATTGCAATTGGCATGTTTTTGAATTTGACTAAGGCCTATGACTGTCTTAATAGGAAATTACTCATAAAAAAATTGGAAATGTATGGAGTAAGGGGGAATGCTCTGAAATGGCTGGAATCTTATCTTAATGGAAGAACACAAATAGTGGGCGTCACTAAGGACGGAGAGTCCTGCAAATCACAAATGTTGAACAGCGAGTATGGAATCGCTCAGGGTAGCATCTTGGGTCCACTCTTGTTTGTAATATATATTAATGATTTGTACTCCGAGGCAGATCAACCGTGTCAGACAATAATTAATTATGCGGATGACACAAACTTAATAACGGGTAGTAAAAATTTGTTTCAGCTATTGGCAGATAGTAATAACTTTTTTAATAGAGTAAAAAAATGGTTTACTGACAATAATCTAATCCTTAACTCAGATAAAACAAACATAATGCTTTTTAAAACAAAAAAATCAAGAGCTGAAAATATTACACACTTTGAAACCGCAGAAAATCGGCTAGATGTCTCTGAAAATGCAAAGTTTCTTGGGATTTATATTAACCAAAATCTAGACTGGTCTTTTCACATAAGCCAGCTATTGAGAAAGTTGAACTCAGTCTGCTATGGAGTGCGAGTTGTTGGTAGATACGTGAATGATAAAACCTTGAAGATTCTATACTTTGCAAACTTTGAGTCTGTTTTAAAATATGGTATAATTTTTTGGGGGAGACATACCCATGTGCAAAATATTTTTGTTTCGCAAAAAAGGGCACTAAGGGTAATTAAAAAAATGGAGTTCAATCAGTCCTTTCGAAATGTTTTTAAAGTAAACGGTATCATGACTGTGTATGCCTTATACATTTTTTAATGTCTTATGTTTTTGCGTAGAAACCAAACATTGTTTAATTCACAAAATAACATTCAATTCACAAGAACAGACAATTTCAGTTACCCCATACATCGCCTTCATAGTACAGAAACAAGCCCAGAATATATGTGTGTTAAATTATACAATAAGTTACCACTACGAATCAAACGCATCGATAGTCAACGCCTGTTTAAAATAGAAATTAAAAAACTTCTAATTCAGTTGGAACCCTATTCTCTGAACGATTATATAAATATGTAATAGATTAATTTATTGTTTATGAAAATTATATTTTGTATACCTAATAATAATTCGGAACTGTTTTTTGACGTCATTTCACTTTGTTATTTACTGTAACAAATTTGAAAATAAAGATTGTTTATGTTTATGTTTATGTTTACCTACCTACCTAATAGAGAGGTACGAATCCATCATACATAGCCGTCTTAACTTGATGATGAACGTTTCTACGATCGAAACATGTAGAGACCGCTAGAGAATTTTTATTCTATTAAATTTTTTGGAGCAAGACTTTAAGTTTTTGTTTCTTTCCCATACTTTCAACTACACTTTAAGCATGGACTATTTCTTCAAAATAAACATGTGTTTAGGCATTTACGAAAATTTGGCCCTTAGGGTGGGGGAGAGAGGAAAGGGGTATAAAAGTTTAATTTAAAACACAGTCATATTTGTGGTCAGAATTTTTTTAAATATACAATTAATAAAACACGTAATTCAAATTTTTTTGAAAATCCGTCTCCAAAGGGGTGAAAAGGACGAATAAAAGTTTCTACTGGAAAATATTTTTTGCTTAAAACTTAACAGAAATACTCTCCAATACAAACAGTGAAATACGTAAATTCGAACTTTTCATACATTTTGACTTCTGTTTTACTATCTGAAGAATTTGAATCAATGTTTGCCACAGATGGTAATTCCAGTACCTGAGACTCTGTAAGCCTTTCTTGTAAACTTTTCTCTATATTCAGTAAATATATATTTATTTCGGTTACACATAATTTAACTTTCTCTACGAAGTCTCCCACTTGTGATTTACTATTAAATATACCATTAATTTGATTAAATTTTAATTTTAAATTATATAATTTCCTAAAATATTATTGTAGCACCAATGATTCTAATAAATACTCTTACTTATTCCAGTAAGCATCTAAATTCGTCAATATCTTTAGGCATCATTCTTGCAAATTTTATTTTCAAAAATACAACTTATCCATATCCACAATTTATTCCATATATACCATTTATTTTTAAATTGCTTTAGTACTCTGTGCTGCAAGTACTGGTTTTCTAATTTTCCTCTCTAATGTTTTTTTTTTCACTGTCTATAACCAATCCATAATACCACTGGCAAACCTAAAAGAATTAACAAAACACTTAGAACATTCTGGATGGAACCAAATTTTTCGGTTTTTCACGGTTTCCTGATTTTGCTGTTACTACTTATTCCTTGTTTTGTGTTTTGCCATTGTTTTATTAATTAACTACCATTACAATTCATCCATAAAATAGTATTGCCTAAATATTAATTTCCATATTCAGTTCTTTAGGCAGGATCGCCTTGTAATAAGTTATGGGTAATTTAGAAGGAGACATCATTAAAGAAGCAAGTTGTTAGTCTCATGTATTAACTAATTCTATTTTTCCAATCACCAATATTACGTGTAACGTGCAATACTTATATAAATAAATACAAGCAAATATTCAACATGACCCTAATTTATGGGCTATACAGTAATTGCACAATTTCCTAATACTAACTGGTTTTACATTATTTAAAATAGATCATAATAATAATAATTTACAAATTTTCTTAACTACCTATATTATTACACTTCATATTTTGTTTGGAAATCGCTCTGATTATAAATCCATACTTATATAGATATATATTTGTATATGTCCGGGTTCATAGCGTCCTACGCCTTCCGGTTCCCAGCTTCCAACCTCTTCTATCCTCCCACTCTCCTGGTCTTAGATTTCTTTCCGACATTACTCGTTGAATGCCGCTTATCCAGGTGGCTTTTGGTCTTCCTCGTTTCCTCCTTTCTGTTGGTATCCACTGAAATGCGAGTTTTGGAATTCTTTGTTGTGGCATTCTCTGCACATGTCCGTACCAGATCAGTTGTTTTTGCTGAATGTCCTCTATTATTGTTTTTTTTACCTTTACTATTTCCCTTATTCTTTCATTTCTTATTCTATCTATTCTCGATATTTCAGTGACCAGTACCTTCAGTAGAGTCTATGGTAAAATATTGAGGAGCATAATTAAAAATGAGTTTGATCAATATGATATAGAACAACAATCAGGCTTTAGAGCGGGAAGGTCGGGTGTAAATCCATATTTTTGGTATTATTTTCATAAACAAAGCTGTATATAATTTTGCCCATTATTTAGTACTTCGACTTCCTATAAATAAAAATATATAATGTTCCTTCCATTTCTTGTCCTACATCAGCCAACCCGTCGATCGCAAGCTACCAAAGGCAATTCTGGTAGCTCGTAAAACATTTTAAAAATACAACAGGTTTATAGTTCCTAAATTCCGCAAATTCTCATAATAAACCCAAGTTGCGGCAACACTGCGGTCACGTCACGACGCTAGAATTGGCTAGAACCCGAACGGCGCGACAACGAATATTACTCGGGAAAAATCTGGGTTGCCTTGAACGGTATAAGTACGCAAGGCCCATGCGCAGATATCGCAGAATATCCAGAAGTTGGGTTGGCGTTGGCCCGCAAATAAAAATATGGCAAGCAGTAGTAAGAAAGTGAAGACATACCATTTTCATTTGGAACGGGAAGAACAATACTTTTTCACAGAAGTTAAAGGTAAAAATGTGTGTTTGTTATGTAATATTTCTGTCTCCGTTGCTAAAAAAGAAAATATTGAGAGATATCATACAACTGTACATTTAAATTTTGAGAAATCATCAATCAAATACAAAATGACTTTGGCCTTTAGTAAGAAAAGAAAAATATCCAGTATATCGTGTTGCCTTGAAAATGAAAGCGTAAAAAATATATTTGTGTGAATCATCTTTTTCCAATATCCAAATATACAATTACCGCAATAAACTTACAGATGAACATTTCGATAATGGTTTTCGAATGGCTGCATCAAACTATACTGCAAACATTAAAAAAATTATTAATGAGTCTGAGGGTCAGCCCTCTCACTAAAATAGTGCATTCTTTTTTTTGTTACTTTTATAGTTTTTTAGTTTTATTAAATCGTATCGTAGGGCACAAAAATGTTATTTATTGTCACCTGTAGTTATTTTTCATGAGTACTTAGTTAACTTAGTATGTACTTGTACTGAAATTAACTAAAATATACTATTAGTTTATTTTTATTAGTATAATATGTTATTGAACCTAATAAATCTTTGTCGAATACAACTGACCATTATTTTATTTAGGTTGGCTTACGTTGCTTACGGGCTAAGTAGCTCACTGTCTATTCCAAAACTATCGAAGTATATAGTATTTCTTAGGTTAATTTAATGACATAAAAAAGTATTAAACTCCTAACCATAGGCGTCGTCAACCAAATAATTAAAATGCGTAGGGTATTGTTTTAATTTTTTAAGATGATAATATAAATAAAGCAACTTTAACATAAAAAAGCATTAAACTCCTAATCATAGGTGTCGTATCTCCAAATAATTAAAATGCAACAGGGATATTCTATTTCTACAGTAACATGAGCTTCGCAATTTTTCCATACATCGCTACTCATGTCAATTACCTGCCGAATATTATCAAGGACAGCTGCGCTTAAAATTAAAATAATACGTTGTTATGAACATCTAAATCTTTGTTTCTCAATTCCGGACTTGTTGCGCTCTCGCAGGCCGACTCCACCTAGCATGTTAGATGCTGGCCCACCCGGCATCGCCCGGTGAGATACCATTGCATCGGCTTAGGCGGCGTGAAGTTGCTCTTGAGTTATTCTTTGAGTCAACGTTTCGTCGCTGTGCCGATGTTCCCGGTTTCCAGGGTGGGAAGAAAAAGCATGATGGAAGCTCCAGGACCAAAATACTCCGGAGGTAAACTCGCTCCCCGATCGGATCTCCGGGTGGGGGCTGATCCTGTGGCCTCATCAAGCGATATTAACCGAACATCCACTGTCTCCGACAATATATTGGGTTCCCCTAACAACACTCAACGGAGAAATAGTGTGGCACCTACAGTTGCTGACACACCCAAAAACAGCAGCTTCAAAATTGATTTCTGCAATATCAGAGGGCTTAATACCAACATCAATTCAGTCCACCAGCACTTACAAACATCCAAGCCCCATGTGCTCGCACTGACCGAGACAAAGGTCAGATCGTCAACGAACACCGTCAGCTATTTATATCCTGGATACGATTTTCATTTCCGATTTAGACGCAACTTTGGGGTCTGTCTCTTTATCCGAGATGATCTTTGCTGCCAACGAGAGGACACACTTGAACCAGCAGAGTTTGATGTAATGTGGTTTAAAATATCAACGCAGAAAATCACCAAGTTTATCTGCTGCCTTTACCGTCCTCCAAGTGACACCCATTACAGAGCACTCTTCTCGTCACTAGCAAACACAATTGACTTCTTGCAAACCAACCATCCTAATGCCGAAGTCGCTATCTTTGGTGACTTTAACGTCCACAATATCAACTGGCTCAAATACTCAAATACCAACGATGAACAGGGTCGTGAGGCGGAATCTTTTGCGATCAGTTCTGGTCTAACTCAACTCGTGGAAGAACCAACGCGAATTCCAGACCGAGATGGAGATTTTGCTAGTCTTTTAGATCTCTTTTTGACATCCAACCCTGACCTATACACAGTCACCGTTCATCCTCCATTAGGATCTTCCGATCACAAACTTATTTCAACTCTAAGCGAGCTGCCAATTTGTTCTGAACAACCTCCTAAACCTCGTAAAATTTGGCACTACACATCAGCTAGTTGGGAAGACCTAAGGGACCATTTTCGCACTTTTCCTTGGCTGGAAGTATGCTTCTCTTCAGATGATCCATCCGCTTGTGCTCAAGAGGTCTCCGATGTCATTCTTACTGGCATGGAAGCCTTTATTTCTTTCTCCAAGAAGCGCCCTTCAAATGGCAAGCCCTGGTTTAGCAAGAACTGCGAGCGTGCTGTCAGAGCTAAAAATCTAGCTTACCGACAATGGCGTAAAAATCCTACCGATGTGAATCGCACCATCTTTGTTACCGCTCGAAACCAGTGCAAGCAAACGATAGATCAAAACAAAGAGGCTCACAACATAAGGATCAAAAATAAACTTCTCGCCAGTCCTAACGGATCTAGGTCCTTTTGGTCAGTCGCTAAGGCCGTCAGTCAAAATTTTACCAAATCAAATATTCCACCGCTAACACGTTCTGACGGCACAATAGCAACCACGGCTGAAGATAAAGCGAACTTACTCGCAGAACTCTTTGCTTCACACTCCACGGTAGACTTTCAGGGAAAAACACCCCCGAACATTCCAGCAGTTCGATCGGAAATGACTGATATCGTATTCCGTCAGCGTCCTGTCAAACGAATTCTGAAGGGGCTCGATGCCAAAAAAGCTTCTGGTCCAGATGAAATTCCTATTATAGTGCTCAAGAAATGCGCCGATGAACTCACACCAGTATTTTGTAGACTTTTTAACTTATCCTACAAAAAAGGAATATTTCCATCTTGCTGGAAAAAGGCGCGAGTCCAGCCTATACCAAAGAAAGGCAAGAAAACCCTGCCAAACAACTATCGACCAGTCGCATTGCTTTCAGTTATATCAAAGGTGATGGAGAAAGCTATTAACCAACAACTTATAAAATACCTGGAAGGCCTTAAAATTATCAGCGATCATCAGTATGGTTTTCGTAAGTCCAGATCAACAGGAGACCTGCTAGCCTATGTCACTCATCTTTGGAGCAACGCAATCGAACATCATGGGGAGTCCCGGGCTATTGCACTGGACATCTCTAAAGCCTTTGACCGTGTCTGGCACGAGGGGCTCCTAAGCAAACTGCGTTCTTATGGTATGCCCGGTCGATTTTGTTTATGGTTGTCTAGCTTCCTCAAGGACCGCTCTCTGCAAGTGGCGATTGACGGGTTTCTCTCAGACACCTTCACCATCAATGCTGGTGTTCCTCAAGGGTCCATATTATCTCCCACTCTCTTCTTACTGTACATTAACGACCTTCTAGCGAAAACAGAAAATCCATTATATTGCTTTGCTGACGACAGCACACTTATCTCATCTTTTACTTTGAAACCTCAAACATCGGCTACTGACGCACATCTTCGCAGACAACATGAGGTATCACGCCTCAATAAAGACCTGGAAGAAATTTTGTCTTGGGGTGGCAGTAACCAAGTCGAATTTAACGCTCAAAAAACCCAGGCTGCAGTTTTCTCTAAGAAGGTCAACATTGCAGAACCCGATATCGTTATGGCAGGACACGCAATTCCACTGACTTCGTCTATTAATTTGCTGGGTGTCAACCTGGGAGGAAATATGTCTTGGCATAATCACGTAGTGGCAATCGCCAGGGCAGCTTCTCAGAAGCTCGGTATACTTTTCCGTACCAAAAAGTTGTATACACCTCAACAACTTTTGACACTCTATAAAGCCCAGATTCGACCATCACTGGAATACTGCTCTCATATCTGGAGTTCTGCACCGAAGCATACCCTTCGGTTGTTGGATTCCATCCAAAGGAGAGCCGTTCGTCTAATCGGCGACCACGAGCTGACTAAGAACCTCGACAGCTTAGAACATCGAAGACAGGTTGGTGATTTGACTCTCTTCTACAGATATTTTCATGGCAAGTGTTCGACAGATATTGCCCGCTCGATTCCACCTAGAGTAATGCATAGCAGAAACACACGACGAACCACTGCCGCCCATCCCTATGTGGTTCAACTTAGTACACCCCGAACATCATTGTTTCAGAATTCTTTTATTTGGAGGACGTCATCTTTGTGGAACGGCCTTTCTGAGACCGTGTTTCCAACCGAATATAACCTCCAACGATTCAAGAAAAACGTGAATCGCTTTCTTCGCACACGCACCGCTCCCAGAGCGCCTTAAAGGATTTTTCCTATAGTGCTTGTGCTCGATCATAAAAAAAAAAAAAAAAAAAGATAGATAGATAGATAGAAACGTCTTTATTTTTTAACTGAGCGAAGGGCAGCATTGCTGTTTACTGAACCGAGTATATAAAATACAATATAATAAATTTACAATAATAAAAATAATGATAATTACAAATTATAATTACAATTACTGATAGGAACATATTTTAATAGTATTGGCTATGATATATTATATTAAGTTACGAATTAACAAAAGATTTCTACCCCATATGTACTAAATTTACACAATAACTGTAGAAATTTCTACTGAGTTTTAGATTTTGACACAAATTTAATAGTTTAGTACTTGTTGGACCGTTAGATTTTAATAATGTTTATTAAACAAGTAGGCTTTGAACTTTCTTTTAAAAGACATATAGCTAATGCTAGAGAACCTGTTTCGAACCTCAGAATTAAATAATTTGGGGATGACATAGGAAAAGCAACGTTCGTATAGAGCAGTTCGGTGACGCGGTATATTAAGTTGATCGTTGTGGCGTGTTTCGCGGTGGTGGGTTGTAGAGCGAAATGTCAGCTTCTCCCGCAAGTATCGAGGAGTCCCGGTCTCAAGCAATTTGTGCAAAAAACAAGACAGATGCAGTTTTAGTCTGTCTGCTATATTTAGCCATTTTAAGTCACGCAACTTGTGAGTTACATGGTCTCTTAGTTTAAGGTTATAAATAAAACCAATACATGAGTTTTGAATTCTTTGGAATCTGCGTTTGGACTAAAAATCAAGGCATGGACCATAAACAATATCTGCATAGTTGCAATGCGAGAGAACAAGAGACTCGCACAATTGCCGCTTAAGAGACGGACTCAAAATTTCCTTATTTTTGTATAAATTCCGAAGAGAAATAATTGACTTTTGAACTACCTTTGAGACCTGACCTTTAAATCTAAGATTGCTGTCCAGAAGGACTCCCAAGTTTTTGTATTATTTTACTGTGGGGATAGTGACATCTAACATTTTAGGGTTTAGGTTCTCGTTTGCCCATTCCCTATTTGGTCCAAAGAAGATAACAGCTGATTTAGACGGGTTAATTTTTAGACCATTTTTAGTAGAGTATTCGCAGACACTATCAAGACATCGGTTCATTCTTTCAGCAACCGTGGCTGCTTCAGTGGGGGCAAAGCTAAATCGCAGCTGTGTATCATCAGCGTATCTCTGCATGATGTAGTCTGTTGCAATATTATCCATATCAAAAGTATAAATTAGAAATAACACAGGCCCTAAAATCGACCCTTGGGGTACACCCTTGCTGAGTACTAAGGGTTCCGATAATTTACTGTCAATAAGCACACGCTGTGAACGACCAGAGAGATAATTTTGAAAGAAAGTTATAGTATTATTCGTAAACCCGTAGTAATGGAGTTTAGCACATAAAAGACGATGGTCTAAAGTGTCGAACGCCTTAATATAGTACAGCAGTACCAGGGCGGATGTCTCCCCGCGATCTGCTGCTTGAATAATATCGTCTAATACTTTAAGCAATACGGAGAATGTGCTGTAGTGTCTGCGAAACCCAGACTGACAATCAGGCATTAAATTGTTAACAAGTAGATAGTTAATGGTTTGGGTGTATATTATTTTTTCAAACAGCTTAGACACCACAGATAATAAACTAATTGGTCTTAAATCAGACACTTTGCCAACATGAGGTACCTTAGGAAGGGGCAAAACTATAGCAGTTTTCCACTGCTGAGGAAACACAGAATTTTCTATACAAAAATTAAAGATGTGCGTTAGAAAAGGAATGATTACGGGACGGCACAATTTAATCATTTCAAGAGATATGCCGTCAGATCCGAATGCATTAGACCTTAACTGACCGACTGCATTAAAAACATCTATGTCCTCTACTAGTTGCAGGGAGAAGTTATTAACACTTATACATCTGTTAAGATAATTGTTTATTGTGTTCTCATCAACTGGAGGTGTAATTTCTTTCACTGAGTCAACAAAACATTTGTTAACATTTTGGGGGTTCTTTAAGGAGTTTGGTATGTCATACTTATTTTTGGACTTGTTGTATATGTTCATATGTGCGAGGGTTTGCCAAACATGCTTCGGCTGCTTGGTTCGGACAATAAAGTTAATGTAGGCTTTTTTTCATTTCGTACCGCCTGCGTAAAAATATTTCTCATCTCTTTGTAGGCTAACCAATCATTCGCGCTACCCGACTTTTTATATCTGGATAGTAACCTATTGCGGTTTTTCTTCATGATCTTTAATGTTTCTGTAAACCAGGGTGAAATTGGTCGTGTTACGCGCGCGCACTGCAGCGGGGTATGCACGTCAAACAGTGAAACTATTTTATTAGTTAGCAAGGCAACTTTTTCTGAGAGTGTCTAATATTGAGGCCCAACTTATATTTACTAGATCAGACTGAAATGCTAAGTTATCAAAATTCTTAAAATGTCTATACTTTACAATCTTAGGAGACCTTGGAGGCAATTTGCAATTTAATGTACAGTTTATGAGTTGATGGTCAGTGATTTCATGCATGTCATGGTACAAACCCTCACCTTTAAGTAGTTATTTATTTGTTATAGTGATAATGTCTATTAGACTGTGTGAGGGACCCACAGTCCGGGTAGGGAGAGTTACAATTTGCGTGAGATTATAAGAAAAGAAGAGATTGTCAAGTAAATCAACACTATTATTTTGATTTAATAAATTAATATTCAGATCACCCACTAACAGAAATTTGTCGGTTAGAGGAATTAATTTGGCAATCGAATTTTCTAACCAGTTAATTGTATCTAAGATATTACTTTTAGGTGGTCTATATAAAATGCCCAGGCCCAAACGAACCCTATCAATCTTGCAAGTCGCCCAAATATATTCAAGCGATATGCAGATGCACGAGCGATCTCGTCACTTTCTAACAATTCAACCTTTACATAATTCCTGACATACAGCCCCACTCCACCACCGTGAGACCCTCGATCCGCTCTGTAAAAATTAAATCCAGCCATTAACACCGCGGAATCTGATACGTCACGAGACAACCAAGTTTCGGTAACTCCCAAAATATCCAACCCCAGATTAACGATCAACGTCTTTATCTCATCTATACTAGGCAATAATGATCGAATATTTACATGTGCTATTTTTAGATTATTTGCATTTTTTTTTTTTTTATTTATTTATTTTACGTCGGCCTTTTTCCGCAACGAGGCCAATCACCGACGCCAGGGAATTTGTCACACACTATCTGGTAATTTTGCCGAATCCCTCTTTGTCGAGGGTAGGGTTCTTTAACGTGCCAACATCCATGACACGGGGCCCACAGTTTAACGTCTCTTCCGAAAGACGGCGCAACCTCTTAAACCAAATTCCAAATTTAACATCGACGTTACCGGCAGTGGGAATGGAACCCGGGCCTACGATCTGTGAGGCCGCTGCACTGACCATAGACCACAACGTCGATTATTTGCATTTAAATGGCACATTTTGATAAAAGGAGAAATGATTTATAAATAAACAACTTAATGTAAATGTCGACAAAAAAAAATAATGTTTATGATAGCGATTCATTAAGAGTGCTTTCATTTTTTATATGTATGACGTTTTCGCCGTCTTGCCTACGTACAAGTACTTTTCCGTTTTTATGCCAGACATATTTAAAACCTTTATCTTTTAGACTTTTAGCAGACTTAAAAAGAGAGTAAGTTTCTTTGGTTAATTCTTCGGAAATGTAAATATATGAACTTCCGTCTCCCAGATCTGCAATCCTAGTGGTGATTTTTCCTTTTAATGCGCGTGCCTTTAAAATACGGTCCTTGACGTCTGTGCTCGGTAGTGTGATTATCGTTCTAGGTCCATTTTTGGTTTCGAAGTGCTTGACATTTTCGAGGCTGTAGTCAGATGATGGAATGTCCAAGTAATTAAACAGCCCCTCTAACTTTTCATTGGCAGCTGACGTTTCACCGCTCTTTAACATCCCAGTAATGCAGAGATTGTTTTTTGTTGGCACCAATATAACTCACCTTGATCCGCTGTTTAAAATGGTCGCTAAAAAGCCATTGCTGATAATAAAATGTACCAAGTAAAAACGTATCTGTCCAAAACTACACAGTTATAAACCAAAATTAAATATCTACGTTAATTATAGCAAATCTGTTGAACCACCTACTCCACTGTCCTTTTCCTTAAGAAACTATTAATACCTTACATGACAATGATGATGGCTCAATTATCTTTTAGCTTGTAAATAAGAAATATCGTGATTCGCTGAAAATATTCCGCCTTTCTCGTCTAGAACATATACATTTACAATTGCGTTTGTCTTAGTATCATTCACAGATTGGAAGAGTGTTCGAGACGTGCATAAATTATGCACGATTGCCAGTTCTACCAAATTTTCGGGTATGTTAATATAATATATAAGTATACGAGAAACAATTGTTTCCTAATTAGTTGTTTTTTAACAATGAAAACCCTATTTATTTTAATTTTAATTCTTTTTTTCTAAATAATATTTCTTAAGCACTAAAAAACCTATAATAATATTAATGTTTTTCTTTCTTTCACACTCAAAACCTCTTAGTTTAAAGTATATTTGTAAACTAGCTTTTAAAGAGAGTTACTGGCTAACAACTGAATACCTACTGATATAAAAATAACGTTTCTAATAAAAAGAACTTAAAGAATTTAAAAAAAATAGCTCTGACCCCTGGTTGTTAGGTCGGTCTCTTTGAAGCCTATTAAACCCTTTTTTATGTCATCAAACTGAGTTTGGATAAATCATTGCTCGACACATTAAAAAGGTTGGCGAATTGGCCGACGCCGAATTCTTCTTAGCGTCGAATCGGCCACATAAAAATGTCCTAGACCCCTATTGGATAGTATGTATGATACCGGCTGCTTTGTTTCCACAGCAAATTCATAACAATTGAATTGCACGAGCCCTATTAAGCATTGAGCATTGTCGGGCCGTCCTAGTTCTATTACTTTATTCAATACTGTTTCGTTATACAGCATAAAGCTACAAACTATTTTTGAAATAAAAGAAAAAAAAAACAAATCTGATGTAGCAAAGCATCGCAGTAATATTTCTCTCTGGGATTATGTCGTCGGTCTGATAAAACCTGAGAGAACTTCATTTGCCGACTTTTTATTTTTTTGGTCGAAACTATTCCGGTCTCTGCGGCACAGAGCATTGTCGCCTGAAAGTGCTCTTGCAAAAATTTTTAAACTCTATATGGGTAAAATAAAAATTGTATTGTTGCCCCTTTAGCGAAATTACGTCTCGTTTTTAGTATAGTTCAGTGAAATTAAACTTTTTGTTTAACAACTGCTGCAATTCTGAAAATTGCTATTTTTACAAGTATTTCGTGCCAGAAAATCTCAGAAACAACTGACGAGACGCCACATCGTTTTCCCTAATTTACATATACTGGTTTCAAGACCATAAGATGAGAGAATCTAAGAATGTTGTGATGATTTTTAATCATTTATTTTAAGACTGTGTTTGTGATTTATATTATGGTATTTCTATTAAATTTTTTAAAAAATATTGTGAATCAAAAACTTTGCTTAATGTTTTATTGTGCATTGTTTCAATCAATTCTTTCCTATGGTATAATTGGTTGGGGTGCATACGAGTCGAATTTGAAACCGCTTATAACAATACAAAAAAATGTTATTTTTTTTTGTTTAATTGGCATTTGGCTAATTAGCCATGCAGCCAGTCGCAAAGTAAAAAAGAAAAACATTATTATCCAAAACATATAAACATTAAAAATTATTATATGCAGCTGAAATTTTGCACGTGGGCTAGAAACTGCACTTAAAAAAACTTTTTTTAATAACTTCTTTTGATATTTTCAGAAATAACCCCACTTTTGAATTATTTTATGAAAAAATTAAAATTTGACAGATAATGCGAATCACGTGACTACTATTTTTTTGGTTAATTTTCATCTCGTCAAATTTCAAATAAAGCTATTAATAAAAAAAAATCCATATGATGCGGACTTTACTGGTCAAACTGTATATTATACTTTTACATTTCAAAAAAAAAGTTGGGGCGGTTTCTACCCCCAAAAGGGGTGTAAATTTCGTAAAGACAAGCTAAACTAAAATATAAACTTGGCAGTAGTTTCGTATTTTTTTAGCAAATAAAGAAAGCAAATACTGAATTCATTCCAGCTAAAAATTGCACCCTGTATAATATTAAGTACATTCATTTCTTCATTAAAGATTTTTATGTAGTTTACGAATTTTTGCTTTCGTGCAAGTATACATTTTTTCATGTGGAAACATGTTTAGTAGTATGGACGATATTTTAATTAGTTTAAATTTATAATTTTTAGAAAAGGAAAGAAAAACACAAAGTCTTTCTCCACAAAATTTAATAGAATAAAATTCTAATTAGAATGGTCTCTACATGTTTCGAACGTAGAAACGTTCATCATCAGGAGACAGAAATCTATTTTATGCTGATGTTGTTAGCAAAAGAGAAAATTAGAACCTTAATGGAGCTTTTATGGACGTAAAATTTTTTATAGAAAAACATTTTAAATGTAGAAGAAACATGGCTTGAAAAAGTTGAATACTGAGCATTTAAAAATGTTGTTAGAGTAGGCTTAAAACAACCAAACTAAATGGAGAAGAAAAGAAAAGAAAAAAAACGTTTTCCTAACAACATTATTGTGCTACTGCACTTCTATCCTCATAATGTGTTACTTTTGCTGGATATAAATTTTAAGAATTAAAACTAAATATATTCCGACACCTTTTAAGAAAGTTTCTTTTTTCCCGGGTTTTTTTTCTTTTCTCTTCTTCTCCATTTAGTTTTGTTGGTTTAAGTCTACTCTAACAACATTTTTGAATGCTCAGTATTCAACTTTTTTAAGCCATGTTTCTTCTACATTTAAAATGTTTTTCTATAAAAAATTTTACGTCCATAAAAGCTCCATTAAGGTTCTAATTTTCTCTTTTGCTAACAACATCAGCATAAAATAGATTTCTGTCTCCTGATGATGAACGTTTCTACGTTCGAAACATGTAGAGACCTTTCTAATTAGAATTTTATTCTATTAAATTTTGTGGAGGAAGACTTTGTGTTTTTCTTTCCTTTTCATACTTTCCACTCCACTTTAAGTATGGACTATTTCTTCAAATTATAATTTTTAGGTTATTTGATATGTTTTTTTTTATTTGTATTATGTAATGACAATGATCAATGACAGTAATATAAACAGAAACTCCGCAACTGAACAGTTCTATTTTTCTTTTACCTTTTCAAGGGCAATAATAGAAGCAGATAGTAGAAAAGCAGGTCGCTTTTACTCTACCTATACCTAATTTGAAGCGAATTAAAAAAACACAACTATACAATAGAGAGTTTCCGATATATCAGGCGGAACGGCTCTCTATAAATCTTTATTATCTGGAAGGCAATAATTTACCAAGCAGTCGTTGCAAGCCGCTCAAAAACACTTCTACCTCCACGACCAAGGCATTTAATAAGCCATTCGTCAATGTGCACCTTTGTTTTTGTTCCAACACGTCAATAGTATACACCCATTTCATAAAGAATTTATCGCCGAAGATTTTGGCTAAAAATTGTATGTAATATATGTTGTCAAGTATAAAAAAAAATATAAAATTATATATCAACTAAAAATATTCTTGGCTAGCGGACTTTAAAGTGTAAAAAGACCTGTATTTTGCATTGAAGTACACAGGGATGCCAAAAACAATGGATTCCCTGGAGCCAAGTAGACATTGACAGCTGTTTCATCCTTGTTAGGAACTCATCAGAATGCCACAACCCGAAGCAACTCCACTGATAACACCGCAGCGCATTTAAACCCTGCTTAATAAAATAGCAAGTACGTTGGAATCGACAACAACGCAAAATACAGGTACAATGAAGTGTGGATGTGAAAGGACTCGAAACACAAAACGGTGCATACACACTGCAGTATAGGGTATGACATTTCGTACTTATCC
Source organism: Polydrusus pterygomalis (assembly GCA_963969555.1). NCBI lineage: Eukaryota > Metazoa > Arthropoda > Insecta > Coleoptera > Curculionidae > Polydrusus > Polydrusus pterygomalis. Next base: position 154,089,294 of record OZ018376.1, on the reverse strand, counting down.
ACATCCGTCTGCTTGTTTGGCAAATAGTGCAAGTGCAGTACCATCGGTGGAGGGTTAACGGCATACGGGCGCTTCGGCATCGGCATTAGGGCTAGGAAATTTTAAAATATAAGTATTCGAATAGTCGTTTGGTATGTTATTCGAATAGTCGAATATAGTCGAATAATTCGAATAGTCTAATAGTCAAATATTCGAATTTCGAATAGTCGAATATTTAAATAGTCGAATATTCGTCTATTTAAATATCGAAATACAGTCGTTTAATCTGGGTAGAAGTGGTTTAACTGCTTAAACATAATAAAGGGACATTTTTAAGTATTAGTAATTTTTAATATCTAAATAATTATCGAATAATAATAATGTGCATTTTGTCGAATAAAGTAAGATGACAAATAAATAATTGTGTTAAATTATTTCAAGATATGAGAACTCTGTAATAAATAAAAAACTCTTAAACAAAATGATTATTTATTGAACACAAAAAATCAAACATTTTACACACGAAAATAAAATTATAAAAATAAACCGAATAGTCAAATATTCGAATTTCGAATAATTATCTAAAATGATCTAAGGAAACCAAACTGTTTACGCAAATGTTGCAAATACAACTCGCATATTTGGTTATTAGTTTTTCTTTGTCTAACACAAAGTTTTGCCTGCAATAATAATAATAATTCAGCGGTTCGACTGTGTTTCCATACATGCCTACTGAACGGTCTTCGACCGAGCACGAAACAACCCGAGAACAGGCGAAATCGACGGCCGGCGAGCGCGTATGTTTGTTTCGGTCTTAGTTTCCCATTCATTTATGTAATTTATTTAATATAAACCCACCAGGACAACTTCAAATACGGTCAATATTGGGGAGTTTTCGCATGACACTTACACTTTGGAACTTTTGCATTTTTTTGAAGGATAATTATTTTGACTTGTTTTGAAAATTTAATTAATTAATTATTAATGGGATTATGTCGTCGGTCTGATAAAACCTGAGAGAACTTCATTTGCCGACTTTTTATCGGAGCCAACATTTGGTCGAAACTATTCCGGTCTCTGCGGCACAGAGCATCGTCGCCTAAAAGTGCTCTTGCAAAAATTTTTAAACTCTATATGGGTAAAATAAAAATTGTATTGTTGCCCCTTTAGCGAAATTACGTCTCGTTTCTAGTATAGTTTAGTGAAATTAAACTTTTTGTTTAACAACTGCTGCAATTCTGAAAATTGCTATTTTTACAAGTCTTTCGTGCCAGAAAATCTCAGAAACAACCGACGAGACGCCACATCGTTTTCCCTAATTTACATATACTGGATTCAAGACCATAATATGAGAGAATCCAAGAATGTTATGATGGTTTTTAATCATTTATTTTTAGACTGTGTTTGTGATTTATATTATGGTATTTCTATTAAATTTTTTTAAAAATATTGTGAGTCAAAAACTTTGTTTAATGTTTTATTGTGCACTGTTTCAATCAATTCTTTCCTATGGTATAATTGGTTGGGGTGCATACGACTCGAATTTGAAACCGCTTATAACAATACAAAAATATGTTATTTTTTTTTGTTTAATTGGCATTTGGCTAATTAGCCATGCAGCAAAGTAAAAAAGAAAAACATTATTATCCAAAACATATAAACATTAAAAATTATTATATGCAGCTGAAATTTTGCACGTGGGCTAGAAACTGCACTTAAAAAAATTTTTTCTAATAACTTCTTTTGATATTTTCAGAAATAACCCCACTTTTGAATTATTTTTTGAAAAAATTAAAATTTGACAGATAATGCGAATCACGTGACTACTATTTTTTTGGTTAATTTTCATCTCGTCAAATTTCAAATAAAGCTATTAATAAAAAAAATTCCATATGATGCGGACTTTACTGGTCAAACTGTATATACCTTACTGTTTCAAAAATGTTGTACCAAAAAATAATTAAATTCGTTCTGTTCAGTGTTTACATGATCCACAAAATGTTGTGAACTGCGCAAACTCTGTATCCCGCTATAGTCCTACATAGGGGGTAACATGTCATTAGCAATATACTTGTTACATATAGAGTGTGTCCAAGAAAGTATGCAACATAATATGGGAAAGTTTTTATCGCCGACTTCTCAAAAAATTTGATTCTTTATAAAAGTTGGTGCATGCCTTAAAACTATAAATGCGTATTTCATATTTCACCTGCGGCTAATAGTAAGGGAGTAAATACCATTTTTTCAAAATTGCCTTAAAAGTAAAATACCTTAATTATTAGAAATAGGTACAGAAAAATTCTATATGGAAATGTTCTTGCAAATTAGTAAGTTACTCCAAATACGAAATTTGAGTTGGGTGTCACAATTTTTAATTTTTTTTGGTTAATCTCTATTTTCCCCTAAACGGTACACCTCTGGTCGATTTTGTGTTCACGCAATTTTAATATATTTATTAAATAACTTTAATGTGTGTTTATAATAAAAATGAATTAAGTAGTTGCAAACTTTTTAAAACCTTTCAACTTTACGAGTTGGTTCAGATATTAGCGTGTTGTACATACGCCTACTTAAAATCACATTTTAGCCAACTTATGTTTTAAACAAAATTATGATAGAATCCACATCTATTCATATTACTGGAAATAATTAATAATTTATTTGTCATTTTCACCCAGTACGCTGACGTCCAAAAACCTATTTTAAAGAAATGCATATAAAAAAAATTAAAAACTGACACACCTTTCGCATTTGGACTAAGTTTTTAATTTGCAAAAACATTTTCCTATAAAATTTTGCTGTATTTCTAATAGTTAAGGTAGATACTTTACTCTTAAGGCAATTTCGAAAAAATGGTATTTGGTTCCCTACTATTAGCCGCAGGTGAAATATGCAATATGCATTTATAGTTTTAAGGAATGCACCCACTTTTATAAAGAATAAAATTTTCTGAGAAATCGGTGATAAAAACTTTCCCATATGTTGCATACTTTTTTGAATACACTGTATATGGCCACAGCATGCTCATACGTCAGATTGTGTCATAGAAGTGGGAAATTTAATTCATAAGCTGACTTATATGTGATGTATTTCAGGAAAAATATTTTCGCATGTACCCGAAAAAGTGTGATAACATAAGTTGTATTTTTTTAAATGGGACACCCTGTATTTTTTTGTATTTTTAGGTTTGTATTAGTGTCCTTTTCAATTATGCAAAATGGGGAGGCATAAATCAGAATTATCTTAATAATATTGAAAGTACTCAAAAATACATTTTAAAAATTATTTACGAAAAAGACCATCAACATTCTTCTGATTTACTATTTATATTTAGATATATAGCAAAAAAAATGGATATTAAGCAAATATTTTCTTACAACATGTTAATATATATTTTTAAACATAAAAATATAATAAATTACATGAATCACACACATGAAACTCGTCATAAAAATACTATTACATATAAAAATAGAGTAAACAAAACAATAGCACACAAACATTTTTTAAACATCAATCCATATATTTTTGATATGCTATCACAGACTTTGCGGCGAAGAGGACGAAACCGCCTCCCATATAATTTACAGCAAGGCATCTTTTAACGTACTCTTGTGTATCCATTTGGCTACGCGGGCCTTTCATTTGGATACCCAGTAAACATGAAATGGATATAGAAATTTGGGGCCTTATGACTTATACAAAAAAAAATCAACTACCTACCGAGAAAAATAATGTTTAATTCTTTAGAAACGTAAAACAAAATCAAAATTAAAAATAAACTCTTTTTAGTCTAATACAAAAACATAACATACTACGATTAATACTGGAAATCTAACTAAATAGGACACTCTTGGGTATTGGTATTTTAAAATAAAAGCAATACAGACAATACAGTGCATAAAAAATAAAAAAATACCACAAATTAAAAGGAAAAGGAACTCGTTTCATACTTATTTTCATTGTAAAAGGAACTTCATTAATAAGATTATAGTTTAGGATTATCTCTAAAAAATGTACTAATAAAATCTCTAGTTTTGTATATTTCAGGAGTTGGTTCTCTAAACCTACGTTCGTTTTTCATTAAAAACTTGGCGACTGCTGGTCGCGGATCAAAATGGGCTGTTCCAACTCCATTCAATGACACAAAGAGGCGATCATTCAGTGTAAGTATATTCATTTAATGAAATTATTCCTGGCGCATGGGCGTCGTTAAATAAAAAAATAAAAAGGCCAATTTATTTCTCATTAGTGGGTACCTACATTGTTTAAAAATAAAGTTCATTCTTCTGTTTCTATTTACAGCAAACTTATCAATAACAATAAAGTCCCTAGATTTACACTTTGTGGTCTGTATCAAGTTAATTTCGAGTTTAGGTGTTTTACTTAATGCTTAATGAGCTAAAATTGTTTCTCAAATATTCCACATTCATAGTCCTCTTGGCATTAAAACTGTTCATTTTTATTAAAATAAGTCTTTACTACCCCAAAATAATAACAAAAATATAAAGGATAACTCCAAATAATAAATTAATACATTGAATCAAACCATATTAAACCTCAATAAACAAGAAAAATAGTCAAAGTACCGGCAAAAAATTTCCGCGGATTTGACCGACTCCACGAAAGTATATTGGGTAACTAGAACTGGTAACGTATATTAATTTGATCAACAAGACTGCAAACAGCAATGTTAGCAATAACATTTCTATACCGGGAATAGAGAATTTAGACTGTCGCCAGACTTCAAAAATAATACGATCTTTCTTTCTTTCACTGCTAACTTAAACATAAATAATTATCAATAAGTCAACTTCTAGGGGAGGGGGGGGGCAAATGCCTCACCTTGCCCCTCCCAAACGACGCCCATGTCCTAGCGTTTTTATTTTGTTGTAATGGATAATAATCCTCTGCGACAATTTGTGACGATAATGATATGTGATGTCAATCGATGCTATTATACAGTGGCGGGTCCACGGGGGGGGGGGGCGTCCGGATCCCCCAGGATAGTATTAGAATAGTGGACAAAACCGAAATTTTGGTGTGGCCTCTAAAAATTTTCGCCTGCGGCGCTATTTTTCGCTGTTTGACCCCCCCCCCCAGAATTAATTTCTGGATCCGCCGCTGCTATATATTATTTTTGTCAAAACAAAATATTTTAAAAAGTAGGGCCTTTTGAATACATGGATACGCAGCCAAAAATCACTAAAAGATGCGCTGATTTACAGCTGCGAAGCGCTAAACCGTAAAAGATTCAAAATCTTTAGAAACATTCGACGTGGCGACAACCTCCCGCACGACAAACTTGGAAGAAAACTACTGGACCTCGTAGAAGGAACAAATCTTTTCTAACAAGACTGGGGCGCACAATAAGCCAGAAGGCTGCAGTGTAAGAAGCTTGGACCACACGTCGAACCTGACCCCCGCCTTTAACCAACCAACCAACCAACAGTCAATTAAAATAATAAAATCGTTAAATATAAAATTAAAAATTGGATATTATCTAATCCAAGAGATATATTCAAGAAGTCATTAATAAATAATGAATAATAGTATATTATTTAACGAGCGTATAATGTAGGCCATAATAAAACGAGGACGAAGTTTACGGCACGAGCCAAAGGCGAGTGTTGTAAATCATCCGAGTGTATTATGGTCCATTAGACGCAAGCCAAATACAATACTTTATCTAAAACCATCCATTTATACAGTGCCTGAAAAAAAGTTGAGTTCATATAGGAAATATAATAATAAATTACACTTGTTGTTTTATGATAATTACGCTTGTTGTATTATGGATAGCATAATGCTCTTATTATCAGAAAAAAGTTGAGTTCATATCGGAAATATAATAATTACACTTGTTGTATTATGGATAGCATAATGCTCTTATTATCAGAAGTATTATACACCTATTATTAAATGGTTGTAGATAAAATAAATAAATATATATATTATATACATAACCTATTGTATCTTCGTATATTATAGTAATATAAAATATACCAATAAAATATTGTCATATTCGTTGTATATTATGATGTAGTTGTGCCTGAATTATGAAATATATTATTTACAATAAATATTATATTATTATTTAACTTTAAATTTATATTTAACTTATTATTATATTTAACTCAATACAAGTATTTTACTTCTGAGTTCGGAATTGATAGTTTATCCAAAAAAATATATATTAGCATTAAATTTTAAAAAAATATGACCAAACTACGTAGTACAAGATAATACAAACTTGAACAAACTTATACTAACATGTAGGTACTAACATTTGTACAAATCAGTACAAGTTAGTATAAGCTAGTACAAACTTATACGAACTTGTACATTTGTACAAACTGTACTAAAATTGTACAGAAGCGAACTGAGCCGCTTTGAATGTGAGTCAATTATGTTTGTCAGCGTCACACACGTCACAGTTAATGTTGCCTGATTAATTAATTATTGTTGAAAACCTTGGTATAACCCAACATAAGTGTCTGCAAAAGTTTACCCACCTGGGCATTACCTTAAATTAGGGGTAGCTCCCCCCAGTGGTAACGGGTAAATTTATGTATATATGGACTTTATGGTAAGTAGTAATTGCCGGTAAAATGTTAGTATAAATAAGCCTCCTGACGGACTCTGGTTTACGGTTTTTCCACTACTTGATATCCGCTCTCTAGTGATATACCTACAAATCAAACGCTTATTATTTTTTATTCTCATAATAGGTCGTGAAATCCGATGGTAAATTTTTTAAATTATATCGCTCAACTTCCACCCGACTTTTTTTGGTTGTTTTACGATAACTTTTGAAATTTAAAACGACACTCCTAACATACAATGAATAATGTTGGCTGTACTACCAAGCTCTAAAACACATCGGATTAAAATATGTAAATAAAAGTGGAATTATGCATTTATTGCGTTGCTTTGTACTGGTGTTATCTTCACCCTTGAATATGCAGTTTATTTATTATGTTAACATTTTGTTTCGCTTAAGGGTGTGATAAGCGGATGTACAGGGTGATCCAAGGATATGGGCTAACTGGGAGTACTCTCTGAGAGCATGACTTCACAGGGATTTTACTGACATAAAAGTACACTTTATTTTTATCCCGCCAATTTTAGCTCCAATCTCCCAGTTATAGCCCCTTCAACATAGTTTTAGTATGATCTTATGCGCACGCTGGAATGTGCCGTTCTAGTGAACTCTGTGCAATGAAAATGGACAATGTTGAATTAATGCATGAAGTCATAATATGTGTTACTATTCCTGATTCCAAAAATGGAAAAGCACGTAAATTTATAGTGACTAAAAGTGACGGTGAGAAGGTGTGTTATTTCAAAATAGTTCGAAATTACGTTGATATAAGATTTCACATACCAAATCTTAATCCTCCTTTCTTCATGCGATATCAAAATGGAAAGTGCTTAAACCAGCCTGTCGGGAAAAACTCGATTTCCTCAATTCCGAGTAAAATTGATAAATTTCTGAACTTTGAGAACTTTAAGGAGTATACTGGACACTCCCTTAGAAGAACGTCGGCCACTTTATTAGCGAATACTAAAGTTGATGTCTTAGACCACAAGCGACATGGCGGATGGAAATCTGCAACTATTGCGGAAAGTTATGTAGCGGAGAGCTGCAAATAAAATTGTATACAATATAACGAAGCCTCCTGCAGTACTTCAAGAGTAACAGAAAACTTGGTTAGAGATGGAGAAATTTTGAAGTCAGAAAATCTCATACAAATTGAGAAACAACGAGAAAACATTTATCCAAATTTTGTAAATAATGTTCATAAATTTTAAATTTTATAAATGAGTTTTATTTATTTTCAGTGAAGTTAAATTAATTAAAAATGTCATACCTACTGATTTTTTAAAACAAAATCTTTCATCCCATGATACCTTTTACCCTAAATAAACTACTTATTTCTGACTTCATTAACAGTATTAAAATAATAATCAAAAATGTGAAAAGACGTGCTTGTATCTTACTTGTTCACATGCATTCATCTTTATGTAGATCATGCCTAAGAAAAATCATAACCATTACCTTTACCGGTAAGTCAAACTGACTAAACTAATTTACGACGTACCGCAAATATGGATAATATTACTCAACGGTCAGCGGTTATTGAACAGACTTTACTTACTGTTGTACGTGTAAATTTAAAATTTTCAATGGCTGCCTGCCAGCAGGTTATCTTGAGCCAATTTAAGTTTAAATAAAACCCAAAAGGAATTGGATTCTTCGGCGAGAACGTATTATTCTAGAAAGAACGCTGTATATTTTCACGTGGTTTTATTGTGGAACTTGCGAGGAACCTGGTAGACCTTTACATTTGATGTCTTGTTGGCTTGTTATGATGGTATTGTCGTTGATTGTAACAATAACAAAGCTGGATCATAATAATAGTATATTAGTATATTATGATATAAGGAGAATAAGACATAATTGATGTGCTGAGCGTGCAAAGTTTGTCACAATCCATGCGAAGCACATAAAGTATCTCATTCTCCGAATATCATATACTATTTTTTCTTCAAACGTGCATCATATTATTTGAGATAAAACCAAGGGCGTCCATAGAGCGTTTTCCAGGGGGGGCAAAAACTTAAACAATATTTTTTTTATATATGACTAATTATTTAACATATAGGTACCTTATGCCTAACGAAACCTACAGAATTCGTAAAAAATAAACACAAAATTACAATTTATAAGTTTTCATCATAAAATAAAAATGTTAAATTCCTAGACGTCTTGCCAAACTCGTTGATTACTTTTTTTATTAAATTTTCTTTATTTTTTTGTAAATAATCATAATCAGTTTAGTGATTTGTTGGTCTGTACTAACTAACCAATGTACTATTCAATATTTACAGGCGCGGATCCAGAACTTCGCTTTGGGGGGAGGGGGGTTATCATGATATAAATGGAGTTAAAAAGCGCCGCAGGCGAAAAATTTTTGCGATCACGCTCAAAATTTGACAGAGAATGCGCTATAGGCGAGAAAATTTTCAATGATAATTTTTACATTAAAAAGGATAATATATGCATGTAAATTAATGTTAAAGTGAATTCAGAAAAAGAAAAAATATAACTAATTTATGGTATAGTAATGTTGTCATGAATCTTGTGAAAAAGCTGCAGAGGTAGTCAAAACAGTAAATTCATTTATTTATTTTCTGTTTTGGGGGGTCATGACCCCCATGACCCCCCCCCCCTAGATCCGCGCTTGAATATTTATACAGAGGGGTAATTCACTGGCGAAAATGGTGTACAACTTCTAGAAAATACAAAAGAAAATACAGAAAATAAGAGGAAAATGCAGAAAATACGAAGAAAATACAGAAAATACAAAGAAAATACAGAAAATACGAAGAAAATACAAAGAAAATACGAGAAAAATACAGGCAACATAAGGAAAATATGGAAAATACACGCGCCAATCAATTTGGCAATGACGTAAAGTCATTAACGCTGCCGGGTTTTCGACGGTTTTAATGATGGGAATAACCAACTTAAGATTCTGGAACAACGCTGCTTTGACTTCTAAAAAAAAATTTAGTAAAGCCAATTTTTTTTTGGCGAAAATGGTGTACAAGTTCTAGAAAATACGAGAAAATACAAGGAAAATACAGAAAATACGAGAAAAATTAAGAAAATACATGGAAAATACAGAAAATACGAGAAAAATTAAGAAAATACAAGGAAAATACAGAAAATACAAAATACAAGGAAAATACAGAAAATACAAGGAAAATACGAAGAAAATTCGGCAATATGAAAAATGGTGTACAACATTTTCTTAGTGAATTACCCCTCGATTTATACTGAATTATGAAATAAAATAGTAATGTGGACGCCTAGGGCGGGGCAAGTGCCCGTTTTGCCCCCCCCCCTATGGACGCCCCAAAGAGTAATGCACTTATAAGAGGCGAAAGCTTTGTCGGCTTCTTTGATGTTGATGTAACCTGATATTGTGACCTTGATACCCCTAACTCACACAGTAAAAAGTATGATAAATTTGTTTAAAATCATCATATGCACGAAAAAAAATCTTTCCCTTTTTATGATAATATAAGTATGTTAAACAGTTTAATATAATATTGAATTTTATTAGTTCAGTGTGTATCAGCAAAATATTACTGAATAAAGTATTTGATTAAAAAGCATTTTCCATAAATTTGTTACATTTTAGTCGTTTTCTCGGTATGTTTTCAGGAGTTATAGTTATTTAAAGGTACTTTATAATATGCTAAGTGTAGCATGGCATAGTATTATTTTTTACACTTTCTATTACCTTAACTTGCCGTTTTCCAACAGACAAAAATGCCATATTTTTTTTGTTGCTAGAATTTTCCAAAATTGTATCCACAAATTACGTCCTTTTCCACAATCCAAGCAGCAAAAGGTCGTATGTTAAGACATAGGTACTTAATTATACCGGTTATCTTAAGAGACGCACGGTAAGCACACGATGTGCCACCTTTTCGCTTCGTTTCCGACATTTCAACAAAGAGTATTTCAAGGAGAACTCACAAAACAAATAATCGTATTCAAAAGCACGCACTAATAACAAAATACTAAAAGAAAAATGCAATAATTACAACTTTGTTTACAATTTCGTAGCCAAAACACGATTGACAGTAGAATCTGACAGATTCTGACACAGCAAATTTGATTGAAATACCACCAGAGAAACGTCAATTTCGCGCATGCGCATACAAATTTGGTTATCGCGATAAGGCCCTCTTTCGCCTCTTATTAGTGCATTACTCTTTGATAAAACAATAAAAGAAAACGATTTCTTTAATAAAGGTAACAAGATTGAATTTTTAACTTATTTCACTGTAGGTATACCTATTCCCTTTTTGGTATCGTTATCATGGATACGTACTTGTTTGGCATCTATCAAAACAAATATGTATTTATAGATGCATTATATAGTCAGATCTGGTCTTAACGTGCGGGTCCAAAGGTCACTGATCATATGCGTCAAATCAGACAACACAGAGGCTATCAAAATGTTGTGAGATTATTTACAAATATACCGAAGGAAGGAAAAATAGTTTCATTATTTTAGCTATCGCGAAGATAGCCACATATACCTAATATTATTAGTTTTGTAAAAACTATGTACAGGAGAGTTGAAAAAGTTACAAAAAAATTATATAATCGTTAATTATATACCTACTGTACCCTTTAATTAAAAACGACAATAATAAATAGTGCAATTTTACTACTAAAACCTAAAAATATAATGGCATTTAGTCTGATAAACTATTTCGATAATGAAAGAAAAAGTGGAAATTGGCAAACCAATATGCAGGAAACCGTAATGAAAACACTGGGAATTAGTTTAAGGACTATGCAGAATAATGTGCATGAAAAAAAAGCATAATATAATACCCAAGAATACTAAAAAATGTAAGCAAAAAACACCGTTTATAATTACAGCCTAAAAACTCTCATCGTCACTTATAAAATCTGAAAAGTCCTCGTCGTCTGAGTCGTCTTCGAATGGAACAATTATCATTGGCGCTACTTCGATATCTAGTACTTGTTCTCGATCCCACCAATCCCTTATTAATATTTCTGTATGTTCCACCGATTTTTTCCAGTACTCTTGTGTAATATAATCTTACGAATCTTGCCAAACTATTTGTACTTGGTCGGATTTAAGACCATCACCTACATGTTTTTCATAACAAGACTTTGCACCAGCCCATATTAATTCTATTGCGTTAAACTGGCAATGATATGGCGGCAGTCGTAGAACCTCATGACCATATTCACGCAGTATTTCATCTACCGCGTATATTTTGGGTTTTTGAGACTTTGCTATTGATAGGAGTTCCGATTTAAGCATATTTGGTAAAGGATTTTGGTTGTGTTTTTGCAGCCACTCATAAATATCACTTTTCCTCCAAGATGAAGTAGGCTGTTTATAAAATTCTTGAATGATATGATGCATTAACTACCTAATACAATTAAAGACGGAGCATCCAAATTTGGTATCAATTGAACTTTTAACCATTTTTCAAACATTTCGCAATTCATATTATCATGATAGTCAGCACTTTTTGATGTTGAAGAAAAAATTAAACTCGCACCTGCAACATATCCTGTTGCAGAACCGGCATGCAAAATAATAAAACGCTTTCCCGTACCGCACCCCTTTTTCCTTTTAACACTTTTTACAGACTTATCTTGCCAAGATTTTGAACCACTTCCATTCGAAAATATCCACGTTTCGTCTAAAAATACCACTTTTCTAAATTTCGATTTGTAATTGTCCGTATATTTTTTAAAAACTGAACACGCTGACTCACTATCTGTGGCGGCTCACATAAAAATCTTCGGTTACAGTCTTTTTTATAGCGAAAACCTAAATTTTTTATTAATTTTGATAACGCTTCAAGTCCAATTTCCAAAACACCCCGAAGTTTTAATGTTTTTTGTAAAACTGGAAGAGTTACATTGGTTTTTGATTTGTATAAATCGTAAATCACATTTCGAACTCCCAATTTAATATTTTCGCTTAAATCCTCAGTCTTTGGCTTTCTTCGTTTACACTTTTTAGTATTGTTGGGTATTATGTTATGTTTTGTTTCATGCACAATTTTCTGCACAGTCCTTAAACTAATTCCCAATGCTTTGGCTACTGTTTCCTGAACATTGGTTGGCGAATTTCCACTTTTTCTTTCATTTTCGAAATAGTTTATCAGATTAAGTACCATTTTTTTTTGATTGGGGATGCAAAAACCCAGAAAATTGTTTTATTTTGTCACAAACTGTCAAAGTCACAAAACTGGCATATTTAAAATAAAACGTAGCTGGTGCTATTATAAGCTTTTTTAGAATCGCTGGAAAGTAAATACATATCCTTTTTTTTCATGTCAAAATGGAATAAGTCTGTCTCATTTATCTTACGTATTTTATTTAGAGGGTAAAATTAAACGCAAGTAAAGAAAACAAAAACTGAGAGTATGTCTTTTTTGAATCGTATGACCCGCACGATAAGACCAGATCCGACTATAGTACTATAATTTATTTATCGGTAACCGTCCGAGAAGTACCCACTTCCCGGACGCTTTTCCTTTGAGAAAGTAGCATATTTCCGGCCTAGTCCGGAAAGTACGTGTCTAGTCCGGGAAATACATACTTCCCGGACTAGGCCGGGAAGAATCACATCAATATTAGCAATTGCTCGAATTTTAATATAAATATTAATATAAATATGACTTAGAATGTTTCTGTTAGTACCTATATTCTGTTCGAATTTCAATATTTAATACAAATAAGAATTTAAATGTTCGTGTATAAACTGGAGATTTGTGTTCTCTTCCAATTTATAGCTGGGGGCGAGTATTTCTTCGTTTTCTCGCAGTCTCCACAGTGCTGGTTCGTTGCAGCAATAAAACAGTATCTTATTCTTCGTTCTATTTATTAGTTTCAACAAAACGGTAATTTAACATCAAAACGTGAACACATTTACAGCCTACGGGATACTCTAGCAACCTAGACGTAGTAATAGGTCCGCTAACAGCTTATATACTACAACGGGCATATATACAAAGCAAGAAGCACGTTTTCCTTTCAATCGAGTCCTTTCCGGGTTGAAAGGAATATCAATTTCGAGCAAAAACACCACACGCGTGTACCAAATATAAGAAGAAATACGTTAACCTTTCGTATTGACTTTTTACTACCGGAGATTGAGAGTATACGTGGGGAGAAAATTAGCGTACGTGCTATTCTTTTTTTTTGTACTATTTGAGACTGACTTTTACAAGACAAGATATTTCGCGGTGGCGTGAGTCTGTCAGCATGACATATTTTTGTGACAACAGGTGTGGGACCAGTTAGCGACAAGGGTTTATGAGTGGTCACCTGGGGGTGGTATTTAAGTGGAACGTGGAAAACTACAGTGAGAAACGACACTAAAAATCTTGGTTATAACGAGAGTTTTAACATACTCCCCCCCGTTGAAGTTAAGTAACTTCTAAATAAAACAAATTAAATATAAACGAATAAAACAATATATGCAATTGCATAAAACAGAAAAAAAAATTTTACTTATTTTCCCATTAAAGATCTGACGAATCTTGTTGGGGTAAAGGGCAAACCTTGGTGATACTTCGAGTAAATTCACCATATTGAGTTCGGAGTTTCACCATTCTAACTTTACCGTCTAATCCGGGCATTACTTCCGTAATTCGTGCTCGAGGCCAAACTAATGGGGGAACATTATCGTCTTTTAATAATACCAAATCGTCTACCTTTAGATTTTCCGTGGGTTGTAACCATTTTGGTCTATTTTGCAATCTATTGAGATATTCCACAGACCATTTTTTCCAGAACTGTTGTTGTATCTGGGTACATCGCTGCCAAAAAGTTAATCGATTTTCGGGTTTATCTAATAAATTCCTTTCGGGATATGCGGTTAAGGTTGTTTCTATAAGAAAATGTCCGGGAGAAAGATAGTCTAAGTCCAAGGGGTCGTTTGAAAAAGCACATAGGGGACGCGAATTCATGATACTTTCAATCTGAGTAAAAATCGTGGTTAACTCTTCAAAAGTTAAATTAGCAGTGCCTATTATCCGAACTAAATGATTTTTCGCGCCTTTAACAGCTGATTCCCAAAGTCCTCCCCAGTGGGGGCTTCGTGGTGGAATAAATTTCCATTCAATTTCGAGAGAAGTCAGAAAATCATTTACGTGATTAATATTTTGTTGATTTTTAAAGAAGTCGTATAATTCGTGTAGATAATTTTTCGCGCCTAAAAAATTTGTGCCATTATCGCTAAATATAATGGAGGGGTTTCCTCTACGTGAAATAAATCTTTTAAGAGTTGCGATAAATGCTTGGGTTGACAAATCAGACACTACCTCTATGTGAACCGCCTTTGTGGTCATGCAAATAAATATTGCAGCATAACATTTTTGAACTGGAGCCTTTCTTAATCGAGAAGATTTAATAAAAAATGGGCCAGCGTAATCAACGCCTACTTTCTGGAATGGTCGAGCAACAGAAACTCTATCTTTTGGTAGATCACCCATAATTTGTTCATTGGGTTTTGCGTGAAATCTAAAACAAGATAAACATTTTCTGATCACGCGTTTTACTTCTCTCAAACCGTCTAAAGGCCAAAACTCTAATCTTACATTTGACAAAACAGTTTGAGCTCCTGCGTGTCCTAATCTTAAATGTTCTTTTTTCAAAAACAATGATACAACATGGCTTTTCGAGGGCAACAAAATTGGGTGTTTTTGATTATAATGAATATCAGCGTTTGACAATCGTCCGCCTACGCGCATAATACCCGCGTCATCGAGGAAGGGTTTGAGTGAGAGAATATTTTTATTAGTAACTTGCTTATTGTTTTTCAATTCCGAGATTTCTTGAGAAAAGTGTTTAATCTGCAAAGTTTTTACCATACAGCCTAATGCATTTTTCATTTCATCAACCGTGAGAGTGCCTGTTATTTTTTGATACTTATTTCGAGAATTGTAAGAAAATCTTAAGCACCACGCCATTGTTCTTTGCAGTCGCGTAAACGATGAGAACTTTGAAAATGTTATATCCCAAAAGTCATTCGTGACGTTTATCATAACATTTTTTCGCATTTCCGGGATTTCTTGTAATTCAAATTTTATATCAATATCTTTAAACTCCGTCTCTGGTTCTTGCAAAAACTTTGGTCCATGAAACCACATGTCCGAGTTGACTATGTCTTTAGAAGATATACCACGAGACAGTATATCCGCCGGGTTATTAAATGATCTGATATGTCGCCATTTAAAATTTGTAGTTAAATCCTGTATCTGACTTACCCTGTTTGACACAAAGGTAGTCCAACGCGATGGGTGCGACTTGATCCAGCAGAGTGCGATTTGTGAGTCCGTGTAAAGATTTACCGAGTCAAAAGTAAAATTTAAAAGTACAGAGGTGATTTTTTGGGTTAATTTAGCTAAGACCACCATACCACACAGTTCTAATCTTGGCAACGAGACCGTTTTTGTGGGTGAAATCCGCGATTTTGCAGTTACTAAATTACAAGATATAGAATTATCAGTATAAACTGCGCGAATATAAAGACAGGCACCATAAGCCTTGAGGCTAGCATCTGCGAAACCGTGTAGTTCTATCTTTATGATTTTTTTATCTATAAAAAACCATCTCGAGATTTTTAATTTTGACAAATACGATAATTCATTTAGAAAATCTTTCCATTCAGCGAGTAGGTCTGAGGGAAGTAAATCATCCCATTCTATTTGCCTTAACCAAATTTTTTGCATGAGATATTTACCTATCACAACTACCGGGTTTATTAAGCCGAGCGGGTCATACATTTGTGCCAATTTTGAGAGCACTTCACGTTTTGTATAATTTTCATTTTTAGAATTATCCGGGAGTGTGACTGTAAAATAATCAAGTTTCGAATTCCACGATATACCTAACACTTTACTTGATGCGTTTTCAATTTTTATTTCATATTTAATACTTCGTACGTCATTACAAAATTGATTTAAAAAATCATGAGAATTTGAGCCAAATTTGTGTAATGTAAAACCTGCTGAATTTAACACCGCACTTAATTGGGTATAAACCTCAATCAGCTCTTCATAACTATTACACGAACATAAAATATCATCCATATACGTGGAGTTTAATAAAACATTTGATGCCAATGGATACTGGTCTTTAATCTTTAAAGCAATATCATTTAATGTCCGGGTTGCTACATAAGGAGCGAAATTCGTTCCGAAAATTACTGTTACTAACTCTATGCATTTGAACTCATTATCTGGGGTATCTCTCCACAAAATGTTTTGAAGAAAGGTTTGTTCGGGGTTTATTTTTATTTGTAAATACATTTTTTCGATATCCGAAGTCATAACAAACTTTGAAGTGCGAAATCTACACAAAATATCGTATAATTCGGGCTGTACGGGAAATCCTTTTAGCGCTATATCGTTCAGTGAAAATCCTGAAGAACTTTTACAAGATGCGTCATATACTACTCTCAATTTCGTGGAAGTACTGTTTTCTTTAATTACACAGTGGTGGGGAAGATAATATTTATTTTCGTTATTTTCATTCGTGAGAGTGATCGGGATATATTTACCATAACCGGAATCTACATAATTGTCAATGAAAGCTTTATATTCTGAAAATAATTGAGGATTTTTTTGAAAACGTTTTTCCAAATGCAAAAATCGTTTCTTAGCCTGTGTAAAAGATTCACCTAAACATAAATATTCTTTTTCTGATTTTAAGGGTATGTCCACTTGGTATTGACCGTTTTTTAAAATCTTTGTAGTATTTAAAAATATAGTTTCAGCTAACTCATCCTGGGGGGTTAGAATAGGTTTATTGGGGATTTCTTCGAGAGTCCAAAATTTTGTAAGGGCCTGATTAATATCTTCAGAGTTGTTTTCTGTTTGTAAAAACAAAGAAACATTTGGCATGGGATGAGACAAACCGTGCTGACGGGGCACACTTCCTGCGATAACCCACCCTAAGTGTGTGTTATGCAAAACTGGCATATTATTTCCTAACCTTACGAGTCCATCTGATAGCAATGTATAATAAACATCTGCACCGATTAAAATGTCAATTGTAGAGGGGATAAAAAACTTGAGATCTGCTAACCTTATATCGTGAGGTATGTTCAACTGATCCGCTTTAATTCGTGTTTGGGGTAGTTTACTTGTTATCTTGTCTAAAATAGCACAAGATACGTTAAAACTTAAATTCGCGTTTACATTTGAGAATATATTAAGATTTACCATTTTATTTGAGACCGTGCTATTTTGAGAGATTCCTGAAATTTGTAAATTTCTATCATAAGTGCTATAATTAAGTTTTCGTACTAAATCATCTGTGATTATAGACGACTGGGAACCAGAATCTAATAAGACCTTTGCGATTATGGGTTTTTTATCTGCCGAATATAAAGTTACTTCCGCAGTTGCTAACAAAATATCACAACTTTGAGTCGAGAACGCAGTTACTTGAGAGTGATTAATATTAGCATTTTGTCCGCTATCTTGAGAATGATTTTCAGCTGTATTTTGTCGCGAACGATTTGAAATTTCAAACCTATTTTGCGTATTACCGTGATTTCTAGTGTGGTTTACATCAGTAGTAACATGATTTCTAGGGAATGTTGGGTTAGAGTTTTGGTTTTGTGGGCGTGAATTGGGATTTTGAGAAAATGAATTATTGTGTAATAAAGTGTGATGTCTTGCCGAACAGACATAACAACTTTTTGACGTGCAATTTTCCACAGTGTGTTTACTTCCTAAACAATTTCTACACATCTGCTTATTTTGAATATATTTTAATTTTTCCGAATGAGGTAGTTTAATAAAATCATTACACACGTAGATCTTGTGAGTATTTACTTTACAATATATGCAAAATAATGCAGACTGTTGCGTCCGGGGATTTTGCGAGTGAACTTGTGTATGTGACACAACGTGTGAGTGAGTTTGAAAACTGGGGTTATATGGGCGTCGAACTTTAACAGTGTTTTGAGTTTCGGGGTTTAATATTTCTAGCGAGACACATTTGCTATCTAAGAAATTAAAAAGATCATCCAAAGTAGGTAATTGAGAAGAATCCCTGTGTAATTCAAAACCTTTACGAGTATTATAATCAAGCTTTTGACCTAACAAATAAAAAAGTAATAAATCCCGCTGAACTTCTTTATTTATTAAATTATTCAGCGATTCAAGGTTTTGTTTAGATTGTGTCATAAAATCTCTTAAATTGTGTGCGTTGCATTTTGTCAAAGCAGGCATCTCAAAAAGTGATTTAATGCGAGCATTTACTTGTAATAATTTATTTGAGTATCTTTTCTCTAAAGTGTTAATTGCAATATCAAAATTATCGTTAGTTAATTGTAGATTGTCAATTAAACGTAAAGGTTCGTGTCTTAAGTAGCTCTTAAGGTACATAAATCGTTGAATATTTGTGACGTTAGGATTATTTACTATTAAAGTAGTAAAAAGTTCGTAAAACGACACCCATTCGGAAGGATTTCCAGAAAAAGGGGGTATATCTATATTTGGTAATTTTACTGCGGGTGTAATTTGAGAGTTTTGAGAGATAATCGCGGCTTGAGTAGTTTGTAAGATCGTTTTTTTCGTTAATATTTCAATAATTTCATTTAAACGCGCTAAAGCTGCATAAAACCTATTTTCTACGTCTTCCCTATCCTGTAATTGAGTATCTGAGTTATCCAATAAGTCTATTTCATCCTGAGTTTCATTATATATCATGAACACTTCACTTAAACGTGTCTGACGAGTTTTAAACTCATGAAGTAACAAATTCGGGTTATTTACATTTTTGTTTAAATAATTTTCAATTCGCGTGAGAGATGCTTTACAAGAAGTTCGTTTTTTAAGTAAAGTTTCCATGATGTGATTTAAAATTATTCGACTATTATAACGAGAGTTTAGCTAAAATAATCACTGAGAATTGCATTAAAAGTTTTACGAAAAAACTGGAAAGTTCTGACCTTAAATTGTCCAAATCCTACGAAGTATGAAGGTATCTTCTTTCCTGGGCCAGCGAAATCTAATCGGGTGTTATCCGCCACGGCAAATCATCTAACAGCGGGCTGGTTGCTGCTTTTCCGTGTTCCGACGGCAAACGTCTAAACAGCGGGCTGGTTGCTGTTTTTTCCGGGTTCCGACGGCAAACGTCTAATGGCGGAGTTGGTCCTAATTTTGGGTTCTTGGTTCCTGTTTAGCTACAACAAATACTTTTAAAGAAAGCTTCAAAATCCTGGGGTCGAAGGACCATTGTATAAACTGGAGATTTGTGTTCTCTTCCAATTTATAGCTGGGGGCGAGTATTTCTTCGTTTTCTCGCAGTCTCCACAGTGCTGGTTCGTTGCAGCAATAAAACAGTATCTTATTCTTCGTTCTATTTATTAGTTTCAACAAAACGGTAATTTAACATCAAAACGTGAACACATTTACAGCCTACGGGATACTCTAGCAACCTAGACGTAGTAATAGGTCCGCTAACAGCTTATATACTACAACGGGCATATATACAAAGCAAGAAGCACGTTTTCCTTTCAATCGAGTCCTTTCCGGGTTGAAAGGAATATCAATTTCGGGCAAAAACACCACACGCGTGTACCAAATATAAGAAGAAATACGTTAACCTTTCGTATTGACTTTTTACTACCGGAGATTGAGAGTATACGTGGGGAGAAAATTAGCGTACGTGCTATTCTTTTTTTTTGTACTATTTGAGACTGACTTTTACAAGACAAGATATTTCGCGGTGGCGTGAGTCTGTCAGCATGACATATTTTTGTGACAACAGGTGTGGGACCAGTTAGCGACAAGGGTTTATGAGTGGTCACCTGGGGGTGGTATTTAAGTGGAACGTGGAAAACTACAGTGGGAAACGACACTAAAAATCTTGGTTATAACGAGAGTTTTAACAGTTCGAAATTTTGTTCTACAAAGAAATATAATAAAGAAATGTCTCTCATTGATTTGTCATTCTACACGGTTGCAGAAAAAATAGTGTACGCAACACGTCCGAAAACAGTTTTTTTGGACTCGCAGACTTCCAGGACTCGCCTACGGCTCGTCCTAGAATATTGTCGACTCGTCCGAAAAAACAATATTTTTCGGACTTGTAACGTAAATTACTATTTTCGTTTTATTTATTGTCTTTTAGCTTTGAGCACTGCTCATTTAGCCACGCAATTTAAATTTATTTTAATTTATCAATTTTAATAAACGAACATTTACACAATACACAACGATTATTGGTATTCACAGTGGGATTTAATATTTATTGGTAATATTTATAGTAAAAGTACAATAATTGTGAAGATTTGCATCATATAGGAATCCTCCACTTCTTGCAATATCAGTACCTACTGCTTATAACAATATTTCCATTAATCCATTAGAGGGTCCATTAAATGGAGGTTGTTCGAGATTTTCCGCAGAGCTAGGTTGAAGAATTCTCTTAGCAATTTTGGTTTTACTTTGCACAGAATCCTCAATGTAACCTTTGGCAACTGCATCAGATTTCCAACCCCCATGCCTTTTCAGCATAGTAATATCCCCCCCACTATCAACAAGCATTGTTGGGGAAGTTCGTATTAAACAATGCCCTGTATATTCTTTTCAATTTGGAATCTTCAGATATACAATGCCACATCTTTTACTATAAGTACTACCAATTTTATGGATACCCATAACAGCTTTATAACATTTCCCATTTTGATTAAAAAAAAAAGTCGTTCCTTAAAATCGGCAGGACGCAAATTAACGTAGTTTCTATATTTGCTTAAATATTCATCCCCCAGGACGTTGAAAATTCTACTCTTATTAATTTAAGTGTTGGGAATTTTTATTAGCAGCAAAAAACCCATATCTTCAAAATCATCAACTGTCATATTCATTAATTCCTCACAAGGACATGCCCCAGATATTCCAAATATCAAAACTACCTAAAAAATTAAGGGTTGGTTAGCACAATGTGAAACAAACAAAATGTAATTTTATTACCTTCATCGCAAAATACTTTTCATCTGGGGCGTCAGACAAAAATTTGCTGGACTGTTCCCTTGACAAGACTCTCGATTTCTTTGGCTTACAACCTTCTCCTTGCTTTTTTAAAAAAGCACTCAAATTGTTGTATTTTTCAATGTTCACATTATGCTTCAAATTTAACAAGGACCTTATCATTGAATAATGAGCCCACAAACTAGAACTCTTGATTTTCAGTGTCATTTCGGTAAAATATGCCAATAAAATGTACTCAGAGTATTGCATTACTTTTTTTCCAGTGCACCATTTGTTGAACTTGACAAAGGCAGCTTCATATACTGCACCAGATTTCATCGGCAGCAAGTTTTGAATAGCTATTCTAGCTGCCTCTACTACCTCGGGAGGATTATCAGGCGCATCTAAACTTATTTTCTGTAGATTTTTTCGGTCTTAACTGACGCGACACCCAATTTGAAATATTTGTTTTGAACGATGCCAAACAAGTACGTATCCATGATAACGATACCAAAAAGGGAATATACAGTGAAATAAGTTAAAAATTCAATCTTGTTATCTTCATTAAAAAATCCGTTTTCTTTTATTGTTTTATCTCCAATAAAGAAGAATTGAAGAAAAAATAGTATATGATATTCGGAGAATGAGATCTTGTGGTATCCAATAGTTCTCAGCAATTTAACGTTTCAATTAAAAGTAAAGTTTTATGGGATGCGTAATTATATCGTTAAAGTTATTGAAGAGCCCTCCCTAGAACTTACAAGGTCCTTAAGTACTGTATTAAGACCGACAACACCCTAATTTCTTATTACTTATTAGGGTATAAACGCATCCCCTGTCTATAAAGAAAGTATAAAGGGCCCATACATGATTATGGTGGGACTGCACCTTTTTAATGCCTCTATTAATACTCAATTAGGCCAGCTTAAACCCGGTCTTGTTTATTTAATATTTAAGGCCGAACCGGGTAGATTGGGGCAAATGAATTTAGATGAGAATTGGAATGCACCCTTGGGGAATTATACTTTTGGGGTTCAATTAAAACGATTGATGGTGAGAAAATACTGTTATCGGGTAAAGGACCTTGCAGGTTTCTGTAGAAAAACTGCCTGGTGTAACGAGGATCGTTCTGAGAATTAATTAATTTTTATATGGGAAAATTATTAAACTTCTAAAAAGCATGTGCCGATGTATTAAGTAGTATACCTATATTGTTAAAAATAGCTATTATATATTTCTCTGAAATTATCCATTGCGCATGTTTCGTTTTGATAATTTTTGTGTTGTGGAATGTTTCCCTTGACTCCTTACTAAAATCTGTTCAATGACCGCTGACCGTTACGCCACGACTAGTGCATAACGTTCTAGCATTCGTGAACAAGGTGAGATAGTAAATTTGTGGCAATTAATGAAGGTCGTATAATTTTACCAGTTAAAAAAGTTTTATTGTCATTTTTGACAGTGACATTTTTAATCAACATTATTTCAAAAATGTCGCGGTATTGTTAAAAAGAACAAGCATTAATTTTAAAATTATTTTATTATTTTTAAAGGGAAAGACTCTTTTACCCTTCAACGCAGTTTGTTTATGAGGTTAGTAGATAATAACAATGCAGGAATTGTGAAAATATAATAATAATCATGAAAAACATATGGCAATGTTTTTATAAATACCTAACTGATTTAGAGAGTTTCTGATGCTTTGAGAGTTTCATGTTCAACAATCCAACGAATTAAATCAAAGGGGATAGAGAAGGATGTATATTTTAAGCATCGCAATAATGTACCTATTTTGTCATCCCGTGGTCGACAACCTCACGAAATTCATAAACAAAATACCAAAAGAGAGCGTGTTTATGAGATGTATAGAGCAGGTGACCATGTTACCATTCGCCCAATACAACTAAACATTCAAATTATTGATGATGTTTTTTAATAGAGCAACCCCATATAGCTCAAAAACCAGTAGAATTTTTAAGAGAATATAAGAATAACGACAACTCTCAATTACCTTTAAAACCTGTTTTTTCTGGATGAAACCTGGTTATACAGTAAAGGGGGCTTTTAAGCGTAGTTGGCAAGAATTCCGGTTTCACCATTTGCAATGAAGGGTCAGATCTGGATAATAGTGAAGCAACATATTACACCCAAACGTTACAAATAATCTGGAAAGCTCTATTGGTTTTATTTTTTAATTATTTTAATAGGTTGGACTAACTAAAATGGTAAGCGCTATTATGATGCAAAAATAAGTTCCATGCATTCTGTAACAAATGGGTTTTGGGTCTGTGTTATGAAGCCATAGAAAATGTAACAGTGGAAAAATGGAATAATTATGTAGCACACACTGATGTGGGGGAACGGGAAAGACTTATCGATGCTTCACATACTCTTCCCCTTATTATTAACTTGAACGAATAAAAATGATGATGATAATCCTTGCAGGGATGATTTATTTTAATTATTAAAAAACTGTACTTTGTTGTGTTGTCATTTTTTATTATATTTTCTTCTTTATGATGTTATAAATAAGATGTTTGAAACAAAATTTATAGACTGATGCACTAAACAAGAAAATATATGATTCAAGTTTAAATTTTATAAATGTGTTTTATTTGTTTTTTAGTAAATTGAAATTATTTAAAAATTTCAGTAATTTTCAAAAACAAAATATTTCATCCATGATACCTTTTACTCTAAATAAACTATCTATTTCTGACTTTTATTAACAGTATAAAAATAATAATTTAAAATTTGAATAAACGAGTGTTTCTATTTTACTTGTTCACATGCCTCCGTCTTTATGTAGATCAAGCCTAAGAAAAATCATATCTTTTACTACTTAGTCATACTGACCGAATTAATTTATGACGAACTGCAAATATGGAGAATAAGAAGTAACGGTCAGCGGTCATTGAACAGACTTTAGTTTTCTCTATCTACATTGTATAAAATAGTAAAAGTGCCCAATATATTATAATATAAAATAATAAAAATATAAAAATATTCTAGAAACTGAAATTGTGAGGATAAATTCTCCTTATAACGCAGGCTAAGAAGGAATTTTTCGAAAATCAACCCCTAAAGGGGTAAAAACGTGGTTTGAACTATTTACGTGTTTAGTCATTGTTTCAAAATTAATTTAGGGATTTAAGAATGGGGTGTAGCCCATTTTGTGGGGGTACCTTATAACTGTCTATAATTTTAATAAATAATTGCTAAGAATTGGTACGAAGGTACTCTATTAAAATAAGCAAGTACGTGTTTTGATGTTTGGGGAAATTTTGCCCCTAGGGGGTAGAAATAGACAGGAAAGTTTTCAATGCAACCGCTAGAGAAAAATATATAATATGTAAAAACTTTACACAAGTTCTTCGCTAGGAACAAAAAAATATGTGTATAAAGTTTATATTGTAAAAAATATTTTTGGTCCGAATTTCTTGAAACTCCGCATAAATACTATAATATACAATTAATAAAACACATATTTCGTGCTTTTTTGAAAATCTGTTCTAAAAGGGATGAAAAGTTTATCACGATACATTTTCTGTAAACATCCCTAAATGGAAATGAATGAAACAACGTCATCATGGCCTCATCCTTGCCGGCGAATATCTTACTGCTGCGTTGCCATATTGCAGACTTTTTTATAAGGTTTTAGACAAAGATTTTTATTTCCCCACATCATGTTAATACTTTTAACAGCGTACGTTAGGCAAACAAACTGAAGGGGCGAAATTTGTATGTTGATTTACTACTACGAATGAAATACGATTTTGTCAATAGGTTCATTTGTTATTGTTTCCTCTAGAGGTACCAGATCATAGAATAATACATTTAATATTTCCACAACAAATGGTAATTTACATTCTCTCCGTTGTATTCGTTTCCGCGCGTAAAAAGACAAAAATGCGATTTTTCTTCGTAAAAAATAATTGTCGTATAAAAATGTATTTAACTATCTGACCCTCTTAGCCGAGCAGTCATTTAAAAAAGCGGACAAAGAAGTTCAAGAGCGCACGTAACCTTCCGAAAACAGGACCTAAAGTCCTACATTATCCTGACAAATCTGGAGGATCCTGGATCTGTTTTTGACGTCCTGGATTTATGACCCGCCGAGATCCTATTAATCCTGCGGCCGCTTTTTAATGTTCCCGTCGTTTGTATCGAGTCTTGAATATACAATAGCGCGTTGCACCGATCTACTGACAGACAATGATTGATCGATGCATTCATTCGGATGCACGATGCTCGATAAAAATATTATGTAAATTAAACAACATTATTTCACTTCGGTATATGAGCCTTTTAGGTACAAAAAGGGCAATGCGGTAGATTGCGGGTTAATAAAACGTTGATATAAAATAAAATGTTTCTAAGTTCTTGACGTATCGTGGCGATTACACATGTCATTTAAGGCATTATGTTGAAGTCTGTTATATTTTACATTAAGTGGGTTGGTTAAAGATACAGAACCGTTCTTTTACCTTCACCTTCAACATTTTGTATACGTCTTAGAGGTCTTTAAGTTTGATTAGTATTAACGGTATTATGACTCGCAAAGATATAGGGTATCAATTTTTTCTATACTGTGATATAAAATTGTAAAGTGACTGACTGATTCATTAACGCCTAGCCTATACCCCTAGTCCTAGAATTATAAAATTTTTAGGATTTTTTTTTCTTATAACATGGGCATCTACTAAGAAGGGATTATTAGAAAATTACCCCTAGGGGAGACTGCCCCAACGCCGGACAGTTCCCAGTACCGAACAGTTCCGGTTTGGCGGTTCCTGTGCTATAAGGCAGCCTCTCTCTATTATATTCTTTTGTCACATCATACATGCGGATTGTGTTTCGCGCCATTTGCTTGTCTGTCGCCGTTGTGTAAACATATGAGTGATTTTGTGAATTTTAGGTATTTTATCCTGACACACCTAAACTTCACTATACCTTTTGTGTATCTAAAGGTACGTTATATATTTTTTTTATTGATTAGTTTAAATTTTACTTTAATGGAGGCAGCAAAAATGCCAGCAAACCTACGAAAATATTTGTGTACTTTTAGAAGTAACGTTTTTTTCTAGCATGGCGCGGTGCCTCAGTACCGGACACTGCCACTGTTCCCAGTATCGGACAGAATATAAATAGCTTTTTCAATGCATAATACGGCTTATATTTTGAAAAAACTAGGTACTTGTATTTTCCAGATTTATCAAAAATGCCAAGCAATACAAAAGGGAAATGGGATGAGGCTAGCATGAAAAAAGCTGTTGATATTGTGATTTCTGGAAAGTTTAGTACAAGAACAGCCGCCTCCTATTTTTCTTTGCCCAAAAGTTCGTTGGGGGACCGCGTTAAAGCTCCTCGACAAGGGAAGGCTATTAAAATGGTATCTTTATTATTGAAATAAAAGATTTTTGTAAAATATTCTAGTTTTATTATGAAATATATTCTGTCCGGTACTGGGAACAGTTTTTTTGAGGGGTTTCAATTGCATAACTTTTGTAAATTCAAAAGTATGCCACTATGTTAAAAGTAGATCGTTTAACATGTTTACCATCTTGTTACATATATGACCCCCTATTAAAAACTTTTTTTTTTTTTGGCCTTGAGCGTAGCTCATTTAGCCACCGCAGAGTATATTAATTAAATAAATTATAGATTAAATAGTTTTTTACGATTTAATGATAGGGATATAGGCATGTAACATAGGGATCTGCACAGGGACACTCGTTTCACGCCACTGGGGCCTATCAGGGTGTGATGTAGCGTAATAAAAACAAGATGATCGAGGATAACAACTTTAATGCAAAAATTAACTTACTTCCATTTTTTAAAAAGTATAGAGAGAGTGAGAACATTCTTCTTTTTTTATGTTTACTTTATTTTCCTAAACTAGTTATAGACAACTAACAAAACTTATTTATGGTGTTATTTAAGTTGCCTATGTTACGACACTACAAATACCTCCCCTCACAAATCTAAACGTTGGGGTGGTTTAACATTTCTCCTTGGTCTCTGATTAACATTCAGATCCCTTGGACTTGACATACCAATCTTTACAGAAACATTTGTTTTACAATTTTGTTCCTCCTTAGTTATACTAGGTAAAGTATTGCTATTGTCATTTACCATTGGCTCACTAGCACGATTTATGTTTAACTTAGGAGAATTCGCGCTTACAATAGGTTGCGATAACACTAGGGTACTTTGCTGTAATGCTCTATGCTCACTTTCTATATTTTCCGAAATTATTTCTCTTTCACTACTGTTCTGCGCATCACTATCACTTATAGTCTCTTTTAGTAAGGATACATTACTCATAATCTGATTTAAGTGTCTTTTCCAGATAACCTTTTCGTTTACTAATTTACAGAAATAAACTCTGTTACCTAGAACCTCATCTATTATACATTCTACCCAACCTTTTCTATTTGGATTTCTATAATCTCTACACCAAACTCTATCCCCCACCACAAAGCTTTCCTCTCGTTTTCCTTTAAAATTTAGAACTTGCTTTTCCGCTTTATTATTTACGGACACACTACTTGGTGCTATCAAATCTAGACGGGTTCTAATTTTTGATTTAAAAACAATATCAGAAGGTGTTAACCCTGTAGTTGCATGGATAGAATTTCTGTAGGAAAACAGGTAACGATGTAACAAAGTTTCTAAAGAAACATTTTTATTTTTTTCATCCAAAAATGATTTTTTTAATCCTGACTTAACCGACTTAACCGCATTTTCCGCAAGCCCGTTAGTTGCTGGGTGGAAAGGTGGAGATGTCAAAAATTTAATCCCATTGTTATTTAAAAATTTACAAAAATTTTCAGAAGTAAATTGACTTCCATTGTCTGTATGAACTATACGCGGTATCCCAAACCGTGAAAAACATTCTCTAAATCGATTTATAGTTGTATCAGAATCTGTACTATTCATAATGAAAGCCTCGGGCCACTTGGAATAAGCATCCACAATAATAAGAATCATTTTACCTTTTATTGGTCCTAAGAAATCAGCATGAATACGTTCATAAAAATAATTCGACATATTTGATTTTATTAATCTAGCTTTATTCGGCTCAGGACGGACCTGACAACAAATTTTGCAACTATTAACTTTGTTTTCTATGTCTGCATCTAATGAAGGCCACCAGAAATAGGAACGTGCTCTTGATTTCATTTTAATCATACCCTCATGGTTACTGTGTAATTCCTCAAGCAACTGTTTCCTTAAACTAACTGGTATTACTACTCGATAACCCCACATTATGATGTCTCGCTCTATTGACAATTCACTCTTGCGAGCTAGAAATGGTTTTAAAAGTAAATTATCTGTCTGGTTTGGAAACCCATACCTAATTAAATTAAATACTTTTCCTAACACCGAATCTTTCCTAGTTTCTGATTTTATTTTATTTGAATCTACCGGCAATAAACTCTCAACTAGGTTTAAATAATCGTAATCAGGCTCTCTACAATAATTTTCACCATCAGGTAATGGCAGTCGGGATAATGCATCTGCCTTTGCATTCTCAACCCCTCTAATAAAACGAAAACTATAATCAAAATTAGCTAAAAATAATGACCATCTTTGAACACGCCCTGCTGCCATCTTTGGTAAACTTTTATGTTCTCCAAAAATCGCTTGCAATGGTTTATGATCACTTAAAATCTCAAACTTTCTTCCAGCTAAATACTGATATAACTTAGAAACTGCCCAATAAACTGCCAATGCCTCTTTCATAATCATTGAGTATCCCCTTTCAGCTTTATTTAAAACCCTTGAAATATAACAGATTGGTCTCTCAGATCCATCTGGCATTACATGCAACAGAACTGCACCAATTCCATACTCACTAGAGTCACACGCTAAACGAATAGGCTTACATTGGTCATAATGTATCAAAACTTTATCCGAAGCTAACTCTTTCTTAGCACACTGAAATGCTGTTTCACATTCCTGAGTCCATTTAAATTCTTTACCTTTTCCTACCAAGTCATATAACGGTTTTAGCTTCCCAGATAAATTTTTACAAAATTTAGAATAATAATTTAACATTCCTGCAAAAGCCCTAATTTCCGTCATATTTTTTGGCCTAGGCGAATTTACTATTGCCCTTACCTTTTCTTCATCTTTTTCTAAACCTTGACTCGAAATTTTGTGTCCTAGATAAAAAATCTTATCCTTAAAAAATTCACACTTTTTCTCATTTAACCTAAATCCGGCCCTGGTTAATCTTTTCAAAACTTCCTCAAGATTTCTTAAATGCTCCTCCTCATCCTTACCAGTTACTACCACATCGTCCAGAAAGTTAACTGTCCCCGCACAGCCCTGCAAAACCTTTTCAATAATACTCTGAAAAATAGAACAAGCTGGTTTTGTACCATACGGTAACCTTAATACTCTGTATATACCATGTGGTGTACTCCAAGCTAACAAATTGCTTGTTTCGTCATCTAAAACTAACTGATTGTAAGCATTTAAAAAATCAAGTTTTGTAAATTTCTGACCCCCTTGGAGTGCAACAAAAATTTCCTCAATTCGAGGCAAAGGATGATTAAAATTTTTTAAAGACTTATTAACTGTGATTTTATAATTCGCACAGACCCGAATATCCCTGCCATTTGATTTCATAACAGGTACCAATGGTGTCCCCCACATAGAGTTATTCACTTTTTCAATCACGCCTTCCCCTTCTAATCTTTTTAACTCAGCTTCCACTTTTTCACGAAAAGCAAAAGGAACTGGGTGTGGCTTGTGAAAAATGGGTTTTACATTTTCTTCTATTTTAAGACCTATTTTTTCCCCATTATAAGTACCTAACTCATTCTTAAAAATATTAGAATATTTTGTTAAAAGATTTGAAAGTTTATCAGGAAAAATAGCTACCTTATTAACAATGACCTCAGAGTCGTTAAAGGACAGATTAAACTTTTTAATAATATCTCGACCTAACAGAATTTTTGTAGCTTTTTTTACTACAACTAAATCACAAATTTTTGAAATATTGTTAAATGTAATATTAATACTAATTTTACCTTTGGGTATCACTACTTCCCCAGAATAGGTTTTTAACCTAATAGTAGTACTCTCTAATGGAACGTGAACTAAATTATCCTGGTAAAACTTATAAGGCAAACATGAAATTCCTGCTCCCGTGTCAAGTTCCATCTGAGCTGCTACATTATCAAGTAAAACAGGTACACATAATGGCTTATTAAAATTGACATTTTGTAAATCTGTCACATTAAACAATGAAAGAGTTTCCTCTTCCTCTTGCTCAACATAATGATTTTTGTCAGTCTTACTCTTACACGCTGCCATTATATGCCCCTTTTTACCACATTTCTTACAGGTAAATTTTCTGTACTTACACTTACTAAATGTATGATTAGTCTTATTACAAAAATTACACTTTAGTTCTACCTGACGCTTTTCTTCTTCATGAGCTTTAGGCTTCTTAAAACTACTAAATTTCTTTTCCACTCTGTTTACTTCAGTGTTATTTTTACTTTGTTCCATCAACGAAGCTTCTTTGTTTAATGCCATCTCCAATAAGTCCTTTAAGGGCTTTGTAGGACTCTCCTCACAAAGACGGTCAAGTATAGGACCTGGCCTCATACCAACGATGAACTTGTCCTGTACTCGGTACATTAATTTGTCACCAAAATCACACTGCGATGCTGTATTTTTAATTTTTAGGTACCAGTCATTAACAGACTCTTGCCCCTGCCTCAATAAATCAAAAATGATTCTTCTTCTGTAAACTGACAGTCTTGGCTTAAAATGTGTACCCAGCAATTGCATTAAGGTGTCAAAATCCTTGCTTTTAGGTTTATCTGGATTGCATAAATCCCTTAAAACTTTGTAAACCTCCTCACTTAACAAGGTCAGCAAAACTGCTACTTTTCTTGATCCCTCTACCAAATTGGCACCAAGGTATTGCTCAAGACGCTCCTCAAATACTTCAAAATCATCTCCTTGTTTAAAAATTGCCAGCGAAGAAACGTTGCCCGTATTTACTACTGTAATAATTGGCTGCTGGTTCTCCATGTTTCGAATTTCGTGACGGGTGATGGCAACTTTTTAAAGAATCAGAACTATTGCGTTAATTACGCTCTTTCCGAAAAAAAAAAAATACACGGCTACGTCCGATAAACACTTAATTCGCATTATTCTCGTCGCCAAATAATTGTGATGTAGCGTAATAAAAACAAGATGATCGAGGATAACAACTTTAATGCAAAAATTAACTTACTTCCATTTTTTAAAAAGTATAGAGAGAGTGAGAACATTCTTCTTTTTTTATGTTTACTTTATTTTCCTAAACTAGTTATAGACAACTAACAAAACTTATTTATGGTGTTATTTAAGTTGCCTATGTTACGACACTACACAGGGCGACTTGAATTTATACATAGGACAGTGAAGGCCACTAAAAATGGGAAAACACATATGGTTAAATTAGGATAATTATGGAGGATAAGGAGTTTTAGATTTATTATATTTTAAAGTCGGTCAGTTTCAGATATTTTATAAATATTGACTCTATCGTTGGATTTATATTGGCGTTGACCATGAATGAGGTACAATTTGGGGGCAGTAAACTATGTTGGGCCAGTTCTGAGTAAAGAAATTTGGTTGCATTTCTGTTAAGGCCGCAACCAAACATTTTGTGGTCTAGATCATCTAAAGATTGATTGTCGCAGTTGCATACGGGAGTTTCACTTAATTTTAGTTTGTGTAGGTGTTTATTAATGTTGCCATGGCCAGTAACATATCTAAAATATGAGGTAAAGCAGTGTCTTGATAGTTGTAACCTTTTTATTATGGGATTAGTTGGGAGATTAGGGTTTATGGATGTATAGTTATTTTTATTGTTTAGTGTATAATTGTGATAAATATTCTGCCATGTTGTTCTTAATCTTGTTTTTATAAACGGAAACAGATCGCTTGCGGGAATTCCCCTCATAATTATTCCATCTTCCGCTGCTTGTTTTGCCGCCCTGTCAATTTCTTCATTGCCTTTTAATCCTGTGTGTCCTTTAACCCATAGAAATACTATTTGAACATTTTTTGAATACAGGTAGTTTATAATGTTTAAAATTTTTGCAATAAGTGGATTTTTGTAATGGTATGTATTTTTTACTGCTTTTAATACTGATTGAGAGTCGGATAAAATTACTATATTTTGGAATAATTCATGATTTGCTACGTATTTTAAGGCTTTTATAATGGCGAGGGCCTCCGCTGTAAATATGGATGCCTTGTCCTCGCATTTGTATTTACGTGTTATGTCACATTCGGGAATGATAAAAGCACTGCCCACTCCATTCAGACTTTTTGAGCCATCGGTGTATATTTTATAATAATTATGGAATTTACTTAGGTGTTGATTGAGGATTGATCGATTGAGACCTGGGAAATCTGTATATTTTGGAATTATGACATTAACTATAATTAGCGATATTTCATAAGGGTAGTTAAATATAAAATACTTATCGCTTTTTTCGATTGTTCCTTCAAATACATTTACGCTTCCGCTAAGGGGGGCTATTTTTGTTGACCCAGAACGAGCATATTATATTGTCAATACCCAATTTTCCGATTTTATTTATAATGGAACTGTTTATAAATTGTAGGTGTTTAATAACAAATTTTTCTGCTAGCATTTGTCTTCTAAGTGATAGTGGGGGTTCGCTGCTTTCTGCTAACAGCGCTTGCGTAGGGGAAGATCTGAATGCTCCCGTAACAAGCCGTAGCGCCTTATATTGGATTATATCTAACTTTTTGAGCCTAGTTTTTGTAGCTGAACCGTAAAAAATGGACCCAACATCCAATATCGAACGAGTAAATGCTTTATAGAACATTAATGAGGTGGAGGGGTCAGAGCCCCAAGATCTTGATATAATAGCCCGAAGAGTGTTTAAACTTTTCTCAGCCTTAGCTGCTATAAAATTGATATGCTCCTCCCAGTTTAACTTTTGATTTAATATAACTCCAAGATATTTTGTGGAGTAAACCCATGGAATAATGCTACGATTGAGGCATATTGTGTCTTCCTTAACGACCCTATGTCTGGAAAATATTAGGACGGCTGATTTCTCTTTGGACAGAGTAAAGCCATTACTAGGAAAGTATGAATTACATATGTACATAATATGATTTAGTTTATCTCTCACGAGTCTAAGTGTTTTTTGTCTACAATATATACAAAAATCGTCAGCAAATTGTAAAACTGTAGCATTAAACCCAATGTCATGAATATCGGCTGTATATATATTAAATAGAAGAGGACTCAGTACCGATCCCTGGGGAAGTCCATGAGAGACAATTCTTGGACCTATAATGCCACTAGAATCTCTTATAAATACATTTCTATTGACAAATAAGTTGATAAGGTTATGGGCAAAACCTGGTGGAACATTGAATATTTGGAATTTTTGTAAAAGAATATCTAGATTAACGTTTTCATAGGCGCTGGATATATCCAAAAAAATTGCTCCTAGGTAATCGTTGTTGGTATATGTTTCTTGGACATCAGCTATTAGATGGGCTAAACATTCTGTTGTACCTTTACCCCGTCTAAAACCAAACTGTAGTTGAGGGAGTAATCCTTGCGACTCGCACCACCATTCTAGGCGACCTTTTAGGATCCATTCTAAAGTTTTCAGAATGCAAGATGCTAACGCAATTGGACGAAATTCACTGGGTTTTCCTGGTTTATTGATGGGAATAATAATCGATTCTTTTATAACTGGAATGCCATCACCCCTAGTAATGATTTTATTAAATGCGTCACATAGCAGAGATTTGGCTGAATCGGGCAGGTGTTCTAACATGCTGTAGGTGATACCATCCAAGCCAGGAGCAGTATCATTCCGTTTTTTGATATTTACATTAAATTCATTTAATAATATTGGCCTATTTAGGAAATGGGTGTTATCAGTTGTCCTAGTTGGGATTTCCCTGGATACGGAGTCAGGGGTGATTTTTTTTAAAAAGGGCTCTGCTTCCTCTGTTGACATAGAGTTTGAAATGTTTTGGTTAAGCCCTGTTTTGATTGCGTTGACTCGCCTCCATATAACTGACGGATTTGTTTGAGCGTTGAGTGCAAAAGGATTTCCAACTTAGCTTAGCTTTGTTTTTAAAAGTAAGTTTACACTTGGCAGAGATTTTTTTATAACTGAGAAAATTTTCCATAGATGAGTGAGATCGGTACGTTTGAAAGAGTTCTTTACGACTTTTTGACAGGTTGGAACATTCTTCATCCCACCAAGGAGGTGTCTTAGGATTAATGCGATTTTTTTTTGTTGAAATAATTTATTTGCTATATTTTGTATTATTTGGGAGACAGAGGAGACGATTTCGTTAGAGGTTTCTGGAACAGGGTTTAAACTAATTATTTTTTCATTTATTTCGGAGGTATAGAGATCCCACTTGGCATTTTTAATATTCCACCCATGTCTAAGAACGGGGTCAGGGGTTTCATTATTGGTATTCTTATTAAGTACTAACTTAATAGGGAAATGATCTGACCCATAGGAGTCACCTATGGTTTCCCAACTGGAATTGTTTAGAATGTTTGATGAGATAATCGATATATCCAATGCCGCTCCAATTGTACCTGGTCTACCTATTCTAGTAGGTTGGCCTTCGTTTCTAATAACTAAATTTGGGTAGTTTTCCAAGGCGTCCATTAAGATTTTACCGGCATTGTTGTTAGCCTGACACCCCCAAGTGGTATGGTGCGCGTTAAAGTCCCCGCCAATAACACTATGTGATTTAACTTTAGAGAAAATATATTCATACTGTCCCGATGTTATTTGAACGTTTGGGGGTCGATACAGTGACACCAGTGACAAGGTCATATTGTTTATAACGATATTTACACCACAAATTTCTATTTCGTTATTTTTAATATCAGAGAAATCTATATATGTAATTAAAAACAACTTTTACTTTTCTAAAATGTATTAAGGTTATTGAAAAAAGTAGATTAAGGCTTAGGTATCCGCCACTGGGGCAATCTCCCCTATATACATAAAGGGTGTAAAAGCGCCTATCAGTATTCCACACGACGGTGCCGAAGATACTTGGTGCTTCCCTGTATGAACAGCATAATGCGGGGGAGCACCATCCTGTTGAAACCATAAAATTAAACTTTATAAATCAAGATTATTATTATCCGGAAATAGAGTGGCAAGAGCTGGAACCAGATCATTTCGAAGGAAATTTAGATATCTTTCTCCAATAAGGCTCTCATCAAAGAAAAATGGTCCGATTATCGAATTTTCAACCATGCCCGCCCAGACATTAACCTTTTCATTATGCTTGGTGTGATTTTCTATGAACCAGTAAGGATTACCCTGTGCCCAGTATCTGTAGTTTTGTCTATTCAGTGGCGGAACCACCGGTGTTCAATGTGTGCGAAGCACACGGGCCCGGGCCAAAAAAGGGCCCGGGAGCGGAGCCACAAAAACATAAAAATACAAAATAAAATGTTCTTATAGAAAAAAAAATGCAATACTCCGGAAACGTATCCGCAAAACTACTCTACTCAATACTTTTATAGATAGTAACTGAAATAATCACATAAAACGGCCTTTATTTTTTTATTATTGTTTTTATTAAACCGCAATTTACAATACCGGCATTTAGTTTAAAGGGCGGTGTTTGTGTTGGCGATTATTGAACTTGGATAAGAGAAATTAGGAATTTCTACGATTTAGTTGAAAGTGTCTATGTTTTTTTTGGACAAAGCATTAAACGGTGGGCACTTTTGCAAAGTGTTACTAATGCCAAAATAACTTTAAAAAAATTGACACCCGACCGTCATCGAGACACGATGCATTAGAAGCTCTTCGTTTTAGATATTATGTGGATATTATAAAAACACTGGCAAAAATAATTTTAACCTCTACAAATAAAGCGGAAGTTAATGAAGTCTTTAAGAAAACAATTGGAAAAATTTGAAACCGTTTTTCTTATTGTTTTTCAAAATAAAATTTTAAAGAATATTGATGCATTGACAAAACTTTTACAAAAAATATTGAAGCTGCATCTAAAATGTTTACCATTGCCACTGAAATCATAAATCAAATGAGAAATAATTTTGATGTACCTAATTAAAATGGACTCTGTTATTTTGGCTAGGCAATGGGGCACTACTTCTGAATTCGAAAACAAAAGGACATCAAGACCAGAAATAATTTTTGATGATTAATAACCATTATCAAGTTCAAACAAGCGATGATTAGTTTAGAAGAAATGTGTTTTTAAAACTATAAATATAATTACAGCTCAATTAAAAAATCGATGTTCTGGCCTGTACAAAACTTGTTCTTATTTTCGCGTTTTGTTCCCCAACGTTTTACAAGATCCTTCTCTTTCTGATAAGGATATTTACGATATGAGTCAAGCTCTGCATCTTCAATATCTAGAAGATATCGCTGATACAATTTCATCATAATTGCTTTCATTTAGAGTTTTAGAGAATGTTTTAAGAATGATTTAAATAATTCAACTTCTATTTTTGATTTATTAAATTTTATATTGGTAAAAAATTATTATTCATCTTCCAGTTTTGGTGAAATTGCAACTGCCTGCATATTTTTAGAAAACAGACTTAAATTAGAACTGATTCTTTTAAAATAACCTACTTTTCCGGCAATCTTCGATATGCTACTTTCAAAATAATTAAAAAATGTTATAATGATCATCCCTAAATATTTAAAACTGTTTATTAATTCCAATTTTTCACTATCAATTATAACATTTATATTTTGACAATTTAAATTATTACCCATAACCATACATTTGGATTTTAAAATATTTAATAATATAGTAAATTAAGGTGTCATATCAGCAAACATTTTTGTAACTTACACATTTTTAAAACTAAAGACATATCGTTGATGTATAAAATAAATAATATTGGACCTAGTATACTTCCTTGAGGAACTCCTATATCATTTATTTTTTTATTTGAATATGTTTTTGATATTTTCGTTTTTTGTGACCTGTTTCTTAAATAATTTTTAAAGTATTTATAAACGTTTCCGCGAATACCATACTGATACAATTTACTCAATAATCTAGCCCTGTCAATTGTTTCGAATGATCGAATGCCCGCTTAAAATCCAAACAACAAACCCGAGTAGAAATAATCCTGAAATTCTAGATGAAAATTTATGGTACCAACAAGACGGCGCACCTCCACATTACGCAGCAGTAGTGCGCCATCATGTCGATCAAGTTTTTCCGAACAGGTGGATTGGAAGACGTGGGTCTATTGAATGGCCGCCTAGGTCTCCAGACCTTACACCACTGGACTTCTTCTTGTGGGGTCACCTGAAAAATGTCTTTTATAAAATAAGACCTGCCAATATTAAAGATTTAAAAAATCGAATCACAACAGAATGCAGGAATATTTCAGAAGAAACCATAATAAAAGTTCAACAAGAGTTTATTGATCGCTTGGGGTACTGCCAGGCACAAGAAGGAGGACAATTTCAACACTTAATTAAATAGCCTATTTAATTTTATTTAAATTTTTTTAAATTAAAAATACTTCACATTTTTTTTTCTTGCCCTGTAGCTACGAAACTATCAACTTTAGACCCTAAGTATGTTATGTTTTTGAAATCAGCTATTCTTGGAGATTACAAATCTAAACTAAAATATAGGGGTTTTCATTTAAAAAAATCGTCGATAATGTCATATCTACCACATGAGCTACCCTGTATAATATGTGTATATGTCAAAATATGCGCAATCAAAAACTATTACATACGCGTCCGAGGATTTTTAGGAAATGTTTTTAGATTATTAAATAATGAATTTGTTCCTTACTTTATGTACACACTGTATAACAATTACTTAATGCTGCCATTATCATTTCTTACTATAATATTTATTAAAAGTTTAAAGGATTTTATGCTACGACACTTTTTATGTTAGAATAAATGTACAATAAAATGCCAGAGGACTGTTCTCTGCTATACAGAGGACTGTTTTATTTACCGACAATAGCCGTTTACAGTTATTTTTATATGTTATTTTAATAGATTTTGGGATTCTATAGATATTGACTCCACAATCCCACTCAAAACGAACACTAGGTAAAACAAAAGAAGAAATAAAGGAACAGGGTGGTAAAACAGTCCTCTGTCGAAAAGTTTCAGAAAATCGTCTATAACTCACAAAACAAGAGGAAATTGTTAGCCGTTTACAGTTATTTTAATAGATTTTGGGATTCTGAATAAGGTTTTCTTTCTCGTAGATATTGACTCCATAATGCCACTCAAAAAGAACACTAAAACAAAAGAAGAAATAAAGGAACAGGATGATAAAACAGTCCTCTGTCGAAAAGTTTCACAGAATCGTTTAGAACTCACAAAATAAGAGGAAATTGTTATTGCTTTTCGTAGATAAGTAATTAACTCATTACTACCTTTTGATAAACATACATTATTTCCTAAATTTAAAAAAAAACCTGGTTGGGACAGTTTTGTATGGACGAGTTTCCAGTTAGTGGAGAAAGGCCCAAATATCACTTCACCAGCACATAAAGAAGGTAGAACGTCATCCATTCCTAGAACAAGGGGGTAGCGGGCCAGCGGCTCCCCCAATTAAAAATTCGAAAGTTCCTAGCAGTGAACAAAGTACGAAGGTCAAGGTCAGGCTTGTCATTTTTAACAGCGGACAATGCGTCTTAAAGGCAGCAACATTCTTCACAAGGTTTTAGACTTTTTCCAGTATCGAGATAAAGACCGGATCGGGTGAAATCGATTTCTGTTAATTATATTTTAACTGGTTGAAATATCTAGAGATATTTTTATTTATTGTATTTGTGCATTTATTGAGAAACTACTCCTGGCAGATTAAGCATAATTTATTCGTATTGAGAAAACTACACAAATAAACCTGCCCGTACGTATTACTAACAAGGCCTCTTTATGATGCTGCCTCTACTTTTTACTGTCGATTCTAATAATAAAAACACCTGTTTTGAACCCGGGCCTGTATTCGCAATACAAAGAGACAATCGTAAACTTCAGGTTTAATTTTGCCTTAAGCGTCGTGAGTCGAATGAGACTAAGGTAGTTTATAGAGAGTCTTTGAAAACTAGATAAAACCCTATACAAACAAAGTAAATAAATTGTTTTAGTTTAAAGTAAAACGATTAGAAATTTTTTTATAAAAAACCAGAACCTATACAGGAAGAAGAAGATCTCGGAAACGACTAAAGTTATATTTCTAAAAATTTGGTAGCAGCTTTAAACTTTTAAAACATTTTATTTTGATGTTTGTATCACTTTCGGTTATACCGGAAGTAATGACTAACTTTCGCATTTTAAATGGAATACTTTTTCATTATGGTAATCAGTATTATGTTAATATCGGTTGATAATCAAACTCCTTTAATGACGGTAACTAAAGCGCTGTGTAGCCTTAATTTTATAGCTCTAATTTTGTGATTGATCCGCGTTTGTTTAGTGACCAATAGCTGCTTAATTTTTGGCGACCCCGTATATTATAAATAAGTTCGAAGATCCTTACTAAGAATAATAGAGATTATAATTTACCAAAAGTAATAGTTAATAACCAAATTCTCGTAAGCTGACACGTTTTTGTTTAAACGACATATTTAGCCAAGTTTCTACCGTGCGAGCAAAAATTATTTGCATCAAAGAGGGCTTGGATTAAAAAACGTAGGGCTTGGTTTAGATCACAATGGTATGGGGATGATATATCTAACCAAATTTAGGTTAAAATTTTGTCAAATTCATATTATGACATGATTTGCCAAATTAATGAGTAATATAATAAGTAGACAAATACAAATTTATTTTTGTTGTTTATAAAATTAACAAAGTAAGAATATATACAAAAAGAAAAATAATTACATAAATTGCTGAAATTGGCCACCGCCACGCATAAATTCACACGTCTCTTCATATTTTCGAAAGTGTTGTGTTGTTTGCAACAAGTTCTTCTGTTCCCACAGATGGTCTTCCTGCTCCTTTTTTGTGTTGAATAGAACCTGTTTCCCTAAACACAGCCACGCTTCTTTTCAGGCAATGATAAAAATCCCCGGCAATAAAAGCCACGTTAGGAAAATGTTCGTGAAAATCGTCCATGCACAAACCCGGATTGTATTGCCACTCACCATTTACTCTAACCCCGTTTCGAAAATACGCTTTAACCATGAATGTTTTGTGCTGTTCCGTAAAGCCCATTGTGAGAGTTGTTCAAGAAATTGGAAAAATTAGCGATAAATCAAATTACTTGTAACGACTGTCAAAGATGACGGAATGACTGATTGATTGTTAATTAAGGTAGTCACTGACACCCAACAGGTATTAAGCTCTACGGCTAAGCATTACGTCCTTAGATGCAAGGCCCTCTTTGATGCAAATAATTTTTGCTCGCACGGTACAACGCTCCGAAGGATTATATCAAAACTTTTCGGTATAACGATCATCACAGCCTCACCAGCATACTTGGAACCGATAATCGTATTTACGCAAATTCCCACACAGAATAGTGAGGATACGTACCTATAGAAGGTTGATTGCGTGCGTTAGATACGTATCGACGATAGAACATGTCCCGCATTTGCTAATTAAAAGGCGTGTTTAGATTCGTATCCCTTAATCCCTCATTTGCATTTACTATACGTTCATGCCTACGGGCTATGAAACAGCCCTTAGAATCATATTCCTATATAGTGGACCACGCTGATACGCCATTAATTATCGTTCTTACAGGTGCGGCTTCTGCTAAAAACTACATCATAATTATTGTAATGTGACTGACTAACTGATTCATCAATGCTCAGCCTAAACTTTAATCCAAGGATCATAACCTTTGGACGCTTTTCCTTACAACGTAGGCATTCACTAAGAAGGGATTTTTCGAAAATCAACCTCTAGGGGTAAAAAATCGGGTTGAATCTATTTTAGGAATTTCTGTTACTAAAAACTACACTGGTGGAAGTATCAAAATTGGTATATAAGATCCCTTAATAAAATAATAATACAGGGTGGCGCACCGAAAACTTTCCACCCAGGTTTATTTTCTTGTTCATAAATAAATCAAAATTCGCTCGAACACTAGATAGAACCTTAGTTCTCAGGGGGACATATTTTTTTGCTATTTTCACCCCACCCCCTGCTGAAATCCCTACGACGGGGTGGCTTCCACCCTTAAAATCCTAAATGGAAAGGAGGGTCGAGTGAAACCTTATTTTAAAGGGAATTAAATTGCCTTCCAAACGCGACCTTGCTCGTTTAAATCGAGTGAATAGTTCCTGAGAAATAGGGCTAAAAAGAAAATAAAATTTAAAAGTAATAAAATTTGTTGTTCAAAATGTTTGCGAACATTATGGGGCATATGGGGTGGCTTTCACCCTTAAAATCTTAAAAGAACAGGAAGGTCGAGCAATAGCTTATATTAAATTGTCTCAAAATCAGCATAATAATTTACTACTTGCTCGCTTAATTATTAAAAAGTTTTAATAATATTTTTACGTGCCATATTAGTGGCAAAATTTCGTGAAACAGGATCAGTGCTAAACAAAAAAAGGATTGTCTAGGGGATTATAGAATCCAGTGCGATATCTTGCGTCCCAGTACGGTACCTTAGAAAAGGTCAGTCGTTAAGGGGTTATTCTGTAAAAATAAGTGATTTGTCTTTGATCCCTGTTTCCTTCTGCCAAACTGAGCCTCACTGATGAGCCGTAATAACGGCGAAACGCGTCTGGGGATGTATTTGGCGGAAAGAAACAGACAAAACTTTTTTGAATTAAAAAAAGGATTGTTGAAAATTCTGTAAGAAGTGAAGCTGTAGAAGTTGCAGTTTTGGGTCATATTGCCATCGATCCCACATTAGCACGACGAAAGTATCAGATGTATCGGATGTTTCGCATAGAACGATTCAGCGTACTTTAAAAACGCATAAGTTACATCCCTATAAAATAAAACTGGTTCATGAACTTAATGAAAACGATGACGATCGCCGTTTTCAATTTTGGGAGTTAATTAGTGAAATGATCATTCGCAATACACAATTTATTTTTAACATTT
The DNA here is from genome assembly GCA_963969555.1 of Polydrusus pterygomalis. Lineage (NCBI taxonomy): Eukaryota > Metazoa > Arthropoda > Insecta > Coleoptera > Curculionidae > Polydrusus > Polydrusus pterygomalis. Next base: position 154,046,644 of record OZ018376.1, on the reverse strand, counting down.
GTTTCTCCGATGAATGCATTTTTTTCTTCACGGTACTGTCAATCGACAGAATTGCAGGTATTGGTCGGATTCCAACTCTAGAATTTTTAGAGAAGTGCATACTAAACATCCCGAAAAATTAAATGTGTGGACTGGAATTAGGGAAAAGGGACCGTTGTGGCAAACTATTTACTTACAAAGATTTACCTACCATTTATTTGCAGACGGCAGCTCTTGTGTCGGAGAGAGTAGGTCCGAGCAATTAGCAATAGTACATTTTTTCAGCCTGGACGCCACTTACTTTGAAAAGAAGTTATGTGTACTCAAGTGTAGAACAAGTAAGAAAATCACTTGGAGCTTACTGTTGTTGACGGTTAAAATAACCACATATCTAAAGTTTGCAAAAGCAACAATAAAACACACCTTTGAAAAACAAAGATTAATATCTATTTATTTCCTCATGTGGCAATTTAAATTAAAATGGTATTTTTCTTTTTTTTTTTTTTTTAAATATGGACCTTGTAGTCACCTGGTTTTATAAATTTTACATTATATTATTTACCTGTGCAAAATAACTCATTTGGTAAGATCAATAAAATGTATGGTTCATAGTTTAAGAAAAAGGTAAGTAATAAATTTCATTAGCACCAAATGTTCTAGAACCTTTGTTTGTGTTACCTGTTGATTTATTAATTAAGAGTAAATAACTTACCAAATTGGTTTTACAAGATTATATAAAATTACCGAAAGCTGGCTTGATAACTCTCGAGGTGAATACATTCTGGATCCATTACGACTCAAATCAGATTCTTGTTTGTTAAGGTGGTACTATGTACATCTATTTACAAGTTGTCTTCCATAGGAGAATACTCTTGAAGAACTTGTCAGGAACTGTTATTTTTAAAATTTAGTCCATATCAGAACACCAGCAGTTAACCAGGAAACCATGAGTATACTTGAAGACTCGCAATAAAAACTTTAAAAGAAACGTCGAAACATTGGAGACGGAATTGGAATTGAAAAAGTTGAAAAACTGGAAAAATTGATAAAACTGATAAACCTCAAGGGCTGTCGGTGTTGGTTTCTCAAATAAACATGTGCCTGCACTCCTTCACAGATCTAAAAAAAATGCATCGTTCTTAGAAATCTACCAAAAACGCTCAAATAAAAGAAAACTCACCGATTATCTGGAGTAACAGGACTTGTAGTCCTTTTCAGGAAATTTGGCCCCCTTTTGACTTAAACATGTGGCCCTCAGATCAAACGGCTTTCGCCTTGACCGTCAAAGGAAAAGTGACCAGAAAATGGCGTTAACGGAAGTTCTTCAAATAGAACCTGAAGTTAGTAACAGTACTAGATAATTCTAGAACCTGTCTGAATATAGAACCACTAAGAAGCTACTAGGCCGAACCTATATTACTGTGTGAAAACAACCCTGATGGCATTAATAGTGACAACTGGAGGTCAAAGAATGAAAAACGACTAACGATTCGATACGGCGCTAACCTCAGAACTACTTTCTGACACCGAGCTGTCATTGACAAAAATATTATTAACCTTAAATTTTGACAAGTGAGAAATAAATATTCAAAGTTACAAACAACATTTTAAAGTTGTTCAATCATAGAGTATCTCATACAAAAGGAAACTAAACTAAACTGTGGACAATTCAATATTCCATACAAATATATAAGCCCAATCGGTTATCTAACCTTACTGTAACTAAAACGGAAGGATCTATACAAAACAAAATCTATTGAACCTTTAGGATCAAAATATATATAATACAGGTAAATTACAATTATTGAATACCCCTTAATAAAACCCTACTAAGAAGTAGACGGGTTGTACCTAAAGTACAACATGGAGCATTCGCTTTCATGTAACCTTCATACGGGTAACGAACTATGTAAAAATGAATGCTACACCGTATTATTGGGCCCTATTTTATACCTAGAAATTTAACAGGTGAAATTTACCTGAACCTGTTGGAAACCACTATTAGCTCTGCTTTAACGAATGCCATAGAAGAAAATTACCGTTATCGGCCAGAAAATATTTACTTTCAGCAAGACGGAGCACACCCGCATTATGCCTTCCGTGTTAGACAGTTTCTGGATGAAAATTTTCCAATAAAATGGATTGGAAGAAAAGGTCGTATTGAATGGCCTGCAAGATCTCCTGATTTGACGCCACTGGACTTTTTTTTGTGGAGACATTTAAAGTCTAAAATTTATGCAACCCAATCCAATTCTTTGGAAGACTTGCGACAACGAATAGTGTACGAGTGCCGACAAATAACTCCCGCAATGCTCCATAATGTTCGCGATCATTTTGAACAGTGCCTTTACAATTGCATGGAGGTTAGAGGTGGACATTTTCAACATTTATTTACTTGATTGATACAAGCGGTAATAAATTTTATTACTTTTAAATTTTCTTTTCTTTTTAGCCCTATTTCTCAGGAACTATTCACTCGATTTAAACGAGCAAGGTCGCGTTTGGAAGGCAATTCAATTTCCTTTAAAATAAGGTATCACCCGACTTCGAGCGGGGGGGGGGGGGGTAAATAGTAAAAAAATAAGTCCCCCTGAGACCTAAGGTTCCCGTGTTCGAGCGAATTTTGATTTATTTATTAACAAGAAAAGAAACATTGCTGGAAAGTTTTTGGTGCGCCACCCTGCCTAAGATCCCTTAATAAAATAATAATATACATGTTTCGTCATTTCTTCAAAATTTTAATAGGGATTGAAAATAGGGGTGTAAAGGGTGGTACCTATAACTGTCTATAATTTATTCTCTAAAATTTGGCACTATGCTTACTCTGTCAGAATAAGCAATACTATAGTAAAAAAGGTTGATTGATTAACAGGAAGGGATATCTGATTTAGTTTATTTGATTATATTTTTTGATTTAAATTTTAATCAGTTGTATGTTGCTGTTATTTACACAAAATAATCATATTGGATTACTTTAAATCGATACTGATCAATTGTATAAAATACCCCAACATTTTAAATCATGTTTGATTTAAGGGATTTGACGCATGCATAACACGTAACATTTTAATCAATCGGAAGTACCACCCCATAATTTGCCTGTGGCACGTCAACAGGTGGCAGTCAACCGCTAAAGTGTATGATCTTTTCTGCAACTTTTCCGAAGGTGCTAAGTAGTTTTATTGGTTCGTAAGAGTCGGCTCTTTTTGGTGATTTGTGTGTGTGTGTGAGTGTTGTAGTAATAAAATGGCATTTATAATGTCCATAAATTATATTACTGTCTTTGTTGGTAAGTTCTTGATAAGTGCGTTTGTTATTTCGTCTTCTCCTGGGGCCTTATTGTTTGGTAGGTTCCCTATCACCCTGCACAGCTCTTGGGGTTTTTTGTAGAGTATGGATAGGATTTTTGATGGGATGGGGTATTTGGTTTTTGTGAAACTATTCGCTATTTTTGTTATTTCATTCTGCTCCTTTATACTTATTATTAGTATTAGTAAAGGGCGGGATATATACACCTAAATTCAGCCAAAATATGCTCATATATATGCCTTGTTTGGCTTTAAAATATGCAGTAATGTGCATTTATTTACCAAATGTGCATACTTGTATGCAATATTTCTTAATTTATTATACATGCCAAAATGAGGTAAAGAAACACATTGGGTTCTAAAAAATATGTTTATTTTTAAAAAAATGCAAAAAAAAACAAAGAAAAGTAAAAGTAAACAATTTTTTAACCTTACATTGTATAAAAGGCATTTATTACTAACTATTTTTCAAAATTTTCAACTAAAAAGGATTGTCTTTTATTAGTAAACATAATATGTTTATACATAAAGAAGCTTCTTTCAACATCTACTGATGTAATTGGACAATACTGCAACTTAGGTAGCAAAATATAAGACCAGGATACAACTTCGTTCAGCTGAAGTGGCTCAGATTTTATTTTTTGTAATTGTGACTTAGGCAGCGGTGTTTTCAAATGTTGATCGATTTGGAACTTCTTTTCACAAACAATAATTTTTGTACAAGCTTTACAGAAGACTTTTTCTCCACTAAACTTTAACTCTGAGAAATTTTTAGTCCACAAAGACGTTTTCGCCACCTTAGACATTCTGAACACAAATTTGAAATTACTATTTTCACACTGAAAATACTGAAATCTTTCGACAAATTAAAACAGAAGTATGTATTATAAATCGATATAAATACAGTTTGTTATGCAGGTAATAATAACGCATTATTAAGTGACAATAAATAACCCTAAACAAAATCCCTGTAAACCCCGGAAACTCCTAATAAATACCTTGTATATAACCAAAATGTAAATATAATTATTATAATCTTCAGATTGGAAAATCCCTGAAATAAGTACCGAACTGGACCTTAAACCTTTAACGTTTTAAATTTTTTGATAAAGCCGAAAACATAAAAATATGCTCTTAAAATAATAATTTATGATAAATATGCAATGTAATGTATAAAATGTAAAATTGACAAAATATGCAAAAAAAAAATTGCATATATTCCGCGTTTTAATTATTAGGTTACCCTGCGCAAGCTTAAGCATATTGTTCTACAAGTGTCTGAGCTTTCTCGGTATTGTCTTGGGTTCCTGCGTAAATAGTCGTATACCTACATGTATGTTTGTTTTTTAGACTGAAAATTAGTCTCCAGAGTGAGTTGTCTTGCGTTATATTATGTCTGTCCAAGTTCTGTTTTTGTGTTGTATTTTTTGTCTTATTCCGTTTTGTAGTAATTGTCTTATTTCGTCTTTGTCTTGTCTTTGTAGTCTTTGCCATCTTTTTCTCATTCGGTTTTTAGTCCGTATGAGTTCTAGGATGTCGTCGGGTAGTCTGTTTTCTTTTTGTCGTATTTTCACTTTTTGAGCTGTTTTGTTGCGTGCGTATTGGATGTTTACCTCAATTTCTAGTTGTTATATGGTTTCGATGTTGTTCGTGATTATTGTTCTTTGGTTCATAATTTGACTGAAAACATTTCAATCTATGTTTTTACACAGCCAAGTTATCGTCTTTTGTGTAGTATTATTGGTAGGTGGTCGCAAGATAGTCACGTGTTTGGGGTCTGGCAGGTTTAGAATATTCTTGTTAAGCATAAGCTCTATGTAGGATGGTCTGCCGTTGGGTAGGTAGTATGGGAGTTGGTCGGATTAGTAGTTGAATGTTGTTGTCTGATACGTAGTCTCTTAGTATGTTCCATTGTTTGTTGTTTATGTGATTGTTCCATATTGTATGTTTCGTGTTGAAGTCTTCTAGCATCACGCTTTCGGTCCCTGGTTTAGTATCGGGTCAATGTCGTTGTAGTAGTATCGGGTGGTTGAGATATGTTCAATTTGTAAATTTGTTATATCTACCTGTATGCATGAAATGTTGCTTTTGACTATTAGGGCCACACCTCCTCCCTTGTTGACTCTATCCTGTTCGAATATTTGGTAGTTTCAGAAACAAACCATTTTGTCTGGTAACGGACTTACTTGACTTAATTTAATAAATTCTACCCCCAAAGTGTTTATAAACGAAAAGTGAGGTTCTGTGAGCGTTATTTACGATCTGTAATGAAATAGAAATATTTTTTAATAATTAAGATAAGTCTATATTTTTGGTACTATCTTCATTAACCAAGATAGGAGATAAATAACATTTTTATTCAAAGAGAAAATACAGTAAGAAAAAATCAAAAAAAAAATTTTTTTTTTAATAATATGGTTACCTACCTATTAAAGCTTCTATTGGGTAGTATGTACCCGCTGTTTTGTTTCTATAGCGAATTTATAACAAGTGAATTGCGCAAGCGAAGCCGCCGGTACCCGCTAGTTATAACATTTATATAGGTAATGTAATTATGATGTAACCTAAAATCCTGAGAAGAAATTCGGGCTTAAATTTTAAATGTGCCACATTTTTAGACTCTAGGTCATGCTTGTTTTATTACTGAAAATAGGGCTGAGAAAACAATGCAAATTTAATGGACTATTTAGAAGTCTTGCTCAGTTACTGTATCTACCAAAATGTCTTAAAACTGTTTTTATCTCGAAGTTTAAAGAAGCTTGATCCAATTATTCGCTTCCAAAACAACCACGATCAAAGGGACAGCTTAGCCCTTGTCCAAAGGGAAACACAAACGACCTATAAATAATTTCGAGTGGATTCGTACCTTTGTACTGACGTCTTTATTCGCTCTATTAGTAGGGATTGTTCTCTCTTATGAGATAGTTATACAGGGTGTTAATTAAGTAAGTACGGAAGCTTTAAGGAATTAATCTTTGATTGATTCTAAGATGAAAAGTTCATATCATTATAGGTCCGCAAGAGCTCCGTTTTCGAGATACAGGGTGTTTAACTTTTAAAAAAAAAGTCACATTTTTCTGTTATAATATTGAATGGTATCAGCTACTTCATTGAAACTTACGACACACTAATAGATATTTAGAGGCTACATTTTACAAGTATAAAGATATTTTTCATTCAACCACGAGCGTAGATATGGGTAACCCTCTTAGGATTTTCAAGTAAAAAATGACACGCCACTGACTGTTTTAAACGTTTAAAGCATTATCTAGTAAGCCAAGCAAGGGATACACAAAAAGTGTCACTTGAACATTTTTGATTGGATGAACCATTTTCGAGAAAATTTCTTTATTACGTTTTCATGCACAAATTTAACTGTGAATCAAAATTGCTCAGAACTCAACCAAAGACCAAGATCTTATGAAAATAAATTTCAAACCCTATGAAATAGTTTCGGGAACCGTTTGATTTTCACAATAAAAGGACATTGAAACAATAATAAAGACATTTTTATTTTTTGTCGAATTTTTTTTATTTAAAAAAAATTATAATTTCAACACATAAAAACTAAAATATTTGTTAAAATTGGCTAGAAACGAAGAAAACTGGAAAATTATAATAGACTATTCTATTAGATAAGGTGTGCTTTTAAAAACAATTATTGCAGTATGGCAAACAACTTGACAGTTACTTAAATGGTAATTAAATTATTAATTTGTCATTATTAGAACTTATTTTCGGTTATTATCGTGGTTGAATTAAAAATATCTTAATACTTGTAAAATGTAATGTACTTTGACAAACTTCGGGAGGTAATTGCTGGCAATATTTTAAGATGAAAAGTTCTTATAAACAGTGGTCCTTGGCGACTTCGTTACGGAGATACAGGGTGTTGAAATGTTAAAAGGAATAGTAATAATTTTTAAATAACTTCTTAACGAGTTATTTTTTTTTATGAAAATTAGTGAATTAAATAGGCATCTACGGACACTTATTTTCAAAGTACAACACGTTCGTAAATTTAACCAGTGGCGTCGGTACAAAATGTTACTATCATATTTTTTGTGAAAACTATGCTACACTACTAACTTTTTTTATTTTAACTTTCTTTATATGAATTCCCCCTTCATTTACAACAAAAAAGATTACGTGTGTTTTTTTGATACGAGGGACGGTTTAAGGGTAAATGATTATTTTATTTGACTATACACAAAGATTAAAAAATGTGTTTTAAACTGATCAACCACTCAAATATTTATTAAAGTATTTTAACGAATTCCCACATACATATTTACTAATAAACAAATATGTATATGCCTAAGGAAGGCATCTGAGGATGCCTATGTTCTAAGTATAACACGTTCTCAGTGGCATACATATTTATTTATTAGTATGTTATTTTTTAATATTTTGTGTTTTGACAAGGCGGCTTTGGAAATGCTTTGTTATTATTATTGTATTTTGACAAGGCGGCTTTGGAAATGCATTTGTCGATAAATTAAAGCATATTTGACAGTTAGTTACCATTGAGTTTTATTTCTTCAGTTTTGTTATTTTCATTGGATATTATTAGTATTGTTTATAAGGTATGGATTATTTAAGAAATAATGCGCATTTAGCCGACATGCATTTTGTATATGGCCTTGCCGATGAAAATACGCGAGAAACTAGACGAATTTATAAGGAGTGTTATCCTAACCGAGTACTGCCTGCTGCTGCAACATTTACGAATCTTCACCGCCGTTTGGCTGAAACAGGGAGTTTTACGCCACTAATATCCAATGAAAATAACAAAACTGAAGAAATAAAACTCAATGGTAACTAACTGTCAAATATGTTTTAATTTATCGACAAATGCATTTCCAAAGCCGCCTTGTCAAAACACAAAATATTAAAAAATAACATACTAATAATTAAATATGTATGACACTGAGAACGTGTTATACTTAGAAAATAGGCATCCTCAGATGCCTTCCTTAGGCATATACATTTGTTTATTAGTAAGTATGTATGTAGGAATTCGTTAAAATACTTTTAATAAATATTTGAGTGGTTGATCAGTTTAAAACACATTTTTTAATCTTTGTGTATAGTCAAATAAAATAGTCATTTACCCTTAAACCGTCCCTCGTATCAAAAAAACACACGTAATCTTTTTTGTTGTAAATGAAGGGGGGATTTATATGAAGAAAGTTAAAATAAAAAAGTCAGTGGTGTAGCATAGTTTTCACAAAAAATATGATAGTACCATTTTGTTCCGACGCCACTGGTTAAATTTACGAACGTGTTGTACTTTGAAAATAAGTGTCCTTAGATGCTTATTTAATTCACTAAATTTCATAAAAATAAAATAACTCGTTAAGGAGTTACTTAAAAATTATTACTATTCTTTTTACATTTCAACACCCTGTATCTCCGTAACGAAGTCGCCAAGGACCACTGTTTATAAGAACTTTTCATCTTAAAATATTACCGGCAATTACCTCCCGAAGTTTGTCAAAGTACTTTTGAATCACCCTGTATACATACATACATACACATCTGGCCAAAGAACGCTTTTAAATGGAATAAGAGTGAAAAAGTAATATAAAGTATTGTAAAGTAACAATGTCAAGTCAAACTGTATAAAAGAGTTTGAGGAGAAAGGCCATAATGCTAGTAGTTAAACTAGCGGGATACTGTGATGGCTTCAGTGGAGGCTCGTGCGGCTTCTTTTTAGTTGTTTCTAGCCCATTATTTAACGGATAAAAGGCGCGTGCAATTTTTTGGATCATCCCCAAATATTGCTATATATAGTCAATATTTTCTAGGAAATATACTCGTGAGTTGTTCGTTCAACAGAACGTGCTACACTTTTTTGTTTCACTTGCTTATTTTGTTGCGATATTTAGAATTTAATTGAGTTTGAATGTTAATTTTAAGTCTAGTGCGGACGCCGAGGTAGATCAAGCCCTGAGACTATTAAAAATATGGTTCGACTCAAATAATCTTATATTAAACATAAATAAATCATAGCTATCAAAATTCTGGGAAAGCAGAGTACTTAAATTTTAATTACATTACACGGAAAACTGTCAATTCAGCTATGTTTCTTGGAGTAACCTTAGACACCATACTCGATTGAAGGGAGCACAGCCATGTTCTGACTAGAAACATCTCTAGGTTCCCTTTTGCTTTCGGTATACTGTCAAAGAAATAGCTAATGCAGTTGCCCTTACGGCATATCATGCTTATGTCCATTCTGGGCTCGGTATGGGATCCTGGTTTGTGGCGGCAGTGCTGACGCACCCAGAATCATGATTCTGCAGAAGACCTATCAGCGCATAGGCATAGGACAGATGGAAAGCTGTCGACCCGTTTTTCGCAGGTGGGGTATTCTCACTGTAATCGGTATATACATCTATGAATCTGTGCTGTTCCTTAAACTGTACGAAAACCTATTTGAGGAGCTACACAGATGTCACGATTAACTCACCAGAGGTAGACATGAACTTTTGTTTCCAATACCTACTTGAAAATAATGTTCACTATATGATAATAAAGATATTTAATAAAGTTCCTAATAATATTAAGAATAATAATATTACCAAACTTGGACCCTTACTTAAACAATTTCTAATGTCCAAGGCCTACTATACGATAGAGGAGTTTTTTAACGATGTGGACATTAAACGTCTGATCATTTTCTAAATTAATTTTCTTAATCAATTATTGTAAAGTGTTGTTGTGTCTTGTGTAATAGTAACGTTGGAGTTTATATACATTTTGTTGTTTGTAATAGTTGTAGCCCTAGGGTCTTCCTTCTGTTTCTTTTGTTAATTTTAATATACTCTTTATGTGTTATACTTTTTATATTCCTAAATTTCCATTCTTAGTTTAGCTGCTATATAACAAGTTCTATGCTATTTTGTATTTTAACAGAACTAATAAAGAAATGGTGATAATGATAATAAACATGTTGTTTATATGTCCCTTTGATTTTTGATGTGTTTTCATTTTTCTCATATAAAGACAAGGTTAACGGTCTCTTTTCTAAGGATTGATTTACTAGTGATGCATTATTTGATTAATTTTTTCTTAAAATATTTGTTACTATCTATTTTAACATAATAAAGATTGCGCTGTTTGACACTTAACATATTATTATTGTCTTAAAGTCAGTAGAAATACAATTCCGGCTTTTGAAATCCTTCATAAAACAGAACAAAGCACTTGGTTATATTACAAATAGCTTATTGATAAGAATACTTTAATTGTGTCATTTAATTTAAAGAAAAATACAACTTAACAATTTTTTAACCTAACATTGTATAAAAGGCAATTATTACTAAATATTTTTCAAAATTTTCAACTAAACAGGATTGTATTATATATTGTAATATATATTGTAAAAATATATTAATACAAAGAGAAGCTTCTTTCAACATTTACTGATGTAATCGGACAATACAGCAACTAAGGTAGCAAAATATAAGGCCAAGATACAACTCGGATGGTTTACCCTTATAAATGCTTAAATCTTTCGACAAACTAAAACTAAAGGAAGTATGTATTACAAACCGATATAAATACAGTTTGTTAAGCAGGTAATAATAACGCATTATTAATAGACAATAAACAACCCCTAACAATATACCAGCAAACCCCGGAAACCCCCAATAAATACCCTATGTATAAACAAAATTTAAATATAATTATTATAATCTTCAGATTGGAAAATCCCTGAAATAAGTACCGAACTGGGCATTAAACCTTTTACGTTTTGAATTTTTTGACAAAGCCGAAAACATAAAAATATTTTCATAAAATAATAATTAATGAAAAATATGCATTTTATTATAAAATTGACAAAATATGCCAAAAATGTATATATGTATGCATTTTAAATAAATAATTCATCAAACAATTAAAATTTTGCCAAATAACGCAGTTAGGTAAAATAAATATATTAAACGGCATCCTAGCAATAAAAGTGTTGCAGACCTTAGTTTAAGATTAAAGTTTTTATTATTCTCTTTCATTAAGACGGCCACTGTGAGAGGGAAAGATTAGCCCTTGTCCAAAGGGAAAACGCAAAGGGCCATAAATAATTTCGTGTGGGTACGCACCTTTGTAATGCCACATTAATACTCTATTAGAAGGGTTTGTTTCCGTTCTAGTTTATCTAATATTTAAGACCGCCTTGGGTGGATCCGATAAATTCACAATTTCGGATTACTTTAGTGGAGTAATGAAATAAATCAGGCCTTATAAAATTTATTGATGACACCAAACTCAATACAAAGTACGTTGAGATAATAGACCAAAATTAAAATGGATTTTGAACCAATAATATGTCGTATTCTACAACAATAATTGAGAAATATATCATTTAATTTAGCATATCTCTTTGACGATAGTATTAATTATGGAATGCATGAAGCGACGCCGGCGCTGACGCGACGCCGACAGACGTCTCGTTGATACGACGACGACGTGTATCTCACGCATACAATATTCCTCTGTACGTATGTAATGTACTGTATGAAATCTACCTAAAGCGATTATTGGTCTTAGTGTAATGGAATTATATTGGAACAGAACATTAATTCTAAGGGCTGTTCTTAACAAACTGAACGGATAGCTCTGCCTTCTGTAATTTTACTAAAAATTTGAAATTAAACACAGTAAAAATTTAAGGAAGAAAAAACTTATAGTGGACCCGAAAGTTAGGCCAAGTCCAATAAAGAGAAATAAAGAAAATAGCGATTGCGTGATAGCATCATGAAGAAATACCACCTAGGTATTTGTGTCGGGATTAGACCCCAAAACAAATCCTAATGAATTAAAATTATTACTAGTGGAAAATGGAGTGACGGGTTCTGAATGCTAAAAGCGGAAAACCTGTCTGAAATCAGATATAGCTCGTTCAAGGTAGAAGTGCAAATAGAACACAGAAATGAACTGCTAAATAAAACCTTTGGATAGTGGGACTGGTTGTTAATGGCTTTTAAACTTGAAAAAGATAATGAGGAAGAAACAGATGTTTGTCCTAACCCAAATGAACACTAGGGTCAATTAAGCCAAAATGTCCAATCAATAAGGAATAAGATTAATGAAGATCAGGTTTTTATGTTGACAAAACCATTGATGTTGTATGCCTTAGTGAACATTGGCCTCCAGGTTTAATATGCCAGCATGCAAACTTGCTGTATCTTTATGATCAATCCAAATTTTATTGTTAGTTTTAGGATTTTAAATTAAACTGAATCTTGCATTGATGCGAAAGTAGTGGCATTTTGTTGTTTACCGCCCCCTTAACTTTTTTAATATTAAAGATAGAAATTTGATTTTGTTACCAGGTTCTAGGTACTAAAGTATTTTTATCATTCAGAAATATTATACAGGGTGTCTCAGAAAGTGGTTATAAAGCAAAGTTATATTCTTTTAAATTGAATGACCTATTTATTTTTACATCATTAAAAAGAGGATTAATATAGCTCTTTAAAAATACCCCATGTTATACTAATCTTTTATAGTTTTCTAATAATTTGTCAAAATTTCATCATTCCGTGATGGCTCAATTGATACTAATACTATTCCATGATTGCGATGATAATTGAAATTTAATATTCCGGTAGACAATCTGTATCTTGTTCGATCTGCGATAGTTAACTCCTAACACAGTTAGATCTGGACTGTTTAGAGGCCAACGATACAAAGTTTAAAAGAAGCAAAAACAGCTATTCAATGCCTATGGGAAAGTATATCAAGGTGCGGTTAAGAATGCAAAAATTCACGCTAACAAAGCCTTATTAAAAGTGCCTTAAATCCTGTGAAATATATTTGGAATACTGTCAACGATCATCGTAAGGAGGTCGGAGGAGATTTTTTTTATCGATATATTACTTGAGCTAGCGACTCAAATTAGCGTTTCGGACTTTGATTCTGTGTGAAGTATTTAAGAAAGTATAAGTTGTCTGACGCTAGTCTTGCCTCTCTATTATTCTTTATTAGGTATTCTAAATTTTTTTTTTCTTTGTAATTATTTAGTATATTTTTTTAGGCCTCAACAGGCCCCATTTTTGCCTGAAATGATGCAAATATGCCGTATTGTTTCCCTTAATATATTATAATGTAAAATGTAAATAATTATTTGTTGTTGTGGAAATAATAAATGTATTATTTAGAAAAAAGAAAAGCACGAAGTCTTTTTCCACAAATTTTATTGTTCGAATAACTAGGCGAACCTAGGATCACATCGACATGTTTCGAGTGTAGAAACACTCATCATCAGGAAAACAAAGTCAAAGGTAAAATGCTGATGTTTTTAGCAAAAGAGAAAATAATAGTGAGATTGAGCCGTAATGAAGCTTTTAATGATGTACTCCAGCATACTGAAGAAACGAGCGTTAGTGCAAAAGCATACTGTGCCGTGCGGAAAATGAGGGGAGTAAAAGAAAAAATTCAAAAAATTTAGGGAGTTTTGAAAAACTAAAATTCATTATTACAGTACCTACTGAAAAATCTTGAGTTTTATTAAGCCCTATCAGAAACACGTGAAAGTATCGGAGTGAAATTAAAAGAAAAAGGTGTTTTTTTTTATAAAAGACGAAGCATCTTTTAATTTAAAGTAAAATTCTGTTGGGGTACCAGGCTTTTTACGGCCCAGTTTCCCATCTGCCACGTGCTGGTTACAGTGGAACTTTTCCGGGAACTCAAATTTTATTTTTATTTTAAAAATTTTTAAAAATCACTTAATTTTTACACCAAATGTGTATGATTTGACCACTGCGGGGGTAACTGCGCCGTAAAAAGTCTGGTACCCCAACAGAATTTTACTTTAAACCAAAAGATGCTTCGTCTTTTATAAAAAACAACCTTTTTCTTTTTCTTTCAATTTCACTCCGATACTTTCACATGTTTCTGATAGGGCTTAATAAAACTCAAGATTTTTCAGTAGGTACTGTAATAATGAATTTTACAGATAAGTTTTTTAAAACTCCCTAAATTTTTTGAATTTTTTCTTTTACTCCCCTCATTTTCCGCACGGCACAGTGTGCTTTTGCACTAACGCTCGTTTCTTCAGTATGCTGGAGTCTTCATTTTCGGTCTTTTGACTACTCAATTTTACACCTCTTGTACACCATTAAAAGCTCCATTACGGCTCAATCTCACTATTATTTTCTCTTTTGCTAAAAACATCAGCATTTTACCTTTAACTTTGTTTTCCTGATGATGATTGTTTCTACACTCGAAACATGTCGATGTGATCCTAGGTTCGCCTTGTTATTCGAACAAAAAAATTCGTGCTTTTCTTTTTTCTATATAATTTAACTCCACTTTGAGTATGGACTACTTCTTCAAAATGTATTATTATTACACATAATTGTAGCTCAAAATAGCGGAAAACATTGAGGCGAGACAATAAATTAAAACAGAAAAGGAAAAAAGTATTTACTGTCATTTCCCAGATATCGCCTTTTAAAGATTATTATCCCAATACTATTTTTAAGAAAGATATTCCCTTATTTTATAATCTATTTTAAAATATTCGTTCGGGAAGATACTCGGTTTGCTAAAGCATGTTTTAGTATGTACCTCACACATCTTCAGCCCCTATTTGATGCGTAATGTACGGCGCAAAATGCGAGGCAAACGGAATTAGCGCGACCCGCTGAAGCTAATAGGGAGTCTACGAGTTAAATTCAAACGGTTTAAACGTAAATATCTTCTGATTTATGCATCCAATTTTGATAAGGCAAAATTTATCTGAAGTTTAAATGTTATTCTTTCAAGAGACTTGAAAATTTTGATACAGTAGCGCATCGTTTCCCAAATTTTCACGCCGTTAGCGTTCCGTTAAATTGTTCCGAAAACTCCCTAATAAGATTCGACACGATGCCGGGGGAAATGTCGCATAAATCGAGTGATTCCCCTTTTACAGCCTAAGGATAACTTCAAGGATAACCCAAGATTTGTTGGCCTTTATTTGCTTTAAATAAGAATTAGGGAATTGGATTGGGAGACGGGGTTGTGGATATAACTTTCCCTTGTGTTTTAAGTAAAAAGTTTATTTTTGTATATTGCCGTTATAGACGAGGCATACAAAATATTTATTTGTGAAAAAAACCCTAGTGCGTTTAAATTGTATTATTTGTTCATCAACTATAAATCTATATATTGTGCGAACAAAAATTATTTGCATCAAAGAGGGCTTGGATTAAAAAACGTAGGGCTTGGTTTGGATCACAATGATATGGGGACGATATATCTAACCAAATATAGGTTAAAATTTTGTTAAATTCATATTATGACATGATATGCCAAACTAATGAGTAATAAAATAAGTAAGTACACAAATAAAAATTTATTTTTGTTGTTTACAAAATTAACAAAGTAAGAATATACAAAGAGAAAAAGAAAAATAATTACATAAATTGCTGAAATTGGCCACCAAGCCTCCAAGCATAAATTCACACGTCTCTTCATATTTTCAAAAGTGTTGACCAGCATCTCTAGAAAATTGTTACCACATTCTTGGATAATCCTTTCTTGTAATTGTTCTAAATTTGCAACTGGTGTTTTAAAAATAGTGTTCTTTAAATGAGGAAAAACGAAGGAATCCATAACCGTTAAACAAGGTAATCTGGGTGGGTGGGAATTCAATGTCTGATCGAAAACTGATCAATCTGTCGTCGAAAAAATTGCGTAAGTAGTTAATAGTTTCGGCGGCTGTACGGGCGGTTGCACCGTCCTGTTGAAAATATCTAAAACGTAGTTCGTCGTCAAATAATTGCTCCACAAATGGATTCAAAATATTGTCTCTATACCGCTGTGCTGTAACTGTGTCATGGAAAAAAATAGCACCAACAATTTTTCTTCGGGAAACAGCTAACCAGACACCAATTTCTTGAGGGTGCAGTGTGGACTCTACAAAAAAATGGGGATTTTCACTACTCCACATGCGTGTATTCTGAGAATTCACATAACCGGAGAGATGGAACCAGGCTTCATCCAAAAAAAATGTCAGGTCTAATAAATCATTTCTTTCTAATAAATTTTGGGTAAACCATTGAGGGTAATTCCTGCATCTTTCAAAATCTGCGGCTTGTATTTCTTTGAATACTTGCACTTTATAAGGAAATAAATTTAGTTGTTTCTTAACACATTCACTGCCCTTGGGAAAAGGCTGTGTTCTACCATGTGCCACGTAACTTTTTTGCATATTGAACATAATAGGAGTGAATTGTTATTAAAATAAATATAACTACTTTTTTTTTAAATTTTATGTAAAAAAAAACAAAAAAAAACGCGCTAGGCGCGTTCTGGGCACAGGTCAACTGATAAGACATGCTCGGTGCCCATAATAGATAATTGATAATAATTAATAGATTTATAATTGATAGATACAAAACCCACCTGGCGCGGGCAAGGCACCACATTGTGATCATGGTGAACCTGCCAGGCGCATTGTGGGCAGTGAATGTGTTAAGAATAGTCCTGCATGATCCATAAGATCTTCCCACTTCTTGGGACAGGCGTCTTATACAATTTGTTGGCGTATTTTCCATTATTTCACGAACGTTTGCAACAAGTTCTTCTATTCTTACAGATGGTCTTTCTGCTCCTTTTTTGTGTTGTATGGAACCTGTTTCCCTAAACATAGCCATGGTTCTTTTCAGGCAATGATAAAAATTCCCAGCAATAAAAGCAACGTTAGGAAAATGTTCGTGAAAATCGTCCATGCACAAACCCGGTTTGTATTGCCATTCCCCATTTACTCTGACCCCGTTTCGAAAATACGCTTCAACCATGAATGTTTTGTGCTGTTCCGTAAAGCCCATTGTGTGAATTGTTCAAGAAATTGAAAAAATTAGCGATGAATCAAATTACTTGTAACGACTGTCAAAGTTGACGGAATAACTGATTGATTGTTAATTCAGGTAGTTACTGACACCCAACCGGTATTAAGCTCTACGGCTAAGCGTTACGTCCTTAGATACAAGGCCCTCTTTGATGCAAATAATTTTTGCTCGCACGGTATAATTTTTGCATTATGTAGGTAATCCTTTTCTGTTTTAAGAAAAATAAGTAGAAATTATTTTTCTTACTTAAGTAGGCACCTACACCCCTGGCACCACGCCATTGTCTTCAAAATTAAAAAGAAACATTTCATAATATTAACTTCTAAAAATCAGCTATTTGAATTCGTAGGAATTATTTACATGTTTATTTAAGGTTTTCTTAGTTGTCATCGGTTTTCTATGATATGACTATTATTAAACTTATTTCGATTCATAAAATCTATATAATTCAACATTAGACAGCTAGTTAGAAACTTAGGGAAGTTACCATTAATAATAAATGGTTAAGTCTTCGAACTGTACGTAAGTAGGTAGGTATATACTTAAAACTGTCATAAAGGAAATATTATTGCTATTTAAAATGAAAATACTGATTAAATAAGGTACAATTTAACCTTTAATTCAAATCTAGGTAAATTAAATTAAATGAAGGTAAATTAACCCTCCATGCATTGCACTATTTTAATATATTCTTTAATGTTTAATACATTTTTAGTTACTAAAAGTGTAGCTTAGCTTTTTTTAGTTTTTATATTATTTTTTTATACATACATTTCATGGCTTGCAATATCAGCAGGAGCGAACCGGTCCTAGGGGGTATGTTCATCATATTTTGACAGTACAAACTGTCAGTAACAATTCGTGTTTTTTAGTAAACAGAATATTTTGCGCAGTCAACAATACGTTTTTGTTTTTAAAATGAATAGTTTTGAAAATCATGTTGTATGCAATTAATACAAAAAATTATCGATGTTACAATCAATCATTGTACTATGTTATATTTGGCTAAACTAATAGACGATTGCGGTTGCCATTTTTTGAAGAAAGAAAATTTATTTCGAATTGTTTAGGAATATTTGCTTTTAAATCATTTAAAATTGAATCCATAAATGGAAAAATGGTAATTTAAATGGTGTCTAAATAATAATATACAGTGTCACTAGTAAAGTCCACATCATATGGGATTTTTTTTTAACCAATAGCTTTATTCAAAATTTAACTTTTGCATCAAGTTCTGCTTCGATCGAGATAAAAATTAAGCAAAAAAAATATTAGTCACGTAATTCGCATTATCTGTCAAATTTTATTTTTTTCCAATATACATATATATAGGTATATAATATATAGTTCAAAGGTTGGGTTATTTCTGAAAATATCGAAAAAAGTTATAAGAACAAGTTTTTTAAATGCAGTTTCTAGCCCACATGCAAAATTTCAGCTGCATATGATAATTTTTGATTTCTTACCTATGTTTTGTAAATTGCACCACTTTTGCAAAATAAGACTCAACGCAACCTACATAAAACTTCTTAGTTTTAACAATGCTTGATTTCAGATACATTTTCTTTAAAGTAGCGCCATATTAAATGTGTGTTTTTCTACAAAATCAAAATTGGGCTATTAAAATTTGGTCGCATGTGATGCAAAGTTTATTTGTTTTTGACCCTGTATTAGGTAACTTCCTAAAATAAGTATTTTTGAAAACGTAGTTTGTGTCTGAAAGTAATATACCTTAATATTAAGATAAAAAAGAACACAGTGTATTCAATAAAGTATTTTTTAAGTGGAAAATAGGTTTTAGTTTAACAACGTAAAGTTTATCTATTTTCAACGATTTAATTTAAAACCCCTATATTATAATTTATTATTAAGCTATGTCATAATAACGTTAAGGGTGATTTTCATATAAGTGTTCGATCTTGGTCCAAAAGCAATATTTACTAAAAAATCAAAAAAAAATAAGAAATCTGAAGAGTGCACAATATTAAATAAACTTTATTTACTTTAAAAATAAAGCTAACTCGTCAAAAAAAGGAAATTTCAGTTTTTTATTACAGCTCAAACTATAAGATCGTCATTTCAGTAACTGTCCCAAATAGAATTTTACAACGGTCATCGACGAATAAATCTGAAATAGCTTCAAAATAATTCCGAACTTTTTATTTTTGACAATTATTTATGTTTGTGGAATAAAGTTTAAACCTTAAAAGCCACGTTTTGGTGCATCTTGTAATATCTATTAATATTAAAATATTCTCCCAACGTTCAACCGTCATTTCGGCAACAGCTATGATATTTGACATTAGCGGCTCCTACTGGCACCAAATTGCAACAGTCTTATTGTATTATTTGAGTGGTAGTGTGTGTTCATCGAATTAAAACGGTGAGTTTGCAATTATTCTTATCAATTTTTTGCAAAAAATGCTGGAATCTTAGAAATCTAGTGCGTACCTTTATTAAGAATCATTTCGGCAATGCCTTCAATATCGTGTTTTTTTATTAAATTAAATAAACTATAAATAACGTATCAATAATAAAGCCGGAGCCCCAAATTTTTAGAATCGTGGCGGAAAATTTAAATTTACCAGACCAGTTTAATTTAAGTTTCGTCATATCGGTAACAGACATTCCGGTAACATATGTGCTTGTACCGAAATGATGTTTTGTTACCGAAATGATGGTAAATATTTTTTTTAGGTAAAATACAATGAAGCCACGATTTAAAAACCTTAGAGGAACGTTTGAAAGTTAATCGCGAGGAAGCCGCGTTTGTTCGCGCAGCAAACAAGAATCAAATACACAGTAAAAAGTATGAATGAAAGAATTTATCAGTCACTAGCAATTTAAGACCGGTGAGATCAAATTTGGAATTTAGAATTATTAAAGCAGAAAAAGGAACTTGAAAATAACATAAAAATAACTCAGGAAAGTGAAGCAAGTAAAAGCGATAGCGGAATTAATATAGACAAGACCTTAGTCGAAAATAGTAATGAGGCAGCTAAAAAAAAAAGGTTTAACATTCAGTACAGCGCGAGTCCTGTGAAAGTATCTAAATTTAGTATTTATTTGTTTGGTCACTATAAAATACATTAATCTCTTATATTATAGATAATAATAAGCGTAAGCCATCACCAACCATGAATATATCTGCTGCTGATGAAGTGAATTTTGCTGCCAGTTCAAATATCGTATTCTTTGTTTTTGGTTTTTAACCACCTTTTAATACCACGTCGCATTTCCCTAACTTTAAAATCGGAAAGCGGACCTGATAAAATTGTTCTGCCACAATTATTAACTATAAATACGTGACAGTAGTAGTTACGTATTATTTTAAATAAAATAAAAACTTAATCAAAAACTTATCCAAATTGTGTAAAATAGTTTCCTTAATCCAAATTAATATAGTATCAGAAATTGGAAAAATAACTATTCTCAATGACGTGCTACTTCAGCCATCGTGTTTGCAAAAGGAAACATTAACCGTTAAAAGTTTACCAAACGTCAGGTGTGACGGAAGCATCTGTTTTATAATAATATGTACCTTCTCGATAAATCATTTAAACTTTGCAATAAAATGCAACTCATGTTTAAGGACATTCCATATAAAATGTAGGTATTATGAAAAAAAATAAGCACTTACTCATCTTTGGCCGTTTTTAGTGTTCATTGAAGAAAAATTAGTTAAATAGGTATCAGTATTTTTGAATAGTTTCATCAATGATACCAGCTGTTTTTGTACAATAAAGTTATGTTTTACTTAAGCCATGTTTATATTCCCTCGTAAAAAAAAATCATCATTTCGGTAACGTGAGTCATTTCGGAAACTCTACGTTAATCCTCTTTGACGTTAAAATAAAGAAATGATTTTAATTAATTATAATTTTTGAGATTTTGATACGATGTTATTTTATCCCATAAAACATAAAATATGCAACTATCTGTACCTGCCAAAGCATCAGCATTAAATATTGCCATATTAATTTTTTTTAAAATGTCTTTTTGTTGTTTTATTTGTTTTTTCGCAAATTTTGCTCATTAACCATTTACTATGTTATCTTTTTTTCAAAGCTGCCGCCCTAGACAGTACAAATTTGAGCTCTTGGGTCAGGAAATTACAAACCTTAACGATATTTTATTATCCGAAAGAAAAGTTACCGAAATAATGATATCTCATTTCACCTCCACAAAAAGTAGCATAACAGCCAAGCGCATGCTTATCTTGCGCGCTCAACATTATTTTTGTTGGTCCAAAGATTAAATTAATTTATTTTTATTTCAGTTCTAAAGTAGAATCAAACACTTATATGAAAATCACCCTTAACGTGTATTACTTTCAGAGACAATCTACGTTTTCAAAAATACTTATTTTATGAAGTTACCTTATACAGGGTCAAAAACAAATAGACTTTGCATCACATGCGACCAAATTTTAATACCCCAATTTTAATTTTGTAGAAAAACACATTTAATATGGCGGTACTTTCAAGAAAATGTATCTGAAATAAAGCCTTGTCAAAACTGAGAAGTTTTATGTAGGCTTTTTTCGATATTTTATATATTTATATATAGGTACCTACAATGTCACCAGTAAGGTCCGCATTATATTTGTTTTTTTTTTTAATAGCTTTATTCAAAATTTGACTTTGGCATCAAGTTCTGCTTCGATCAAAATAAAAATTAAGCAAAAAATAGTAGTCACGTGATTCTAATAATCTGTCAAATTGAAATTTTTTCCAAAAAATAATAAAATTCAAAAGTAGAGTTATTGCTGATCAGACATAGATATTTAATTAATAAGGCGATAGGTTTGATTCCAAGTCCATCTTTTTTGCCTTTAAGAAGAAAGGAGGTGGCAGAAGAATACCAAAAACATCTTAATTATGTAAGGAAAATGTTTAAAAATTTTAGTTTATAAAAAATTATATAAGACCTAATTTTGTTTAACTGCGTTTTTGCGAAGTGTAAAGACGTTTAAATTTAAAAAAATGCAACTAACATTAAGTCGAACAATGTACTCCCATGGTGACCCGTCAAGAAAAGTCATCTTGATTGGTTAAAAAAACTGGTGTAGAATTTTCCAAATATTGTCATGAAAATAGGGAATTTTCCAAATTTATTATTGATTTCTTAAATTATTATTATTTCTAATTTAAATCTAGTCCAAGCTTATTTTTGCAAACTACACATAAACATCGGCTTGTTTTATTTATACTGATCTAATTAAACAAGAGGAAGATCAGTATAAATAGGAAGTCGACAAGCTTGGACGACACTCTCACTCTTGGGTCACACACTCACACTCTTGGGTCAGACTCCGACATACTCCGAGTCGGGGGTCACGCACATTCACTTTCTTGAGTCAATTAAGCGTCACTCTGAGGGTGGCCGACCAGTTTACTAAGACCACGGAATATTACCTTTGAGTTCTCTGATAAGACGCATCCCGACTGCCCGTTACGGCCCCTGCCATTCACCGCCCTAGCCAGTAAAAGCTGCCCCTAGGATCAGGTATATAATGTATGTATAATTGGTTTGTTCGTTGTCTACAATAGATTATAGTTGTTTTTAGAAAGCCTGTCTACCTTTATTGACCTCTCGCTAAACCCAGCTACAACCCCATACGCGACAATATTATTGGTACCTAATATATAACTTTTCTGATTGTAAAGTTAAAGTTTTGACTGGCTGCCAGCCAACAACTTTTATTAAAACCGGTATTATGCAACAGGAGGTTTGTCAGTGTTAGGGGAACACTGAAAAATCCACAATTGAAAACAATTTGGAGATATTTTTATTCGACTTTACCGAACTCAAAACCCCTTTTAAAACTAAACCATGTTAACATTTAATCATTTAAAACACTTGACCTGTAATTTGCCGGATAACATAATATTCTCGTCAATTTGATCACAAACGCCCCATTATCCACATTGCAATCAAATTCATTAAAACTGACCGAAATTGTCGGGGTTAAAATAATGCACGTACACCACAAGATATTATTTTAATTTGTTTATTTATATTTTACCCCAGGCCTGTTAAGGTTAGACGACTTATTACCAAAAAAAAAATTTTTGAAAGAAATCCTGCTTGAAAAATATTTATTGACTGAAATTTTTTATTTTTTTTTTTTTTTTTTTTTTTTTTATGATCGAGCACAAGCACTATAGGAAAATCCTTTAAGGCGCTCTGGGAGCGGTGCGTGTGCGAAGAAAGCGATTCACGTTTTTCTTGAATCGTTGGAGGTTATATTCGGTTGGAAACACGGTCTCAGAAAGGCCGTTCCACAAAGATGACGTCCTCCAAATGAAAGAGTTCTGAAACAATGATGTTCGGGGTGTACTAAGTTGAACCACATAGGGATGGGCGGCAGTGGTTCGTCGTGTGTTTCTGCTATGCATTACTCTAGGTGGAATCGAGCGGGCAATATCTGTCGAACACTTGCCATGAAAATATCTGTAGAAGAGAGTCAAATCACCAACCTGTCTTCGATGTTCTAAGCTGTCGAGGTTCTTAGTCAGCTCGTGGTCGCCGATTAGACGAACGGCTCTCCTTTGGATGGAATCCAACAACCGAAGGGTATGCTTCGGTGCAGAACTCCAGATATGAGAGCAGTATTCCAGTGATGGTCGAATCTGGGCTTTATAGAGTGTCAAAAGTTGTTGAGGTGTATACAACTTTTTGGTACGGAAAAGTATACCGAGCTTCTGAGAAGCTGCCCTGGCGATTGCCACTACGTGATTATGCCAAGACATATTTCCTCCCAGGTTGACACCCAGCAAATTAATAGACGAAGTCAGTGGAATTGCGTGTCCTGCCATAACGATATCGGGTTCTGCAATGTTGACCTTCTTAGAGAAAACTGCAGCCTGGGTTTTTTGAGCGTTAAATTCGACTTGGTTACTGTCACCCCAAGACAAAATTTCTTCCAGGTCTTTATTGAGGCGTGATACCTCATGTTGTCTGCGAAGATGTGCGTCAGTAGCCGATGTTTGAGGTTTCAAAGTAAAAGATGAGATAAGTGTGCTGTCGTCAGCAAAGCAATATAATGGATTTTCTGTTTTCGCTAGAAGGTCGTTAATGTACAGTAAGAAGAGAGTGGGAGATAATATGGACCCTTGAGGAACACCAGCATTGATGGTGAAGGTGTCTGAGAGAAACCCGTCAATCGCCACTTGCAGAGAGCGGTCCTTGAGGAAGCTAGACAACCATAAACAAAATCGACCGGGCATACCATAAGAGCGCAGTTTGCTTAGGAGCCCCTCGTGCCAGACACGGTCAAAGGCTTTAGAGATGTCCAGTGCAATAGCCCGGGACTCCCCATGATGTTCGATTGCGTTGCTCCAAAGATGAGTGACATAGGCTAGCAGGTCTCCTGTTGATCTGGACTTACGAAAACCATACTGATGGTCGCTGATAATTTTAAGGCCTTCCAGGTATTTTATAAGTTGTTGTTTAATAGCTTTCTCCATCACCTTTGATATAACTGAAAGCAATGCGACTGGTCGATAGTTGTTTGGCAGGGTTTTCTTGCCTTTCTTTGGTATAGGCTGGACTCGCGCCTTTTTCCAGCAAGATGGAAATATTCCTTTTTTGTAGGATAAGTTAAAAAGTCTACAAAATACTGGTGTGAGTTCATCGGCGCATTTCTTGAGCACTATAATAGGAATTTCATCTGGACCAGAAGCTTTTTTGGCATCGAGCCCCTTCAAAATTCGTTTGACAGAACGCTGACGGAATACGATATCAGTCATTTCCGATCGAACTGCTGGAATGTTCGGGGGTGTTTTTCCCTGAAAGTCTACCGTAGAGTGTGAAGCAAAGAGTTCTGCGAGTAAGTTCGCTTTATCTTCAGCCGTGGTTGCTATTGTGCCGTCAGAACGTGTTAGCGGTGGAATATTTGATTTGGTAAAATTTTGACTGACGGCCTTAGCGACTGACCAAAAGGACCTAGATCCGTTAGGACTGGCGAGAAGTTTATTTTTGATCCTCATGTTGTGAGCCTCTTTGTTTTGATCTATCGTTTGCTTGCACTGGTTTCGAGCGGTAACAAAGATGGTGCGATTCACATCGGTAGGATTTTTACGCCATTGTCGGTAAGCTAGATTTTTAGCTCTGACAGCACGCTCGCAGTTCTTGCTAAACCAGGGCTTGCCATTCGAAGGGCGCTTCTTGGAGAAAGGAATAAAGGCTTCCATGCCAGTAAGAATGACATCGGAGACCTCTTGAGCACAAGCGGATGGATCATCTGAAGAGAAGCATACTTCCAGCCAAGGAAAAGTGCGAAAATGGTCCCTTAGGTCTTCCCAACTAGCTGATGTGTAGTGCCAAATTTTACGAGGTTTAGGAGGTTGTTCAGAACAAATTGGCAGCTCGCTTAGAGTTGAAATAAGTTTGTGATCGGAAGATCCTAATGGAGGATGAACGGTGACTGTGTATAGGTCAGGGTTGGATGTCAAAAAGAGATCTAAAAGACTAGCAAAATCTCCATCTCGGTCTGGAATTCGCGTTGGTTCTTCCACGAGTTGAGTTAGACCAGAACTGATCGCAAAAGATTCCGCCTCACGACCCTGTTCATCGTTGGTATTTGAGTATTTGAGCCAGTTGATATTGTGGACGTTAAAGTCACCAAAGATAGCGACTTCGGCATTAGGATGGTTGGTTTGCAAGAAGTCAATTGTGTTTGCTAGTGACGAGAAGAGTGCTCTGTAATGGGTGTCACTTGGAGGACGGTAAAGGCAGCAGATAAACTTGGTGATTTTCTGCGTTGATATTTTAAACCACATTACATCAAACTCTGCTGTTTCAAGTGTGTCCTCTCGTTGGCAGCAAAGATCATCTCGGATAAAGAGACAGACCCCAAAGTTGCGTCTAAATCGGAAATGAAAATCGTATCCAGGATATAAATAGCTGACGGTGTTCGTTGACGATCTGACCTTTGTCTCGGTCAGTGCGAGCACATGGGGCTTGGATGTTTGTAAGTGCTGGTGGACTGAATTGATGTTGGTATTAAGCCCTCTGATATTGCAGAAATCAATTTTGAAGCTGCTGTTTTTGGGTGTGTCAGCAACTTTAGGTGCCACACTATTTCTCCGTTGAGTGTTGTTAGGGGAACCCAATATATTGTCGGAGACAGTGGATGTTCGGTTAATATCGCTTGATGAGGCCACAGGATCAGCCCCCACCCGGAGATCCGATCGGGGGGCGAGTTTACCTCCGGAGTATTTTGGTCCTGGAGCTTCCATCATGCTTTTTCTTCCCACCCTGGAAACCGGGAACATCGGCACAGCGACGAAACGTTGACTCAAAGAATAACTCAAGAGCAACTTCACGCCGCCTAAGCCGATGCAATGGTATCTCACCGGGCGATGCCGGGTGGGCCAGCATCTACCATTTGTTACCAATGTTCTAGATAAGATATTGTAAACAACACGGAAAAATAATACGAGACATCAGAACGAGCTTATATTCAAGACAAAACATCTAACTTTTCCTAACAAATAGCCACTTGTCGGCAAATCTTAATCTAATAATATAAAACATCCTATTAAAAATCGATACCGCCTCCAGCGTTTGGTAGGTAAAGGAATTCAAGTGGTATTGCCGACTCAGGTCTCCGGTACCGCATGCAGGGTGTATTTTCCTTTATGTCCTACAATATTGAGTATTAAAAATATATTATATTAAACTCACCAATTTATAAAGTTAAACTTTTTGGTACTTGCATCGCATACCTAACCTACACTGAGAAATCTAGAGCAAAAACATTTTTACTGATATATTTTTGTCTATCCCCGCTAAAATATTTGCCAAAGTTGCAAATTGACTTTTTCGTAACAGTAAAATAACTTTACTGATGTAAAGTATGTTCAATGACCGCTGACCGTTACGTCACGACTAGTGCTTATCTTTATAACAATCGTGATCTAGGTGAGATAGTAAATTTGCGTCAATAATGAATGTCGTATAATTTTACCAGTCAAAAAGTTTTATTGTCATTTTTGACAGTGACATTTTTAATCAACATTATTTGTTGTGAAAAAGAACAAGCATTAATTTGAAAATTATTTGATTATTTTCAAAGAGAAAGTGATGCTGCCAGTGGCGTAGCTAGACTTGACGGCGCCGGTTGGCAAGAGTTAACGCGGCGCCTTAGGCGTAGAGAAAAATCTCCATTCTGTTCAAGTAATTTTTTTTTTGGTCCATTTGTCCTCTTGTAAACGTCATCCGGGTACATACTAACTCTGATTTTTGTAATATTTATAGTCGCATAATAATAAAATTCAGAGTTAAGTCAAGTCATATAATATTTTTATTTAAAGAAAGTACAAAAATCAGGATTTAAATTCTAACAAAAAAGTCATGACCTTTCTTAACTTAGGTGCTAATATTCACTAATAAATAACATTTCCTATAACTTATTATTTTCCAACTTTCTTTTAAGGCCGACTGCTTCGTCGTAGCTCTGACCTCTACACTTTTTGATAGAGATATTTTTTTCTTGCAAAAAGTTCGTAATGAATTTTTTTAAACCTTCAGCGCTTCGATCATGAGGGATGGGGTAAAATCCAGTAAACGACTCTTTGCATTCAACCTGTATGATTTCGTTATTTTCATTTCTATGAAAGACAATATAGCGAAAAACAACACTCAATTGCTCAATTTTGGATATGTCTTATGTAGTGTCTAAAATTATTGTATAAAATGGAGCTGCGCGAATATCGTCAAAGATTTTTTTTCTACCTCAGTTCCCAGCATATTATTACGAATAAACTCATTTTGTATGGTTGGACTTAAGTTCTTTGTTGAACCTTTTGGAAATTCCAATAACTTTTGTAAAACAATATCGTGATGCTTCTTTCAAGATGCGTAAAGAACTGCATTGAAGATGTGCAAAAAAATACTTTTTTAAATAACATTTTTTTAAACTCAAAAATAGCTTTTCAGACAGGGCCGTGCAATAAATTGTGACTATTTAACATTGACGTCGAATTATCCCAGAAACGACCACTCTGAGACGCATTAAAAAAGAAAACCTTTTTCGGTTTAAAAAGATAGGAGAAGCGATACTTAAATCAAAAATCCTAAAACACCAGAGCAAAAAAGTTACAGTTAATTAGTATTAAATGTACACAAGTATGTCGCCGAGAGCAGTCACATTCTCACATTCAAATGGAAAACATATTTGAATTTCTTGTTTCTTTTATCAAAAAGCCCCCGGATACAAAAAATATTAATTTTTTCTAGAGTTACTGTAAAAAATTTAATTAAAACTTTAATTTTGTCGCCTTATAGCTCCATTATTATTATTTTTGAGTTATTTTAAAAATTATATTTGAAAAAGTAAAAAAAACACCCACTTAGGAAACATTATATTATTAAAATATTAAAGAAAAGCCCCATTTTCTCTAATATGTAATTCAAAAATATACAATATGTATTTACCTTATCGATATGAGCCTTCGTCAGAGGACCACAATAAAAAATTATTTTTATTTAGTTAAAAGTAGCCTATCAAAATATTTTCATCCGCCTTTACTTTAAACCAAACCAAACACAAGACAAAACCGCACAGGAATGAGAGAAAATATATAATAAAAGTGTTCAATACTTACCGCTTACCACCTATTTAAAACATCGTTTTGGGCACAAAAAATGCCGATTAATCGCATTTAGCGGCATTTTTCAAACCAAATAGGCGCTTTTGGTGGTACTGTTTGTCAGCAATTTACATAGGGCCTGGTCTTAAATATGATTATTTTTTTCAACTTAAAAATCCAACTTTTTGTTTAGCCCAATATGCATGTAACTAAATTAAGGGTGAGGAGTAAGAGTAAAATTAAAATTTATAATATGTATATGTCGTAGGCTGATAGTGAAATCCGTCATTTCATGAAAAGCCTAGTCACTTCATGAAGCGTCGGCAGATTGTGTAAAAACATGAAATTACACGATCTGCCGCGTCACTTCATGAAGAGACCTTAACGTTTCGGCGTATTATGTATAACACAATCTGCCTAATTTTAAATATCGTCACTTCATGTAGTACCTAATGATGTCATATCAGTTGGCAGATTGTGTAATTCCGTCTAAAAGGTATATTAGCAACTGGTTTGTTCGTTGTTCCTCAGAGCATTTTTTTTTTAATTAAATTTTTTCAACTAATATTATTTTATAAAAATAAAAAAAATGCTCTGACAAACCCGAACAAACCAGTTGCCAATATACCTTTTAGACGGAATTACACAATATGCCTTGTTTTTGTGGCATTTCATGAAGTGACGAGATTTAAAATTAGGCAGATTGTGTTATACATAATACGCCGAAATGTCAAGGTCTCTTCATGAAGTGACGCGGCAGATCGTGTAATTTCATGTTTTTACACAATCTGCCGACGCTTCATGAAGTGACTAGGCTTTTCATGAAATGACGGATTTCACTATCAGCCTACGACATATATAAAAATCACTTGACGTAATAATCAGATCGGGACGCGATGGCGACGCGGCGCCTAATGTGACTTGGCGCCGAGTGGCACCCTGCTACCCCGGTAGTTACGCCACTGTGCCGCATAGACCCTTTAAAGCAGTTTACAAGGTAAGTACCTATAGATATAACAAAGCAGGAATTGTGAAAACATAAATAATAAATATGAATAATATATGGCAATGTTTTTATAAATATCCAAGTTTTAAAGAGTTTCTGATTCTTTGAGAGTTTCGTGTTCAACAATCCAAAGAATTAAGGCAAAGAGAATAGAGAAGGATATGGATTTTAAGAATTGCAATAATATAGCTATTTTATCATCCCGTGGTCAATAATTTTACGAAATTCGTAAACATACTATAAGAGAGCGTATTTATGGGATGTATAGAACAGGTGAACATGTTACCATTCGCTCAATACAACTAAACCTTAAAATCATTGATGATGTTGAAATATTCAATTGTTTATTATTGGACTGTTTCACAGAGGCGTATTTTAATAGAGTAACCCCATATAGCCAAAAAACGAGTAGAATTTTTAAGATTATTTAAGAATAACCCTCAATTTCTCTTAAAACCTGTTTTTCTAGATGAAGCCTGGATATACAGTAAAGAGACTTTTAGACGAAATTAGCAAGATGCTACTCTTCAAACAGTTTTAAAAAATCGTCATAGGGTGTACGGTATATTATTCTACATGCTGGCTAGGAAAATGGATTTGTGAATAATGCAAGCTTGATATTCAAGTCTGGCCTGAAATCTGGTGATTATCATGATTCGATGAATAGTGGAAACTTTGAGAAATGGTTTGAGGAAAAATTGTTACCAAACCGAAAAACCATCGTTTATTATCATGGAACGCCACCTATCATTCTGGGCTAATTGAAAAAAATCCAAATTCACGTTAGTCAAAAAGATTACTTTACCATTTGCAATGAAGGATCAGATCTGGATAGTGAAGCAGCATATGCTACCCAAACTTTACAAGTAATCTGGAGTAACCAGGTTCTGTCGCATTTTTTTGACGTATAAAAGAGAAGGACAGTTTTATTCTGACTTACTAAAACGCTTCCCAAACTGCGCCATGTGCTAATTGGAGCAAACCAGCCAGCCCGCCATGTCAAAACTGTCAATTTTTCTTGTCCACGTTTTTTTCTCAGAGAATTAAATTAATTTTTTATTATTATTTTAATATTTAATACAATTCTATTAGTTTCTACTCTAGAAAATTTCGCCGATGTATGTATGTATTCCAATGCAGGTAATTATTTTTATTGTTTATAGAATTGATTTTGCACTTACCTATTTTTATATTGGTAATGTAAGTTTACAATAAATAAATTAACATGAAATGTTTCACATACGTAATAGGTATTGGTTTACAAGCCAATCCTAACAAAATATCACTGGGCAGCCTGCAGATAACTTCAACACATTTGTGCCCGAGGTAATACCTAACAATCTATCAGTTACGAACAGATAGTTTAGTCTCTTGAAATGATAATTTTAACATTTTCGTTTTACTGAGTAGATTAGAAGTATAACATGATGGCACAAATATAATGGTTTGAGCTAACTCGATAAGTAGATACTTGGCCATTGGCCATATTTTACAGAGAAATTTAATGTCAACCCGGTACTGTTTCTTTTGTTTCAGAGAATGCTGTAAGAATCACCTGATAGTTTATGGATGTTTTAGTACGTGTCTCGTTGCATCCTAGTGCTTGTGTTTTACACAGTATTTGTGATATATATTATATGAATTGAGACAATTCCTGATTAGTGAGACCTGTGAGACGTAACCTAAGGACATTAGTTTATTCTAAACAGTTATTTTTTGTTATGGTTGCCAATGCAGTTTTTATTTATAAATAAACGTAGAAAAAATGATTTACGATAAAGTGCTTCCATCTTTATTTTCCAAATCTCGGTTAATATAAAAACGTGCCTTTATTCCATAAATTAAATACTTTTGTTTGTCTTTTTATTGATTTAATTTGTGATTTAATAATACTTGTATTGAATCACAAATTAAATCAATAAAAACTCGTTCAAAAGTTAATAATAAAATTGAAAAGTTCTAAAACCGTTGTTCAAATTTCCCGCCATTGCGCCTCTGATGGCCAGCAGGCAAACTAAAACCGCTCTCTCTCTCTCTCTCTTCTTTCTGTATCCACTGTGTTGCGATTTTTTAACAATGAGTTTCTAACCCTATAAATTTTCTTTGCTGATTACTACCTACCAATAAAAACAATGTTCTAGCAAATTTGGAATTGATATAATACTAAAGCGGGTTTGTTGCAATTTATTTAATATAGGTTAATAAAAACTTTGCTATCAATACAAACTATGTCTTAGCAAACCAGTTGTATAAGATCACTTTCCTCAGTATAGAAGAGGTTTTTCGCTTCAAGAAGCTCTGGATATAGTCTACAATGACTTCAAAACCTGGTCGACCAGCAAGTAGCAAAAATAATTTGTTACCAAATCGCGTTTCTGATAATCTGAGATACGATGGTATAAATCGACTCATGCAACGAAGACTATAGTAATTCATTATTTCTAGTTTTGAGAAAAACAAGTTTAAAATATTTGCTTAATAACTGTTCCTTATTATTTTTTTAATCAGACAAGATATGGCAATTTTGTTGTTCTGGGTCTTTTAGACATACTTGGGCTTTAATAAAAAGTCGCAAATAATTTGTTTTTTTCTTTTTTTAAAATTTTTTTTAACGAGTTACTATAGTATTCGGTGAAAAATACTAAGAAAAAAATCAAATTCGTTGGTTCAACATACTATATTTTAAGCTGTTTTACAGGTGAAAAAATGAAGGCATTGAACTTACAATAAACAAAACACATTTGTGCTCCTAATTATTATAAAAAATACAAGACTGAATAGGCCACATTTTCATTTTCTTTGGCACTTTTTGCGTTCTGAGCGCTTCTATTACTTCTTTTAGTCTCATTGTCTTTTGCTTTTAAAGAATAATAGAAGGGATGGTAGACGGAAGGAATGGCTTGTCCGGTTATGTTGGAAGTACTTAAGCCGGCGTCTTTTTTTTTGCAGCTAATAATAATTCCATGCATAGCAAAAAAATTAAAAAAACATAGAAAAGGTGAGGTTAGAAAACATCCGACATCGTTATCGCAAAAGATAAACTAAATTCAACTCATACGATGTGGATTGTGAAAAGTATTCGGATGAAATTTGCCGCCAAAATTTTCGACCAATGAGAACACCGTCGGATCATTGTATCGTCGGAAATCGTATGCAAGGGACTCAACCTTTACTTACCAGACCTTTGCGAAATATTACTACAATGAAAATAACCTGATGGTCCAGGAATATCGTGGGGAGAGCTCAGGCGTTCCAAGTTATCAGGACTTTCTAAAAAACAATAATAAATAATTTAAAATAAACAAACGTATTATTAACATTTATTTTAGATTTGACATCTTAAAATGTGTAAAAACGTGTAAAAAACTAATTTTAGCTATTTTTTAACACAAATTTCCTTGTAAAACCTATTTTATGTAAACAATAAAATAATAATGTAGTTTACCTGGTTTCTGCAAGTTGTTACATTCTAAATCACTATGTCCAGGTTTCTCTACACTTTGCTCAGATGATTTCAGCAGTTCTAATATTTTTTTTTCCTCGAACTCATGATAATTTATAAGTTATAAAACGAAATAAATGTAAACACAACACTGACAACTTAACCTTAAAAACGCTTATAAAGCTACTATTGTAAGTTTAACCTTAATTATAATTTACGTGGATTACCTACTATAGCAACTCGACATGCTATAGTTTTCGCGGCAATTGAGAAATTGGTAAAGTAAAGTAACTTGAGATAATATAGTATTCGTAGAAATTTATGGCCAAAAATGACTTACTATATTTTATGGTTGTAGTTCTGGTTGCCTAAACCCTTCGCTTAGACATACTATACTTTTCCAGGTCAAAGCTACTGATAAATATGTGCGCTGCATAATGGTAACTCAAAAAACCCCAAAAATGAGCTATAGTATTCGTTGCATGAGTCGAAATCACCTCGTCAGGCCAATCGCCAACAAAAAACGGAGATGTACAGGAGAAGGGTGTTCTTCTGTTGGCCTTACTGAGTGCGAAAAATGTGGTGTTGAACTCTGCATTAAATGTTATATGGTATATTCCGTAAACAATAATAAATGATCATTTATTTGCCCTTTTTGTGTCTTTATTAACTTCTTAATCGAACAACAAGCAGTACAAAAAATTAAGAAACTGTTGAGTCAGTGTCTTAAGAAAAGAAAAAAAAATATTATGATGAACAAATAGATAGAAATAAATATGATCCAAAAAGAATGTGGAAAACTTTAAAGAATTTTGTCAAGCCAACTACAAAAAGTGAAATAAAGGAAATGATATTTAACGGCAGAAAAGAAACAAATCCGTATTGTATATTGCTGAAAATATGAATTATTATTACGTTAATAGTATTAAAGAAATAGTTGATGATATCGAGGTTGGAAATGAAATATTATGTCCTAAAATATCATCAATATCATTGAAGAATTCCGAGAAGTTTCATTAAAAGAATTAAAATTTAAAATTAACAAACTCAAATCACACAATAATTATAGTGAAATTTTATCAAAAAAAGTAATGAAAGAAACTTTTACAAGCACAGGTGAAATTATATTAAGATTAATCAATACCTGCCTAAAATATGGAGAAATAGGTACCTGAAGATCTAAAATGTAATAATATGCAAGGAGGTTTTAGAAAAGGATATTCAACAGAAACGGCAATCCAGTCTGTAATTGAAAATTGGAAGCGAAGCGTTGACAAAAATGAAGTTGTATTGGCAGTATTTTTGGATTTTAAACGTGCATTCGAAACAATCATAGGGATAAATTATTTAAAAAATTATATCAGTATGGATTAAGGGCAGTTGTTTATAGATAATGGTATCAAAATTATTTAAGTAATAGGCAGCAAAAAACAAAAATTGATAATATTTTTTCTAAAAAGGAATATAATAATATTGGGGTACCACAAGGTAGTATTTTGGGTCCATTATTATTTATTCTTTATATAAATGATATGCCAAATGTTTTAAAACAAAGTTTTATTCAAATGTTTGCTGATGATACCTTATTATATATAAAGGGTAAAAATATTCTTGATTGTATAGAAATTTTAAATTTTGAATTAAAAACTATATTAAACTGGTTAAAGGTAAATAAATTAAAATTAAATGTTTCTAGAACAAAATTTATGGTTATTGGAAATAACGTGATTAATACAGACATAAATGTTTTTGTTGATGATGAAAAATTAGAAATTATACACCCTTTTAAATATTTGGGAGTAATTTTAGATTCTAAGTTAAAATTTGAATTACATTTTGAAAATCTGATATCTAAAATTGAAAAAAAAATTAATTATTTAAAAAGAATTAGTCAAAATTTGAGTTTATTTTCACGAAAAACAATTTATAACACTATAATTTTACCTCATTTTTTATATTGTTCAACTATTTTATACACAGCAAATGATGGGGTCTTTAATAGACTCCAAGTTTTGCAAAATAAAGCTATGGGTATAATTTTAAATGTGGATAAATATACGAAAATAAATTTAATGTTAGAGAAACTTCAGTGGTTAAATGTTAAAAATTTATAATTTCTTTTGATTTGTACTTTTATTTTTAAAATACAACATAACCCTTTTCATTTGAAAGATTTTATAACTCAAAATTTTGAAAATCATAACTATTCAACCAGGTATAATAAAGATTTTTGTCTAGGTAGGGTATCAAAACATTTGACATATAAATCGGTTTTCTATAAAGGATTAAGTGAATATAATAACTTGAATATTTTAATAAAATCACAGACCTCTTTGAAAAATTTTAAAAAATCATTGAAAAATTATTTTTAGAAAACAAAATAGTGACTGCTAACAATTTGTTTACAGATGATATTGTTAAATTAGTTCAAATATTTTATATAACTTGTTGAATTGTAGCACATTGCTAAATTAATCTTATTACTACTACTACTACTACTACTACTACTACTACTACTACTACTACTACTACTACTACTACTACTACTACTACTACTAAGATTTAGAAAAAAATAATAATTCCTGCTTTATTGGGTTCATTACTACTTACGGATGATGAAGTATTATTTTTACATAAAACCCCACCCTTAATTATTTATATTTATCGTCGGTCTGTTAATTTCCCGCGTACAGATTTAAACAATTAGCAATAGGGCACAATATGGCGGAGATTGATGTGTTCTGGGCACGGTCACTGATTTTTATTGAATAAAAATTACCGGTCAATTTATTGCTCTGGTCCGCGTGCGGTAAAGAGATTACTATGTGCTCGATTAATTGATATTGCAATCAATTTGGTACAATTTAGAATATTATTTTATATAAATTTAATTAATAGATGCAATATTTGAATGCGATGAGATTATTTATTGACTTAATTAGTAACAATATCGAACAACAAGCAGTTATAGGATAAGGAGACAAAATACATTATAGTATTAATATAACAACAAAATAATCCTGGATACTGAACTAAGGTTTAGGGAGTATGTCAAAAAACTAATATATGTCTTTAAGGTGGGAGTATCAACATGCTTACCAACCTATTTTGCGTAGATTTATTTATATTTTCTAGCTTTAGTAGAATTATTTATATTTTCTAGCTTTTATACAAAATTTAAAGAAAATCAGTATCGACTTGATATTCTAGGTAATAATTGACATATTTAATAAATATCAAGGAATTTCTAATTTTAGGAGAATTGTATAGCGAAAAATATCGGGTAAGATTTTTTTTAACATTATTATGTCATTGTCACTCATTGTTTTTTCACTATACAATGCTCCCAAAATTAGCAATGAAATAAATTGAAATTTTTGTAATATATCAGATATTACCTAAGTAATTTGCCGACGATACTGATTTTATTTATATGTTAGTTTAAAAAATAATAAACTTGAAAAAACAAAGCGAAATAGGTTATAGGTTGGCAATAAATTGAACGACGTTGAGAATTCAACCTTAAGAGTATTATACAACAACCGTCATATCCTAAATTTTAAATTGCGTAAAATGCTCTGGGAGAGTCTGGTTTTATCCAGCTTTAACTACTGTGATTTCATTTATGGGCCATGCCTTGATGTAGCAGATAGGAATAGGATACAAAGGGTACAGAATACATTTTTGGACTTCGAAAATTTAATCATATTTCTCATACGTTTAAAAATGTCAAGTGGCTAATAATGAACAACCGTAGAACTTTACATTTGGGGAATTTTTTGGTAAAAGCTATAAATAATCCGGCTGTGCCTCTTTCTTTAAAAAGTAGGTTTGAACTTCGTGAAAATATAACATGAGATTTACTAGTAGGTTGACGATGCCTCAACATCAGAGTACCATGTTTCACTTTCAGAGATCAATTACCTACAACTCTGTTAAATTATACAACTCCTTACCTAATGAAATGGTTTTTCTTGACAGTAACAAATTTAAATTGCAACATAACAAATGTCTACTCAATTTTCAAAATGAACAACTTCGTTAATTATTCTTGTTAAATTATTATTTTTATCAATATTTTGCAGGTCATTCTTCGAATCATGTCGCCTTCTTCATGAGGTTAGAATGTAGCGTATTTTTCTTTTCTCTAGAATGTTAACTATTTGAACGATTTTTTTTATTTCTCCTTTTTACGATATTTATATAATATCTGAACATTTATAATTCTTTATATATTTTTTTATTATTATTTTAGCGAGTAGTGTGGGGTTCAGTAGAGTAGCCTTTGTGGCTAGACTGCGCACCGCTTTTGCTTGTCTGCCCATAATTATTAGCCTTTATAATTATTGTTTTCTTTGTTCATCATAATAAAAGACATTTAATATTATTATATTCTAACATTATATAAAAATATAATACTATAACCAATTATAAACAATAACCAAAAAGTAGGTAATGGAGGAGCCAAATTAGACAAATATCCTTTTTAGTTGCACAATTTCACAGTGTAGTATAGTTAAATTCACATAAAGTTTTAATGCCAAATGTCAAGACTTGTCATTGTCTAGTTACTTTAGATTTCACCAACTTACTAAATTTCTTATACAGCTGAGATTGGTCAGTGTTTTTTTCTTTTCTTTTCTGGAATTGTTCGGCCAACTCTTTTTATTTCTATCTCTTTTTAATCGTATGAAATAATACAAGATAGACATACTTTGTGTGCAGTACAATTATACTAATTAAATTTTGCCATTAGAAATTTATATTTTATGAGTTGCTGCAGTATTTGACAAGTATGACAGAACTGAAATGTCACGGCGTTAAAAGTTTATGTGAATTCAACTATATATTAATGGTATATTCAATAAGGCTGTAATTCTTAAACATTTTATGATAAACTCGACCCATCGCATTCCTCATTTAAATATAAGAATAACAAATAATACAATTGAATATATTATTAACACTGTTCAAAACCATGTAATATTCAAATTTCAAATTTAAAAGGCTTTTTATTATTCCAACTTACGGAGACATACTGTATAAAAGATTTTAATAAAAACGGCACGACAAATCGCTGCACTTTAAACAGAGTTATCTATATACGATGGCAAATTTGGTTGAATGCCAAAAATTACATCTGTGGGGTTGGCACCCAAAAAAAATCCTCCTGTAGCGATCGGCCTGCGGCGCGTTTTGTGTTTGCTCATAATATAACCAAAGATATACTACGTAAGGGTATTGACCCAAAAGTCCTTGTTTGGGTAAAAATATGTTTTACTTTACTTTATACGACTAAAAACAGATCACATGCATAGTTATTTTACAATGTTGCGCGAATTTGCTTATAACGGTCAGTAAAATGTTATTACATATTACAAAATTAACTATACCTACCTACATTTACATTAGACTAATGTAAATGCCTGTCTGTAAATCTTCGAAACTCAAATAAAGTCCAGCCTTGTTCAATCAATGTTATACAATGTGCTGACTTAATTATAATCACTCTGGGGAATTAGTTGAGCTTAAGTCGTAAACAAGCTGCTAAAGCAATTTCATGTCGAATAAATACAAATTAACTAAGTACTTTGATCAAACAAATAATTGAATGATCTTGACTTATTACATACCAACTTGTTTATTAACTGGAATTGTTAATACCTACATGTTATACAAAAAGGCATATTTGTTATTTTCTTTTATTTTGGATAACACGAAAAATGTTCCTTTAAATATATGTTATTTTTCTTATTTATCAATAAAGGGTATCTTATATAGGTATATACATGGGTGTATCCCTTGTTTGCCTTTAAAATATGCATTTATTTGCATTTTTTTTATCAAATATGCATACTTGTATGCAATATTTCTTAATTTATTATACTAAAATGAGGTAAAGAAACACATTCTAAAAAGTATGTTAATTTTTTAAAAAAGGCCTAAATAATCAAAGAAAATTTTAAGTATGTACAAGCTTTACAGAATACTTTTTCTGCACTAAACTCTAACTCTGGAAAATTTTTGATCCACGAAGACGTTTTCGCCACCTTAGACATTCTGAACACAATACTGAAATCTTTCGACAAACTAAAACAGAAGTATGTATTACAAATCGATAAAAAATACATTTTGTTAAGGGGGAAATAATTTCCAAATTTGCCGCCTATATATAACTCAAGGAAAAATTAGTAAAATAGAAAAGCAGTTTCGCCTGCTTGGACATGTAAAGCAAATAAAGAAAGTAGCTGCCAATGCCATAAGTGATGATACCAAATTAGACATTATGCTTGAGTTTGAGGAAAACCCAGATACTTCTAGTCGAAAAACAGCCCCAAATGGTTAATGTTAGCCATTCATCGATTATTCGAACATTACAAGAAAATAAAATGTTTCCCTATAAAATGATACCTACTCATGAGGTCATGGAAGATGATTTTGTTTTCTGATGAGTGCACCTTTACACTTCACGGTCATGCTAATCATCAGAATTGCCGCTATTAGTCTAGGGAAAATCCTCACTGGGTTAGAAAAGAAAATACGCAATATTCTGAAAAGGTTAATGTTTGGGCAGGAACGTTGGAGATCATATCATAGGTCCATTTTTCATTAACTACTTAGCAGTGCTTCAAAATAATGTCTTGCCAACTTTGACAATCTCATATTCTGATCCAGCAAACCCACAACTTTCGGCGAATATGATATGGTTTCAGCAAGATGGAGCACCGTCGCATTACCAAATCAATGTCATGCAGTACCTCCACCGACTATTTCCAAATCGGTGGATAGGGAGGCGTGGATTGATGACTTTTTTTTTATTTATGTCAAAAATATTGTATACAAAACTAAACCCCTCAACTTAGCTGACTTAAAAAGACCAATAACGCTTGCGATTAGATCGGTCACGCCTGAGGTGTTCAGAAACATTAGATGAAATTTCTATTTAAGATTAGGATGTTGCCAAGACGTTCGCCGCGAGCATTTTCAACATCTCCTACATTAATGTTTTTTTTTTGTTTTTTACATTATCAAGAAATAAACAGTATTATAGTCGGATCTGGTCTTATCGTGCGGGTCATACGATTCAAGAAAGACATACTCTCAGTTTTTGTTTTCTTTACTTGCGTTTAATTTTACCCTCTAAATAAAATACGTAAGATAAAAATGAGACAGACTTATTTCATTTTGACATGAAAAAAAAAGGATATGTATTTACTTTCCAGCGATTCTAAAAAAGCTTATAATAGCACCAGCTACGTTTTATTTTAAATATGCCAGTTTTGTGACTTTGACAGTTTGTGACAAAATGAAACAATTTTCTG
Organism: Polydrusus pterygomalis; assembly: GCA_963969555.1. NCBI lineage: Eukaryota > Metazoa > Arthropoda > Insecta > Coleoptera > Curculionidae > Polydrusus > Polydrusus pterygomalis. Next base: position 154,006,140 of record OZ018376.1, on the reverse strand, counting down.
GGTTTTTGCATCCCCAATCAAAAAAAAATGGTACTTAATCTGATAAACTATTTCGAAAATGAAATAAAAAGTGGAAATTCGCCAACCAATATTTAGGAAACAGTAGCCAAAGCACTGGGAATTATTTTAAGGACTGTGCAGAAAATTGTGCATGAAACAAAACATAACATAATACCCAAGAATACTAAAAAGTGTAAACGAAGAAAGCCAAAGACTGAGGATTTAAGCGAAAATATTAAAATGGGAGTTCGAAATGTAATTTACGATTTATACAAATCAAAAACCAATGTAACTCTCCAGTTTTACAAAAAACATTAAAAATTCGGGGTGTTTTGGAAATTCGACTTGAAGCGTTATCAAAATTAATAAAAAATTTAGGTTTTCGCTATAAAAAAGACTGTAACCGAAGATTTTTATGTGAGCAGCCACAGATAGTGAGTCAGCGTGTTCAGTTTTTAAAAAATATACGGACAATTACAAATCGAAATTTAGAAAAGTGGTATTTTTAGACGAAACGTGGATATTTTCCAATGAAAGTGGTTTAAAATTTTGGCAAGATGAGTCTGTAAAAAGTGTTAAAAGGAAAAAGGGGTGCGGTACGGGAAAGCGTTTTATTATTTTGCATGCCGGTTCTGCAACAGGATATGTTGCAGGTGCGAGTTTAATTTTTTCTACAACATCAAAAAGTCCTGACTATCATGATAATATGAATTGCGAAATGTTTGAAAAATGGTTAAAAGTTCAATTGATACCAAATTTGGATGCTCCGTCTTTAATTGTATTAGATAATGCATCATATCATTCAAGAATTTTAAATAAACCGCCTACTTCATCTTAGAGGAAAAGTGATATTTATGAGTGGCTGGAAAAACACAACCAAAATCCTTTACCAAATAGGCTTAAATCGGAACTCCTCTATCAATAGCAAAGTCTCTTAAAAAACCCAAAATATACGCGGTAGATAAAATACTGCGTGAATATGGTCATGAGGTTTTACGACTGCCGCCATATCATTGCCAGTTTAACGCAATAGAATTAATATGGGCTGGTGCAAAGTCTTATTATGAAAAACATGTAGGTGATAGTCTTAAATCCGACCAAGTACAAATAGTTTGGCAAGATTCGTTAGATCATATTACACAAGAGTACTGGAAGAAATCGGTGGAACATACAGAAATATTAATAAGGTGGGATCGAGAACAAGTACTGGATGTCGAAGTAGCGTCAATGATAATTGCTCCATTCGAAGACGACTCAGACGACGAGGACTTTTCAGATTTTATAAGTGACGATGAGAGTTTTTAGGCTATAATTATAAACGGTGTTTTTCGTTTACATTTTTTAGTATTCTTGGGTATTATATTATGCTTTTTTTTCATGCACATTATTCTGCATAGTCCTTAAACTAATTCCCAGTGTTTTCATTACGGTTTCCTGCATATTGGTTTGCGAATTTCCACTTTTTCTTTCATTATCGAAATAGTTTATCAGACTAAATGCCATTGTATTTTTAGGTTTTAGTAGTAAAATTGTTAAAATAAATTGCACTGTTTATTATTGTCGTTTTTAATTAAAGGGTACAGTAGGTATATAATTAACGATTATATAATTTTTTTGTGACTTTTTCAACTCCCCTGTACATAATTTTTACAAAACTAATAATATTAGGTATATGTGGCTATCTTCGCGATAGCTAAAATAATGAAACTATTTTTCCTTTCTTCGGTATATTTGTAAATAATCCCACAACATTTTGATAGCCTCTGTGTTGTCTGATTTGACGCATATGATCAGTGACCTTTGGACCCGCACGTTAAGACCAGATCTGACTATACTTATCAGTTGTTGAGTGTGTTGAAGATAGGTATAGAATATTGTGCATGAAATATGTCTGAAATTTTCTGAAGAATCCAAAAATTAAATGATATACAGGGTGTTGCATTTAAAATAAGAAAGTTAGTATTGACCACTGTTACATGACACACCCTGTATAAAAAGTTTTTATTGAAAAAATTCCCAACTAGAAACACCAATAGACATATCCGAGCATTTTTGCGGACACGCACCCACATATTTATTATCGAATTTATTTCATTTGGCTGATACAGACAGTAGGTATACCTAACTATATACCTATTCAAGATTTTGACTCATAAGCGACTATTTGTAAAATTATCTCAACAATTTAATTTCCATTAGGATCGGTTAGTATGCCATGATAAACTCTTGTTTAATATGAAAGTTATGTCACTTTCGTTATTGTTGTGGTATTTTGTTAATTATTAGCGATACAGGTGTTAAATACCGTAAGCTTCTCGGCTCTTTTAAAGTTGAACCAAATTTATTGGCGGTAGATTTTTCATTAAACTTTATATACAGTGTGACCAGTAAAGTCCGCATCATATGGGATTTTTTTTAAATTATAGCTTTATTCAAAATTTGTCTTTGGCATCAAGTTCTGCTTCGATCGAAAGAAAAAAATAGTAGTCACGTGATTCGCAAGTGGGATTGATTCTGAAAATATCGAAAAAAGTTATTAGAAAAAGTTTTGTTAAATGCAGGTTCTAGCCCACATGCAGAATTTCAGCTGCATAAGATAATTTTGATTTTTCACCCATATTTTGTAAATTGCACCACTTTTGCAAAATAAGGCTCAACGCAACCTACATAAAACTTCTTAGTTTTAACAATGCTTTATTTCAGATACATTTTCTTTAAAGTAGCGCCGCCATATTAATTGTGTATTTTTCTACAAAATCAAAATTGGGCTATTAAAATTTGGTCGCATGTGATGCTAAGTTTATTTGTTTTTGACCCTGTATAAGGTAACTTCATAAAATAAGTATTTTTGAAAACGTAGTTTGTGTCTGAAAGTAATACACCTTAATATTAAGACAAAAAAGAACTCAGTGTCATCAGTAAAGTGTTCATTAAATGGAAAATAAATTTTAGTGGTGGGTAAAAAAATCAAAATTATCTTATTCAGCTGAAATTTTGTATGTGAGCTAGACACTGCATTTAAAAAAACTTTTTTTAATAACTTTTTTCGATATTTTCAGAAATAACCCCACTTTTCAATTATTTATTGGAAAAAATTAAAATTTGACAGATACTGCGAATCACGTGACTACTATTTTTTTTGGTTAATTTTTATCTCGATCTAAGCTATTAATAAAAAAAATCCCATATGATGCGGACTTCACTGGTCACACTGTATGTTCTAGCAATAACTTTATATCAATTTCAGCGTTTTTGGAAACGGAAAGAGATAGTCAGATACAGCATAATGTTACAGAAAGTTCTTAGAAAATTAATAATGGGTTCGAAAATAAAATAAAATATTAAAGTTGCTACTAATTTTTTGAGGAAGTGACAACACAGTATCGTCAAAAATATTTTATATAAATTGATTATGTTCGTTTATGTAAATGACCAAATTTTCAGAACGATTGGTTAGCTGGTTCGTCATATATAAGTTTAATGTAATATCCACCGTAAATCACCATGTATATACAGGGTGATTCACGGTGGATGGAACGTTAGACCTTTCTGACAAACCAGTAAACGAATCGTTCTGAAAATTTGGTCGCGTACATAAACGGACATGCTCTACCAACCTAAAATATTTTTAACAATACAGTGTTGCCGCTTCCACACAAAAATAATACTAACCTCGATTTTTTAAATTCAACACCATATATTTTATTTTATTTTCGAAACTCCCATTACTTTCCTTACAATTTTTATTAACTCTACTCTATACTAATCTCTTACCGTTTCTAAGATATAAATTAATTTCCGTTTTTTTGTCCGAAAACGTCACTTTTAAAATGCTGATAATTTTGAACTCTAAAACACTGAGACCCTGAAATTTGGTAAATAGTCAAGTAATACCCTAGGGCTCTTTGCCCTAGTCCCAAATCTTAGTTGCAATATACAGGGTGGTTGAAAAATACACTTATTCTGGTAACTTGAAAAAGTGACCATAAGTCCTTTTTTTCAAATGTAACATCCTGTATATTATTACGGATTTGAAAAGCTGCTAAAATTTCACTAACTAGTTTAACCATTTTTTTGACGTATTAAGCATGATTTGTAAAATCTTCTATACAATTCAATTTTTATTCGGTTATTAGTAAGTTAGCCATGCCAAAAACTGATATTTACGTATGTTACTATGGTTATCGTTTTGACATTTTATTAAGTTTAGGTACAAGATAGGAATACACTTTAAAGTCATGGAAGAAAACTATACAAATGCAGTTTTTATGCATTTATTTATTTTATTTGGACAATGTGATAGAATTATCGCCAGGACATTTATAAAGTTTAACGAAATGTACCGGGTTTTCCACCTAAGGAGGTAATCGGCTATATCTCAAAAAGTAATAACACTAGGACTTTGGGAAAAAAAATATATTTATAAAAGCGGCCAAGAAAAATTGCTGGAAAATATTTCAAGTTCGAAAAATGACCGCTAGGGGGCGTAAGAGAACTTTCAAAATAGAAATGCCGATTTTCTCTTGATTTTTCTTTATAAAAATATGTTAAAAATATCAGCATTGTATTCTTCATAAAATTATGCAACGTTATGTTAGGAATAGTTTTTTTCTATTTTCAATAATAAAGTGGTGGGAGAAGGTCAAACCTTTTTTCTTTCAAACGCTGATATCTCTGCTTTGGATAAACCGATTTTATTCAACTTGGTCTTGAAAAAAAAGCCCTTTTTTTCCTCTATACGTAAATTTATTAAATATATACCATATTGACTCTGATGGTGGCCACTAGATGGCGTTTTTCCGTAATTCCTCAATGAATAAGGATTTTCTCAAAAAAATTAAATGTTATGATATGACTTTTTCATAATATTTTATTTTAGGCTTATAAAGGCTATTAAATAGTGGAATAAAAAATGCAGGTCCGTATTTAAAATAAAAAAGTTGATGATGGTCGCTCGAATCAGAAACGTCGGATTAAAGAACTAACCCCATCAGCTTGTAGAGGAGGAAAAGTTACTATAAGAAACTAAAAACCGCAACATGATAGCTTTTGTTAAACTAGAGAAATTAGGGATAGTAATAAGTAATATGGAAAAATAGGCCATTTTTTAAAACATTCGATTTTATCTAGTTTAACAAAAGATATCACGTTGCGGTTTTCAGTTCCTTATAGTAACTTTTCCTCCTCTACAAGCTGATGGGGTTAGTTTTTTAATCCGACGTTTCGAATTCGAGCGATCATCATCAACTTTTTTATTTTAAATACGGACCTGCATTTTTTATTCCACTATTTAATAGCCTTTATAAGCCTAAAATAAAATATGATTAAAAAGTCATATCATAACATTTGAGTTTTTTTGAGAAAATCCTTATTCATTAAGGAATTACGGAAAAACGCCATCTAGTGGCCACCATCAGAGTCAATATGGTATAGTTGATAGATTTACGTGTAGAGGAAAAGAAGGGCTTTTTTTCAAGGCCAAGTTGAATAAAATCGGTTTATCCAAAGCAGAGATATCAGCGTTTGAAAGAAAAAAGGTTTGACCTTCTCCCACCACTTTATTATTGAAAATAGAAAAAAACTATTGCTAACATAACGTTGCATAATTTTATGAAGAATGCAATGCTGATATTTTTAACATATTTTTACTAAGAAAAATCAAGATAAAATCGGCATTTCTATTTTGAAAGTTCTCTTACGCCCCCTAGCGGTCATTTTTCGAACTTGAAAATAATTTCCAGCAATTTCTCTTGGCCGCTTTTATCAATATATTTTTTTCCCAAAGTCCTAGTGTTATTACTTTCTGAGATATAGCCGATTACCTCCCTAGGTGGAACACCCGGTACTCTAATTTACCGCCAATGAATCTTAGAAAATTCATAAGGATCCAGAACAATTTTATTAAATATTAACTAGATAGTCACATAATAAAAGACTACTAAAATTATAACTAATAAAATGCTATTTTAACAGATGTTCAAAACGCTTGTCGTTTACATCTAAACACTTTAATATGCGGGTGTTGACTGCGTGGATTTCAAGAAAAATTTAGTTTCAATGTTTTTTGCATGTTAATGCAAACACACATTGTCCAAATAAAATAAATAAATTCATAAGAACTGCATTTGTATTTGTATAGTTTTCTTCCATGACTTTAAAGTGTATTTCTATCTTGTATCTAAACTTAATGAAATGTCAAAACGATAACCATAGTGACATACGTAAACATCAGTTTTTGTCATGGCTAACTTACTAATAACCAAATAAAAATTGAATTGTATAGAAAATTTAACAAATTATGCTTAGTATGTCAAAAAAATGGTTAAATAAGTTAGTTAGGTACAGGTATGATATACAAGAATGAAGTGAAATTTTAGCAGCTTTTCAAATCCGTAATAATATACAGGGTGTTACATTTGAAAAAAAGGTCTTATGGTCACTTTTTCAAGTTACCAGAATAAGTGTATTTTTCAAGCACCCTGAGTATTGCAACTAAGATTTGAGACTAGGGCAAAGAGCCCTATGGTATTAGTAAACTATTGACCAAATTTGAGGATTTCACTGTTTTAGAGTTCAAAATTATCAGCATTTTTAAAAGTGACGTTTTCGGACAAAAAAAACGGAAATTAATTTATATCTTAGAAACGGTAAGGAATAAGTATAGAGTAGAGTTAATAAAAATTGTAAGGAAAGTAATGGGGGATTCGAAAATAAAATAAAATATATGGTGCATTTAAAAAATCGAAGTTACTAATATTTTTGTGTGAAAGCGGCAACACTGTATTGCTAAAAATATTTTAGGTTGGTAGAGCATGTCCGTTTATGTACGGGACCAAATTTTCAGAACGATTCCTTTACTGGTTCGTCAGAAACGTCTAACGTTCCATCCACCGTAAATCACCCTGTATATAAATATACATTCCTAAATGGACATTTCTCAAATCTGAGACATATAAAACCGTTGCCGATGACCTTAGCAGCTTTAAGGAAGAAATCACGTTCCAAAAATATGAAAAATTGAATTTACGTTTAATAAATAAAATCTATAAACTTAAAAATTAATTTGATACAATGAAAAAAGTCCCAGCAAATATGGGCTTTGGTCCCGATTTCTCCTATTTTCAAACCTAAACTTGTATACCAGCTGCACCGTACTATTCAAAGTAAGTGTTTGTTTATGTTTCCCGACGATTTGAAGCCAAAGTATCCCATTTATCTGCAACAATGTCCTGTAGGATTAGTTTTCGTATTCAGTGGCGGATCTATATAGGTTACAAACAATATATTTGATGGTGTTGAAAATTGTATATCATTTAATAGCTCTTGCCTGGTCACATGATTTATTTTATCATCTTCTTAATTTTAACATAGTATAAAACAAAGTCGCTGTCGCGTCTGTCCCCAGCTATATGTGCTTAAATCTTTAAAACTACGCAACGGATTTTGAAGCGGTTTTTTTAAGTAGATAGAGTGATTCAAGAGGAAGGTTTTTATGTATAATACATGCATAATATTGTAGAGAAACACTGATAAATTTAGAGGTTTGTTCGGGTTTGTATTTATAAATCTTGACGTGATGAACTCGCCTTATTATTATCTCAGAGGCGTATGCCTGGCATTGCAACGCAGGCCGGGTACACGCTAGTTACGAATAAAAGTAGGTACTAAGCCCGATTTTAATCGACAAGTGCAGAGTTAACTTTTTCTTAGAATAGAGCGTTTCGACAGAAGACAACGACATTTGACATTAACAGCTAATCTAGTTTCGTCGTTAATGTTCCCAGATTCAGTAGTGGGCCGTAGTGAGCTCACGTGTCAGGTGTCACATAATTTTTTTAGAATTTTGTGTTTTTTAAGTGTTCTTTTGTGTAGTGTGTGTTTTAAACATTTTACTTTTGGATTTTATATATTTCAAAGACAAATTTTCTTGATGTTTATTATCGAAGTTTAATAGTGAGTACTGTTACGGAATCTAGTACAGATGACTTTTGTCAGATGGCGTAACAGGTTGTAACTAGTCGTCGGGAGATTAAAATATTTCATTAACACTTTGAACATAATCTTTGGCATGAGCACTCCCAGGGTACACTGGCTTTTTCGATTTTTTAATTTAAATTTTAAACTCATGTTAGTTACCATTACTTATTTTTCGATGTCTGGGCGATTTTTACGAATTATTTGTCAGGGGAGGGGTTTTTTATGCATTTTGAATAAAATATTCCGGGAATATTTTTTAATAAGTAATTTTTGGGTTTATTGGTTTTTCTTTTTTTGGGTCAAGGGATCAGGCATTATTCTTAGTCAAAGGGGGGATCGCGATACAAGGAAACGTCCCGATTTATTAATTATCTTACCAAACAGTGTTTCCGTTTTGTATCTTAAATACTTAAAAATGGTCTATCTTACTTCTAATATTCTATTTTATATTATGCGAGAAAATATGCAGATTCATATTGCAAAGAACTACTAACAAATTGAAAGTCAATCATCTCAATAGGATGGTACCACCTGCAGACCGGTTTCAAACTCTTTTGTTCTCGTCAGTACAAGGGTAGGTGTTCATACCTTCGATCAGAACAACTATCATATCAACCTTTGTTGGTTGTATATAACCTTTAGCGCCATCTCTTAGTAGTCCATACAATCTGTACAGACACCCGTTTGGGTCTTGTATCATAATATAATATAAATGTTTATTATATAATATTCTATTTTATATTATAAATCTACATTTGTAACCTCAGACTAGTGCTTGGTCTGAGTTTGTAACCCTACAAACATGATTCAAATTTAAAGGCAACGGCGCGAACCGCGAAGAGCACCGTAGTCGTTCGTTTTCGTTTAGATTCGGTTCCAGTGACGCATGCGTATTTGTTGGGTTATATAAGTACTATTATTTTGACGAGTCATGCAGTGTTGCCAATGTGTTAGTCCGATTTTCGGACTTTTCTAAGGCAAACGACTTTTTTCGGACTTTGTAGAAATTCGGAATATTTTGGACTTTTTGGTTACCAAACGAAAATATAGCATAAAAATATTTAAGTTTTGAACGTAACTCGGATTTAGTAACAATACCATGGAACACTGACGCCGAACTTGAACGATGTGTGTGTATAAAGCACACATCTTCCTTTATTTTATGGTAGTAAAAAAAATAATGGCGGAAGCACCAGGACCAAGAATTTTCATTTCGACGCGGACTAAAACGGACATTTTCGTGCCAGTCGGCGGACCATTTAACCTTATGCCATTGGCAACACTGGAGTCATGTGTAAGTTTAGTGTTAGCAACGCTGCGCGCTGTGCCAGAACTGCCAGCTTTTAACCTTAGAAAAACTTTTGAAAATCGTTTCTGAAAGATATGCAATTATAATACTCACATGGTAATGGTAATAATAAAAACCCGTATGTACTTGGAGCTTTGTAGAATTTTTATGACGTCATGTTGCGAGAACGAGAAATTACAAGACCCTTTCGAGACGAGACGAAAAACATTTTGCGAGATGTTAGCGAGGCGAGATTTTGAAAGAATCGCGTCTCGATTTGCAAGATAAGACGAGAGATTTTTACAAAGTGCGTGATTTATCGTCTCGTGTAACTCTAAATTGACAGTTGGCTCTAGATATGGTAATTTGTGTAGGTATGCAATTAAAAACTTTATTTTGCAATTTTTGTAATGGTTTTAAATTTGTTAAATTAGCAGATCCCCAGGCAGAAGCTAGATAATGTAATTTTGAATATATTAATGAAAATATATATTTTCAAGTACTTCAAAGGACTGTAATATCTATAGTAGAGGATCCGACCATAGAACGACCTTCACCCATCGCGTTACTGGATGAAACATGTTTTTATATAAAATTTAATATGTTAAAAAATATATTTCGTGAAGGTTGCCTGAAAATTTTGGTGCAAATTATTTTTAATTAAAAATTAAAAAATTATTTTTTTTAAATATTGCACTCATTCCGTTACGTATTAAATTGCATGCAAATCGAAAGCATGTAGCATGTAGCTTGTGCAATATTCATATGATGGGTTGACTACTTAAGCACCTCTTAACCCTTAATAAGCTTCGTCAAAAGTTTTCCGCTATCTTAGTGGTACAGGAGATATTGACCTTTGTCGCACTAATGGGCCACCCTGTAGTAAATATCAAGCCAAGTTTTAACGCATTTAGGTTAGGGTCTGTCATATTTGACATATATTGCACACAATTTATGTCAAAGCTAACACGTTAACATTTTATCTTAGTTTTTTATTTATTAAAAGTAATATTACAATTATTGTAATTTATTATATATTGTGTGGTCCATAATACATAGGTTCTCTTGAGTGCTTGATGTTTTTTCACTGGATTTTGGGGTGCTATCTGTTCTCATTTTTTCTACAATGACTTCATGACGTTCTTGATCCATTTGAAGGTAGCTGGCAATTGATTTGGAACTAGCATGGCCAGTCATTTTTATAAGTTCCTGTTCTGCAATACCGCTTTTTGCAAGTTTTGACACGGCTGTAGCCCTAAGTGAGTGATTAGTAATTTTTGTTTTTTTTAACGTCTAGTCCCACTGTTGTTGCTTGAGTAGTAGTCCATTTTGCTATTTCATTTCGCCCAACAGGACTGTTTTTATACCACCGACTTCCAGTTTTCCAAAATGGATTGATCGTTAAAAATAAACGATCATTTTCAATACCTTCTCATTTTGATTTTAGCAAGTTAAACAATCTGATTGGACAAAGATCGGGATTTTTCTTATTAGCGACTAGCCATTTAGATGGAGCGCACGGTTTGGAGCCACCTTGTGTCGTTTTGCTGAATATGGGATTGTATTCTATTCTACCTGTTGTTTGCCCCCCATTGTCAAATTATTTTTTAAAAAATTCCAATAAGGTTTTGCTGCCTTAAAAAATTCCAATAAGGTTTTGCTGCCTTCTCTCCCTCTCCATGCCAATTCATAGGAGAATATAAAAAACAAGTTTTTTTGCAGACCTTCTGGGGTACATTCGTTGCAATTGTCAATTAACATTTTCATTTCATTATATTTTAGGGCAATTGAACTGACCTTTCTTTTATCCTCGTGCTTTTGCAATTTCTTTCTTTTAGCATTTTTTGCATCCCTGGCAGCTTTAAACTCTTAATTTTCAAATGGGTCTATTTTAATACCATATTTTTCAAAGTATTCCTCCATCACCATTTTTGCAGTTAAATTCCACATTACATTTATTGTGCTTTCTTTATATTCATCGCCATTATTTTTTTGCATGTTGTAGCCCCAATCTTTAAGTACTTTAGCAATCTCATGCACTGATGTTTCTTGCTCTAGTTTATAGTTTCTAACAACACAAAACTCCATGAATTGTTTCCATACGAACGATCGGCTTTTCTTTGTATTGGGTGGGACAGTTTTTTCTATATTTACATCAATCGCATCTTCACTAAATTCACCAAACGATCCATTTTTCAAACGATCGGCTTTCAAATAATTATTAATAAAGAAGAAACGTCAAAGTTGACTTCTTTATTATTTGTTGCTATGGTTTTGGGGCGTTTTTACTTAAACATACAAATAATTATTATTAAAATAGAAACGTCAATGTTGACTTCTTTATTACTTGTTGCTATGGTTGCTACAGTGCAATTTCCAGTGATGCAATTTCCACTGTAATTCAGTGGAAATTGCACACCTCTTATGGCATTTTTTATACATGAGGGAAATTTTCGGGGGTAAGTGCACAAGTGCATCAAAATTACCGATAATTTTTGAATGAAATGTGTTTTTTTATAATTGCAAGAGTTTGTTTTCATATTTTCGCGAATATGAAAACAAACGATTGCAATTTGTAAAAAAAACACATTGAATAAAAAAATTATCTGGTGTAATCGAGTGTAATTTATTTGATTATATACCTCAATCCGATTCTGACCAATTAAACGCTGTTTTGCGACCAATCAGATGCATATTATACTGAATATACCCCGCATAAGTGGATATACCCCGGGCCACCTGCCACAACAATGCCAATGCATAACAACATCATAACAAGTTTAAAATATTTGATGGTTGCTATAGACCGTTTCTATAATAACAAAAATCCCTTTCAACAAATCAAGTTTTTGATGTTGTCAGATTCATGTCACATTTTTTTAAAAATGGAATCTTGCCGATTCGGTAATGTTTCAGTCGAAAATATAAGAAAAAACGCTGAAAAGACTATCCCAGAAAATACAACAAAAACAAAAAAGTATATATGGACCCAATTCGAGAAATTCTGCGAAACACGGCAGTATATATTGACCAAAAATACAACTATAATACAGCTTGCCGCTATATTGAAAGACTGGAGTTTTAATATGAAGAAAAAAGATGGTTCTGACTACAAGGAAGGGGTTATCAAGACAATGTGGAACCAAACAGCCCAACTGCTTCAAGAAAGGTACTTCAATAAATACAACATTAAATTTGATCCTTTTAAAGATCCTGAATTCCAAAAAGCACGTATGGCTAGAAATTCTAAAAGAAAACTGCTTCAGGCTGATCCAAATAATCACCGGAAAAGTGCAAGAGCACTAACCTACGACGAGTACAATAAGATGGTAAAAATGTTTTACGAAAATAACCCCGAGGATTTACAGAAAAAGTTCTATCAAATAGCGGCTGTGGAATTAGCATGGAGAGGAGGAGAAGCCGAGACATGCCTAAATACGTATTTCAGAGAAGAATATTATAGCGATGGTACAAAAAGTAATAGAATGGAATATAACCCAATCTTTTCAAAAACATCCCAAGGCGGAGACAAGAAGCTTTCAAATTCAAAATGGTTAGTGGCAAACACAAAAGATGCCGATTTATGTCCAGTTCGCCTTTACAGAAAACTAATTTCAAAAAGAGGGCAAAATATAACTACCCAAAGACTATTCCTGACAGTAAATCCAAATTGGAAAATGGGAAATTGGTACAAAAATTGTCCCATTGGAAAAAATACTCTGTCTAATTGGATAAAACAAGCAGCACAAAAAATTGGACTAGATACTGAGAAAGAAAAAATCACAAACCATTCCAATCGAGCCACAGCTGTCTCTACATTAAGCAAAGCAGGTGTGAGCGAACAAACTCTTATAAAAATAGCTGGACATAGTAGTGTTGCATCCATAAAGCCATACTTGCAGATGGACAAAACTCATCACGAAAACACTATTCAAGGTTTAAGAGGTCACCCTCCAACTAATGGGTTGGACCAACACGAAGCTCCAGTCTCTTGGAGCTCGAAGAGTTTCCAGCAACACCAGCAAGCCACTACTGTTTATTATAATAACTGTGTGTTTAACAATAATACTTATAACTAATTTTCTGTTAGTTTTATTACTTTGTCAATTGTTTAGGTTTTGTTTCGTTTTGTCCGTTTTTCTAGTAGCTACATAAATCATTTTAAAAATCTCGCATTTCGTTGTATTTTTTCTTTTTTTTTTTGGTATATAATCTCAACATATACCACTCGAGGTAAATATTTTATTTAGAATATTCACCTCTTGTGATATAATTCCCAAATTAATTAAGAACTTGAATCAAGTAAATTTAAATATTTTATTTAACAGAAAATACTAACAATAAAATTAAAATGCTTAAAAATTACAAGAATTGCAATGAAAAGTACAATAATTATTGTAATTAACAATATTTTGCTTTGAATTCGTAGACATAGTGGTTGATGCAGTCAACGAGCGAGAGCTTATTTCGGCGGGGGACTCTCTTGAGCTTGACGGCTGGTCATTGTCCCGCGTTTTTTCAATCTAAAGCATATGGTGGTTCTCATCCATCTGAATGTAAGGCGTCAGTGACTTGGTATTTGAGTGTCCACTTAGTTTAATTAACTGTTGTTCTCCAACACCTTTTTTGGCAAGTTTTGATACGGCGGTTGCTCGTAAGCTATGATTCGTCAGTTTGATATTTTTATTGGTGAGGCCTGACTTTTCCGCTTGTGTAGAGGTCCATTTATTCATCAAATTTCGTCCAACCGGTATGCTTTTGTACCATTTTTTTGATTGCCAGAAAGGATTCACGGTGAGAAAAAGTCGTTTGCATTTTATTGCTTGCCTTTTCTGCATGAATTTCTTATATAGTCGGATAGGGCAGATGTTCGGGTTTACTTTATTCCTGACCAACCATTTCGAGGATGCGCAGGGCTTATCTCCTCCTTGAGAAGTCTTGGTAAAAAGCGGATTGTACTCTATTCGTCCCATCTTCTGACCCGCGTGATCCAGTTATTCTTTAAGATAGTTTGTTAAACACCTTGGGCCTTCTCCTTCACGCCAGACCAGCTCGTAGGATAAAACAAAAAACATATTTTTTTGCAAACCGTGGGAAGTTTCCTCGTGGCAAGTCTCTACTATTTTGATGAATTCGTCGTGCTTTAGAAAAACTGAGCTTTGTTTTCTTTTTTCCGGCTCCTGCTGTAGTTGTTTCCGCTTAGCATTTTTGGCATCACGGGATGATTTGAACTGAATGTCACTGAATGGGTTGAAAATAATATTGTAATCTCTGTGATACTTATTCATCAACAATTTAGCGGTAACATTCCATATAGTTTTGACAGTATAATCTTTATAGTCCTCACCATTTTGCTTTTTCATATTAAACGCCCAGTCCTTCAAGATATCTGCCAGTTTTGAAACATTAGTGTTTTCATCAAGAACGTGCCCCCTTTCCTTGCAAAAACACATGAACTGCCGCCAAATATAGTCGTGATTTGATGCAGTATTCTTTGGAATGGCTTCTGTTATTTTCTGCTCTATTTTGAGGATAGATTCTTCGCCAAAACGAGACATTTTTGTAGTAAAATTACGTCTGCGGAAAAGTTCAATAGCGTTGTTTACAGGCTAGGATAACTTAAATGGTGAAGGTCGTCCCCTGTTCGTTTAATTTAGCTCCCCGGTCGCTAGTGGCGCTATTGTAGGAATTTTGTTTTATAAGGTTGTTCATCTCCTAACGTTGGTAGGAACAGAATATTCATTTAGAATGAGCATGGCCAACATTCTGTACCTCTCTCTCCCTCTGTACCTGCATAATATGTTCGAGAAAGATAAAAATATGGCTTGTTGTGACAGATCCTGAAGTCTTACCTGGACTGGTGAAAGATTGTCATTGAGTCATTGTCATTTTATGATTGATTTGTCAAATATATAAAAAATAAAGTTATTATTAAATAATTATTCATATATAATTTATAAACTTAAGATGGCGCAGTCGGTAGTTTGAGAATCGTAAATAGGTATATATTTAATATGTCGCGACCAAAGAAATCGGGAAGAAAAACCAAGGCAATTAACAAAAGCGTGGAACCTCCTGAAGACTTCATTAATGTCGCCCAACGATTGGAAAGTACAGCGAAAGCTATTAAAGATATAGAAAGAAACTTTACTTCACAACTTATTGAACTACAAGGTACATTACCTAGTTTATTAAATAAAAACTTTGAAAATAACACGGAATTGTTAGAAAAATCTACAGAAAATAATAATATAATAATGTAAGCTGTTTTTTTTATGTAAACCATATTTATGTAAATATCTAATATTAATAAATCTTGTCGCCATATCATTATTATAATTTCCTTTCGTTCTCCCAAATTATTTTAACTTGAATCAGATGTTTCGCGCTTCAAACTTTTCCGTTAAGTTGGAAGCGCGAAAATTTGAATTTAAAGTAATAATAAAATTTAAATTTTTATGCTTGGCGCCTACCCCCACCACGACTATATTTAGTTTTTCCACCGGTCGCATGTGGCGCTATCAGGGAACCAATTTAGTATGTTAAGTTGCCTATCTATCCTTGAGAGCGCGCAACTCGCTTGTCTATGGTTGTTTACAAAAAAAACAAAAAAAATTACGTTGCCACGGGTTATTCCAATGCAAAGAGATAGTTATTAACAATTCTTGACAAAATGAAAGGAAAACATTCGTTGACATTGACTTTTTTGTCTGCTGTCACTCAATAAGATGACGTTAATTGTCAGAATATTACATTTTTTGACGTTTGTTAACAATAAAATCCCGCTTTGACGTTTCGTCAAGAATATAAACTTGCGATGCAATTTTCGATTTCTGGCAGTGCTGTTTTCGCTGTAATTTTGCGAAAATTGCATTTCTCTTATGGGAACTTTAACATATGAGGGAAATATTCAAAATAAGTTTCTGCTGAATTTTCCTCAAAGTAATTAATAGTTATATCATCTGCAAAAAGCTTTATATGTTGCCATTTAACTGCAATTTAGAAACGAAATTAATAAAAAATAAAAGATTGTACTAGACCTATTATTGATCCTTGTGATCCTTATAAAAATGCAATCAAATGTGGCACAAAAACACTTTTGCGCGCGAAGTACAATATTTTTTAAACAATAATTGTTTGTTATTAATTATTTTCATTAACAATTTACCCTGTTTAGAATAAAAATGTATAGCTTTTAACGTATTTTTTCTTACACCTGTTCTAATTACAAAGTTTGTCCAGTATCATAATGTCTGATAGCGATAGTGAGATACCTCACTCAAGAAAAAATTCACAGATCTTGCATCTTACGCAAGTATCATAGGCGTATTGAAAATACCTATAATTTATCCAATGTCAGTGTGATGACATTCCAATCATTCCATACAGCGGTAAACGTCGGTCTCTTTGAGACTGTTTACCGCCGTATGGAATGTCATCACACTGACTTTGGAATAACAATACCACATACAGTGGCGAGAAGGAAACCATTATGTCACAGCACAGATTACTCCTATCTGTGAGTATGTAACGTGCCGCTATCACGCGTTATTATGACGGCATGGATGCTCCGATTTAGTTTGAAATAATAATTAAATTATTATACTTAGAAATGTGTAAATTATACTTAGAAATGTGTAAATTTGACTGTTTTGTTAAAATAAAAAATATAGGATAATCTGTATATTAGTACATATTGAAGAGAGCTCAAAAACACCTTTTCATAAATAGCGACAAAATTATTTCTTTAGCTATACACAGTCATTTACCTGCTGGTCTTTGTACTCTTTGTTCATGAAATGTCTAAATCTTAAGTCGGCTATGAAATGTTTTGGATTGGTATATCCATTCTCCCCCGACTTTCTGTGTAATACGCTAAGACCGCCGCGCTATTTCGCTTTGTTTCAGCGACATTCACTGTTTATTTTTTTCCAATTTTATCGAAATTGAAACAATCAAAAATGCGGTTACCATGATATCGACTAATATGGACACCTAAAAATTTTAAAAATTACGAAAACGCTATCTGATATCAATGAAATTTAGACAAATATAATCTATTTTCACTGTCGTAGATTAAATTTTGAATGATACACGTTCGATATGAACTTTGTTAATGAAACGTGTGCAACGTTAAACCACGAGGCGTCAGCCGAGCAGTGTTCATCGAACTAGTATAATTAATAACTATCTACTAACTGTTCTCAGACTTCTACTAACTGTTCTCTCTCCCGGCCATATTATCTTAATATCAACATGGAATATGTAACATGGAATCTTACGTTTTTCGAGTAATTAAAGTATAAATTTTAATAAATAGCTCAAAATTGTACATATTGATCTAAAAAAAAAATTTCGGATTCGAGTTTTTTTCGTTTCTTTGCATTTTTTTGAGAACATTTACCATAGTAATGTATATTTTTTTTAACACCATCAGAAAGTAAAGATTTCAACGAACAAAAAGCCCACCGACTTTTTTAAAAAAGCAGATATTTTGACGTGAGAATTTTCGATTGAAAATTAGGGTGTTTTTTCGATATTAAGTCAAAATAAGGTTAAAAAATAAATATTTTAAATCAAAAAAATTACAGTGTGTTTAGGACATAAAATGGTAAGTTTTCTCCAAATTTTGAGGATAAAAAAAAATTTTTGTAAAAGATAAAAATAAAAAACCAAAAACTTGGTTGTTTGAATTTTTCACATACATTTTGAGGTTATATGAAAAAAGTGTAAATACAAAAGTTGTAGATCTTTTTATTACCTACAACTTTGCGGTTAACCGTTTTTCCATAGGACTTGTAGTTTTACCGGAAATCGAGATAAATCGTTTTCTAACCTTAAACCCCCCCCCCCCCCCCCTTCCCGACCTCGGATCGCCCGTAATTTATTTTTCCTTTCATTTTTGTTATATTCTCTTCCTTTTCCAATGGGTTTCATCCTACTATTATTTTTTTTCACCTTTTACAATTTTCAAAGGCTTCAGCACTGGTCTATTAGTTAGGAGAGGCAATTTAATTCTATTTGGATAAGTCGTATTTCTTTCGTTTAAGTTTAATGAGTGAATCAATGATAAAGAAGGAGGTAATGAGCACGATATCCAAATAGATGAGTCAGTACTGACGAGAGGAAGTACAATGTGGGGCGAGTGTGAGTACGCGAACATAATGTCACAGCAAATAGGGGGTTTTGAGTAATAGATGTGTTTTGAACTTCCATTACCTTTAGTTTTTCATATCACAACGTTTCAACTGGTAAGTATTTCCAGTGAAGACGACTTAAAACATTCAAGAAACTTTGTAGATCCGGAAACTGGAGTCTGTACTAACCATATTGAATGCCACTTGTTTTGCATGAAGTAGTTCTTCGGAAGGTTAGGAGTAATGCAATTCCCCTTCATTTTTGAATATGTTGACCAGTTTATGTAGTGGCAAGTGTATGATATACTCCAAAAATGAGATTACAAAATCTAACTACACAAATAACCGAACGATATCCTGTGCGTTAAATGTTGTTCACACTTTTCGGTTTCTTACTTTTTAATACGCTTTTATTAGCTTCACCTGTATGTTTGTATGTATGTTTGTTTGTAACCGACTTCTTTGAACCCGATTTTGACCCACTTTAAACGGTCAGATTTAATTTAAATTTTGTAGACTTATCAAGAACCGCTGACAATACAATAATTTGATAAGTTTATCTCATTATCCTGATCAGGATAGCCGGAATTAAATCATTTCCTTACAGATCCTCTGTATAAGAGTGAGAGAATTTCAAGAATTATTTTAAACTATATTTAAAAACTATATTTATTTTCCGGTTTTTAGTTTGATTAATTACACAGGCCTGCATTTTTTACCACTTTGAAAGTTGATTTAAAAATTTTAACTGTTTTCTAGTAATTTGGTAGCGCTGATTTCGAATCTGCTTTTAGTTTTTTTATATCGCGTAAGGTTATTTTTCAAACCGGTAAAATCCAAAAATATATAAAAAACACGATTTATTTCATTTATAAGCTAGTTTTTTAATATATTAAGGAAAAAAATACACAAATATACAAAATATACACATATAAACTATAATAAATGGTTATTTATTCGTAACGCTTCTTCAAAAAATGTTTCCTTTTTTCAGAAAAGCTTCTTTTGGTTGTTTTTCTTTTCCAACAGAAATCGGCCATCATTTTTGTGTCCCAGCGCCCCTGGTGTCTTTTTTCCATCTCTTTAATATATTGATGAAATATTTCACCTTGCTCTTCACTCACGTCCCCAAGATTTTCCGGGAGTTAGTCCAAAGGGGAATGTAAAAAGTGAATTTTTATGCTCATATTCTGAAATTCCTGAAATTTTCCAGCATATTTTCAACGATCTCAACATAGTAGTAATTTTTGTTCAACTTCTTTAAAAGCATTCCATGCATGTATTTCCTTATCTTCCATTACCTTTTCAAATTCTGTATCTTTCATCAAGCTGCTAATCTGCGGCCCTACAAAGATTCCCTCCTTTAATTTTGCCTCTGACAGAGCCGGAAATATTTTACACAAATATTTAAAACAATATCCTTCTTTGTTTAATGCCTTAACAAATTGTTTCATACGTCCAAGTTTTATGTGAAGTGGTGGAAGTAAAACTTTTTGAGGGTCAATAAGACTTTCGCGAATTACATTTTTGTTTCCAGGTGTTAAAGTCTCTCTTTGTGATCAGTCTCTTTTTATCCAATGCTGTTCTCGCTAGCTAGACCACTCGCACAGGAAACATGGAAATTTAGTAAATCCAGACTGCTGGCCTAAGAGGAGACTTAAAATGTTTAGATCTTCACACACTTCCCAGTTGTGATTTTCATATTGTATTCTTAAAAGTAATTCCTCTAAATTTTCATAGTTTTCCTTTAACTTAACTGTATGGCCGACCGAAACAGAAGCAAAAACATTGTCATTATGTAAAAGAACAGCTTTAAAGCTCCTTTTTGAAGTCGATAAAAAGTCTCCAGTCGGAAGGTGTGTGGCACCACAGAAAATCAGTTTTTATTCATCAATCATTTATAATTTGAAGTACTACATTCATTTTAAAATGTATTAAAAGGCCTATTATAATTTTTTTTTATATTTTTTCTTTTTTTTTGCAAAAAAAAAATCTGTGGGTGATAGAGACCAATTGTATTTTAATTAGTTATTTTTATATAAAAACTAAGCTCAACAAACAAAAATCACGTCATCACAAATTTCATGCAGGCCTGTGTTATTAAAGCCTGTTTTTTAGTTTTTTAAACTATATTTATTTGATAGAGATACCTACCTGTGTTTATAAATTTAGGAAAACTGGCCATCTTTGACAAGTAAGTATTATTTCATCGTGTAAAGCGAGTTTTCTCGTTAAAACGGTTCGAAAACTACTGTCAATTATGAAACTTTTATTTAAATTTTTGGCGAAAAAGTTGTTCGTCCAATGATTTTATTCCTATAATCTGTACTAGACACTCCCAGCTCTCGATTAAAATTTCAAAAATTGTAAAAATCGAGCAGACCTATACTGCACAAGATCCGATCAAGTAAGAGTGATGGATCCGTCCACATTCTAAACCCCCTAAAAATTCCTGATGCGCCCCTGCCGAGGCCTCATATTTACCGATGTGCTCCGAAGTTAATCAGGATCGCCTGTACTAGGCCGAGCCGTTGGACAAATAAGCGTGAATAAACTCAAGTTATCTTCTGCCATCTACTGTTAGTCCTTAGTTTGTTGGTGTTGGGTGTGTTTGCCCAGGGATTAGCCAAACATATTTGGAGCCGGGTGAGCTTAAGCAGTGCGACGACGTGCTTGAATGTTATTATTCTTATTGATGTTTCGTATTAGCTACTGTAAATAATAGTACAAAAATGGTAATAAGAAGTGCATTGTGAAGAGCACAAAATTCGATGCTTAGAACCTACAATTGTTTCTAAGGGTTTATATTTGAGAATGGCAATATTTCCAAACGGTATCTCCTTTTAACTACATTTTTTTGAAGTGAAAACTTCTTTAGGCGCGTTTAGCACTTTTTGTGGGCACTGAATTAAACTGAGCCGTCACGCGTCACACTCGGCTGTGTAACGCTTGAATTCAACTGCTATATTCAATCCGAACTGACCCTGACCCGAATGAACGTTATAATATGCAAGAGCATGCCGCAAACAGTGTGCGTTGTATAGATACTCGTCTGCGTCTCAGGTATGTTCTGGCATTTTTTTAATTATATATTTACGTAGGGTGAAGTAAGGTTTACCGTAATTGCTTATTCCGTGGACCTAATTTATTATGATTTCTGACTTCTGTTGAAGATGTAAAAATTCAAGGGTTGTTCAATTTTAGGAAATATCTTTTTTCGTATGCAGTAAAATTATCCCGTATTCCAAGTTTATGTTATTTTTGAAGCGAAAACTTCTTTAGGTGCGTTTAGCACTTTTTTGTGGGCACTGAATTAACCTTGTTGAAGTTTTCACTTCTGTCGTGTGGTCTTAAGCACACACAATTTTTTTTAATAGGAACAAATCATCGGCTAGTCTCACTGATAAGATTTATCTGAAAATTTCACACCATTACTTTTTAACCAATCAAGATAGATTTTTTTGGCAGGTCACCATGGATGGCAACACATGTATTTTATCGAAAAATTTTTCGCTGTGTATAGCCAACAGCGAATTATAATGAAAATTACATAAATTTATTTTCAACCAATTGGAAGGCTCCTTTTTGTTTACGTTGCTTATAGCAACGGGATATTATCGCGATAATTTTGTTAGTTCCTACTAATTTAATAAAATTAATAAGTGATAATTTTTCTGTCAAAAATGAAGTGCTTTATATCTATTGGCAAAAGTCACTCAGAATAAAATCAAAATACATTTTGTTGCTAACTTATCATTTTTATTGATACTAACCGATTTGCTTTACATATCGAACACCAGGGCTAAAAAAGGCACATCAAAAATTTAACTAAACTCATCGAAAATATGTTTTTTTTAACTATGTAGACATGTAATTTCAGATGTTATGGTTGAAAACGAATTAATGTTTTTAATGTTCCTGAAATTTTAGTAATAAACCTTAATTACCAACAATTAAAATCAACTTCTATTGTAAAAATACAGTGCGTCATATTAAACTAAACTGATCGGAAATATGTTTTTTAAAGTTTTATTTGAATTTAAAACTATACAGACATTGGATTTCAGATAACCAATTTGTTATTTAATATTTCTCACATTTTAGTAATAAAAATGAGTTACTAACGGCTAATATGAACTTCATTTCTAAAACTGTAATTAGTTACAATTAACTAAAGCCGCCGGAAATATGTTTTTGTAACATTTTAGCAAAAAAATTACAATAAGAAAAAACTCCAATTTATAAAATTTTCTTACCGAATCTCCCACGCAGCAGAATTAATTCCAAATAATTTTGCTGCTAGGGAGATTATAAGTAAAAAATTTTTGATATAATTACAGGATAAGTTTGCTAGTTTCAATTTTTTTATTTAAACGTGATTACACTTCGCAAAAACTCAGTTGGACAAAATTGGGTCTCAATTTTTATAAACTAAAATTCTCATACATTTTCCTTACATAATTAAGATTTCTGGTATTCTTCTGCCCCCTCTTTCTTTTTAAAGGCGAAAAAGCTGGACTTGGAATTCGAACATATCCCTTTATTAAGTTAATTATAATAATAATATTAAACGTCTTTTATTAGGATGAACAAAGAAAACAATTACAAAGACTAACAATAATAGGCAGACAAGCAAAAGCGGGGCGCAGTCTAGCAACAAAGGCTAGTCTACTAAACCCAACACTGCTTGCTAAAATATTTATAAAAAATATATATAAAGAATTATGAATTTACAGATATTATATAAATATCGTAGAAAGAAGAAATAAAGAAAAAATAATTGGTTTAAATAGTTAACATTCTAGAAAAAAGAAAAGTACGCTACATTCTGACCTGATGGAGAAGACGACAAAACATAATTTGAAGACCTAACGAAGTTGTTTATTTTAAATACTGAGCAGATATTTTTTATATTGCAATTTAAATTTGTTACTGTCAAGGGGAGCCATTTCATTAGGTAAGGAGTTGTATAATTTAACAGAGTTGTAGGTAAATGATCTCTGAAACATGGCACTCTGATGTTGAGGCACCGTCAAGCTATTAGGAAATCTTATGTCACGTGAATGTATATTTTTACGAAATACAAACCTACTTTTTAAAGAAAGAGGCAGAGCCGGATTATTTAGAGTTTTAACCAAAAAATGCCCCAAATGTAAAGTTCTACGGTTGTTCATTACTAGCCACTTAAGATTTTTAAACGTATGAGAAATATGATCAAATTTTCGAAGTCCAAAATACAAAAAAATCGTTTCGCGCCAATGGGTAGGCATACATGCTCAATATCAAAATACCTTTTAAAAGACTTACCTCGTCAGATTCGCAATGGATGAGCCGTTGCTAAGGTCAGACTGTGAAATGGCTGCCAATTTACTTTGTTGACATTTTCGTAATATACGTAAAATACGCCAGACGAATTTTATTATACTAGTTAAGCCGCTTATTAGGATCATGTTTTTATTACCTTCGAAATGGCTATAGTCGTCTTGCTCTAAATAATGACCTGAAATAAATTACGCTTGTTAAAATGGTTACGCAAAATAGAATATTATAAAGAAGGGATTTGGGAAATCTGCCAAAAGTTTGCGAAAATGTAAAACGGTATAATATTACGTAGTTTAGAATGACAAATAGAAAGGTTATGACGTTTTTTGATAAGGGTCATTATTATTGACCTCCACGCGGGTCTGATTTGGGCATAGTCCAAAGCCTGCTGAAATAATAGGGCATGTCTGATAGCTATTTATAAAAAAAGAAATATAGACTGAAAGAATCAACTCCGAAATGATTACATCCCAAAACATGTTTTAATATTTTTATTTTTTGCTCGTTGTTGATAATATGAGTAGAGGGAGAAGGGGCATTCTGCATCAGATTCCACAACGCCTACCGGACATGCGCCAGCAGTGCGGACGTTTAAAGCTGTTCAAAGCTGAGCAACAGCTGTTCAAAGCTGTTTATTAGTCGTTCAAAGTTGTTCATTAGTCGTTCAAAGTTTTTCATTAGCTGTTTAAAGCTGTTCATTGGTCGTTCAAAGTTATTCATTAGCTGTTCAAAGCTGTTTATTAGTCGTTTAAAGCTGTTCATTAGCTGTTCATTAGTTGCTTATTAGCTGTTCATTAGCTGTTAATTAACTGTTTATTAGCTGTTCATTAGCTTTTCAAAGCTGTTCATTAGCTGTTCATTAGCTGTTCATTTGTTTTTTATTAGCTGTTCATTAGTTGTTTATTAACTGCTTATTAGCTGTTTATTAGCTGTTCAAAGTTGTTCATTAGTCGTTCAAAGTTGTTCATTAGCTGTTCAAAGCTATTTATTAGTCGTTCAAAGTTGTTCATTAGCTGTTCAAAGCTGTTCATTAGTCGTTCAAAGTTGTTCATTAGTCGTTTAAAGCTGTTCTAGAACGGCTATAATGAACGCACTCCGTTTTTGCGTTCCATCGACTCGCTTTCCGTCGGTTCGCTGTTCACTACGAGGAAGTCTTATTTTTATAATATTATAACTCGTCTCGAGGTTAGAAATCTGAGAATTTCAGATTAGTTTCCTTCATATTGCTGGCATTATCTAGGTAAATCTAGGTAATCTTGGATAGTTTAAACTTTCTACTTCATCTAGAACTAGTTTTTCTTTTCCGAAAAAACATAGTTTTTTATAGGGTGAAGAAAACTCACCCAGATAACATTTGTACATCCTTAATACGTACTATAAATATAATTTAAGGTACACGAGCACATGACAGGAATACCATTTTTTTTTCATTGCGCACGTATGAGGAATGTTCTAAAAATATATTGCATTTCAATCTTTTCATATGCTGGAGAAGTGATTATTAAAGATATTCCAATTACACTCGAGAAACGTGCATAAAGCAAAGACATTGTAGCATCTTCTTAGCATGTTCTAGTACAAGGTTATAATATACCTAGCATATTCTTTAAATGTAAGATGTAAGCGCTGAAGGATCCAAGGGGGGTTTGTTCGTACCTCCCCTCACCCTCCCCAAAAACTGAAAGTAGATTTTAAAACTTACTACTTACTAAGCTACTTATTATGGATCCACCCCAGGATGCAGGTCATTTTTAAGCCTGCAGCTAAAAATAAGAACTTAAGATGTAGCTTAAAACATTTTTCGATAGTTTGGCACTTTTACAGATAGATATAGATCATCAGTCACGCTTAAATTCTGGTTGCAGCTTTTCTTATTTTTTCTAATATTTGATTGATTAATTAAAGCTGTTTGCTTTTTGAGCAAATGCATCATGGCAAGGTGTAAATTATAAGTTAAAAAAAGATTTTCAATTTTCTTTTTATTTAACAATTATTTAAATCAAAGTCAGTATTTTTTCGTTAAACATCATCATAGCAGAATCACAAAAGTGTTAATAAATATCTATAAGTTATCTTAAAATCTATCCTCCTTATTATTCTTCATTCTTTCTTTGGCACACAGGTAACGTCTTAGTTGGCACTCGTCGCGGTACTATTTACTCTCCATTCCCAAAAGCTTGTTATAATTATTGCAGGTCATGAAGATTTGACCCGTAGATACCCCTAAGTACAGTTGGGTCGCACATGTTTCTTTAGGGTCGCTGCCTTAAAATTAGTGCCACTTAATATAATAGTTTTATGTCCTTTAACCCACACGGTTATTGTTTTACGAAACACGACAAAGGATCAGGAGAAACGACGAGAAAACTTCCGAGCACAGACGCCAACGAATTTTGTAGTTTTACCCGTTTAGCGACCAAATTTTATAGGTTATACTTTTACTTTTTTTTTCTATTTCTCTTCTTAATATCGGACAGACAGGTACGAGACAATCACTTTCTTTACACGCACTGAAACTGTGCCCACATTTACAACCGTCAGAATAAAAAGTTCCAGGAATGTTCCTCAATAGTCATACAAGTGGGCTACAGCACATGAATATCATAAATACGTGTCACTTTCTAAAATCGAGTTACTCTTTGGAATATGCTAAAAGTAAAAACATTCATTTCATTTACTTTTTATGCTTGTATTTGCCGGTAGATTCCAGACACATGAAAAGAATATTATTTAACGAATATGCGAATAAGGATGAAGAGGGAATATTCTTCGCATTGACAATTTACCAAAAGTGTTATATGGGAAGTGACCTAACCGTTTGATTTTTAAATAGCAGTACCAGTTCCTTTTTTAGTTACTTGAATTATAGTAGTGCTATTCTGAGGAAGTACAACCATATCATCAAATTGTCACCCTTTGACAGATCAAATATTTTCTTTTTTAATCTAGTGTGCCGTCAATTAGTATATTTCCTAAAACTACCATACTGCGGTAATGCTTTTTTAATAAAAATCTAATGGGCCATCCTCGGGCGATAGCTACTGAATAGAGATTTTCTCGGAAATTTCGCCATTTTGCTATTCTAGCAGAACTAAGATACACTGGCATACTCATGCGCTCATATTATGTCTGCCATCGCATCGTTAGTTGTTTTGCTCCGGCAGACGGCGTATGAGCTCTTTTTTAGCAAAATGTTACTTCCAGGATTATGGAGAAATTATTATTTGATTTCGAGTTAGGCTGATATCCACAAAAAAAGGGAGATCTATCGATTTTAGATAACTCTAAAGCATACCTTTTGTTTCCTAAAAACTCCGAAACAATTATTTTAAAATAAACTCACCTAATTCAACATCACTGAATTTATGATCTAACTGTTGATCCCTAAGTATTTTTCTAATTTGTGCTCCAACAATGCCTTCCTTAAGCATAGCATCAGTTGGTTTAGGAAAAATTTGTAAGGTATTTAAATGCATCTCCTTCGTTATCTAATACTTTCATTAATCTCAGTTTGGTGTGTAATGGAGGTAACAGAACTTTTCTGGTATCAACAAGAGGTATATTTTTTACGTTAGCCTTGACATGGAGTATATTGATTTTTCGGAAGGCATTATTTTACTTGGTAATGGCTCTCTGTTGCTTTACTATCCCAAAGACAAATAAAACAACAATACCGTAAATCCAGCCTGAAGCTCTAGTAATAGTCCTATGACTTTTAGGTCACCACATATTTTCCACTTATACGTATCATAGTTTATTGCATGTGAGAGTCTTTTTTTGCCATTATGAAGCAGAACTGCTTTGAAACTTATTTTAGACGAATCTATAAATAAGCGCCATTTGTCCGGGAAAAGTGCAAATCCTAATTTTTCTATAACACTATTTGGATTAACACAAACACACATTTTACTCTGCTACAAGAAACTACCCTTTACGTTAAATTCGCAAACTTGCTGTAAACTAGAGTTGACTTGTCAAGAAGTGTCAGATAACCAAAAATATTCAAGAGGTCCTACTTAAAAACTAAATGCTTAAAAAAAAGCGAAAGTAACCAAAAGTAGTTGATACTGTTAGGAACTCCGTTTTTATAGTAATATGTTACCTTATCTTCGATGACATGGCGTTTTTCATGTTGCAACACAATTTTTAAATAATTTTTTGGCCTAAAAACACGAAAAACGTTTGTATAAATAGTACAATGTAGTTGTTTCATTTAATAAAGTTTTTCCTGCTACGGTGGTGTCAGTCTGCAGCGTGTTCTGCAGGCCGCCCTAATTTAGAAGTTTAATTAGTTTCCTACGTTTCCTTCTAGTTCGTTTAAATGTGCGATTAGGGAAAGCACGTGACGACAGGCGAGGACGCAGTTCGTTATGTCCATTGCAACTTTATTTCTGATGCCGTTAATAATGTTCAACCGTAATTTATGTAGATGGAGAGAATTGGCGTCTTAACGGTAAAAAAAAATGCATTAACACAAGAAGCTATATTTTATGCAGGTCAAATTCCTAATTTAGTCATTATTATGAAAGTAGTGATAGTGATAGGGAGTTCACCATCAGTTGTTGACGTCATCTAGCCATTTTTACTGGATCATGTGCTAATAGAATAGCAATCGGGCTTTACTAAAAAAGCAACGAAATATAAAAAATATAGGGCAACTAAACATCACCCTGTTTAAGAAACAGGTTGGAATTTTATATAATGAAGTAGAATTTTTAGATAGATTTTGGTAAATATATCGAAACCTATGTTTCTGTTTTGTAAGGACCAGCATTTTTATTTTTAAAAGAAAATATTTTAAATTTCGGAAAGAGAGAAAATAAAATTAATTTAATATTTAAAAACACAAGAAAATTAAAATAAATAATTTTTCTAAAGTTCTAAAAAATTCATTTGGTTTTGCAAACCGTAATTTTAAAATTTAAAAACTAAAGAATATTTTTTTTTTAAGAAAATAGTTTTACAAAACGAATTTAACAAGTTCAGTAAAATAAATTAGAAAAAGAAAATTTAAAAGCAGTTATAAGAAAATTTTAAAAAATAAAGTCAATAAATTAAAAACTTACTTTTAGTAAAAGAAATATTTTCAAACTAATTTAATTTAAAATAAAATTTTAAAATTTTATTTTCACTGTTTCACACTGCACGCTCTAAGTCAACTGAGGAAAATTAAGCTGGAAATTCGTTTAAATAGCTCCGTGGGGACGCCGATTCTACTATTCACTGATTGGTCAGAAAGTAGGACACCAACTACTTCAAACCAGTATTAACTGGAAATTTCTAGGTTTTTCCAAACGATATGCGTAAGAACAATTTATTCAGGAGCGCTGTCGCATAACTTTAAATATGTCATGTTTATTAGCTTGTTTTCGTGGAAACATTACGTGCCACTGTTTTTATAGGTGCGCTGTCAAATAAATATATAACTAGACATATTTATTGGTATAGAAAAATGCGGAGCGCTAATTATTCGTCTTGCCGACAAAGGAATTCCAGACTTTAGAAATATTTATGGCTGATGATTTCAGCAAATTTATTAAGAGCTGTCTAATCAATTAGTAATTTTTGAAAGGTTTATTACATTTTTTTACTATATATACGAGCATTTTTTGGCGGAAAAGGCAGTCAAGAAGTGTGCGCCGTATAGTTAACAAGTCGCCGTCCAGTAGTTTCCGGGAAGTTAGGTGAAAAGTAAAGTGGAAACGTCTTAGTGAAGTTGTGAAATGTAAAAGTTGTCTGCTAGTTACTCTGACGGTTTTAAATACGGTTTGGTTGGTCAAAGTACATTGACCTGTAGTAAGCTTAAAGAAATAAGATATTTTCGACGGGACTTTAACTTTAAAATAGAAAGAACTTACGGACTTGGCTCGGTATAAGCGTAACAAAAGTAAGTGTCATAAATTATACTCTTGAAAATTAAATAGAAACTGGGTTAAAAGTTATTGTAATTTTTGTGGATTCTCATTAATAATATATTTAATAAAACTAGTGTTTGTTAAGTGAATAGAGGTTTAATTAACAGTTTTAAGCTCCCTTTGAATAGAGAAATTAAATTTAATAGAAAATACATTTTGATAACAACACAAAATTGCTCCCTTTCACTAAATATAGTGTTTCAATAGATATTAGTATACAACAGCAGTATTTTAAAAGTGCTCTCAGAAGGATTGGTATAACACACTGGCACTGCGAATCCACAAGCAGGAAAATTGTAATAGCGCCGTAGAAAAGGTCGAAACCACGTAAGTAAAACATAGACCATAAAGGGGCGGGCGTTACAACTGGTGTCAGGTGTGGGGTAGGGTTTTCAACCCCTAGGAAAAGATAAATCCTGGGCCAGTGCCAGAAACAACGGAGACTTGCCAACCGCTTAGTGTTTTACCAAAGGATAACTATTAAACTGAAAGATGACGGATCCAACTACAAGTGTATTACCACCAGCTCCTATAATCACCAACAATATTGTACTAGGCATTGACTCTATTTCTACTTATGAAGGAAGCAGTAGCATAGAAGAATTTCTAGCTTCAATTGACGAAACAGCCCTTATAGCAGATTGGAGCGAACAACAAAAAGTAGCCATTGCCAGACTGAAACTACGAAACAAAGCGAAGCAATTTATAGATTCCGAACCTACTCTAAAAACCACAACCTCCTGGACAACTTTAAAAAATGCCTTGAAACAACATTTTACACTACCTTGTGTTAGCGGTTCGGCGATGAAAAATTTTGTAGAATGCCGACAAAGAATAGGAGAGCCCTGCCGACAGTTTTTAACACGATTAAAATTGTTAGCCAATAAAACAGTTACGCTTACAGGAAACGCAGCAACAGATACACCAATATTAGATAAATTGGAACAGGATATTATTACACAGTTCATTTTGGGTCTACTAATGCCTATTAAACAAAGAGTGCTGTCCCGAAACCCTTCAACTTTAGCAAAAGCTTTAGAGCTGACAGAACGGGAAGAATCTGTTGAAAATTTATTGAAACCGACACCCAGAGAATGCAGAAATGTAAATGCTACTGGTAATACTTCAGGTTATCAAACACAACGACGCAATGATTATAATAGACAGAGGCCAACAAATTACCAGAAATATCGAGAAAATACGGTTAATGAGCACACAGGAGGCATAAACAATGTGGAACAGGGAAATCGTAACAACTTTCAGCAAAGAAATTTTACATGCAATAAATGTAAGAAACCAGGTCATTCAGCAGCATTTTGTAGAGCACCTACCTGTTTTAACTGCAACACGCAAGGACATGTAGCGAAATTTTGCACACAAAGAGCTACCTCAAACAATACCAACAGAAAATTTTGTTTCACGTGTCAACAACCTGGACACTTTGCTAGATTTTGCCCAGCAAAGAACAATGCCCACCAATCAGCAAGCCGTGCTTTAAACTACAATGCAGCCAGCCAACAACCCCGAGGCGTGGCTGTCAACGCAGCAAATTGGGAATAAAAGAAAATATAGTAACAGGGATATATACGTGCTCTTTGAATGGAACCCCGAGACCTTGTAATAGTGTAGAACTTATAATAAATGGTAAGAAATTTTTAGCTTTGATAGATTCAGGAGCAGTTGTATCCCTGGTTAAACCTTATGTTGCAGAGGGGTTCAAGATGACAAGTAGCAATACTAATTTAGTGGATATACAAGGAAACGCTATACCTACCTCAGGACAAGTAACATTGCCACTTACTTTTGCAAGCGACATAATTGTATCGCATAGTTTTATGATAATGGAATCAGGATCTTTTGATGTAGATGTACTTTTGGGAATTGATTTTTTGCACGAGCATAATGTGAAAATTGATTGGGGAAATGGATGTTTTTATGCATTTGATAAAGTGATAGAAATGCATGCGGAGAAATCTGAGGTGCCATCCGATTTTATGGTAACTTCGTCACATGAATTATTAAAGAAATTGCTGAAAGAATGGAATGCTACAATGAAAGAAGTGAAGGAGATTTTAAGAGAAAGGAAGACCGAGCCTTGGACAAATTCTTTTCGACGTTCCTCGTCATCATCACTGACGACGGAATGTAGTATTCAGACGAGTGATGATCGTCCGGAAACTGGTACCAACCAACAACTTAGGAAGGAAAGAAAAAGTTCTGAGTCGACGTCCAGGAAAACTGCAGTTTCCAGAACAGAGAACAAGAAGGAAAGTAGCATAGGTCATGAAGATAATAAAGAAAATAAGAAGGATAGAGAAGTATACAGTGAAGAATGTGAAGCAAGACGTTTAGACGATTGCTATAGTTATGAAGAAAGAAGTACTCAGATATTTATTCCCCAAGATATACGGATTCCTCCCATGTGTCAAGCCATCTGTTTAGCGACCTTAAGGACACCATCAAGAGTCAAGACTCAGCACTTAGTTGTGGAACCTAGTGTTGATGGTCTCAAAGGTATATTAGTGGCTAGAATATTATGTAAAACAGAAAAACATATCACGCTGAGATTAACAAACATTACTGAAAAAGAGTTGATCATACCTGGCAAAATAGTATTAGCCAATGCATTTGAGACAGAGGTTGAAGAGGCTAGTACGAGTCTTGTCCTGCCTGTGAGAACAATTACTAGGCAAGATATAAGTGAAATACTTAAGCAACTTAATCTTACTGAAGTTTCAACAAATGAAGAGTTTAGACTTAAAAATTTAATAATGGAATTTATAGATATTTTTAAAGCACCTGATCAGAAACTTACCTGTACTTCTGATGTGACTCATAGAATTATTACTGAAGACGTCCCACCTATATGTAAGCGGCCCTACAGAGTACCTTTCCATAGGCAAGAAATCATGAAGAAAGAGATAAAAACTTTACTTGACGATGGAATTATAGTTGAAAGCCAGTCACCGTGGAGTTTTCCTGCCATATTAGTCGAGAAGAAAAGACATCCAAATGAAGATATTCAATTTCGCTTAGTAGTCGACTATCGTGAACTTAATGGAATATCAAAGACTGATTATTACCCCCTGCCCAACATTCACGAAACCATCGATAGATTGGCTGATTCTAAGTGGTTTTCTACCATGGATTTAGCGTCGGGATATTTCCAAGTTCCTCTACATCCCGATGACCAGGAAAAAACGGCTTTTTCTACGCCAGACAACCATTATCATTTCCTTAGAATGTCCATGGGATTGAAAAATGCACCTGCCACGTGGTCTCGTCTTATGAACCATATTTTGGGAAAACTGACATACACAGAATGTCTAGTTTATTTAGATGATATCCTAGTATTCTCGAAAGATGTAAACAGTCACCTAGAACGCCTACGTCACGTATTCGAAAAGATGCGAGAAAGCCATCTTAAACTAAAACCCACAAAGTGTCATTTTTTACAAAAAGAAATTGAATATTTAGGACATATAATTAAGGAAGGAGGATATACAACTCATCCCAATAAAACCAAAATAGTAGCAAAATACCCTATCCCTAAAACTGTAAAAGAAGTTAGATCTTTTTTAGGGCTATGCAACTACTATAGAAAATTCGTACCTAACTTTGCAAAAATCAGCCAACCAATTACGATTCTTACGAAGAAAAATCAAAAATATATTTGGGGTTCAGAACAGCAAGCAGCTTTTGATACTCTTAAGAAAGCATTAATATCCTCTCCTATTTTAAGATATCCAGATTTTAAAAAGGAATTTATAGTGAATACGGATGCAAGCGCAACTTCCATTGCAGCCATACTTCTACAAATTCATGATGGTGTAGAACATCCCATCTGTTACTCAAGCCGAACACTTAATGAAGCCGAAAGACGCTACAGTGCAATAGAAAGGGAATGCTTAGCTGTAGTTTATGCGGTAAAAACATATAAGGTATATTTGACTGGTACTCACTTTACAATAGAAACTGATCACCGACCGCTAAAATATTTACTTACCATTAAAGATCCAAGCTCTCGTTTAGCTAGATGGGCCATGTTTCTTTTGGAGTATAGTTTCACGATAAAATATAGACCTGGAGTACAAAATGCCCGAGCTGACGCATTAACTCGTCTTAGACCTGAGGAACAAAACGAACCTAAAGTAATTGCAAAGATTAACCGAAATCCAGAAATAACGCCGATCATAAGTGCAATCTGGAGCAAAGAAGAATTAAAAAGATTTCAGGAAGAAGATGCAGAAATTAAAAGCATAAAAGAAAACCTTACTGTGGAAGATCCCACATTCTACTGCAGTACAGATAACCTACTTTATAAAAAACGGCCAGAACAACAAAGGCATGACCCGCTGGTAGCACCAAGATCCATTGTCTCAGATATTTTGCAGATATATCACTCTTCTTTGTTTGCACTTCATCCAGGACAGAAAAGAACGCTATTCTTAATTCAGCAAGACTTTTACTGGAAGAACATGAGAAAAGATGTGAAATCATACGTTGAAAAATGCCACTCTTGTAACATACATAAAACTAATCCACAACTGCCCTCTGAAATGCAACGAACTCCGGTTCCAGGTAGCCCATGGTCAAGAATTAGTTTAGACATCGTAGGTCCCTTAAACCGAACACAAAACAACAATAAATACATACTAACCTGTATAGACTTTTTAACTCGTTTTCCAGAGTGTATACCATTAGCTGATATAAAAGCAGACACAGTGGCAAGAGCTTTTGTGGAAAATATAGTTCTACGTTATGGCACTCCGAGAGAAGTTTTAACAGATTGTGGTAGCAACTTTCTTTCGCAACTTTTTCAATCCGTATGTAAAATGCTGAATATTAAAAAATTAAAAACTACACCATACCATCCTGCAGCAAATGGCATATTAGAAAGATTACATAAAACTTTAAAAACTATGATAAGTCATTTCGTTACAGAATATTATGACAGTTGGGATGAAATTTTACCATTTGCATTAATGGCCTACAGAAACACCATACACGACGCAACCAAAGATACCCCTTTCTTTCTTATGTATGGT
The DNA here is from genome assembly GCA_963969555.1 of Polydrusus pterygomalis. NCBI lineage: Eukaryota > Metazoa > Arthropoda > Insecta > Coleoptera > Curculionidae > Polydrusus > Polydrusus pterygomalis. The sequence goes on along the minus strand of OZ018376.1, from coordinate 153,971,453 downwards.
AGAGACATGGAGCTACCCCATAACCTCACAATTAGGGACGATAAGATAAGGTATGATTTAGCAGAAAACTATGCCAGTGAATTGATGGAAAGAATGCAACAAGCTCATGAAAAGGCAAAAATCAGTATAGAAAATGCATCATCAAAGAGGTGTCACAAACATAACCTTAGAAAAACCAAACAAGGATTTATGATAGGAGATCTTGTATACTTACATACTCCAGCTATTCCAGGAAAACAGCTTGCAACCAAATTCAGAGCTAAATGGACAGGTCCTTTTAGAATTTTAAGGAAACTTGGTCCTGTAACCTTTAAAATAAAGGATATGACAGGTCGAGATGAAAAAACAGTACATCTTGATCGGCTTAAGCCATTTAAAGGAACAAATGAGTTACACCATATAGAAGAGGAAAATGAAGATGTAATAAGAGAAGCAGAATTTGGACCGGATGTACCAGCTACTCAAACTAATCAACTTGACAGACAAGAAACCGAAGAAATAGATTCAGATGACTCTTCCGAGGAAAGTGAAGAAACTAATTCTGAATCTGAATCAAGCGACGAAAATGTTGAAGAAGAAGAATATAACAGTGCCCAAGAAACAGACGACGAAGAAAATGTTAGTTTTGAACCAGATAATGAACCAGTTCAACAAGAAAATGAGCCGCGAAGAACTAGAACGCGTGAAATACAATTACCTACTCGTTTTAGAGATTTTGTTCTAGATTAATAAGTATTGAGAAGCCACCAAGTATATATTTTAGCAGTAAGATAATTAATAAGGAAACAAGAAAATAATATAATTTATTGTTGCAGTGATGTGGATTGTACTTGCACTATGGGTTCGCTTTACGTATGCCTCATTGATAGCTTATGACTGTCAGAATCCGTCAACTACGCTAACAGCTATATCCCTACTCGATGTAAGTCAGTGCCCAGATCCTGAAATAGGATATATTACTGAAGAAAAGTACGTACAAGTTTTAGAAAAACGAAGTGTTGAGTATGTACATGTATTGTCTTGCTTAATTGAAGTCACTCGAATAATTACACATTGTGGCGCATTCTCGCATCAATCAGCTGTTACAGGAGGAATATCTACCTACATTTATGAACTAGGAAGCGATGAATGCAGAAAAACGCATGCTTACAGGCAGTTTAAGGGATTAAACGGACAAGTAATTAGTAAACTAAAGCCAAACTCCACCATTTCAACCTCATTGGTAATTGCAGGAAGGATAGATCAAAATCATAACTGCGAAGGTACCCAGTACAACGAAGATGGAAAGCAATGGAATAATGTCATAGTCCAAGCTAATGTCAAAATAGTACTTCAAGACTATTATGCCAAAGTTACATTAGATACAAATGAAATACATTTACAACATGGCTTAAAATGCACTTTCTTAGATGGATATTGTCTCGACTTCACTGGTGAATCAACGTGGGAACGAAACTATCCCGAACTATGTAACCAATTTACCATCCTGTATGAAGGTCCGGCTACCTTTGTAAAAGAAAATATTACGAAGTTGGCAGGACACCAGTATGTTGTTGTGGAGGATAGAGCAAAAATTTTCGCCATACAGCTTTTGAAAAAACAAATAGTCTGTGGAATTTCTACTTGGCAAAGTGAACATCCTAGGTTACTAATAATTCGCAAAGATAGTGCAAATGAAATTACTCCGTTTACTCAAAGAGCCAAAACTAGAGATGCAGACCTCATAACTTATGTAAATACCAAGTTTTTGTACGTGGAACAATCTTTTAAAAGAAGTGTAAATGAAATGTTTGCTCAGACTGTATTCAGACGATGCAAACTGCATAGAGAAATTCTTAAAAATCGTCTTGTTATGACTGCTGTTAGCCCGAACACAGTAGCAAGTCTAGTAAAAAACAAGCTAGGTTATGCTGGAATAATAGCCGGTAAAGTGTTGTACCTAATGAAATGTGTTGGAGTTCCAGTAGAAGTTAGACGAGAAAAGAACTGTTATGTAGAATTACCAGTTACTGTATATAATAGAAGTTTATTCATGTCACCCATAACTAGAATTCTGCAAGACCATGGAGAACAAATGGAATGCAACACGCTTCTAGCACCAATGTATTATATGAACAATCAATGGATAGGATTTGATCCTTTACCCAATCAAGGTATGACCCCCCAGGAATTAAGGGTGGACGCCGAAGAACCTCCCATATTTCAAACAATCAAAGAACTAGGAAATGGAGGATTATATTCATTGGACGAAATTTCTAGCGCTCAAAAGGCAATGATTTTTAATATGGAAAGGAATGCTTTAGAAAATATTTTAGTACGAGGTATCGCAGGACAAGATGTTCAAAAACAAGGATTATCCTCACTCAATTTATTTAATGAAGAAGAAATCGAAAGATTAGCTAACTCAACTATTCATAAACTATATGGCTATTTTTCTATAATTGGTGAATGGACAAGCGGTATACTTGGACTGTATTTTCTATTTAGAATGGCAAAATTTGTAATAGAAACATTTTTAAACGCCGTAGCTATACACAAACTTAATGGATGTAGTTTCCATTTGTTTGCATCGTTTTGGGATACTCTTACGCTTTTTGTTCTGCATAAAAAACAACAAAAGGTTGTTAAAGAAGAAATACGACGAAAAAATGACAGTTATTGTAACAATGAAGACCCTGCTGATGATATTCAAAATGTAAGAAGGATGATTAACAGTCAACCCGAACAATATACAACCGTAGTAATGGAAGGAACAGGGCCAACAAACCGTCAAGAAATATTGACAGAGTCGCAAACTGCGCATGTAGCTTTTGGAGCATTGAGAAAAGAACTGGCTAATCTTCCTCCTGTCAAATGGAGTCTTTTCGGCAGAAACGAAACCAAGGGTACGAAGTGACAATATTTATAAATAAACCCTCCCAAGAAACAAAATACAAACAAATCAAAAATCAATTAGACCTAAAAAGGAAGTATTCAATAATATAATACTTAAATGAACCAAATATCGCCCTCTACTAACAATCATCATAGTTAAAGAATCACGCAGAACAGAATACAGTAGTACCGAAAGTCGAAGAAAGCATAAACGCCGATTACTACGTGCAGTTTCATGGAATTGGCCTAGCCAGCGCCTAACATGCATATCCCATTGTCGCGACAGGAACTACAAAAGCACAGTCCAACTTACACTAGGAAAACATCTACCATCGATTTCAAAAAGAATGAGAATTCCCAAACCAGAAAAAAAATTAAATATAAAATATTCATTACCTATTGAAATGACGGTACCAGAACCAAAAGTATCGAAGACTCGTATATCATAATTCCTGTCAAAACAAAAACGTAAAGCTATGTTAGATAAATAAAAATAGAAACTTGCCGTATATTTACGTAACGATAAGTTATAAAGCTGACCAGTAAATATTCATTTTAATTACCTTAAAGTAAAAATATATGACATCACGTTGGAGAAGTAATATCATAATCCCGAAGTTGTATAAACAAAAGTTAGAATTTAAATGACTTTTACGGACATCATAAAAGGCTGTACCACACCAAAAAAGTTGATGAAACTGGGTCATTTAAAGAACCCAATAAAATTGAAGTAAAAAGAGATGGCATTATAGTACCAATAATGAAATAGAAAATGAAGAAAATAGTGTTTCTTAAATAAAGAAGGACAGAAAATGAATTGAAAATTCATCCCCTCTACTCCTTTAAAATAGGGAACCAGAATAGGAAAATCAACCATTTCCAGACAAATATTAGTACGAAAAACTTCTTCTTGATATCTGCAGCTAGTGTATACAAGTGAGCTTTAAAAATCTGACTTTTATCAAATATTGTGTTTCGATCGGTGACTTATCATTGATATTCAGACATTTTTTTAAGCGGGAAAATTTTGTGCTATTATTACTAAACTTTGGACGATTAAGTGCACGGAAAATATAAGGACAAATTGCGTGAATTTAGTGTGCACGTGCGGGTACACACATACAAAAGACATTTTATTGGAAAAACAAAATGACGTGGGTTATTACCTTCTTGGCTTACGTCCGCATGATTGCTGATAGGCCACGCCAAGAAAGTCTATACCGGCAAGGTATCTACCATATATGGGATTTGCAACGGGTTGTAGGAGACGATCCAGGACCCCCTTACAGTTGGCCCCTAAGAGCTCAGTTGGCTATGTGGAGAGATATGATGCATCTTGAATACCAGTCCTTTGTGGCGCGTTGGGCTACTTCATTAAATCGTCAATACGACTTAAGATTATGTCGGTGTGCGTTTTGCCTGCCCCCTTCATTTGGGCCAGTCAATGAACCAGGAATAACATGGGTCACTAACTGGGAAGATACGGTAACGGAATGCCCATATTTAATTCCACACCGTATGCCAAATCCTACGCCAAACTCTCCACAACCACCTCCACCTCATGAAACCGATCCAGATGTTACAAAGGACAGCTTTGCATTTTCATTAAATTATGGAACGCCGGAACCTTTTCCAGAACACCATACCCATTCGACAGATTGTGCATGGTGCATAGACTCACCGTACATGCTACCTTTGGTCCCAAGTCAACAAAATGGAATATTGCCACCTTTGGTTCCAAATCAACTGCCTGAAGGACTGCCGCCTTTGGTTCCAATAAACAGGTTGCAATCATTTCGACCAGTACCACCCCCTGAAAATGTGTCTGCCGCTGTCATACCCACCTTGCCATCTCCTGTCAGAACAGACCGTCGTCAAGAAGAAGCGGTTACCATTCCACCATCACTGGACGAACAATCGCTACCACCAGAGAGCTTCAACACCCCTGAACGGTTGGATGAACCAACTCAAGACGACAAAAAGCAAGAAAAACCGGACTCCGCAATGTAAAAGGTAACAAGCGTTTTAGAATAAGTTTTTTTTTTAAGTTGTAGTGTTTAAAACTATTGTTTTTTTACCTTAGTTTATAAAAAGATAAAATATATTTGTTAGAAATTAGGTATTTAAATTTTAATACATACTCGTACCTATATATATATATATAAAAATAAAATTAAAAAAAAAATACGTACATGCAGTGTACATAAATATTTTTTTTATGGAGAGACGGACTTACGAATTTTAAGCAGTCGTCATAATGACATATTAAATTTTTTTTTAATACTTTTGTTAGAATTAAGGCATATTATCTGAAAAATTTTGTATAGGCGTAAGTTTAATTTTAAGCATATTCAAATAATTTGGTTGATAAGGAATTTTCTAAAAAAAATAACAGTATGCTAGTAATGGAAAAATTTAAATTTTAACGGTCTAAAATGTCTATTAAGAAAGCTACGTTCTGACTTACTAATTCATTTTTTTATTATTTTAAGAAGGTATTATGTTATAATTTTTTTTGGCGTTTTCCTTCAAAATTGCGTACCTACCTAGTAAAACAGGTCGTAGAAATGCAATTTTTTTGTTACAATTTTTTTTTAAATATTCTAGTGTCTCAATAGAAAAAAAAAACGGAATGTTTATACAAGACACTAAAATTTCTAGGTTTATTAATTAATATAAGTATTTTAAAAGTTATAATTGACTATAAAAACATTTTTATAGTGTTAAAAACATTATTTTTGCAAAAAGTCGACAATTACTTTTGTTACGTAATCCAAATTACTTAAGCATACTACGATATTTAATAAACCGTCGTTTAAAACCAATAAATCTAACCGCGACCTTTCTCACGCTGCGGTACGACTCCGGGCGTCGCCTAAATAACAGCGAGAGTATCGATTTCTCTAATGTAAACAAATTCGGGAATAACGATGCAGGCTAAACTTAATAGGTATAGGGAATATTTTTATGGTTTTGGTACTGACCTAAGACTTTTCCACAGTTTGTATTTATACCAGGGTTGTTTAATAACGCAGACAAAAAGAAAAAGCAATAATAAACCTTTTTCTTTTTATTGGGAAAAGGGAGTAATGTAAGGACCAGCATTTTTATTTTTAAAAGAAAATATTTTAAATTTCGGAAAGAGAGAAAATAAAATTAATTTAATATTTAAAAACACAAGAAAATTAAAATAAATAATTTTTCTAAAGTTCTAAAAAATTCATTTGGTTTTGCAAACCGTAATTTTAAAATTTAAAAACTAAAGAATATTTTTTTTTTAAGAAAATAGTTTTACAAAACGAATTTAACAAGTTCAGTAAAATAAATTAGAAAAAGAAAATTTAAAAGCAGTTATAAGAAAATTTTAAAAAATAAAGTCAATAAATTAAAAACTTACTTTTAGTAAAAGAAATATTTTCAAACTAATTTAATTTAAAATAAAATTTTAAAATTTTATTTTCACTGTTTCACACTGCACGCTCTAAGTCAACTGAGGAAAATTAAGCTGGAAATTCGTTTAAATAGCTCCGTGGGGACGCCGATTCTACTATTCACTGATTGGTCAGAAAGTAGGACACCAACTACTTCAAACCAGTATTAACTGGAAATTTCTAGGTTTTTCCAAACGATATGCGTAAGAACAATTTATTCAGGAGCGCTGTCGCATAACTTTAAATATGTCATGTTTATTAGCTTGTTTTCGTGGAAACATTACGTGCCACTGTTTTTATAGGTGCGCTGTCAAATAAATATATAACTAGACATATTTATTGGTATAGAAAAATGCGGAGCGCTAATTATTCGTCTTGCCGACAAAGGAATTCCAGACTTTAGAAATATTTATGGCTGATGATTTCAGCAAATTTATTAAGAGCTGTCTAATCAATTAGTAATTTTTGAAAGGTTTATTACATTTTTTTACTATATATACGAGCATTTTTTGGCGGAAAAGGCAGTCAAGAAGTGTGCGCCGTATAGTTAACAAGTCGCCGTCCAGTAGTTTCCGGGAAGTTAGGTGAAAAGTAAAGTGGAAACGTCTTAGTGAAGTTGTGAAATGTAAAAGTTGTCTGCTAGTTACTCTGACGGTTTTAAATACGGTTTGGTTGGTCAAAGTACATTGACCTGTAGTAAGCTTAAAGAAATAAGATATTTTCGACGGGACTTTAACTTTAAAATAGAAAGAACTTACGGACTTGGCTCGGTATAAGCGTAACAAAAGTAAGTGTCATAAATTATACTCTTGAAAATTAAATAGAAACTGGGTTAAAAGTTATTGTAATTTTTGTGGATTCTCATTAATAATATATTTAATAAAACTAGTGTTTGTTAAGTGAATAGAGGTTTAATTAACAGTTTTAAGCTCCCTTTGAATAGAGAAATTAAATTTAATAGAAAATACATTTTGATAACAACACAAAATTGCTCCCTTTCACTAAATATAGTGTTTCAATAGATATTAGTATACAACAGCAGTATTTTAAAAGTGCTCTCAGAAGGATTGGTATAACACACTGGCACTGCGAATCCACAAGCAGGAAAATTGTAATAGCGCCGTAGAAAAGGTCGAAACCACGTAAGTAAAACATAGACCATAAAGGGGCGGGCGTTACAGTTTCCGACAGAAAATCCTACCATTTTGTGCCAACTAATATGTGACTGTCACCAATAGTTATTTTTAGTTGTTATATTTTATTATATATATTTTATATTTCAAAAAAATTTTGCCTTTTTAACTTCGTTTATGGAATATTGACCCCCCCCCCCCCCACACACACACACACACCCTCTCACCATCACACACCCTCATACACACACACCCTTCCAAACCTAAGTTCTTAATCCACACTTGCATAATGTTAATGTAACACTGCATTATGACAATACACGAGTACTTTTATACTGAATATTCCAATAATGTATGGAATTATGGTAACCAAACTTGTAATTAGGTGAAAACTAAACTGACTTATTACAACAACCAATACTTAAGCGACAGCAACTAAAACGTTTTTGTAAGATTTGTTTACTTATCATGACTTTACTTAAATATTATATTAATGTTATTTTTTATTGTCCTAACTAATGTTATTACAAAAGGGTGGAATATATGCAAAATACATATACTGGGTGAGTCGGGAGGAACGGACCAAACTTTAGGAGCTTAATATACACGCAAAAACAATTTGAAAAAAAAACAATTGTTTATATCGATTTTAAGTTATAGCTTAATACCAAATAAAGAAAAGTTCATATATTGACGGTTTCCTAATCATAGCGTTAAATATTCAAAAATACCGCCATTGACTTCTAAACATTTTCTGCTTCGTCTACGTCTACGAAGATGTCCCGTTGCTATTCTAATTGCTTCATGTCTTTCTTTTTAAAAATTTGCTGCAGTATTTCTAATACGTCGAATTAGTGCATCCCAAGTGTCCATTTTTACTTTGTACACTTCATTTTTAAACCAGCCCCATAAACAATAATCTAGTGCTGTGAGGTCTGGAGATCTTGGAGGCCAATTAATAGGACCACCGCGATTAATCCAACGCCCTGGAAATGCTTCGTCTAAATGTTGCTTGACCTGACGAGCAAAATGTGCAGGAGCTCCATCGTGCTGGTAATACAGTTGCCTTCTATTTAGGTAGTTATCTCCTGTGAGGCGATTCTTCAAAGTGAAAGGGCCAATTAAATAGCTATCGAGCATACCACACCACACGGTAACCGAAAACTTATGTTGAAAATTACTTTCAACTGTCGCGTGGGGATTTTGGATTGACCATACATGAGAGTTACGAGTATTATTAATACCGTCACGGGTGAATGTTGCTTCATCTGTAAAAAGTATACGCGATACAACACGATCATTATTTATCCACCGACAAAATTCAATACATTTAGCATAATCTTCCGGTTTTAGGTGCTGTACGCTCTGTACATGGTGTGGATATAAGCCTTGCTCGTGGAGTGTGTTTAATACGCTTTTTTGTGGAATGCCCAATTGAGTACCAATTCTTCGTGAGCTGCTCGTTGCATTTTCTTCTACTAAATCCAGAATATTTTCTACTTCTCCTAAACTTATCGAGTTGCTCGTTCAAATGTAATGTTGGCACTGGGAAGCTTACCATTCTCGTAAAAACTCAGATAAACACGTTTCTAGTCGGATGTCTGTGATGTGGATACCATTGACGATATTTATCAACAGCAGCTGCTAACCATAAATAAACACCATATTTGCATATTCTAAATTTGAATAAGAATTTGGGATTTTGTAACACTTTAATCACTTAAACTTGAAAATAAGCGTTTAATTAGGTACTGCCACAATACACAGACACATTGTTAAGACAACATTGATGTCAAATAGTTTAGAGTCTTGAGCATGGCATACTCTAATTACGTGAAAATTTTGATAAAAGTGGAACGTAGAAAAAAATTTGATATTGCACTATAATTTGAAAACGAATGAATATCGGATAAGAACATATTATGGGTTTTTTTACATTGTTATCGCGTGTATAATACACTCCTGAAATTTGGTCCGTCCCTCCCGACTCACCCTGTATATGCATTTTTTCTATATTTTGTCAATTTTATAATAAAATGCATATTTTTTATAAATTATTATTTTTAAGAGCATATTTTTATGTTTTCGGCTTTATTCAAAAATTTTAAACGTTATAGGTTTAATGTCCAGTTCGGTACTTATTTCAAAAATATTCCAATTTGAAGATTATAATAATTATATTTACATTTTGGTTATACACAAGGTATTTATTGGGGCTTTCCGAAGTTTGCAGGTATATTGTTAGGGGTTGTTTATTGTCACTTAATAATGCGTTATTATTACCTGCTTAACGAATTGTATTTTATATCGATTTGTAATACATACTTCTGTTCAGCCATGAAGCACAAACACATACACTACACTAAAACCAGACACATACACAAACACTCTCGCAGTAAGAGTAAGCTGTAGTATAGTAGGTAATATAGTAAAGTAGCTAGAAGACAAAACTTAACCTAGATATACCGGTATCTAGGCTAAGTGAAGTAAGAAGTAAAGCACGCATTAGGCATGCAGAGCGGAAATACTAAGCGAGTGGTCTGAAGGTTTATACGCCTACGGCGCGGAAACCGCAGGTACACAGGGAGGTTAGTCGGTAGGCGGCCCCTTCAGGGTTAAATCCGACACTACTCTACCTCACAGGGTGTCAGTCTTTAGAAGATTTTCGTCGTTAAAAATGAAACTTCTGTTTTAGTTTGTCGAAAGTTTTCAGTATTTTCAGTATGAGACTAGTAATTTCAAATTTGTGTTTAGAATGTCTAAGGTTGGCAAAAACGACTTTGTGGATTAAAAATTTCCCAGAATTTAGTGGAGAAAGAAGTCTTCTGTAAAACTTATTGTTTGTGAAAAGAAGTTTCAAATCGATCAACATTTGAAAACACCGCTGCATAAGTCAAAGTTACAAATAATGAAATCTGAGCCACTTCAGCTGAACGAAGTTGTATCTTGGCCTTATATTTTGCTACCTAAGTTGCAGTATTGTTCGTCTACATCAGTAGACGTTGAAAGAAGCTTCTCTTTGTATAAACATATTTTTACTAATAAAAGACAATCCTTTTTAGTTAAAAGTTTTGAAAAATATTTAGTAATAAATTTATTTTATACAATTTTAGGTTAAAAAGTTTTTTATTTTTATTTTTTTTTGTTTTCTTTGCATTTTTTTTAAATAAACATATTTTTTAGAACCTAATGTGTTTCTTTACCTCATCTTACTATAATAAATTAGGAAATATTGCATACCAGTATGCATATTTGGTAAAACAATGCAAATAACTGCATATTTTAAAGGCAAACAAGTCATATACAGTGTCACCATTAAAGTCCGCACCATATGGAACTTTTTTTTATTAATAAGGTTAGTTAAAATTAAATATCAGCAATCGATTTTGCTTCAAATTAGACTAAATATTATATATTCAATTGTTACCATCTGTCATTCGGTCTTTCGGTTGTTAAAAAATGCTGAAAAATGGCATTGTTTTACCGAATTTCAAAAAATGTTATAAGAAAAAGTTGTTTCTAGTACAATTTTAGGCCTAAATACAAAGTTTCAGATGTCTAGCGCAAAGTTGAATTTTTTGCCATTTTTTCAAAGTAACTTTTTTTTATATATAATGTAAGTTGGCTTAATGGATTTTAAACTATTTGTTTATACCATACTTAATATTTTATTTCGTTTGTATGCTTATTTTTTCACTAGAATACCATTTTTTTTCGAAATATAAAATTAGAGGCAAAAAAAATTTACACGGGTGGTGCAAAGTTATCATAATTTAAAAATTTTAACAGATAGACGTCATATGTTCTATTTTTTTTATAGTACATACACGTAAAAAGTTTAAAAACCTTATAATTAAATTCCCAGATATCAGATTAGTTCACAAATTTCAAATGACAAATTATATTTAGTATAAAATAACATTTTTATGAAATATTAAATAATATAATTTGTCATTTGAAATTTGTGAACTAATCTGATACCTGGGAATTTAATTATAAGTTTTTTAAACTTTTTACGTGTATGTACTATCAAAAAAATGGAACATATGACCTCTATCTGTTAAAATTTTTAAATCATTATAACTTTGCACCACCCGTGTAAATTTTTTTTGCCTCTAATTTTATATTTCGAAAAAAAATGGTATTCTAGTAAAAAAATAAGCATACAAACTAAATAAAATATTAACTATGGTATAAACAAATAGTTTAAAATCCATTAAGCCAATTTACATTATATAAAAAAAAAGTTACTTTGAAAAAATGGCAAAAAATTTAACTTTGCATTAGACATCTAAAACTTTGTATTTATGCCTAAAATTGTACTAGAAACAACTTTTTCAATAACACTTTTTGAAATTTGGTAAAACAATGCCATTTTCAGCACTTTTTAACAAAAATGTAATTTTTGACAGATACCGAATGACAGATGGTGACAATTGAATATATAATTTTTAGTCTAATTTGAAGCAAAAACGATTGCTGATATTTAATTTTAACTAACCTCATTAATAAAAAAAAGTTCCATATGGTGCGGACTTTAATGGTGACACTGTATATGCATATATTTTGGCTGAATTTAAGTGCAGATAATCCGCCCCTTAGTTATTACTATATGTTACTTTGATTACTTCAATTCTCTCAGTGTACGTACGAATAGTCTTACTTTTACTTAGGGTAGGTTAGATTAGGTTAGATTGAAAGTGAGTGGGTTACAGCTAACCCTCCACTGCGACCATGCGGTCTATTGTATCTCACACCTTGTTTATATTTCCCCCAATAGGTCTAACTTTTTAATCAAGTTAATGATGGCATTGGGAGAGACTTTTTTCGTGTCATCCGGCAGCAGTCACCTCGCCGAACAGGGCGAATCTGATTCTTCCTGCTGCGGGGCAAGGGCACAGTACGTGTTCTGCTGTTTCTGCATCTTCCATATCAAGCCGGCATTCATCAGTTGGGGCTATTCCAATTTTATACATATGGTATCGCATTATGCAATCCCACTAGTGCTTTAAGGCATGACCTGTTGAGCACTAGTAGTTTGTCAGTTAATTGTTGGTTTATATGGCTGTTTATAAATGCTTTTAAGTGTGTTAGACCTGGTAGATTTAACCAGTGTCTTTCCAATTTGCTTTTTGCTTCAGCTAGTATTGTTTTTCTGGCTGTAGCATGAGATTAATTAAACTTAAAGTAAGGCGCCATGGAAAAATTTCAATTGTAAGACGGTGTCGCGACTGGGAAAAGTTTGAGAACCACTGGTTAGTCCATCTTCTGAACCTCCTGAAATTTCAATTTTGCCCAACAAAAAATATACTGTTTCCTAAGGTGCGTCTCTAATACAAGTTTACACGAATTTGCAACAAAAACTCGGTATAATGCATTCATAATTAATTTAGTCGGTTGTATAAAGCCTGTTCGAAATTTCCAAGTCCTTAACCAGACATGTCGGTTTCCATAAAGTTGGGCGAATGCAAAACAACAACGTCCAGCTTAGTTGTGGCCACGAGTGCAATTTAATACCATACCTACGTCTTAAGATGTTAAGCCATAACTTATGTTGTGGTTAAAATAAGTATAGATTACTAGCGAGTACCCGCTGCCGTTGCTTCGCTTGCGCAATTCAGTTGTTATAAATTCGCTATCGAAACAAAGCAACGCAGGGTACTATATTATAGATACTAGACAATACACTGAAAAAGGAATTTATTTAATCTAAATAATAAATAAACTTAACAACTACTTAATTCTTGTCAGTGGCGCACCCAGGGGGGGTGGGGCAAGGGGGCCTTGGCCCCCCCAAAACCCCCAATGAAATTGACTTCAACTTACTATACCCACTAACCCACTAAAAAAAACTTTAATTTCCAGGCGCGATACAAAGAACGATATAATTTTTATTACTTTTGTTCAGTAATAAGTAGAAAATTTGCAAAGCTTTCTCAGCCTTCATTCTTCTTATGCAAATTATTCATTTTTTGAAAATTTTTATAATGAAAGCATTCTAATATGCGAAATTAAATTATGGAACGACAAGTTTACAGATAGCAAAGAAATACCCTCCGATACGTTTAAGCTATATATTCAATGTAATGGTATGATATTTCCCAATATAAAAACTTTTGCAAATTTTTGTTACCCTTCCCGTCACCGCCAGTACCTCTGAAAGGTCATTTTCCACATTAAAGTACTTAAAATCGTACTTAAGAAATTCCACCGGGCAAGTAAGACTTAATGGTTTGGCAAATTTATTTATTCATAAGAATGTTCCTGTTTCTTGTGAAGAAATTTTAAATAAACTTTCTAAGGGTCGATGAAAATTAGATTGACATATTTAACAAATGCAAAGGTGTTATAAAAAAGTTTTAGTTTCTATTATTTATAAGATATTGTTTATTGTTGTGCTTTGTACTAATTTATATTTTTAAATAAATATATTTGTGTTATGGATATGTCGTCATTACTATTACCTATATTTTATTTGGTAAAAAGAGTGGTATGTTTTGTCCGGAATAATTATTAAAGTGGATATTTTAAAAAGTCAATTTTTTGAGATATTTACTTAAAACTTGAACTTGAATTGAACTAGGCTATTGCGATCTTCTAAGAATACCTGTTAAAAAGCTACAAAGTTCTAGAAAAATGCGTAACTTAAAAGTTTATTAAAAAATTTGCTTTCGGCACTGATTGGCGGCCCCCCCCCCCCCTAACAAAAAATCCTGGGTGCGCCGCTGATTCTTATTGATTAAACAAATTTAATATTTATTTGGAAATATGTTTAAAATTATTTGTTAACTGATAGTAAAATTTATTACATTAAAACAAAAATGAATTGAATTAAATAAACCATTTATTAAGATTGACAATATATGAAATTTCATTAGAATAAATAAATAAATAAATAATGCATTCAATTTACCAAGAAGAAAAAAAAATCACGATAAGAAAAATAAGAATTTCTATAATTTGTAATGGTATTTGCTGCAGCATGGCATAATCTAGCTGTAAGTAGCTACTCTACTGAACCACATGACAACAACTTAAAAAAATATATACAGTATCACCTGTAAAGTCCGCATCATATGGAATTTTTTTTTATTAATAGCTTTATTCAAAATTTGACTTTGGCATCAAGTTCTGCTTCGATCGAGATGAAAATTAAGCAAAAAATAGTACTGACGTGATTAGCATTACCTGTAAAATTTTAATTTTTTCCAAAAACTAAATCAAAGTGAGGTTATTTCTAAAAATATCGAAAAAAGTTATTAGAAAAAGTTTTTTTTAAATGCAGTTTCTAGCCCACATGCAAAATTTTGGCTGCATAAGATAATTTAGATTTTTTACCTATATTTTGTAAATTGCACCACTTTTGCAAAATAAGACTCAACGCAACCTACATAAAACTTCTCAGTTTTGACAATGCTTTATTTCAGACACATTTTCTTTAAAGTAGCGCAATATTAAATGTGTGTTTTTGTACAAAATCAAAATTGGGCTATTAAAATTTGGTCGCATGTGATGCAAAGTTTATTTGTTTGTGACCCTGTATAAGGTAACTTCATAAAATAAGTATTTTTGAAAGCTTAGTTTGTGTCTGAAAGTAATACACCTTAATATTGAGTTGAGTTGTGTTGAGTCTTATTTTGCAAAAGTGGTGCAATTTGCAAAATATAGATACAAAATCAAAATTATCTCATGCCGCTGAAATTTTGCACGTGGGCTGGAAACTGCATTTAAAAAAACTTTTTCTAATAACTTTTTTTGATATTTTCAGAAATAACCCCACTTTTGAATTATTTTTTGGAAAAAATTTAAATTTGACAGATAATGCGAACCACGTGACTAGTATTTTTTTGCTTAATTTTCATTTCGATCGAAGCAGAACTTGATGCCAAAGTCAAATTTTGAATAAAGCTATTAATAAAAAAAAATCCCATATGATGCGGACTTTACTGGTGACACTGTATCAACTGTTAATTTAATTTTGTAAATTATAAGTAGAACAACACCAAAGTAACATAAATGCGAATAAGAAAACTTTTGACTAAATATGTTAAAAAGAAACATCGTTTATTGACTTCCTGTCAATTACTAAATAAAAATAAAGATAGACACTTTACGGACATTTTAGTATAATAGTTTCCAAAGAACCCAGCAAATTAAAATGCAAAACTACTTACTTTGTACTCCCAAAGGAAATTGTTTATTATTTTTTTTTTAAATAGTACTCCATTAGAGACAGTAGTTAATTCTTTAGGCAAAGAATTATTAGAGACGACAGTATTATAAGTAAAATACCTCTGAAACAAGGCACTCTGATGGTGAGGCAAAGTTAACTTATCCCCATAGCGAATGTTAACAGTATGGATATTAGAGTGAGGAGTTAGGCGTTCACGAAGAGTGGTGGGAGAGTCGGGTTCATTTAAAATTGTATACCGTGAGTCCCAGAAGTAATGTCTAAATTCATTTAAAATTCAGCGGTAAGTTTTTTGAAAAAACGCTCGTACCCTTCAATTTTTATTTTTTAATGTGTTTTTTTGTGGTAATTTCATGTATACAGGGTAGCTCAAAAATAAGTTACGGCCATTAACTTCATTTTTTCAAATGAAAGCATATATTTTTGATTTCATTTTTGAATTTTGCATTGAATTCTAAGCATGTTTCATGTATCATGTCCTATACATAAACTCAACAGTTATTGAAAAAATTAGGATTGAACATATCTATAAGTAAGACTTGTTTATTAAAAAAAAAAACACATTAAAATCAAATTAAATGTTGAAAATGTGCTCCATTTACGGCTTGACAATATCCAAGACGATCAATAAACTCTCTTTGCACGTTTCTAACCATTTCCGGAGTTATGACACGCACTTCTCTTCGGATCCTCTCTTTCAACTCCTGCATATTGTTTGGCCTGTTAACAAATACTTTTGATTTGAGGTAACCCCACAAAAAAAGTCCAGCAGAGTTAGGTCTGGCGACCTAGCAGGCCAATCGATAAGTCCTCTCCTTCCTATCCACCGATTGGGAAAGGTTTCATCCAAAAATGTGCGCACAGTGGCAGCATAGTGCGGAGGAGCACCAACTGTCTGGATCCAATGGATTCGGAAATAAAGCCACTAATGCTGGAATTAATTCAAGTTGGAGAAATTCGAGATATACTTGTCCAGTTAAAGACTGTTCAAAGAAAAATGGACCAATTACTCTTTCGCGTACGATTCCACACCAAACATTTATTTTTTTTTAGGGTACTGGCTGTGAACCTCTATTATCCAATGCGGATTTTCTGTTGCCCAATATCGACAATTTTGTCTGTTTACGTTACCATTCAAATAGAACGTAGCTTCATCGGAAAAAATAATATTTTTTACTAAATTATTATCTAGATTGCACATATTTTGCATGCGTTCGCAAAACTCATTTCGCCTATCGAAATCATCTTCAAATAACTCATGCACTGGAATAACTTTGTATGGGTGATATTTGTGCTTTTGAACTACTCGGTGAACAACAGATTTCGGCATGTGTAAATCGGCCCCAATGTGCGACAGGGGAGTATATGGATTTTCTTCCAAGGAAAGCAAAACGTCAAGTTGTTAATTTTCATCTCGAGTAGGACGACCAGATTTAGGCAAATCTCTAACATGACCGAATTCTCTAAACTTAGCCTCTATTCTGCTCACCATCTTTTGACATATGGGAGGACGATCAGGATGGATTTCATTAAATAATTGGGCTGTTTCTATTTGAGTACGTGTTTTATCACCAAACCCAACCATGCATAGAATTTAATTTTTTTCCCGTTTCGTTAACTTCACCATTATTGTGAAAATCGCAACTTTGAAACTACGCTTGATAATAATTATACTTATTTGAAATAAAATTGTCATACAGTTTCTATGGAAATAAACGGTCACAGTGACAGACAGTACACTCTTACTTATTAGGGAGCCCAAAATGCCATATTGCCAAAAGATTTGATAGATCGTTGGATTTCCTAAATGATATGTTCAATCCTAATTTTTTCAATAACTGTTGAGTTTATGTATAGGACATGGTACATGAAACATGCTTAGAATTCAATGCAAAATTCAAAAATGAAATAAAAAATATATGTTTTCATTTGAAAAAATGAAGTTGATGATCGTAACTTATTTTTGAGCTACCATGTATACATGAAATTACCACAAAAAAAACACATTAAAAAATAAAAATCGACTAGTGCGAGCGTTTTTTCAAAAAACTTACCACTGAATTTTAAATGAATTTAGACATTACTTCTGGGACTCACTGTATATAAAACTGTTAAAATGCAGAAGCCTACGATTATCCATCTTTAGCCAATTTTCTTCTAAGAATATATGCGAAATATGGTCATATTTCCCAAGACCATAAATAAACTCACTATCTAAAACTATTTCCAAATTTTTGTAGAATCAACCACCGTAAAATGTTTGCTTCATGGAGAAAACAAGTTGATATAGCAAATAATAATTTATTTTTATTGGTAACATATTTATTTTTTTCAAATAAATATTTAGTTAATTGATTCAGCTGATACTAAGTGGAAATCCATATTATAGTATTTGGGATAACAGTAAAACAATGTTGAACTTGTAAATTTCCACTATATTACCAAGAAAAATGACATGTTTCGCTAACACTGTAGCTTCGTCAGATGACAATGATTTAATAAAAGGTGAAAATAAAAATAAAAGATTGGTGCACTAAAATTATTGAAGATGTAAATAAAACAGTGGAAGGGTTACAATAGCGGGGAAATCCAACAGAGGGTTTAAAAATTAAATTAGATAAGGTACAATATGGGTAATTTACAAAATCTTAAGTATATGGTCAACAGAATAAATTTAACAAAGGTGAGTTATTTAAATCTAATTGATTATTAAGTAACAGGTCCGTATTTTTAAGTTTATTTATTTTCATAGATTCTAACAAATTCAATTTTGAGCCTTTGTTTTCTTTATGTAAGATTTGAAAGCAAGGATCGAAATTATGTTGATAATCCAGTAGCCTTAGAATTATAATTTAGTTTACACTTGAAAACAGTTAGAGATACTAAATAACCGAAACGTTGTGTTAGGTAAGAAAATAAAGACAATGGAAGTCCGACAGGGGTAATTTTTTTGATAAGCTAAGTATTAATTCCCAAATTATTCCCAAAAATATTGAATACATAGTTTGACCCGAGGTTTTATCCCACGCAGGTCCATGCTCATATGTTTAATAATGAGTACAAATAGGAAAAAGAGCTAACTGTACCATCAGAAGTAGTAAAAGTTACGTAATACGTCAATAAACCTATGCGCCAGTGTAATATATTACAAGCAATTTAAAGTGACACTGATAGTCCTTTCTCTCCGCATGCCGTAATATCATTTATGTTATGTTTTCCTCCTAAATATTACAGTAAATCAAAATTAATCCCACTGTAAGAAACATTTACTACTAGAAACTTTAACTACTATTGTGCGAAAATTCTAATACTGTCAGCATCAAACTGTTTTTATGGCCAAATGTAATCACCTTTGTTCATGGTAATTATTGGTCTGAGTAAGCCCCTATGGGCAAGAAACGTGGTAGAGACCTTAAACGATAATTTTAAAAACATGATCATTCCACACATTCCCAAATAAGGTTTCAATTGCAATAGAAATTGAAAAACAATTGCTTAAATCTGCTCTCAAGTTAATTTCTTTCTGGATCAACCAGTACAATATCTCATCCAGTTCAAAACCGTCCCAACTCAAAATGTTTAAATTTTCCAAATTTTAAAAACGAAACCTTCTTTGCCTTCCTAATCTGTTTACCAAACCCTGTACTGGAATAAAAAAAAATACAAATCAAAATGTACAGAAATACTTTTTTAATAACAACAATGATGATACTAAAATTTCTTTTGGTTCTCGGGTAATTTTTTTTTAGTTAAGCCAGTTTTCAATGCGATATTATAACTTTGGAGATAAATATGGTTTTCATGCGACCCACCGATTACCCAAAGTATACGAAAAAATGTTTCCGCAATATAATATACACTAATATGCAGTTTGGGATATTTTACGTCTTTTAAAACAATATTTATTACGTTGCAGCATTGACTAGGCTAAAAAAAAGGCGTCCATCATTTTTTCACGGGGATGGTACACGCCAATGCGCAATGGCGAAATATACTGACAACTCGCCAGTATACTCGCAGATGACTCTCAGTTAACAGTAAGATATCGTCAACATCTAATGAATTGCAAGCACAAATCCCCTACTAAAGATAATTTTAAAAAATTCTAAATTAACGGTGTGTCATATTACAATAAATTGTCACCGCGTAAAGATAAAGCAGTCATAATGAAAATAATTGTGAAGAAAAATAACAACTGCACAAACACATAATATCGCATAGTCTAATTTATTCCTAGTTAGGACTAATTTAACAATTACATGTTTTATATGAAAAAAATTATGAAAATGGTAAAACTATAAATAAACTTAAAGTTAGGGCAAAATTTAATAAAACTAAAAAAAATTGTGGTTCTACTTATAATTGATCCAAACACTTGGACGTATGTATTCGCAATATTCGGTTTGTTCATTACCAGAAAATAACTATTGAATTTCTCATTGTTGACATTGTTGAAGCGAATAAAAGTTCCAAATGCTAAGATTTTAAAAAGCGAAACTGAAACTTTTTGATCTTTATCATGTCACACTTAAAGGAAATCGCATCGTTAGAGTTTAGCAACTGGCTCACCATTTTTCTTTTTAACTCGATAAAGCGGCTAACAAGCTTCGTAAGTGGCTCACAAACTCTTGGTCGACGTAAGAAGAAATGTTTTTTTAAATTTAGCGTTAATATTGCACTAGTTAGTGTTCACATTTTTTTATATACAATACAATAGCGGGTACCCGCTGCTTCTCTCGTAATAATAATTTATTTTATGCTTTCTGGCATTATTTCTTTCTCTTTTAATCGAAATTACATTTTTCCAACATGAACCTTTATACCCCTTTTTTACCCCCTGGGGGCAAAATTTTCGTAAATGCCTAAACATAATAATGTTATGTTTGTTCCAAGCGAGAAATTTGTCTAAAATTTTTACTTATACCTTTTTCTCTAGCGGTTGCGTTGAAAACCTACCTCCTCTATTTTTACCTCCTAGGAGTAAAATCTCTCAAAACCACAAAACACGTACTCGCTTATTTTAACAGAGCAAGCATAGTACCAATTTTCAGCAATATATATACCGGGTGTCCACGGAAGGTGGCTCGCCCCTCTAACATTTTTGTTTTTCAAGATAATGAAATAAAATTCGGGGGATTTGTATACGACATAAAACTGCATTTTTTGACAGGTGACTCAACATTATGGAACTTCCGATTTAACCGGAAATTACATAAACTTTCGATTTTTAAATGGGACACCTGGTATATTTTTCCTTTTTTTGACTCCATATGACATTACGACATACAACGATACAACGACATACAACGATGTGTCACTTGTCACTTTTTGTCACCAAGAAAATATTTTTTTTCAAATTTATTGTTTTATCTAGAGGGCTATGAATACCTTAAAATCACTTATTTCAGTTCTCTAATCTTGCGAAAAATACAATTTTACTATTTTTGATCCAATGCTATGTGCTATGTAAAATTTAATCTTTAAAGTTGTATAACTAATTTTTTTTAAATGGCAACATGGTGGCTCGTCGGGTTAAGAAAAAAGATTATTTTATAACGATTATTTTGATACCATACACTATTAGGTTTTAGAAAAGCTGCCATTAAAAAACTTTAAAAAGTTAACTTAGAACTTTCCTAAAATGAAGCATCTTTTGAGAATACATTTAGATTTAAATGCATCAAGTAGCCTGTGACCAGCAAAACTGATAAAACAAAATCATGCCTTGAAGAAAATTGAAATGCCAACAGCTTCTGCCAAAGTAAATTAGTTTGTTGTTTAAAAAACATGGAAAATAATAGTTTTACAAGGAGTGAAAAAGTTGAAAAAAAATATTTTCTTGGTGACAAAAAGTGACAAGTGATACATCGTTCTATTTAGAATGTCATATGGAGTCAAAAAAAGGAAAAATATACCAGGTGTCCCATTTAAAAATCGAAAGTTTATGTCACTTCCGGTTAAACCGGAAATTCCATAATGTTGAGTCACCTGTCAAATAATGTAGTTTTATGTCGTATACAAATCCCCCGAATTTTATTTCATTATCTTGAAAAACAAAAAAGTTAGAGGGGCAAGCCACCTTCCGTGGACACCCGGTATATATATATTAACCTTCATAAACCCGTGGTCAAAAACTTACATTAAATACCGAGTTGGGTCCAAATGTACCCCAATATTTTTTTGGCTTATTATTATTTTTTTTGTTATAATTAGGGTAATATTAAAAATAAAACACATTCTGCTTATAAAAAAATTAATTTTTACATAAGAAAGTTGTCAGCATTGATAAATGAGTAAACACATTTTGAAAAAATAATAGGAAATAATTAGAAAATAATAAAAACAGCTGGACCCCAAGCAACAAAACTATAATTAGTTACAATAAAAAGCAATTTATTCAAAATTTTCAATACCAATTTAGATATACAGGGTTCCCCATTTAAAACGAAACAGGCTAAATATCTGGTTCCACGTTAATTTAAAAAAAAAACGCTCGGACCCGTCGATTTTTATTTCGAGGGGGACATCTTTTGCGTATATTGTCAATCTTGTTACTATTAAAAATTTTCCCATAAGGGTTGATTTTCCAAAAATCCCTGGGATTAGATGCTTGCGTTTTGAGGGAAAGACATCTTCGAAATTTCATGGTTTTAGGATTAGAGGTTTAGGAATCAGACAGTCAATCAGTACCTAACTCACTTTACAATTTAACATAATAGTATAAATTATCGTTAAATAAATCTGACAGTTTTAAGCTAAAAATAGCTTTAAAATGAAACTTTTAACATAGTTCCATGAAGCATCAGCAAATTCCCAATTTCGATGGAGTTTCGGAACAATAATAACTGTAGCAGCTTTGAACGAGTCGCTTCGATTCATAATTCAATGAATGTTTAATTTATCGCCGACCATGATTCGTTTGTGGAGTTTGCCGTTAATAATCCAATTAACAAAAGCTGTGGTTGTTTAAAATCCTTTATACAACGATCCTTGTAGCGACGCGTCACCGATATGAATGTCAGTTGTTTTGATTTCGGCTTTCCGGGTGACATATTTTTAAAAGCTCGTTGCTGTTCTTATTACTTCCAGGCATTTTCTCGACTTAACGAATGTTGCACCATAAATCAGAGTCAAAGACGGGTTCAGTTTAAACCACAGACCTGTTATGTAAGGAGACAAAATATTCCATTCATCAAAAAGCGAGAAAAAGTTATATTTCTGATAACTTATCCGATCCTAATGATATAAGTAAATTTTTTGGTAGGTATTTGAAAACTGCTTTGGACTGCAGCCCTAAAGAAAATTTTTACAATAGTAGAATATTTAATATTGAACTAACTTTATCTTTTAGAATGGCTGAAATACCAGATATTCACAAAATAATTCACTCCATCACTTCCAATGTATCTGGTGCAGATGGTATGTCTTTAACAATGTTAAAATATTGCAGTCCCCATGTAGATCAGTATGTCGCATATATTATCAACTGTTGTCTAGAAGCTAACTATTTTCCAGATCAATGGAAAATCTATGTTGGTAAACCATTGCCCAAAATTAATAATCCTTTAACTTTTAATGTTCTTCGAATCGTATACTTTCCAAAATTTTTGAAAAAGTCTTGTATTATTAATTATTTTAATATATTGTCATTAACAAAATAATTCCGGATAGTCAATGTGGCTTTAGAAAGGACTTTAATTCGGCTGTCGCACTTGTTAAGATTACAGATAATAAAATGGCAGCAATTGATAAAAAAAATAAATAGCGCGTTGGTTCTTCTAGATTTTTCAATAGCCTTTGATACCCTTGATCATTTACTTTTGCTGGTAAAATTGAAATATTATGACTTTGAAGAATCATCCTTAAATCTTATTAGATCATACTTCAACAACATATTCCAAAAAATTTTCAATAAAAACAATTATTCAAAACAAATTCAAATTTTGTCTGGTGTACATCATGGATCTATCCTAGGACCTCTTCTATTTATTATCCATACCTCAGATATCTTAAAATCTGTAAAGCACTATAAGGTTCAAGCATATGCAGATGATACACAAATTTACCTTCATTTCGATTGCCAAGGCTCCCCGTAGTTAAAACAGCTAAAAATCTGGGTATAATCCTGGACAATATAAAAAATATCTAGTCAGTATTGAAAATGAACACACTTCGTTAATTATTCTTGTTAAATTATAATTTTTATCAATGTTTTGCAGGTCATTCTTCAAATTATGTTTTGTCGTCTTCTCCATCCGGTCAGAATGTATAGCATACTTTTCTTCATACCTTTTTTTTTTTTTTAGTATTCACCTGTTCACCTGAAGACGACTGGAGATACTTACCAGTTGAAACGTTGTGATATGAAAAACTAAAGGCAATGGAAGTCCAAAACACATCTATTACTCAAGATACTTTTCTTGTTTCTAGAATGTAAACTATTTAAACCAATCTTTTTTTTTTCGTATTTCTTCTTTCTACGAAATTTATATAATATCTGTAAATTCATGATTCTTTATATATTTTTTTAATTATTATTTTAGCAAGCGGTATGGTGTTCAGTAGAGTAGCCTTTGTGGCTAGACTGCACCCCAATTTTGCTTGTCTCCCTATTATTGTTAGTCTTTGTAATTGTTTTCTTTGTTCATCCTAATAAAAGACGTTTATTATTATTAAAAACCACTTGTTTACAATCATACATACTTTCAAAGTTTCACACTGAGAAAAATGATCTAATAGAACAGGTTTGCTAAAACATAGTTTGTATTGATAGCTTATTTTTTATTAAACCATATTAAATAAATTCCTAGTGTATCAAACCCGCTTTAGTGTTATATCAATTCTAGATTTGCTAGAACAGTGTTTTTATTGGTAGTAATCAGTTCCATTAGCAGCACAGTCTTGTTGAACAATGAACTACTTTTAATACCGTAATTTCGTTAAGAAATAAATTGTATATTCTCAAAGCGACGCATTTTGTTTCCAGTAAAGCGCTTTCTCAACAATAAAGAAAGCAGAACAATGTCCCCAAAAACGAATTGTATCCGTTAAAACCTATAATCCACAAGACGTTATATTAGTTTCAACGTATTTGTTGCGCAGGTCACATCGTCGTTCGGAGTCTTCTAGCTGTCCTGTCTGAATTTGAATTTTATTAATCATACCAATAGCTGTTTCAGTTAATTTATTTTTACTTTGTATTTATTTTTTTTTTAAACTTTGCATGTCAGATAAAGCAATAGAAGATTCTAATTTCGCACAACCCATCATTATATCTATGGACGAATTTTACCATCTCAGTAAACCGTGTTACATAATAGATAATCATATGCAATGTTAAACGACAAGAACAATATCACAATAGAAGCTATTTAAATTTTTGAGAACTACAGTCACAGAATATTAACAGCAAGCAGAAGCGACAATACCTGTCGGCACCTTTGATATCGACTGGTCGTTTTTCAATGACCTTCACACAACGATAACGGTCGATCCACAACATAATACTCCGAGAAAACTTGCTTATTTTCTACACTGAACGACATTACTTTTTAGTACAGGTGCAAATGTTATAACTTGATTTATTTTTCAAACATAAAAACTTAAAAAAAGTTTTAAATTTGTTAGTCTTGGGAATTAAGAATATTATTAAAGTAGAAAATGAAAAAAATTATTATATTAAAAAACTTTTAAATTTCTAACGCTTTTACAGATTTGTTTGAGTTTCCTTCGATTTGTGACGGGCAAAAATACGTACTTATATATTATAAACATGTTATAACATAAATTTATAGAACACTATTAGGTACGTCAAAATATATCGTGACTGGGTATACGTAGATATGGGGTGGCGTGAGATAAATATCATTTTATTAAAACGTCAGTAATTTGTTACACAGTTTTTTGTGCTTTAAAAACTACAGTGACGTTTTTGACAATTGCTTTAGTGTCATAGTTACTTACCCATGGATAAAAAAATGTGGTCCTTCGGGGATTAAAAAAAAGTTAATTCACCCTGAATAAGTAAAAAGCTGTTGTAAAAAAACAAAAAATTTATTCAGAAATACATGTTAATTCTGAAATTACTAGAGGAATAATAATTACATATTGTTTTACATTTGCCTATTTAAAAAAAACTTATATATGTAATAAAATTCGTAGCTTTCGTATAACTTTTTAAGTTCTGCATGTCCCTAAACAAAAAAGAGCATAGGCAAAACTAGTAAATATTGCGCTGTATACAAGGGAGAGGTGAAAACGCTAAATTCACTCAAGAATAAAGTGCCCTTATTTTTCACTGTAGAAAATTTTGTTATAAGAAAATGTTGTTTGCACTTAAAAGTTATCCATAAATACCAAATTTTAGCTCGGTGCCACAAAAAAAGTGTTTTTTTACTTTTTTTTACGCCCCCTCGTATAACGAATCGATAGAAGCTATGCAACCTATAAATTCAATTTTTTAACACCTCTTGGGCAATTAGACACATAACTTACTTAAATTTGTTTAAATACGCGAGAACTGGACGTTTAAGAAAATAACGTCAAAAATAATTCAACTTTTCTGGTGTTTAAACCCTTACAATAAAATTCGTTTTCATTTAAATCTAGTAGCCATGAAAAATATTTATATTTGTGCTACCGAGCTAAAATTTGGTGTATTTGGATAAGTTTTAAGTGCAAACAACATTTCCTAATAAAAAAAAAATGTCCACAGTGAAAAATAAGGGCAATTTATTCTTGAGTGAATTTACCGTTTTCACCTCTTCCTCGTATACGGCGCAATATTTACTAGTTTTGTCTATGCTCTTTTTTGCTTAAGGACATGCAGAACTTTTCAACCGCCAAAAAAATTTGGTAAGTTTTCAAATAAAAATAAAACCCTTTGGTGCGAACTTTCTGCCACTCACTGTATAAAGCATACAAACCTGACAATATAATAATTTTTTTGGGAGGCTCTCCTAATGAAGGAATAATTTCTTCAGGCATTTCTTCACATGTTGGCGAAAGGTTAGAAAACTTTGTGGGTACTGCTTGCGGAAATAAGGTTTTTTTAATAGTTGCACTTCTTGAAAAATATTTTTCTTCGAAATGGTTTTCACAAAGCCGATAGTTTTTGTGTGCATTTATTATATTTGGCAATAAATCTGGCCTACTGTAGGCGTCTATCCACAATTTTGCACTATAACAAAATATTGTATTTAAAGCAACATAATATCCATTATTTCTACCCCTTTTGAAATAAATCTACCCAAAAACTATTTTAACCAGACCTTTACAACTTATATCTTATTATTTTATTTTATCATATCAACAATTATTCGCGATTAAACATAAAAACATAAGAAAACTAATAAGCTCCATCTTTATTTATCAAGTCTGTTAAAAATATGTACCTACATCCCAAAAAACTTTAAGATTAAAAATTTTAAATCTATTATTCATATTATAATTAATTGATTATCATAATAATTACCGTTCGTACTCCTTTGGAAAACTAAATAAACTTAATCCTTGGCCGGTTCTCACTGAACAATACGAGTAGGCACAATAATATCCAGACATTTTACAACACACAACGAAAACAAAATAATACCAAAAATAGCTAGGCGCAACGTCAGCTCACGGACTAAACACAATTTAGACGAGCACATGTTTTTTACCGATACACAACATCTTTGCGACATGCGCGTATCAAAACAGGACCCGCAAAACGCCCAGCTGTCGCTTCTCGTTGGCTGTGTGTTCTCTGACTACAGTACTGCTCTTTAGTGGTAAGTATAATATGCTTTATTAACCGTAGCAAGCAAATACTATTATGATTAGTGTCAAGTTTCATTACAACTGCCAGTCGGAACCAATACAGTATATAAAACCAGATTACACCCCCAATAGAACTTGATAATTACTGTGAGTATTTAAAGCAATAATAGCTATAAACTAAAATATTTCCTATTGGCTAAATTACCGTGATATTATCATTACACAACGGTCTAGCAATTTTCGTTGTCTTATAGAAGGAAAGTGCGTTGCTGTCACATATAGTATTAAAGAGTTTGTTGTATAAAGAGTATGCGAAGTTTTATAAGGAGTACAAGGCTTTTTTCTTAGTGCAGATAAGTTAGAAAGAATATGAATTGAAAACATGGCAATAGTGTAAGCTGTAAAATCTCGCTATTACCCTTACATCTTACATGGCATGTATTTTTTTAGGATTAAAAACAATCCATATATGTTACAACTAGGGCTGGGCGATATTGAAATTCCAATATCGAATATCGATATTTAAAAAAATATCGATATAGTCGATATATCGATAATATCGATATTTATCGATAATTATCGATATTTTATTTTTTAAATACTATCGTTATTCGATATATCGATAAAAATATCGATATATCGAATTTTTGCCCAGCCCTAGTATTGATGCACTGATATTTATATTATACCAAAAGAGTGACTTTATTAAACAGAAGTAGGGGGAAGTCCCCTAGCGCCGGACGGCACCTAGTACCGGACACATGCATTATAAATAAAAAAACAAATGACTACGCCACTGTCGCTAACCGCAAAAGGTAAAGAGCGACACGACTACGCAGCGGCTCAAGCCCGAGCGCGCTGTAACATCCCAACTGACCTTCAGGCGGGTTTATTGTAAATTTGCGCGCCAACGTGGCGCACGTGGTTAACCTAATTCAGCTGTTAAGTGAGGAGGTTCGTTAAAAGTTAGTTAGCTGATGCAGTTTTATTATTAGTTGGTAAGTATTTAACACATTTTATTACTTAAAACACTGAAAACTTACGGACGTTTTTTTATTTTTAAAAGTAGCGTAATCTCTGCGAGCCCCTAGCACTGGACATTTATTTTTCCCGTAATACCGGACACAAAATTTTTTTTATCTCAAAATACGTGTTATGGTTAAACTTCATTGTTTCAGGTCGGATCGGGTCATTAATTAACAACGCAATGGAGAGTCAAAATAAGAAGGGGTCTTGGACCCAAGCTAATTTAAAAACCGCTGTTGAAAAAGTACTTTTAAAAGAGATTTCTGTTAGAAACGCCTCCACACGATATGGTATACCAAAAAGCACACTCCATGACAAGATAAAAAGCCCTGGAGCAGGGGAAACAAATACAAATGGAGCCTAAATTAGGGCGGTTCACGCAAACATTTTCGGAAGAAATCGAAAACACATTAGAAAATCACATCAAAGATTTAGCTGATAGATGCATGCCATTAACGAAGAAAGAGTTTTTAAAATTAGCCTATGACTTAGCTGAGCATCTTAAAATACCGCATCGCTTTAACATGGAGAATAAGGCAGCTGGGAAACACTTTTATTATGACTTTATGAAAAGACACGCAGATTTAAGATTAAGAACAGCAGAATCGACGAGTTTGATGCGCGCAGTTGGATTCAATAAAGCACAAGTTGACATATTTTTTAAAAATCTAGAGAAGTTAATAGCAAAATACAAATTCACTCCATCAAACATGTACAACTGCGACGAAACAGGCATAACAACGGTACACAAGCATGCCAAGATCTTGGCGAAAAAAAATGTTCGTCAAATAGGAAAGCTTACATCGGCTGAAAGGGAAAAAAATGTCACCGTTGTGTTTTGCATGAGTGCCATGGGGTATTTTACACCACCTTTTTTTATTTTTCCAAGACAGAGAATGAACGAAAGACTTATGATAAATGCTCCACCTGAGAGTGATGGTGTGGCACAGCCTAAAGGCTGGATGAATAATGAATTTTTTTTAAAATGATTGGCTCACTTTATAAAATTCTCTCGGCCATCAAAAGAAGCTCCAATTTTGCTTCTTGTTGATGGGCATGGTAGTCAAAAGCCTTTGGAAGCAATAAACTTTTGTAGAGATAACAACATTCATTTAATTAGCTTCCCACCTCACACGACCCATAAGCTCCAGCCACTGGATCGCTCATTTATGAAACCGTTGAAGAATGCATACAATGAACAATGTGACATGTGGATGAGGGCTAACTCAGGGGCAAGAATAACAGAATATGATATTGCAGGTCTTGTGGCAAATGCCTTTAAAAAAGTTGCACGCTATGAAATAGCCCAGGGTGGCTTTAGATGTTCGGGAATTTACCCCTTTGACAAAAACATCTTTAGCGATCTGGATTACTTGGCAAACGACATAACAAATATTCCACTACAAAATGTTGCGGAGGAATTAACAGAAAATATTAAAGATGTTAATGTTCCATCTTCGATGCCGACAACTTCACATTCTTTCAAGGACCAACAACGTGATTTTGTTTCACTGGATGCATCTCCATCTAATGTGCTTGAAATACCTAAGCTACCCAAATCTTCCGTGGAGGATTTAGTTTTATCAGCAGACACTTCTCATCAGATTCTAGCACCAACAACCCCACAGCCTTCTACTAGTAAAGGACTAGATACCCAAAGAATTTCAGCACATAAATCTCTACAACCGTCCACTAGCAAAGGCATACATTTTATCCGAAAAGCTATTCTAAATATTTCCCCAGTGCCAGACGCTGCGAAGAAACAAGCCCAAGCGCGGAAAAGAAAAACCGAAAAAAGTGAAATCTTGACTTCCTCCCTTTTAAGTCCAATCTTGAAGAGAAAAATAAAGAAAGGAAAGATAAAGAAGAAAAAAAGGAAGACAGAAAACGCTTTCGCACAATGACTGGTAAAGGAGCCAAAAAAAACAAATTGAAAAAGATGAAAACTTTGGAAAAAATTGTTAGGCCGTGTACGCCTCAGAAAACTGATGTGACTTCTTGCGTGGTGTGCTTGGAAGACCATGATAAAGACTGGATACAATGCAGCTCGTGCAAAGAGTGGGCTCACGAGGCTTGTGCTGATATTCCAGAGTGTTCTGATAATTATATATGCTATAGATGTCGGCTGTTTTAAGTTTGTCCGGTCGTAGGTACCATATTTTATGTTTGTTCGGTACTGGGAGCCATACTGGTATATTCCGAAAATTGTTGCTTTAAGTTAACTCTTAATTTTACTTATTAAAAGTTTAAAAATTATCACTTTTTGCGGTTTTTGAGTTCTTGTAACTGTTTTGTCTCGTTTTTTGAAAATAAAATTTTTAATACAAAAGGGAGGGATTTGATATTATGTTTAACTCTTAAGTGTCCGACACTAGGGGACTTCCCCCTATATAAAAATGCTTTCGTTTTATTAGATATCAATGATATTCATCCAAATATTTAGGCGACATTCTTACACCAACATCAAAAAATCGAAAAATCGATATTTTCGATGTGATCGGATATATCGATAATATCGATAAATATCAATAATATCGATAAGTATCGATAAACGTTCAATAGTAAAAGTAAAAAATGTGCAACTTTTTAATTGTTTTTATTGGTTTCAAATTAACCTCTCGCGGGGTTACTGAGGTTTAATCCTCAGTACCCCAAAAACGCTTTTTAGAACGTAATCTTGTAAGTACTTACTTTTTTATTTAAATAAAATATTTTTAAAATATTTCAAAAACTTTTGTACTTCATCACTCTTTGATTTTAATTTTAATTGGTATTTTTTACAGATTGTAATACCTTCAATTTCATCCTCACAATGTCTTACAGACATATTTATGTTGGATAAGTCTTTTAAAAATTTAAATAATCTTTGATACCTTCTTAGAAAGGTTTTTTCTTCTTCACCATTTTATTTGGTTGGTTTAGACCTCCATTAATATCGTTTTCACAATCATACTCAGTATGGTTTAACCTTATCAATTTTCTTCATATCATGATTCTTCTACACTTCAATTTTTTAAGTCCATAAAAGCATCATTAAGGTTCTAATTTTCTCTTTTGCTAACACCATCAGCTTAAAATAAAAAATTGTTGTCTCCTGATGATGAACGATTCCACGTTCGAAACATGTACAGACCCTTGAATAATTTTTTATTCTATTAAATTTTGTGGAGGAAGACTTTTAGTTTTTTCTTTCTTTCCCATAATTTAACTCCACTTTAAGCATGGACTACTTCTTCAAATTAATTATTTTGTTGTTGTCAAAGACACTCAAATTGAAAGTTCTCCGACTAAGTACATTTCCAAAGCACAAACAATTTCAGTATAAGAAAATGGCCGACATAAAAGAAATATTTACCTTCCGAATAGTTTATGCATTGCCCTAGTACATTCGTGCCATTTGAGATGGAAAACAAAGCAAAATCCCTTGGCGGAAAACTGGCTTGAATTCGGAAAACCGACAAAACATTTCCGCCGTATTCTTGTTGGTCTGTAACTTGCTTTTTTCGGGCTAAGGGGGTTGTGCGGATGCGGATACACTTTAAAATACTGCCATTGTATATTTAGTTACTTATCCCATATCCCCTGCTTTATTTCTCCACTTACGTAGCTCCTTTTCTCGGGAATAGATGCTTTCTGTTGCATCTCAATTCCTGTGGCCAACAGTCCAGAACAAAAACGTAATGGACTGGTTACTTTAACATGTAACAGAGTAAAATAGTTTTTTTGTGAACAAGAAAGAGAGAAATGCTCTTATATACCTATATATGATGGTTATTTAATCTGCTGAAATTGCTGACATTAGTTGAACACTAACATTGATATTTTGTATAAACAGAAACAATTTGAAAAATTATTTATATACAGGGTGTTTCAATAAAAACTCCCAGGCCAATGATTTCGTAAACTGAAAGTGACATGTAAATTCTGTAAACGCCAGTTTTTAGCCGCTATGATGGGCTTCACAACTGTGTAAAAAATGTGTTTGAATAATACAAGATGTAGGTGGAGCCACGGTGAAAAGAGTTTTTTCGATGACAGGAACTTTTAAATATTATGGTTCTTAAAGATGATTAATTTTTTATCAACTTATGTCCAATAAGAATATTTGATAAATCCAACATGAACAAAGATATTTGCGGTTAAGTTTTTTTTTTAAATAATGTATTTTAATTATAAATATTTTTAATATCCATTATCAGATTTTAATTTAATTTCAGTAATAATAATTTTAGTGATAATACGCTCGTGTAGAGCTAAATTATTACATCCAGTGACGTCTCAGGGGGCGCCTTAACAAATAATAAGACGCCACTGAGTTTTTGGTAATTTTTATATTTTTTTCGGATTATGCAACTAAAAATATCCTTTCCTTGTCTAGTAAATTGTTTTCTTATCTTGCTTCGTTTTCGAGAAATAAAAATAAAAACAATTTTATTGCATATCTCTGGAAAACAAAAATCATTAAATTATTAATACGTTGTATTTTTTGTAGTTTAAAAGCAAAGTTAAAACATTAAAGCATAATAAAATAAAATTAAAAGATGTTTTAAATTTTATGAAAGAACTGATGAGAAATAATACAAATTTATTAATGAAAATTAGAACAATACCAAAAACAAACTAATGGGTCGAATGAGGTGTTTAAAATTATTGCTGTATCATACACACACATAGCAAATCGATAAAATAATTCGGTTCTGCAAACTCTCAATAGTGTATTTCGATTAATAGCAAAAAATACAACTTATTGATTATTTAATGATTTTTTGTTTTCCAGTGATAGGCAATAAAATTGTATTTATTCTCGAAAACGAAGCAATGAATACAATTTTACAGAAAAGAAAAGCATATTTTTAGTTGCTTAATCCGAAAAAAATATAAAAACTACCAAAAACTCAGTAGCGTCTTATTTTTTACCAATATTATTTGTTAAGGCGCCCCCTGAGATGTCACTGGACGTAATAATTTAGCACTACATGAGCATTTTATCACTAAAATTATCATTACCAAAATTAAATTAAATTCTGCTAAAGGATATTAAAAATATTTATAATTAAAATACTCGTAAAAATTATTTTAAAAAAAACTTAACCCCAAATATCTCCTTTCATGTTGGATTTATCAAAAAAATTTTATGATTCATAATTTGATCAAAAATTAATTATCTTTATGAACCATAACATTTAAAAGTTTCTGTCATCAAAACAATTCTTTGCGCCGTGGCGCCACCTTTATATTGTTTTATTTAAGCCCTTTTTTTACACAGTTGTGAAGCCAATCATAGAGGCTAAAAACTGACGTTTACAGAATTTACATGTCACTTTTAATTTTCGAAATACTTGGCCTGGGAGTTTTTATTGAAACACCCTGTATATTATAGAATATAAAAAGTTATTTTTATATTAAGTGCACAAAATATGTGTTTTTTTAACGGCACATGAGAGTATCAATTTTTATCCAGCCAAGCCAAGCCGAGGTTAAAAATTCAATCAGATGCGCCATGTACAACTATTTGTTATTACCTATTTTATTAATTACATGGATATTGGACTATTTTTATTAACTATTTATCGTGTTTAAAACAAAAATGTAAAACTAAAATTTATTAATGATTAAGGTGTTTTTTCTAACACCTGTTCTAATTACTATGAAAACCTGCAATTGTTTATAAAATTTATTGATTGTCAAATCTATCGTTTTTCGTGTCAATAAATTTACAATATTTTGCATAAGTTTATCCAGTACCATAATGTCCAATAGCGATAGCGAGACACCTCAGGAAATAACAAATGCGGCGAACATCGTTGTATCAAATCTTTTGCCCGCTAAATTAAAAATATAATATGAGAAAGTGTACACTCACAGTTTCGTGAATGGTGTAACAAAAAGAAGGTAAAAACAAAAACCGTATTAGAAAATGTTTTGAATGATGAAAGAGTTTTGGACTTCCATTGTCTTTATTTGTTTTAAATCACAACGTTTTAACTGGTAAGTATCTCCAGTCATCTTCAGGTGAATACTAAATAAGTAAAGTAACTACGGGACTACTAGCTAGGTGCACTGAAGCATAACTGAGGTGGGTGCAGTCAATTGGCACGTGATCTTATCCTAAGATTACATCTATCTAACAAAGGTTTTCAGATATTTCTTATCTCTAATGATGGTTTACTAAAGCAACCTGGGTTCTGGTGAATAGCAGCAGCTTCCTCTTAAACTTTCTTTTCCTCCAGTGTGGATCCTTATGTAGGATTTCAGCTTCTGACCACATGATGTGGTGACCATGTTTCCAGGCATGGTCAGCTGCACCGGACTTTTCGGTCTCTTCTTTAAACGTATTGTTTTTGTGGTTTCGAGTGATCTTAATGTCTCACCTATATAAGATTGGCCGCACTCGCAGGGGATCTGGTAGACGCAGTTTTTCCTATCTTTTTGACTTGTGGGCTTTGTCTTCGTCAGGTGGCTTCTTAGGGTGTCCCTCGAGTTGAATACGGTGTTGATGTTATATCGTTGTCCTAGTCTTCTTATTTTCTCAGATACTCCTTTGACATACGGAATCTTGAGTGTTGGTTGTGCCTCTCTGTTTGCTTCTTGCGCGTTGGGTCGATTCTTACGATTTTCCAATATAGTGGCAACTAATCTTGTGGGGTAGCCATTTTTGATGAGGTCGGTCTTGATGTGGTGAGTTTCTTCTTTAAGTGCTTCTTTCGAGTTACAGATTGTAAAATAAATAATAGTACAAATTGAAAATGTTTTGTGGTGTTATTTGGAGAAAAAACCGAAAATATTAATTTGATTTACTTTGATTATAAAAAATGCTAACAAAAATATTTTGGAAATTTATTTTTAAATTTATACGAAAACATCAATACATTTTTTTCGCCGTGAAAGAATAATATTTTATTACGGAGAATAAAAGAGGCGTTTTCTGCATCCACAGCAACAGAAAAAGGTCAGTTTTTTTTACAAAAGTTATTTTAAATGTTAAACTGTAAAGTGACTGACTGACTAACTAATTCATCAACACCCAGCCTAAACGCCTAATCCTGGAATTATGAAATTTAAAGATTATCTTCTCCTTATAACGTAGTCATCCAAAAAGAAGCGATTTTTCAATTATTAATCCGTAAGGGGGTAAAAACGGGGGTTTAAATGTTTTTAGGAATTTCTGTATCTTGGAAACTAAAACTGGTGGAGATTCAAAAATTGGTATATAATTAATTAGGGGTGTTCGCTATTTTGAGGGGGTACCTATAACTGTCTATAATTTTAAGCTAAAAATTGGTATTATTTGTACTCTATTAAAATAATCGTGTTTTGTAGTTTTGGAACATTTTGCCCCTAGAGGGTAAAAATGGAGGGATTAAGTTTTCAACGCAACCGCAAGAGAAAATATAAAGTAAAATATTGTGGACCAATTCTGCGCTTGGAACAAATAAACATGTGTTTAGACATTTACGAAAATTTTGCAGGTAGAGGGGGTATTTTTTGAAAATCTGTCCCTAGAGGGTGAAAAGGGAAGAATTGGGAATCTATTGGGAAAATTTTTTTTGTCATATTATCTTGAACCGAAAAAGTAGAGCAGAGATACTGTATAACACAAATCTTGAAAAACGTATTTCGTACTTATCTGGAAATTGACCCCTAAAGTGGTTAAAGTTTATATTTTTAGTACAAACCTATTTTGAGAAAATTAACATATTTAGAGCAAACACTAGTGGTGCATTCGCCATTTCATTTTCGCATCAACATTTTGTTTTCTCCGAAAAGTGGCCATATAGTACCCCTCTTTGGGTGGCAATCATCTACACTTTTAAAAAGGTTTAAAAAAATTAATTAATAAATAAATAAAAGCAAAAAGCAAAAAACGATATTTAGTAAGATTGGCCAATATTTATTTTTCTGCTTTTATTAATTTATAAATCCACCAACAAGCAATTATAGCTATGTAAAATGAAACGAAAAGTATACTTTGTTATTTGTCACTAATTTTTATTTAAAAATTTTGGCGTTACGGCCATTTCGTAGTACAACACTACATCTTCAAGACGCTTATCTAAAATTAACAAACTAAAAATTGTATAGAGGTAGCCGTTACTTGATGAAGATCCATTATAAGAACTATATAAAAAAAAATGCTTCGTGTATAAATTTTCACTAAATTTATTGTTATGGTATAACAATAAATTTAGTGAAGATTTATACACGAAGTATTTTTTTATAGTTCTTAACAAACTAAGGGTATACAGTGCGTTTTTCTTAATGCGGGCCATAGGGATTTACATCGTAAATCTTTAGGCACATTTCTATTGAGAACTACGAGTTGAAATTTTACACAAATATTTCTTGTGGTTTTATATCCAATTTAGGACCATGTTTGTATTACTTTACTAAAGCAAAATATTGAAAAATACCATTTTAAGTTATAATATCACGCTGTTTTGCCTAGCCCTGTATATTAAGTTTACCCAGGTATATTTGACATAAACTGGTATGTGACATTTTTATAATATTTGGCAAGTTGTACCGAAATTATACAATGTTGATGATTATTTAGTTTGTAATAAATACGTTTTATTTTAAGTGGTTTAAAATGTATTAATTTTCTTAATAATTCTAAAGCAGAACTTTTATTTCAATAAAGTTTAATAATTTATACTAATTTCATGAAAGTCAGCAAAATACTGACAGCCGTGTCAATATTTTTCTTTATCTACGGTAGTTAATTACATAAATTACAAGGGGGTAAAAAAGTGTAATTTTAAAAAAATAAAAAGAGCTTTTTTGGGTATCTCTTGGAGATTTTTTGCACAGATTGTATCTTAACTTCTTTCTTCTATCTCATATTTTATCTATTCTCAAGTTTTAAGATTATTTGTTTAATATAAATGTGCCTAACATAGGCTTAAAGATGTACCATGTAAATCCCTATGGCCCGCGTTCAAAAAAACGCAGTGTATGTATGTATATAGGTTAACAGAGTCATAAAATTATTGGATCTACCTAAAGTATAATATTGTTTGGTACACAATGGTATTTTACAACATTTCTAAATATAAGGGATACTTTTAAAATTATTATAATTTTCATCTGGCATGTTTACCATTTAGATTTTATAAACATTAGCCAGCCTGTCCCTTATATTTAGAAATGTTGTAAAATACCATTGTGTACCAAACAATATTATACTTTAGGTAGATCCAATAATTTTATGAC
The DNA here is from genome assembly GCA_963969555.1 of Polydrusus pterygomalis. Taxonomy (NCBI): domain Eukaryota; kingdom Metazoa; phylum Arthropoda; class Insecta; order Coleoptera; family Curculionidae; genus Polydrusus; species Polydrusus pterygomalis. The sequence continues at coordinate 153,933,825 of OZ018376.1, read as the reverse complement.
TGTTAACCTATATATATTCCAAAATTTTTAAATAAAAATTAGTGACAAATAATAACAAAGTATACTTTTCGTTTCATTTTACATACTTAAAATGTATTGTCACAAAGTAACGGACGAGTCAATCAATTCTTTGAAGCAATTATAAAATATGGAGACAAAATACATTATAGTTTTAATATAACAACAAAATATGAAAACATAATGTAAAAAATGCATAATATAACGAGTCATAAACAATGACTAATAAGTAGGGAATAGAGGAGCCAAATTAGATAAACATCCTTGTTAGTTGCCCAATATTAATAATAATAATAATAATAATAATAATAATAATAATAATAATAATAATAAATGCCTTTATTTATAACTTCAAAGTAAACAGTTTATAAAATGTTTCTAAAAGGTGGCGGGATCTAGCGTAATCGCTACTCATCTAACCACCTACCAATAACAAGAAAAAAAACTTAAAATATAGGTAACTACTAGGTACTACATAGTAATAAAATATAAATTTAACACATATAATGAACTTAATAATTACAGAAAAGAGTGTTATCGATAAAGTAAATTAACTTAGATTAAAGGAAAAAGACAATTCAGAGAAAACAGTATATACCCAGATAAGAATGCACTCTACAGGGATCTCGTAAACCATAGGAGATACAGAGATGGTTAAATTAGAGAAAAGTTGCGCATTACTGAATCCTGTAACGTCATGTTTTCAAATTTAAAAAATTCCGAATGCTTCCGAAGATATTTGGATAAAACCGAATTTTCGCGATTTCGTTTTAAATGATTTATGATTCTATTTGAACAGATATGTCAAAATATATTTTACATTCTTATTGCCACTTTTTCTCCCCTACAAGATGGTTTAATTACATTTTTGATCCGACGTTTTGTTTAGTCACAACCATCATCAACTTTGTTATTTTCAATAGTCGGAAAATTTTATTTTATGCTTAATAAATTCTACGTTTTATTCTAAATCTAACGGTGTATCACACTTATTATTTATTAGACGTTTCGATATAGAAAAACACATCATCAATGAAAATAGGCACATTATCGAAAATATTTTTGTTTTTATTGTTGTATTAAACACTAGTTGGATTTTAAAACATTTTTTGAAAAGAAACTTATAACAAAACATAATATCTAATAAAACTTATCTGAAAATGCAACAAGTAATAATTAATTTTAATTATTAAATACAATTATTTTTTATTTAAAAAAAATGCATGATATTATTCAAACATAACGTACCATTTAAATTCGGCATCATACGGGTGGCTATGAAATTGATTGACGTTCGCAATTGTTTAAATATTTTTTTAGATCTATCACTTAGTTACAGAGACCTGTTAGTTTTAAATTTGATAATTATTAATATTATTATTATTATCATTATTATGTTTTTTTTTTAATTTTTAACTGTTGCATTGTGCAGTAAAATTTAAAATATTGGAACATTATTCTAACGAAGAAAAATTTAACATGATTTGCTGTTACATCGAGAGTCATAAGAATTGTGCGCAAAAACATAATAATAATGACCAAATTTAAAACTAACAGGTCTCTGTAACTAAGTGATAGATCTAAAGATAATATTTAAACAATTGCGAACGTCAATCAATTTCATATCCACCCATATGATGCTGAATTTAAATGGTACGTTATGTTTGAAAGTTTAAATATTATCATGCATTTTTTTAAAATAAAAAATAATTGTATTTAATAATTAAAATTAATTATTACTTGTTGCATTTTCAGATAAGTTTTATTAGATATTATGTTTTGTTATAAGTTTCTTTTAAAAAAATGTTTTAAAATCCAACTAGTGTTTAAATACAACACAATAAAAACAAAAATATTTTCGATAATGTGCCTATTTTCACTGATGATGTGTTTTTCTATATCGAAACGTTTACTAAACAATAAGTATGATACACCGTTAGATTTAGAATAAAACGTAGAATTTATTAAGCATAAAATAAAATTTTCCGACTATTTAAAATAACAAAGTTGATGATGGTTGTGACTAAACGAAACGTCGGATCAAAAATGTAATTAAACCATTTTGTATGGGAGAAAAAGTGGCAATGAGAATGTAAAATTTATTTTGACATGTCTCTTCAAATAGAATCATAAATCAATTAAAACGAAATCGCGAAAATTCGGTTTTATCCAAATATCTTCGGAAGCATTCGGAATTTTTTAAATTTGAAAACATGACGTTACAGGATTCAGTAATGCGCAACTTTTCTCTAATTTAACCATCTCTGTATCTCCTATGGTTTACGAGATCCCTGTAGAGTGCATTCTTATCTGGGACACCCTGTATAAGACGATTTTTTAAATAGTTTTATAATAAGGAAAAAAACAACATAGCTTGGCCTAACATCAAAATATACGGATATAAGATTCTAAATAGTAAGCGCAATAGAATTTTTACCAAACATGAAAGATTTATTTACTTTTGATAAACTCTTTGATGCGCCTCTTGAACACCGGAACGGTCGAACTCGCTTTTACCTCCAGAGGCAAAGAATTGTAACATTTGGTAGCATTATAGGAAAAAGAACGCTGAAATAAAGCAGTTCTGTGCCTTGGAACAGTAAATAGAAAATTATATCGTGTTGTCAGTTAATGCGTATCTAATCCCCGCTTAAGCTTCTGTAAGAGGTACTCAGGCTGCTGAAACATACCGACCTTAAAAACCAAGGTACACATATGCAAAAAATATCTAGAGTCTAATCTCAACCAACCTGACTCCAGGTAACTAGGGGAGATATGGTCGAACTTCCTAACTCCGCAGGAAAATCGAAGACAACCATTTTGCAACTTTTGTAAACTACCTCTATCACTGGCTGTCAAGGCAGGCCAAAATAATACATCACAATAAGAAACAAGAGACAAGATAAGAGATTCACAAAGTTTCAATTTAATGTTTCGACTTAAAATGTCTTTATATAGGTATAAGGTTTTTAATTTACCATAGCTTTTCTGTAAAATATAAGACACGTGATCATAAAATCTGAATTTTTTATCAAAATATACTCCCAAGTTTTTAGCAGAATCAACATCATTGATCCTTACATTATTTATTTTAATATTAAGAATATCGTCAAGACTTCTCTGTCCAAACACGAGCAGTTGCGTTTTAGCTTCATTAAGTATAAGGCCTCATGCCTTGGAAATGTCACAAATTGTGCCAAAATCGTTATTTATACGTTCCTGCGCTACCAGTGCTTCGCAGCTTTTAAAGAAGTAATAAAGTTGAGTATCATCAGCAAATTGGTGTGAGTTAAGGTATTTTAAGTATGTACTAAAATCAGCAGTGTAAACAGAAAACATCAAAGGTCCCAGGATACTACCCTGAGGAACACCCCGCTTAACCTCCATAAGCGACGAAGTAACTCCACCCAGTGAAGTCCTCTGACACCTACCACTCAAGTAGCTTCTAATCAATTCAACCGACTCAGGACCTAGACCAGAATGACTGAGTTTATCACAAAGAATGGCATGATCAAGAGTATCGAACGCCTTACTGTAGTCAAGAAGGAGCAAACAACCATTCATTCCTTCATCTGACGCCCTTAGGAAATCATCAGTCATCTTAAGTAAAGCTGTGGTAGTACTGTGTTGTGGACGAAATCCGGACTGTGTAATCGGTATCACCTTACATTCCAACAAGTAATCAGTCAGTTGTTTAAAAATGATTTTTTCTAATATTTTGGAAAAAACCGGCAAAATATTAATTGGTCTAAAATTATTGAGACTTATTGGGTTATTAATTTTGGGAATGGGTATAATATTTGCAGTTTTCCAGCTGAAAGGAAATTTTTTGGTATTCAGACAAGAGTTAACAATAAATGTAATATATTTCAGTAAATAAGGAAGCAAAAAAGATATCGTTTTTAAATCAAGCCCATCCACGCCCTTAGCATTAGACTTACTGTGTAGTATATCAATGGTATATTCAATAAGGCTGTACTTCTTAAACATTTGATAAAATGGTGAAGATATCAGGATGTTTGTCCGTGGCGTTGGCACCAAAAATAGGTTTGATCTTCTAGCTTGAACTCGGGGAATCCTCAGGTTTATATAGTTGCATGCAACAAAAAATAATGACATGTAGGTTAGGGCCATATTATAAAGGAGGGCAGGCGGGGCAGTAAAACTATTTAAAAAAATTGTTCATAGTTTGAACTTTGTGTTCCTTTCTTTCGTCAGATCCTAGCCTCACTGATGAGCCATGATATGGCGAAAGGCGTCTGGGGATGGATCTGACGAAATGAAAGCAAAAACCACTCTCTACTTTAAAATGAAATTGTTTGCAGAATTAATTTAAATGTAATGGATAATACAGGGTATATTTTTATTGGATTCGCGATGACCCCTCCTGGCCCTGGCCTGAACTACCATAGGGAGATGTAATACCACTGGTATGGATTACTCAAACGCGTTCCTTAACCTTATTTTTCACATATTATGATGGAGCCGCCATCCAAATATATCATTGTGGGAGAAGAATAGTCGCGATTTTTCCTACTGTCGGAGGTTAAAGGACCGATTAGGGACATTGACTTAATGGCTATTAGTGTTTCACTCTCGTCTCTCATATTCTCGTCTTGTATCGCATTTCCTCGTCTCGTAGAGCTTAATACCTTTTGGATTTGTTCGGGTTTGTTTGAATTAACAATCAATAAGTTATTCCGTCATCTTTGACAGTCGTTACAGGTAATTTGATCCATCGCTAATTTTTCCAATTTCTTGAACAATTCACACAATGGGCTTTACGGAACAGCACAAAACATTCATGGTTGAAGCGTATTTTCGAAACGGAGTTAGAGTAAATGGTGAGTGGCAATACAATCTGGGTTTGTGCATGGACGATTTTCACGAACATTTTCCTAACGTTGCTTTTATTGCTGGGGATTTTATCATTGCCTGAAAAGAACCGTGGCTGTGTTTAGTGAAACAGGTTCTATACAACACAAAAAAGGAGCAGGAAGACCATCTGTAAGAACAGAAGAACTTGTTGCAAACGTTCGTGAAATAATGAAAAATACGCCAACAAATTGTATAAGACGCCTGTCCCAAGAAATGGGAAGATCTTATGGACCATGTAGGACTATTTTTAAGAAGCAGCTAAATTTATTTCCTTATCAAGTGCAAGTATTCCAAGAAATACAAGCCGCGGATTTTGAAAAACGCAGGAATCACTCTCAATGGTTTACCCAAAATTTATTGGAAATAAATGATTTATTAGACCTGACATTTTTTTTTCGGATGAAGCCTGGTTCCACCTCTCTGTTTATGTGAATTCTCAGAATACACGCATGTGCAGTAGTGAAAATCCCCATTTTTTTGTAGTTTTGCACTCTCAAAAAATTGGTGTCTGTTTCCCGAAGAAGAATTGTTTGTCCTATTTTTTTTAATGACACAGTTACAGCACAGCGGTATAGAGACAATATTTTGAATCCATTTGTGGAGCAATTACTTGACGACGAACTACGTTTTGGATATTTCCAACAGGACGGAGCTACCGCCCATACAGCCGCCGAAACAATTAACTACTTACGCAATTTTTTCGACGACAGATTGATCAGTTTTCGATCAGATATTGAATTCCCACCTAGATCACCTTGTTTAACGGTTATGGATTACTTCGTTTTTCCTCATTTAAAGAACACTATTTTTAAAACACGAGTTGCAAATTTAGAACAATTACAAGAAAGGATTATCAAAGAATGTGGTAACATTTCTCCAGAGATGCTGGTCAACACTTTCGAAAATATGAAGAGACGTGTGAATTTATGTTTGGAGCATGGCGGTGGCCAATTCAAAACATTTATAAATTAAAAATTTGTATTCTAATTCACTCTATTATTTTAAAAGAAAAAAAATCAAACATAACACTTCAGGAGAATAAGACATTACATGATTATAACACCAGACATTGTATAAATTATCAAACTGTACCAGTAAAAAGTAATTTCGGAAAAAAATCGCTTTTATATGACGGAATAATAAAATATAACAATCTTCCAAAAAATATCAGAAAAATTTAAAAATTGGCAACTTTTAAAAAACAATTAAAGAGATATTTACTAAATTAAATTATTTATATTATTTTTTTTAAATTGATTTTATTAAAGATTTAAATTGGATTAATTTTCATTTTTTTTTTATTACTTATTATGTATTTATATATTTTTTTAATGGTTATAATTTTCTATATTATGTTGTCACTTTCCATGTAATGAACTGTAAAAGTTAGTTTGGAATAAAGACATTTTGAAAGTTAATTTCAGCAATTTATGTAATTATGTTTCTTTTTCTTTTTGTATATTCTTACTTTGTTAATTTTGTAGTTTGGCATAATATCATGTCATAATATGTATTTGACAAAACTTTAACCTAGATTTGGTTAGATATATCGTCCCCATATCATTGTGATCTAAACCAAGCCACGCGTTTTTTAATCCAAGCCCTCTTTGATGCAAATAATTGCTGCTCGCACGGTAGATAGGATATCTAGCCGTTCCAATTTCGTCAGGCCAGCGCAGTGACGTTGTCGGGAGAGTAACTTTTTAAACAGCTTAGGGAGATGCATGTCTTTATTAGCTTTTGGACGTTATATCATCGTTTTTTTTAAGGAAAAATATACGTATATTGTTTGTATATCTCAGTGCGAACTGCGCAGAACAATAATTTAATAGAAAATTAAATTAAGATGCCATTATCTTAACATAGTATAAAACAAAGTCGCTGTCGCCCGTCTGTCCCTATTCATATGTACTTAAATCTTTAAAAACTACGCAACGGATTTTGAAGCGTTTTTTTTTAATAGATAGAGTGATTCAAGAGGAAGATTTTTATGTAAAACTAGCGACCCGCCCCGGCTTCGCACGGGTGCAATTTCAGAAAGTGGCATGCCGGGTACTAATATATCGGGTTTGCTCGGGTTTGTATTTATACCAGCGAGTTGCAACGCATGCCGGGTACACGCTAGTCTTTTATAAAACAATGGTATTATTGGGTTAAAGCAAAAATAACAGTTTGTTTGAAAACTTTCCACCTCGATTTTCCTGCTTTAAAATGAAAATGTAAAAAATCGCTCGGACCCGCCGATTTTTATTTCGAGGGGGACATATTTTGCGTATATTGTCAATCTTGTTACTTTAAGCCCCTAAAAGGGAGGGGGGTAAGATCTAAATCCCAAATGGATACCCCTATTTTATGTAATTTTTTTGGATTCTGCATAAAATTCTGAACATTTTTTAATAAGAGCATTATTAGTCTATACTTAACAGTTTCCGAGATATTTACTCTTGAAAAATGACATTTTTGAACTTTGACAGCGTCTAGCTTTCTAACTGTACGTCTTAGAGCAAAACGGCTTACTATCCCTATCTTCGATTTTTATTATCTTTCCAATAGTGTGAACTTTCGGTTAAACGGGATGTAAGAAATGTAGTACTTCCGGTTTGACCGGAAGTTGACACTATTGGAAAGATAATAAAAATCGATCATAGGGACCTGTAAGCCGTTTTGCTTTTAGACGTATAGTTAGAAAGCTAGACCCTGTTAAAGTTCAAAAATGTCATTTTTCAAGAGTAAGTATCTCGGAAACTGTTAAGTATAGACTAATAATGCTTTTATTAAAAAATGTTCAAAATTTTATGCAGAATTCAAAAAAAATATATAAAATAGGCGTATCCATTAAGGATTTAGATCTTACCCCCCCTCCCTCCTAGCGGCTTGAAGTAACAAGATTGACAATATACGCAAAAGATGTCACCCTCGAAATAAAAATCGACGGGTTCGAGCGATTTTCCACATTTTCATTTTAAAGCAGAAAAATCGAGGTGGGAAGTTTTCAAATGAACACCCTGTATGTACATTATTGTTGACAATATTCTTATAATATTGTATAAGAATAGTCAAATATTATAAACATACTTAACATGTCAATAAAAATATAATATAATCGGGCATATTGAACATTTTTTGCCCTATTCTACTAGGAGCCTTGGATAACAGTTTTCTTTGACTTAAAGGTAGCAGTAGTTTATTTTTTTTAGTATCTAAATCGTGGACGTCACTGTTATTTGAAAATACACTTATATTTTTAAAAACATATACAAATCGTTTAAAAATAGAACAAAATCAAACAAACCCGCCAAAGATAAAATTTTGTAATCCTTAAACAAGGTACGACAACAGCTATGCCTATTAGAAATTTCAAAAAGTGTGCCTTTTATAGGTTTTTGCACTATAAAAACACTAGGTACAAGAGTCAACCCCAGAAACAGACGCTATAATATATCAGTCTAGATTCGACGTTACTGTAGTATACTGTAATCAGTTGTTGGGTATGTAATATTGTTTTTTATATTCCTAAACAATTTTTTTTTCTGTTAAGTGTATGAATTAGTTGACCACAATGTGAGGAGCACTATCGAGATATATTCCCAGAAATTTGACATTAGTATTAGGTTGTTTGATAGGTACGTCAGAAATCTTCAGTTTTAAGTTAGATCTTTTTTTTAAGATGGTGAAATCGAATAAATTGAGTTTTTCTGCATTAAAAAATAAAGAATGTAAATGGTCTCATTGCGGCGGTCTTCGAGTTGCTGGTCAAGTTGATGGGCGACAATTACAGATGTGTCGTCGGCAAATATAGTAAGAAGTGCATCATTATCGACTAGATCAAGACAATTTATATATAGCAAAAAACTATAGGGCCTATGACATATTAAATTAATGCTTTCACACTAACCGACTTATGGATATCGCGTCGTGCATCACTCATGTCGTCGCCGATTTTTGTGTGTGTTTGGTTTTATGCTTGAATACGCAAAGATTAATTAATTTAAATGGGTGCTTAGTTTTATCGAACTTGTCATAACATCCTGTTTTTGGGACAAAACAAATGATAAACATAAAATAAATACGTAAAAGAAACAACGTTAAGGTTTCAAATCTTCACAAAATTGGTTTATTTTTATATTACTAATAAAAATAAATATTTAATTTAGACGAAAGCAGATTAATCCATTTTACAAAGTTTTGAGGTATTGATTAAAAACTGAACACGAATTTTTTGACGTTCAATGTATCAAGTTTGCCACTATCCAACGTTACTAGGAAACGTACAATTAAATCGTGCCTATTTAAATATATTTTCTAGCTCCCCTTCTGCCTCGGTTCTCTAGTTTTTCCATTTCCTTAGATCCTAGCAAGGGTGTTCGCTTACACCCGGATTCAATTCCCGGTCTGTCATTTTCAATAGACATTCTTTTCCTTTTGCAACTCCGTTCACGCGAGCCGGCCTCGCGCCCCGACTGCCTTTGTTCCGGCAGGAAAAAAAAGAACATGAAACGTCTGCAATTGTTTGTTTCTAATTTGTCAGAGATAGAAAAGTTGTAAACAAATATCATCAGAAGTATCAGGAACAGGAAACGGAAACGAAACTTTCACGTTTGACTGTTTTTTATTTATTTACCTTTTGTAAAACAATATTGTTGTTTTTATAGAAAATATGTTAAATCGTTAACGAATGATTGCTCGTTAGTGCTCTTTGTTACGTTGATAGGTCGAAAATATACTTTTTTTATATTTTGATCCAATCAAATTTAATTGATATTGGATCTCATGTTTTACGAACAAGCTTTGAAATATTTACCATATTTTCTTATTCTGCTGCTTCTGCTATTTTCCGATTTTTATTTAAAAATTTTGTTAATTGCAGGATCAATCTTAACAAAACCTTTAAAAATAAAATATTCTACGGCTAAAAAAATCATCACAAGCGGAAATAGTAGAGATATCTAATGTAAAAGTCAAAGGAACATGGATAATAGTAGTGGCATTGATAGGTTACATCGTGTAAAAATAAAAAATAAAATTTTTATATAATAATATTTTTGTTTCAAGAAGTACTATTCAAAGGGGAAAACTTTACACAGCGGTGAAAATAATGATTATAGACCGTAACTATGACAACCAAAAAAATTCCGGAAATGTTTCTCTTGGTGGTCAAAAGTCCTTTATTTAGAAAACACAGATAATCGTTACATTGATGAGCAATGAATATATAATTGGCCATATATTTACATGTAAAGTTAAATTTCTCTAAGAACACGCCGCACCGTGGCTAAGTCACCTGTCATTTATGGCACCCTGTTGAAGTCTGGTATATTTTAAGATGTTGGCGACAGAGACGGGACTGGGCTACAGGGGCGGATGGGCCCACCGGGACACTGGGAGATTTCTCGGTGCGCCGGTCCCTCAGGCGCCGATAGGCGCCGCCGCTGCTTGCGAACTATTTTCTTTTCTTTTTTAACAATTTGAATTAATTTTGAAAATACAGTACAATCGCGATAATATGAATATGCAGTCTTATGAACGACTCAGTAATATGAACATAATATTTTTTGCAATTACCACTCTGTAGTATGAACAGTGTTTAATAACGGTAATATGAACAACTTGTTAAATCTTGCTTGTTTTTGTTTCGCCGCCTTAGTTTCATTTCTTTCTTGATTCATTGTAGTATAATAATATGTAGCTTGTGGAAGTGAACATTAGATTAAGTGTTTATCTTCAGAGTGTTATACACCTAGAATCGTACTTAATTTTGTGCATTAATCAGTTCGAAATTGTTAAAGTAAAAGGAAAATGCCTTTCTCTTTCCGAAAAAGCAAAAATCATAGAGGATGTTAATAAAGGTTTAGGAGTAACTTTACTGTCAAAAAAATATGGAATTGCAAAATCTACAATTTGCTCAATTAAGGAAAAAAGCAGAAAAATTATTGGAAGAGTAACCAATACAATAAAACCAACCAAAAAATGCACCTTAAAAAACCTGAACTGCCAGAAATGGAAATTTTACTTTATAAATGGTTACTTGCCCAATGCCTAAGAAACATGCCAGTTTCTAGGGATATAATAAAGCATTAAGTTTAAGTGCCAGTTTGAATGATGTTAATGTTAAAGCTAGCGATGGATGGTTGCAAGTAAATGAGCACCAGCTGATGAAACTGGGTTGTATTGGCAACTACTACCTGATAAAACGTATGTCGCTTTGGCGGAAAAAAACTGTCCCTGGACTAAAGATTGCCAAACATTTCTACTAAAAAAACACAACCTAAATTAACATCTTATTTTGCTATAAAAGATTAGGTAAGTATCTTAAGTTAGGTTATTGTATCAATACACACTATGTAGTATGCTACGTACAATAATAATAATTTGTTACATATGTATTTATATGTATTTTTTGTAAACTTCGCTAATATAACCGTTCCATTAATATGAATACCTTAGAATTTTTGTCTTCACGTTACCGAGATTGTGTTGTAATCGAAAAAGCAAAAAACCAGAATTTATTTAATTTTTATATTAATAATAAATATTTTTTTCACCTAAATGTGTTTTAAATGTAAAAAATTAAGTTTGTTTTTTTATTTATGAGTTATTATAAAAAATATGTCGTAAGTGGATGAAAAAATACATATTTATGTCTTTTCATTTTTTTATTGGATCGACACGACGCGGCGCCGTTTCAATTGACTTCCCGCGCCGGTCCGAGGTGCCCCATCCGCCCCTGCTGGGCTAAGTTCTTTTACCGTAGCATTCACCATATTTTAAACTTGTACGAGGGTCTAAATGGTTTATTAGCATAATGGCTTGCAATAATACAGCGGTAATTTTATTTACAATTATTGAATCATCAAACTTATAGATTGAAAATATACTTCCGGCGAAAGAAAGGAAACTCAAAATTCAACTTGAATCAGTAGGTACATTGTGAGGACCCGCAGAAGAATGAGTGCAAAGCTCCATCTGGAGTCGATATTGGACACTTCACAAACACACCAGCACGTCTAACAAACTTATTATAAATTAGTAAAAATTAGGAGATCGCCTGTAAAAACACAAGTCATAATTACAGGAGTCCTGCTAGGCAGCGTTAAAAGCCCGTAGAATATATGTTTAATGGTGCCACAACCAATGGCCAGAACAAGTTTTTTTTTCATTCAAAAAAAAAATTTATAAAATAATAAAAACAAAAAAAAATTGGTAAAATTTGCCAATATTTCGTTTTTTGCTTTTATAAAATTACAAATCCAACTATCTTTAACGTAAAACTGTAGGTAATTTGTACTCCCAAGATGCGTATTTTTCCGCTTTTTAGATAAACCGAAGAAGCAACGAAATATTGATCAAAAAACGAAATGGTGTTTGCTTTTAAGAATCTTTTACGTCCGCTGAAAGTTGTCAATTGACGCATTGTATACTGGCAAGCCTAAACTTGCTCTTAATATAAAGAAAAATACAAAATAAACTTTGTGCAAGTTAAAAAGAGATCTATCAAGATTTAACGTTCCCAAAAACTAACTAAAAAATCTAACTTTTGTTCGAGATTCGAGCGCGATTTACATTTTGCCCTCGCTGCATTCCCGCCCCTCTATAGCAGCAAATACGTATAAAGTCGATTCACTCAGTAAACCTGCAAGATGGCCGACATGTCATATGACAAAAGTAATTGAAAATGCAAAAATTTATTTTATTTAGCTGGAATATGACTTTTGTCATATGACATGTCGGCCATCTTGCAGGTTTACTGAGTGAATCGACTCTATCTATCGATGAAGTGAGGCGTTTAGGTGATTTCGTTAGATGTCGCCAGCACAAATGATCCCCTCTCTTTAACCGAGCGATCGCCTCGTCATGCGCTGGTCACGTCGGCAACACGGATTGATCTGCTGTCCTTGTTGCGGGCATCTAAACATATTATTTACTCTCTCATACCCACATAAAAAGCCAATGAAAGTTCGAACTTGCCCATACCTACGCTATACAGGGTGTCCGGAAAATACGTGTACAACGTTTAACGACAGACTCCTGACGTCAAAATAGGTCGATCTAAGCCGACTTAGTTATATCCAAAATTGTCTTGTTTAGCCGGTAGAGGGCGTCAAAAATTTGTAAATATATTGGTTTTTCCTAAATTACGTGAAAACCTGCTAATCGATTTTAATGATTTTTAGTATGTAGATTAATACTAATAAGTGACGTTTTCTAGTAGTATAGTCACCGGCTGTAAATAAGTGGAAGTGTTATAAAAGTGATATAATACGTCAACATATCTCCTCATTTTTTATATGAACGGCGTTATGACAACCCAGATATTTTTGTAGAGTTACTGGATGTATTTGGAAGCTATTTTACCTCTTTAATATTTTTCGTTGAATGAGCTGTTTTGCCAGAAGAAAATATTTGCAATATTTAGTATTATAGTAATAATATTAAAATCAAGTTACCTGTAACAATAATTTTTTAAGTGACCTTGTTGCTATGGCATTTAATAATTTGACAATTATTAACAAATTGTCACCAGCCTATGAAATTTACTCAAGTATATGATCAACATTCTTGAATTACAAGTTCATTTTACCATTAAAAATGGAAAATAATACGAACTCTGAGAAGGTTGACATGCTCCTGGTATACGGGTTTTGTCAAGGAAATGGGCGTCAGAGTGTTATGGTTTACATGGAGAGGTTTCCTAACCGTCGAATACCAAACCACCAAACATTTGCCAATATCGAGCGTCATCTTCGGGAAACGGGCAGCTTTGAGCAAAACTTTGAAGGCAGGGGTCGTATGCGAACAACTCAAACTGTGGAAACAGAAGAGCTGATTCTGGATAGAGTTGAAGAAGAACCAAGTACCAGTACCCGTCGCTTAGAACGTGAGTTACATGTTCCTAAAACGATTGTCAATGAGGTTTTAAAAGAACAGTTGATACATCCTTATCACGTGCAAAAAGTCCAGGAACTTTTACTATCCAAATTTTTGTAGAACAATTATGTTTACTGACGAGGCGTGCTTTACAAGATCTGGAGTAACTAATCTGCACAACGAACATATTTATTCCGATGAAAATCCGCATGCCATTAAAGTTGCACATCATCAGCATCAATTTAAATTAAATATTTGGGCAGGTATTATTGATCGCTACCTTATTGGTCCCATTATTATTCCAGACAGGTTAGATGGAAATATTTATTTAAATTTTTTGCAAGACACATTACCAATTCTTCTGGACAATTTGCCCCTTTTACTTCGGAGGGAAATGTGGTATATGCATGATGGTGCCCCGCCCCATTTTTCCGTTGCCGTTCGGCAATACTTACATCATCAATATCCCAACCGATGGATTGGAAGGGGCAATGATGCACCAGTAAAATGGCCACCACGTTCCCCTGAGTTAAATATGTGTGACTTCTTTTTGTGGGGCGCTATTAAAACAGAAGTTTACAAGACTCCTGTAAACACACGCGATGATTTATTGCAGCGGATTTTAAATGCAGGCAACCATTTTAATAACTCCGAGACATTAGATAGGGTCCAATATCATTTTTTAAGGAGTGTTAATAAGTGTATTCAGCAAGATGGCGGTCATTTTACACATTTGCTTAAGTAATGTTTTTGTTTTACTTAGTTTCTTATAATACATACTTTCAACTTTGTTGTACTTTGTTTTATTTTATTGTTAATAATTGATGTATGCACGTAATTGTAAATATTTTCTTCTGGCAAAACAGCTCATTCAACGAAAAATATTAAAGAGGTAAAATAGCTTCCAAATACATCTAGTCACTCTACAAAAATATCTGGGTTGTCATAACGCCGTTCATATAAAAAAAATGAGGAGATATGTTGACGTATTATATCACTTTTATAACACTTCCACTTATTTACAGCAGGTGACTATACTACTAGAAAACGTCATTTTATAGTATTATTCTACATACTAAAAATCATTAAAATCAATTAGCAGGTTTTCACGTAATTTAGGAAAAACCAATATTTTTACAAATTCTTGACGCCCTATACCGGCTAAACGAGACAATTTTGGATATAACTAAGTCGGTTTAGATCGACCTATTTTGACGTCAGGAGTCTGTCGTCAAACGTTGTATACGTATTTTCCGGACACCCTGTATAGTAATCAGTATTTTATGCCTTTCAATGAGGTTTTGAAATGCAATACAATACGATACTTCCTTGTCATCCCAAATACAGTAAATTGTACCAACGGAATTAAAAATTAACCAGAAATGTAAGCACAGGGACAAAAGTCCCTAAATTATATTTATTGCGGGACGAAGAGCCGGAAAGCAATTCGGTAGTAAAGGAAACAATAATAATTAATTCAAGGACGACCGTGGTCGAGGAAAGGTAAATTAAACATCAGAACTTGACGTAATCGTACACATTCAGGGCATCGAGTCAATGGGGGGTTAATGAGGCGCAGTGAGTAAATGCGTGCCGTAGTTTGGTCTCCGTAGAAAAGTGGAATCGTGGATACTATAGTAAAAGTTTTAATTCCTCTTGCAAGACAGATTCCGAGTCACGTGACACTCTGTCAACTCTGGTCTATTGAATTTTTGTAAGTTGGTATGAATTCAAGGACCGGACTTGAAAATTATACATGTGATACCTTATAAAACAATTGATGCAATAGTCTCATCGGTTCTACCGCTTAGTATTAGTTGTCAATCGATGATAATACCTATTATTTATTTGAAAATTTTGTTTTATAAATACTATATTTTAAGTGTAATAATAAACATTATATTATATTATACCTACACAGACCCCAAAAAAAAAGACTAAGTATATCCACTAGGTATTGAATTAGTAGTAACATGTTTTATTTAGCAAAAAGCTACAATTAAATATTTTTTAATACATTTTTATAACACATATTTAGAGATTTATTTTTAATTTTAAAACGCAACCTTCTTTTAACGAAAACAGACAGAAAAGTTAGGTAAACATTTTGCAAATTGGATCAAATATTACGAATCAGTTTGTTTTTTAATTAAATGTAATTTTAAAGTTTTTTTAAACAGTTTTTAATGATTTTTGAGATTTAATGGAATTTTCCAAATTATTATATTCTATTAAACCTTTATAAAAAATAGATTTATTTATAAGCTTATGTTTTAGACGCTCTATCCACATAATAATTTTGATTAGTTCTTGTTTTATAATTATGATGGTCATAATTAAAAGAACAAATTTTTTTTAGACAATCAGGCAATAAATTATTTTTAATTTTATGTATAAAGATACATACTAAATAAAAAGTTAAATTTCTGACATTCAACCAATCTAAATTTTTCATCATAAAATTATTTTTGTATAGTTTTGTCACAATTTAAAATAATCGGCGTTGCCTTATTTTGTAAAATTTGTAATTTATCAAATATTTCCTCACTAGCACAATATAAAATGGAAGACCAATAAAGAAAATGTGGTAATATAATAGTATTAAATACAGTTTTTTTAAAAAACAAACTTAAATTAGAACTGATTCTTTTAAAATTACCTACTTTTCCGGCAATCTTCGATATAATACTTTCAAAATAATTAAAAAATTTTAATTTACGTAAGTTACGTAGATCCAAAAAGTGTGTTTATAGAATTTGTTCATTATGCATGCAATTTATTGATACGGTTGCCTTTCTAAACTTGTATGTACTAACATAATGTTAAATACTGTATTTCAACCGGCATTTGAATTTAGGGTTGAACTGGACCTAATTTAACCAGCATTTTCATTTTAAATAGCAGAGATATTTTTTATCACAGGTTTAAGTAAGTATCTACCTACCTACTTACGTACACTTCGAAGACTTAACCATTTATTATTTATGGTAGGTAACTTCCCTAAGTTTCTAACTAACTACCTAATGTTGAATTATATCAACTTAATAAAACGAAATAGGATAGGTTAATAATAGACACATCATAAAAAACCTATGAAGACTAGGAAAACCTTAAAATAAACTGTAAATAGTTCCTTCGAATTAAAATAGCTGATTTATTTTTTAAAACTATGGCGCAGTGGGTGTAGGTACCTACCTAAGATAAAATAATAATTTCTACTTATTTTTCTTGAAACAGAAAAGAGGATTACATTAAAAACCTAACTTTTGCAAACAGACATTTTTAGAAGTTTCCGACAAAAACGGCGTTCAGATGAAATGAAACTTATTAATTATTGATGACATCACCTAGCGTGCAAGGCACTCAATAATATACAGGGTTGGGCAAATGTTCCGGAACGGCTTAATTACAGGCGAACGAAAAGTGATATCGGATCCGGGTTTTGAGCAATCTATAGGACTAAAATTTTACTATTTGACTATTATACCATATGTCAGTAATGTCACCAACTGTCAAGTCTAATGTTAACGTTATTTTTTTTTAAATGGAACACCCTGTATATTTTTACATTTTTAAATTGCACATAAAATTATAATTATTTTTTATTAAATGCACTATTAGTCTATACTTCATAGTTTCCGAGATATTGACTCTCGAAAAGTGACATTTTTGAACTTTGACAACTTTCTAACAGTACGTCTTAGAGCAAAACGGCTTACATGTCCCTCTCTTCAATTTTTATTATCTTCCCGAAAAAATCAACTTCCGGTTAAACCGGATGTAACTCGAAAGCAGGAAATGTAGTTGTTCCGGTTTAACTGGAAGTTGATTTTTTTGGGAAGATAATAAAAATTGAAGATAGGGACATGTAAGCTGCTTTGCTCTAAGACGTACTGTTAGAAAGTTATAAGCTGTCAAAGTTCAAAAATGTCACTTTTCGAGAGTCAATATCTCGGAAACTATGAAGTATAGACTAATAGAGTGCATTTAATAAAAAATAATTAAAATTTTATGTGGAATTTAAAAATGTAAAAATATACAGGGTGTTCCATTAAAAAAAAAATAACGTCAACACTTGACAGTTGGTGACATTACTGACATAATATGGTATAATAGTCAAATAGTAAAATTTTAGTCCTATAGATTGCCCAAAACCCGGATCCGATATCACTTTTCGTTCGCCTGTAATTAAGCCGTTCCGGAACATTTGCCCAACCCTGTACATATATCAAAGGAAAAATAAAAGGCACCAAAACCACTAAACGTTTTTAAAACGTAATCAAATGTAACAAAAAGCACAAAAACGCAATTCATAACTCGGTGTTTGGACTTATTATAGTCCACTACTAATCTGGGGGATATTATTATATCCCAATATCAGCTGATCGATGACAAAATCCTGGTGATGGCAGAAGACAAAAGAATTTGTGGCGTTTTGTATACTTACGAGCGATTAGGCTGAATCGGATCGCATGAAGTTACACAGTCAAAAATTCAATTGAGCAAGAGATGCCTGATTTAATTTATTTGATTATATACATATTTCAATTTAAATTTTAATTAATTTCTAACTCAGTTGTATTATTTCTTCTGTTATTTAGATAAAATATTCATATTGGATTACTGAATCAATTGTATAAAATATGCCAACATTTTGAAACATGTTTGATTTGACGAATTTTTGGAAGCTGCTGACGCATGCGTAACACGCAACGATTTATTCAGTCGGGAGTCCAATAACGTAATTTCCCTATAGCAGGTCGGTAGGTGGCAGTCAGTCGTTAGCTTGGAACGTTAAGTGTCGTTCGCACGGTGCCGATTAATTTTGTCTTTGTTGTCTTTGTGTGTAATATAAATAAGTAGATGATTGTAAAAACACTAAAGGCTACAGTACTGCTTCTGCAGAAAAGCTTTCGGTACTTTATCTTAAATTTGTATATTTATCTGTTGCATTTGCCTTTCAGTGTTTTTAAAATTACCCGCTTACCCATTTTGCCTAATAAAGGGATTTTGACAAAGAAAACTCTAAAAGGTAGTTTTTTTTTACACTCTTACAAAAAAATAAAAACATTTTTATTTTTAACACGCTTTTATTAAATGATGAAAGAGTTTTGAACTTTCAACGTTTCAACTGGTAAGTATCTCCAATCGTCTTTAGGTGAATAATAAATAAGTAAAGTAACTAAAAGACTATTTATACTAGCTAGGTGCACCGAAGCACAACTGAGGTGGGTGCAGTCACGCGTTCAGTTGGCACGCGATCTTATCCTAAGATTACATCTATCTAACAAAGGTTTCCCGATATTTCTTAAGTTTAACGATGGTTTACTAAAGCAGCCTGGATTCTGGTGAAAAGCAGCAGCTTCCTTTAACTTTCTTTTCCTCCAGTGTGGTTCCTTATGTAGGATTTCAGCTTCTGACCACATGATATGGTGGCCATGTTTCCAGGCATGGTCAGCTGCACCTGACTTTTCGATCTCGCCTTTGAACGTATTGTTTTTGTGTTCTTTAATTCTTGTCTCGAGTGGTCTTAATGTCTCACCTATATAAGATTGACCGCACTCGCAGGGGATCTGGGTAGACGCAGTGTTTCCTATCTTTTTGACTTATAGGCTTGTCTTCGTCAGGTGGCTTCTTAGGGTGTCTCGAGTTGAATACGGTGTTGATGTTATATCGTTGTCCTAGTATTCTTATTTTCTTAGATACTCCCTTGACATACGGAATATTGAGTGTTGGTTGTGCCTCTCTGTCTGCTTCTTGCGCGTTGGGTCGATTCTAACGGTTTTCCAATATTGTGTTAACTAATTTTGTGGGGTAGCAATTTTTGTTGAGGTCGATCTTGATGTGGTGAGCTTCCTTTTTAAGTGCTTCTTCAGAGTTACAGATTGTAATTGCTAAAATAGCGCTTCGTGCTATATTTTTCGTATATCGAGCACCCCACGCTTTTTTCACAATAATACTAATGTTTATCGTTCATTATTATTTTCTGCCTATATTAAGAATTTCAAGAATTATTTTAAACTATATTTATTTTCCGCTTTTTAGTTTGATTAATTTAAAGCGTGTTTTTTAGTTTTTTTAAACTATATTTATTTATAATGTTTTTCTCTTCCTAGCGTTTATCAAAACTGACACCCGAATCAGACGTTTTGAAGAGAAGCTATTTTGGGTGCTATACAGAGTTATTCCATCAAATTCGACATACAGCGCCTTTAAAATTAGTTTATACTTAGCAGATACATATGTATATAAAATTAATCAAATATTATTTAAGATTAAATAAAAAACTATTAAATTATTATACATCGAAGCCAATTTTATCATTCTTGATTCAAATATTTGATATAAATTGATCAATAGTAATAGTAAAAATTCTTACATTATACAGTTTTGATAAGACAGCTTAATCACGGACTCGTTTATTCAGTAGATAGTGTTTCGTTGAAGTTAAATAGGCTAATGCGAACATCCTGTCAACGATATTATTCAATGATATTTTGTTTCAATAAAAGTGAAAGGAATTCCTACTTTGATTGATCGATGGAACTAATTCAATGCCATTAAACATTTTTTGACCGTGAGGCCAAGGCGTTTAACAACAAACACCACCGCGGGGGGGGGGGGGGCGGCCAGACGGGGGGCCCACACTTACGGCCCCTTCGAAATTTACTGTCAGCTTGCTTTTCATAGGTATTTCATTTCATAGTTAATTTTATTTTTTTATATCCCTGAGAATTTTAATTCGTTAAGTGAAGAAGAATATACGTTATACGTGAAAGTTCGGAATTTACAAACGATATACCATAAAGACTTGTCCATTAACTTTCCTAGTCAAATTTTAAGCCTCAGAATGGGACTTGGAGTATTTCAAAATTAAAAACAGTATATTATGAATTTGCGGATTATTTATTAATAAAAAATCAGTGTGTTCTTTAAATTTCCCAGATGTATCTAGTGCAGTAATGTTATTTC
Organism: Polydrusus pterygomalis; assembly: GCA_963969555.1. Taxonomy (NCBI): domain Eukaryota; kingdom Metazoa; phylum Arthropoda; class Insecta; order Coleoptera; family Curculionidae; genus Polydrusus; species Polydrusus pterygomalis. The sequence goes on along the minus strand of OZ018376.1, from coordinate 153,913,092 downwards.
TAAGTTTACCAGTTAGTGTGGCATCAGCGGAACGATCTTTTTCCAAACTTAAAATAGTAAAAACCAATTTACGTAACACCATGGGACAACAACGTCTTTCGGATTTATCCTTAAGCAGTATCGAACACGAGTTTCTTATAACATTAAAATAAATATCGACGAGACTTTAAACGATTTTGCAAAAAAAACTCTTGACGATCTGGTCGTTTTGTATAATACCTTGTATAGTAGGTTCTTAGTGACATAATCTTTGTGCAGACTTGTTGAGTGTTCATGTATTTAACTGTTTTTTGTCTTTTGGATTCTATGAGGCGCGATCAATGCTACCCCCGTTACTACCATACATGGTAAGCAACATTATAAGTGATGTTTTAAAATTTGGATTTTGCATCATGTTTGCTGGAATATTACGTATGATGACTTAATACCTACCTATGTTATGTCTACCAGTCTACCTAGGATTATAAAATAAATCGAATTGTTTGCTGTTTTAATAGTATGTACTTAACATATAATGTGGGTTTAGGCCTAATTAAAATATTAAACGATTAACAAATTCAAAAATTCATAAACCTGAACCTAATAGTAATGAAAATAAGAATTATCATTTTCCATTCGTTATAGTGAGGGAGCCCCTCAAAACGTTAGCGGGGGGGCCACTCAGTTTTTGTTACGTCACTGGGTATAGATTCAATGATATTGATCAATAAAGTCCACTAGTAAGTAGGGGTGTGCAACAAAATCGATTAATCGATTAATCGATTATTCGATAAGAGATGATTTTTTTATCGATTAATCGAAAAATCGATAAATCGATTATTAATCGAAAAAAACTATTTATCGATTAATCGAAAAAAAAACGATTTTTCGATTAATCAAAAATCAAATCAAAATCGAAAAAAAAATATTTTTCGAATAATCGATTAATTAGGTATCCGAAAAAAAATTAAATTTACGATGTTTTGATTAATCGATTGTTAATCGAAAAAAAAACCTTTTCGATTTTTTAATTGACCAAAAAAATTATTTTTCGATTATTCGAAAATATAGGTATGTTTTTGGATGATTGGAGTTGCTAGTTACATATTATTGCTGTAAGTCTCTATATATTTATTACCAACCCTATTACCCTGAAAATCGGTTTAAAAAATATTATAGCATATTTTATTGCTAGGGGTGTGCAACAAAATCGATTAATTTAATAATAGCTTACTTATTTTTGATAAATCGATTCTTTTCGATTAATCGATTAATAGGAAATAATCGATTATTTTCGATTAATCGATTATTTCAAATAGTTAATCGAAAATCGATTATCTTTTTCGGTAATCGCACAGCCCTACTAGTAAGTACCCACTGCAATTTTTTGGAAATTCGATCGAAAGCGACGAGATTATCAATTTGGTTGCTCGATAATAACCTAGTGAATGAGCCCCTTAAAAGCAGCTAAAGTTTATTTTAACTGGGATAAATTAACACAAGACAAAATTAAATTTAAACAATGCGACATTCAAATAGATTTAAGAAATAAAAGAAAAATAAACGAAACACTGAAAGGCAACGTAACGACCTTTTTCTTTGCTAAGTGCGGTCCCAAAAGTTCCTCGATTATACTAACAAATCAGTCCGTCTTGCTTTTTATTGGGTTTTGATTAAGAAAATAGGCTGGTCCGTTGGAAACTTTGATTAGAAAATATGTTTAACAGGTTTCAGATTGTCGGTGCTGCAACATTTAATTTTTTTGGTGCTTATGTACCTAGATCATTTTGTAATGATGAAATACCGTGCGAGCAAAAATTATTTTCATATAAGAGGGCTTGGATTAAAAAACGTAGGGCTTGGTTTAGATCACAATGATGTGGGGACGATATAAAAAATAGAAATATTAAAAACTATTAAAACTTCTATTTCTAGACCACTAACATTTCTTATAAATAATATTTTTAAATCCAGTATATATCCAGAAGCTTTCAAAATTGGTATAATAAAACCTATTTTTATAAATGAAGATTCTAGTAAAACTAGTAATTATAGACCAATAACATTAATATCTTCGATAGCAAGAGCATTCGAAAAAGTTTTAAAATTAAGAATCGAAAATTATTTGGAAAAAATAAATTTTATTTCTAATAAACAGTTTGGGTTTCAAAAAAATAAATCAACACAAAATGCTATTTGCTATCTAACAGAACAAATATATGATGCACTAGATAATAAAAAACCTTGTATTAGTATTTTTCTAGATTTAGCAAAAGCCTTTGATACAGTTAGCCATAATTTACTTTTAAAAAAGTTTGAAAATATTGGATTCAGAGGAAAGCAATTTGAATTAATTAAAAATTATCTGAAAAATAGACTAACTTATGTTCAAATAGATAAAGAAAAAAGCTATTCAGGTATTTAAGTATGGTGTTCCCCAAGGAACAATTTTAGGACCATTATTTTTTAATATTTATATTAACGACTTATTTAGTATAAATTGCGATGGACAAGTTCATAGTTTTGCAGATGATACTACAATTTTTTATACCGATACAAATTGGGAAAACTTAAATAATAAAATTAAAAAAGATTTAAAAATTAGAAAAAATTGGTTTGATAACAATTTGTTAACAATTAATTTTAATAAAACAAATTATATTCCATCTACTTTAAACCTAAATAACCTACCACATAATATGAATAGTATTCAAATAAATGAAGTCATTCAAATTTTTAAAGTTAATAAAATAAAATATTATTTATGAATTATTTTTGACAGTAAATTAAATTGGAATTTTCACATAGAATACTTAATTAAAAAATTTAGAAGTTTACTACCGATTTTTAAAAACATTAAAAACATTTTAAACGTAAGACATATGGAAATATTATATTACGCGTTAGTTAAAACTCATTTAAATTACGGAATTTTAGGTTGGGGAGGAATAAATAGAACTTTAGTTAAAAAATTAGAAATATTACAAAAAAGGTTTCTAAAAATTATATACAATAAAGATTATCTTTATCCTCAAAATAATTATATTTAGAAACAAAAAAGTTGAACATAAGACAACTTTACATTTATAACATCTTAATATATATATATGTAAAAATAAAAACCTTATACAATTTAAAAACCATAATCATAATACACGTCATAAAAATGAAATAACCATAAAACCTAAAATAAATAAGTCCATAGGACAAAAAAAATTTCAAATATTTATGTTTTAATTTAAACGATTATTTACCAACAAAAATTAAAAAATTGATTTCATTAAAAATATTTAAAGTCGAAATAAAAACATGGATATTAAAAACAGACAATTTGAAAATATTTTTAGAAATTCTTTAATTAATTTACGAAGGCGTAGAAGGGCCACATAAATTATTTTTTTTAATATTCCGACTTTAAACTCGGAATTTAACTAAATTCCGACTTTAAACTCGGAATTTAACTAAATTCCGACTTTAAACTCGGAATTTAACTAAATTCCGACTTTAAACTCGGAATTTAACTAAATTCCGACTTTAAACTCGGAATTTAACTAAATTCCGACTTTAAACTCGGAATTTAACTAAATTCCGACTTTAAACTCGGAATTTAACTAAATTCCGACTTTAAACTCGGAATATTATTATGAACATATTGGGAGTCCACTATTTGTGTTTTTTAAGTGATTTGTTAGTGTTTAATTATGGAGGTAAGTATTGTTATTCCTTATTAATAATTGCATGTCGGTATAGGTAGGTATTGTAATATAAGGATGTGCATGTAAATATACATGTGCGTGAAAATATACACGAAAAGTGCCTAAATGAGGTCAAATAAATTATAGATAGGTAATGCCTTATTTGGGGAGTTACAAGTGAGGTTATAGAGAAAATTAGGAGTAAAAGATCATTACTGCTTCATGATTTTGGGAGATAACTCAAAAACAGTTTTTGGGCAATTTTATTGTGCAGTGTCGTAGGTACGTAAGTAGGTAGGCCTAAATAAAATTTTGTTTTTAATACCTATAACTAGAATGTTTATTGTGGTATTTTTAATTTTTTAGACTTTTTAGTAGGTACTTAACCATTTTGCGAGTCCGGCCCACGCAAATATATTGCTCAAGAAGGGAGAGAGACACGGGTGTAAAATGATTAAATTATCTGAAGGAGACGGATAGTGGCGGAAACGTCGAATTCAATATCCTATTGTAGGACTGAAATCTACTAAAAAGTTACTTTACAAATTTATTTACAGATTTACAAAATAATAAAAAATAAAAAATGATAGGCAGGACACATACAGTATATTTTCGAATACTTATGTAACTTTTTGTTATTTTTAAAATACCTCAAAACCAAAAAAAAAAGTCGCGTACTATACGCAGTTACAAATATAATTGCCATTTAACCGTTTCTCTATCTCCTATAATTTTTAAGATACCTTAAACGAAATCGATAATTAATCGGAAAATCCGATAAGTTAACTGTTCTTCCGCACGGCCAACCGCAATAACTTTGAAGTTGTGCGTCCAAGGACATGCGCCCGGTACCCATTTCTGTCAGCCAAACGACGGTTGTAGAAAAGAATAGATCCTCAAAATATGCAAAACAATGAAATGTAAGGAAGCAAAAAAATGTTCGATTTTTATGTCCGTCATCCCCGTCCCATGCCCCAAGCCATAGCATCAGAGCCATGGGGTCCTTCCATTCCATAAATTGGGTATTGTTATATTCTCAACCGAACTGTCAAGTCACAACACGTAAATCCAGCGACATCGCGGCATGAAGGAAGCAAGCTTCTAGACGCTCCTGGCGCCTGCCCATTTACATCCAGGGTTGCCAACTCTCAGTAAGGCTTAACCCGGAGATTTAGAAGTAGGAAGTGCGATGTTTTCTCCTCGGGGTCGGGGGGGGGGGGTCATCGAGATCGGTTCGAAGGCGCAAAAAAAAGCGCCGCAGGCGAAAAAATGTTGGGTACCACGCCCTCTTTTGAATCATGGTGCTTGGTTTTCAAGTGGGAAAAATAAAAAATACAACAGAAAATCCTCAAGAAAAGCACAAAAACAAACCTCAGAGCTCTAATAGTATATGGATAATTAATTATTAAATTTTTTTAAAGGGCTTTGAAAAATATCTTTCGTGTTTATTTTAAAAAAAAAACTGTGGTGATGTACAAAACATAGGCTACGAATTATAGAAAACAACGTCAACATAGTATATTATTTTCTTAAACATGTATTATTTTTATAAAAAAATTAAATTAAATTGTTACTTTTATAACAATATTCACATAACTTTTATTGTTAAGTATTTACCAGAAAAAATAGGAACTAGAGACAAAAAATATAACACTAAAAATAAATTTGCCAAAAAATAGGCACTTATTTAAGATCAAATTATTGATTTTTGAATGAGCATTTTTTTGCACTTATTGCACATCTCAAAAGATTAATTTTATCTTTATTTTTTTGGAACTTAAAAAAAAAATCAGCACAACTCATATTCAAATTTGTTTTAATACAAATTTTACCCTTAACTAGAACACTAAGTCTATTTCTTTTGTCTGTCCATATATTTTCCATAGTTCAACACGAAGTCTCTTTTAAATTAAAAATAGTAAAATTTTGAAAAACATTATCAAAATCATACCATTTACTTAAATAATCTATTGCTCTAGTTTGGACTTGTAAAGCCTTTCGACAAAGTGAGAAGACCTCCAATATATTTTTTTTGGAGTCGAAATCCTATTTTCCTGGAGATATTGCATGAAAACCCGGAACCCGGAGAAAGTAATTAATTACCTGAGACTCCGGGTCAAACCCAGAGGGTTGGCAACCCTGTTTACGTCTAATATTACTTAGGTGCGCGTGGTTATATTTTTTCACTAAAGGTTGTGTTTGGGGATCCAAGTCTCAAGTGTATTATCTAAGAAGTGTATAATAGGATAGGGTCAGTGGTAGGTAGGGAAAACACGGATTGGTATTTCACTTTAAGGCATCAAGTTGAATTACTACTAAACTTGTGTCTAGCCTCAGCGCGGCAACTCTACGTAAGGTCGCCGGGAGTGGGTAATAGCACGTTATGCATTCCGTGTATTTTTTCTTCTAGTGCTAAAGCAATGTTGCCACTAGTAGGAAAAAAGTAGAAATTATTAAAAGTTATCAAAATTGTTTTAAGAATTCGAAAAAATTAATTAAGGGTGCTAAATACTGCGCGTCTAAAGTCCCCCCCCCCCTGTCAACTTTATATTAACAAATATTAGAAGAATGAAAATTTGGTACATTCAATATCCACTTAAATACTACATTTTTGGATAGATTCTTAACTCAGTTTTCGAAGATGGCGAGAGGGCGTCATTTTTCATGCCCGGATTACAAGCATTTCTCTTATTTTTAATTATCAAATTTGCTTGTGCATGTAGGAGGATGGCATGCAGTGTCCAAGTTTTGCTTGGTTACTTGGGTTGATGTTATTGTTAATATTTTATTTTATAATAAATTTATTATACAGGTTGACGAAAATCAGAGTATGGAAGATTTTCTTAGAGAAAGAGGAATACTGGAAAAAGACATCCAATATTTAAAGGACGAAAATGTAAGTGGTACTATAGGTTTTACTTTTAGTGAAGGCTACTAAATGTTGGTTAAAAATTAAGGAAAAGATGTTATTATTATTTTTTTTATATATTACGTGTTGTCATTCTCTGGGCTATAAGGGTTAATTTTGAATAAAATGTAAAGAAAGATTTAAGAGAGTACCTACCTATATGAAGTGAGACGAACAGATATTTTCTAGAAAATATTGTGTGTTATGTTGTTTTCAGGGTTACTAGAATTGCATCATTTAACTTTGCCTATATAAGGTGTTACTTATAATGTTATGTTCAATTTTCTCCTTAAGACTTACAGTTCGGAAGAAAATAGCCTCCCAATAATAATAATAATAATAATCAAATAATATATAACCTCTTAATCTTATGCTTTTTTTCTTTACAGATAGATCCGGAAACAATTTTGATGATGTCGGAGGAGCAATTAAAAATTTATTTTCCAAAATACGGTGACCGTATCGCAATAATGAATTATTGCAAAAAAAGAAATACCGGAAATAAAATGAGTCTTATCGAAAAATTAAAACTTAAAATGACTGGGGACAAAAAAACAAATACACTGGTTAAATCGCGGAAAAAGAAAGAAACTAGAATTATTGAATTCGGCTGGGTTTGCATGAGCGGCAAAGACAGCATTCTAAGGCAAGTAAGAACAAAATTTGGTGGCGGAACTCGGCGAGTATCGGTCAATAAAGATCTGAAATGCCTAGAAATTTTAAAAAAAGCCGTTGAACTCTTTTTTCCCGGTGGAACGTCATCAAAAGGTGGCCTAGAGCAGTTTACTATAGAGCTGCTGGACTATAAGCACCATAAGTGCAACTTTGACTTGACAGTCGAAGAAATGTATGTTATTTCGGCATTGACGACATTAAGATTTTATCTTGCCACAACATATAAAGAGGGATATGACAGTAGTGACGATAAAGAACACTATATTCCAGCAACAGCTACAAGTGAGGAGTCAAACGATAATTTAACAAATCTTCTACCAAGCGAGCAAGAAAATTTACGCCGATCTGTACGCGTGGAGATCCAACAGCAACCTTCCATAGTTAATTTTGTGGAATCATTCAACGAAAATGATTTCGACGCTTTTGAGGTAAGCCTTGCAGAATAAATATGTCGAGTATTTATGTGCTCTTTTTTTTTGTTTCAATGTTGTTTTCAACCGGCAAATAGGTACCATTCAGTAGGTACCTAAAAATGTTAAAAGTTGAAAAATGAGTACAGAAAAAGTTTAGTAAATTTTGAACTTTTTATATTAAATTAAGCACCTATTATAAATTCAGATAAAGGGTTTTTTGACGTAATTGAATATTTAAGTATTTTAAAATATTTTTACCTCGTTTTTACCTTATTATTTTCTTCAAGTAGGTAGATAATTTAAAAGTAAGGCCATATCAAAAAGAAACAATGATTTGTAAGTAAATTGACGAATATGATTGAATAGTGGAAATACATATTGTCGATAGAAAGTTAAGAAAAAATGTGTTTTCGTCACCAATATTATATACCTATATTTATTTTTACTTTTTTTCTTTGCCTTTAATTTAACGTTATGGGATGACGATTCAAAACGTAATAGATTTTAGAGAATAGTAATGAACGCAGCCAGAACACCGAAAGGTAAATAAATTTTCTGGTGCATTCAACACTTCACCAAAAAGTTTAATTATAATATGCAAATCACACAAGTATTTCATCATTAGATGATTTGACTGTCAGGAATAGATTGGCAATACGTACCAAACCAAGAACAACCAACTGCCTGCGCATGAGTATAATTTGCATCATATTGACATATTCTCAATTCTGTATACAGTGAGGACCTAAAGTCCGTCCCCCCCCCCCCTAACTTCTAAACCGTTCGGTATATTTTAATAAAATTTTGAACGAGAATATTTGAGCAAGTCTTGCACTTTTTGACATACCAATGACAGCTTTTGGAATATTTTTTTGAATAGAACACCCTGTATATTTTTACATTTTTAAATTTCACATAAAATTATAATTATATTTTATTAAATGCATTTTTAGTCTATACTAAACAGTTTCCGAGATATTGACTCTCGAAAAGTGACATTTTTGAACTTTGACAGCTTCTAACTTTCTAACAGTACCTACGTCTTAGAGCAAAACGGCTTACATGTCCCTATCTTCAATTTTAATTATCTTCCCAAAAAAATCAACTTCCAGTTAATCCGGATGTAACTTGAGAGAAGGAAATATAGTACTTCCGGTTTAACCGAAACTGTCACCAAAACTAGATTTTTTGGCCGAAACTAGCCGAAACCGAACCTTCGGTCGGTCTCTACTAAAAAGTAAAAACTCTGCATACTGCCTATATAAACTTATGTAATATATGTAATTATATAACTGTTATTTTCAGCACGTAGATGTTGATGTACCAAGTCTTTTGAATATTATTGCCGATGATGATCAACTACCGGACAATATTTACGAACTTCCAGAAACTGACGCCGTAAATGTTACAGAAAAATTATTGCTACATCGAGGTAGAATATTTGAGGAGTTAATTGAAGCGATGAAGAATCATATTATTAACTATAAAACTATAAGGATCGAATTAATTTTGCCCAACGGTAAGCCGGAAATCGCTGAAGATTTGGGTGGGGTGTTTCGGGATGTCATCTCTGAGTTCTGGAATACGTTTTATGACAAATGTACGTTGGGTACAAATTTTAAAATTCCGTATTTACGCCATGACTTTATGGAAGGTGAATGGACCGCCATAGCCAAAGTTTTGGTAATGGGATTTTTGAAAGAACAATACTTTCCGGTAAAACTGGCTCCTACTTTTATTAAAAAATGCCTGAATAATGACTTTGACGAAGATGATCTTGTAGAAGACTTCTTAAAATACATTAACGAGTCAGACAGGGACTTGATAAATTTAGCCCTCACCAATTTCAAAAGGGTTAATAAAGAAAAACTTCTCAAAGTGTGTTCTGCATATAGTTCAAAATGGGTGCCCAAACAGGAAAATTTTAAAGAACTCATAAGACAGATAGCCCACGAAGAAATTATTCAAAAACCTGCCTTTGTTATACAGTTATTTACCCCGGAGCTACAGAAGCTGGGCAACATCAGTTTAGATGATATATATGAACAATTACAGCCGACAGTGGATAATATAATTTCGAAATTTGAGATAGAAGAAAACTTGTCTGCAAATGAGTTAAAAATTGCAAATTTTTTAGAACTTTACATTAAAGAATCAGATGAGAAAACACGGTGTTCTTTCCTTCGATTTTGTACCGGATCTGATCTGGTTCAAAATAAAATATGTGTACGTTTTAATGAATCGGCTGGGTTTTCAAGAATGCCAATTGCACATACCTGCACAAATCTGATAAAAATCCCTAATTCCTATGAAAACTACGTCGAATTTCGTAGTGAATTTAATTCCCTGTTGATATCTGGCATATGGGTTATGGATATTGTTTAAAACTCATGACTGACTTTGTGTTTTGTATATTTTTTATACCTATAGTTTTATTTTCCCTATCTATTTTGTATCTTTATTTTGTTTTTTTAAAGTTTAAGAACCTTAAGTCAAAAATGCTGATTTTCTATTAGGTATTTCTAATATTTACGGCAAACGACAGAATATACAATTGGTTAATGAGCAAAGAATTGACTATAAATAAATTTTCATTATTCATCGATAATAAAGATTTTTTCTTGTTTCTCTCAAATTGCAGGCCAACAAAACTCTCTTTGATGATTTTCAAAATTTGTCTTTTTTTTTTCATTATTTATTTAAAATACGAAATTTCTTTGTTTTACTTTAAAAAAAATGTTAGAATGTACCTACCATGGTAAATTAATGTCAGTGATTTTCCAAAAATATTGTTTTTGTTCAATACCTAAATAAAAGTTGTTCTATATTATAAGAGTATTTTATTTATATTTTATGGTAGCGCATCAACATTCTAAAATAAGTTTATATAAAAGAGTAAGAGCCAATACATAAAAATTTATTGTGGTATTCAAATTTTCCTTCAATTTTTAAGTTTTAAATTAAATGTGCATTACTCTTAGTATTTTTCTACAATCTTAATGTTAAATATAGGTTTAAAAATGAACCAATCATATTTGGGTATTTCAAAACTATATTATAAATAAAAACTTAATTTCGTGTGTTCAGTTGTTCCACCTAACCCAACCTTACTCAACTGAGAGTAATTATATCGCCTAAACTCCTATATCTATAGTAGTACCTATACCTAAAAATGGTTATTGGGAAGTTACAATAAAATATATTAATAAAAACCTACATAAATACTGTTTTCGTTTCATTAATAGAATATTTCCCTTAACAACTGTCTTAATATTATATACAGATCCATAGTTTTATACGGATCATTTTCTCGTACATATCGTCTTTCGCACATAAGGATATTGCATAAATCATAAAAATCTTTATCACATGGATATTTCAGAAAAGTACATTCCCCACGAACTGCATCTATAGCAAAATCTGGAACTGCAATCAAGTAGCTAGTTGTTTCATATAATGATGGCATTTCAAACATTACAGTCGGTCTGCCTACAGGTGAAATACTATTTCTGGATTTTCTTATTTTATGAACATTCCATTCCAAAACTACTTGATCAAGATCTCTCTGTAAATAAGAAACAAATAATTATAGAAATATATATCTTATACAGGGTGTTATAAATTCATGCAATGCATTACCATTGCTAAATCTATTAAAATAGAAGTATCATAATATGCCCGTGGAAGTTATCCTCTTTATATTTACATAAAGTACTAAAATAATAAAAGTATCTTACCTGAATAAGATCTGTAAAGCAAAATTGAACTAAGGATTTATCAAGAAAGGTGCCATCAAAATGATCGTCTTCTTTTAACATTTGGAATAAATTCATCCAGAATTGAGCCGAATGCTTACGAAGTATGCACCACCATGACTCAATTCTTTGGTTATTTACACTCTTCCCATATAAAAAAGGGGGTTTGGTATTGGCAATGTCATCAAATAGTTCCCGCAGAGATGTTTGAATCCTTTCCACAGTTTTATTTTCAGTACCCATATCAGATCTTATAGTTTTCGGACAACCTCCAATTATTTGTATTCCATTTAGATAATATCCTGCCACAACCTACGAAAAATCTATCTATCTAGAGGAATTCAATATATTTTGCCACCTTTCTACAAGGTTTATTAAAAGGGTTAACAAAATAAAAAATACATATTTTTGGAATTGTTTCTGAACAGTCATGCAGAATCTGACTAGGATAAAAAAAAAGCGCATGCCGTGCTTAAACGCAACAGGTTGCCTCAAGGCCTCAATAACTAACCAAACACTGTATTTCCGTTTATATTGTTTGCTTTTTACACAACCTTTCTGGATAGTGAATTTAGTGACTGAAATTTAATTATTAATTAATATATTAAAGTTCAAAAACATAATTTTTTAAACAAAAGAAAAACCTTATTTAACTAAATTAAACCACCATTAAAGTATGTGGCTGAAGTTAGAAACGGATTCAAAAACGATTCTACCAACGAGTTTCCAATATAAATATCATAATAATTAGGCAAAAGAATTAGTAAACAATTTTTGTACACCACTAGATTTTGACATAAGAAGGAGGCCGAGAATAAGAATAAATGTTTATACTAAAAACAAAATAGTCAGGGGCGGCGGGGGTCAAATTAATTGATTTACTTATATTACTATTAAGAAAAACACATAGTAAACGATGTTTGTACATTACTAAGACTTTGACATACGATGGAGTCCAAGACTAAGAAACATTTTTATACCAAAAACGGAAAAAGTCAAGGGTGGCGGAGGTCTTTAATAGTAATATAAATTAATTTGAAACCCCCGCCCCTAACTATTTCCATTTCTGGTATACAGCAACATTTTTTGTCTCAAACCTTACCTCTTATCAATATCTAGTGGTGTACAAAAATCGTTTACTAATTTTTTTTCCCTAATTATCATAATTAATGAATAATATTTTTAACAGGTCCTTGCAGCCCCCGGCAGACTCACTATTATTAAGAAAGTACCCCCTTCTTTTTTTAAAAATATTTTACTTTGTTTGGCCTAGCTAAATATGCCCATTTGTAAAAAAAAAATCTAGTTTTTTCAGTTTTTATTTTACCTCCTAATATTGGAAACTCGTTGGTAGAATCATTTCTAAATCCGTTTCTAACTTCAGCTACATCATTAAAGTGACAAAAACAAAATTATAGTATTTAGTGCTACCACAGAATCTGTTGTGGTACGAGCAAACCCGAACGAACTTAAAACCATTTTAAATGCTTATCTGAATTTTTCGCACATATCTTTTAGTTAAATCTCAAATCATGGGTTACATGTTTGGAATATACAATGTTTGATGTTTGAATAAGCTTTACGTAGATGAAACGAATGCTTACGTAACGAAGAAAACGCGCACGTTACAAGGTCTGTATAGATTAAAAAATTAGTTTAAAATTACCTTTGGATCATTGGAGGTAGAACCTGCATGAAGCCACATAATATGCCGGGAGAATCCATCGACGCATCCATTTATACATATTCCGTATGGTTTCAATTTGTCGTACGAATCCATATGCCAAAGATAATTGGGACCTTTATTAAAGTACTGCCGTCGCCTTAATCTTTTTCTTTTCCTTAGATCCACTCCTCTCGGATCTAAACTCAATAACAATTCTCTAACAATATCTTGTGTAACAACTAGATTATTCTGCAAACACCTTAAATGCATCCAACGATATCCATGTAATTGCCCAGATTTTGATAGTTCATCCTCTATGAATTTTACAATTTCTACTAAACTTGAATATTTTTTTCTTCTGTATAAGTTTAAATTGGCCAACATTCTTTTTAAGGAACGGTGAGAAATATGGATTTTATGAAAATGTTTTAAAAATGCTAGAATCTCTTTTTGTTGAAATCCAAAGGAAAAATATTTTATTATGACTTCTTCTGTACTTTTTTCCTACAAACATAAGTTCATTTATGCCTATTTAAAATGGGTAGAAAGTGATCGAAATAAATTATTTACATCGAATAAAATTAGCACATTAACTATTATTATAGCTCTGCTGGTATACAGAGGCGCAACTAGGGGATCTGGGGAGGGTGGGTTAAGCCCCCCCCCCCCCCCCCCAATTTACATTATTTGCATTATTTCTTTTCTCAGATAGTTCATAAAAACTCAACAAATACTGTAAGTCACTAATTGACTAACTCTACTTTAACTGAAAACGCCATTTCTTTATTTCTCGTTTTTGGGGCAAAAAATTAAAGCGTAAACTTTCTAAGTTTTAATAGCATTAAAAAGGGTGTGGCACCAACAATTTTTTTGTGTGCGAAGTGCGATAGATTTTTTGTGAAAGAAAGAAAGGAAGAAAGAAAGCTTAAGTTAAGACCCCAAAAAAATCTCAGGCTAGTGGCGCCTCTGCTGGCATGTTTCATTTATATACTAGCGAAAATATTTAAACAAATAAAGTTACCTGGTTATTCATTTTACACTTTGTCTTTTATATAGGTACACTATTATATTATAGCACTAAAATCTTTCACAACACTCCTATTTCCGATGCCGAAACTCATGTAAAATACAATGTTATAAAATTCCGAGTTTAAAGACGGAATTTAGTTAAATTCCGAGTTTAAAGTCGGAATTTAGTAATATTCCGAGTTTAAAGTCGGAATTTAGTTAAATTCCGAGTTTAAAGTCGGAATTTAGTTAAATTCCGAGTTTAAAGTCGGAATTTAGTTAAATTCCGAGTTTAAAGTCGGAATTTAGTTAAATTCCGAGTTTAAAGTCGGAATTTAGTAATATTCCGAGTTTAAAGTCGGAATTTAGTAATATTCCGAGTTTAAAGTCGGAATTTAGTTAAATTCCGAGTTTAAAGTCGGAATTTAGTAAAATAAAAATTAAATTTGTGTGGCCCTTCTACGCCTTCGTATTAATTAATTAATATTGTTCTGAATAAGTTATATAAGTAATACTTTTTACTTAAAAATTATAAATTAATAATTTTATTATCGGTTTGCATTGCATTTAAATCCAAATTTATTCTCAAAACATGCTTCATTTTTGGAATGTTCTAAGTTAACTTTTTAAAGTTTTTTAATGGCAGCTTTTCTAAAACCTAATAGTGTATGGTATCAAAATAATCGTAATAATATCCTCTTTTTCTTAACCCGACGAGCCACCATATTGCCATTTAAAAAAAATCAGTTATACAACTTTAAAAAGTAAATTTTACATAGCACATAGCATTGGACCAAAAATAGTAAAATTGAATTTTTCCCAAGATTACAGAACTGAAATAAGTGATTTTAAGGTATTCATAGCCCTCTAGATAAAAAAATAAATTTGAAAAAAGATATTTTCTTGGTGACAAAAAGTGACAAGTGACACATCGTTGTATTTAGAATGTCATATGGAGTCAAAAAAAGTAAAAATATACCAGGTGTCCCATTTAAAAATCGAAAGTTTATGTCACTTCCGGTTAAACCGGAAGTTCCATAATGTTGAGTCACCTGTCAAACAATGCAGTTTTATGTCGTATACAAATCCCCCGAATTTAATTTCATTATCTTGAAAAACAAAAAGTTAGAGGGGCGAGCCACCTTCCGTGGACACCCGGTATATATATACAATGTTGGGCAAATGTTCCGGAACGGCTTAATTACAGACGAACGAAAAGTGATATCGGATCCGGGTTTTGGGCAATCTATAGGACTAAAATTTTACTATTTGACTATTATACCATATGTCAGTAATGTCACCAACTGTCAAGTGTTGACGTTATTTTTTTTTTAAATGGAACACCCTGTATATTTTTACATTTTTAAATTCCACATAAAATTATAATTATTTTTTATTAAATGCACTATTAGTCTATACTTCATAGTTTCCGAGATATTGACTCTCGAAAAGAGACATTTTTGAACTTTGACAGCTTATAACTTTCTAACAGTACGTCTTAGAGCAAAACGGCTTACATGTCCCTATCTTCAATTTTTATTATCTTCCCAAAAAAATCAACTTTTGGTTAAACCGGATGTAACTCGAAAGCAGGAAATATAATTGTTCCGGTTTAACTTGACGGAATAACTGATTGATTGTTAATTCAGGTAGTTACTGACACCCAACAGGTATTAAGCTCTACGGCTAAGCATTACGTCCTTAGATAAAAGGCCCTCTTTGATGCAATTTTTTTTTGCTCGCACGTTATATTGGGGTGAGAGGTCAAAATAAGATACTACTTTTACCATTTCTATCGACACTAGCGCCGTAGCTACTAAGGTTTTATGGGTTCCACGGAACTGACGGAACCGCAACAAAATTGGAAGATTTTTAATTATACAGGGTTGCCCAGAAGTCCGGAATAAAATTAATATAGCCTTAACCTGTAACTTTTGGGGAAAACGCTCGGACACGTCAATTTAGTTTTATACCGGGTGTTTCTCAAAAGACGTTCACGCCTATAACTTTTCTGGATTTATAGATATTAAAAGGAAATTTTAAGATTATGCATAAGAGATGAGTCTGCATTTATTGGCATAATTTTCAATTTGTTAGCACTTCCGGTTTGACCGGAAGTGACCTTGACTTTGGTATTTTCAATGGGACATCTTTTATATTTTTACTTATTTGGGTTCAGCACAACATTATGAGTGAAATGACACCTCACTTGTCATTTTTGGACGTGTTATAACATATTTATGTTTATTTTTTATTTTCAATCTAGAGTGCTACAAATTAATTAAATCTGTTAATTTATAGTCAAGAAGTATATTATTATGAAAATTAAAATTATGTCATAATAATTGACTTTCTAAGTTTCACAAGCTTTTAAAAAAATTAAATTTTAATTTGAAGAAGTAGTATAGTAAAGTGAACTCGTTGATTTTAATTTCAATTTATATTTTTTACAGATTGTGATACTACAATTTTAATTTTTTTAAAATTTAAATAATCTCCGACACCTTCTTAGAAAGGTTTTTTTCTTCTTTCCCATTTTATTTGGTTGGTTTTGACCCCCGTTAATAACGTTTTCAAATACTCGGTATGGTTTAACCATTATCAATTTTCTTCATATGTATATATATATTGATACTGGGTAAGCTGTGACTTCCGGTACGTTCAACAGGAGACCTGACGTCCAGGTGATCACGTGTAGATATCAGAAAAATAAGTTCATATATGCCGGGGGGGAAACCCCTACAATAGGTGTATCAATAGAGGGGAAACAAATTATCTTTTTAAAAATTTTCCATATAAAGGTGCATATACAAGGTATAAAGTGACTTCCTCGCCATATATGGTTATATATGCAAATTGTAGTTATGAATAATAAGTAATGACTTCGTACAGTATTGCCACACTTCTGGAAGTCAGTAGATGACTTACATTTAAATTTTTATATATCAGGGTACATTTATTTATTGTAGCCTAAATAGAAGCGCTAGTATTGACTTGTATTGCTGCGAAAGTGTTACTTTTCCTATTTATTTTCAAAAACACTTTTCCGAAATTTTAAAGTCACTTCTAACACAATAAATATATTTTTTAATTTTTTCTATTTTTATGACAGATATGATGTATACACGACAAGACCAAATTTAATTTAACAATTTAGTTGTTAAGGACGCAAAACCAGTTTTTCGAGTTTTTTTTTTTGAAAGAGTGAACTTACCAGAAAAATAAATATAAAGGCCGATCAGTACCTATGCCTTTTTACCCTGCATTTTAACCTTGCATCAAAATTGCATACAATTTAGAATTTACATTTATGCATTTCACTGTAAGTTAAAGTTGCAGCGTTTTATACCCTTGAAAACACCCCCATGCGATTTTATCACAATTCCCTAGAAAGTTCTTTGGTGAAATTGATTTATAAATATAACTTTGCTCATTTGACAAAAAATAAACAAAATATCTGTCAGTTTTAACGGTTAGGTGGTTTTAACCGCGTTTTTCTGCTGTTTTTCAGGGTTTGGAGAAGACTTATCTGGAGCAAAGACTCCGTCGTTGCATTTTGCACTTATAGAACTGTATTAAAAACAACCGATTTTGTATTCTGTCAAATTGCAACAATACTAAAACGAGAAATTTCCAACAACCAAATTTCAAATTTAAAAAATCATTAATGTGGACCAATGCCTTCTGAAAGGAGTGAAACGGAGTAATCGTCTCGGTCTATTTCTTAAAATTGAAATGGCCATGATGTGGACATAATAGCAGGACTTTGGTGCATATGAGTTAAAGCATCATAAACTCGGCTGTTGCAACAACCATTCAAACATGCAGGGCGAAAATGCATAGGTGCGGATCGGCCTTAACATTAAAAAATAAGGGACATATATTTTACTGAATCAACGTCACAGTTTTTACTAGGTTTTTAAATTCTATATGAAATTTTAAGCATCTACATAATATACCTAGTTTGAGCTGTGATCATTTTAAAAACTATCAATGGTAACTCCTTTATAAGATATCCTGTATATAGTATACCTACCTACTATTTTACTTTGTCATAAAATGCGCAATGCGATTTTCTTTTCTTTTAATTAATATCGAGTTTATGCAGTGTCACTATCAATATTTTTATTTTATAGTTTTTTTTTAATTTAAAATTACTTTTTATTCTTTATTGTTTTATTTTTAAATATAGCTAGTCTTTGGAGAATATTTTTTTTTTCTTGACGCGTCGTTGAATAAATAATATGTTTTGGAAGTAAAAAGTGTGTAGGTACCTTAAACCGACAACCGTACTTCACATTATTTTTGGGAATATTTATAACTTTACCACACACAGATACAGATGCCCAATGCCAAAATTCGACCCTTAGGCTTTAATGGTTGTTACTAGATAATATACTATACACAGTGTGTAAAAAGTTCCGGAACAGTCAATTATTTCAAAAATGGTGCACAATATAAAAAAACTTTCTGTATAAAAGTTGTTGGTCTTAAAGAAATTTATTAAACTAAGACCCTTGTAGTTGTGTTGCCCAAAAAGTAGTGGTAACCGAAACTTCATTTTTTTTAAATGAAATGACTCTTTTTTGATCGCAGTTTCTGATTCCTCTAAACATTCTAAAAACAATTATGAAACATGTCATAATAATATGGCTAAACATATTAGTTTCAGAAATAATTTGAGTTGAAGCACATAAATGCGATAGGTACGATATTACCTACATTTTGCATTTTTATAAGCTGGTACTAGAATTTTTTGCGTCACTGTCAAAGTAAATTCTCAAAATGTCGCTCAGCGAAAGGGAACGTATAACTTTACTAATAATAAGAGGTTTTGGAGACCGACAAAAATCAGTTAGCGAGACAAACCAATTATTTAATACAACTTTTCCAAACCGAGAGCCTATATCAAAATCTACAATTGTGAGAACAGTTCAAAGGTTAGAGGAAACCGGGTGTTGCAGAGATAAGATTCGTTCCGGAAGACCAAAGTCGGCAACTAGTGATGAAAAAAAATTAGAGACATTACTTCATTTTGTTCAGAATCCACATTTGTCACTCAGAAAAGCTGCTACCCAAGTTGATGTTTGTTTTAAATCAATTGAGAATATTTTAAAAACCAGTAATTTTTCATCCCTATAAAATAATTCTTGTCCAGGAATTATCAGAAGACGATTTTGATCGTAGATTGGAATTTTGCGAAGTAATGATGCAAAAACATGAAGAAAATAACAATTTTTTGAATCAAATAGTTTTTACGGATGATGCAACATTCATGTTAAACGGGTCTCTCAATCGACATAATTGTCGTTACTGGGCTGATCAGAATCCACATTGGATGAGAGAAACACATACTCAACACCCCCAGAAAGTAAATGTGTGGGCTGGAATTATTGGCAACAGATTAGTGGGGCCTTTCTTTATAGAGGGAAATTTGAATGCCGAAATGTATCTCCACATGCTGCAAAATGAAATTGTGCTAGCAATAAACAATGAAGTATTACCACTATTACGCAATACGTGGTTTCAGCAGGATGGAGCTCCTCCTCATTTTGGGCTAGCTGTTAGAAATTATTTAAACAACACTTTTCCTAACCGCTGGATAGGACGAAGAGGCCCCATAGAATGGCCTGCTAGGTCGCCAGACTTAACGCCCCTTGATAATTTTCTTTGGGGATACCTTTGAGGACACCTATAAAATAAAGTGTTTGTGACAAAACCTGCAGATATGAATGAATTAAGAGGAAGAATTATTGAAAAATGTGCATCTATTAAACAAGAAATGTTACAAAACGTCATCGACAAATTTTATTATAACCTAGCCCATTGTCAAACTGTGGGAGGAGGCCATTTTCAACATTTAATTAAATCACGACTTACACTTTATTTTATTTTTGTTCTTTTCAAGTTATTGTTAATTTTACTACTTGTATTTAATAATTTAGTTGTTATGAAAATTTTGACACAACTTGAGTGAGGTACATTTAACACGAGTTTAATGTTTTTGTTTTTTTTTTACCGTAAAACATTATGAGCCGACTCGAAACAATGCAAAATGTAGGTAATATCGTACCTATCGCATTTATGTGCTTCAACTCAAATTATTTCTGAAACTAATATGTTTAGCCATATGACATGTTTCATAATTGTTTTTTAGAATGTTTCGAGGAATCAGAAACTGCGATCAAAAAAGGGTCATTCCATTTAAAAAAAATGAAGCTTCTGTTACCACGACTTTTTGGGCAACCCTGTACAACTACAAGGTCTAGTTTAATAAATTTCTTTAAGACCAACAACTTTTACACAAAAAGTTTTTTTATATTGTGCATCATTTTTGAAATAATTTACTGTTCCGGGACTTTTTACACACTGTGTATACTGATAGAAACGAACAACCTCATCATAACTAATTTTCAAATTTATTGCATGCAAAAATTATAACATGTTGAAAAAAATCCTATTTAAGGTAAGAAAATAATTATCCTTAATTAAAACCTTAGGCAAAAAATGTTTAACAAACAATTATTTTTTCGTTTTAAGTGCTTAATTTTTACTTTTATAACCGCCACGGTTCTGGTCATTTTGGTTTGTCTGCAGAATTCTTGAACATCCTTTGCAAAAGGATAAGTTCCCTTCGTAATGTGCAGGGCAAAGTGTTTCCTTAATAGGCTGATGTCTGTCTTTGACCAATCTAAAAATAAGTTTTGGTTATACTATACACCTATTTAACATATTTATCGAAATATATGTATATAAATCTGGAAAAACAGCAAATTTTCTGTTTTGAAACGGAAACTATTATTTATTGAATTTGTCAATTACTTATTTAACATTTTTATCAATATCACTTCTAACTTCAAAACATAAATAGGGTAAACTATTTTTTTGTGTCATATTTTGTGCTGAATATATCAGTTCTAGAAGATCATTACCCATTTTAAGACTAGGTAACATTGGTAACACACTGTAGGTCCCTATTGGATATACATTTAATTCATTATGGCTTAAGGTTTTAGTAATTTCACTTATGCATAAAAGTTTAACAATATTGTAAAGAAGGTAAAAACTTGCCTAGAGCACTAAAACCAGGGTTGTATATTTATACTGAAAGATAAATTATTAAGAAGTGGTCCCCCTCAGAACAAAAATAAGCGTATCATACCAAGTTTGATTGTTTAATATTATAAAATATTATTATAATTTTTAAATTCTTACAGTTCCTTACTCCTTTGGTTTTAACGTTATCCAATCTTGTCTCGTTGGTATGGTTTAAAAGTTTATGCGACAGTCGTTATCATTGTGAAAATTTTAATAATCTTGCCAATCGTTGATTTTAATCTAAAACATAAATAGTACCTAATTACTACTTTCATAGAGAATTTCTATTTTGTTCCCAGGGCCATAGTAATTTATATAAAATAATCGGATCATGAGTTACAGCGCATCAAAATTTGTAAAAGTTGTTTAAATAATTTCGCAACATATTGATAGTATCAAAAAATTTTGACAGTACAATAATATTACAAGGAGATTGCTTCTTACTTTCCTAGCAAGAAGAAAATTATTGTAATTAAAGAAAAATCGTAATTTAAATCAAAAACCGAAAAATACAGGAAGAAGCAGGAAATTTCCAGGGTGAGCCGACAGGCGAATCCGGCAATCCTGCAAGTCCTGTACTTTTCGAATATGTAACGTATATACAATCGTTTTTATCACCGAGATTGGGTCAGTAAAGTATGAGAGTTTTGATAATAGCATACAAAATGGTATCGTCTTTGACAGTTAAAAATTTGAATGTTTTATGCTGCCAATATTACTGACATTGGTTTAAAGTCCGAAAATAAAAAATATTGTTTATGTACTTACCTTTTGTTAAAACCATGTTAACTAATTACTGGGTTCTGGAATTCATCACGTCATCAATTACAGTTTAGAACAAGTAATAACAAATACACTTTTAAAATGGGAAAAGTTCGTTAACGTAATTTCAAATAAATCTCGTTACACAATTCTTTCTGGGAAACTCAAAGATACGCGATGTTGCCTATATTTCGGAAGCCGTAAAATGCTATCTACATATCGGAAGTGACAACGTAAAGCCCGCAACTTTTGAAGAAAAGCGATACTAGCGCCAGCGGTATATACTGGAAGTAACACCCCCACTTTGGATATATGTAGCGTACCTTGTGGCTTCACACAAAAAATTTGACAATGGCCTTGGCTAACCCCTAAGATGATGTGGTGTGAAGGAAACAGGCGATTCGATGTGACTTCCGAATTTGGAAGTCATATCGTCATATATGAAGTCACAACGTCTGCTGCGCATACCACTTTTGAAGTCATTAAGTACTATGTGTATGTATATATATATATACATACACATAGTACTTAATGACTTCAAAAGTGGTATGCGCAGCAGACGTTGTGACTTCATATATGACGATATGACTTCCAAATTCGGAAGTCACATCGAATCGCCTGTTTCCTTCACACCACATCATCTTAGGGGTTAGCCAAGGCCATTGTCAAATTTTTCGTGTGAAGCCACAAGGTACGCTACATATATCCAAAGTGGGGGTGTTACTTCCAGTATATACCGCTGGCGCTGGTATCGCTTTTCTTCAAAAGTTGCGGGCTTTACGTTGTCACTTCCGATATGTAGATAGCATTTTACGGCTTCCGAAATATAGGCAACATCGCGTATCTTTGAGTTTCCCAGAAAGAATTGTGTAACGAGATTTATTTGAAATTACGTTAACGAACTTTTCCCATTTTAAAAGTGTATTTGTTATTACTTGTTCTAAACTGTAATTGATGATGTGATGAATTCCAGAACCCAGTAATTAGTTTACATGGTTTTAACAAAAGGTAAGTACATAAACAATATTTTTTATTTTCGGACTTTGAACCAATGTCAGTAATATTGGCAGCATAAAACATTCAAATTTTTAACTGTCTAAGACGATACCATTTTGTATGCTATTATCAAAACTCTCATACTTTACTGACCCAATCTCGGTGATAAAAACGATTGTATATACGTTACATATTCGAAAAGTACAGGACTTGCAGGATTGCCGGATTCGCCTGTCGGCTCACCCTGGAAATTTCCTGCTTCTTCCTGTATTTTTCGGTTTTTGATTTAAATTACGATTTTTCTTTAATTACAATAATTTTCTTCTTGCTAGGAAAGTAAGAAGCAATCTCCTTGTAATATTATTGTACTGTCAAAATTTTTTGATACTATCAATATGCTGCGAAATTATTTAAACAACTTTTACAAATTTTGATGCGCTGTAACTCATGATCCGATTATTTTATATAAATTACTATGGCCCTGGGAACAAAATAGAAATTCTCTATGAAAGTAGTAATTAGGTACTATTTATGTTTTAGATTAAAATCAACGATTGGCAAGATTATTAAAATTTTCACAATGATAACGACTGTCGCATAAACTTTTAAACCATACCAACGAGACAAGATTGGATAACGTTAAAACCAAAGGAGTAAGGAACTGTAAGAATTTAAAAATTATAATAATATTTTATATTATTAAACAATCAAACTTGGTATGATACGCTTATTTTTGTTCTGAGGGGGACCACTTCTTAATAATTTATCTTTCAGTATAAATATACAACCCTGGTTTTAGTGCTCTAGGCAAGTTTTTACCTTCTTTACAATATTGTTAAACTTTAATGCATAAGTGAAATTACTAAAACCTTAAGCCATAATGAATTAAATGTATATCCAATAGGGACCTACAGTGTGTTACCAATGTTACCTAGTCTTAAAATGGGTAATGATTTTCTAGAACTGATATATTCAGCACAAAATATGACACAAAAAAATAGTTTACCCTATTTATGTTTTGAAGTTAGAAGTGATATTGATAAAAATGTTAAATAAGTAATTGACAAATTCAATAAATAATAGTTTCCGTTTCAAAACAGAAAATTTGCTGTTTTTCCAGATTTATATACATATATTTCGATAAATATGTTAAATAGGTGTATAGTATAACCAAAACTTATTTTTAGATTGGTCAAAGACAGACATCAGCCTATTAAGGAAACACTTTGCCCTGCACATTACGAAGCTAACTTATCCTTTTGCAAAGGATGTTCAAGAATTCTGCAGACAAACCAAAATGACCAGAAGGTTATAAAAGTAAAAATTAAGCACTTAAAACGAAAAAATAATTGTTTGTTAAACATTTTTTGCTTAAGGTTTTAATTAAGGATAATTATTTTCTTACCTTAAAAAGGATTTTTTTCAACATGTTATAATTTTTGCATGCAATAAATTTGAAAATTAGTTATGATGAGGTTGTTCGTTTCTATCAGTATACACAGTGTGTAAAAAGTCCCGGAACAGTAAATTATTTCAAAAATGATGCACAATATAAAAAAACTTTTTGTATAAAAGTTGTTGGTCTTAAAGAAATTTATTAAACTAGACCTTGTAGTTGTACAGGGTTGCCCAAAAAGTCGTGGTAACAGAAGCTTCATTTTTTTTAAATGGAATGACCCTTTTTTGATCGCAGTTTCTGATTCCTCGAAACATTCTAAAAAACAATTATGAAACATGTCATATGGCTAAACATATTAGTTTCAGAAATAATTTGAGTTGAAGCACATAAATGCGATAGGTACGATATTACCTACATTTTGCATTGTTTCGAGTCGGCTCATAATGTTTTACGGTAAAAAAAAAAACAAAAACATTAAACTCGTGTTAAAGGTACCTCACTCAAGTTGTGTCAAAATTTTCATAACAACTAAATTATTAAATACAAGTAGTAAAATTAACAATAACTTGAAAAGAACAAAAATAAAATGAAGTGTAAGTCGTTATTTAATTAAATGTTGAAAATGGCCTCCTCCCACAGTTTGACAATGGTCTAGGTTATAATAAAATTTGTCGATGACGTTTTGTAACATTTCTTGTTTAATAGATGCACATTTTTCAATAATTCTTCCTCTTAATTCATTCATATCTGCAGGTTTTGTCACAAACACTTTATTTTATAGGTGTCCTCAAAGGTATCCCCAAAGAAAATTATCAAGGGGCGTTAAGTCTGGTGACCTAGCAGGCCATTCTATGGGGCCTCTTCGTCCTATCCAGCGGTTAGGAAAAGTGTTGTTTAAATAATTTCTAACAGCTAGCCCAAAATGAGGAGGAGCTCCATCCTGCTGAAACCACGTATTGCGTAATAGTGGTCCTACTTCATTGTTTATTGCTAGCACAATTTCATTTTGCAGCATGTGGAGATACATTTCGGCATTCAAATTTCCCTCTATAAAGAAAGGCCCCACTAATCTGTTGCCAATAATTCCAGCCCACACATTTACTTTCTGGGGGTGTTGAGTATGTGTTTCTCTCATCCAATGTGGATTCTGATCAGCCCAGTAACGACAATTATGTCGATTGAGAGACCCGTTTAACATGAATGTTGCATCATCCGTAAAAACTATTTGATTCAAAAAATTGTTATTTTCTTCATGTTTTTGCATCATTACTTCGCAAAATTCCAATCTACGATCAAAATCGTCTTCTGATAATTCCTGGACAAGAGTTATTTTATAAGGATGAAAAATTACTGGTTTTTAAAATATTCTCAATTGATTTAAAACAAACATCAACTTGGGTAGCAGCTTTTCTGAGTGACAAATGTGGATTCTGAACAAAATGAAGTAATGTCTCTAATTTTTTTTCATCACTAGTTGCCGACTTTGGTCTTCCGGAACGAATCTTATCTCTGCAACACCCGGTTTCCTCTAACCTTTGAACTGTTCTCACAATTGTAGATTTTGATATAGGCTCTCGGTTTGGAAAAGTTGTATTAAATAATTGGTTTGTCTCGCTAACTGATTTTTGTCGGTCTCCAAAACCTCTTATTATTAGTAAAGTTATACGTTCCCTTTCGCTGAGCGACATTTTGAGAATTTACTTTGACAGTGACGCAAAAAATTCTAGTACCAGCTTATAAAAATGCAAAATGTAGGTAATATCGTACCTATCGCATTTATGTGCTTCAACTCAAATTATTTCTGAAACTAATATGTTTAGCCATATTATTATGACATGTTTCATAATTGTTTTTAGAATGTTTAGAGGAATCAGAAACTGCGATCAAAAAAGAGTCATTTCATTAAAAAAAAATTAAGTTTCGGTTACCACGACTTTTTGGGCAACACAACTACAAGGGTCTTAGTTTAATAAATTTCTTTAAGACCAACAACTTTTATACAGAAAGTTTTTTTATATTGTGCACCATTTTTGAAATAATTGACTGTTCCGGAACTTTTTACACACTGTGTATAGTATATTATCTAGTAACAACCATTAAAGCCTAAGGGTCGAATTTTGGCATTGGGCATCTGTATCTGTGTGTGGTAAAGTTATAAATATTCCCAAAAATAATGTGAAGTACGGTTGTCGGTTTAAGGTACCTACACACTTTTTACTTCCAAAACATATTATTTATTCAACGACGCGTCAAGAAAAAAAAAATATTCTCCAAAGACTAGCTATATTTAAAAATAAAACAATAAAGAATAAAAAGTAATTTTAAATTTAAAAAAAACTATAAAATAAAAATATTGATAGTGACATTGCATAAACTCGATATTAATTAAAAGAAAAGAAAATCGCATTGCGCATTTTATGACAAAGTAAAATAGTAGGTAGGTATACTATATACAGGATATCTTATAAAGGAGTTACCATTGATAGTTTTTAAAATGATCACAGCTCAAACTAGGTATATTATGTAGATGCTTAAAATTTCATATAGAATTTAAAAACCTAGTAAAAAACTGTGACGTTGATTCAGTAAAATATATGTCCCTTATTTTTTAATGTTAAGGCCGATCCGCACCTATGCATTTTCGCCCTGCATGTTTGAATGGTTGTTGCAACAGCCGAGTTTATGATGCTTTAACTCATATGCACCAAAGTCCTGCTATTATGTCCACATCATGGCCATTTAAATTTTAAGAAATAGACCGAGACGATTATTCCGTTTCACTCCTTTCAGAAGGCATTGGTCCACATTAATAATTTTTTAAATTTGAAATTTGGTTGTTGGAAATTTCTCGTTTTAGTATTGTTGCAATTTGACAGAATACAAAATCGGTTGTTTTTAATACAGTTCTATAAGTGCAAAATGCAACGACGGAGTCTTTGCTCCAGATAAGTCTTCTCCAAACCCTGAAAAACAGCAGAAAAACGCGGTTAAAACCACCTAACCGTTAAAACTGACAGATATTTTGTTTATTTTTTGTCAAATGAGCAAAGTTATATTTATAAATCAATTTCACCTGGTAAGTTCACTCTTTCAAAAAAAAAACTCGAAAAACTGGTTTTGCGTCCTTAACAACTAAATTGTTAAATTAAATTTGGTCTTGTCGTGTATACATCATATCTGTCATAAAAATAGAAAAAATTAAAAAATATATTTATTGTGTTAGAAGTGACTTTAAAATTTCGGAAAAGTGTTTTTGAAAATAAATAGGAAAAGTAACACTTTCGCAGCAATACAAGTCAATACTAGCGCTTCTATTTAGGCTACAATAAATAAATGTACCCTGATATATAAAAATTTAAATGTAAGTCGTCTACTGACTTCCAGAAGTGTGGCAATACTGTACGAAGTCATTACTTATTATTCATAACTACAATTTGCATATATAACCATATATGGCGAGGAAGTCACTTTATACCTTGTATATGCACCTTTATATGGAAAATTTTTAAAAAGATAATTTGTTTCCCCTCTATTGATACACCTATTGTAGGGGTTTCCCCCCCGGCATATATGAACTTATTTTTCTGATATCTACACGTGATCACCTGGACGTCAGGTCTCCTGTTGAACGTACCGGAAGTCACAGCTTACCCAGTATCAATATATATATATATATATATATATATATACACTTACATTTTTTAAGTCCATTAAAGTTCCATTAAGGTTCTAATTTTCTCTTTTGCTAACAACATCAGCATAAAATAAAATTTTTCTGTCTCCTGATGATGAACGTTTCTACGTTCGAAACAAGTAGAGACCTTTAAACAAGAATTTTTATTCTATTAAATTTTGTGTAGGAAGACTTTGTGTTTTTCTTTCCTTTTCAAATGAAATTTTGTTTTTTTGGCGTTTACTCCATGTTTCCAAATGAAACAAAGGTGATTCACTAGGATATTTAAAACGAGCATTTTTTTCCCACCATTTGATACTATATAATCCTGTGCTATTTTAAACTTGACACGAAAAAATTGGCCTTAAGTCCCAATCGCAAATTTAAAAGCGTTATGCATTATGGCTTTTCTAAAGAAATATAAAGGCGGATTTGAAAAACAATTGACAATTGAATGGTTTTGAAAACCAATATGGTTTTAAATTAAAATTGTAATGTCAATCGTTTATTAAACTTACATTGTAAATTAGATAAAATGGTTAGTTTTACTAGAAATGATATTATATGAAAATTGATATGCTCCTAATTTTTGGAGTGACCAGAGAAATTCTTCTGAAGCCGCAAGATTGTATGTATTGTATGTTTTATAAACTATTGACATTACAACTTTAAATTAAAGCCATATTGCTTTTCAAAACCATTCCATTGTATTTCAAATCCGCCTTTATATTTCTTTAGAAAAGAAAGGGCGACAATAATGCATAACGCTTTTAAATTTGCGATTGGGATTGAAGGCAAATTTTTCCGTGTCAATTTTAAAACAGCATACAAGGGTATCAAATTGTTGGAAAAAAAATGCTCGTTTTAAATATCCTAGTGAACCAACATCGTTCCATTTGGAAAAATGGAGTATACGTCCAAACTTCTAAACTTTATCCGTGGACGCATTGTAAAATAAATACAAGGATCCGTTTTTTGGCTTCTTGCTTTCATGAGATTATGAGAAAGGCCAGTACGTTAATTTACATTTGAATGTTTTAAATTCCAGAGAAAACGAGTAATAGGTACCTACTAGTTTCTTAGGTTTTATCAATCTAGATTTTGTCACCATGGAACTAATTATAAGTTATACTAACTACAGACCTGTAACTAAATATCACTTATTTATTTAATTCACCAACAAAACAAAAACCCGACCTATAGTATCCTATAAACGTAATGTAGCTTATTGCAATTATACTTGTAAACGATCTATTTTATTAATTTTATGAATCTAAAAATATGTGACTTAACAGTAAATTTGGCAACATTAATGCTTGAGTTAAGTATTATAGTGAAGCATACAGCAGCTGACCAGACAAATTGTGAAAGGTGGGATCTTTGATTGCTTTAAAATGTAAACAATCTAGTCCATTTAAGAGGTTTTTGATTGGTTCGCATCTTCAACCCCTTTCGCATACCAAGTAAGTTACAGAATCGCACCATTAGAATCCATACAAAAGATTTAATAACTTTCTTTCATCAAAACATAATAAACACTTTACCAAAAAATTATTTTCGCATGTCAAAAATCATAGCGTGGCCCATTTACCCCTGTTTACTCTTATCCCAAATGACGTGCAGACGGACAACAAAGGAATGCCCGGAAATGTCCGGTGAATGAATAAAATGTGCGTCGCACGACCGGAAAGTATCTGCCTGATGCAGGAGGAATGAGGATTTCAATTATGTGAAGCTTTAAAGGATTTGTATGATCGATATTTCCTGCGTTTTGGCATGACCTGGACTAAAACAAGGCCACATTGCACATTAATATTTGTATTTAATATTAAGCATTAAGCCATAATATGCTGAATTTTTTTTTAAATTTAATACATTGATGCAAAATGCCTGAAGGCAGTGGCGGCGGTAAACATTTGGGGGCCCCCCCACAAAATTATGTGATATTATACATAAATAGTAATTGTTGTTTGTTTTTTTAATATTAATCTAAAATTTATAAATACGTCAGCTAGGCAGGCGGAGTAGGGCCCCCTCGGAGCCGGAGGCCCCCCCGCGCCGCGGGCTTGCGGGGGCCTTATCGCCGCCACTGCCTAAAGGTACAAAAACACCCTGGCGCGGCATTAAAACGTTCTGGTGCTTCGTCGTGCCGGAAAGTTTCCAGGCCAGGCTTTTAATCGCATCAAATACCGTGCGAGCAAAAATTATTTGCAACAAAGAGGGCTTGGATTAAAAAACGTAGGGCTTGGTTTAGATCACAATGATATGGGGACGATCTATCTAACCAAATATCTAGGTTAAATTTTTGACAAATTGATATTATGATATAATATGCCAATCTAATGAGTAATAAAATAAGTAGACAAATACAAATTTATTTTTGTTGTTTACAAAATTAACAAAGTAAGAATATACAAAGAAAAATAATTACATAAATTGCTGAAATTGGCCACCGCCATGCTCCAAGCATTAATTCAAACGTCTCATCATATTTTCGAAAGTGTTGACCAGCATCTCTGGAGAAATGTTACTACATTCGTGGATAATCCTTTCTTGTAATTATTGTTCTAAATTTGCAACTAGTGTTTTAAAAATATTGTTCTTTAAATGAGGAAACACGAAGTAATCCATAACCGTTAAACAAGGTGATCTAGGTGGGAATTTAATGTCTGATCGAAAACTGATCAATCTGTCGTCGAAAAAATAGCGTAAGTACTTAATAGTTTCGGCGGCTGTATGGGCGGTTGCACCGTCCTGTTGAAAATATCCAAAACGTAGTTCGTCGTCAAGTAATTGCTCCACAAATGGATTTAAAATATTGTCTCTATACCGCTGTGTTGTAACTGTGTCATGAAAAAAAAATATGACCAACAATTCTTCTTCGGGAAACAGCTAACCAGACACCAATTTTTTGAAGGTGCAATGTGGACTCTACAAAAAAATGGGTATTTTCACTACTCCACATGCGTGTATTCTGAGAATTCACATAACCGAGAGGTGGAACCAGGCTTTATCCGAAAAAATTTTAGGTCTAATAAATCATTTATTTCCAATAAATTTTAGGTAAACCATTGAGAGTAATTTCTGCGTCTTTCAAAATCTGCGGCTTGTATTTCTTGGAATACTTGCATTTTATAAGGAAATAAATTTAGCTGCTTCTTAAGAATAGTCCTACATGTTCCATAAGATTCACTTCTTGAAACACGCGTCTTATACAATTTGTTGGCGTATTTTGCATTATTTCACGAACGTTTGCAACAAGTTCTTCTGTTCTTACAGATGATCTTCCTGCTCCTTTTTTGTGTTGTATATAGAACCTGTTTTCCTAAACACAGCTACGGTTCTTTTCAGGCAATGATTAAAATCCCCAGCAATAAAAGCAACGTTAGGAAAATGTTCGTGAAAATCGTCCATGCACAAACCCGGATTGTATTGCCACTCACCATAACCCCGTTTCGAAAATACGCTTTAACCATAAATGTTTTGTGCTGTTCCGTAAAGCCCATTGTGTGAATTGTTCAAGAAACTGGAAAATTACTTGTAACGACTGTCAAAGATGGCGGAATAACTGATTGATTGTTAGTTCAGGTAGTTACTGACACCCAGCAGGTATTAAGCTCAACGGCTAAACATTACGCCCTTAGATGCAACCCCCTTTTTGATGCAAATAATTTTTGCTCGCACGGTAATTCTCCAACCCTCTCTCTACGAATTGCTCTCAACTTTTGTAAATATTTTTCTGAAATGGGCCACCCTGTATAAGAACCAGTATTTGAAATTTAAGATATATTTTAATCATATTATATATACTTAGAATCTCAGAAATGTGATTGGCCACAGATCAAATAAAACAAAATTTCGACCATGTTCGAAAGCCAAATAACAAACAAAACTTTCTTAAACATATAATGATCATAATATTCCTAACTTGATAATAAAACACCGATCCAAGTTAAACATAAAAGGGACATGCCAGAATATCTAATTCAAAAATGACCGGACCAACAGTTTCGGAGTTAAAGACCGATATTATAATCAACATAAAGGTCAGCTCAACCGAGGTAAAGGTAAATTGAACATTAAAATATTACTGAAACTATGGATGTTCAGAGAGTAACATAACAATAAAACAAGCAGGTGCTTTAATGAAGCTGTAATGAAAATGGACTTTGAAGACCCCAAATATTAATTTATTTCAACATTGTCGTTACGTATTAGGAAATGTAAAATACTGCCACATAATATACAGGGTGTTCCTAAATATCATGTTAATACGAAAAGGGGTAATTCTTTGGCTCATTTGATGTCTAAAAATTCATATAAACATAGGTCCGCAAACGCTTCGTTGCCGATCTACAGGGTGTTGAAATTCAAGATCTTTTTAGTTTTTGAAGTGAAAACTTCTTTAGGCGCGTTTAGCACTTTTTGTGGGCACTAAATTAAACTAAGCCGTCACGCGTGTCTGTCACGCGTGACGCTCGGTCGGCTGTGTTACGCTCGAATTCGACTCCTATATTCAATCCGAACTGACCCGAATGAACGTTATAATATGAAAGAGCATGCCATAATTGCCGTATCAGTCGCATTCAGTATCGACGTGGAAACAGTGTGCGTTGTTTGTGTGTTTAAGATCACAAGATAGACACTTGTTGCGTCTCAGGTATGTTCTGGCATTTTTTTTAAGGGTTGTTCAATTTTAGGAACTATATTTATTCGATATTATCAATTTCACCTTGTTGAAGTTTTCACTTCTGTCGTGTGGTCTTAAGCACACACAATTTTTTTTCTTTATAGCTCTGGTAGTTTTTGAGATATTTAGCTCTAATTTGGAATATAGGTTACGCTGTAGAACTTACATCATAGGGCATACCAAATGGTTTTAAGAATCTACAGGGAGATATTTTTTCAGCCCCCCTTTTCCCCCATGAACTTTTTTTCAGTGCGTTGCTGGTGGATTCTAAAATACAAAAAGCATTTTTTGTTTTGTTCTAAAGCATTTTAATCTCTTGTAGTTTTTTCGTATTTTCCACCATTACCGAGAAAAAAAAATAAAAAGTTTTCTGTGTTTCGCTAGATGAAATTAACATTATTTAAATAGCCTAATAAGCTCTGGCTTGATTTAGATAACCTTTTGCTTGTATTTATTTTGACATTTTAAAAATATCAAATAATAACAATAACAAGGAAGCTACCTACATTATAAAAATTGTGGAAAGTGACCTACGCCTACTTTATGCATGCGCCCGCTCTTCTTCTCATTGATGCCCGTACTTCTTCAAATACCCCCGAAGTATTTCTTAGGGTTTCAAATCCATCTAATATTCGATTTCGTAAATCATCAACGGTATTTACTGGTATTGTATATGTCGTAGTCTTATAGTGAAATCCGTCTTTTCATGAAGAATCTGGTCATATCATGAAGCGTCGGCATATTATGTAAAAACATGAAGCTACACAATCTGCCTAAGCTTTTCAAGGAGAGCCCGTAGCACTTCGGCATATAACGTCGTAACATAACCTGGCTAACTTTAAAGAGCGGCACTTTGTGAAGTACGAGATGTCAATAGGAGGCGATAACTAGAGGAACAAATTCCGTCTAAAAGGTATATTGGCAACTGGTTTGTTCGTTATTACCCAGAGCATTTTTTAAAATTTATTTTAAATTTTATTTTTATAAAATAATATTGGATGAAAAAATTGAATAAAAAAAAATGCTCTGGGTAACAACGAACAAACCGGTTGCCAATATACCTTTTAGACGGAATTTGTTCCTCTAGTTATCGCCTCCTATGTCAATGCTTTAAAGCAAAATTGCAGTGTAATTCTCGATGTCACAAAAGTGGTCCCTGTGTTAATAAATAGAAACAAATGTTTGATGTTATTCTTCTTATTGAAGTCAATTTTTTTGTTAGAATATCTAGATACTCATACCTACCCCTATATTGAAACACTCTATATAAAGCAATGTCTCAATTACAAGCTCGCAAAGTTCACTTAAGGTTGAATTCTCAACGTCATTCAATCTATTGCCAACCTATAACCTATTTCGCGTTGATTTTTTGAGTTTATTATTTTAATAACTAACATTTAAAGAAAATCAATATCGTTGGTACATTATTTAGGTAGTATCTGATAAATTACAAAAATATCAATTTATTTTATTGCTTATTTTGGGAGAATTGTATAGTGAAAGAACAATGAATGACAATGACATAATAATGTTAAAAAAAATCTTACCCGATATTTTTCGTTATACAATTCTCCTAAAATAAGTTATGAAATTCCTTGATATTTATTAAATATGTCAATTATTACCTATAGAATATCAAGTCGATACTGATTTTCTTTAAATTTTGTATAAAAGCTAGAAAACATAAATAAATCTACGCGAAATAGGTTATAGGTTGGCAAGCATATTGATACTCCCACCTTAAACACAATATGCCTTGGCCTTGTGGAAATTTCACGAAACCGCAATATTTAAAGTTAGGCAGGTTGTAGTATACACAATCCGCCAAAATGTGATGGGCGCTTCTTGAAAAGCATAGGCATATTGTGTAGCTTCATGTTTTTGCACAATATGCCGACGCTTCATGATATGACTAGATTCTTCATGAAAGGACGGATTTCACTATAAGACTACGACATATACACTAGAGTTTTGAGGTGCCCCCATAGGACTATCTAAGTCAAAGCCAAGGCATACTAGACCAATTATTTAAAAAATTTTAATTTCATCTAGCGAAACACAGAAAATCATTTATTTTTTTTCTCGATAACGGTGGTAAATACGAAAAACTACAAGAGATTAAAATGCTTTAGAATAAAACAAAAAATGCATTTTGCATTTTAGAATCCACCAGCGGCGCACCGAAAAGAAGTTCTGAACAGGGGGCATGACCCCTGAAAAAATATCTCCCTGTAGATTCTTAAAATCATTTTGTATTCCCAATGATGTAAGTCCTACAGCATAACCTATATTCCAAATTAGAGCTAAATATCTGAAAAACTACAAGAGCTATAAAGAAAAAACTAAAAAAATCTTGAAATTTCAACACCCTGTAGATCGGTAACGAAGCGTTTGCAAACCTATGTATATATGAATTTTTAGTCATTAAATAAGCCAAAGAATTACCCCTTTTCGTATTTACATGATATTTAGGAACACCTTGTATTTGGGTTGTAAAATAAATACAGCCAAAAAAAAAATCAGGTGGTAAAAACGTAGCCCCTGCATCTGCTTACAACACATGTACTATTTTAATCAATGTAATCAGCAAATAATAATAAATTATAGTCGTTTCTTGTCTTAGCCGTGTTAAAGCATTCTTGAAGATAACAAAAAAGGTTCATAGTGATTTGAAAGTATTGAAATAATCGTATAATATTAAGCTTAAAAGTTAAAGTGTGAACTCCATAGACAATTTACCTTTAGATACGTACAGCGTACGAGCTCCTGCGCAAACAAAAGTTACATTTTATGGGTGAAAAAATACGTCCGAGCGCATGACTCGCCGGTCAGCTGCCTTCCCTCTGAGCAGCGCACAAACCTCTTGTTATCGGTCTGCCCTTCTTTAGCGACATGCTGAAAATACACTCCAGAACCGGCTCGGCCGCCATTTTTGTTGTTGTGTTTTAAGGTTTCTCTGTGGATTCCTTGTAGTTTTCTTAGCTATTGTGGATTGTGGGTGTTTAATATTTACGGATTTCTAGTTTTTGTGTAGTTTAGTGAATTGTGTCTGATTGTGAGAAAATTAATTCTGTCAAAGTTGCTGGTTGGTTAATTTTTTGGCTAAAATCTGTACACCCCGACATTAAGCTTTTAATAAAGCCAGTATTCCACGGGTCAAGTTCTCGGGCAAACACTTTTCAAATTCTTGAACAAGAAATTTTGCTTGAAAATGTTTTACACGTACCCAAGTTTTTGCCAAATTGTAAAAATCGATACAAGTTATATACCAACTAATATTTGACTTGAGGTTAGGCACGTGATTACACCGTAGATTGGTCATTTTGCTGGTTTTTATTTGTTTTTATATTCGATTTTATAAGACTAGTTTTATTCACTTGTTCTTGTTCTCTTCCTTTTCGAACTAAAAACACGACGACGAATCATTATTAAACAAATTTTAAAAACAAAACCTTAAAAACAATTTTCTATCCTTAAAATCTGATAGGTTTGCTACTACTAAAAATGTCAGAAATCACCACCTTTTTCCCAACTGGATCAAAAATTGAGAAGTAAGTCCAATTTTTTCTCAACAATAGGGAACTTGACAAAAATTTTAATTGGGGGAAAAATTCTATAAATCATAAGTACATATTGTCATAAAACATATGGCAGCAAAAAAAACAACATATTTCGTCCCAAAAGACCGCTTGAAAGATTTAAAAATGCCCCAAAATTCAAATTATTCCAAGCGGGTAAAAACGCGCTGCTAGTAGTCGTGACGTAAGAGTATCATTTGTCAGATTTGTGTGTGACATCCACGAAATAGGTTATAGGTTTTCAATAAATTTGATGATTTGTCAGATTTGACATCCACGCGTCAAGCGACACGACCTTAAAACAACAATACAATAACAATAACACACGGCAATCCAAATGTAAATTCGGTCGCTCGGCACCTGTCAGGAGTGTCAGGATGACGGATGACCAAAAGTCATACCCCCTGACGTCATCGGGCTTCGTGCGCTTTAGAGATCGTTTGAAATGCTTTCGACACGCGCGAAACTTTAAAGAATTTTTACCAAGTTATTTTTGATTTTTAAGGAGTAATAATTGGGGAATACTTTTTTCAGGCTTAACTAAATCATCATATTTAAAAAAAAAAAAATTGGAAAGTTCCCTATTGAAATTTTAAAGCCCGGACCTGTATATTTTCCCATTCGTCAAACGATAATGTTTAAGTGCGCATGTCTAATAGTGTCTAGCTATGTTTACATGCTCGAGGCCATAAATCTGCCACTTTCGTGATTCTTGTTTGCTTATCTAACGGTAAATTGTCTATGGTGAACTCCTAGAACTTGCAAGTTGGTAGTTTTTTTACTATTTTTTGTTTAAAAAATACCTGCTTTCTCTAGTTTTTCCAAGACTGTAAAGTGTGGACTGAAAGCAAGGTTACTGTTGTTCTTTTTCTTACTATTTTAGTTGATTTCCAGAATGATAAAGTCTTGTTCGGTTGCTAAGTGTGGAAACCGCTCAAAGAGGGACAAGATAAAAACGTTGTTTATTTGCAGGGTTTCTTCTTTTATTTTTGCTTCAACATGTTCTAGAGTTCACCCAGCATTAGTCGCTATTTATAAAATCCCATTCTTAGTCGCGCATGGGAGATTCTCTCACGTAAAAATTTTAGTGAATAAAATGCCTTTTTTGCATACAAGTTTTTATTTTAAATTGAAAAGTCGTCTATTTTTGTTGTTATATTCTACAGAAGAATAATATGTTTATAATCAGGCTCGATCTCCAAGGAACAGTTTTCGACATGACAAAATTGTGTGTTCGGGGCAAATAGGTCGCTGGCAAGTTCTACATCTTTTTTTTTAATTGTCTATTCTTTCGAAGACGACAGAACTCTTAACTAGCTCCTTAATTTTAGCGTTACTGTTTCTACACTGAGAAAAAAAACTTCTATTCCGTATAAGAATTCGCATACTCTTTATACAACTGTTGAATACTATATGTGACAGAAAAGCGCTTTCCTACTGTAAGACAACGAAAATTGCTAGACTGTTGTGTAGTGATAATATCACGGTATTTTAGCCAAAAAGAAGTAGAAGTTAATGCTACCATAGAATGATTTATAGCCATTATTGCTTTAAATAATCACAGTAATTCTCAAGTTCTATTGGGGGTGTAATCTGGTTTTATATACTTTATCAATTCCGACTGGCAGTTGTAATGAAACGTGACATTATTCATAGTATTATTTGCTTGCTAAGGTTAATAAAGCATATTATTATATTTACCAATAAAAATCAGTACCTACTGAAATTTTCAAAAAAATTAAACAGCTTCTAGTGTGATATTGTTCTTGTCGTTGCATATGATTATCTATTATGCAACATCGTTTACGAAGATGATGAAATTCGTCCATCTTAACATAGTATAAAACAAAGTCGCTGTCGCCCGTCTGTCCCCTTTCATATCCGTTTAAATCTTTAAAACTACGCAACGGATTTTGAAGCGGTTTTTTTTAATAGATAGAGTGATTCAAGGGGAAGGTTTTTATGTATAACTAGCGACCCGCCCCGGCTTCGCACGGGTGCAATTTCAGAAAGTGGCATGCCGGGTACTAATATATCGGGTTTGTTCGGGTTTGTATTTATACCAGCGGGTTGCAACGCATGCCGGGTACACGCTAGTAGATTATAAAGTCCAATACTATTGATAGGTTGTGCGAAATAAGAATATTCTATTGTTTTATCTGAGATGCAAAGTTTATGGGAACGGAAATACAAAGTAAAAATAAATTAATTATAACAGGTATTTGTACGATAAATAAAATTCAAATTCAGACAGGACAGCTAGAAGACTCCGAACAACGATGCGGCCTGCGCAACAAATACGTTAAAACTAATACTACGGCGTGCGGCAATTGCCGATCGTTACGAACCCTTACCAACGTCTTGTGGATTATAGGTTCTAACGGATACAATTCATTTTTGGGGACGCTGTTCTGCTTTCGTAGTTATTGTAGAGAAAGCGCTTTACTGGGAACAAAATGCGTCGCATTGAGATGATACAAATTATTTCTTAAAAAAATGTTTGTATTAAAAGTAGTTCATTATAAAACAAGACTGTGGAACTGATTAAGTACTACCAATAAAAATACTGTTTTAGCAAATCTGGAACTGATATAACACTAAGGCGGGTTTGATACACTATAATTTATTTAATATTGGTTAATAAAAAATAAGCTATCAATACAAACTATGTCTAAGCAAACTGTTGTATTAGATCATTTTCCTCAGTGTGGAGAACTCTTCTTTTAAATAACTAAATGGACGGCCCAATTTTATATGAAGTGGCGGGAGTAAAATCTTTTGTCGTTTTTGTTTCACAAAAGTCAATTCACCATATGTAAAAATAATCCGGCTAATTTACACAAACTCGCGACATGTTGCTCAAAACTCTCTAATTTCTCAAATACTAATAACTCTCAACTATTTACGTTATATGTATTTTAAAACCCCTTATATGGTATAAATCCAGGTATTTCTCATTTATTGATCGCATTTTCCAACACATTAACGGCAAGTCGGTAATTATCTTAATTATGAATCATGGATCTATAAAACCGGATCCAACTGAGACTTTTGCAAGACAAATAGTTAATTAGTATATTAAAATAAGTTAAATTTTGCTATTTTCGTCTCGGAAACATGTTTTTCTAAAACCGACCAGTAAATATACACTTTCTGGACAATTTTTCGTCTAGA
This sequence comes from Polydrusus pterygomalis, assembly GCA_963969555.1. Taxonomy (NCBI): domain Eukaryota; kingdom Metazoa; phylum Arthropoda; class Insecta; order Coleoptera; family Curculionidae; genus Polydrusus; species Polydrusus pterygomalis. Next base: position 153,873,623 of record OZ018376.1, on the reverse strand, counting down.
AAATAACCTTTTTCCGATCGCAAGACCGGAAAAGTGACGTTAGAGACCGGAAAAGATTTTTCCGGTCCCTGTTTTTTGTTTTTCCAATCGCTCTTTGATAATACAAGCTACCTTGATTTCGTTACTATGACAACAACATTTCGATGTATTGTCGAGTGACAGTTCGTTGATTTTTAATTTGTTGTTTATGTCAAACTTGTTTCGCGAGTTCGCAAATTTAACAATATGAATTCAGATTTTGAATTATCCGACACGGAAAATGAAATTTTAGAAGAAATTTTGGAAGCAGCAAGGAAAGCGACTTAGGATATATTGCCAGTAAAATCAAAAGCCCGTTACGAGAAGTCATACGACGCATTTAAAAATAATATAAAATAATTTAATGTAAGTATATCGAAGTGTCGGTTTAAAAAAAAAAATATTGCACGTCACACATCCGAAAATTAGTGTTTTCCAGGTCTCTCCAAGCTTCCAGGACTCGCCTACGGCTCGCCCTGGAAATGCTTGTCTCGACCTGAAAGACACTACTTTCCGGTCTTGTAACGTAAATTACTATTGCTGTTCGCCAGTGAAACCTTCCAATTCTCCGAATTCTCGCAACAAGTTTCTAATACCGGTCAACGTAACACAATGAAAAAACTCTTTTGTGGGATTGGCTCCAATTTATTCCACTCAATCCATGAAATTAAACACAAAACTCTTTTGAAAGGCTCCGAAGATTTAAAAAATCATTAACATTCAAATATTCACCTTTTCTCTTTTAACTAAATTTCCTTTTAACTTTAAAACAGCCATATCCGCCGCCTACTTAAAAATCAGGCCGTGAAAAATAAAAACGAGCCCTCAATCGTTCCTGTTTCCAATTAATTACTATTCCCGGCACTCCTCTTCGTTAAATGTCGACAGATAGCGAAAAATTACGACGAGACGGAAAAATGCTAATTTAAACGAAAAAGCAGGTGTTTTTTTTATTTAAAGGCGTTTTTAAATAATTCATGCATGGATATGGAATTGCAATAAAATATACATTTCATGAAAAAAACATGTATTTCGCATTTGAGCACAACCTTTCAGTCCGACACACGGAATCTAAAAACAAGATTTTCTTAGGTTAAAAGTCTGCTATCGCTTTTATTCGCGACATATTTCAAAATAATGATATTATCACAAATTGCCAACCAATTATTAATGTAATTTGTACTTTTACCAAAATCTTCGAAAAATGTCTAAAATTTAGATCATGTAATTGTGATTAGGTACTTTCCATTTGTTTCCTTTAAACAGCAGAGCAAAATAAAAATATTTTCTTAGCTAAGTTGTTAAAGGCACGCTTCGCGAACAACTTCGCGTAATCCGTATGGGCAATAAGGAGGAGCATACTTAACCGCAGAAAGGGAGGAGGAAAAAATATTTGCTGTACTAAATTAAATTTTTAAAAGGAACGCTTAACTTACCGTTGGCTTTGTTTTGCTATTTAAAGGAAGTTTAAAGGAACTCTGGTATTATCTCACCTCACTTAGCATTTTGAGTAATACCGTGCGAGGAAAAATTATTTGCATTAAAGAGGGCTTGGATTAAAAAACGTGGGGCTTGGTTTAGATCACAATGATATGGGGACGATATATCTAACCAAATCTAGGTTAAAATTTTGTCAACTTCATATTATGACATGATATTTATTTTTTATTTATTTTATTTATTTCATACACTGTTTTACAGTTTCCCAGTTACAAAACAGGTAGAAAGCTGAAAATTGTTTACAATATAATAAGAATGAATTCTTTAACAATACACATACTAAGATAACCTAGAAATAATTATTTAATAATACAACATATTATATATAGAGAACTACATTCTACGTAGGTGCATACATCCAACAATATATCCACTACCGATAAAAGTGTCTTTTGACAGCGCTCAAGCTACAATTAAAAATATCATACGCTTCGACGTTATCATTGTAACAGGTACACATCCTATTTATAGGGGAAAATTTCTATAAAAAGGAGACCAAATTATTGAAGAATACTCCAATTTGGACATGACAAAAGAGCGATACAAAGTTATTAAAGGAACAACAGACTGAAAATCTCTTGTGGTCCTAAGAACAAAACCAAGTAGTTTATAAGCAGCGGATACAATATGATCAATATGAGGAACAAAGGACAATTCCTTGTCAAAAACAATTCCTAGATCCGTAAACACCCTTGGTCTTTCCAAGATTTCACCGTTTAAGTTATAGTCGAAATCAAATGTGGTGTTTTTATTAGAATATGTCATAACATTACATTTAGCAATATTTAAGTTTAATCTGTTTTTTGAGCACCAATCAAATAATATGTCCAAATTACGCTGCAACCTCAAACAATCAACCAAACTTGTAATTAAACAAAATATTTTTAGATCATCGGCATACAACAGGCAACGAACAGTGAGATTATTATAATAATGTCGTTTATAAATAATGTAAAAAGTAGAGGACCAAGGATGAAACCTTGAGGAACCCCGGATGTTGCAAGGTACTCAATAGATCTAACTCCACCATAAGCTACATACTGACGTCTATCCCTTAAATATGACTCAAAAATGACAGTAGATGATAAGAGAAACCATAGGACTGTAGTTTGTTCAATAATATGGAGTGATCCAGTCGATCGAAAGCCTTTGAAAAGTCAGTATAAATAACATCCGTCTGCATGCGCTGATCAATACCTTCAGCCAAAAATTGAGTAATACACATTAAGTTAGTTGTTGTTGAACGGCCCTTTACAAATCCATGTTGTTCGGGAGCAATAACATTTTAAACTTTATAGTAAATACTATTATGCAGTAGTGTTTCGAAAATCTTAGAAAAATTGGAAATTATCGATTCAGGTCTGTAGTTCGAGATGTCTAATTTATCACCTTTCTTATAGACAGGGCATACCTTAGAGGACTTCCATACGCTTGGCATTTTACAGGCACTAAGACACTTATTAAACATGAAAGATAGGGGACGTGCAAGCACTCCTGCACAATCTCTAACAACAAATGCAGGAATGTTATCCGGCCCAGTAGTCAACTTGGGTTTAATCCGCTTGATTGCATTAAAAACTTCATCTTCATTAAAACTGACTATATCCAAATTCAAGTCTGACTTTTGAGGTTCCGCGGCTGTAGTTGAATTAGAGATCGCCAGATAAGAACGGCCGAAAAAATCTGCAAAGGCATTGACAATGTCATCGGAATTGGAAAACATCCCACCCTCAAAATGCATTCCACGGGATATGAGATTCGAGTCCCTTCTAGAACTAACAAAAGCCCAAAATTTTTTGGGATCATAAGTTACATTATTTTCAATTTCATGCCTGTATTCTCTATATGAAACTTTAATGTCGTACTTTGATTGATGATATATGCCAAACGGATGAGTAATAAAATAAGTAGACAAATACAAATTTATTTTTCTTGTTTACAAAACTAACAAAGTAAGAATATACAGAAAGAAAAATAATTACATAAATTGCTGAAATTGGCCACCGCCATGCTCCAAGCATAAATTCACAAGTCTCATCATATTTTCCAAAGTGTTTACCAGCATCTTTGGAGAAATTCTTGAATAATCCTTTCTTGTAATTGTCCTAAATTTGCAACTGTTGTTTTAAAAATAGTGTTCTTTAAAACGAAGTACTCCATAACCGTTAAACAAGGTGATCTAGGTGGGAATTCAATGTCTGATCGAAAATTGATCAATCTGTCATGTCGTCGAAAAAATTGCGTAAGTAGTTAATAGTTTCGGCGGCTGTATGGGCGGTAGCACCGTCCTGTTGAAAATATTCAAAACGTAGTTCGTCGTCAAGTAATTGCTACACAAATGGATTCAAAATATTGTCTCTATACCGCTGTGCTGTAACTGTGTCATGGAAAAAAATAGGACCAACAATTCTTCTTCAGGAAACAGCTAACCAGACACCAATTTTTTGAGGGTGCAATGTGGACTCTGCAAAAAAAAATGGGGATTTTCACTACTCCACATGCGTGTATTGTGAGAATTCACATAACCGGAGAGGTGGAACCAGGCTTCATCCAAAAAATATGTCAGGTCAAATAAATCATTTATTTCCACTTTCCACTTCTTAGGACAGGCATCTTATACTATTTGTTGGCGTATTTTGCATTATTTCACGAACTTTTGCAACAAGTTCTTCTGTTCTTACAGATGGTCTTTCTGCTCCTTTTTTGTGTTGCATAGAACCTGTTTCCCTGAACACAGCCACGGTTCTTTTCAGGTAATGATAAAAATCCCCAGCAATAAAAGCAACTGTAGGAAAATGTTCGTGAAAATCGTCCATGCACAAACCTGGATTATATTGCCACTCACCATTTACTCTAACCCCGTTTTGAAAATACGTTTCAACCATGAATGTTTTGTGCTGTTCCGTAAAGCCCATTGTGTGAATTGTTCAAGAAATTGGGAAAATTAGCGATGAATCAAATTACTTGTAACGACTGTCAAAGACGACGGAATAACTGATTGATTGTTAATTCAGGTAGTTACTGATACCCAACAGGTATTAAGCTCTACGTCTAGGCCTTACGTCCTTAGATGCAAGGCCCTCTATGATGCAAATAATTTTTGCTCGCACGATATATATATTTATATATTTTCCATATTTGAAATATCCTGGTGGACTCTCTTACCGTGATCGTTAGTTAAAGCACCACAATTTTCCGGAAAGTAACCCAGATAAGAATCCAGGAAATGAATTTAAAACGACATATTACACCCTAGGTTCTGGTAACACAAAAGAAGTTGCGCAACCAGGTTTTTATATAGTTTTCGGCTCTTATGTTTCCCAAAAAATGTGTAGCAACCATTTTGAAAGCATTCCAAGCGTCTTTTTCCTTGCCTTCAATTAAGGAATCGAATTACGCATCTCCCAATCTGTGGACCCACAAATATTCCCTCTTTAATTTTAGCGTTACTGATTCTACACTGAGAAAAAGGCTTCTATTCCTTATAAGAATTCACATAATCTTTATACAACTGTTTAATACTATATTATGTGACAGCAACGGGCTTTCCTACTGTAAAACAACGAAAATTGCTAGACCGTTGTGTAGTGATAATATCACGGTAATTTAGCCAATAGGAAATAGGAGTTATTGCTACCATAGAATGGTTTATAGCCATTATTGTTCTGAATACTAACAGTAATTATCAAGTTCTATTGGGGTGTAATCTGGTTTAAAATACTGTATTAGTTTTAACTGGCAGTTGTAATGAAGCTTGACAATAATAGTTGCTTGCAACGGTTAATAAAGCATAAACTTACCACTAAAAATCAGTACTGTAGTTCTCAAAAATGTAAATAACTTCTAGTGTGATATTGTTCTTGTCGCTTATCATTACATAATATGATTATCTATTATGCAACATGGTTTACTAAGATGGTAAAATTCGTCCATAGATTATAAAGTCCAATACTAATGATGGGTTATATCAAAAAACGGGTACTTACCAATATCTTTAAGCGACGCACAACACTATAACAAAACCAGAAATGATAAAAACGCACTGATACCAAACTGACGCTGTCTTAATGTGTGGATTTCGTAGGTGCGGAATGGACATTTTTCCGAGATCCTAGAAAGCTAATAGTCAAAGACTATTGCGGGTTATCTCGGTTATGTTATTGAATATGATATATTGTTTTTTTTATAATTGTATTTTGATCCAACAAATTAAATTGTATCCAATTTAGCAGTTGCTACGTAGGACAGGTGCGGAAGTGGACAAGAAGGCTCTTTTTTTGAGAAAATTATCGGGTTATTTATTTTATTTTGTACTCTTAGTGTCCTTTTTATTGAAAACTAAATTAGTTTATTTATATAAATAATAGCTTGGGCTTTTATATTCTCGACTTTTTGAACAAGGAAGGACAGTTGTATTTCCGTTTTGGCCATATTAAAAAAAATCGTCGTTATAATGTTATAACAAAACAATATCACAAAACAGTACCAGGCACTGGTTTAGTGCCAGGATTTTGATTTTTCAAGTAAGTGTTCATAGACATGAAATATGATAGAATGTCCTCTATAATCGGTGAGATGTCTGCTCAGTGTTACAGTACAGGGTGTCCAGTTTTCGTGGGTTTTCATTTACCAGCTCCCTTATTATAAAAGATAGAAAGATTGGGTTTGCGGCTTACTTTTCCATTTTTTTATGAAACTTTCATTACCGCAAACGAATTTTTCATAGCCCTCTCAGTTTCTGATATACAGGGCCATTTTCAAATTTTGTCATTTCTGACGCTCCCCTGTATCTCGATTATTTGATAACTTATCGATAAGGTAAAAATGGATTGTCATATAGCTTTTTATGTTGAATTCAGTGGCGTAGTTAGTTTTTTTCTAAAAAGTTTTGTTTATGAGTTATGACCCAAACTAATATTTTGTTTAATGGGACACCCTATATATTAGTTATTTTTCTTGTTCCTCTTTTTAAGAGCTTTTCAAAAATGTATAATAGTCCATATTTTTTTCTTTTAAAAAGGGACAATTTTAACTTTTTTTGTAAAATTAATCATTTTTCGAATGCCCGCAAATAAAAAAAAATTAACAACATTATTTTTATTAAACATAACTTTAAACCAACAATTAAGCAATTATATTAAAAACAAAGAAGTGGTTCGTGTCTGTGAAAATTAAAATAAATTGCCACGAACTTTTCACTAAAATTTCAAATAAACTAACAAAATCAAACAAATAGTATAATATTTGACAATAATCCGTAATGGCGCATTTACAAAACTTTGTTTTCTGGCATGTCTATCCATGATTGATCATGGCCTTCTGGATTCTAAATGAAAAATGATTAATTTTACAAAAAAAGTTAAAACTGTCCCTTTTTAAAAGAAAAAAATATGGACTATTATATATTATTGAAAAGCTTTTAAAAAAAGGAACAAGAAAAATAAATAATATATAGGGTGTCCCATTAAAAAAAATATAAGTTTGGGTCATAACTCATAAACAAAACTTTTTAGAAAAAAACTAACTACGCCACTGAATTCAACATAAAAAGCTATATAACAATCCATTTTTATCTTATTGATAAGTTATCAAATAATTGAGATACAGGGGAGCGTCAAAAATGACAAAATTTGAAAATGGCCCTGTATGTCAGAAACTGAGAGGGCTATGAAAATTTCTTTAACGGCAATGAAAGTTTCATAAAAAAATAGAAAAATAAGCCGCAAACCCCATCTTTCTACCTTTTATAATAAGGGAGCTGGTATATGAATACACACGAAAACTGGACACCCTGTACTGTTATGAATGAAATGCGTGATCTTAATGCACTTTACCGTCGTTGATTCCAAGTAATGATCCACACTACTTGAAATCTTGTAACATCTACTATAAAAATAAATGTCAACATTTCTCTCCTAAAAATTTTTATTCCCGTACCTGAAGACGTATCACGGCATCGTAAAGAATCCCGTTTTCATTCTCAATGTTTATTTTCATTAGTTTCCGAGAAAATCTAACCGGGAAATTTTTTATTCATTGAGATTTATAACGTCATTTGTAGCCCATTCTGCATCGCGCTGAATCGCCTTGCGCGTATAATTTCTTTTATGGGCTAAAGCCGCCGCTAGGAGAGCCATACGTCAACCAAATTTCTAAATAGTAAAAAGTTCTTAGTGGTCTAAGAAAATCAGGAGCGTAGCGGTATGGAGGTGGGGGGGGGGAGGTGGCAGAATAGTTGCTACAACAAAGTTGTTTTTTCGGCATCTATTTAATGCCGATTTTTTGCTACTACTAATGGATTTCTAGCTACCGCTAATAAAATAGAGATTTCTCTCAGTGATGATTCTCCAGCTGGCCGAGTAACCGGGTTCTATCGCATATTTTTCAACGTATAGAAGAGAAGGACAGTTATATTCTGACCTGACCTAATATATAACTTTCTAAACTGCGCCAGGTGCTAATTGGTACAAACCTTATCAGCCAGCCCGCAATGTCAAAACTGTCAATTTTTCCTGACCACGTTTTTTTCTCGGGAAATTAAATTAATATTTTTAATATCATTTTAATATTTAATACAATTCTATTAATTTCTATTCTAGAATATTTCTCTCATGTGTAAAAACTACCATATGAAGCGAGAACTTTTCGACGAAAATTGCCCAGTAGGTGCGAAAATGTCCCGCCGAAAATGTCCCTATAGGTCCGTATCTAAGTAACAATAATTAATATTTACAATAGCACCTTGTAGGTGTATTATTGTGTTGATATTATGTATTTGTGATTTTGACATACATAAATCAAATTTAAAAAGTCGTAAAAATGTCGCGATTTGGAAGTGATTCATTAAGTTTAATTTTAGAGAAAGTTACCGAAAGTAACCCTAAAAATACATTACTAAACCACCAGTATATATGGAGACAGTTCATGGATTTTATTAAAGAGAGAAATTATAGTTTAAACGAAAATACTTTAATACCGACGCTGGCCAATATTCTGACTGACTGGGCCTACAATATGAAAAAGAAAAATGGCGAGGATTATAAAGATTTTACTGTAAAGACTATTTGGAACGTTACGTCAAAATTATTAATGGAAAAATATCAAAACAAATATAACAATAAATTTAATCCCTTTACTGATACGGAATTTAAAACAGCCCGCGAAGCAAAAGGTGCCAAAAGGAAGCAGTTGCAGACAGACCAGCAGAAAAGAAAGGAAAGCGCTGTATCACTTAAATACAATGAGTTTAAAAATATGGTACAGAATTGTGATGAAGAAACGCCTGATGGCTTGCAAAAAAAAAGTGTTCTTTGTTTTGTCATACGAACTAGCATGGCGAGGAGGAGAGGGAGTAAAATGTTTAATTTCGTATTTCAAAGACGATATTAATAACGCAGGAGAAAAAACAGGCAGAATGGAATACCACCCAATATTCGACAAAACAACACAAGGAGGAGAAAAACCTTGTGCACCATCCAAGTGGCTAGTTAAAAACAAAATTAATTCGGATTTGTGTTTAGTAAGGTTGTTTAAAAAGTTCTTAGAAAAAGAAATAACATAAATATTCCGCGATTGTTTTTAACTGTTAATCCTTTCTGGAAATTGGGCAAGTGGTATAAGAATATCCCTGTCGGAAAAAATATAATCACTCGGTGGACCTCAACAGAAGCAAAAAAGTCAGGTTTAGCGACTGAAAAGGTTAAAATCACCAACCATTCACTGCGTGCAACAGCTGTTTCGAAAATAGCAAAGCAAGGGGCTGAAGAAAATAGGCTAATAAAAATTACTGGACATTCCAACTCAAAATCCATAAAGCCGTATCTTCAACTAGACGAGGAACACCACTCTAATATAGTAGAAAAAATGAGGGAAGACGATGATAAGGCTAATCATAACTCAGAAACTAATATATGTATGCCAGGTTCTACAAGTTCTAATTTAATGGCAAACTCACATACATTAACAAGTAATGCAGCAGACTCCAAAACTAGTAATTTTTACAATAATTGTGTTTTCCACTGCAATTCATGCAATTTTTAATTTGTTTATTTTCATATAATAAAATATAACGTTTAAATAAAAATATTAAATTTTGTGCTTTCATTTCACGTACTCGAGAAATATTCTACCGAATTACATTCGTGCATCAAAATAGACTTGATAATTTTTCATTCAAGCATGTTGTCAGTAAAAAACTGGATTCGGTTATTTTCATATTTTGTTTAAAGAGCCCTCCACCTTCGGTGTCGGGCTCTTTTGCCAAAATATGAAAATAAACTCATCCAGTTTTTAGACAACATGCTTTCATAAAAAATTATCGGTAATTTTGATGCACTTATGTAATTACTTATGAAAACTTCACAGATGTGTGTAATTTTTCAGTTATTATTTCAGCCTACCATGCAGGTAATTATTTTTTATTTTTTATCAAATTGATTTTGCACTTATACCAATTTTTTATATTGGAAAAGTAAGTTTACAATAAATAAATTAACATGAAATGTTTCACATACATAACAGGTGTTGGTTTACAAGCCAATGTTAACAAAATATCACTGGGCAGCCTGCAGATAACTGCAATACATTATTTGTGCCCGGGGCAATACCCAACAATCTATCAGTTACGAACAGATAGTTTAGGCTCTTGAAATGATAATTTTAACATTTTTATTTTACTGAGTAGATTAGAAGTATACCATGATGGCACAAAGATAATGGCTTGAGCTAACTCGATAAGTAGATACTTGGCCATTGGCTATATTTTACAGAGAAATTGAATGTCAACCCGATACTGTTTCTTTTGTTTCAGAGAATGCTTTAAGAATCACCTGATAGTTTATGGATGTTTTAGTAAGTGTCTCGTTGCATCCTAGTGCTTGTGTTTCATACAGTATAATTTGTGATATATTAAATGAATTGAGACAATTCCTGATGAGTGAGACCTGTGAGACGTATACTAAGGATATTAGTTTATTCTAAACAGTTCTTTTTTGTTATGGTTGTCAATACAGTTTTTATTTATAAATAAACGTAGAAAAAATTATTTACGATAAAGTGTCCGATAAAATCCCTTATTTTCCAAATCTTGGTTAATGTAAAAACGTGCCTTTATTCCATAAAATAAATACTCTTGTGCGTCTTTTTATTGATTTAATTTGTGATTTAATAATATTTATATTGATGAATTACAAATTAAATCAATAAAAACTTGTTCAAAAGTTAATTATAAAATTGAAAAATTCTAAAACCGCTGTTCAAATTTCCCGCCATTGCGCCTCTGATATAGCCAGCAGGCACACAAAAACCGTTCTCTCTTTCTCTCACTCTCACTTCTTTCTCTCTCCACTGTGTTGCGATTTTTTATCAAGGAGTTAACATTTCTAACCCTATAAATTTTCTTTGCTGCTACCTTCCCCCTTCCTAACGCCGGCCCTGTAAAAGCTATGCAGCTATATGTTTTGTGCCTATACCTATATTTCTGAGACTTTGGCTATTTTCTTTATATTTTTGCTTTATAAACGTTTTAATTTTGTCAAATTTTTTCATTGGGCTCTGGTGCTTCAACCTTTTCTAAAGATATTTCATCTCCTGAGACAGATTTCTCTAGCTCCCTGAGCAGATTGTTTGTTGCGCCACTGAAGAAAAGTATTCTAAATACGAAAATTTGGCGCGGTGCTTATATCAGCATTATTATAATTTAAAGTAAATTAAACGGCGGAAACAGTAGTATGCGCTTACCACTTGAAGAACCACAAAGCGCAGAGAAAACTCGAGGTCGAGTGGGACAATGTTCAACTTGCCCACTCCGACGTCCCCAAGTACTTTGGAGTCACGTTGGACAGGACGTTAACCTACAGAGCTCACTGTCAGAACACCACGATGATAGTCAAGACACGAAACAACCTTCTGAGGAAGTTGCGAGGCAGCAAATGAGGCGCAAAGCCAAACGTTCTGACACAGAATATATAAGCTTTGTTTTGGTTCTAGCTTAGAACCGTTCTAGAACAGTCCGCACATGCGCAGTGACTTATTTATGTTTTGGCTGAGTTTAGAATCGATTCCGAACTGACATTCAAGTGTTTTGGTTATATTTCGAACCGGTTCGTAACCGTTCTCGAACTATCATTGCAGTTCGAGCTTTTTGATAGAACCGATTAGGGATTTTTAGTTGACGCAGCATGCGCAGTTGAATTTTTCTAATAAAAATAGGCGTCAACTAACTTTTTCTTCTGTGGTCAAGATCCCTGTTTGCGATTTGTGTGCTTGTTTGGCTATCTATCTAATAGAAATAATATTAGATTAAATAAAAATAGTAATCTTTATCCATTTTTGCTGTCTGGTACTGTGTAAGTTACTCAAAACGGTCAAAAAATCTTTAACATGTATTTTTAAAATTTTGAGGTGATGGTTAATTTCCTCTTCTTTCTTTTATAATAAGCTGTTTTGGTTTCTTCGACTGCGAAACGATTCTAAAATAGTTCCAGGATTTATTTTATTGCACATTGAGTTCTGCGCAGTTCTTGAACTGTTTGGAATCAATCCTTATTTTAAAACCAAAACAAAGCTATAGCTTTGCGTAGCTATATATTCTGTAGTTCTGATTACAACCGCCAAAGCCTTATGCTACTCAACGGCCGAATACGCCTGTCCTGTCTGGAATAGATCAGCTAACGCGAGGAAGTTGGATACGGCGCTGAACGAGACCTGCCGCATAATCACAGCGTGTATGAAACCCACACCACTCGATAAACTGCAACGCGCCGCCGGCATAGAGGCACCTTACATACGACGATCATCAGCTGAGTATGTCGAGCGTTTCAAACAGACTTTTGACCTCAGACACGTCATGTACAGATATGATGAGCCACCACCGCAAAGACTCAAGTCCAGAAAAGGGTTCGTACAGTCGATACAAATCGACCACCTACCCTGGTTCCCAGCCACATCACCAACTACTTCGGGAACCCAACTGGACTGGAACACGTAGTCTACCCTTAACCAACTGCGGACTAGCGTCGCGCCGACCAGGAAAAACCGAGCTAGATGGGGCCAACTAGCCCCGGACGATACTAAGTGCGAATGTGGAGTTAGGGTGGCAGCAGACTGGGCCCAGAAACTACAATGAGTCTCGACGTCGGGCACGAAAAAGTAAAGTAAGTAGAGTAAATAACAGCTTTGCTTTTATAGTTTCTTTCTTTTGGTCGAATGAGATTTTAATTCGCTGAAAGAAATATTTCACAGCAACGCAAATAATTTATAATTTGATGCACTAGACAAAAAAATATATGATTCATTTTTAAATTTTATAAAATGAATTTTATTTAATTTTCAGTAAATTTCAATTAATTAAAAATTTCATACTGCTTTTTAAAAACTAAATGTTTCATCCCAGGATACCTTTTACCCTAAACAAACTACTTATTTCTGACTTTATTACCAGTATAAAAAAAATTTTTTTTAAAAAAACGCGCTTGTATTATACTTGTTCATATTATGCATCCGTCTTTATGTCGTTCAACCCCAAGAAAAATCATAACCTTTACCACCGGTAGGTCAAACTGACTGAATTAATTTACGACGTAAAGCAAATATGGAGAATATGACGTAAGGGTCAGCGGTCATTGAACAGACTTTATCAGGACTTTGATGCATATGCGTTAAAAAATGCAGGGTTAAAATGCGTAGATGCGGATGGGCCTTAATACAAAAAAAATACAATCAAATCAAATTTTTTAAATCAAAAATAAAAAAAAACAGGTAATTTTTCGTTGCTCGGTTTTACCTCGTTTTACCCCTTTCTCTATATTATTCAAATTGCTTTTGTTTTATCTAATAATACTAATTCTACTTTTACTTTATAAACAACGGGTATATTTATGTATGTTTTAAAACAAACTTTAAAAGTAGAACGAAAACAACATCTCTCTGTGAACAATGTTTACTCGCAGAGCTAAACAAAGTGCAATTAAAACTAAAATTCAGTTATTCGAAGAAAAACTTTGTTTGAACTACAATACAATATTCTGTAAGGTAATTGCTTCATTTAAATGCTGCATAAGGACATATTAATTACTTAGGTTTCAAGATATTTAAAGGCGTCCCTTTAAACTGTGTTTCCGACTAACACGGTAATAAACTCGACGGATTTAAGACGCCCCACCCTGAATTACTTGCTAGATAAGTCACTGTTAAATTTAAAGGTTATACCATCTAAGGACGTAATGCTTAGCCGTAGAGCTTAATACCTGTTGGGTGTCAGTAACTACCTGAATTAACAATCAATCAGTTATTCCGTCATCTTTGACAGTCGTTACAAGTAATTTGATTCATAGCTAATTTTTCCAATTTCTTGAACAATTCACACAATGGGCTTTACGGAACAGCACAAAACATTCATGGTTGAAGCGTATTTTCGAAACGGGGTTAGAGTAAATGGTGAGTGGCAATACAATCCTGTTTTGTGCATGGACGATTTTCACGAACATTTTTCTAACGTTGCTTTTATTGCTGGGGATTTTTATCATTGCCTGAAAAGAACCGTGGCTGCATTTAGGGAAACAGGTTCTATACAACACAAAAAAGGAGCAGGAAGACCATCTGTAAGAACAGAAGAACTTGTTGCAAACGTTCGTGAAATAATGCAAAATACGCCAACAAATTGTATAAGACGCCTGTCCTAAGAAATGGGAAGATCTTATGGAACATGTAGGACTATTTTTAAGAAGCAGCTAAATTTATTTCCTTATAAAGTGCAAGTATTCAAAAAAATACAAGCCGCAGATTTTGAAAGACGCAGGAATTACTCTCAATGGTTTACCCTGACATTTTTTTCGGATGAAGCCTGGTTCCACCTCTCCGGTTATGTGAATTCTCAGAATACACGCATGTGGAGTAGTGAAAATCCCCATTTTTTTGTAGAGTCTACATTGCACCCTCAAAAAATTGGTGTCTGGTTAGCTGTTTCCCGAAGAAGAACTATTGGTCCTATTTTTTGCCATGATACAGTTACAGCACAGCGGTATAGAGACAATATTTTGCCTTGCAACCGCCCATACAGCCGCCGAAACTATTAACTACTTAAGCAATTTTTTCGACGACAGATTGATCACTTGATCAGTTTTCAATCAGACATTGAATTCCCACCTAGATCACCTTGTTTAACGGTTATGGATTACTTCGTTTTTCCTCATTTAAAGAACACTATTTTAAAACACCAGTTGCAAATTTAGAACAATTACAAGAAATGATTATCCAAGAATGTGGTAACATTTCTCCAGAGATGCTGGTCAACACTTTTGAAAATATAAAGAGACGTGTGAATTTATGCTTGGAGCATGGCGGTGGCCAGTTTGAGTAATTTATGTACTTATTTATCTTTTCCTTTCTGTATATTCTTACTTTGTTAATTTTGTAAACAACAAAAATAAATTTGTATTTGTCTACTTATTTTATTACTCATTAGTTTGGCATATCATGTCATAATATGAATTTGACAAAAGGTTAACCTAGATTTGGTTAGATATATCGTCCCCATATCATTGTGATGCAAATAATTTTTGCTCGCACGGTAGTAAGGGCGCTATACTTGCCTAACTATTTATTCATAATATAATTAAATCAGTTTTTTAAAACATTCGCGACTTTTGGCGCTTTCCTTGGAAAAAATGCAGGTGAAAGAATCGGGCCGTACCTTGCCAGATTTGTTTATAACAAATGATCATAGTGGGTGGAAGTCATGGTGCAAAATTTAATGGGAATGTTTATTCTATCAATGTTTCGAATATAGAGAAATACACTTTATTTTATATGTTGTGATTTAAGACAATGTCCTACATTTAATTATCATTTCTATTATTTCGGTGGGAATAGTACCCCTGTACCCCTACCACATTTATTATCTCAGGATGTATTACATTTAAATCGTTACATTTAAATGTAGTGGTATTAATAGTTAAAAGTTATCTCCTCTACAAAGTTTTTGTTAAGTAATAAATACAAAGATAAGTTTTTTACACACATAATGCAACCATCAATCACCTAGATGGCTAAACACCTGTATGTGTAATAGCTTCAATTTTCCTATAAGTTTAGATTTCAAATAAATAAATAGACATACCTAAACGAGTATATAGACCTTCCAGACTAAAGAAGTGACCCACATAAGCCGAAATTCAGAATAGGTTCCTAAATATGTGAATCCTTTCAAATATTATGTGAGATCTACATTTTTTTTTTTGAAAATATGAATTTTAGTGATATTTCTTATTTCCAGGGGTATGAGATTATTGGGAGTGAAATAATTGAGAAATCTTAAGTTAATATTAGTGTTACTTTTAGGTAGTTTTATATAATCATTTGCTTTATTTCGCGTTAGGTGGCAATGACTGATATGATTTTTTAGATCTTTATTTTTATAAACAAAAATGCTAGTCTCCAAGACATATAGAGACCTTATATCAAAAACTTTTTTAGAATACAACATGCTAGTAGGATAAAGTATATTTTTTTTTTGTAGATTATTTTTAAAATATACTTCTGTACAATGCTCAGAGGGTGCAAAGCCGTCCCATACATACCCCCACACCACAATACCATATCTCAAAAAATACTCCGCCATGGTTTTATATACAGACACCAACAAGTCCCTGTTCAAGATCATTCTTAAGGTATAGAATATATACAATAGCTTTCTAATTATTGATTTTAACTTAAGAGCATGGTGATTCCATTTCAAATGCTTGCCGATGATTACTCCTAAATATTTAGAGTATGAGACCTCCTTGATTATTGAATTTGAATTTTTTATTTGAATGGAATTAAAAGCTGGCCGATTTGCAAGGGTAATTGAAAAAGCGATATAAGTGGTTTTATTTAGGTTTAATGTTAGTTTAAAAGTGTTTAACCAGTTATGAATGACCTCAAGACCATTAATTACGTTTTGTTTTATTTCATCCCATGTTTTTGCAGAACATAATTAGGGCAGTGTCATCTGCATAGGAAACGATCCTTGCATTCTCGAGTTTTAAATTAGTTAGCGAGTTTATATACACCAAAACCAGTACATGACCCACCCAACACTGTACCCTGCGGGACACCTATTTTAATGTTAGATGGGTCACTCAAAACATTGGCAAGCCTCACATATTGTACTCTCACATGCAGATAACTTTTAAAGACATCCAACACCGCACCCCTCACCCCATTTTTTCCAGGGGTAGGTGATGGGGTACGGTGTCAAAAGCTTTTGTCAGATCTAAGAAAATAGTTACGCATTTCTCGTTAATGTCAAGTTTGTCAGTTATTTCTTTTGTAAGGTGGTGGAGTAAGCTTAGTATTATTGTGAAAAAGGCGTGGGGCGCTTTGTGCTATATTTTTCGTACATCGAGCACTCCACGCCTTTTTTCACAATATTACTAATGTTTATCGTTGATTATTATTTTCTACCTATATTAAGAATTTCAAGAATTATTTTAAACTTTATTTATTTTCCGCTTTTTAGTTTTATTAATTATTAAAGGGTGATTTTTAGTTTTTTTAAACTATATTTATTTTTCATTTTTTAGTTTGAGTTATTGTTAAGAAAAACATTTTTTTTAGTAGAGATAGTCATACAGAGGTCCGAAGTAGAGATGGAATGCTGTCACTAATTTAACGATGACTTTTTGAAATGGCTAGATTTAAAGAAGTGGATCCATTTTTTTTTAAATGGGTAGATTCAAAGCATTGGATCCACAAACCCGAACAAACCCGCTCGGCCAACGGAACAACTGATAGCGAAAGAATGTACCAACACTATTAAGCCGAGTGCTCGAGCCGAAAAGTAGGTAGATAGTATGCATGCGCATACGGTGAGCTCTATCTCTCTCACTCTCATACAGAGGATCTGTAAGGAAATGATTTAATTCCGGCGATCCTGATCAGGATAATGAGATAAACTAGAGCCCCTCAAAGAGGGTCGGGAAGGAAGTATTTTTTTATAATAGTATGGAAACCCTTAAAGATAATGACATGAAAATTGATACGTGCCTTACAACCGATAAGTTGTACATAACAGTTAGTTTAGAGTGAAAATATATATCTTCCAGTGGCGTCGCACGGAGTGGGGCTGAGGGTTAATATTATCCTATATTTTTTATTTCTAGGATTTTTTAATTTTAAGTACAATATTTTAAGAACCTCGAGTTTTTCTTTAAAAAAGTACCCCTTGTTTTATTTCGATAGGAGGCACCGTTTTCTAGTAAAATTTATTTTAAAATAAAACGTATTTTTCAAAATCTATGAAAAGATCGTGTCAAGAGGTTTAAAGCAATTTTTTTTATTGGCAGGTCATGGAAACAAAAGTAAGTAAATTCTTTGTAGGTGTCACATTTATTATTTTTGCCATTTGATATTATCGTTTAATAGTTCAGTAGCTGTTTGTTATTTCTCGTAACAAAAATGGCAAATTATTCAAAGATATTCATTTTGTGTATGGATTTTGTAACGGTAGTTCTACTGCCGCTGTAATAGAGTACAGAAGGCGATTTCCGCATAGAAGACCCACCAAGCAAAAAACCTCGCACTCGCATTCGCAACATTGCAATCTTCCTTCAAAATTCTTGCAAGAGCAATATTGTATTTGAAAGCTTGTAGGTAAACACCGTGGAACTCTCTAAAACAACTTTTCTATTTAGTTAATTCCCGCAACGTTGACTTTTGAAACCTTTCATATTAAATATTGTTACAACTTAGCTGTCGGATTCTCTATGCTATGTTCGATATATAAATTTAGAGAAATGTTTCAAGGGCAACCTGTAACGTGCAATATTTTAGCAATCTTCAGTTTAGAAAGTTTCAGGCAAATTACATAGCAACTTAGCAGCGATGTTGGTTTATGAATGTCTTTTTGTAATTGCAATTGTGCTGCCCAATCATTGCTTCAAATAGGTACGCCACGCGTCGGTCGGGGGGGTTATGTTTTCGGTCTCAATGTCAGATCGGATCGGCCATTTTTATTTTAGCTTGGCATTTCTTTTAAAAGAGTGAAGGACAGTGTTTTATTAAGAAATAAGGTAGGTTACATTAAATTTAATAAAAGTTTATGCATGCTTAGGTACTTTTTAGCAGAGAACAAGTTGTTCTCTGTTAGGTAGGTAATTTTTGGAAATGGAGGTCGTGCTGTTAAACACAAAACATAACCTAGGTATTTTATTATTTAATTTGTATTGGTGTGTCTTGTGTGTGGTACTACACGTCACTGGAGACTAAACTGAAAGAACCCCTTCCAAAAAAATTACCAAAATTAAAGCAAAAAGCGCATGCATACGGTATTATAACTGCAGATATTCCAAAGTTTTCACTGGATAGGCTTGCAGACACAATTTTTGCAAGTTAATTCAATAGACAACTTAAGATAGTGTACTCCCTAAAGTTAATTGAAGTTGAATTTGTAGGCATCTAGTAAGCAATAGGTTACTAGTAAAAAATGTGTTTGCAAAACCTACACAGAAATTTTTCATTCGTATAACCTATACACGAGTAAATTTTATATAGTTACGGGTTCCAAATCAGTAGAATGAGAATGTATGTCACAAGCCAATTCCAATACCCTATAGTTTACCCTAGACCTTTGTCCATTTTTTGCTATTTTTAAAAAGAAAATTATTATGAGAAATTGCACACAAATCATAAGTGAGAATAGCAGTGTTTTGAAATTTTAGATACATTTTTTGAGACTAACTGGAGAAAGAAATTTGAAAGATGCAGTGTACAGATGTTTGGAAAAGGTCTTCACCAATTATGTGGGGCAGTTTTTAAGTTGGACTGGTGCCAAGGGGAATTACAAAACAAAAACTTTAAGTAAGTAAGTATGGACTACTTCTTCAAAAAAAAACTTTAAAACTCACTTCACTTATAACAGGTAGATTTTAATTTTTCTTTGGCAATACTATATTATATTAAATACATCAGATTTGTATTTAATCAAATTAAAAATTTTAATGAAAATTTTACACTCTTAATTTCAACCAATCAGAAGCTTGATTTTTTTTTCGGTTACCATTAAAACCCACAGAATAACCGGAAATTTTTTACGTTTGTGGTAAAATTAATAAATGAAAATTTTCCTGAAACGCCATTTCAAAGATATTTCTAGAATATATGTAATTTCTAATAAAAAAATTAATTTGTACGTAGGTTCTTTAATAAATGAGTTTAAAATTTTCTAACCGAAATCCCACGTGCTTAAATTAATAAACGGTAAATTTTTCCTCGATCATGAATATTCAAGTCTTCAGAAAAATTTCCGGTAATAACTTAATCACTGTATACTGTATCTATTAGTGATTGTCATTTTTTTTTAATTTTAGATGCTGTCCGAACTAATTTTAAAGAACTTACAGATCAAGATTTTGAAAATTTTGACAAAAACTGGTTTCAGCATGCTAAGACACGTTTTGAACGAAGTAATTAAAACAGATTAGGGGTTAAGGAAACCAAACTTTGAAGGAATTAAATATAAGAAAAGTGTATACTTAATATATATATACAGGGTAATTCACAGTGAATCGGAGAACGGGAGATACGTTTTATTTGAAAATTTGTTTGTCTAGATAAACGACCATGGTCTATCGTTCTAAAATATTTTCAGCATTGCGGCGTTGCCGCTTCTGCCCAAAACAGGTAGCAACATCGTTATTTTAAATAAAACAGCCTATATATTTTTAGATTTTACGTAACATTCAAATTATTTTTTAATATATTCATTACTAGTCTATACTTAATAGTTTTCGAGATATTGACTCTTGAAAAATGGCATTTTTCAACTTTGACAGCTTCTAGCATTCTAACTATATATGTCTCTTAGAGCAAAACGGCTCACATGTTCCTGATGTCCTTGATTTTATTATGTTCCCAAAATTGTCAACTTTCGGTTAAACAGAATGGAACTCGAAAGCAGGAAATTAATTACTTTGATTGATTGATTTGGTTGATTCTTTGGGAAGATAATAAAAATTGAAGGAAGGAACACCAGCCGTTTTGCTCTAAGACATTCAGTTAGAATGCTAGAAGATGTTAAAGGTTAAAATTGTCATTTTTCAAGAGCCAATATCTCGAAAACTATTAAGTATATATATAACGTAACGTATAACAATGAATATTGTATTAAAAAAATTATTTGAATTTTACGTAGAATCTAAAAATTTAAAAATATATGGGGGGTTTCATTTACAATACCGATGTTGCCACCTGTTTTGGGCAGAAGCGGCAACGCCGCAATGCTGAAAATATTTTAGAACGATATACCATGGTCGTTTATTTGGACGACCAAATTTTCAAATAAAACGTATCGCCTGTTCTCCATAAACGTCTAACGCACCATCCACCGTGAATCACCCCGAATATATGTTATACCTATAATAATATTATATATAGCAAAATAAATACATTTGTTTTTTTTTATAACATGAATAATGAATAAACGAATAATATTTAACGAATATAATTTCAAAAAATTAGGTTGCTGTAATGTTTTTGTGCCAAGGTTGCTGTAATGTTTTTGTGCCAAGGTTGCTGTAATGTTTTTGTGCCAAGGTTGCTGCAATTAATTGCGTGAAACGTTGCTGTAATTTAAATATCAATATCGCTAGAATATTGCCGAAGCGATATATTTGTCAATATTGCAACTGAAACGTTCCTGAACGGCCGATTAAGGCTTGCAGGGATGTCCCCAACCTCACGCCGCAAGGAAAAGAGCAACATTGCAGCTCTCTTTGAAAAGTTACTAGAACGTTGCTGCAACAACATTTTGCTTGGTGGGGAATACCTAGCTGTGGAACATTTGCTACGGTCGATCCATCGAAATTTAATAGACTTCGAGGACAATGTCGGCCAATGGGAGATTATAACTGGAAAAATGCGTTAAATCTTTTAGAAGAAAATCCGCAAATCGCTACCAGAAAAAAATAATTATAAAATTTGTTTAAATTTTTTTTTGCTGATTTTAAATAATATTGTTTATTTTATACAAGTTCAAGTTCAAAAAGTTTATAAAACACCCTACTGTTTATTTATTTTTAAAAGATAAAAATTTAAAAAAGTGAATTTACAATTAAAAGTCTTGGAAATTAAAAATATAGGATAATATCTACCTTAAGCCCCACTTCGTGAGACGCCAAGTATTATTTTTACTTTAAATTCACTGTAATTTACAACTTACCGGTAAGGCATGTACCAATTTTCATGACTATTATCCTAAACGGTTTGCATGCTATTACGAAAAAAAATTTTTCCCCCCTTTGAGAGGCTCTAGTCCCCTAAAGGAGCATTTCTGAGGGTATGTTTATAGAACATTTTTGTAATATTTTTGGATGTACTTTACGCCCTAGGAATATTGCACGCTAACTTTCGGATTTACCTGAACTCATATCGACTAACCTTTCTTTTGAAAAATACATTTTATTTTAAAATTAATTTTACTTGCCTCCTATCGAAATAAAACAAGGGGTACTTTTTTAAAGAAAAAACTCGAGGTTCTTAAAATATTGTACCTAAAATTAAAAAATCCTAGAAATAAAAACTATAGGATAATATTAACCCTCAGCCCCACTCCGTGCGACGCCACTGGAAGAAACATTTTTACTCTAAACTAACTGTTATGTACAACTTATCGGTTGTAAGGCACGTACCAATTTTCATGTCATTATCTTTAAGGGTTTCCATACTATTATAAAAAAAGACATCCTTCCCGACCCTCTTTGAGGGGCTCTAGCCCCCTAAAGGAGCATTTCTCGGGGTATGTTTATAGGACATTTTTGTCATATTTTTGGATGTAGTTTACGCCCTAGAAATATTGCACGCTAATTTCGGGACACCCTGTATACAAACCCTACAGGTAAGCTAAAAAAAGCGTGTTAAAAAACAAGGGAACGTTAAGAGTTAAGTTCTTTAATTTTATTATATTATTTTAACGCCTTCGCTTCAAATTGTTTTCAATTATTACAATAATTTAGACCAGGCCGTCATAGACATTTACCTTCAGATAAGCAAACAATAATCACGAAAGTGAGAAATTTATGGCCTGGCAACCTTTCTAGATTTTACACAAAATTTAAATAAAATCAATATCGACTTCATATTCTATAGATAATAATTGATATATTAAATAATTTCTCAAGGAATTTCATAAATTATTTTAGGAGAATTGTATCGTGAAAAATATCGGGCAAGAACCTTTTAACATTATTATGTCATTGTTCTTTGACTATACAATTCTCCCAAAATTGGCAGTGAAATAAATTAATATTTTTGTAATACGTGAGATGTTACCTAAATAATGTGGCGACGTTGGCAATAGATTGAACTACTTTGAGCATGCCACCTTAGGTGGTGACTTAAGATTAATAAAATTAATAGTTGGGTGTAGGGGTGTGGTGTGATTTCACGACCTGTGATTTTGTCACAGCTCCGGGCCTGTCACAGTCGCGACCAGTTCCGCTTCGACTAAAGGAGCTGTGACGACGTGACCGCGCTAGATATGAGGTTCGCGGACCGGCCGGTGCGCGCTGCGGCTTCCGCTTCGACTAAAGGACCTGCGACGACGTAACTTAACGTGACCGCGCTGGATATGAGGTTCGCGGACCCGACTGTGCGGCATAAAAAAGATCTAACGGTGCGGTAGAGACTGGACTGGAAGTGAGTGACGCGAGCGTAAAAACAGGTCCTGCCGAAACGCAGGAAATGCCGGAATTGAAATCGGTAGGAGAGAGGTCGCCGGAAAGTAGAATGCAGTTGCACCGGCAGGCCAGAAAAATTGATTTAAATATTTATATTTTAATTAAAAAAAAGCAATTTTTGTGTGCCATTTTTGATTTAATATTTAGGAAACATATAATAATATTAATCAAAAGCCAATAACCATTCAACAAACAAAAAATATACTTATTATCCGTATAATATTATAATAAAATAGAAAATACCAATTTAATAAAAGAAAAATAATCATTTCGCGGAACTCGTTCAAAAAGTAATTCGGAGAATTCATTTGAGCGTCGCCGCCGCCGCCGCTTCTATAAAATATAAATCACGTGCTGGTGCTGTGTCTAAGCGCAGAAGGAGCGTGTTGGCAGAGCGGAATATAAATAAGTGTGAAACCGCTACCGCGCTGGTACGCTGCCGTTCGTTTGTGCTTTCGCAGCCAGCATCCCTGCAAATTGCAAGTCCGGAGCTGTGACAAAGTCACAGGTTTCAGTCACAGGTTCAGACATGGAGCTGTCACAGCTCGGAGCTGTGACAGGAAAATCACGCTTTTTCCCACCCCTAGTTGGGTGTCCATGGCACTCTAGAAAAAGAGCGTCGCACGGACACGGTGCGGCATGCATATTTGTATATAGCACCCAGGATCGCCAATCAGCCCTCGCTCGAACACCTCTGGCAAATAGCAGACGATATGACAAATTGATTGGGTAACTAACACCCGTAATTGCAAATTTGGTCGATATTGAACAGACAATTATAAATTTAAATTATTTATAGGGGACAATTTTTCTTCTGAACAGTAGATACTTAACATAATTTTAATAGGAAATATAAAATAGAACGAAAATCATATAAAAACCCGAACAAACCCGAACAAACCGAACAAACCCAACCGATAACCCAACCGATTTGTCATATAGTCCGCCATTCAACAGATTATGCTCGGGCGAAAGCCGATTGGCGATCCTGCGTGTTATGTACAAATATGCGTGCGGCATTCAAGGCACTCTATGAGAAAATAAACACCGAGTTTATATGGTAAAGGAGGAAATAGCTATTTCAGAGAAAACTATAAAAGGTAGGTATAGGGGACCCTGGTATAATTAGAATTGTATCAAAAATGTCTTTCGATTAGGCATAAAAAATAATAGGGTATGTATTTAAAATAACAGACTTTTAAGAATTTTTAAGTTTTTAAAATTGTTACATTTAGAAAGGCATTTTAAAAGACTTCGGTAAATAGTTTTGTTTTTTTAAAATATGCTTTAGACGCTACTGAACAATAATATTCCATAACCCAAATTTCATTTATTTCTGTCAGTCTCTACTACCGACTGGTGCATATTCTTTACGTGCTGCAAACACGAAATTTTTGAAAAATCGTTAATAACTCAAAAACTGTTAAATTTAAACATATTATATGTTATACAGAATATTCTTAGAATTGATCATCCAATCCAAAAATATCATAATATATAGGGTGTTCCATTTAAAAAAAAAAATGTTTGATATACCCCGACTATTTGAGATACCCTGTATAATTTGAAATAATTTTAAATGGTAGACCCAGTGCCTCCCTATAACTCTGTTTTTAAAAAATATTAAAATGTTGAACAGTTTAGATGCTATGGAATCCTGCGTTGAGAGTGGGCCACCCGGTATATAAGCACAAACGGAACAACCCACCATTATTAATGAAAATTATAGTCCACTTTAACATTTTAAAACGTGGAAAATAATGTGATGCGGTCCTGCATCTAGATGACATATGGAAAAGGTCGATTATTCCATTTCTGCTTCATTCTTACTGCTTTTTAGGTTACATACATAACAAGAATGTAAAAACCAGACTTTTTATTTTATTATATGTTCCGTTTTCTTTAACCACCAATAGTCGTATTTTATGTATCTATAGTTCTTTATTTACAATATGGCACTATGGATAACACCATATTTCGATAAAGATCACAAGTTACTATCTAGATATAAATATGCTACTTTATAGTATTACATAAATGGGATCTGAAGACCTCAAATTGCACCATTCAGAACATTGGTTTGGCGTGATAGTCAATAATTCTTCGATCCTTTGGCAACTTTCTTTTCGTTTAAGATCAGTAGCTACTCCTGTATTATGTTATGAACAAAATAAAATGAATTAAATGACAGTGACGTAATTATATTAAACCAGATTGTTTTTTGTTTTCAACGTCATAAAATGGTTTTCTGCAATACAATGAATGCCATAAAAATAATCTTTTATTATTGCATGCATGTACTTAAATTTTGGAAGTAAGCTCGAAATTCGGGACGCCCGCTTAGGTTAGGGTTTGAGCAGTGGCGGCTCGTAATGAAGGGCTCTGGTGCGCCGCCCTCCCTGCATGTATTTCAAACAGAATCCAAAAATACTTTACTTAAAAACCCAATAACGCAATGTATGTAAGCAATATCAATTAAAATAATTTAAACCAAACATAGCCCTATTCCAACGGGCAAGTTATACCGAATAAGCATTTTCTATTCGCACAAGCGAGATAATAATATATCAAGCACGGGCGGCCGATTATCCATCCCAATTCAACGCGACTATTAAGTCGGTTGCCATGACTACGGAGGCGTGACGTCACCTACACATCGCACAACGAGCTGCACTGATGGGCTCAAAATTTTCCGTCCAACAACAGTTGTTCGCGTTTCGTTTCGAAGCGACGCGACCTGTCGATGCCGCTGATGTTTTGTTTTGACTAATTTATTAGTTATGTTGTCAAGTTGGAAAATTTCGTCTAATATGAAGGTCAGTGATTTACAGAAGCTTGTGTTTAGTTCTCTGAGCTTAAGTGAAAAACTTGATGTAAAAAATACCGGGCGGCCACTACCAATATTGAACGTAGTACAAGTGCAATCAAAATATAAAAACCAGGCACAGTTTTCGCGTAAGTTTGACAAAGAAATATATAATAAAGCATCCTGGATATGCGGTTGTGAGGACAATTTTTTTTGTTTCGTGTGTCTTGTTTTTGGCGGGGATGATAAGATTTGACTTTCACTTCAAAACATATTTGTTAGTGTTATCATTTGCTATGTTTAACAAAAATAAACGATTTGATTATAAATAGTTATCCGCATTCCGCGTGACTAGCAAGCCAGCGCCCCCCCTCCCCCTGACTTGCTAGTCACGAGCCGCCACTGGGTTTGAGAACCGTCCTGTTTTCTCAGGACACGTTTTGGTTATTAGAGTGTCCTAGGGTGTTCTGCGTATTTTTTAGGCAGTGTCCTGGATTTTCGTCGTTGATACGATATAAGATGAACATAGTGAATTCTTTACAAATAAAATATTTGTAACCTCAATGACAAATGCATTGAACCATAAAAAAATAACCGAATAACCCTATACAAAGTGCTTCAATTTTGACACTGAACACAATAGAAAGCGAACGAGAACTAGGTTGGCCTGTAAAATTTACACCGTCGCAGGAAAATCCTGCCGAAGGAATTAATTATCCTGCTTGAGTCCTGAGCCAGACACCTCGGCGCATTCAAATCCATGACGCATTGCCTCTTGGCTTTTCAGGGTGCAGGTTTAATAAGCTGCTAGGAATTTATTAACGCAGCTTTTATTACAAAAACGTTTATTTTAATAAAGATGTAATATGACGCCCGTGTAGGGTGATCGGATCATGTTAACAATAGGCAAAAGTATTTATAGTAAAAAATTTAATTCATTTCGCAAATCGATTCAAAGTCACGCGACACTCTGTCAATTCTGATATATTGAATTTGTTGGTTAAATTCCAGGACCAGACTTGAATTATATACATACAGTGTGTATCAGCCAAGTGGAATAAATTTGATAATAAATACATGGAAGCGTGTCTGAAAAAACGCTTAAATACGTCTATTGGTATTTCTAGTTGCGCATTTTTTTCAATAAAAACTTTTTATACAGGGTGTGTCATCTAACAATGGTCAATACCAACTTTTTTATTTTAAATGCAACAAATATTATAAAATTTTTGGATTCTTCAGAAAATTTTAGACATATTATTTCATGTACAATAGTCCTATACCTATCTTCAACTGTTTCGGAAATATTAAGTGTTTTCAGATTTATTTACTGATACGAAATAAAAAAGGTATAATAGTATATTACATACCGAGGAGGAAAGTGTTTCATTACTCTCGAGAGATTAGTTAGTTATCCGAGACGCGAAGCGTCGAGGTTACCTTTAATCTCGTGACAGTAATGAAAACTTTCCTCTCAGGTGTGTATACTATTTTATTTACAACCACACCGTTTATTGAAAATTAGATGATATTTGATTTTTCAAAAAATGTAGTAAAAATGTCAAAATATGACATTTATTTTTTTGACGCTAAACAAAAATATGCTGGTTGAATGACAAGAATGAGGGAAATGGATGAGGGAAGTGGGTGAGGGAAGTGGGTGAGGGAAGTGGAAGAGGGAAGTAGACGTAGTTAATGTGACACTTCCAAACTTTTAAAAATGTTGTAATGTCAACATTACATGTATGGTTGTAAATAAACAGTTTTGTTTAAAATTCCTGACCTTAGCAAATTGTTGTCTGTCTGCATGACAGTAGTTGTCAGTCACATATCAGTCATTACAATCGTTTGAATTTCTTTAACTGCATATCAGAAAAATGGTCTATTTAACAGAAATGCACAAAATAACAATCCTACAGATGATTGGTTGTGGAGATAAAACACGGACACAAATGGAAGTTACTCGCTTATTTCATAAATAATATCCAAATTTGCCGCTTATATCTCAAGGGAAAATTAGTAAAATAGAAAAGCAGTGTCGCCAGCTTGCACATGTAAAGCAGAAAAAAAAAGTAGCTACAAATACAATAAGTGATGATACCAAATTAGATATTATGCTTGAGTGTGAGGAAAACCCACATACTTTTAGTCGAAAAACAGCCTCAATGTTCGATGTTAGCCATTCATCGAATATTCAAACATTACAAAAAATAAAATTAATTCTATAAAATGATACCCACTCATGAGCTCATGGAAGACGATTTTGTTAGGAGAACGTATTTTTGTGAACAAATGATGGCAATGTTAGATAACAATGTGATCCAATTAGAACATATTTTGTTTTCTGATGAGTGCAACTTCTCACTTCACGGTCATGCTAAGCGTCAGAATTGCCGCTATTGGTCTAAGGAAAATTCTCACTGGATTAGAGAAAAACATACGCAATATCCTAAAAAGGTTAATGTTTGGGCAGGAAAAGTTGGAGATCATATTATCATAGGTCCCTTTTTCAATAATGGCAATTTAAATGGCGATAATTATTTAGCACTGCTTCAAAACAATGTCTTGCCAACTTTGACAAACTTATATCCTGATCCAGCAAACCCACAACTTTCAACAAATATAATATGGTTTTAGCAAGATGGAGCACCGCCCCATTACCAAATCAATGTCCGGCAGTACCTCAACCGAGTATTTCCAAATCGGTGGATATGGAGGCGTGGATCATGGAATGGCCAGCACGATCCCCTGATCTGACGCCGTTAGACTTCTTCTTATGGGGTTATGTCAAAAATATTGTATACAAAACTAAACCTCTCGACTTAGCTGACTTGAAAAAACGAATAACGCTTGCAATTAGATCGGTCACGCCTGAGATGTTCAGTAACATTAGAAGAAATTTCTATATAAGATTAGGATGTTGCCAAGACGTTCGCGGCGAGCATTTTCAACATCTACTACATTAATGTTTTTTTTTTGGTTTTTACATTATCAAGAAATAAGCAGTATTACTTAATAGTTTTTGAGTGTGTTGTTAATTTTTGCGATAACGTACATGAAATATGTCTAAAATTTTTTGAAGAATCCAAGAATTGGATAATACCTATAGATGGTGTTGTATTTAAGAAAGTTGGTATTGGCCACTGTTAAATGACATACCCTGTATAAAAAGTTTGTATTGAAAAAAATGCGCAACAATAAATACCAATCGACATGTCTGTCTGAGCGTTTTTTCAGACACGCTCCCATGTATTTATTATCGAATTTATTCCATTTGGCTAATACACACTGTATGATGCCTTCAATTGAATTCAAATTCAAAACGTCTTTTATTAATTCTATATAAGCAATTTAGCTAGTCTAGCTTTACGCTACTACTACTTAATCTACAGATTACCTCTAATACCTTCTAAAACAATTGATGCAATAATATCATCGGTTTTACCGATTATTATTGACAAACAATGATAATAATAATAAATAATAATAATTTATTTTCAAACTTTTGTATAATAAATATGTTTTGTATGTTTAAAGATTAAGTGTCAAAATAGAGTTAAAAAGTACCGTGCGAGCAAAAATTATTTGCATCAAAGAGGGCTTGGATTAAAAAAAGTAGAGCTTGGTTTAGATCACAATGGTATGGGGACGATATATCTAACCAAATCTAATATATTAATAATAATAATAATAATAATAATAAAATTTTGTCAGATTTATATTATGACATGATACGCCAAACTAATGAGTAATAAAATAAGTAGACAAATACAAATTTATTTTTGTTGTTTACAAAATTAACAAAGTAAGAATATACAGAAAGAAAAAGAAAAATAATTACTTAAATTGCTGAAATTGGCCACCGCCATGCTCCAAGCATAAATTCACACGTCTCTTCATATTTTCCAAACTGTTGACCAGCATCTCTGGAGAAATGTTACCACATTCTTGGATAGTCCTTTCTTGTAATTGTTCTAAATTTGCAGCTGGTATTTTAAAAATAGTGTTCTTTAAATGAGGATAAACGAAGTAATACATAACCGTTAAACAAGTTGATCTAGGTGGAAATTCAATGTCTGATCGAAAACTGATCAATCTGTCGTCGAAAAATTGCGCAAGTAGTTAATAGTTTTGGCGGCTGTATGGGCGGTTGCACCGTCCTGTTGAAAATATCAAAAACGTAGTTCGTCAAGTAATTTGCTCCACAAATGGATTCAAAATATTGTCTCTATACCGCTGTGCTGTAACTGTGTCATGGAAAAAATAGGACCAACAATTCTTCAAAATTCTACAAATAAATGGGAATTTTCACTACTCCACATGCGTGTATTCTGAGAATTCATATAACCGGAGAGGTGGAACCAGGCTTCATTAGAAAAAATTTTAGGTCTAATAAATCATTTCTTTCCAATAAATTTTGAATAAACCATTGAGAGTTATTCCTGCGTTTTTCAAAATCTGCGGCTTGTATTTCTTGGAAGACTTGCACTTTATAAGGAAATAAGTTTAGCTGCTTCTTAAGAATAATAGTCCTGCATGCATGTTCCATAAGATCTTTCCACTTCTTGGGAGAGGCGTCTTATACAATGTGTTGGCGTATTTTGCATTATTTCATGGTCTTTCTTTTTTGTGCTGTATAGAACCTGTTTCCCTAAACACAGCCATGGTTCTTTTCAGGCAATGATAAAAATCCCCACCAACAAAAGCAACGTTAGGAAAATGTTCGTGAAAATCGTCCGCGCACAAACCCGGATTCTATGGCCACTACCCATTTACTCTAACCCCGTTTCGAAAATACGCTTCAACCATGAATGTCTTGTGCTGTTTCGTAAAGCCCATTGTGTGAATTGTTCAAGAAATTAGAAAAATTAGCGATTAATCAAATTACTTGTAACGACTGTCAAAGATGACGGAATAACTGATTGATTGTTAATTCAATTAGTTACAGACACCCAACAGGTATTAAGCTCTACGGCTAAGCATTACGTCCTTAGATGCAAGGCCCTCTTCGATGAAAATAATGTTTGCTCGCACGGTATGCATTATACTATTTATACCCACTTGAACATAAACTAATTGAATTCAATCAGATATTAAATTTACTGTCAAGAAAATTCCCATATTATCAATTTTTGGCTTATTCCTACACCCCAAAAAGAAGACTATACCTAATATTGAATTTGGTCTTATATTGATACCTTCCTAATAGAAATATATAGCCTAACATATTGTTAAAAAATTCAATTCAGTCAGGGATTTAGTTTTTTCTGTCAATAGAAACCCTACAGTTTTTAACTTACGAAAGATACGTAGACCCAAAAATGGTATTTATAGAATTTGTTCGTATGAATATGTAGGCTAACATAATGTTAAGTTCTTTATTTTATTCCCATGCAAACAATAATAATAGTAATAAGAATAATTTGAATTACCAAAGGTATGTTGACCCAAATATGGTTTCTATGGAATTTGTTGGTTATGATACAATTTACTGATACGGTTACCTTCCTAAACTTGAATGTTAGCTAACTTAATATTAGACTATATTTTATTGATATACAAACAATAATAATAGTAATAATAACGCTGATTTTTTAAACTAAAGATTTATATGGATCGCCCTGTATGTGTGTCCAACCGTGAATATTTTATGATAAGAAATTAAACGTAAAAGAATTATTATTCTCAAGTCTACTATCTCCTGTTGCTGTATGGCCCCTTAGTTATGGGCTGTCCCGTATGTGTAATCGTATTAACCTACAGGAACGACTAGTAAAAAATTAATTATTTTCCTGGTAAGAAGGAAGCATTGTAATCGTTATAATTACTTATTACATCTTGACGTTTTAGGGTCTATAGAACGTGAAAAAGCATATTTCCGATTATCCGAGAGAAGAAAATTATTTGGCATTAATCTTGCTCAAAACGGAGATATCAGAAAATAATACTAGAAAAGTAGATTTTTCCCGAATTTCATAGGTTTTTCTGAAAATATGAATTACTTTTTAATGCAAATGGTTGTTTACTTGTTTAAGGATCTTACGGAGCAAATCAAACACATATTTTATTTTACCGACGTTTTGGAAACTACATTTTCCTTTCTCAGGTCTCTGAAACAATATAGGATTCTCTCTTGGGTTTTAACAGAAACAGATAAAAACATAATACAATTTTTTTATATAATTAATTTGTGGTGGGCTACATGCTTGGTGAAACTATTGATTGGAATAAAAAGTAGACAACCCGATAGCTCCGGTTCTATACGGACAACCCAAAATACATAAAACCAATATCCCCATAAGATAAGACCAGTAGTCACCTATATCAGTGCTTCCTCATATAAATTATGTCAGTTTTTTAATAATTATCTCACTAAAATCATCAACTGTTTCTTGAGGTATGCAATAAAAAACACTTTTGCATTTATAGAACAAACCAAAAATATATTTCCTTTGATGTTAACAACCCTTTCACTTCAGTACCAATAGCCGAACTTAAAGATATCATACCAACGGCGTATCCAGCTCATGTGTCTGGGGGGGGGGCTAATCGATCGGCTAGAATCAGGTACGTAGCCAGGATTTCTTCCCAGGGGGACCCATCGGGATCGCGCCTAAGGCGCAAAAAAAAATGCGCCACGGGCGAAAATTTTTTGGGTGCCACGCCCTTTTTTGAATCATGGTGCTTGGTTTTCAAGTGGAAAAAATAAAAAACACAACACAAAATCCTCAAGAAAAGCACAAAAACAAACCCGGTAATAATTGAGGTGAAGAAAATGTAATAGTGTAGAAAATGTTTAATGTGTTGCCTATATTGCCGAAATCAGAGCTCGAGTTTCGGGGGGGGGGGCTTTGTATCCTCCCCCCTAGCTACGTGCCCGGCTAGGATACTAGATAATAGCAACTTTAGGGAGTAAGGACAAAAATTAAACAACGCTTAAGTAATCTTGGGGGCGGTAATTACTCCCATTACCCCCCCCCCCCTTGTATACGCCGTTGTATCATACACAAGAATCTATCCAATAGCCACATCGCAGTTAATATAGATAAAATAACTGCGCTTACCAATATTTGCATAAACTAAAGCTGTTTTAGGTTCAACGACAAATTTAACTTACAAAAGGAGGGACTACCGATGGGCTCTCCCTTATCACCTTTGTTAACTGAACTTTTTATGGCATATTTTCAAAACAAACTATTTAGCATAAAAAAGCCTTTAAATTTGAATTGTTTTTGGGGTTGCATATGTAAACAAAAATAGAATATTTAAGATGTACCTTTTTTGAGTATTGAAGGCACAAAACGGAAAAAACGCTGGTTACCTGCAGAATCAGGTGGCGGAACAGAATGCACGCAGGTGCAAAAATAGGTCAGTTACCGGAGTCAGACTTTTAAAAGCACGCGTCTGTTTTGTTTATCTTTTTTTGTTAAAGAGTGTGTGTAATATGTTTTAAATATACTTGAAATAAAATTATAGTTTAATGTTGATTTAACTGGACAATTAATAATCCGGGACGTTTTTTTGTGTTTTTTCCATAAACCATTGTGGAAATGTAAGTTTTTATTGCTCGTTTCGTATTTGTGTTTTTAATAACCTAACAGCAAAAAACAATATCAGTGTTATAATATTGTAGTTTGCGATGATATTATCATCTGTATGTAAATAGTGGACATGAAGCTAGGATGTTTTGATTGACAACGGCATTTGTTTTAAAATAATGATACTGAACAACTTGCAGTGTTTCAGGGTGCAAATCAAATTACCATAGCTCCTTAAAACAATTTAAGAAACTTTATCAACCTTATCATTTCCGGCCAGTTATGATTTATAAAAAAAAATATTATTAAAAGCAATTCTCAGAGACAATTGGACACCATCAAAATAGTATGTGGTTTACTCCCTCCATTTTGCTAAAAGTGGCATAATATTATACTTTCGCGAAAACCATTTTATCGTTTATTAAACGTTTCTCTTTATAAAATATTTCGACAAAAACTATAAAGATTATAAAAAAAGTAAATTTTTTCTTTTGGTCCTTTTTTCTATTGTTTTTCGGAAACGTGTCTCGATTTTCCCTGGCCACCTTACAATATCGGTAATTAAGAAGAAGAAGATTAAGTTTTTTTATCCAGTGGTAGTAACTGGATTAATAATTATTAATAACACCTTTTATTACGAAGCACAATTCACCGTGAGTTGTTAAACAAAATGACATTTACAAGTCCACTATCTCTTGTTGCTGTATTTATCCCTTAATTATTAGGCATCCTGTATATAACGATAAGTAAATGGTTTAACTACACGGAAAAAAAGGTTCCTTTCAATCAAAGCAAACCGCCATAATTTAAGGACCTCTTGACTTCGATATGAGTCGAAGAACTGTGGCTTTGTATGTAGTAAATAATTTCTTTGAAAATAATGTCATACATTAAGGAAATAGGTATTTAAAACAATATATTTAGATTTCTATTGGATAAGCTAATCCGGCTTTATACGAAGGTTCCCATGTCCTTGTACTATGAACTGAAACTCTTGTGTGAGCAGGAATTAAAGCACTTGGTTACACTCAAGAAGTCTTTTAAGTCCTTAATGTAAAGAACGGTAATTTAGTTTCTATCATTTAAAGTCTTTAATTCAACCTTTAGAAAATTTTGAATAAACTTTTAAAATATTTACTTTAAAAACTGTAGATTAGCTTGGAATCCTTCATGAAAGTTTATATAAATCCTTAGCTCTAGGTTTGAATTATTTTAATTGAGGATATTGCTTTTTTAAAACAATGATTCGGAGACTTTCTTTAAAAGGATGCGTGGTTCCTTCGTTACAGGATTTGGAGTCTTTCTTTTAAGAGCAAACCCTAGTAACGCCTTCGCCATTTAGTTTTTTTATCAATATTTCGTTTATTTTTCGTTTTTTCCAAAAATCGGCCAAATACCCCTCTTTGGGTAGCAATTACCAACAGTTTTAAGTTAAGAAAAATCTAAATGATAAATTTGTAAAAGAAAAAAAAAAGAAATTTTGTCAAATTTCCGCATATATAAGTCTTTTTTTGCTTTTAATAATTTATAAATTCAACTTTTTTAACGTAAAACTGTAGGTAATTGTACTCCAAAGAGGAGTATTTGGGCAATTTTTGGATGAAACGAAGATGTAACGAAATATTAATGAAAAAACAAAACGGCAAAGGCGTTACTAGTGTTTGCTCTTAAAGGATGAGTGATTCCTTCGTTATTTCATTTTCCATAATTATTGCATACTACACATTAACTACACGAAAAATGATATATCCACTGAAACAGCATTCCTTAAAAGTTAGGGACCAATTTAAATCAAATTACAAAATACATAAAAGTATATAAGCAAATTCTACAGTAATTTAGGCAAGTATATCACCATTTAGGATAGGTCAATGAATAAAAAAAATTGTTACTAAAATAATTATCCTATATTTGTCAAAAAAGTGTAAAACGAACAAAAAAAAAAGCTAGTTATGATATAACAACAAGCACAACGTTGATATTTTAAATTTATTGAATTTACTTTTTTATCGTATTTAATTTACCACTGAACAAAACAGGTTTAATTTACAACAATCTAAGGTTCATCATGGCTTAGTAATGTAATAAGTTTTATTATAGCCCTAGTGTTGAAATAGATCCTATTACAAAACCCTTTTTAAACTGTAATATATGTACTTAACATTAAAAGTAGATAAAAATAATGTATACATACAAAATAACTATTAATAAACATGTTCTTGTGGAACCAAACTTTTTTTATATTTTGAAGAAAGCAAAATTGAAAGAAATAAATGTACATCAGTTTTTCATCAAGAGATGCAAAATACTTCGTCCCTCCAACAAACATGAATTATTTTGGCCACATGAATTTTTCTCCGTTGGTCGAACTATATGGGAGAGCATTTTACTATATTTAGCAAATAAAGTAGTGCTGGTATATTATCATCTGTAATTAAAAAAAATAATAATTAAGCCAGTGGCACCAGAACAACTTTCATTTAGGAGAGTGCTTGAAAAATAAACTTTACAGGAGGTACCTACTCATTTTTTTTCTAGTCACTTGTGGTAGTTATTTACAGCCAAAAGAGAATGTGGCAAAACAATAATTATTGTTTTAAATTCTAATATTATATAGGAATAAAAAAAATGGTACAAATTTAACCTGAGATGGAGAGGTGACAATAAAGGCTTCTTTAGTAAGTGCAAAAATACATGTTCATAAAAAAATATATATGAGCTGCTGGCAATTTTTTTTACCAAAAATGTTGCAAAGTAAAAAGGGTATCGCTTATTGTATAGCTCGCTTCATGACAGCACGGCGCGTTCGCTCTATCCTCCCGTTGTATCCTCTGTTTATGATGATGATGACATTGGAAAATAAAATACTATAAGAAGAAGTACCGAAAGTTTTCGAAAACAAAAATAGTTCGAAAACATTTTTTCGAAACAACAAATTACGCGTTTTTTTTTCCAATACCAAAAAATAATATGTCATTGTAATGATAGGTAATTTTTTTTTGGAAATTTTTTTTGATAATTTTTGTTTTTGAAATTTTTTTGTTTTGAAGTAATATTTTAAAAAGGCCATTTTCATTTCTCCAGCAGCCGGGACACCAGCGCAAGGTTTAAAAATACAATCAATGCAATATAATCTATAAATCATACACCACTAATAAATAGAATTATGCTTACCTTGGAACTTTATTGCGTATTCACCCATATCCCAACTTTGTAATACATTTTCCATTTCCATACTTATTTTTATTAATTCACAATTCACACCCACCCCGACACAGTGCCAAATCTACTTTAAGCGCAGTGAAATTAAGCAAATTGCTTTAGGCAAGGTGTCATTGCGGGTAACAGTAGGGGTAAAAGAGACTGTAACCAAAGACATCGATTCCCTAAATTATGGCATTGCATATTTAAATATAAATACTTGATGCCATACCTTAAGACCTATGGTTTGGTTAAAACAATATACTTTGTGATTTTAATATAAGACATTTGGTTTTAGTATTTAAGATGCATCTTAATTGGATTATGTATATATATCTTATTTCAATTCAATTCTTTAAAACCTTAAAATGAAAACAACATGTCCTTAAGCCAAAGGTATCGATTTCGAATTAAAAGTATTAATATTTTGATGGAAATACACTTATTTTTTTGCATTAAGGTTATTAGTATCATTATTTCAAAAGCGTTATTATTTTCTTTAAAGAGAAAATAGTTTAATTTAAGCAAATATTTTAAGGAAATTATTTTTCTTAAATAAGTACTTTTAGTGTCTTAATGTAAGTCAATTGTCTTACTATAAAGACGTAGATTTTTATATTGAGTAATTATTTTTAAAGTCTTAAAATGTCTTATTTCAAGATATATTTTTTTTCTGTGTAGGCACTTTATTGATTTGATAATAGATTAGTTAACCAAAATGGTGTTTTTCTATTTCACGTTCATAATAAGCTCAGCACGATACGCATTTGCGTATCGTAATGAAGCTATTTCGATACGCGTTTTTTCTTTATTTGATGTTGGTAACATTTAAATGTTTTATTTCATTGATTTGCGCGGCCTTTGTGATTTACGAGAAAACCCATTTTTCGCAGGGGAAAAATAGCTTGATAACCTACTTTTTTATTCTGTGTGGATAACAGTCATTTATGTTGGTTGCATAAATCTATAAATCAATCTATTGTAGATGCTTCAAGCTATCATTTTCTGCCAAATCCTGTCCAAAATTCAATCTACTAACCTTCCAATGTCGATTTTAACTTCAACTTTATTTGAATTTTCCATTTTCCCTATACTAAATTGCAATGCCGTGACGTAAAATCACGTCTTTTGAAATTCAAAAAAAAGTAGTAAAATCGCCCAAATTTCCGAACGCTTTGTATATGTACCGAATGTACAAGGATCACACAACGTATTCCGTCCAATTTCAAATCTCATATCGCTAAAATAACTTTAGAATCTCGTGGTGAAAATGGGTCAATAAATCAAAAAATTACAGTTTGCAAAATAATTTTTGTTGTCCAGAGGCTACTATGATAAAAAATAGTATTACCAACATAAAATTTAGACATAAAAATTTACAAAATTTGAAGGATTTATTTTCTTTTTAAAATGTATTTTTCTTGATTATAAAAGGTGAAATAAAAAAAAATGTATAAAGCACATGTTTCATAAGGCGTTTTAGCGCACGTGTCAAAAAAAAACTCGCCACTTTGTGGCTCGTTTTTTAAAATAGACGCGTGCGCTAAAACCGCTCCTTATGAAACGTGTACTTTAATATACTATTTTGCCCTAGTGCAATAAAGTAAATTACCTAGGAAACGAACAATTTGTTTATAGTATGTGTATTGTGTGTTGCACACCGTCGATACCCTATCGAAATAGAATTCACGTTGACACGGCGCCATAATTTTATTATGTTGAAGTCAAAGATACCTATGATCCATTGTCAAATTTGAATTACAACTTTTGCACACAAAGGAGAGGTAGGAGAGGTAATACAGAGCGATTTTAAACTTTTTTGTTAAATAAAAAACGATCGTGGAAAAAATACCGCAGTCAGGTTAGCAACGGCTTTTGGCAACGGAAATGCGACGCATCGAAGCAGACTCCAAGCGGCGATCGGACCGACCGCGTCTATTGCATGGCCTAAACAATCTGCACCGCGAATAAAATAATGTTCTAGAAACTACTTATGTTTAATAGTAATATGCTTAAGAAAACGAAGATTTTTATTATAAAAAATGGAAAAAATTGTGAAAATTATTTATTTGTTTATTTAAACTTAATTATTCGGGTTCGGGTTTGGTAGCTTTTTTAGCTAAAAAGCGGTCGGAATAAGATCACCCACGAGTGATAACTAAAGAAAAGTAATTAATAAATCTATTTTTGCTTATATTCATAATATTTATTATATATATATATATGATATGATATGAAAAAGGCAGACGGAAACTTTCCCAAAAATACACAAAAAATGTATTTATTCTTTAATAATTTCCCATTTGTAGCTGAAAAACCAACATTGCTGGGAGTTTTATTGTTCTAAAATGTAGGTACTACCTTACCAAGTATGGTTCCAATTCGATATTGAAAAGGCCGGCGTAAATTTTTCTGCAAAATTACGACAAAGTTGAAAAATTATAACAAAACAATAGGTTTAAAACAAGAATATGTTTTTTAGCGAAAAAGCGATCTGCCGAAGACCTCCCAGTGGTCACAATCGAAGAAGAGCTATGGTACAATCTAGTTTTGCTTGTATAAGCGATAAGCCGACGGAAACTATTCCACAAACCAGGACCGAACTTTTAAAACATAAAACAACTAATTTAATCTTTAATAATATCCCATTTGCCGCTGAAAAACCACCGTTGCTGGGGGTTTTATTGTTCTAAAATGTGGGTACTACCTTGCCAAATATGGTTCCAATTCGATATTAAAAAGGCCGGCGTAAATTTTTCTGCAAAATAACGACAAAGTAAAATTGAATTAATCTTTAATAATTTCCAATTTGTAGCTGAAAAACCACCGTTGCTGGGGGTTTTTTTGTTCTAAAATGTAGGTACTACCTTACCAAGTATGGTTCCAATTCAATATTAAAAAGGCCGGCGTAAATTTTTCTGCAAAATTACGACAAAGTAAAATTAATTTAATCTTTAATAATTTCTTATTTGTAGCTGAAAAACCACCGTTGCTGGGGGTTTTATTGTTCTAAAATGTAGGTATTACCTTACCAAGTATGGTTCCAATTCGATATTAAAAAGGCCGGTGTAAATTTTTCTGCAAAATAACGACAAAGTAAAATTAAATGAATCTTTAATAATTTCCCATTTGTAGCTGAAAAACCACCGTTGCTGGGGGTTTTATTGTACTAAAATGTAGGTACTACCTTACCAAGTATAGTTCCAATTCGATATTAAAAAGGCCGGAGTAAATTTTTCTGCAAAATTACGACAAAGTAAAATTAATTTAATTTTTAATAATTTCCCATTTGTAGCTGAAAAACCACCGTTGCTGGGGGTTTTATTGTTCTAAAATGTAGGTATTACCTTACCAAGTATGGTTCCAATTCGATATTAAAAAGGCCGGTGTAAATTTTTCTGCAAAATAACGACAAAGTAAAATTAAATGAATCTTTAATAATTTCCAATTTGTAGCTGAAAAACCACCATTGCTGGGGGTTTTATTGTTCTAAAATGTAGGTACTACCTTACCAAGTATGGTTCCAATTCGATATTGAAAAGACCGGCGTAATTTTTTCTGCAAAATTACGACAAAGTAAAATTAATTTAATCTTTAATAATTTCTTATTTGTAGCTGAAAAACCACCGTTGCTGGGGGTTTTATTGTACTAAAATGTAGGTACTACCTTACCAAGTATGGTTCCAATTCAATATTAAAAAGGCCGGCGTAAATTTTTCTACAAAATTACGACAAAGTAAAATTAATTTAATTTTTAATAATTTCCCATTTGTAGCTGAAAAACCACCGTTGCTGGGGGTTTTATTGTTCTAAAATGTAGGTATTACCTTACCAAGTATGGTTCCAATTCGATATTAAAAAGGCCGGTGTAAATTTTTCTGCAAAATTACGACAAAGTAAAATTGAATTAATCTTTAATAATTTCCAATTTGTAGCTGAAAAACCACCGTTGCTGGGGGTTTTATTATTCTAAAATGTAGGTACTACCTTACCAAGTATGGTTCCAATTTAATATTAAAAAGGCCGGCGTAAATTTTTCTGCAAAATTACGACGAAGTAAAATTAATTTAATCTTTAATAATTTCTTATTTGTAGCTGAAAAACCACCGTTGCTGGGGGTTTTATTGTACTAAAATGTAGGTACTACCTTACCAAGTATAGTTCCAATTCGATATTAAAAAGGCCAGAGTAAATTTTTCTGCAAAATTACGACAAAGTAAAATTAATTTAATTTTTAATAATTTCCCATTTGTAGCTGAAAAACCACCGTTGCTGTGGGTTTTATTGTTCTAAAATGTAGGTATTACCTTACCAAGTATGGTTCCAATTCGATATTAAAAAGGCCGGTGTAAATTTTTCTGCAAAATAACGACAAAGTAAAATTAAATGAATCTTTAATAATTTCCCATTTGTAGCTGAAAAACCACCGTTGCTGGGGGTTTTATTGTACTAAAATGTAGGTACTACCTTACCAAGTATAGTTCCAATTCGATATTAAAAAGGCCGGAGTAAATTTTTCTGCAAAATTACGACAAAGTAAAATTAATTTAATTTTTAATAATTTCCCATTTGTAGCTGAAAAACCACCGTTGCTGTGGGTTTTATTGTTCTAAAATGTAGGTATTACCTTACCAAGTATGGTTCAAATTCGATATTAAAAAGGCCGGTGTAAATATTTCTGCAAAATTACGACAAAGTAAAATTGAATTAATCTTTAATAATTTCGAATTTGTAGCTGAAAAACCACCGTTGCTGGGGGTTTTATTGTTCTAAAATGTAGGTATTACCTTACCAAGTATGGTTCAAATTCGATATTAAAAAGGCCGGTGTAAATATTTCTGCAAAATTACGACAAAGTAAAATTGAATTAATCTTTAATAATTTCC
The DNA here is from genome assembly GCA_963969555.1 of Polydrusus pterygomalis. Classification (NCBI taxonomy): domain Eukaryota; kingdom Metazoa; phylum Arthropoda; class Insecta; order Coleoptera; family Curculionidae; genus Polydrusus; species Polydrusus pterygomalis. The sequence continues at coordinate 153,831,961 of OZ018376.1, read as the reverse complement.
AATTTGTAGCTGAAAAACCACCGTTGCTGGGGGTTTTATTGTTCTAAAATGTAGGTACTCCCTTACCAAGTATGGTTCAAATTCGATATTAAAAAGGCCGGTGTAAATATTTCTGCAAAATTACGACAAAGTAAAATTGAATTAATCTTTAATAATTTCCAATTTGTAGCTGAAAACCCACCGTTGCTGGGGGTTTTATTGTTCTAAAATGTAGGTACTACCTTACCAAGTATGGTTCCAATTCGATATTAAAAAGGCCGACGTAAATTTTTCTGCAAAATTACGACAAAGTAAAATTAAATTAATCTTTAATAATTTCCAATTTGTAGCTGAAAAACCACCGTTGCTGGAGGTTTTATTGTTCTAAAATGTAGGTACTACATTACCAAGTATGGTTTTAATTCTATATTAAAAAGGCCGGCGTAAATTTTTCTGCAAAATTACGACAAAATAAAATTAAATTAATCTTTAATAATTTCCAATTTGTAGCTGAAAAATCACCGTTGCTGGGAGTTTTATTGTTCTAAAATGTAGGTACTACCTTACCAAGTATGGTTCCAATTCGATATTAAAAAGGCCGGCGTAAATTTTTCTGCAAAATGACGACAAAATAAAATTAACTTAATCTTTAATAATTTCCCATTTGTGGCTGAAAAACCTCCATGGCTGTGGGTTTTATTGTTCTAAAATGTAGTTTTTTTTTACCGCGCCTTTTGTGTCACTGTGTACTTAACAACGACCGATTTTTTATTCGAATACTAATAATTGGCGGTTCATCACTTGAATTATAACTGATTACGCATCCGTTATTGAAAGAGAAACTGTTTTTTTTAAATTACGGAAGTGTCGACCTACCGCCACTCATATTAATATTCGAGTAAAAAAAAACGGTTTTCATCCGGTTTTTAAAATTACTTGAATGGTAGTCGGTTAATAAAATAAGTGGGTTATTCCCATCACTAGAGTAGACGCAGTTAGGACTATCGATCGATAAAATTCACTTATCGAAGGATGAAACAATATGTGCGGATAATCTGGGATTTTAACCAGTAAAGGAGCGTAACAAGTCGTGTAGCGATCCACGCAGTTTTCATCGTCTATTGATAATTCTCGGAGGCAAGTGCACCGATGCGAGGATCGTTCGATACACGTTAGAAGCGAAGAATCTCTCTTTTCAATTAAGAAGAGATGGAAGAAGACTGTTAGAAGCCCGCTAAGTGGTTTAAAGCAATAAATCAACATTTACAAAGAAGCCGCGACGTTTTGGAATGTGTCGGGCAGCTTGACGGTGTTTCCAGACAAAGGGAAGCCATGTTTGTTTGGTAAATAATTCTTATTTTTAGTTTTTGGCGCGAAACATGTTGTTTTTCTTAGAAACTGCACGTTAAGACAGGAAAAATATTTGTTTACAATTTACTCCAGGAGAGAATAGGGAGTTTTTGCATGTCCATAATGAAATAGGTGAAGTGTTTAAATTATGTAAATTAAATTTTATTAACCCCGGTTCGGCTCGTTCCCGAACAGTGGTCCAAAAAAACTAGGAAACTCAGTTCTTACTATAAAGCAGCAGCTAGTAAAGAATGTTTAGGAGATAAAAATTTTGATCATTTGAAATCGTTTACAAAATTTAACTTTCTTGGCAATGGATTAATTAGTAACATTAAATAAGTACTATAAAAATTTTCCCCCAGATTTCTCGGTAGCCATTTTTCCGAACAGTAGATTTATGCGTCCAATAAATTGTCTAGCTTCCGGGAGATTCAGGTCGTTAAATGTACCGGCTGCGGTTTCCGGTAAAAATAATTATAATATCTATTGGCTTGATAATTTTGTTATAGATCTAATTCTTGAAAAAATGAAACAAATAAATTTGTCAGATATAACTGTATGGGCATGGGTCGAAGGTACATCGATTTTCCCAACTAAAACGGTCAAAGCTGGTTTTAAAAGTCTCGAGAATGTTAACGAATTTATTATTCCGGTAAATCAAACAGACGATCACTGGACATTGGTTCACGTCAATTTTACTACGTGCCAGTTTCATTACTTAAATTCTGCACAATCGCGTAATAAGCAAACGCGTACTAAACAGATCGACACTAAATGAATAATCTTTGAAAAATTTATTAAAAATTACAATAAAAAATTTTCTCATTCCAAAAAACCCCTAAATTATATATCAGAAGACTTATTCCACGGTAAACGGACTCATTCAACTGCGGAGTTTTTGTTATTTATTATGGATATTGTTTATTGTCCCGAACAAGTTTTAATACCATTGGAATTGGAACCATACTTGGTACGGTAGTACCTACATTTTAGAACAATAAAACCCCCAGCAACGGTGGTTTTTCAGCCACAAATGGGAAATTATTAAAGATTAATTTAATTTTACTTTGTCGTGATTTTGCAAAAAAATTTACGCCGGCCTTTTTAATATCGAATTGGAACCATACTTGGTAAGGTAATACCTACATTTTAGAACAATAAAACCCCCAGCAACGGTGGTTTTTTAGCTACAAATGGGAAATCATTAAAAATTAATTTAATTTTACTTTGTCGTAATTTTGTAGAAAAGTTTACGCCGGCCTTTTTAATATCGAATTGGAACTATACTTGGTAAGGTAGTACCTACATTTTAGTACAATAAAACCCCCAGCAACGGTAGTTTTTCAGCTACAAATAAGAAATTATTAAAGATTAAATTAATTTTACTTCGTCGTAATTTTGCAGAAAAATTTACGCCGGCCTTTTTAATATTAAATTGGAACCATACTTGGTAAGGTAGTACCTACATTTTAGAACAATAAAACCCCCAGCAACGGTGGTTTTTCAGCTACAAATTGGAAATTATTAAAGATTAATTCAATTTTACTTTGTCGTAATTTTGCAGAAAAATTTACACCGGCCTTTTTAATATCGAATTGGAACCATACTTGGTAAGGTAATACCTACATTTTAGAACAATAAAACCCCCAGCAACGGTGGTTTTTCAGCTACAAATGGGAAATCATTAAAAATTAATTTAATTTTACTTTGTCGTAATTTTGTAGAAAAGTTTACGCCGGCCTTTTTAATATCGAATTGGAACCATACTTGGTAAGGTAGTACCTACATTTTAGTACAATAAAATCCCCAGCAACGGTGGTTTTTCAGCTACAAATAAGAAATTATTAAAGATTAAATTAATTTTACTTTGTCGTAATTTTGCAGAAAAAATTACGCCGGTCTTTTCAATATCGAATTGGAACCATACTTGGTAAGGTAGTACCTACATTTTAGAACAATAAAACCCCCCAGCAACGGTGGTTTTTCAGCTACAAATTGGAAATTATTAAAGATTCATTTAATTTTACTTTGTCGTTATTTTGCAGAAAAATTTACACCGGCCTTTTTAATATCGAATTGGAACCATACTTGGTAAGGTAATACCTACATTTTAGAACAATAAAACCCCCAGCAACGGTGGTTTTTCAGCTACAAATAAGAAATTTTTAAAGATTAAATTAATTTTACTTTGTTGTAATTTTGCAGAAAAATTTACGCCGGCCTTTTTAATATTGAATTGGAACCATACTTGGTAAGGTAGTACCTACATTTTAGAACAAAAAAAACCCCAGCAACGTTGGTTTTTCAGCTACAAATTGGAAATTATTAAAGATTAATTCAATTTTACTTTGTCGTAATTTTGCAGAAAAATTTACGCCGGCCTTTTTAATATCGAATTGGAACCATACTTGGTAAGGTAGTACCCACATTTTAGAACAATAAAACCCCCAGCAACGGTGGTTTTTCAGCGGCAAATGGGATATTATTAAAGATTAAATTAGTTGTTTTATGTTTTAAAAGTTCGGTCCTGGTTTGTGGAATAGTTTCCGTCGGCTTATCGCTTATACAAGCAAAACTAGATTGTACCATAGCTCTTCTTCGATTGTGACCACTGGGAGGTCTTCGGCAGATCGCTTTTTCGCTAAAAAACATATTCTTGTTTTAAACCTATTGTTTTGTTATAATTTTTCAACTTTGTCGTAATTTTGCAGAAAAATTTACGCCGGCCTTTTCAATATCGAATTGGAACCATACTTGGTAAGGTAGTACCTACATTTTAGAACAATAAAACCCCCAGCAACGGTGGTTTTTCAGCTACAAATTGGAAATTATTAAATTAATTTTACTTTGTCGTGATTTTGCAAAAAAATTTACGCCGGCCTTTTTAATATCGAATTGGAACCATACTTGGTAAGGTAGTACCTACATTTTAGAACAATAAAACCCCCAGCAACGGTGGTTTTTTAGCTACAAATTGGAAATTATTAAAGATTAATTTAATTTTACTTTGTCGTAATTTTGCAGAAAAATTTACGCCGGCCTTTTTAATATCGAATTGGAACCATACTTGATAAGGTAATACCTACATTTTAGAACAATAAAACCCCCAGCAACGGTGGTTTGTCAGCTACAAATGGGAAATTATTAAAAATTAAATTAATTTTACTTTGTCGTAATTTTGCAGAAAAATTTACTCCGGCCTTTTTAATATCGAACTGGAACTATACTTGGTAAGGTAGTACCTACATTTTAGTACAATAAAACCCCCAGCAACGGTGGTTTTTCAGCTACAAATAAGAAATTATTAAAGATTAAATTAATTTTACTTCGTCGTAATTTTGCAGAAAAATTTACGCCGGCCTTTTTAATATTGAATTGGAACCATACTTGGTAAGGTAGTACCTACATTTTAGAACAATAAAACCCCCAGCAACGGTGGTTTTTCAGCTACAAATTGGAAATTATTAAAGATTAATTCAATTTTACTTTGTCGTAATTTTGCAGAAAAATTTACACCGGCCTTTTTAATATCGAATTGGAACCATACTTGGTAAGGTAATACCTACATTTTAGAACAATAAAACCCCCAGCAACGGTGGTTTTTCAGCTACAAATGGGAAATTATTAAAAATTAAATTAATTTTACTTTGTCGTAATTTTGTAGAAAAATTTACGCCGGCCTTTTTAATATCGAATTGGAACCATACTTGGTAAGGTAGTACCTACATTTTAGTACAATAAAACCCCCTGCAACGGTGGTTTTTCAGCTACAAATAAGAAATTATTAAAGATTAAATTAATTTTACTTTGTCGTAATTTTGCAGAAAAAATTACGCCGGTCTTTTCAATATCGAATTGGAACCATACTTGGTAAGGTAGTACCTACATTTTAGAACAATAAAACCCCCAGCAACGGTGGTTTTTCAGCTACAAATTGGAAATTATTAAAGATTCATTTAATTTTACTTTGTCGTTATTTTGCAGAAAAATTTACACCGGCCTTTTTAATATCGAATTGGAACCATACTTGGTAAGGTAATACCTACATTTTAGAACAATAAAACCCCCAGCAACGGTGGTTTTTCAGCTACAAATAAGAAATTATTAAAGATTAAATTAATTTTACTTTGTCGTAATTTTGCAGAAAAATTTACGCCGGCCTTTTTAATATTGAATTGGAACCATACTTGGTAAGGTAGTACCTACATTTTAAAACAAAAAAACCCCCAGCAACGGTGGTTTTTCAGCTACAAATTGGAAATTATTAAAGATTAATTCAATTTTACTTTGTCGTAATTTTGCAGAAAAATTTACGCCGGCCTTTTTAATATCGAATTGGAACCATACTTGGTAAGGTAGTACCCACATTTTAGAACAATAAAACCCCCAGCAACGGTGGTTTTTCAGCGGCAAATGGGATATTATTAAAGATTAAATTAGTTGTTTTATGTTTTAAAAGTTCAGTCCTGGTTTGTGGAATAGTTTCCGTCGGCTTATCGCTTATACAAGCAAAACTAGATTGTATCATAGCTCTTCTTCGATTGTGACCACTGGGAGGTCTTCGGCAGATCGTTTTTTCGCTAAAAAACATATTCTTGTTTTAAACCTATTGTCTTGTTATAATTTTTCAACTTTGTCGTAATTTTGCAGAAAAATTTACGCCGGCCTTTTCAATATCGAATTGGAACCATACTTGGTAAGGTAGTACCTACATTTTAGAACAATAAAACTCCCAGCAACGTTGGTTTTTCAGCTACAAATGGGAAATTATTAAAGAATAAATACATTTTTTGTGTATTTTTGGGAAAGTTTCCGTCTGCCTTTTTCATATCATATCATATATATATATATATATATAATAAATATTATGAATATAAGCAAAAATAGATTTAATAATTACTTTTCTTTAGTTATCACTCGTGGGTGATCTTATTCCGACCGCTTTTTAGCTAAAAAAGCTACCAAACCCGAACCCGAATAATTAAGTTTAAATAAACAAATAAATAATTTTCACAATTTTTTCCATTTTTTATAATAAAAATCTTCGTTTTCTTAAGCATATTACTATTAAACATAAGTAGTTTCTAGAACATTATTTTATTCGCGGTGCAGATTGTTTAGGCCATGCAATAGACGCGGTCGGTCCGATCGCCGCTTGGAGTCTGCTTCGATGCGTCGCATTTCCGTTGCCAAAAGCCGTTGCTAACCTGACTACGGTGGAAAAAATAGTGTATGTAACATGACGTGCAAAAAGTGTGTTTATTGCACATGGCATATTATTTACCTCGACTACGTCTCGGTGAATAACTTCTATGCCGTGTGCAATAAACATACACTTTTTGCACTAGTTACATAAATAACTATTAGTGGTGAGTAAAAGTCAAACTGCATTTAAAAAACCTTTTTGTAATAACTTTTTTCGATATTTTCAGAAATTTTGAAATATTTTTTGAAAAAAATTAAAATTTGACAGATAACCCGAATCACGTGACTACTATTTTTTCTGCTTCATTTTCATCTCGATCGAAGCAGAACTTGATGTCAAAGTCAAATTTTGAATAAAGCTATTAATAAAAAAAATCCATATGTTGCGGACTTTACCGGTCACACTGTATTTATTTATTCGTCGATGAGTTGGTACGCAACTTTAAAAGCCTAATGTATCCTAGAAACCGAACTAAAGTTCAGAAAATAATAAAACTTATCCAAAGATTACCGATTTATTGATGACATTACCGCCTGATAAAACTTTGCCGAGAGATAATGTTCTTTTCGAAAAGTTTTGGTCGCAACACTATTGCTGCGAACAAGAAAAATAAGTCAAAAGCTAGTTTGAAATAAAAATCGTTGCGACTTGCCACCCTTATCTCGTAATGTGGGGAAAGAAATTACTCAAAGGAAACATTTTTATAAAAGTTCTGCAACTTTACAATCTTTTTATAGAACTTCTCTAACCTTTAATTTAGTTTACTCGTTTGAACTTTAAAAAAATTCGCTCTGACTTCCTATAAGGTCAATCAGTAAATTGAAATTATTAGACTGATGAAAACGGTAAAGAAAGTGAAACTTTTATACCTCGCCGTCAAGACGCGCAGGCCGCACCCGTTTTTCCACCCGTTTTTCCACCCCTTCCCCCATTCACTCATTCGCCCATTTTGTCACGAAATTAGTGTTTCACGAGACGAGAAATCTCGCACTTTTTTAAAACCCTCACCTCGATTTTCTCCAAATCTTGCCTCGCTGACATCTCGCAAGATGTTTTCTCGTCTCGTCTCACGACAGTCTCGTAATTTCTCATTCTCGCAATATGACGTCATAAAAAAGATTTTGCAAGAGCTCCAAGTACATATGGGTTTTTATTATTACCATTACCATGTGAATATTATAAACGCATCTTTCCGAAACGATTTTCAAAAGTGTTTTTAAAATTACAATCTGGCAGTTCTGGCACAGTGTTGCTAACACTCAATTTACACATGACCGAAATAATAGTCCTTAAATTACCTAACAAATACGCATGCGTCACTGGAACCGAATTCAAACGAAAACGAACGACTACGGTGCCCTTCGCGGTTCGCGGTCAAGGTCTCTATAGGGTAGGTTGCCTGGTAACTCATTTGCGGAAGCGACGTGAGCGGGGGCATCTACGTCATCGAGACGATTTGTTTATTATTTATCCAAACTCAGTTTGAGGACATTCCAATCATTCCATACCGGCGGTAAACAGTCTTAAAGAGACCGACCTCACAACCAGGGTTGTCAGATCTTTCTTCTTTAATTCTTTAAGTTTTTTTATTAATGATGTTTCATTTATATCAGTATTCAATTGTTAGTCAGTAACTTTCTTTGAAAGCTAGTTTGCAAATATACTTTAAACCGAGGAGTTTTGAGTGTGACAGAAAAAAATAACATGCCATTCATTGTTATAATAATATATTCTTTAGTCCTTAAGAAACAATATAACTGAAATCAAAATAAATAGTGTTTACAGTGTTAAAAAACAACTAATTAACAAACCCTTGTTTCACCTATACTTATATACCTATTGTATTTACAAATCGAAAATTTGAAAGACTTGGCAAGCGCACATAATTTATTTCCGATGCCGGAAGCGGCGCGGCACGATACAAAGCGGCGCCGCGGTCCAGCGAGATAATTAAGCCATCAATCACTGTCGCGTTAGATTTAAGTGAATAGGACAGTGTAGTAGGTGGTTTAATTTGCTGTAATTTACGTATTTAATTTTGCTTTGTAACTGTGAAGAAAGAGTAAGGTTTTTTTTACTTAATATATTTTATTAGCAGCAATGACTGTTTGGCGGCCATTTAAAACTGCTGATCAAGGTGATGCGCAGTAGTAAATAGATGCACTGAGGCCAGACAGCGGCAATCCCCCACGTGGGTGGTCCCTTTTTTTAAGCCTATTAATTTTTGGCGTAAACCGATTTTTAATCCCTTTGTTCGCCCAGGTGTGAGGCTCTTTTTAAAATTATTTTCAAGGATTTCTCGGATAACCCAAGAGAGTGACCTTGTTTGCTTACGTGGGTGATACATTTTTATAATTTGTGATGATTTCTCGTATAAACCCTAATCTGTAACCATGAATACATACGTGCGTGGGTGTTTTTATAATTGGATGCAGGTGTTAATGATGATATATGACCTTGTATTATACATGTAGACGAGGGATGATTTTTTATAACCTCGAATTTGGTTGTATGTGCAGATGGTATTTTTGCAATGGCCAATGTGAAGATATTCTAAAGTTTATAAGAAATAAAAATATGGATATTCCTGAAAGGAATCCAATCAAAAAGGAATTAATTAAAATTATTATGCGTGGGCACACAACAATCTCAGCTGGGCACAAACAACACAACATCGCGAACACAAACACCAACACAGTAAGCAACAGCTTGCTACTGGCTACTGCTCAGACGATCTGAGCACAAATATCGCAAACACAAACACTAACACAGTAAGCTTATTACTTAGCCAGAGTAGTTAGACGACAAAGCCAGCTTAAATACACCGAGTACCCAAAGCGCTGGCGAGTAAGACGCAAAGCACGCATTAGGCGTGCAGAGCCGAAATACCGAACCGAGTGGTCTGAAGGTTTATACGCCTATGGCGCGGAAACCGCAGGAACACGGTGAGTTTAGTCGGTAGGCCGCCCCCCCCCCCCACAGGGGGTTGAATCCGACACTCCTCTGTTAGTATCACCACAGGGGTCAGTCTTTTGAAGATTCTCATCGAAAAAAAAAGCAATTAAATTGTCACTACATTTTGAATCAATAATGTTTGTTTAAAACGTGTTACGTATTAAAGTTACTTTATTTATAATATTATTATCATATTAAACAATTAAAACAATACCCTACGCATTTTAATTATTTGTTTGGGACGCCTATGGTTAGGAAATTCCTACAGTTTAATGTCATTAAATTGACCTAAGAAACACTATACATGATGTACATAGCGGTTTTCACTGAACTATTGCTTTTGAAGTGTTGTTTGTGAAGTTAATTGTTATTTTCGTAGTTAAATTTTAAACCATTGTGAAGTGTGGACATATTTTTATAGACTGACAATATTATTTAGTTAGAAAACTATCACAAATTGTAAATTTTCATCGATTTTCAACTTCATAAACTTATATTATTTAGGGGTGAAAGATTCCAAAGTAAGGGTTGAGTTAATGTATTTATAACAATAATAATATTAATATGTGTGAGGGCTCTTGAAGTATCATCTAATTATAATCATAATAATAATTATTATTAAGACAGAAGTTTCTAGGTTTAGTGAACCCTTATTTAATTTATTTTTTATAGCTGTCCCGACATTATTTTTACCTTTGATAGAAAATAAAGATACTGTGTTATCGAAAAGAGCTTGTCGGATAAATCGAAAAGAAAACAAAGCAGCTGTGGAAGGTTTATTACCGTTAGAATCAGATAGGCTAAAAGCCATTGATAACATTTCCATGGATATTTCGGAGGTTACATCAACAAGCAAAAAAACAGATTATGATATTTGGGAAAGAAAATTTTCATTATTAAGACAAGAAAATGAGAAGCTAAAAAAAAAGTTTGTCAAAAAATGATATTTAAACAAAAACATTTGAATTTACATATCAAAACCACAGGAATTCTGTATAAAAGCTATTTAGTTACCATTCTTTATATGCCGAACATGAAAATATTTTAAATGTGTCGTCTGGATGACGTATTCCCGCGCATCAAATGCGAACATCTGTTTGGTTGGCCCAAAGTTACCAGGCAACCTTGGTTCGCGGTTGCCTTTAAATTTGAATTGTTTTTGGGGTTGCATATGTAAACAAAAATAGAATATTTAAGATGGACCTTTTTTAAGTATTGAAGGCACAAAATGGAAAAAACGCTGGTTACCTGCAGAATCAGGTGGCGGAACCGAATGCACGCAAGTGCAAAAATAGGTCAGTTACCGGAGTCAGACTTTTAAAAGCACGCGACTGTTTTGTTTATCTTTTTTTGGTAAAAAGTGTGTTTAATATGTTTTAAATATACTTTAAATTATAGTTTAATGTTGATTTAACTGGACAATTAATAATCCGGGACTTTTTTTTGTGTTTTTTCCATAAACCATTGTGGAAATTTAAGTTTTTATAACTCATTTCGTATTTGTGTTTTTAATAACCTAACAGCAAAAAACAATATCAGTGTGATAATATTGCAGTTTGCGATAATATTATTATCTGTAGGTATGTAAATAGTGGACATGAAGCTAGAATGTTTTGATTGACAACGGCATTTGTTTTAAAATAATGATACTGAACAACTTGCAGTGTTCCAGGGTGCAAATCAAATTACCATAGCTCCTTAAAACAATTTAAGAAACTTTATTAACCTTATTATTTCCGGTCAGTTATGATTTATAAAAAAAAATATTATTAAAAGCAATTCTCAGAGACAATTGGACACCATCAAAATAGTATGTGGTTTACTCCCTCCATTTTGCTAAAAGTGGCATAATATTATACTTTCGCGAAAACGATTTCGACAAAAATTATAAAGATAAAGTTTATAGCAAATCCTAATCAAAATCTTAAATTTTTGCGAGATTTCTCGTCCCGATTTTTCCCTGGCCACCTTGCAATATCGGTAATTAAGAAAGCTGTTTTATCCAGTGATATTAACTGGATTCTTTTTATAAAGTTTACAGCAAATCCTAATCAAAACCTTAAGTTTTTGCGAGATTTCTCGTCCCGATTTTTCCCTGGCCACCTTGCAATATCGGTAATTAAGACAGCTTTTTTATCCAGTGATATTAACTGGATTCTTTTTATAAAGTTTATAGCAAATCCTAATCAAAATCTTGAGTTTTTGCGAGATTTCTCGTACCGATTTTTCCCTGGCCACCTTGCAATATCGGTAATTAAGAAAGCTTTTTTATCCAGTGATATTAACTGGATTCTTTTTATAAAGTTTATAGCAAATCCTAATCAAAATCTTAAGTTTTTGCGAGATTTTTCGTCCCGATTTTTCCCTGGCCACCTTGCAATATCGGTAATTAAGAAAGCTTTTTTATCCATTGATATTAACTGGATTATTTTTATAAAGTTTATAGCAAATCCTAATCAAAATCTTAAGTTTTTGCGAGATTTCTCGTCCCGATTTTTCCCTGGCCACCTTGCAATATCGGTAATTAAGATAGTTTTTTTATCCAGTGATATTAACTGGATTCTTTTTATAAAGTTTATAGCAAATCCTAATCAAAATCTTAAGTTTTTGCGAGATTTTTCGTCCCGATTTTTCCCTGGCCACCTTGCAATATCGGTAATTAAGATAGTTTTTTTATCCAGTGATATTAACTGGATTATTTTTATAAAGTTTATAGCAAATCCTAATCAAAATCTTAAGTTTTTGCGAGATTTTTCGTCCCGATTTTTCCCTGGCCACCTTGCAATATCGGTAATTAAGAAAGCTTTTTTATCCAGTGATATTAACTGGATTCTTTTTATAAAGTTTATAGCAAATCCTAATCAAAATCTTAAGTTTTTGCGAGATTTTTCGTCCCGATTTTTCCCTGGCCACCTTGCAATATCGGTAATTAAGAAAGCTTTTTTATCCACTGATATTAACTGGATTATTTTTATAAAGTTTATAGCAAATCCTAATCAAAATCTTAAGTTTTTGCGAGATTTTTCGTCCCGATTTTTCCCTGGCCACCTTGCAATATCGGTAATTAAGAAAGCTTTTTTATCCACTGATATTAACTGGATTCTTTTTATAAAGTTTATAGCAAATCCTAATCAAAATCTTAAGTTTTTGCGAGATTTCTCGTCCCGATTTTTCCCTGGCCACCTTGCAATATCGGTAATTAAGAAAGCTTTTTTATCCACTGATATTAACTGGATTATTTTTATAAAGTTTATAGCAAATCCTAATCAAAATCTTGAGTTTTTGCGAGATTTCTCGTACCGATTTTTCCCTGGCCACCTTGCAATATCGGTAATTAAGAAAGCTTTTTATCCACTGATATTAACTGGATTATTTTTATAAAGTTTATAGCAAATCCTAATCAAAATCTTGAGTTTTTGCGAGATTTCTAGTACCGATTTTTCCCTGGCCACCTTGCAATATCGGTAATTAAGAAAGCTTTTTTATCCACTGATATTAACTGGATTATTTTTATAAAGTTTATAGCAAATCCTAATCAAAATCTTAAGTTTTTGCGAGATTTTTCGTCCCGATTTTTCCCTGGCCACCTTGCAATATCGGTAATTAAGAAAGCTTTTTTATCCAGTGATATTAACTGGATTCTTTTTATAAAGTTTATAGCAAATCCTAATCAAAATCTTAAGTTTTTGCGAGATTTCTCGTCCCGATTTTTCCCTGGCCACCTTGCAATATCGGTAATTAAGAAAGCTTTTTTATCCACTGATATTAACTGGATTAATTTTATAAAGTTTATAGCAAATCCTAATCAAAATCTTGAGTTTTTGCGAGATTTCTCGTACCGATTTTTCCCTGGCCACCTTGCAATATCGGTAATTAAGAAAGCTTTTTTATCCACTGATATTAACTGGATTATTTTTATAAAGTTTATAGCAAATCCTAATCAAAATCTTAAGTTTTTGCGAGATTTTTCGTCCCGATTTTTCCCTGGCCACCTTGCAATATCGGTAATTAAGAAAGCTTTTTTATCCAGTGATATTAACTGGATTCTTTTTATAAAGTTTATAGCAAATCCTAATCAAAATCTTAAGTTTTTGCGAGATTTCTCGTCCCGATTTTTCCCTGGCCACCTTGCAATATCGGTAATTAAGATAGTTTTTTTATCCAGTGGTAGTAACTGGATTAATTATTAATAACACCTTTTATTACGAAGCACAATTAACCGTGAGTTGTTAAACAAAATGACATTTACAAGTCCACTATCTCTTGTTGCTGTATTTGTCCCTTAATTATTAGGCATCCTGTATATAACGATAAGTAAATGGTTTAACTAGGCGTTTTATTGATTTGATAATAGATTAGTTAACCAAAATGGTGTTTATTTGTACTCACTATTTTTTACTCATTATTTTATAATTTATTGAAATACGTCAAGACTGTCCGACAAAAACTATTTTTTCCAATATTATATATATTCCCTTTTATCCCAAGCGGGAAAAAAATAAAATAAAAGTTGCAAGAAAATAAGACAAACAGTATTTTTTTAATATAAACTTTTGTAGGTAGAGGCACAGACTATTTGCGAAGCTATATATTCTGTGGTAGAGGAAGGGCACCAAATTTGAGATAGGCACCTAATTTGAGATAGTTTCTAACTTCTAATATTTGTGCTGCCATCTCGTAAAAATAGAAGAAACTATTCTATTTTAAGGTATTCATTACTGGGTTGCATTCTTATTCTTAGTCTCCGATCGGCCGTTGTTTGGTGAACCGGTGCACGTGATCAATTATTTACGTTTAGAGTTTTTTTGATCAAAGTGTAAAACCGAAAAAAGAAATAAAGTAATCTAATTGCAATCCGAGTTTTGGTGAATAATAGTTTAGGTAATGTTAGGTACTAATATTTTCTAACAACAAATTCCTTCTATGTTCAAGACCTAGCCCAGAAATTAGTTCGTATATACTCTCAAATTAGGATCCTTAAGACATCTAATAATATTTAGGTTTGTTTTACTTTTAGATGCCGCCCAAATACAAGAAATGGAATGCCAGCGACATGATAAAAGCAGTTAATGCCATGAGAAATAAAGAAATGGGATATTTAAAAGCGTGAAAAGCTTTTGGGGGCACCTAAAGGAAAACATCGTGAAAAATGGGCTAAATGCGTCCAGTGTGGTAGATGGACACATGAAGACTGTAGGGATATCTGAAGTAAAACTTTTGTTTGTTCTTTTTATTAGGGAAACGGTTTTTTTTTAGTAATATCTCTGTCTCAAATTTGGACACCGTCGTGTCTCAAATTAGAAATCCTCTTTTTTGTTTTAAAGAAATACGCTAATTCTAAAAAAGGGCTTTATTTTAGTTAAGAATAATATTAATTTGTTTATTTTTGTTGCAAAAGCTTGTATAAAGGTTGTGTTACAGTACTTCTTAGGAAATACATTAGTAATATTTGTAACAAAATTTATTTTATTTTTTAAAAAAATGTATCCCAAATTTGGTTCCTTTCCTCTACCCACTTTTCGCCCTTTTAGGGGCGAATTTAAGAAAAATAGGAATTGAGTTTTTATGTTGTATAGTATTTCTGTTTTAACAAATTCGGAATTATGGGACGTACTGTCTGACGTCTTCCACCGTACCATTGTATATTTAACCCCATAGGCCATAGGCAATAAATACAATCTAAGGTAAGAGCAAAAAATGTTTCCCCTATCCTAGGTGCGAGTGTCATAAAGTTAATTAAAATTGTTATAAACAATATAGCGGCCAAAAGCTGGAAAAATTCAGTAAAAGATATTTAAAAGTCAAAGATTCGTACACTGAGAAAAAGGCCTTCTATTCTCTATAAGAATTCACATACTCTTTATACAACTGTTTAATACTATATGTGATAGCAAGCCGTTTTCCTACTGTAAGACAAAGAAAATTGCTAGACCGTTGTATAGTGATAATATCACGGTAATTTAGCCAATAGGAAATAGGAGTTATTACTACCAAAGAATGGTTTATAGCTGTTATTGTTCTGAATACTCACAGTAATATATCAAGTTCTATTGGGGTTGTACTTTACTTTACTTTTTCGAGTCCGGAAAACTACAATTTCTGAGCCCAGTATCGGGCTGTGTCCAATGCTTGTTGATTGTTTGTCCATAAAGCGTCGAGGGTAGATCTATGTGGGCAGTTAGGGCAGATAAGTAGGTGTTCCATATCCTGTATAGCTCCGCAGTCGTACTTGTCATTTCCTTCCAACAGGCCCCATCTGATGAGATTAGTCTTGATAGGGGCTACACCAGTTCTGATGCGGTTCAACATTCGCCAGGTTGTCCAGTCGCTTGATGTTCCGCTCGGAGGGAGTTCTGTTATTGGATAGCATGCGGGTAGTTCATCCAGTGGCGCGCCCAGGAAGCGCCTTCTTGATTTTAATCTGCCCAGTTGCGCCTCGTGTCCAAATAGTGAGTGACGCTCATTGAAGGTCTGTTTAATTCTCTCAGTGTGTTCGTAGGCTGTTCTGCGTGAGTCAGGGTCTGAGAGGCCCGAGGCTTTGTAATCTGGTTTTATATACTGTATTAGTTTCGACTGGCAGTTGTAATGAAACTTGACATTATTTGTAAGAACATTTGTTTGCTAAGGTTAATAAAGCATATCTGTACCCCAGAGGTAAAGTGTACTATGTCACATAAAGTAATTTTTACAGGAAAGCGAAATAAAGAAACTAAACCATGAATTTAGTTTACTGCTGTTTTATACAGCTAGTTAGGGATAAGTAGTTTACACTGAGTCCATAAATATGTATTGTTTTATGTACAATAAACTTAGTTTTCAAAAAAACCTTTTAGTTTTTTATCAAAAGGACTTAGTATATTTTACCACTGAAATTTTTGGCAATCAACGTGGACTTGGTACAGTTCAATTTATATAATAGAAGTTTTTTCGGATCAAAAGTCATAAATGTTAAAAAAAAGTTTATTACACATATTTTATTTAACACTTACTAAGGAACGAGACTAAACTTAGGATTAACAAAAATATTATACATAATATAAAAGTATAAAAAAGTAAAACAGTACTAAGTCCATGGGTATTGGACATATTATATGACTGATAAAATACTATGTCCAATTAGTATAGTATGTGGTATAGTTTACCTCTGACTGTTGTTGTGACTTGGTATTATTTAAAACTAACTAACTTCTCAACAGACGTAATAAGGTGTACTACGGATTTTTTTCTCGTTAGAGCGTAAAAATCCGTGTGACATAGTACAGTTAACTAATTTTTAGCGAAAAGTGGACTTAGTACACTTTACCTCTGGGGTACAGATATACTAACCACTTAAAAGCAGTTCTGCAGTTCTCAAAAATTTAAATTGCTTCTAGTATGATATTGTTCTTGTCGTTTAACATTGCATATGATTATCTATTATGCAACATGGTTTACTAAAATGGTAAAATTCGTCCATAGATTATAAAGTCCAATACTAATGATGGGTTGTGCGAAATAAGAATTTTCTATTGCTTTATCTGAGATGCAAAGTTAAAAAAATAAATACAAAGTAAAAATAAATTAGTTGAAAAGGGTATTGGTACGATCAATAAAATTCAAATTCATACTCCGAACAACGATGTCACCTGCGTAACAAATACGTTAAAACTAATAATACGGCGCGCGGCGATTGCCGATCGCTACGAGCCCCCACCAACGCGTTGTGAATTATAGGTTCTAACAAATACAATTCGTATTTGGGGACGCTGTTCTGTCTTTTTATTTGTAAATAATACGCTTTACAGGGAACAAAACAGATACAATTTATTTCTTAACAAAATTGCTGTATTAAAAGTAGTTCATATTCAACAATACTGTGCTGCTAATGGAACTGATTACTACCGATAAAAACGCTGTTCTAGCAAATCTAGAATAGATATAACACTAAAGCGGATTTGATACACTAGCAATTTATTTAATATGGGTTTATTTTAAAAAAAGCTATCAATACAAACTATGTCTTAGCAAACGTGTTGAATTAGATCAATTTCCTCAGTACTCAGTGTATATTTATATACAAACTACTTAACAACCCATTGTTATTAACCTTAATGAAGACTCTGACAGTGAAACCGAATTAATTATGTATTATTTGTTAGTGTTGTAAAATTAGTTAGGACACAATTTTATTGGTATATTTTTAAGTCTTTGTGAAATAAAACTAGAGGTAATTTTTTTTTAATTCGTCACTGATTTTTTCTCCTAAAATAGCTGTTAACCTGTTATAAATAATATATTTTGGCTAGATATGGAAATTCTATTAATGGATGTCAAAAAGGCAAGACGATAGTAGGTATATACTTTTTACTACTATATCTAGGTACTTTACGACTTTTAAACAATAGATGGCAATAGTGTTTATATTAATACAGCACAACTCGATATTAAGATACGATGCCCGTCTTTCCTTTATATTATATAAATTGTGATTGAATGAATAATTAGGGTTCCCTTTCTTGCTAATGAGCTTAACTCTTTTCTGTCTTTATTTGTTTGTTTACTGTAGTTCCTAAGTCAAATTTGTAAATGTCAGTAAATAAAGTTTTACCCACTGCCGATGAAAAAAAATCTTCTAAAACGTCTTATTTAAAAAACTCCCCAGCGGACAAAAAGATAAATAGGAAGCTTTTAAAATTTATTTCCAAATTCTTGGCAAACAAAAAGTTTTAATCGTCTTCGTCGACTTTTGAACCGGCTCTCATCGTAAAATTATTCATCAACTCGTCTAATAATTCACTTAACTTGTGCGGATATTAAAAAACTTTCCGAATTGACTTGAGAGATTTATTCAGGAATTGCAAGACTTAACAAATCCCTTCTCAATTTGCGCCAAAGCGCCATAAAATTGGCTTCGAATTACATTGGGCACCCAGTCAGTGGTGTAACAACGTAACTGGACTGCGCTGTAGAAAGTTTACAAATTTTAACATTGGAAATGTTTATGTTCGTATAGGGGGGCCAAGTTACGAGTTTTTCGGTCAAGGTCAAAAGACAATTATGTCGCGTGCCGTGTTGCCGTGTGTTGGTTTTGTTGGAATTTTTATTTTTGGGTATTGCTGATTGCGATGGGAAAAGGTACATATTTTCCAAGAAAGATGCATCGCGATTTAGAAAAAGTCTCTACATATTTTAAGATGAAATGTTTTAAAATTTTATTTAATTAATTTCAATTCAAGGTTAATATTTTTTTAAAGAAATCATCCGCTTCGGGCAAGCCGGCAACATCGCGCCAAATGCATCTCATAGGTAATATGTGGTTGCATAAGATGTAGTAAGTATCCATTTAATTCAATTTTTAAAAAAAATGTTAGAAAATAAGAGAATTAAGGTATTTTTAAAAAATACTTGTTGTAGCTATTTATTAGTTAGCTATTTATTATTTGGTTTTAAGTCGTTTACAAATAAAAAGCTGAAAAATAAATATTTTTATGTTATTTGCATATAACCTTATTAGTTAGTTGTTGAGAATAATAATAAAATTATGTTTTATATATATGATTCAGTCATTTCCAATGTCTCCGCTGGTTGCAAGCATTGCAAAATCTGTAAATTTTTGTAAATATGGCCATAGAACTATAAAAATCTGCATTGACCTGAAAGGCGACCATTTTAAAATATTAACTGTTTTAATGATCTACCAATACACACACTGAGGAAACTGATCTAATGCAACAGGTTTGCTAAGACATAGTTTAGTTAGACATTAGTTTGTATTGATAGCTTATTTTGTATTAACCCATATTAAATAAATTTCTGGTGTATCAAACCCGATTTAGTGTTATATAAATTCCAGATTTACTAGAACAGTATTTTTATTGGTAGTAATCTCATAAAATATAAATTTCTAATGGCAAAATTTAATTGGTATAATTGTACTGCACACAAAGTATGTCTATCTTGTATTATTTCATACGATTAAAAAGAGATAGAAATAAAAAGAGTTGGCCGAACAATTCCAGAAAAGAAAAAGAAAAAACACTGACCAATCTCAGCTGTATAAGAAATTTAGTAAGTTGGTGAAATCTAAAGTAACTAGAAAATGACAAGTCTTGACATTTGGCATTAAAACTTTATGCGAATTTAACTATACCATTACTTTGATTTGCAAGTAAATACACGGTTTTTCGCGGCGAGGCTCGCGGTCAAATTACGGCCGCTTTTTTTGCGGTGCCGCTTTGTAGGAAACCGAAGCTTTACAGTAGGAAAGCGCGTTGCTGTCATATATAGTATTAAACAGTTGTATTAACATCATGTGAATTCTTATAACTAATAGAAGGCTTTTTCTCAATGCACATACAGGAAATATAATCATTTTTATTATTGTTAATTTACACTATAAACATGCACGAAAAAAAACTAAACGTTTATTCGAAGAAAGAACTAACTGTTTTATACTGCTTGCAGTCCTTTTGTCGGAGTACATATCACTTTTTACCAAATAAAATATAACAATTAGAAATGCAAAATGCATCGAAATCCAGCGATTGACGCGGATTAGTTTGTCACTCTACCACTATGGCGCCACGGTATAAATTGGCGGCACATTCAAATCCCTTTACTGGTTATTTTTAAATAGTATATTTATTTATATGCGATGCGCCCGTCCTGTCTCAATTTAACCACTGCATTGGCACGGCGGATCTATACCGGATTCAGAAAGTACAAAATGCATGTCTCAGATTAATATATGGCATAAGAAGAATTTATTAATCATATAACATCGTTTTTTGTTGCATCTAACTGGCACATAACACATAAAAACCCTTACTTGTCCGAAAAAATAAATTTTAGAGCTGAGCCTCATAACAGGAATCTGCGCAGTCGGTGTTTGCTGACTGTACCACCACACCAAAAAAAAAAATGTTTGAAAGGTCATTTTCTTATAATATTGCTTATCTTTTCAATTTATTGAATAACATTAACTTTGGTTTATTCAACCTAGCGTTTAAAAGAGCAATAAAAAATCATTATTTCTGTACGCAGGACGTTACACACTGAATAGCGTTACCATCCATGGAGATTAGGAGTCAAATTTACTGGATCCTTTACCTCCTTCTCCCCTCCTTTTATCACCATAAAAATTTTTTACCATGCTCCTCACATTCGGAACATTAGATGTATAGCACCCAAATATTGTATGTGTTAGATTAATTTAAGGCTTGAACGAACAGTATTCAGATCCTTAGACTGGATGTCTGCCCCACTAAGGTATATTGTTTTACTCTTTTCCTTAACACTTAACTTAACTTATATTAGAGTAAACAATAAATGTCTTAATTATTATTATTATTTAAAAGGTTTAAAAGCATTTTATTATTTTTGTTTGTTGGTCTATACTATTATATAAAATTGTAAAGTGACTGACTGACTGGCTGATTCATCAACGCCAAGCCTAAACCCCTTATCCTGAAATCATGAAAATTCGAGGATGTCTTCTCCTTACAACGTAGGAATCCACTTAAGAAGGAAATTTTCGAATATCAACCCCTAAGGGGGCTGAAGCGGGGGTTAACATTTTTATATAAATTTCTGTATCTCACAAACAAAAATTGGTTGACTATTAACCATCAAATCGATTCACCACTACCTACTTCTTTCCTTGCTAACTAACTTAGAAATAGAGACCTGTTTAATATATCATTCAGAAGAACAAAATTGATGATTAGAATGCAAATGATCCGTAATAAGTATTTCAATGAGATTGGAGTATTTTCTACCATGATCACAAAGTTCACGTCGACAATGAAACAACTAGTCTTTACTCTTGTTTAATGTTATTATTTCTTTAAGAGGAAATAACCCCTTTTACCACAATGAAAATTGCCGAACGTTTTGCTGGTCAAACGAAAAGAAAAAATAAAAATTGGTATTTAGAAAATAAATTTTACTTTAAATACCCCATCCAAAAAAGTAGATGACAATCGAAAATATTCCCAAAATTTTTTTTAGATATTTTTTTTATTTTTAGTAATTTTGTAATATCTTAAACAATTCTTTATTGGTCAAAAGCAAAATGACTTTCCCGGGTGTAGAATGTTGTACCAAACAATTTTTCTTAAAGCCATTTTTCAATATCGGCCTTACTTTTTTCTCAAAAACGTTGGGCGCGTAAATCCACTTTACACGCTTAAATTCACTTTACGCGCCCAACGTTTTTAAGAAAAAAGTAAGGCCGATATTGAAAAATGGCTTTAAGAAAAATTGTTTAGTACAACATTCTACACCCGGAAACGTCATTTTGCTTTTGACCAATAAAGAATTGTTTAAGATATAACAAAATTACTAAAAATAAAAAAAATTAAAAAAAAAAATTTTGGGAATATTTTCGATCGTCATTTACTTTTTTGGATGGGGTATTTAAAGTAGAATTTATTTTCTAAATACCAATTTTTACTTTTTATTTTCGTTTCACCAGCAAAACGTTCGGCAATTTTCATTGTGGTAAAAGGGGTTACTGCTCTTAAGTTAAAGTTAAAACCACAATATTAATGTATTGTATACAGCGGACGCTATTTTTGGAACTTAGTTATGTAGTGTCCCAAATCTGTAATAAATAAGTAAATTAAGCTAACTAGGCCACTCTGATTGTGCAAGGATGATTTCTGCCAATGTCATTTATGTCACAGTCAAAGCTGCTGTTACTTAATTTTTGTTTAAAATATTTGTGCACCCAGACATATACATAACAAGAACAATTCGCTATTGATTTATTTGTCTGAACTCCCATTCTTGGAATTCGACACAGAAGCAATGAAGTACGTCAGACAACAACTTAACAAGGAAACCAGAGTTCTTCTGTCGATGACGAAGAAACCAGCCGCAGTAAATTCGCTTTTTAATGACGCAATTTTATAACATAGACAGTTCATTTCTTCGTAGTATTTCGATTTTTCTTTAAAAGTTTCCTTCATTTTTAGACAGGCCACAGTCAGGTTGTTCTTTTCGCTCTTAGCGATATCACAGATGAAGATACAAACCGTGACAGGCACCTAAAAATAAAATAATAGCAGTTATTTACCCAAAAAATTTTAAGAAAACTTATGGACAATTTTTGGGACGGTAGTAAAAGTGTCCAGTCAGACATAACAATAAAACAAGAAAGATGTGGACAACAAGTACATTTTCATTAGGGACCCAGAAATGGTAGTCAAAATAGTAATTTACGTTACAAGTCCGGAAAATACTGTTTTTTTGGACGAACCCGACAAAATTCTAGGACGAGCCGTAGGCGAGTCCTGGAAGTCTGCGAGTCCAAAAAAACTGTTTTCGGACGTGTTGCGTACACTATTTTTTCGGCAACCGTGTAGAATAACAAATCAATGAGACACATTTCTTTATTATATTTCTTTGTAGAACAGTATTTTAAACATTTTAATTCTTATTTGTATTAAATATTGAAATTCGAACAGAAGATAGGTACCTACTAACAGAAACATTCTAATTATTATTTATATTAATATTTATATTAAAATTCGAGCGATTGCTAATATTGACGTGCATTCTTCCCGGACTAGGCATGTACTTCCCCGACTAGGCCGGAGAAATGCTACTTACTCAAAGGAAAAGCATCCGGGAAGTGGGTACTTCCCGGACGGTTGCCGAAAAACATAATTTTTTTCTTATATATATATACCGGATTTGCAACTAAAAAGGGATTCCGGCTGTATCTTAGAAACCGTTTACCATACGGTTTGCTGAAAAAAATATTTATTACAAAACTAAGAGAAATTGCTGGAAATTATGAAATTGCTGAAAATTATTTTTCCTGCATTCATGCTTAAATTTGTCCTCGGTTCTAATTCTAATAATCTCAGGCCATAACGGAAGCAAGAAAATACACACAGTAGAAAAAATACTTGTATAACCGCGTTTAATTACAAAAATCCATTTAATCTTGTTCTTTTAAGTTTTAGACAAAAGTTAATTGCTGCGTTGACCCTGAGAGCTTAAGTTCAAAGAATAAATGTTATTTTAGAAAAGATTCGAAGATGAGGCCATTGTTTTACATCCGTTGGTCCAACCTATCAAACGTAGGCCACGAGTTAATTGAGACGCCCTCGAGGAAGAGGTCCAAGTTATTATTAGGCTTTAAAAACTAGCCGGAGAGACCATCGGGGATCAGAATTCAATTTCAGACCAAAGTACTTCTTGAATTAAGTCACTACTACGATGTAGTCTGTTCAGTGTTTTTTAGTTCTCTATAAAGTTCTATTCTTTGGGGTCTAGATATCGGAATTGACCAAAAGTTTCATCAAATACAATGTAGCGTGGAAAAGTCAAAGTATAAAATACCGAAAACCCGAAGGGTTCAGTGTTAATAAACACACACCAAAGTGCATTTTAAAGTAAAATATCGGTGTTTATACATCCTGGGCCCCCCAGGCCCCCCGTAGAACCGTCCCTGGTTCGGGTCATTCCTTAGGTCATTGACTGTGTGGAAATGGGGACAGAAATAGTGTTGATCTTATTTGGCCTTTTATGTAAGTTAAATGACATTTAGAAACATTGATTTTGTTGAACTCAGTGATATAAACAAAAACCGAACTAATCACCCAATTTATGTATTTTATTGACGTAGGAATATGTATGCAGTAGGTACATAATAGAATATTAACCGATTTATGTAGATGTTAATGATATTTAAAATAAGTACGCAGTACAAAGAGTTTACCCTAATTTATGTAATTTTGATTATTAATATTTAAACTATGTAAGCAGTACTCTTAGTAAACCGAATGTGCAAGGCATATTAGATAATACCCCGCAGGGATGATAAAAAAGGAACTATATGTAGTACAGAAAATATATGTTATTATTATATACCCCGCAGGGATGGTGTTAACGGAAATATACATACTACATAAAATGTATTTAATTATGGGAATCCCGCAGAAAAAGAACTAAGGAATTATTTGAAGTACAGTAAAATACGGGGGAAACTATAGCCAAAAAGTGTGCATGTTGTATTTTATAAATTGATGTATTTTCCAATAACCGTAAATCCTTTGTATGAATTAATGGAAATGTATCGTATAAATTGTTGTATTAACTATTTTGAAGAAATTGAAATAAATATAATAATATAAAAACTCAACAAACAAGTGAGATATTATTTTCATTGACCAGCTAAAATAATTTGGTGGATAATTAAAGAGGTTTCCAGAAAACTGTTAATTACCATAGAGAGAAAAACAAAAATAACCCTAATATAATGAAAATAACTCGTTCGTCGACCACTATAGCTCCCTTTCAAACAATATCTTAGTATTATAAAAAAATTAGTTATTTGCTGTAATTAATAACATATAATATAGTGGGCGGCGTTACAAAATTATCAGTGGACTGTGAAATAAAACAAAAATGCAACAAGGCTTTGATTTAAACAGTGGCGGTTGCTCTATAAGGCCGCGGGGCCGCGCGCCCTCCTAGGAATTTTAACATAACACACAAATTAAATGTTTATTTAAATATTTATTATTACTATTCATTTTAATACTAATATTATTATTATTATTCATATAGGTAGTTAAAATTTCTACATTTTAAAAAAACATAGCAACTCACCAATTCTAAACTCATCTCTAATTGTCCGTTTTCGTTGACCAACGATAAGCAAGCCTCTACGTGTGAATTTTAGATAATTGAATTCCGTCGTTGAAACGCTGCGACGGACGGTGAATCTCGCCTGGCGTATATAAATTTCGCCAAACGTCACCCGCTTATATCCGATTTATTTAGGGACCCTACGGCCGCGGTATTTTAGCGCCTGCATTGCTTTATACATTTCGGACTTTGTTGTGGCGTAAGCGCGCGTCGAGTTCGAAATAATAAAAATGACTTTCGTCAATAATATAATGTGAACGACGGGCCAAAAACCGATCTTTTACGCGTCGGTTTTCAAAAGACATTTATAAATGTATGTATTAATTTACCTAAAAAAATTTTTATAAATAGATACTTTTTCGAGCAATTTGCTTATATGTCATTTGGTATTGGATTTCTATTGCGCCCCTCCAAACACAAACCCCACGACACGCCACTGGATTTAAAATATGAAATAATACATGTTAATTTTATATGGGTTAAATTTTGGTTCATTTCTTAAAAAATTTAAGCACATCAAACGCTTCTTCGTTTGAGGTTCGTATTTTGACGAAGCACAAATTTTAAGAAAACAAATTAAAATTTAACTTAGTAAAACTTTGGCATGTAGTAGTAGTAGTAGTAATTAGGGGGAGGTTCCGAAACCTGGCAAGTAGACCAATGGCAATCCTTTTTGCCTCTCCTTATGAAGGCAAGTATGTCGCTCCAGGCCAGGGCCTTGATTTCTTCCTTTTGGCGAGCCGCCGATCCCAGCACCTAATTCCTGAGTCTTGTAAGAGACTCACAGGTGCCCAGAAAACGCAGCGATGTATCTTTCTCCTCCAGGCATCCAGGCTCGGCCAAGGTATTAAGTCCTTAGTTCTGCACCCTTGAACCATCCGCCATTGCTCTTTTGACATGTAGGTACTATATCATATTTTAAATCAAAGCCTTCTTTCCTTTTTTTGTTTTACAGCCTACTTAAAATTTTACTGCAATTTGTTCCATTAATGCAACAATCCTCTATTATTTTTGTCGTAAATACACACAGAACAGAAGTGTTGTGTTGATTATGGCATTCTAGAAGACACAAATGGAATGGTATTTGTAACTTCTTGCCTACAAATATCGTATTAAAATGTCAGTTTGGTCTTTCATTTTTATCTTATATTTTCCATATCTGCGGTTTAAGAAAATATATTGCCTTGCGGTTTTCACAAATATTTTTCTTACATATTTTTCTTTTTGATTAAGTAAAAAAAAGCTGTTGTTGCAGTTTAAATTTTGAAAAAAATGATGAAATTGGCGATTCTGCTAAATAGCGCCCGCTAGCGGTCGCAACGGAAATCAGAACGACTTTGTTTATTATTAAATTGATAAAAGCAAAGAATTCCTATTTAGCGAGTTCAAATTTGTCACTTTCCAATAAGCCAAAGTTGTGGATATTTTTGCATAGCAATATTTGTCCCTGACCGACCCAGTCTGTGGCGCTGTAACAACGACAACAAGGATAAAGTCAAACAATGTTACTAAAATTAGGAAATATTGTGGTCATTCAAAGGGGCGGAAGGGGTGGGGATGTTTCTTTTTACTTACGGCATAGTAAATTAACCAAATAACGATGTCGCATTGCAATCCAAATTGTAGCACATAAAGACTAATGAATAAAAGTCCATAAAATGCGTCGGCAACCATTAGAAAAAACGGCAACTCAAATAAATTCCTCAAAAGACTCATTATTTTGTGAAGATGAAAAGCCAGCATTTCTACTTCTTTTATGGTTTTTGATATGTCACTGTTTTGGAACTTGAGTTCGCTCACCATTTTTTTCACACGCCGGTACCTGATTTTTGTAGCCAGTAACAAAGTCACTATAATCAGTCGTTCCAATAATACATGAAGAGATAAAATACAGCTTGGGGTAGCAAAAACTAATAGTTCCAGAATTATTATCTCCATGGTTATGTTTTCCATTTGAGCAATGTTAATGACGTAGCCTGAATATAAAATGAAAGAAAAAGTACCAAAAATAATGATCACATATTTTTTAAAGTTTTTATAAAGGTTTTTTTCAAACTTTGATTGTTCTGAAAATTTTATTTCATCAACTAAGGAAAATTCACAAAGCAATTGTCGCCAAGTAATTTTTTTTTTAAAAGAATTGATGACCGCAGTTAATGATAACAGACCATAGTCTAACGATAGAAGACCCGCGAGGACTTTGAAAGCATAGTTCACGTCGTATCTTCTTGCTTTTAAAGATTCCCAATACACGATACCACTAAAGACCATAATAAATATTATAGAAAATATAACCTGCTTTTTGTACCGACTTGTTCTAATTAAACTATTAGTCTTAAAGTCGAAGTAGGGAACAAGTCCGAAAATACTGGCAAATCGGGCAATTGGAGCAAAAAAGAAACATTTGCTTCTTGCACTCATTCTGCATCGATAAATACTGTAAACATAAGAATGTCAAATAGTGTTGTTTTCACGTTTTATTTATTAATTAAAAATATATCGATTTCATTATTGTAATAATGTTTTATTTTTACTTACCAGGCCTGTTATAACAATTATACCCATTAATTATTTATATTTTTTTAAGCCTTTTTATTAACAAATATACCTATTATCGACGGGAATTATAGAACCCGGTGCGACATCTTGCGTCGCAGTACGGTACCTTAAAAAAGGTCAGTCGTAAAGGGATTATTCTGTAAAAACAGAAAATTTTGCAAGAGCGCTCTCAAAACCGGTACAAGTGCCGGACCACAGATATTAATTCAAAAAAGATTTGTCTGTTTCCTTCTGCCAAACCCATCCCCAGACGCGTTTCGCCGTTATTACGGCTCATCAGTGAGGCTCAGTTTGGCAGAAGGAAACAGGGCTCAAAGACAAATCACTTGTCAGGATCGATTATCGACGGGAATTATAGAACCCGGTGCGACATCTTGCGTCCCAGTACGGTACTTTAGAAAAGGTCAGTCGTAAAGGGATTATTCTGTAAAAACAGAAAATTTTGCAAGAGCGCTCTCAAAACCGGTACAAGTGCCGGACCACAGATATTAATTCAAAAAAGATTTGTCTGTTTCCTTCTGCCAAACCCATCCCCAGACGCGTTTCGCACCGGGTTCTATAATTCCCGTCGATAATCGATCCTGACAAGTAATTTGTCTTTGAGCCCTGTTTCCTTCTGCCAAACTGAGCCTCACTGATGAGCCGTAATAACGGCGAAACGCGTCTGGGGATGGGTTTGGCAGAAGGAAACAGACAAAACTCTTTTGAATAAATATACCTATGTTAAGTTGTAAGTTTTAATAACTATCTAACCAGGGAACTTCGACTGTCCGCTTTTACATTTTCCTATTTTTCTTGTCGGCATCGTCGCTCCCTAAAACTTTACCGTTTTGTACCACAATGCGATGTGACGTATATTATTTCTGAGTGATGAAAACATGCCAATCAGAATCTATATGGAATGCAAATAAAAGTTCGTTTGCTTTCGCCGTTGGCAGATGAATATCACAAAGGTTATGTTTGGAACTTTGTGAGTGTGTTAAAATACTGCTTTTTTCCAACGTTTTTTTTTTCGATTTAATATCTTGAAGCCCCTACTTGCTGTTGTTACGCCATTGCTTTTCAGAGCGGTTTATTTCTTCTTTATTATTTAAGACTACTGCAATTGCATTTTGCTTTCTTTCTTAGTTTTATTGCTGCAGTAACAAGGTGTAATGGTAATAAAAATATTTTATAGGTTATCATGAAGATCAAAAAGAGAAAATAGAAAGATTGCTTTAGTTTTAGCTTAAGAATGAAAATCCGTTATACAAATAGGTACATTGTTTCTTAAGATAGCTATCCTACGTATTAAATATAGAAATATACAGGGTGTTCCATAATGCATACGGCAACAGGACAGAGTAGACTTGAAAATAAGTCCACGATAATCTAAACTGCTTATTATATAACATAATGTGACTGACTAACAGATTGATCAACGCCCAGCCTAAACCCCTAATCCTAGAGCCATGAAATTCCGAGGATTCCTTCTGCATATAACGTTGGCATTCACCAAAAAGGGATTTTTTAAAAATCAACCCTTAAGGGGGTAAAAACGAAGGTTATAATTTTTCTAGGAATTACTGTATCTCAGGAACTAAACTGGTTGCAGCCTAAAAATTGGTACAAAAGTTCCTTAAATAAAATATTAACTGGTATTACTGGTTTCGTCATTTTTTCAAAATGCACTTAGGGGTTTAAGAAAGGGGTGTAACCCATGTTGAGAGGGATACCTATAACTGTCCATAATTTTAAGCTATATTGCTGAAAAAAAGTTACTAAGCTTACTTTGTTAAAATAAGTAAGTACGAGTTTGATGTTTTGGGACTTTTTGCCCTTAGGGGCAGAGCTGTCGCAATTACTCTTGAAAAGTATTTCAATTACAATTACCCATTACCCTCCGAAAAAGGCATCAATTACAATTACCAATTACTAACAGTATGATAAAAATATTTAAATTACCAATTACCCACTGAAAGTAATTGATTCCTTGATCAGTTACCGCATTCGAATTACTGAGTTTAATTCAATTACTTTTATACTAATTCAATTGCTTTATAGTAATGGAACCACCCTAAAAGTAATTGAATTACTCTGAATCTATAAATTTTAGGCACTTTTTGGCAAATAAATTACTCTGAGTAATTTAATTACATTTTGGTAATTCAATTACATTTTGATAATTGAACTACATTCTGGTAATTAAATTACAGTTTGGTAATTGAATTATATTTTTAAAATTGAATTAGTATATGAGCAATGGAATTACTTTTTTTACATTTTACAAAAAATAGTTGTATAGGTAAGGTATTATTTTTTTTAATAGCAGTAGGTCCTACTATCACACTTTATTATAGAAATAAATTTAAAAAATTTCGAAATTTATAGTTAAACTTGATCTCCTAATTTTAATAAGTACCTACACTTACCTTTAACAAATTGACCAATAATAACACCTGTCTTTTTTATGTAATATTTTGTTTTTAATAATAATAATAAATAATTTGTTGAAATAAAACTAACGTAGGTAATATTAGGAAAAATAAAAAATAATTGAAAAAAACTAGGTAGGTACTAATACCTAATACTACTAATAGTACTATAATATTCAGATAGGTACATACACTCGAAACTGCCCACTGGAAAGTTTAATAACAAATGATCTTTCAAAAATAAACCATTATATCCCCATACACTTTTTATAAGAAATATTTCATCAAATCGCCGTGGCGGTCAAGTATCAAAACGCGGCCGCCGAGTTCAAAGTCCCTGTACCCGAGAAAACTTTCTGTTAGCCTTAGCCGCGATTTAACCAAAAAATATTTTTCTTTCTAGAGTAACGGAATTATGAAAATGTTTAAAGGAATTGAATTATTCGAGAGTAATTAAATTACTTTTTGTGTAATTTAATTATTTGGGAGTAATTAAATTACTTTTTATGTAATTGAATTTTTTGGGAGTAATTCAATTACTTTTTATGTAATTGAATTGAATGAACAGATTTCTTAAAACCAATTACCAATTACAATTACTTTATCACAATAATTGGAAAATCAATTACAATTACTATTTTCAAAAAGTAATTCAATTACTAAAAAGTAATTGAACACGATTTTTTAATTATTTTAATTCAATTACCGACAGCTCTGGATAAGTTTCCAACCCAATCGCTAGAGGAAAAGATATGTTTTAAATTTTAGACAAATTTGTCGCGTGGAATAAATAAATACGTCTTTAGAAATTTACGAGAATTTTGCCCCTTGGGGGTGGAAAAAGGGGTATAAAAGTTTATATTGAGAAAAATATTTGTTCACATACTTTCTTGAAGAGTTAATACACTAATATACAATTATTAATAAAACACATACTTCTTATTTTTTTTGAAAATCTAAATGACTAATAAAAGTTACTATTTGTCGATTTTTGAATAATTATATTATTTCTATTTTTTTTAAGGCCCGCCCCTAAATGGAAAAGAGAAAAGGAGTTATAAAAGTTTAAATCGTCAAATTTTTTTTGAAAGACTTTCTTGACGACTTCATTAAAATCTACCCCCCCCCCCCCCCCCCCTAAGGTGTTTATAAACGCAAAGAGAAAGAAATAACTTCAGAGAGCAGCAAAGAAATTTATTTGTTAAAGTAATAGGGTATCTGTAAAAGCTTCTATTGGGTGATTCTATTATTGGTACCCGCTGCTTCGTTCGTCAAAGTTACCGCTCCCGTGTTTATTTATTACTTCATTCCATGCGGCTGTTCTTATAGGTAATTCATCAGTAGCGGCGGGTCATAAATAAAAAGGGAAATTATGAATTTTCTTGCTTAAAGCGACATTACAAATATTTTTCTGGAAATTGTTTTCATTTTCGGGTTTGTTCGGGTTTGTTCCAGCGTTCACAATTTATCTGGTTAACTGTATGGTTCACGTATGGTCCACAATATTTAACACGTGCATCAAAAGAAGCGCTGTTATCAAACTTACTGTTAAGTAACATATTACAAGATTCATAAAATTAATAAAATACTCGTTTAACAAGTATAATTCATAAAAATTACATAAGTTACAATAGGTAGAAAGTTCTTGTTTTGTTGGTTTGAATAAAATTAATATGTGTTATTTAGTAACAGGTCATTGTATTTAGTATACAGGATTCGGTAAATGTTCCGGAACGGCTTAATTACAGGCGAACGAAAAGTAATCTCGAATCCGGGCTTTGGGCAATTTATAGGACTAAAATTTCACTGTTTAACTAATATACCATATTATGTCAGTAATGTCACCAACTGTCAAGTGTTGACGTTATTTATTTAGTTTTTTAAATGGAATACCCTGTATATTATTAGATATTCTAAATCTTCAATACATTTAAAATATTTTTCGTATAGCATACCATATGACTAAATTCAACTGTTTCGGAAATACGGGCAAATAAATCTGCAAAGCCCATAATACATTTTGTTTAAATATCAAGCAACATATTTCTTTTATTATGACACTAGCGTGTATCCGGCATGCGTTGCAGCCCGCTGGTATAAATACAAACCCGAACAAACCCGATATATTAGTACCCGGCATGCCACTTTCTGAAATTGCACCCGTGCGAAGCCGGGGCGGGTCGCTAGTTATACATAAAACCCTTCCTCTTGAATCACTCTATCTATTAAAAAAAACCGCTTCAAAATCCGTTGCGTAGTTTTAAAGATTTAAGCATATATAGGTAGGGACGGACGGACAGACAGCGACAGCGACTTTGTTTTATACTATGTTAAGATTTGATAACTTTATATTATGATCAGGATAACGATTTGTCTTTTTTAATATATTTTGGTTTATTTGGGTGTGGTAACGCTTAGTGTTAACTATATTTTGCGGAAGTGGTCCATTATCTTAAAGTGGAGCTGTAGAGATATAGGAAAAACTAAATTTGAATTTTTATTTATTTAAAACTTTTGGGCTGATCGGGGTTCAGTAAAGTAGCCTCTTTGGCTAGACTGCGCCTCGCATCTACTTTACAAATTTTCTATGTAGTATTTTGTAAATTAACTATTGTTTGTTGTAATAAAAGGCATTTAATATTATTATTGTTATTATTAAATAATTTCAGCAAAGTTTTTACCTACCTTAAAATTCTTAAGTAAACCTGAATACAATATAACCACATCAACGGAATTATTGTTGCTGCTGGCTCGTGTAGTCTAAACCACTCCTAATGGACCTGTAAACATCTAATATCAAATTCGGTCCTATTTCGGTGACATTTTACGGTCATTGAACGCTCATAATTTACCAATATGACCCTTCGCCCACCGCCGCCTCATAACCACCCCGACCCCATGTTGGGTTTACTACGCCAAGTAACAACCCCGCCTATAAATCTAATACATACGAGCGTAAACCTATTTATCGAAGCACGACCGGCATCAAAGCCAAAGATATACATTTTGCGTAATTTAAATGCATTATGGGATTTGTTATGGTGCTCTTTAACTTCTTAAACTGTAATTATATTATCAACGACGACTAAGCAAGATAAACTTCTAATTCTCTTTATCATAACAAGCCGACAAGACGTCGAATGCAATAGTCCACCAGGCAGTGGCGGCTCGTGACTAGTGAGTCAGGGGGGCGCTGGCTTTAAATTAAAAAAAATAACCTGTCTATTATTTTCGAAAATACGTGTCTGTTTTTTCTAACTTTCTCGTTGTAAATTTTAATTTCATCAACATAAGCACTACTTAAACAAGTTAAAATATTACTTTGTCCTAACATCTCAAAACTTATCACATTATAACGATGTTTTGCACTATTTTCATGTTTTTTATTTTCTCTGAAAGATGTTTTAAGTCCTGCACCCCATTTATAGTCCAATTATCATCCCCGTCAAAAAGAAGACACACGAAACAAAAAAAAGGAATTTTTGTCCTCACAACCGCATATCCAGGATTTTTTATTATATATTTATTTGTCAAACTTACGCGTAAACTGTGCCTTACTTTTACATTTTGATTGCACTTGTAGGTTCTATAGGTATTCAATATTGGTAGTGGAGTGGCCGCCCTGTATTTTTTTAATCAAGTTTTTCAATAATTAAGCTCAGAGAACTACTAAACACAAG
Source organism: Polydrusus pterygomalis (assembly GCA_963969555.1). NCBI lineage: Eukaryota > Metazoa > Arthropoda > Insecta > Coleoptera > Curculionidae > Polydrusus > Polydrusus pterygomalis. The sequence goes on along the minus strand of OZ018376.1, from coordinate 153,798,176 downwards.
CTTCTGTAAATCAATGACAGGTCACATCGCGATTCGCGAACAGCTGTTGGGCGCGGAAAATTGAAGCTCGTACGTGGCCGCCCGTTGTGCGATGTGTAGGTGACGTCAGGCCTCCGTAGTCGCGTTGAATCGGGATGGGATAATCGATAGCCCGCGCTTAGTAACCTTGAGGGCGCGCAACTCGCTTGTCTATGAGTATAACCTGCCCGTTGAAATAGGGCTATGTTTGGTTTGAATTATTATGCCCGCGCTTAGTATAACCTACCCGCTGGAATAGGGCTATGTTTGGTTTGAATTATTTTAATTGATTGCTTATATATGTCGTAGGCTGATAGTGAAATCCGTCATTTCATGAAACGCCTAGTCATATCATGAAGCGTGGCTAAAAGGTATATTGCAACTGGTTTGTTCGTTGTTCCCCAGAGCATTTTTTTCAATTTTTTCAACTAATATTATTTTATAAAAATAAAATTTTAATTAAATTTAAAAAAAATTGAAAAAAATGCTCTGGGGAACAACGAACAAACCAGTTGCAAATATACCTTTTAGCGTGCAGCATGATATGACTAGGCTTTTCATGAAATTACGAATTTCACTATCAGCCTACGACATATACATTGCGTTATTGGTTTTTTAAGTAAAGTATTTTTTAATTCTGTTTGAAATAATTGCAGGGAGGGCGGCGCCCCAGAGTCCAGAGCCCTTCATTAACCAGCCGCCACTGCCACCAGGTTTCTTAAAGGTTTCACAATAAAACCACTTGAAAATATATAGGCATGTACCATTGGACCAGCCAACAGTAATCACGAAAGTGGCAAATATATGACCTTGCTTGCGCACACAGGTGCATGCGCACTGAAAATTTCTTATTTAAAGAAAGGAACGATAGACAGGTCCGGGCTTTAAAGTTTAACCTACAATATAAGCACAACTCTATAAAATAAAACCTGGTTTAATGAGGATCCCTTCCATCCGCCCTTACCTTTTCAGGCCGATTACAATGATGCTGATGTATAACCACAGCCCCTTTAACTTCCAAGCCATGAAATGACATCGGGCAACGCCGCATCAGCTGGGAGTTGTGGATCCACAAGCTATTATTAAGACGCGTGGCAACAAGCGCGTTTTTTATTCTTTCTGATAATATTTTTTGTTTTTTTTTTCTCTGTTGCCACTATATTAATATTGAAAAATGTACAAAAAGGTAATAAATAGTTTTGGATAACAAAAACAATTTACCTAATTATTAAATAATAGTAATATTGCGTTGAGAAGCTGTTTTTGTTTCACTACGAGTAGATTTATTTGATCGGTCAAAAGTAAAATTCTATTATATAAATTATTATCTTCTGCGTTTAAATTACAGGATTGACTATCATCTTCTGAAGTCTCAAAATTTAGTAAGCATAAGGCTTTGTTTAAGAAATCTACGCTTGTCTTAAGAAAGTCACCTTCTTATCTGAGTAACTTCGTTACTTTTACAATATATGAGTTGGTACCGAGAAAATAAGTTTTCAAGCTGAGACCACCTGCTTAGTTTCATTTCAAAGGGTAAAATCCATTTTAAATCATTGGAAGCCAACTCATTACCTTTTAAAAAAACCTTTACCTTCATATTAATGTCCACTGAAACCTGATTAACAATATTTATACAGTCATTGGTCAAATCTAAACTAGAAAAATATATTTTTAGTCATTTACAATTTTTACTTCCCAAAATTCAGAAGTAATAGTTTTCTGTGAATAATTACTGAGACAGTCAAAACTTTTTATAAAAGCTAATTACTCGAAAGCTTGATTAAGTTGAGATCTACGCTCCTGTTGTTCCTCGTTTCTCTCCGCTGGACTTTTTCTAGGAATGAGAACAGTTTTTGACAAGTAAGCAGGCAAATTGGGATAAAAGCACGGAACAGCTGTTAAATTTAGTCTCGCTTTAGTTGGATATTTTTTTGTGGTGCCATCAGACAAAAGATAAATATCCCCACGGCTAATGTGACTGGGGACAAAATGCTTGGCACAAACTACAGAATACTGTGTGGGCGACCAATTAGCTCTTGGAATGGCTTTTAGCCATAGAATTTTCAGATTTTCATCCTTTGGGAAGTAAAAAACTGACACACTCTCTTCACCTTCCTTTAAAACGTTTTTATAGTTAGAGTTACACTCAGATATACAGCAACAGCAGGGGCTTGGCATGTTGATAAATAAACAAACTAAAAAAAAATAGTACTTACCTAAGTACCGAGGTTTCTAGAGATATCCTACCTACTTACGAACTATCTCTACTAGAGGTTCTTAGCAATCATGTCACTTATATTTTCTATTAGATATCAATCGAAAACCGAATAAAAATACAAATTAATATTACAACTACACCTACTTCGTGCGAAAAGTATATACTAAACCATCTGTCTACCCCAAAAAAAGTCACGTGACACATGGATCTTCAAAGCAGTGTTGTTGATGTTTCTGTTGCACGGCTTGGAAGTTAAGAGGGTTGTGGTATAATTTTAATGCCTAAGGACCTCCAGACTAATAGCTTCAGATAAAATAATGAGTTGACACTTGGCTTAATATAAACTAGGTGTTTACTTTTTCTTATAAATTTAAGTATACAGAAAAGTATCTATTAAACTTTTTGAAGGAAAGGAAAATAGGCGTACCTAATTAGAATCATTGCAGTGATGCAAATAAAATTTACCAAAACATGGATCGGGATAAACAGCCTTTGTATTTCTCTTTGTTTATGTGGTCTATTGGAAACTGATACTGTGTACACCGACTATTCGAAGGCCTTTGACAGACTATACCATGCATTTATTCTAACTAAAATGGCTAACCTTGGCTTCAGCGACAACTTGTACAAGTTTATCTTCTCTTATTTTTTAAATCGCCATTTGTATGTAGAACACCTGGATCACAAATGAATTAAATTCATCGACACCAGTGGTGCATCGCCAGGGTAGTAACCTGGCTCCATTACTATTTTTGCTTTGTATTAATGATTTACCCAGATTCATCAATAGCCTTTTACTTCTGTTTGCAGATGACCTTAAGATTTTCAGGATTATTCGTTCCTCTCTCGATTGCGATTGTTTGCAAAATTACCTGACCAGCTTAACCAGTGGTGTATAGACAATCAACTACCCTTAAATATTGATAAATTTAAAATCATGACCGTTACCCTTAAAAAACATAAAATTATTTATCAATATAGTATCCAATTAATAGCACTTGATCGTGTTGATTTCCTTGGGGACCTAGGGATTAAATTTGATTCTAAATTGTCCTTTAACCAACATGCAGTGGCGGCTCGTTAATGAAGGGCTCTGGGGCGCCGCCCTCCCTGCAATTATTTCAAACAGGATTCAAAAATACTTTACTTAAAAAACCAATAAAGCAATGTATGTAAGCGATCCATTAAAATAATTCAAACCAAACATAGCCCTATTCCAGCGGGTAGGTTATACTAAGCGCGGGCATAATTCAAACCAAACATAGCCGTATTCCAGCGGGCAGGCTATACTCATAGACAAGCAAGTTGCTCGCTCTCAAGAGTATACTGAGCGCGGGCTACCGATTATTCGTCCCGATTCAACGCGACTTCTCGTTATGTACGGAGGCGTGACGTCACCTACATATCGCACAACGAGGAGCTCAAAATTTTCCGCTCAACAGCTGTTCGCGACTCGCGATTTGACCTGTCGATGCCGCTCACGTTTTGTTTATGTTTATTTGTTTTGATTTATTTATTAGTTACATTATAAAGTTGGAAAATTTCGTCTAATATGAAGGTCATTGATTTACAGAAGCTTGTGTTTAGTAGTTCTCTGAGCTTAAGTGAAAAACTTGATTTAAAAAATACAGGGCGGCCACTACCAATATTGAATATAGTACCTACAAGTGCAATCAAAATGTAAAAGTAAGGCACAGTTTACGGGTAAGTTTGTCAAATAAATATATAATTAAAAATCCTGGATATGCGGTTGTGAGGACAAAAATTCTTTTTTTTTTGTTTCGCGTGTCTTCTTTTTGATGGGGATGATAATTGAACTATAAATGGGGGTGCAGGACTTAAAACATCTTTCAGAGAAAATAAAAAACATGAAAGTAGTGCAAAACATCGTTATAATGTGGTAAGTTTCGAGATGTTAGGACAAACTAATATTTTAACTTGTTTAAGTAGTGCTTATGCTGATGAAATTAAAATTCACAACGAGAAAGTTAGAAAAAACAGACACGTACTTTCGAAAATATTAGACATTTTAATTTTTTTTTTATTAAAAGCTAGCGCCCCCTGACTCACAAGTCACGAGCCGCCACTGCCAACATGTAATGAATGTCCGCGAATCTTCTATAAAAATAATAGGGTTTCTCATTTGCATATGTAAAAACTTTAATAATATTTACTCGATAAAAATCCTCTATTATTTATATTATATGGAATATACATTACAATGAATATATGTAAATGCCATTGAAGGTGTACAGGGAAAATTTTTAAAATATCTTTCTTTTGTAACCGACGGATTCTATCCCCCACGAGGTACTGACCATCTAGCACTACTTCAAAGGTTTTAATTTCCATCACTATCTCAACGAAGTTCATACCTTAGCCTACAGTTCCTATTTAAATTATGCAACCATAAGATAGACTGCACTGAATTACTTGCTCTCCTTAAATTTCGCATTCTGGCTGCTAATACAAGATCAAGAAACCTATTTTATCTGCACACGGCAACTAACACGTTGATGATAAGTACGCCAGTTTACAACATGTGTAAAGAAATAATAATCTTGCCTTCCAACTGGACATTTTTGCTATGAATGCCCGTCAGTATTTTAATGTAACCAAGGCTGTGCTCCTTGAAATTGCTGAAATTGCAATATTGTGATGTAATATTACTTCTATTTAATATATAAAATATGATAGATTAAACAAAACATAACATATACATAATAATACAATAACTTATATACTATATACTTTAGGATATTTGATTATGCAAGTCTTATAAATGGAGTAAAACCTGTACGGCCTATGTTGCTTAAATAAATAAATTGGGCCTTAGGGACGAAGCCATGGGGGGGGGGGGGGGGGGGGGTTCATCCCTACCAATAATTTCCAGTTGGGAGATTTGGTTGGAATTTTTGAATTAAAAAAAAAAGCATAATTAACTATATCCAGTATTGTATAGTCATTGGTTTTTAATTTTTCAACTTATTTTGCGCACTCGATAGAATTCTCTTTGCGGGGACACTGTGTACAAAATAGCTTTGGCCGTTTCGCCTTGCCCTTGAGCTTACTGTTGAGCCGATGAAGCGCGACGCGCCAAGCAAGAAATGACGGCGAAGCCGAACTGCTTGTATTATTGCTCTGTTTTAATTCGCTAAAACAAAACAGTCTGTTGTATGTTTAGGGAGCGGTTTTCGATCAGTAATCGACTGAATATTGTATCACTGCGTTTTGTTAATATTAATATTTGCGACATTTACATTATAATCGCATTGATATTTAAGTTCATTGCTATAATGGATAAGAAAAAAAAGAGCAGGAGATATCAGGTTGAGTGTTTATCTTGTGGATCGGAGTTCAACAGGGACTATAAAAATACACACGAGAAGAAAATGCATTATGGAAAATCAGTGAAAATAAAATGTGTTGGTGCTCCAGAAAATCCGTTTTCTTTGGCAGCTAAACGCACGAAACTAGACCAGTCTTTTTCAGAAATAGCCGATAAAGGTAAGAAAATATTTTTTACATCTGATTAATTTGATTTAAGAAAAAAAAATTTCATAAAAGCAGTAACCGAGTTACTACTACTCATGTCATAAAGTTTGTTGAATTTTTATCAACAAAACATACCTAGGTATTTTCTTTTGACATATTTATCAAATCTGCTTGGTCATTTTAAAATAGGCAAGGATTGACCGTGGCAGCCTGCTGTACATGACATAATATCTGACTATTGTGATAACTCCCAGAGATAAGTATGCTTTTGACTTTATGTTCTTTTAGGTAATACGGAAATATTTGGAGAATCTTTAACAACTGTGAATACTACTGCGATTGGTGTGACTGTTATCAGTTCGGTTGAGGTTGATACTCTTGAGAGTTTACACCATGAAGCAAATACTTGTAAGTACCCTTTACATTTATTACAATTATTAGTAAGCATTTCCACTAAAGACAAAAGGAACATTATAGTGTTCTTTTCTTAGAATGTTCTGCAATAATTCCAGAAAGAAAAGACACATTTATATTTATGTACATACATGTTCAAAAGAATATTTATAGTTTATAGAATATGTTTATAATGTGATTGTGTTTAGTGGGTTGTCTTTATTGTTAGGTACTGGTTATATTGTTAGTTTCTATCATATAAAATTTTCTTATACCAATAATTTTAGCCCTTGCAAAATCAGAGTGTTGAAGTCAGCACTGTTAGCAGCGTACACGAAGAAAGTCCAACAATTTTAGAAATATTGAATTCGGAAGAAAATATAAGTAAGTACCTATATCGTACTCCATAAATATATATTATTTTCCTAATAAATGATGGGGCTATTTTCCGATGTCCTGAAGCTGAAGGTAGCGACGATATTATTTAAGTTTTCAAATAGATAATTTATTTTATTTTTAGGCGAAACTATAAGTGACATCGGACACTCCACTATCCCGAAAGAATCAACAAAAGAGGCTAATTTAACTACTCTTTGGGTAGAATGTGCAGGAGGCTTAGCTTTCCTTTCAGATAAATTACAAAACGCCAAAAATTTAACAAAAAAATACAGAACAAAGCAATTAAAGAGTATGCTACAGCGATACAAGTGTTTGATTTAGCAACTGATATAAACACTCTCTGCTTTAATTTGATTGAATCTTGCAACAAATACTTCTCCGAATCCAAGAAACAAAATAATAAACTCGAAATTAACCAAAGAAGTGCGCCACGCGGTATCGTCGCTCATGATCCCGGCTTAAGAGACACATTGTTATCAGATCAGCAGAAAAGATATTTAATATCACTGGGCCCGCATCAACCAAACTTAAAGTTTTTTCCAAATGAAGGCAAAAATAGCTTTTCTTCTTCGTGGTATAAGGAGTTCGACTTTTTAGAATACAGTACGTCAAATGATGCGGCATATTGTTTCGTTTGTTCGCTCTTTCCGAATGGACCTGGAAGAAGCAAGTCAGAAACTGCCTGGACTAGTAAAGGTGTAAGAAACTGGAAAAAAATGAAAAGTGCTGGAGCCAATAAAGTTGGAAAATTACATCTTCATTTTGGTTCTGCTTCACATAAAGCAGCACTAGTAGATTATTGTAACTTCCTGGTTACTTCTGGACATGTTAATATTTTGTTAGATAAAGAAAAAAGATATCTTATGGTACAGGAAGATAAAATTTTGCGTCGAAAAACTAATGTCGTAGAGATCTTGTTTGACGTTACAACCACATTAGCTAAGCAAGGTATAGCTTTTCGCGGAGATAAGGACGAGGACGGAAACTTTTTACAAATTGTTAAACTGATATCCAGGCATAACTTGGTCATGAAGGAGTGGCTCGATGAATAATTTTTAAGGCCATACCATGTAACATATTTAAGTGCTGAACCACAAAACGAATTTATAGAGTTAGTAGGAAGACATGTCCAAAAAGGAATTGTGGATGAAATCAATGATGCTCCTTTTTTCACTATAATGGCGGATCAAACACCCGATGTGTCAAATAAGGAAATGTTAACCGTTGTAATAAGAACTGTAAATGATAATGGTTACCCTAAGGAAAGGCTACTGAGTGTTCTTGAAGTGGAGAATAAGACCGGGGAAGGAACTGCGGCAGATATTTTAAACATTTTAAAGTCGCATAATATTGACTTTACAAAATTAGCATTTCAGTCATATGACTTTGCAGCCGCCATGTCTGGTAAATTTAACGGCACGCAACAAAAAATTTCAGACAAGCTTGGTCATCACGTTATCTTCATTCCCTGCTAAGCTCACAGAACAAATACAGCCCTTGAGCACTGTTGTAAAGCCAGCCCTATCGTTGCTGATACTTTCAATATCCTTGAAGAACTATATGTATTTTTCAGTTCAAGTACAAAAAGATCTCAGCGTTTAAAAATAATCCTTGAGACCATTGAAAATGCAACTTCATTAAAGAACCTGTCAAAAACGCGATGGATAGCCCGTGCTGAGACCTTAAAAGCTGTAAGCACCTCTCTTGAAGGCATAATCGAGGTCTTAGAAAATATAACTAAAGATCAACAATTGATAATAAGAGCAAAGCAAAAGCTCTCGGCTTGTACAAACGCATATTATCATTTGATTTTATCTCCTGTTTATTTTTCTGTAAACATATTTTTTATAAAATGAAACTTGTCACATAAATCTTAGAGCGGGATGATTTAAATTTAGTGGATGCAATGCAACTTATCTTGAGTACAGCAGAGAGTTTAAAAACTATAAGAAACAAGGAAAATGAAATAAATAACCTTATTGAATGTGCCATAGTTTTTTCGAATAAATTAGGATTTTCTCATATAGACGATTTTCATAAACACCATAGGCGTCGACTTATTCCTAAAAATTGGATGGAAATAGAGACGATGCAGTCGAACTAAATGTTAAAGATTTTTACCGAAAAGAATTTGTCTGTGTGCTAGATACACTATTCCAATTTCATGAAAATAACTTGTCTTCAGTATTGGGAAATATATCTGGTTTTGTCGAAGTTTTTAAATTTCCACTTAGCAAAGAAAATTTATTAATGAAGAATATAGAAAAACTAGTGGCACTGTATCCTCCAAATTGTAGACCCGACGAATATGCCCTGCAAGCCCAGCTAGAGGTTTTATTTAACATTTGCATGAAAAATGACACAAAAACCATGCAGGAAGTCATGGACGCCGCTGTCAAGTATAAAATACCACTTAAACTTACATTTCAGTTGTGTCAATTAATTTTTACTGCAGGGTATTCAACCGCAACTAATGAACGAAAATTTAGCCTCCTGAAATTTATTAAAAATGTTAATAGGTCCACAATGACCACTGATAGATTGGACTGTTTAATGGCTATCAAAAGCGAAAAGGAGCTTGCACTTTTTGATAATTTAGAAATTGTAAAGCAGTGGACTAAACTAAAACAACGACGAATCCAATTAAAAATGTAACTGTGTGTGTACTAAGTACATATTAATAATATTTTAAAATTTAAGCCAAATGTGTTCAAAGAGTTTTCGGTTTACTTACAGTTTAATGTACTTAAATATATACCACAAATAAACCTTTGCTAAACTAGATGATCTTATTTATCAAGTTGGGAAATGTTGAATACTCTCACCCCCCCCCCCCCAATGGTCATGGCCTCGCTACGTCCCTGCTAGATGTATTTAAATTAGTTATAATGAAATACAATTACATATCAAGGACTACACCATACTGAAACTACAAAATACCCGGTATTTTACCCCTGTTGGGGCAAAATAAAATCATAAAACTATCGGTACTAAGGTAAAGTGTTTCTTAGGTCAATTTAATGACATTAAACTGTGGGAATTTCCTAACCATAGGCGTTCCACACAAATAATTAATATGCGTATACACACTTATAAGTTTGTTTTACATTAGGTGTTTGAACATACTACACTTTATACACCCACTGTATATATAATAATATTATATTAAAATAATATATATAAGGTAACTCAAAAATTCTATATACAAAACTAAAATCAGAAAAATAAACCTGACACGGCACGACACTGCTCAGAAAATGCTTTAATTTTTTTACCAGAACTTCATTCTCGTCAACCAGACCACGTATATTTTATCTCCGTCTCTTCCACACCATCGGCGGTCACTGGTCTATCTCTGTCTGGCAGAATCGATCGTTAGACGGGCCGGGTACCGGTTCAGCTTATATCCTGGCGCTTCCAACCGCAACAAATTACATGCTGTTGCCAATTCTTCAAAATTTTCCGATTTGTAAGCACAATGTAAGTATATATATACGAGAAACAACGGTTTATTAATTAGTTGTTTTTAAACACTGAAAACACTTTTTGTCTTGATTTCAGTTATATGATTTCTTAAGGACTAAAGAATGTATTATTATAACAATGAATGGCTTGTTATTTTTTTCTGTCACACTCAAAACTCCTCGGTTTAAAGTATATTTGCAAACTAGCTTTCAAAGAAAGTTACTGACTAACAATTGAATACTGATATAAATGAAACATCTTTAATAAAAAAACTTAAAGAATTGAAGAAGAAAGATCTGACAACCCTGGTTGTGCGGTCGGTCTCTTTGAGACTGTTTACCGCCGATTGGATAAATAATACTATAGTCAGTGTGTATATTTATATTGCAAACCGAGTAAATAAGTCATCAATTCAAAAAAGCACAAACACAATTCAGTTAACTGCGCCAAAACTAGAAATCCGTATATGGTTATTAGATAACCTTATTGGAATTAAAAAATCATCTAAGGTACCTGCGGCAAATAAGGCCCACCCAAGAAAGAAAAGGCTATATTTCGAACAAAAACATAACTAAACCTAAATACTTGTTAAAACATTAAAAGGATGGACCTTTTTAACGGAAAATTTCTTCGACATTGGAGATTACATTTCATATCTTAAAAAAAATGTGTTTTTTTTTCTTGCGGCAGGCATACTTCTTTCTGTAAGAAAAACAAAAATTTAAATATTAGTCGTTTAATAAGGCCCACCTTAAATGACATTGTTTATTTAATGGGCCTTAATATCCGAAATGACCGGTTTTTAGTTCACACCAAAAAATTAAAACTCACTTATCTTTTCAGACAATTTTTATGTCAAAAGGGGATGCTAGGCATAACAAAGAACACACTTGATATTAATAATAAGAGAAAAAACGTTTATAAGTAAAAAAATTTGAGGACTGATCGTTATGCTGTATTTAAAACATTGAGTACAACGACACAAACTCTATGAAACTTGTGTAGTACTGATCGCGCCGTTTTAATTATTGGCAGAGGCTATGGTGGTATGTGGTAGGTATATGGAGGGGGGTATTTCGGCGTTGCCGGGTTGTGGATAAAGCGTTTGTAGTTTGAAATATCGGCAGTCAGCCTTATTATCCGCCGGGCCTTAATTGCCGCAGGTACCTTATTAAAAATATTCTATTCGATACGTATTTTATTGGTTAAAGGGTAAAACCCATTCTAAATAGTCGAATGAGTATCAATAACTCTATTTAAAGTGTTTTCATATACAGGCTTTTATTAACACTTCTTTTGCACCGCGTATCAACTCACTTTAATAGTTCTTAGGATAATAATCTTCCGATTAAATCCTTCCCCAACAATCCCCATTCTAATTTAATCGGGAGTTATCGATTAACTGAAGCTTCGCCGCCGCTAAATATACAACAATTACCAAAGTTGTATTCCTCCGGGAATCAGCCCATTCTAATCGCCTATTTCATTCAATTATCCTACAGGAGTCGTTCGGAGGGAATACGAACGTGTTGGACAATTAATTGAGGGCATAGATAATGGTTAATTTAGGGATAGAGAAATTGGTGTAATATGATCCATACGAGAAGAAACGCCTAAATTTGTTTCTAACCAACTTTTACTGAAAAAAAGTCCGATTGGTCTTTAAGTATGTGACTAAAGCAAAAATACGATGATGTATATTAAATTTTGAAATAAGTAATAAAAAACCAATCATTGTAAATGCACTCGCTCTAGTCCCTAAATATTCCTTAAATTTAATCATTACCTGCAAAAAGCAGGAAAAAAGTAGGTAACAACACAATCTATCGCTTATTCCTGCAGGAATGATAAACGAGCGCGGTAATCCCTTCGTAAGCCAGTCGCAGGACCCCGTCCTGACAAGCTGCGAGTCTTTCATGGAGCCGACAATTTATCAGCAGCGAGAGACACAGTGTTGCAATGTTTGAAGTCGATGATATATTTTTTTTTAGTATGTGTATCGCTTGAATCAGTCAAATTAACTTTTTTGAAATTTAAATTCAAATTCAAATTTAAATTAAATTTATTCTAAAACGAATCATACATTATGAATTAAGGTTCGTCATATAAAACTATAAAATAAACTAACTTAGGAGGCGGTTTACCTTAAATTTCAGACTAATAACATTAAATGTACAAAAAAATTTTAGGTCAAAACCTTTTACGCAAATATGACATCGTTTAGGCATTCAAAAAGTATTTTAGTGTGTAAAATGCATTTTTTATAAGAAAGTCCTTTAGTTTTCTTCCAAATATACCTCTCGTTATGAATTGTTTGATTTCTTCTGTTCGTTTATTAAAAATTTTGATGCGGGCATAGTGGGGAGATTTTTCATATCGTGTTGAAATATGTCTAGGGACTATAAGACCATTTGCGTTTCTTGTAGGATAGTTGTGATTGTTTCTGTTTTCTTGGAATTCTTTCTTGTTCTTGTATACATAATATGTGGACCACTTAAGGATGTATATTGAAGTGACTGTGAAGATTTTTAGTTTTTTTATATTTCTCTGCATGATTGTGTTGGTGTCAATCCAAAGATGAGCTTTATTAGACGTTTCTGTGCTTGAAATACTCGGCCTATGTCTTGTTTATGGCTTGTCCCAACAGTAAAATATTATGGCTGAGATTAAAGCTAATGCGTAGTAGGATGTTATTTGAGTAGGGACAGGCACTGTTTATCTTAACTTTAGTATAGATTAGTTAACTTGTGCCATTTTTGAGCATACATGATCCAGTATGCTCAAAATTGGCTCAGTTCCCACAATAGTTTGGAATCAAGATATTGGGAGATTTTTGGTTTTGGGAGAAGTTTCGTTAAAATGAATGTGAACCGTTTTGTCCTCGTTTAGTATAAGTTAAGTCGTCGAAAAACACCATCTGTTCATTTTTTCTGTTACTTCTTGTATTTTCCTGGGTGCTTCAGTGTCATCTAGTGCTGATATAGCAACCGTGGTATCGTCGGCAAATTTGATGGTAAATCCAGTTAGTAATAGATCGTTTACAAATAATATGAATATAAGATGTGCAAGGACAGATTCTTCGGCAGCTCCGATGTTTAGTTCATATTCTGAGAAGGTATGATTACCGATTTTGACTAACAGCCCTTTTTCGGTTAGAAATGACATTATTAAGGACAAGTGCCTTTTCCCTTATTCCAACAGCATAGAGCTTATGTGACAAACTTTAGGTTTAACGTATTAAAGAAATGTATTTTATTTTAGAAAAAAATATTAACTTTAATTTTTTTATTGAAACATAGTGAATATTTTGATTTTTTACATTGTACAATCAATTCTAGATATTTTTCATAAATCTTGCCCTGTACCTATCTTCAATCGTTTACGAAATATCCCAGTAAACATACATACTTTTTTCAACGTAATTACAACGTGTCTGTGGTTAATAAATCGTGTACGTTAGATATGTAACCGCTAATTATTCGTTGTAAAAATACACGTTATTGATAACGTAAAAAATAGGTAATTTTTACCTAAATATGTGCTTAGAAAGTTTTGCAACGTTATAAAAATGTTAACAAAATAATAAAATATGAAACAGAATAAAACGTTTCTAAGAAGCTTTACAGACACAAAAATCAGTAATTAAAATATAACGTTAATAATGTATAATTTTTACACCAACATTTCAAACCGTGTTTAAAGTGACGTGATACCAACATAAGTTAAAATATTTGAAATAACATTTACATTACACGTTTACTAGAGGAGTAGTTTCAAATATTTCAAATTATTTTGCAGTTAAGTTGACCTTTAATTAACACAAAACGTTACTAATATATAATTTTTTTTACCGTGTAGCATTTCAAAAGTTACGTCAGACCTACCTTAAGTTTGTACCTTAATATACTTTATTTTTGACATTATAGTCGTCGTATGAAATAAATAGTTGAACCTGTACCGCTATTTCGATTTAGATTTTCGGTGCTATATCGCATCTCTTGAATTACCAATAGTAATTTGTAGTATTTAATTTAGTAATGTATATAGTAGGTATTATTAACTTTTATTTTATGTACTTAAATGGTGTTTTTACAAACCCCGAAAGGTACTTTCTCGACAAGTACATTTGGTTGCCAACAGTTCAGGCGAAACCGCGTGTTAAAGGTAGAGTTCTGATTGGCTACGAGGTTTACTGGACCTTGCGGGAGTCGATTGCCAAACCGATGCAATCCTGTTCAAATCTATGGGTATTTTCGGAGGATAAGCGAGTCTTATTATACGTTGTCTAGAACAAGTACCTACAGTCGTTTTTAAGCTGACCATGCATTGGAATGCAGAAGCCCTTTTCGATTTGGAGCGCCCAACCAGCAGCAGGGCGAAAAATCTCTCTGTTTCCGCGAAGTGAATCTTAAATTTTACCGTAGTAATATCGCAAAAGTATATCGATAAAAATACCGCTAAAGAAAGAGATTTGTTGAGTCCCCGACAAGCATCTGAGGCATCTCCCGAAGCTGTTTCCCGGACCCTCCATCAGAAAGCAGGAGGGTCGTTTCGGCGACGCTGCATCGTTTGGACGACGTTTGAACATCGTTTCGGCGACGCTGCATCGTTTGGACGACGGTTGAACATCGTTTCGGCGACTGAGCATCGTTTCGGCGACGGAACATCGTTTCGACGTTACGCCACGACGTTTCGACGACGCCACGACGCCGCTGCCTATTAAGCAGTGACAGCACAGGTTCCCGACGCCTATATGGTGGGCGACGTTTCCCGACGCCGTCATTAATGGGTCCTGGACCAAAGCAGGCTTGCAGTTATCGTAAATTTTACATTTCTATTTATTATCGACTCTATTACCGAGTATCTTTCGCGTAAATTCGATAATTCTATTTATTATCGGCTATTACCAAGAATCGTTCCTATTTTTAAACTTATTGACCTTTAATTTGACGCCTACAACTAGGTATATAGTTGGACTGCCGTTAGGGTTAAATGCCCAATTTAAATATTTTCTTTAGTTATACCGCAATGCTAAATGGAAGCATTATATTTACTACCGTTATACCGCCATGCTAAATGAAAATTGATAATTTTATTTTATTTTATAAGGTATTTTCATAATATGCAACTTTCAGTGTACTGTATTTGTAACGACAATTTTCGTAGTAATTAGTATTATTTTATTATCGAGCAATCGTATCAAAGCGTCAACAAAATCATGATTTTTTGAACGTCCTTATCTTAGGCGATTTATACTAGTATATAATTTTTTATAAATATTTTCGATATGCAAAATATTTTACGTTTTGTTAAAATGAGTATTTAGGCACTCGTGATAAGTTTATTATTTTCGATTTCCGATTTGCTAATTAACCACTAGCACAGGATGTTGAACAAATTATTGGGTTTTATTTAAGAATAGTATTTTTTTACACGTACTTACTAGTACTTTCATAGAAATGTATTTCTAACCCTTTTATTTGCCAACATGCCCATGTTCGGTTGATACTTAGCATATTTAGTAGTAACAGAAGTGATTGGTCAACTTTCCCTTCGATTTTTAGTCTATCAATGTTAAACCGTAACATGATGTTTAATCTTCAAATTTTTTATATTAAAGTTTAGTAAATTAGAGGCTTTTGTTTCATTGAGCAACCATTTCTGCATTTTCCCTAAATAAAACTTAGGCATATCGTCAGGCTTAAAATCTGGGTTTTTTAAGTCTTGATTTTTAAAATCAACCCAGTGGCGCCCATGAGCAAGTAGTGTTAAGAAAAAGGGGAACAACCGACACCCATGACCATAACTCACCAGACGAAGAGCTGCCGTGCACTTGTGACGTTTGAGGCTAGTAATTCAGCCGAAGAACGCCGCAAATAAAGTGCCGCCCAATAACGTGGGGCGCGAAAATTTTCTTTTATTTTAGTTAACCTTTTTCTCAACACTACAACCTTTCTTTTTCTTTTTCCTTTTATAAAAGCAGACGTATTTGGTAGCCCAATGAAACACATTCCTTATCTTTTTTGATTCTAAACGTGTTAGTGACCTTAATTTTTTCTACCTACAAGTTCCTGTTATCTCGAATACCTTTATAGATTAATAGTTTTATTTGCCGGATATTTTGCCTAAAACATTAACTTTATTTAAAGCGGAAAAATATTAGTAAAAATTTAAACATGGATTACGAATTCTCGCCCCGACATCTCTTGTTATCTGAAATTGAATACGAACTAAAAATCCGGAACGTGAATAGTAGAAAAGATCGTACCGAGAAAATTAAAATTTTAGCGCGACTTTTACAGAGGGAGGTTCAGGGAGCAAAAATTATCGACATTGAAAATTATGAATGTACTTTTGACGGAGAACGTGACGCGATTAATACAACCATTGTTAACATTACTAGTCTAATTTTAGATTTCGAAGGTAATCCGGCGGATACACTTTTCCATAGAATAAAATCACGCATAGCGCTTGTCACTGGGCGCGTACAAAGACTTGACGTTCCCGCCGAGGGTGACCTTAGGGATGAGATAAAAAATTATAAAGAAGAAACATACGCTACTTGTCTTGAACTAGATGCCGACGTTCACGATAAAATCATTACCGATACCCCAAATACCGACCCCAATCAAAGCATTACGGGGAGACCCTCAATAGTAAATATTGCGCCGCCCATAGTTACGTGTTCAAAAAAACAAATTTTACTCTCGGATTTAAATGTTAAGTTTAACGGTGACCCAAAATTAGTCTATAATTTTATAGAACGAATAACTGAAATCGCACATGCGCGTGGTGTTACTGACGATGATTTATTTAAGTCTGCTGTGGAATTATTTGTCGGTGACGCTTTTGTTTGGTACCGCAGTATAAAAAATATAGTTTTAAATTGGCCTGACTTATTACAAAAATTAAAAAAAGATTTTCTTTCGCCGTGTGTCGAGGATGAGATCTGGGATCAGATTAAATCGCGTAAACAACGTAGAGATGAAACTATTATACTTTTTGTCGCCCAAATAGAAAACCTTTTTACTAGATTGAGCCGAGCGCCATGTGAAGCCACTAAAGTTAAGATTTTAAAACAGAATCTTCTACCTGAATATATTAGTCAGTTAGCCTTAAGTATCACCGATTCGGTACAGGATTTGGTAAACCTTGTCAAACGCTTAGAGGAAGCAAACTATATAAAAAATAAAAATCGTAACCTCGCTCCCCGACAATCGATACAAACTTGTGAAATTTATCGACAAAACAATTATAACGCCAATAATTTTAATAACGAACAAAGAGAGAACTCTCCAAATTTTTCGCCTCGTGTTTTTGAACGCAAAGTTCCAGCACAAAATACCACCACTGGGAATAACGCGATAAGATGCTGGAATTGTAACAAAACCGGACACGTATACTCAAATTGCAAATTAAGAAAAAATAAATTTTGTTTTCGTTGCGGTACGGCTAACGTTACGGTCAAAACTTGTTCGAAGTGTAAAAAAAACTAGCTTATAGCGGCATACGTCATGGCCTAGGCTATGTCGCAAATTTTAATGTCACTACCGAAATTAAAACGTATCCTTCCCTTGAACAATCGATTTATCTTGAGTCTCTTAAAAATATATCCTCATCATTTCGTTTGCAAACAAAAAATGAAATCTCGCCTATTTTTGTACAAAAAACTTTCGATAATAGACCTTATATTTCAGTGCAAATTTTCGATACGGAGATTACCGCTCTTTTTGATTCAGGTGCAACCACTTCAATTATCGGAGCCAGAGGCCTAGCATTTATAAAATATTTAAAAATTCAAATTAATCCAGCGCTGACAAAAAATATATCTGTTGCAGACGGTTCACCACAAAAAGTGAAAGGTCTTGTCGATCTGCCGGTAGTAATTAATAATGAATGTCGAGTTGTTAAAGCTTTAGTAGTGCCATCAATATGCCACGGATTTATTTTTGGTAGCGATTTCGCACGTCAGTTTTCTTTAGTTTTGGATTTTAAAAATAACATTTGGTCTACACAAATTGATCCAACTACTACTCCTGGGAGTAATAAAATTTTGTGTAATACTTTAGTAACTTTAGATGAGCTTGATTCGCGACAACGAGCAGAAATTCAAAATGTTATCGATTCCTTAAAAGAAATTTCTAGTGACACGCGTATCGGCCGCACAGACAAAATTTCAATGACCATAGATACCGGCGATGCGCCGCCTTTTAAAAAAAAACAATATCTTATGTCGCCTTATATGCTAAAAATCCTTAATGACGAATTAGACGAAATGATAAAGTTAGATGTTGTCGAACCATCAAACAGCCCTTATTGTTCGCCAGTCTTGTTAGTAAAGAAACCAGACGGTGCTCACAGACTATGTCTTGATTCGCGCATGCTCAATATGCAGACACGCCATGACTCATACCCGTTGCCTAATATCGACCGGATTTTAAATATGTTAAGAGACGCAAAATTTATCTCGACTATTGACCTACGCAAGGCGTTTTGGCAAATACCTCTCGATGAAAGTTCCCGGGAAAAAACGGCATTTAGCGTCACAGGTCGAGGCCTATTTCAATTTAAAGTCGTTCCTTTTGGACTTTGTAACGCTGCCCAATTACAGCAACGTTTAGTCGACCAAATTTTCGGGCCGCGTTTTGAGCCAAAAATATTTACCTATCTTGATGATATAATAATCTTAGGTTCCACTTTTGAGGAGCATGTAGCACTTTTAAAAGAGGTTAAAGACCGTCTTGAAGACGCGAACTTAACCATTAGTATCGAAAAATGTAAATTTTTTAAGACGACCCTTAAGTTTCTTGGTTACGTGGTCGGCGCAAACGGTCTGCGCACAGACCCAGAAAAAATTTCTTGTATGATAAATTATCCCAGACCCACGAATACAACCGAAATTAAACGTTTTATCGGACTTTGTTCGTGGTACCGCCGCTTTATTAAAAATTTCTCTACTTTAACGTCCCCTATTAATGACTTATTACGTGGAAAGAAAAAGAAAGAGTCCACAAGGTGGACTAATGAAGCCGAAGAAGCTTTTACAAAGATTAAGCAAGCTCTCGTTTCTGCTCCTGTTTTGTGTCAACCCGATTTTTCTAAGCCTTTTACAGTAGCTAGCGACGCGTCAGATTTCGGACTAGGAGGTGTCTTGACCCAGGTACTTGACGGCGAAGAAAGAGTTATCGCGTACGCGAGTCGATCTCTTAGTAGGACTGAGCGAAACTATACAGTCACGGAAAAAGAATGCTTAGCTTTACTGTTTAATTTAGAGCGATTTCGTCCGTGGATTGAAGGTGTTAAATTTACGGTTATTACAGATCATTATTCTCTTCTATACCTTAATAATTTAAAAAATCCTACCGGTAGACTTGCGCGTTGGGCAATGAAGTTGCGCCAATATACTTTTGATCTGGTTCACCGAAAGGGTCTTTTAAACGTAGTCCCAGATGCATTAAGTAGGACACCCGAGATATCTTTAATAGACATATCCCTGAATAGATTGGACCCGTGGTACCGTTCTCTAAAAGAAAAAATAGGTAATGCGCCAGATTCATACCCAAATTTTAAAGTTGAGGGTGACGTTATTTACAAACTAGTGTTGTCTAGGTCTAAAGTAAAAACAAATATTAACGAATGGAAAATCTTAGTCCCTAAATACTTACAAAATAATATAATCAGTTCTTGTCACGATCCGCCAACCTCAGGACATTTCGGGCTTTTCAAAACTTTAGGGAGGATTCAGGAAAATTATTATTGGCCGCGTATGAAAAAAGATGTCTTACGGTACGTTAAAGCGTGCAAGATCTGCTCTGCACAAAAGTTAGCGAATAATCCACGTATGGGATTTATGGGCGCGGAAAAATCAGTACGGTTTCCTTGGCAAATAATCGCGGTAGATTTAATGGGACCTTTTCCTAGATCTCCTAGAGGTTACGCTTATTTATTAGTAGTGGGCGATTGGTTTACAAAGTACACTCTTGTTCACCCGATTAGGAAAGCGACTGCTAAAAGTATTATTAAATTTATAGAGGAAGAAGTATTTCTTGAGAGAGGAGTTCCGCAGTTTATTTTATGTGATAACGGCTCACAGTTTGCTGGTACAGCTTTCAAAAATCTATCCCGTCAATACGGCGTACAGAAAATTTGGTTTAGTCCTAGATACTCTCCCCAATGCAATTTCGTAGAAAGAAATAATAAAACAATAGGCACAACGATACGGTGTTACATAAATGAGCATAGAGATTGGGATAAAGAGCTACCTAAAATTAGACATGCAATCAATACCGCAAAACACGAAGTAACCGGGTACTCCCCAGCTTTCTTAAATTATGGTCGATACGTACCTATTTCTGGACGTTACTACGGTGACATAAACTCTACCGAAGGTTATGAAATATTAGCGGGAGATCGCGATTCTTACGTGAATGATATTAAAGGTCTTTCTGACATATTGGAGGAGGTTCGAGGACGTTTGCACGCAGCGTATCAACGCAATGCCAAATCTTACAACTTACGAAAGCGAGACGCTACTTTTGAAGTAGGTGACCGGGTTTGGCGACGCAATAAGGTTTTATCGGACGCAGCAAATATGTTTTCTGCGAAATTAGCTCCAAAATACGTCCTTTGTACGGTCGAAAAGAAGATATCTCGGTTAGTTTACGCATTACGTAACAGAGATGGTACATATGCAGGCGAGTGGCATATTAAAGACTTAAAACAGTATTTCGGCTCTAATTCTGACGTCTCGGTTAATTAAAAGCTACCATGTATTATCAAATCACTTTAAATTTGCGTATATTAGATATGCAATATGTATATATGTATGATGAGTAAATTAATTAATTAATACGAAAATAAGTTTTGTAGTACGTTATCGTATAGTTTAAGTTTTAATAATAAGTTTCCGCAGAGGTTTTCTTCCCACTTTTATGTGTTTTCTGCCGAAAGTTTAAATCTAAGCGTGCAAAAAATTATGTAAATAAAATAAAATTAATACCTATACCTTTTTTGTGTCTTTAGAATCGGGTTCTGAACAGAAATACTAACTGAGACTTTTCCCTATCTGTGACTATCCCCTATCTGTGACTTCTCAATTTAAGGACTCCTTTAGGACGTTTGATACGCGTTAGATATCAACTCATAACCCGTAAAGCGCAAAAAAAAAATTTATCTTAACAGTAGTTAAAAGAATTTTTTTTGTTTTTCCGAAGGGGGTGGTGTAGCATTTCAAAAGTTACGTCAGACCTACCTTAAGTTTGTACCTTAATATACTTTATTTTTGACATTATAGTCGTCGTATGAAATAAATAGTTGAACCTGTACCGCTATTTCGATTTAGATTTTCGGTGCTATATCGCATCTCTTGAATTACCAATAGTAATTTGTAGTATTTAATTTAGTAATGTATATAGTAGGTATTATTAACTTTTATTTTATGTACTTAAATGGTGTTTTTACAAACCCCGAAAGGTACTTTCTCGACAAGTACATTTGGTTGCCAACAGTTCAGGCGAAACCGCGTGTTAAAGGTAGAGTTCTGATTGGCTACGAGGTTTACTGGACCTTGCGGGAGTCGATTGCCAAACCGATGCAATCCTGTTCAAATCTATGGGTATTTTCGGAGGATAAGCGAGTCTTATTATACGTTGTCTAGAACAAGTACCTACAGTCGTTTTTAAGCTGACCATGCATTGGAATGCAGAAGCCCTTTTCGATTTGGAGCGCCCAACCAGCAGCAGGGCGAAAAATCTCTCTGTTTCCGCGAAGTGAATCTTAAATTTTACCGTAGTAATATCGCAAAAGTATATCGATAAAAATACCGCTAAAGAAAGAGATTTGTTGAGTCCCCGACAAGCATCTGAGGCATCTCCCGAAGCTGTTTCCCGGACCCTCCATCAGAAAGCAGGAGGGTCGTTTCGGCGACGCTGCATCGTTTGGACGACGTTTGAACATCGTTTCGGCGACGCTGCATCGTTTGGACGACGGTTGAACATCGTTTCGGCGACTGAGCATCGTTTCGGCGACGGAACATCGTTTCGACGTTACGCCACGACGTTTCGACGACGCCACGACGCCGCTGCCTATTAAGCAGTGACAGCACAGGTTCCCGACGCCTATATGGTGGGCGACGTTTCCCGACGCCGTCATTAATGGGTCCTGGACCAAAGCAGGCTTGCAGTTATCGTAAATTTTACATTTCTATTTATTATCGACTCTATTACCGAGTATCTTTCGCGTAAATTCGATAATTCTATTTATTATCGGCTATTACCAAGAATCGTTCCTATTTTTAAACTTATTGACCTTTAATTTGACGCCTACAACTAGGTATATAGTTGGACTGCCGTTAGGGTTAAATGCCCAATTTAAATATTTTCTTTAGTTATACCGCAATGCTAAATGGAAGCATTATATTTACTACCGTTATACCGCCATGCTAAATGAAAATTGATAATTTTATTTTATTTTATAAGGTATTTTCATAATATGCAACTTTCAGTGTACTGTATTTGTAACGACAATTTTCGTAGTAATTAGTATTATTTTATTATCGAGCAATCGTATCAAAGCGTCAACAAAATCATGATTTTTTGAACGTCCTTATCTTAGGCGATTTATACTAGTATATAATTTTTTATAAATATTTTCGATATGCAAAATATTTTACGTTTTGTTAAAATGAGTATTTAGGCACTCGTGATAAGTTTATTATTTTCGATTTCCGATTTGCTAATTAACCACTAGCACAGGATGTTGAACAAATTATTGGGTTTTATTTAAGAATAGTATTTTTTTACACGTACTTACTAGTACTTTCATAGAAATGTATTTCTAACCCTTTTATTTGCCAACATGCCCATGTTCGGTTGATACTTAGCATATTTAGTAGTAACAGAAGTGATTGGTCAACTTTCCCTTCGATTTTTAGTCTATCAATGTTAAACCGTAACATGATGTTTAATCTTCAAATTTTTTATATTAAAGTTTAGTAAATTAGAGGCTTTTGTTTCATTGAGCAACCATTTCTGCATTTTCCCTAAATAAAACTTAGGCATATCGTCAGGCTTAAAATCTGGGTTTTTTAAGTCTTGATTTTTAAAATCAACCCAGTGGCGCCCATGAGCAAGTAGTGTTAAGAAAAAGGGGAACAACCGACACCCATGACCATAACTCACCAGACGAAGAGCTGCCGTGCACTTGTGACGTTTGAGGCTAGTAATTCAGCCGAAGAACGCCGCAACCGGGAACTCCGGTAGTTGCCACTAAGTAACTGTTAACCATCAACAAAACGTTTTTTCTGCTATTTATTACCTTACAATAATAATTGACGAGTGCATGGTGTGTAAAGGATGTAGCAAAGTGTAGTATAAAGTGTAGAGTGTAGAGTATTCTCACCCCGTACTAATATATCGGCGGTAATTCAAGTTATGTTTTTAACTTATGGTGGGATTAACGAAGCCATTTTTTAGCTTTTAACTGTCAATTCGATTTGCCTAACTATTGACGATTCGAATGCCCACTGCAGTGCTGTGTTGGTCAGAGTAGTTATTTTTATGCTTTTGGCATACGAAGAAGAAAGACAGACATATTCTGGAGCTGGTAGAGCAAGGCAGATGTTAGTTAGCCGGTCATAGTTTTTTTTACTTTCGTGTTTTGTGCAATTACGACCCCTTTCCTGTTAAAACAAACACATATTCTCTAGAATTCTTAAGATAGATGACATATGGATACACTAGAAAAAAATCTTGTTACCGGTAAAAATTGTGGTTTTTACTTCAGTTCTGAAAATCGACGTGTTTATTTTCAAGGATTTTAAGATAAATTGTGACAATTTTAGTGGTTTCAAAAAACTGTTATTTTTTTAAGTTTCTGTGCATTTGTTTAAAAAAAAATACCGGCGTACTATTGGTCAATGCTTCCCTGACCAGACCAGCCCTTCCAAAATTAGATACTAATTTTTTTTTTAATAATTGCAAGGTTCCGGAAGTTACCCCTGCATTCAAGCCATTTATAGATCTCTTTTATGACATGACTGACCTTGAGAACTGGGCCCTTAAGAGCAGTAACTCCTTTTACCACAATGAAAATTGCCGAACGTTTTGCTGGTCAAACGAAAAGAAAAAATAAAAATTGGTATTAAGAAAATAAATTCTACTTTAAATAACCCATCCAGAAGAGTAAATGACGATCGAAAATATTCACACAATTTTTCTTAAAGCCATTTTTCAATATCGGCCTTACTTTTTTCTCAAAAACGTTGTGCGCGTAAAGTGAATTTATGCGTGTAAAGTGGATTTACGCGCCCAACGTTTTTGAGAAAAAGTAAGGCCGATATTGAAAAATGGTTTTAAGAAAAATTGTTTGGTACAACATTCTACACCCGGGAAAGTCATTTTGCTTTTGACCAATAAAGAATTGTTTAAGATATTACAAAATTACTAAAAATAAAAAAAACTTATAAAAAAAATTTTGGGAATATTTTCGATCGTCATTTACTTTTCTCGATGCGGTATTTAAAGTAGAATTTATTTTCTAACTACCAATTTTTATTTTTTCTTTTCGTTTGACCAGCAAAACGTTCGGCAATTTTCATTGTGGAAAAGGGGTTACTTCCTCTTAAGCAGTGGGTATACGCGCAGCTTACAGCGTGGCCATTTTTTAACGTTATCTCCTTCTAACGTATCTGAAACTGTAGAAGTAAGTATGATTGTAAACAAATGGCGTTTTATGAATGAAATATTTTGTCTTCTTATATATTGCAAGTCTGTACCTGTTTTAAAACTTTTATATTTTGCATTTTATTTAAACAGCCACGTTGAAGTTCTGGAGCTTTACATTATTATAACGCCACGTTAAACAAATAAAGTTTTTTGTGTTTGATAAAATATTAAAACACGCTCTGATAAAAACTATAGAAGGACAAAAGAGTTTTTAAAATAGAAAAAAAAACTATTACCTAAGCTATCGGGGCCAGCTCTGTACTAAATGATAGACTTTTTTGTCCAATACCTATGTTCTAGCTAAGCTAAACCTAAGCAGCGTCCGTCTGGAATAGCTAAGTGGTAAACGTGAGGCAAAAAACACAAGTGCCTGGTTGTAGTCCGGCTAAGCCAAGGAGAAAATCGAGAAAGCAAAAACAAATTCTGCGTTTGTCCAGAATAATAATAAGCGCACAGTGGAGTGGACGAGAGACTGGATAATTGAGCCAGTGAGAAAATAGATTTAGAGTTTTTACTAATGGGTTTTTAATTTGAAACCAAAGACCATTTATTAATAGACCAGATTGTTTACATTTTTAAGAAATAAATCAATGATTCGTATTTACGATTTGTCTCGTTAGCTGTATGATCCACTGTTATCTTTTCACAGGTAAGGTGATCATATTCTCATTCCCAAACGCCATTCAGAGGCGTAGTAATAAGTCAAAAAGAGTAAATAAAAATAATTGAAAATTACTAAAACTCAAATTAATAGGAGATTGTTAACATTAACTGTTAGATAACTTCTAGTGATACCGCTATTGAAACAATTATTGTTTTAATGGTAGTTAAAGTGATGTGGCAGTTAGCACTAACAGGACATTAATAATTTGGGCCCTATGCATTTATTCTCTTATTCATATTGAAACTACAATAAACATAGTAGGTTGGGAATATTAAAAGAATTTAAAGTACATAGAGTAATATTATTTTTTTTTTGATTACTATACTTATTAACTAAAATCTGACAATGTCAGAATTAGTTTATCCTCATATGCAATCCAATCTTGGGTTTATTTCTGAAAATATCGAAAAAAGTTATTAGAAAAAGTTTTTTTAAATGCAGTTTCTAGCTGACATTCAAAATTTCAGCTGCATAAGATAATTTTGATTTTTACCCACCACTTAAATTTATTTTCCACTTAATGAACACTTTACTGATGACACTGTGTTCTTTTTTGTGTTAATATTAAGGTGTATTACTTTCAGACACAAATTACGTTTTCAAAAATACTTATTTTATGAAGTAACCTTATACAGGGTCAAAAACAAATAAACTTTGCATCACATGCGACCAAATTTTAATAGCAAAACTTTGATTTTGTAGAAAAACACACATTTAATATGGCGCTACTTTAAAGAAAATGTATTGTCAAAGCTAAGAAGTTTTATTGTTTTTTAAGTTTATTTTGTAAAAGTGGTGCAATTTACAAAATATGGGTAAAAAATCAAAATTGTCTTATGCAGCTAAAATTTTGCATGTGGGCTAGAAACTGCATTTAAAAAAACTTTTTCCAATAACTTTTTTTGATATTTTCAGAAATAGGTAACCCCTTTTGAATTATTTTTTGAAAATAATTAAAATTTGACAGATAATGCGAATCACGTGACTACTATTTTTTGCTTCATTTTCATCTCGATCGAAGCAGAACTTAATGCCAAAGTCAAATTTTGAATAAAGTTATTAATAAAAAAAAATCCCATATTATGCGAACTTTACTGTATATTTATCGCCAAAGCTTCTTTTAAAGACAATCCCAAACCATACCATAATACATAAATTATGCTTTGCGCTGACAATAAAAAGGTAGTATAAGAAACAAACAGTTCTTTATTAGAAGTACTTGCAGGTTTAAACTAGGTTGCATAATGCTAATTAGCACCCGAGGTTGCCTATAATATTGGTAACGGTCGTCAAGAAAAATGTTTCAAAAATAGTTGCAGGCGTTCGGGTTTGTCACTAAACATCACCAGTAAAATTTAATTAAACAGATATAAATTGGGTATCACTGTTTAGCTAAAGGTTCAAGCATCGTTTGTCTTGGAACATATTTTTAATTTAGGCCTTTCTTTGCGAGAAAATAATTTTAAAAGTATATTTATACTAACACAAATTATAGTATATTTTGAAAGCGAACGGTTCTTGAAAAATCTCCAACATGAGAAACAGAGTTTAATGATAGTTTTTTCAATATTTTTATCAGCTTATGGAAAATCGGATAAAACGACCATATATTAGTAGTTTAGCAAGCGGGATCCTGGATCACATTGATCGGCGGCGATTGCTCTGATTATTATCAATGGAAACATGTCATCTAGAGCATAAATTTTAAAGTAGTCAGAAACCCGGCAACCAAACACTACTAACAGTAATCGGGGTAAGACAATCTGACTTCTAAAACACAGACCAAATAAACTTTGAAACATTGTAGACTCTTAAGCCGAAACCTCATTGTGTTTGTGGAAGAAAGTCGTCGGCATTCAAACGGCAGCAGCGCCACGCGTATAATTGTTTTAGGAAATTTAATGGGCGGAAAGGAAATGTCATTTTGTATATGAAATTTTCGAAAGCAACGCGTGACGCCCGCAAGATAAATCGACAAAAAGGTCAGGGAATCGCAGAAAACCTGGCCTTCAGTTTGGCAGTTTTTGCGAGTATTTTTTTCACGGTCACTGTGTAATTCTAACAAATGACCAGTTAGACACTTTAAATTGCGATGGAGCATCGTGAAAATACTCTGATTGTCGAGATGGTCGACTAGACCAGATTTTAAAACCCACTCACCGTAGTAGTGTTCGCTACGGCCCCTCCAACATCATCAACGCTTATAACTCACGGCGGGCAAAATAATCCTGACGGGGTTTACGAGATTATGCAGAGATGAAGGAGGAAATACGTAAGCTAAGGGAATCCATATCATTCTGCAGCGCAAAAACCTCCGATTTTCAGGTAGATATGTCCAAATTAAAAGACTACATCAAGAAAGTGAAGAAACTGGAAGCTGAAAAAATGTAAATAACAAATTCAACGAATTAGATCAAGCTGCGCGGATTCGTAAAACATGATTGAATATGCCCATTGCGTCCCTAGCAATGGCAGGTATGCATCCCATAACCAACCTAATATTATTATCGTAAGTTTATGCTATAAGCGACAACGAGATGGTATTGTTGTAGGGGCTAAAAATAAGAGACTGGAAGCCGGAAGCAGAAGTGGAGCTTTAACAGTAGTCGGTATTTCTGACAACATTTTTATGAATGAGCAACTGACCCTTACAAATAAAATCTTGCATAAGGACACCCGTGAAGTTGCCAAAAGTAAGAACTACAAGCGGTCAAAGGAGGTCGGATATTCAGATGATTCTCAACTTTTGAATATTAACTATTTTAACTCATGCTTCAAATGCTTTAATTAGATTTCAGAATACTAAATTATTACCATTCAAAAAAAAATGGATCTAAAATCGACAATAAATATCCAGTATTCTTACATGATCGGTGTTAAACTGCTTCTGATAAATCAGAGAGAGGCGGTGTTGCTATAGCTGCTGGTAGTAACCTCCACGTTAACCATCATCCCACCTTGCAGTCAGAGGCCGAGGATGTCTAGGTGTCAGCGGAATTGGAAAGTGGTGAAAAAATGTACATTATCACCAGGTAACATTACTATTTTCTAGCTTTTTTAACTAAATTAAGATCAAACCAATATATTTATACTGGGCGACTTTATTTTCTACAACTAAATGGGTCCATTTATAAGACGAGGGGCACTTCGAGCCAACAAGCGTTGACACTAGATTATCTGTGGTTTTAGATATGTACTGTTTTTTAGGTCTCCTTCAATTCATTGGCGTTCGCAATGCGAATGGCAGATTATTGGATTTAGTGTGCTGTAATAAGAATTATATAAAAAAATTCTTCATTGCGCCGACCCCGCTGTCGATGAGGATTCACATCACCCTGCTTTAACTATTATTTTCCAGCTAGTTAAGGTAAAAAAGTTTAAGAACAGCTTAACTTACATTCTCAACTTTAATCGTCCTAATTACGAAATTATTAATAACAAGCTATCTTCCATATCTTGGCTAGAATGCTTTCACAATAATAATGTGAACCAATGCGTTGAAATATTCTATAGTAAACTAGATAACATTATTATTAAACATGTTCCGTCTTTAAAGGTTAAGATTTTAAGCTATCCAAGCTATTTTAAATCTGATACTATCGGATCCATAAAAGATAAAAATAAAGCACACAAATATTACAAATACATAACTTACTACCAAACATTTTCATTGTTAAGGAGGGCCTACAAGCAGCTGATTCATAGAGTTATACCGACTATATGAAAAGTATTGAATCTGAAATTAGTAGTAACTCAAAAGTTTTTTGGAAATATTTTACTAACAAAAAAAAAGCCATTCAGTTACTCGTAACTTTATGTGTCAAAAAGGTTTATCTGCGAATGAGGGCTGTGGTATATGCAACCTATTCGCAGACTATTTTAGCAAGGTCAATCAAAAGGAAATCGGTCAGAAAAAAATTGTAATGACTAAAAAAACAAGTCTTAAACGTTATTTCTAATCTTATTACTAAAAAATGTCCTGGACATGACAATGTTTCAGTAGATTTTATAAAAAATTGTAAAGATCAATTAGTTAAACCACTTTTATACTTATATAAACTATCCTTAGATATGGGAACGTTCCCCGAAAGATGGAAACTACATTTATAACTCCGCTACACAAAGGCGGCGATAAACATGACATCAAAAATTACAGGCCTACACTCAAATTATGTATATTTAGCAAATTATTTGAAAAGATAATTCACGGTGTTATTTTCGATACAGTAAAGAGGGTTATTATTAAACAACAACATGGATTTTTCCCAAAAAGGTCTATTGACTCTAACTTGATAGAGTTTACTGATTTCGTTGCCCGACGGATGGATGAGCGGTGGTAGGTTAACGTTATATACACCGACTTCAGTTAAGCGTTTGATAAAATAAGTCATAGAACACTTTTAAAGCGACTGGCGGAGGCCGGTGTGTGTAACCGTCTTATAGAGTGGATGTGGTCATACTTAAGTGATCGTAGACAGATTGTCTCTGTCTATGGATTCAGGTCGAAGCCGTCCTGCTCACCTTCTGGTATGCCTCAAGGCAAACATCTGGGTCTTTTATTTTTCGTAATTTATATAAGTGACATTATACAATGCTTCAAAAACTCACTATTCTTAATGTTCACAGATGACCTTACATGAGGACTTCTTAAGGCTACAGAGCGACTTACAGAGAGTATTGTGGCACTAGTAACCTATTTTTAAACTTGGATAAGTGTGTATCCGTGTCATTTACAAGAAATATAAACGTGCATGTTTCCAATTACAGCGTAAATAATAACAATCTAAAATTAGTGCAAGAAAGACGTGACCTAGGTGTTGTAATGGACTCTAAGATGCTATTTAAATCTCATATAAGAAATATTGCAAACCCGTGTAACCGATTGTTAGGTTGTTAATTAGAAACAGCTATAATTTTGGAGATCTCAAAACAATTCTTACCCTATACTACTCCTTCATTTACAGTCGCTTGAACTATGCATGCGTTGTTTGGAGCCCTCAGTACGTATAACCTATCAGCAGAGGCTTGAAACAGTACAAAATAATTTCTTAAGATTTTTCGCTCGCAAATCAGAAATGATTATAGTAAATAGTAACTACACGTACACACCAATAAAAAAAAAAATATTGTTATCCCGTGCTGATAGGAGAAAAAAGTATCAGACTTATTACTACTTTACAAATTAATTAATTAATGGCACTTTCGATTCAAATGAGTTAAAATCTAAGCTACGTTTTAATATTCCTTTTAGAAGTCCTAGGTTTCCTAATTCTTTCAATATTCCATTTTGGTACACAAACTCGGGATAGGACTTTCCAGTCTGCAGAATACAATATTTATTTAACAAATAGTGCGATGTAGTCAATTGGAGGTGTTGGAAATGAGTTTTGTAAGGTATTAAAATTATGTGCGGTCCTTATTCTGGTAAAATATATAAAAAAAGGTTCAGAGTTCCTATAACACCTTTAAAACATTTTTCTTGTTTTTCATTTGCATTTATTTATAGATTGTATTAACTAAATGTTCCACTAAACAATTAAAACATTATGAAAATATTTAGAGGAAGTTAGGCTCTTGTATTCTTACTTATGATAAAGAAATATTACAATGCGATGTGTTTTATTTTCCGCTGGTCTCGAAGTAAATTTTAACGCATTTTTGTCTTTATATTTAGTTCAGAAACAAATCCAAAACTTAATTAAAACGCTGTTGTTATTTGGTATACATTGACAATAATGAATTATTATTTTTTTAAGTACTGGAAGAAATATCCAAAAAAATAAATAACTAGTTAGGCACTAAAGGATCCAATTCTGGGATGCAGTAAGAATATATTGCTATTTCTCTACATATTTGCATCGTATTTGTGAGGCCTATTAGGCATTAGATGTGTTTAAATTAGCCACAATAAAATAAAATTGCATATCAAGAACAATCACTACTTCATACCTATTGAAAATACGAAATACCCGGTATTTTACCCCTATTTGTGCATAATCATACAACTCTCTGTACTATAGTCTGCTTTTATTTAAAATCCAAACCGAGTCAACAAATAATCAATTCAAAGAAGCACAAACACAATTCACTCAACTACACAAAAACTAGAAATCCGTAAATATTAAACACCCACAATAAACAACAAGGAATCCACAGAGAACACTTTAAAACAGCAAAAAAAATGACGCCGAGCCGGTTCTAGAGTGTATTTTGAGCATGTCGCTAAAAAAGGACAGGTCGATAACAAGAGGTTTATGCGCATGCCCTATGCTGCTGGAAGGGAAGGTATCTGACCGGCGAGCCGTGCGCTTGTACGTATTTTTTCACCCATAAAACTTAACTTTTGTTTGCAAAAGAAATAAGCTGTACGGGTCTAAATTGATATGCCTATACCCAAAATACAAACTCTAAGAAATATCATTCTAGCATTGATGATTGACCCCCCCCCCCCCCCTCTATAAAAATACCATATTTACGCCAATAGAATACCTATAGCTCGCTTTATACAAGTAGGGGAGAGACGGGGAATATCGACCACATAAATTGAAACGATTAAAAAAAAATTATATTGAATAGAACACATAAATGTAATAGTCTCATTGTTTTAATTACATATTTAACTAAGTAATTCTAAAAACCAAAAATCATTCTGAAGTTACAACATCGTAAAAACAATATTAAATCAGCAAACGTCACCGGTTGATATTAACCGACGTTGTCGGGTAAAACCGTTCACATAAAAAATGTAGAATTATTTATTGGAACAGAAATCGCAAACGTAATCACTACGGATATCACAGCCTGCACATTCTGCATGAGCTCAAGCACGTAGCCAGGAAATGTATTCGGGGAGGGGGGAG
This sequence comes from Polydrusus pterygomalis, assembly GCA_963969555.1. Classification (NCBI taxonomy): domain Eukaryota; kingdom Metazoa; phylum Arthropoda; class Insecta; order Coleoptera; family Curculionidae; genus Polydrusus; species Polydrusus pterygomalis. Next base: position 153,765,941 of record OZ018376.1, on the reverse strand, counting down.
GGGGGGGGGGGGTCCGGTAACAGGTTAAATTACTTTAAGTCCAAATTTATATGGGTAGGAAAAATAGGCAACATCCACCAAGAAGAGAGGAAAACCCCGTTAAACCTCAGAATACTCCACAGACCAGGCGATCTGCTCCCGTGAGGGGAAAAAGGGAATCTGATTCGGAAACCACGGCTCCCGTAGCATCAAAAAAATCCCACTTTTTTGTAACTGGATACGATCCGGCTGTTACCTCAGAAATTGTGGCATCTTACATAAAGAAACATCTCAACTTGACCAGTCACTGTGAGAAAATGAAAACGAAATCAGATCATCTTAAAAGCAGTTTTAGGGTGATAATTGACAATGATGCAGATAACGTATTTTTAAATCCAGAAATGTGGCCAAAAGGCGTTTCTCTGAACCATTTTACGAACCTACGACGACGTTTGCAACAGATTCAAGCGGAAAGATAGATAAACGTACTTTTGATACATCCTGTGTGCGAGGAGGTAGGCTGCAGGAGATAACTACACAAAGAAGTTCCCAGAGTAAAGTAAAAATATTCTGCCTGAATATCCAATCATTAAGGAACAAGACGAATGAAGTGGATGCCTACTTGGCCGACAAGAACTTTGACATTTTGTGCTTTACCGAGCACTGGTTAACGAAGGACGAGTCTTTGCCTTTACGTGTTAGTAATTTTAATACTGCCTCGATTTTTTATAGGACTCACTTTAAGGGTGGAGGATCAGCAATTTTTTCAGCGCCAAACTTTGGGTACAGAGTATTGAGGCACTTTGATCATTTCAATATAGAAAAATGTATTGAGGTTTGTGGAATTTCCATTGAAAACATCAATGTCATTGTTTTGTCTGTTTACAGATCACCTACGGGCTGTTTTTACACCTTTCTAAGTAACCTTGAGGGCATTCTGAGTTTGTTATGTGATAAACGGATCATTGTGGCTGGTGACTTCAATGTTCATTTTGGCACTCAAGATAGAGAATGCATTGACCTCTGTAATATGATGAGCTCTTTCGGCTTTTTTCCAACAATATCTGATGCGACTAGAGGTGGTAATTGTCTGGACAATGTATTCCTTAACTTTGGTGCCAGTGACTACACTAATACAGTACTAAACACTAATTTATCGGATCACCTTGGGATAGTGGTTGAGGTTGATTTAAAGCAGACCTCTCAAGTTGGGAGGCCAAATAGCAGAACTTTAAGACCTATTACTGAGCAGGGTAAGTACAATTTTTTCTGTCTTGTTGAACAGATTGACTTCAATTTTTTGAATTGTGAAAACACGGATGCTAATAAAAAATTTTGCACTTTTATAAATCTCCTTAAAAATGCATTTGAAGAGGCATTCCCCCTAAAAACTTACAATACAAAAACCACTTCCAGTCACACCGTGAACTGGTTTAACCAAAATCTAAGAGACATGCGCTCTCATCTACACTTTCTTCACGATTTATACAAATCCCTTCCTTCTCCTCAACTAAAATTAAGAATAACATCTTATAAATCACTGTACCGGACTTCTATTAGGAATGCAAAAAAACAGGCTAACAATAGATTAATAAGAAGTGCTACTGACCCTGTCAGATGCATGTGGAACATAATTAATGACCATAGAGGTGTTGTAAGTGATAGACGGGTGACATCAAAAATTTCCCCTGATGAATTTAATGATTTCTTCACTAGCATAGCAGACAGTATTCACAAAAACATTAAAAGCACAAAGACAGATCCTATAGAAAACGTTAAGAGGGTAAGTAATATACCAAATTGTAAATTTTCTTTTGGTGAGGTTAGCTATATCGAGGTGAGAGATGTGGTCACATCACTAAAAAATAAAAACAGTAGAGATCCACATGGTTTCAATGTAATTGTTTTAAAAAGCGTTTTAAATACTATACTGGTTCCTTTGACTAATTTGATAAACCACTGCTTTTGTGAGCATGTATTTCCAGATATTCTAAAGCAGGCTTTAGTCACACCCATCCATAAGAAGGGAGATATAAAGGACGTGTCTAACTACAGACCCATATCAATTCTTCCAATCTTTGCCAAGGTATTAGAGAAGTGCATGGCACTAAAAATAGCACAATTTTTTGAAGCATATAACATTTTCACAGATTCTCAATTTGGCTTTCGTAGGGGTCGTAGTACTACTATGGGGATACTTGATCTTGTTGGTAATATACTGGAATCTTTTGATGAAAGAAATTTCACGGCAACAACCTTTTGTGACCTTAGCAAGGCGTTTGACTGTGTCTCCCACGATATTCTTTTAAGAAAACTTAAAATCTACAATTTTGACGAACATAGCCTGGCTCTAATAAATTCATACCTTACTAACAGAAAACAGATTGTGGGGATGAATGGGGTGAAATCCGGGGAGAGAGTGGTAAGTGTTGGTGTTCCGCAGGGTTCAGTACTTGGCCCACTGCTATTTTTGATATACATAAACGACCTACCCTTTACTGATGCCTCTTCCCACTACACTGTCTTCGCGGATGACACCACCTTTTCTTCTACATCTGATGATCGCGATACTGCATTGGTCGGATCTGTGGAGTCGCAGTCGAGGGCTGAAGACTGGTTCTCTGCAAATAGGCTACATTTGAATAATTCCAAGACCGAACATGTGCTGTTTACTATGAAACAACTTCCACAAGAGGAAGCAGAGAAGGTGGTAAGATTTTTGGGAGTGTATATCGATCCAAGATTGAGATGGAATTCTCATATTGATATTTTAATTGGGAAGCTTAATTCCAATATCTTTGTCTTGAGAAATTTATCACACTGTGTGACAGCTGATGTCCTAAAGCAGGCTTATTTTTCATTATGTCACAGCCATATGTCATATGCTATTTTGGTTTGGGGGCATGCACCCGGGGGTGATCAGGTATTTAGACTTCAACGGAAGGCAGTAAGACTGATTTCAGGACTATCCTATAGAGCCGATTGCAGAAACGCATTTATTCAAAATAAGATACTTACTTTTCCATCATTATATATCTTTGAAAACTTGGTTCACGTCCGAAAAAACTTAAACATGTACACACTACACCAAGACATTCACTGCCACGATACGCGAACAAAGAGTAAGCTGGTACCCAGATACCATAGATTAAATAGGTGTCAAGACGGCCCGGGTTGTCTAGCTGTTCGTTTTTTTAACAAGTTACCTAGTCATATAAAAGGTTTACCCATTTCTCTGTTTAAGCGGGACGTGAAGGAATTGCTGATCAGAGGTGCCTTTTTTTCTTTTGACGAGTTTTATGATTGTAACTTTTAATTATTTTAATGTGTTATATGTTAATGCCTAAATTGTTATTACTTGTTACTTGTACCTATTTATTTCATCATCCTAAAAATTGTGAATGTCACTGTACGTGAGTTGTAGTTTTTAGTGTCTATTATACAGACTTTATTTTTTTAAAGATTTTAATATTTTATAATATCTTGATATTTTTGACTTGTGTAAATACTGAATTGTATGTAAGCACCAATAAACAATAAATAAATATATTGAAAACTAACAGGAAAAATACTTTAAGTCCAAATATTTATAAAAAAATATAAATAAAATCGTTCAAGTAAATATTTTTTTATTTATTCATCAATAATTACTTTCAATTACATAAGACATCTATATTAATGTAATATATAGCTACTTATACAATAAGTTGCGAAATTAGTGTCTTTTAGGCACGCGGCGTGAAATTGTCCAACGAGGCAAAGCCGAGTTGGACAACACGTCAAAGTGACTAAAATACATTGTTTCGTAACGAATTGTATACAATATTTTTTCTACTGAGGTTTTATAATAAAAAACTTAATTTTACTAACATTTTATTACCTATGTTTCATTGACACTTGCCAAAAAATATTAAATTATACCTAGTCAGTGGTTACGTTTTAATTGTAAATAATTACCTGCGTTACTTTTAAGCACGTTGCTCCTGGTAACGTGCTTAAAAGTTTTTTAAGCACGCTGCGCTTAAAAGGAGGTTATTAAAAAACCATAATGACAATCGAAAAGAGGTTATTATAAAACGTCAGTAGAAAAAAATATTTAAAATAAAAAAACGATTTTATGCATTCAGGTTAGTTTTAAAATACGTTTTTCTCAAAACTATAAATTATGGACTTAGCTGATTTTCCTTGTACGCCCACGATACAATATTATGTGTTATTTTCCTATTTTCCTGAAAAAAAATATATTTTCTAAGAATTTTGGGGGGGGGGTCCGGACCCCCTGGACCCCCCCCCTGGCTACGTGCTTGCATGAGCTGGTATACCACACGTAATACATACAAGCCACCATTCTCCATCCCTGCCGAATTCATCGCATAAGAAACAAGGCTCGGTTGCCACTTCCTGCCTGTTTTTCTTCTTAATGATTTTTTCTTGCTTTTTTTCATCTTGTTCAACTAAACTTCGTTTAACTCGTTTGTTTTTTGCTGAACTTTCTTTTCTATCCTTTACAATTTTTTTGGATTGATCTGTTAGGTGTAGGGGTGAAGATTTTTGAATGTGTCTTTCTGGTGTGTTCTTTACGCGGATGATTTCTATTTTTTGGTGCAGGTAATAAATCTGTAAAAGATTTGTTAACTTCCCCTGTTTTGTCATCATCGTCACTCTCATCTGTATCAGTTACCAGTTTGATGGATCCTGAATCATCACTAGAATAATCATCGGCCTGTGAATGCTTCTTTTTCTTAAAACTTTTAGGGACTTGTTTGACTGCTCTACTTCACTTCCTGGTTGATCGTTTCCTTCGTCGCTTGCAGATTTATTTTTGTCAACAACGATTTGAGTCGGTGCAAGTTCTTCTTCATTTATCACGTGTGGAACGGGTAAAATCGATCATTCTGATCGATATTACCCGAAAGTACACTCGCAAACCAAAGATCGTTTCGTTCATTTTAAAGTAAGGTTAAATCAAAATTCGATGCATAATTAGATTGCAACATGTCCTCGTAATATTGTTAACTACTGGACATTATTTTATGTAACCACAATTTAGATTACTTATATATTTTTCAAGCGAAAATACTTGCAATAATAACCAGCAAATAACAAATTGGTCTATCACTGTTAAAAGCGTTGTGATTTCTCCAGTTTCAGCGGTAAACTGAATAATAGGGTTAGTCTTGGATTGATGGTGCGCTAAATGTTAAATGTTGGTGGGTTATTTAAATGTAAAACTAGGTGGTCGGTTTTACCCGCGTGGTCGGTATTTCCCGTGTCTCCCCTACCTGATAGCTCTTTTTAATGTACAAAAAAATAAAATTTATAAACTTGGGGTTATTAATTATTTGATTTTTAAAAATAGCATTGTTTAATTGCACATTTAAAAGCCATTATGTTAATTTTACTTATATTAAAAGAAAATGGATTAGAGTCACACATACAATATGCCATATTATATCATTAACAAAAGTAATATGCAACACTCAAAGTGTGGCAGTTACAGTAATAGAAATATTCTAAAATGGACGCCAATGTGGACCTAATTTGTATTCTTCCGCGACGTGTGTAGAATCTGAGAGATGTTTTTTGCCAGTGGATTAAATATTAACGAAATTGCTTTCGTCTGTGTTAGATAGAACACCAGTTGGTCTTGCTCTGTAATACTTGCTTTTGCTTTATTATCATCAATGGATTAGCCGACAGTAAGTAATAAGCATTCTTCTTACAAAACATTTACCTTTGTTTTTTTCAAGGTTTATTTTCCAGGGCATTCCAATTAAAATCCCAAATTCACTTGTGTCGTTACATGACTCGTCATCAATCTCCGTTTGATTAAGTAACACCCGCAGTCGCGGCTCCCATTATAAAACGTCATTTTCGACACTTGCCTTCCAACGTCACGTTCATAATTTATCTTTTGTCTTTTATCGAATGAAATTTGAGATTAATTAATCATTTGCTTTCTGGCACGATCTTACTAATATACATATTTAAAGCCGTTAAATTTTACTAGGCAACACAAAATTGAAAAATAAAATACTTGCGTTGTAAACCCAGTCATTATGTACCGTGCGAGCAAAAATAAAGCATCAAAGAGGGCCTTGCATCTAAGGACGTAATGCTTAGCCGTAGAGCTTTTATTGATGGGGATTTTTATAATTGCCTGAAAAGAACCCTGGCTGTGTTAATGGAAACAGGTTCTATACAATACAAAAAAGGAGCAGGAAGACCATCTGTAAGAACAGAAGAACTTGTTGCAAACGTTTGTAAAATAATGTAAAATACGTCAACAAATTGTATAAGACGCCTGTCCCAAGAAGTGGGAAGATCTTATGGAACATGCAGGACTATTCTTAGGAAGCAGCTAAATTTATTTCCTTATTAAGTGCAAGTATTCCAAGTAACACAAGCCGCAGATTTTGAAAGACGCAGGAATTACTCTGCAATGGTTTACCCAAAATTTATTGGAAAGAAGTTATTTATAAGACCTGACATTTTTTTCGGATGAAGCCTGGTTCCACCACTCCGGTTATGTGAATTCTCAGAATACACGCATGTGGAGTAGTGAAAATCCCCATTTTTTTGTGTAGAGTCCACATTGCACCCTCAAAAAATTGGTGTCTGGTTAGCTGTTTACCGAAGAAGAATTTTTGGTCCTTTTTTTTATGAGACAGTTACAGCACAACGGTATAGATACAATATTTTGAATCCATTTGTGGAGCAATTACTTAATGACGAACTACGTTTTGGATATTTTCAACAGGACGTTGCAACCGCCCATACAGCCGCCGAAACTATTTAACTAATTACGCAATTTTTTCGACCACAGATTGATTGGTTTTCGACCAGACATTGAATTCTCACCTAGATGACCTTGTTTAACGGTTATCGATATGGATTACTTCGTTTTTCCTCATTTAAAGAACACTATTTTTAAAACACCAGTTGCAAATTTAGAACAATTACAAGAAAGGATTATCCAAGAATGTAATAACATTTCTCCAGAGATGCTGGTCAACACTTTCGAAAATATGATATGAGATACGTGTGAATTTATGCTTGGAGGATGGCGGTCGCCAATTTCAGCAATTTATGTAATTATTTTTCTTTTTCTTTCTGCATTTTGGGGTACTTTGTTAATTTTGTAAACAACAAAAATAAATTTGTATTTGTCTACTTATTTTATTACTCATTAGTTTGGCATATCATGTCGTAATATGAATTTGACAAAATTCTAACCTAGATTTGGTTAGATATATCGTCCCCATATCATTGTGATCTAAACCAAGCCCCACGTTTTTTAATGTAAGCCCTCTTTGATGCAAATAATTTTTGCTCGCACAGTATAATCAAAATACGTCTATGTTTGTGACTTTAAAAAACAAGGGGAGCTACTAAAAATTAAGCAATTAATTTCGGTGGCTGCTTTTTAAAAACATAAGCACCTACTTAAAACTAAATGTAGCGTACCGGCTTTGCCTTCTTGCCCACTGTTTAACATTCAAATGGGTGTGAATGGGGCTAAAAAAAGCGCTCCAAGTCCGTTAAAACCGGTTTATAAACCATTTAAACTCTTTATCTATTTTACCAGTTGAAATACTTTTCGTGTTCCAAATCTGAACGGGGCTGTATGCAGCTTATTTTTTGGCATTTCCATCTGTATTAATGCACTTTAATTTTCAAGTGAAATGAAATGTGTGAGTTGTTCCTGGATCAAGCCAGTTGGTTTTAATCAATATTTTTTTTATTTTTTCGCGTTTAGAACATAATATACTAGGAAACTCTATAGGTACTACAGTGGAACCTTACTTATCTATAAAATTGTAAAGGACTGACTGACTGATTCATCAATGCCCAGCCTAAACCTCGAATCCTAGAATCATGAAATTTCGAGGATACCTTCTGCATATAACAGACATAGACAGAGCTGAGACATTTCGCGATTTAGGTGTATTATTTGACAGTAAACTATCTTTTGTTCCCCACATAAGTGACCTTGTTGCCTCCTGTTATAGATCCCTAGGTTTTATAATAAGACATTCTCGTGATTTTTTAAAATTGTCATACACTAAAAATACTTTTTTGTGATGCATTTGTAAGATCAGAATTTTTAGTACGCTTCGGTTGTATTGTCTCCATATTAGCGAGTGCACCTTAATCGCATTGAAAGGGTCTAACGACGTTTTCTAAAATATCTAAGTTTTAAAATTGATGGTCAGTATCCGGAAATCGGTTTTCTAGAAGAAGCTCTATTGCAAAGGCACTTGTTTTGCTCCTTAGAGGATCGACGTACAGTTTCTCAACCTAAATTTCTTCATATTATTTTATGTACCAACCACGCGTACCAATATTTGCACCTCGTGTACACTATTGAAAGCTCCATTACGGCTCAATCTCACTTATTATTTTCTCTATTGCTAACAACATCAGCATTGTACTATTTGTTTTCCTAACGATGCGTGTTTCTACACTCGAAACATGTTGAATTATTATGAATTACTCTAGGTTTGCCTAGTTTTCTAATAAACTTGTAGAGAAAGACTTTGTGCTTTTCTTTTTTATAACATGTAAATACTATTTTGTAATTTTCTTAGCACTAAGTAGCCAAGTGCTAAATAAGGATTATTATTATTATTCGAATAAGTATATATAAGTAATATAAAACGAAACGTTGGTATAAATACAATAATTGTGTAATTTCATTGCCTGCCCTCATTCCCGCTATACTTATTCGAATCTACTAGGAAGGGCGCTATACTTACCTAATTATTATTATTATTATTATTATAAATATTCTATTGGGTAGTGTGTATGGTTCGCGCTGCTTTGTTTCGATAGCGAATTTATAACAATTGAATTGCGCAAGCGAAGCTGCGGGTACCAGCTAGTATTACATAATCGTTTAAAATTATATTATTTCAATATATTTTTCAGCAAATCCATGCAATGTTGGGAAAACAATGGGGAAACAGTTGGCAGCTTAGAAATGCTTTTATTTTCCGAATGAAAAATGATACACATTACCACAAACACATCAAAGAACCGGACACGGCATCAGGAAAGGACGTTACAAATTTAATCTAGATAGGAACTCTATAACATTATAAAACCATAAAACAATGAAGGAATTTATATATTATGTAACATATTATTTTTGTCAGCTGGATTTTAACCTAAATTAAATAGGGGCAAACACCACTGGCCATTCGTTATTTAATTTTCTTATTAATATTTCGAAATTTTGTCAAATTGCCCATATTTCTTTTTCTGCTATTATTAATTTATAAAACCAAACTTTTTTAACGTGAGACTCTAGGTAATTGTACTCTAAAAATGGGTATTTAGTCGATTCTTAAATAAAACGAAGAAGTAATCGGGCTTTCGAGAGTCTGACAACACTTCCACAACCCTCTTAAATGTTACGGATGACGTTATTAAAGGACTGGATAAGGGTAATGGAGCTTTTGATAGTGTGGATCACGCACTGATGCTGGCAAAATTAAAGTACCTATATGGATTGTGATGATATAATTTTAAATTTCTTTAAGTCTTATTTAAAAGATACAATGCAACAGGTAGCAATAGATGGTATTATCTCACAACCAAATAGTTTTACCTCTGGAGTCCCACAGGATTATCCACTCTCTCCCTTATTGTTTATAATATATACGGCCAATCTTTTTTCCATGTCTTGGATTCTGCAAAGGTGAAGGGCTTGCTGATGATTCTCAGCTCTATTCCGAATTTGACATAGATCAATTACGTGAGGCATCCGAAAACATTAACTCGGACTTGAATAATATTGTGGAATTTTGTAAGTTACATAGTTTAAAGCTTAATTCCTCAAAAACAGTGTATCTGACCCCAAAAGTGAACAAATAAAGACCGACTTTGATCTGATAATTAATAATACTGCAATTCCATATACAAATCAAATCAAAAACCTCTGCTTGGTAATGGACAATAAGTTTCGTAGGGAATACATTTCAAACTTACTTAAAAAATCATATTGTACTTTAAAATTCTTACATGCTAACAAACTTATTTTGAATTTTAAGTTTAGGAAACAGCTTTATGAATTCCTGGATCTTTCAATATTTTACTATGCCTATATGGTTTTCTTTCCCTGCATTGATGTCATTACAAAAAATAGAATTCAAAAAGTTCAAAATACCTGTGTAAGATTTATTTTTAATCTAAAAAAATACGGTAGAGTCTTAGCAAGCTTAAGAACCTTAGACTGGTTAACGATGTCCAAGATTTGGGAGGTTCACTTGCTCAGCTTAACGCACAATATTGTGTTGAAGAGTGAACTTTCTTATCTTAAGAACAAAGGAATTCGAATAGCTGATCTTCATGATGTTGCAACTTCAACTTCCTCGGCATTTTACAGCTATTTTTAGACTCTCATTTTCTTTCAAAGCCTTAAAATTATATAACAAAGTGGATAATGAGATTAAGACACATAGCGTTGCAACCTTTAAAAAAAGAGTAAGATATACTTATAAACAACAGTTTATACTCTATATTATAATAGTGGAATATTACAAAGTATGGAGTAGCAGGGCTTTAATAATTTAAATAACAATTGTGTAGCTATGTCGGCATTTAAATATAACTTAATTATAGTAAATTAATACATAATATACTAAATAATAAATAGTAAATTAAGTTGTATTATTATTATAGCAGGGTAATCTGTAGGTTAAGTAGTAGTAGCGTAAAGCTAGACATCGCCTGTAGATAACATAATATATAGACAGATAGATAGATAGAGAAAGACGTTTTGAATTGAACTGAATTGAAGTTTTGAAATATTGATTAAAAAACGAAATGGCAATTCGTTACTAGTGTTTGCTTTTAGTGTTTTTTTACATTTACTTCAATTGCAAATTTTAATCGCGAAGAGGATATATACAGAGTGTCCGGAAAAAGGAGGTCCATCCGCTAACCGTATAATCCTTGAGCCAAAACAATATGACTTTTATAATGACATTTTTAATTTTGACCCTCATGTTCGATATACAGGGTGTCGAAGTTTGAAATAAAAAACTGATTTTTTTAAATAATTCGAGTATTTAATAAGATATTTATTTCAAATTTGGTACATTGCTTCAGCATAGAGGTAGATCATTTAAGAAAAACAAAATAAAAAACACCCAACCTAAACTAAAAATCCTAGAATCTTGAAATTTCATATAGGTATTATCCTTATAACATAGGCATTTAATAAAATCCTAAGTGGGTAAAAACGGAGGTAGACATTTTTATTCGAATTTCTATTACTCAGAAACCAAAACTGGAGGAGGTCTAAAAATTGGTATATAAGTTCCTTTAATTAAATAATAATATACGTGTTTCGTCATTTTATCAAAATTCACTTAGGGGTTGAAATGTGGGGTATAATCTATTTTGAGGGAAATAAATGCCTATAATTTTAAGCTATGTTGCTGAAAATTGGCGCTATGCTTACTTTGTTAAAATAAGGAAGAACGTGTTCTGATGGTTGGGGAAATTTTGCCCCTAGGGGTATAAATGAAAAGGGTAACTTTCGAATATAAACTTCTATACCACTTTCCCATCTCCTAGTGGCAAAATTTACCAAAACATAAAAACGCGTACTTGCTTATCTTAACAGAGTAAGCATAGTACAGATTTTCAGCAATATAGCTTAACATTATAGAAAGTTACATGTCCCCCCCCCCTCCAAAATAGATTACATCCCATTTTTCAACCCCTAAGTGAATTTTGGAAAAATTGCGAAATACGTATATTATTTTTTTATTAAAAAGGAAATTATATACCAATTTTTATATCTCCACCATTTTTTGTAGTTTCTGAGATATAAAAATTGTCATTCAAATTTCAACCCCCGTTTTAACCCCCTTAGGGGTTAATTTTCGGCAAATCTCTTTTTAATGGATGCCTACGTTATAAGGAAAAGACATCCTCAAAATTTCATGATTGTAGGATTAGGGGTTATGCTTGATTAGGTTGATGAATCCAGGTGAAATTTAAATTCTCGTCACCAGTTGACGTCATGCGGCCAAGCAGACGAAATTATAACTGCGATCTAGCATTATCTTGTTTTCCTTGTATCATGATACAAAAGTTTAGTTGAATATTTTACATCCAAAGAATATATATATTTTTATTTTTAGAGTTCCTCCCTCTGACCCTTGACCAAAAACAACTAAAAAGGGGTGTCCATCCATTAATAATTTATGGAGTGTGGGCAGCGCTTTCTTCTCTTTGAAGAGGATCGTGTTTTCCGACGGTGCCGACGCCCGCCGCCGTCGGAACGCGAATCTATTTGCAAGGGAAATCCGTCATTTCGCTTGCTAATCCGCACGGATGTTAAAAGACGTCGCCTATTTACGTTATTTGAGGATTGGCTTTTGGCATTCAAATTAACTTTGAAGCTTTTACGGCAAAGGTGATTTCACTACCGTGTTCCTAGACGCGGTAGCTTTTAAATTAAACGGACTCCGTTTCGTAAATACTTTTCTGATTCGAGTTGAAACTGTCGTGGTAAGTTTCAACCACGCAGCTCAATCTATTCGGATCCTATGGATATCTAGAAGTTGGATAATGATTGACGACTACTTTAACTGGTTTGAGCTCTTCCAAATGGCACAAATGTTGTGTAACGCACTTCACGCCTACGTCGATTTTAACACGCTTTTATTAGCTTCACCTGTATGTTTGTTTGTTTGTTTGTTTGCCCGTAACCGACCTCTTTAAACCCGATTTTGACCCACTTTAAACGGTCCGATTTAATTTAAATTTTGTAGACTTATCAAGAACCGCTGACAATACAATAATCTACACGCAAAAAATTCTCCTGTCAAATTTTGACAGCTGTCAGGTATAAAACGAAGAAGCGATTTTGACCAAACAAATTATGGGGTCGTATAGTATTCGATGCGGAGACTTCGGGAAAATTAAGCAAAAAATTCTCCTGTTAAAATTTGACAGCTGTCAATATGTCAAATCGTTTAAAAAAATATGATATTAATGAAAAAACTAGAAGGTTGTATGTATATTGACGGTGGAAAGTTGAAAAAAATACGCAAAATATTCTCTTGTCAAAATTTGACATCTGTCAATATGTCAGAATTATTACAATAACCGATAGTAATGAAACAAACGTAGGGTCGTATAGAATAGAGAAAAATTTAAAAAAATTCTACCCGTCAAAATAAAATAAATTTTGAAATTTTTTGTCGTTTGTTCGGGTTTGTATGTATGTTTGTTTGTAACCGATTTCTTTGAGCCCGATTTTGACCCACTTTAACACTTCCAGCGCCATGTGCCCACCGGTGGACATTTTGCGTCTGCTCATTCAGCGCCGTGTGCCCACTTGTGGGCACGTTTGATATGGATTTACGTATACTAAGCCGATTGTTCTGTCCCAGGGAACATCAGAACTTAATGCGGACCGGGCAGATTAGATTTAGAAATAGATTTTTTTTCTGTACAATTTTTCTTTGGAAATAAAGGTTTTTGTGTAATAAATTAGAAAATTAGCAAAAAGCAACATTCAAATAAAAAAAATACAATCATTCGACGAAATGATCATAAAAAGTCCCTTTAACAAAAAAAAAAAATTGGTCCCATAGGTCATATTGGCAAAATTACTGCGGCGCGCAACGTGTTAAACGGTCAGATTTAATTTAAATATTGTAGACTTATCCAGAACCGCTGACAATACAATATTCTACTAATCTAGCTCAATCAACTCAAAAAAAAAATTTTTTTTTCTTAACAATAACTCAAACTAAAAAATTAAAAATAAATATAGTTTAAAAAAACTAAAAAACACGCTTTAATTAAACTAAAAAGCGGAAAATATATATAGTTTAAAACAATTCTTGTAATTCTTAATATAGGCAGAAAATAATAATGAACGATAAACATTAGTATTATTGTGAAAAAAGCGGGGGGGGCGCTTTGTGCTATATTTTTCGTAATTCGAGCACCCCACGCTTTTTTACAATAATACAAATGTTTATCGTTCATTATTATTTTCTGCCTATATTAAGAATTTCAAGAATTATATAAACTATATTTATTTTTAATTTTTTAGTTTGAGTTATTGTTAAGAAAAAAAAATTGTTTTTTGAGTAGAGATAGTCATAGAGAGGTCCGGAGTAGAGATGGAATACTGTCACTAATTTAACAATGACTTTTTGAAATGGCTAGATTTAAAGCAGTGAATCAATTTTTTTTTAAATGGATACATTCAAAGCATTGGATCCACAAACCCGAACAAACCCGCTCGGCCAACGGACCAACCGATAGCTCGAGCCGGAGAGTAGGTAGATAGTATGCATGCGCATACGGTAGTAGTAGTAGTAGTAGTTGAGGGGAGGCTTAGCGCCAAGCAAGTAGGCCAGTGCGACCCTTTTTGCCAACCCCAATTTACGTGTGGGTAATGTCAGCCAGGCGGGACCTACAGTTTTACGTGCGTTCCGAACCATCATTTTACCGGCAGATGTAATTCTCGGCACAGTTTTTACGGTCCTGTTGTATCACCTCTTGTTCACCACAGACCCCGACGGAGGAAGCCTATTACGTCTCCGTGGTGCGCCTTGAAGGATGTTGCCGCAGAGCCCCCTAATCCCTCGGGATCCAGTATCACTTCACGGGACACACCGTCTGTATTACCAAATCCTCTGATTCTGGGCGTCCCCCAATCCGTCTGGATCGGTAACAGACGTGCGTCCCTTTTGTGGGTCACTAGATCCGTTACTTGGTTCAGGAGTAGCTCACTTCTCGACAACATGCCGAAGGGACACCCTCATGATACCGGAGGAGCCCGAGAGCTGCACAGCTGTATCGTATCGAGGTCGCCTTTTACTGTAGTGTTTATTTTGCCATTGAGAATGCCAGTGTGTGTTGTACAATGTAACACTACGAAGTACGGTGGCCTGGTCAAGCAAACTAAATAAGTCCGCCAAACCTGCCTGGGATCGAACCAGGTACCTTCGGCATTCGATGCGAGAACGCTATCGCTGCGCTAGGCTGCCACCTATGCGCATATGGTGAGCTCTATCTCTCTCACTCTCATAGAGAGGATCTGTAAGGAAATGATTTAATTCCGGCGATCCTGATCAGGATAATGAGATAAACTTATCAAATTATTGTATTGTCAGCGGTTCTTGCTAAGTCTACAAAATTTAAATTAAATATGACCGTTTAAAGTGGGTCAAAATCGGGGTTACAAACAAACATACAGGTGAAGCTAATAATAGGCGTGTTAAAAAAGGTAAGTTTTAGGAAATTTAGACTAAAGATATTTTTTATATAACCTGAAATTATATACAGTTATCGGAACCCCTCAAAATAGACTCCTCATCTTTTTCAACCCCTACTATCAATTTTTAGACCTTCTGGGTCCTAATTCTCGAGCGTAAAAGAACGTGAACGATCACATCACGCAAAGGAGCATTCCCTTCCGCGGCAGTTCTCCTATGAACATAAGTTAGTAAAATTTTGGTATTCTCGAACGCAGACGATACGTTTCGTGCGGGGAGGTGATAAAACAGTGTTGCCAACCATTTTCAAGGCAAGGGCCGCCACTTTTTACGAAAATATTAAAGAAATCTAAAGGTAAATTGAGGTGGAGATTGTTAGTGCGGGTTTTTCTTTATTGTGTAAGGTAAGATTATGAAACTTGTCAATGTAAAATATTATTACGACGTAAATATAATACTGGGGTTAGAATTGCATGGGATCGGTCGTTCCCACCAAAAATAGTAGGAGAAGCGCGTTCTCCCGTAAATCGGTGATGTGAATGGTCCCATGTGATCAAGAAAACCGTTTCATGCGTTGCGTGAGAACTCCGCCCTCATTTCTCCTGAGAACAGTGTTCCCCAGTTTCAAGAATTAGGACCCAGTTAGTCCCCCATAAAGGTGTCAATCACCATTTTTAGGGGCTGGTTTTCAAAAACTCCTTTCTTAGTGGATGCCTAAGTTATAAGGAGAAGACATCCTCGAAATTTTATGATTCTATTATTAGGGCCGTTTAGGCTAGGCGTTGATGAATCAGTCACTTTACACAGTGGCGTACACTCTTCCATAAAGTTTAGTCCTTTCTTATGTAACTTAATCCGTATTAAGTTTAAAACTCATCCTGTCAGCAAAACTTCCTTTGTTTCGGTATTATTGCTATTACCTCTACAATATCCCTCGTATTTTACGAGAATTTTATGATCACAACCACGCTTTGCCACGTAAACTACACCTAACGACACTTATCGTACGTCCCCGCAGTATATTGGATTCAAGCTATACCAGACAAATTTTAATGTGCCAGCGTGCAAGAGAAAAAAATATGCATGCCACTACTGAAAGGAAAGGAGAAGGAAAATAATAAGTTGTCTGTAAATAATAGGTAGGCAAGGGCGGATCCACGGGGGGGGGCTTTGGGGGCTCAAGCCCCCCCCCCCCTTTGAGAAGACTTGTTATGTCATAAAAAGTCAAACATTGCTATAAATACTAATAATAAATAATAAATCCAGTAATTATATATTATGTTTAACAAAAGCTTTATTTGAGAATAATAAAATAAATATGATTTTATTAAAATAATAATTTAATTTTATTTATTTTACGTCCACAAAACCAGCCGCGCGGTGAGCGTCTGAATTTAGGTAGTCGGCAAAATGCTCAAACGCAGCGCTTCCCGATTGAAGTTTAAGACAATCGCGGGCCGCGTCTTTGGTTTGCAGAACATTGAAATAAAAATGTGTTTTGATGCATTTTTTCTCTGTGAAATGGCGAAGAAATGACTTTAAATAATAAATCTATATTTCTGGAAGATAAGAAGAAATTTATTTTATTAAGTATTCAGATTGTGTTTGACGTTCATAGCGAATACAAGTTATTTTTTGTCTCATTTGGACCTGCGTAAAATGAAGCGATCACAAACGACATTAACATCTTTTTTTACAAAAAAGCCAAAAAATAATACGGTTGTGGAGGTGGGATATTGTGGTAGTAGTGTTATAGAAGAAAACATCGTTATAGTAGCATCAACAAGTAGTGGCAGTACTTGCAGTACTGGCTGCAAGAATATATGAAAATGATATGTCAGGATCCATGCTGGAATTACAGGCGGAATTAGCGATATGGAGACATAAGTGGAGTGACACTGTCAGTGTTGATCTACCAAAATCATCAACAGAAACCTTGAAAAATATGTCCAAAGAATGCTTTCCCAATATAGAGATACTACTAAAAAATGTTGCCACAATCCCTGTAACAAGTGCTACGGGCGAGAGAAGTTTTTCATCGCTAAAACTACTAAAATCCTATTTGAGATCAACGATGGGACAGGAGAGACTCAATGGGCTAGCTTTGGCATACATTAATAAATCTAGAGAACTTAATATAAATGATATGGTTAAAACTTTTTGTCAAATGAAGTCCAGAAGAATTGAAACTTGTAATTGGTCTACTTAGATTATCGTTGATATAATTTGTTGTATTTATGTATATATGCACTATATTATAATACATTTTTTTGTCAAATTAAAAAAAAATTATTCAAGCCCCCCCCTTTGTTAAATCCTAGATCCGCCCCTGTAGGTAGGAGGTAAAAGTATAGATCAGCGCATACAAGCAAAAATCCGAATATTGACTACATTTACCTACATATAACTAAACTAACAAAAACATATTAAAAAGCGAACAATAAGCTGACAAAGTTATTAGTAAGTGTATAAGGAAAGCAATATTCACCAACAAAGTTTTCTGATTACAAGTAAACACGATTCTTGATTGGCTTATTAATCAATTGCGTGTTGAAACAATCACGTTGTCAAGAAGTTCTGATTAGAAGAGTAACAAATATATTAACACTAATAAAATTCATATAATTTGTTTATGTTGCTTAAATCTTTATAGGTTAGCGATGTGCATAATTTTAATATACCCGGTGACAACGAAATTACTACCCAGCTTGTCACGTGCTTATAAAACAAACATTATTATGAAATGTTGGTAGTTTATGTGCATGCAAACGTCTGACTGTCACTTCCGGTTGAACCGGAAGTGCACACAACTTCATATTTTTTTAAATATGCATTCTACGACGAATTCTAAACAAAAAACATGTATCATATCTCAATATACCTTTCTTTTAATATTTTTAGTCGCAATAGATTAATATTTAAGTATGTATGAATTTAGATAAGACTTAAGATTTACATTGGACAGTAGCTAGGGTTTCACGAGACCAGAAATCTATCACTTTTTTAAAGACTGCAAAAGCTTCAAGTATTCACGGGTTCAGATGACCAACAGCTAAAGTAAGTATTTTATTTTCATTTACCTAAAGGTGCTTCTAAACTAAAAAAAATTTTGTATTGAAATATTTTTCATAAATTATTATTTTAAGAGCGTTAAACATTAAGGGTTTAATTGTCCAGTTTGGTACTTATTTCAGGGATTTTCCAATCTGAAGATTATAATAATTATTTACATTTACAAATTAAAATGAATTAATTTCAAATATACATTTTTTTTTTATAAAAGCACCTGTAAGAATGCAGTTGTATACGGAGAGATTACCAGGAGTTAGTTTACCTCCAGAACCTGTAATTACCCGGTGGGGAACATGGATTAAGGTCGCAATATTCTACGCAGAGCACATTTCGAAGCCATTAAGGAACCTAGTTTGGATTTAGATGACGATTCGCAGTGTGTTGTGCAAAGCAAAGAGTTGTTAAAAAGTGCAAGTGTAGCTAAAGATCTTGTTTTTATTAGGGTTAATTTAAGTTTTATACCGGACATAATATCCCCGTTGGAGAGTAGAAATTTAAGTTAAAGAGACTTAATTAGGATTGTTGAAATTTTTTCCGCTAAACGTAACAACATTTCCGGTAAAGTAGGGGGACAAGTAAGGAACAAATTAAATGTAACTGTAAAAAAGAATAAAGGATTTAAATACTTAACTGCAGTAAAAAGCATTTATTAGGGTAAACCATCCAAAGAGGTGCAGTGTTGTCCGATTACATCAGTAGATGTTGAAAGAAGCTTCTCTTTGTATAAACATATTTTTACTAATAGAAGACAATCCTTTTTAGTTGAAAATTAAAAAAAAATATACTTAAATAAATGCATTTTCTACAATTTTAGGTTAAAAAATTGTTTACTTTTATTTTATTTTTTTTGTTTGTTTTTTGCATTTTTTTTTTAAATAAACATATTTTTTAGAACCCAATGTGTTTCTTTATCTCATTTTACTATAATAAATTACGAAATATTGCATACCAGTAGGTATGCATATTTGGTAAAAAAATGCAAATAACTGCATATTTTAAAGGCAAACAATACATAATATACGCATATTTTGGCAAAATTTAAATGCATATAATGCGCCCTTTATTGATCAACACAAAACTATTTACATTATTATTTTAAATATCGCTGATAGAAAATATCTGCGATCTCTATACAATCCATATTTAAGGAAAATTCTATCATAACCAAAAGTAACCAAACAGAGGATTTTCTTCTATTTGCGCGGAAATCAATTGGGAAAACAACAATTTGAACCGTAAATACGCCCGTTGGTCGGAAAATTGCATTACAACTATATTTACGAAATAATTTACAATTAGATTTTACTGCAAGCGATGGCGGCATATTAACTTGTTTTCAGCTAATTAGGGAATGTTTGCAGTTTGTGTATTATTTGGGATTTTGGAAGGGCAAATTTACCCCTAATTGTTAAGCTTATAAACCACTTTGGTTAAATTATCAAATTGTAATCAAATAAAAAATATATTAGTAACCAATTTTCGCTAGTTTATTAAACTAATATTTAATAGTATATTAACGTACAAGTTTTATAAAGCATCATTTTATAGCATGCGTCCATGTTAAAAAACGAGCCGCTTGCGGCGAGTTTTATAACGGGACAAGTGCTTAAAACTGCTTTACCTATAATATAACACGTATACGTTATACTATTTTTTCTAGTTTGTAGTTTTTTCAATAAAAACACATATTTAAAAAGAAAATAAATCCTTCAAATTTTGTAAATTTTGATGTCTAAATTTTATGTGGGTAATACTATTTTTTATAATAGTAGCCTCTGGACAACAAAAATTATTTTGCGAACTGTAATTTTTTGATTTATTGACCCATTTTCACCTCGAGATTCTAAAGTTATTTTAGCGATATGAGATTTGAAATTGGACGGAATACGTTGAGTGATCCTTGTACATTCAGTACATATACAGAGCGTTCGGAAATTCGGGCGATTTTGCTACTATTTTTTGAATTTCAAAAGACGTGATTTTACGTCACGGCATTGCAATTTAGTATAGGGAAGATGGAAAATTCAAATAAAGTTGAAGTTAAAATCGACATTAGGAGGTTAGTAGATTGAATTTTGGATAGGATTTGGCAGAAAATGATAGCTTGAAGCATCTACAAAAGATTGATTTATAGATGTATGCAACCAACATACATGACTGTTATCCACACAGAATAAAAAGTAGGTTATCAAGCTATTTTTCCTCTGCGAAAAATGGGTTTTCTCGTAAATCACAAAGGCCTCGCAAGTCAATTAAATAAAATATTTAAATGTTACCAACATCAAATAAAGAAAAAACGCGTATCGAAATAGCTTCATTACGATATGCGTATCGTAATAGATTTGTTATGATACAAAATTGGAAAAATATTTTTTTTGCCTTCCGTTTCCTCATTTACTAGTTTCCATAGTCAGTGGCTGCTCCAGTGGGGGCGGGGGGCAATCTCTTAGTTAACCCAAGACACTATTTAGGTACCTATGCAAGGAGCATGATTACCGAATATTATTAATCGATTCCTGGATCGAAAAAAAACAATAGATTTTATAGAAATGATGAATTTTGGGGGGTAGATTACGAATCTAAAAACGACTTTCAACTAATTTTTTATTTTTTTTGGCTAAAAATAACTAAAATATAACCATTGGTTCCTCCAGTACAACAACATAATTTTGTATAGTACGCTATGACGAACTAACAACAAATGAATAACTGGCCTCTTAAAAACTAGAATATAAACTAGGTTTTTAAAATAAATATTTTCACTGAATAATCAATAAAATGTGTAATTTTCTTTGAAATTTCAACGTGGAAGGCGTTTAAATACCATTGTATAACCAAAAAAAAAGGGATTAATTTGCAATAGAAGGAAAAATTGGAAAATTCTGCAGCAGTGACATAGCCCATTGAAAAATAGCAGTTTCATAAGAAATATTTTAAAAATTAAGCGTTTCCGGCGAAAAATGTTTTCAAATTCATAATTTACGCCCCAAAATTCATTATTCCTGAAAAAACCTACCAAAACGTACCCCTCACTCCCACCCGCCCTTTCAAAATAGCTGCGACCGTTACTGCCATATTATAGTAGCCGTCAATAATTTTGATTTGCTAGTCGTTTGAAATTTTTATGACCAAAAATTATATTTTTTTTCTCTTGTATTGTAAATACGGTACGAGCAAAAATTATTTGCATCAAAAAGGGGCCTTGTATCTGTAATGCTTAGCCGTAGAGCTTTATACATGTTGGGTGTCAGTAACTACCTGAATTAATAATCAATCAGCTATTCCGTCATCTTTGACAGTCGTTACAAGTAATTTGATTCATCGCCAATTTTGCCAATTTTTGAACAATTCACAAAATGGGCTTTACGGAATAGCACAAAACATTCATGGTTCAAGCGTATTTTCGAAACGGGGTTAGAGTAAATGGTGAGTGGCAATACAATCCGGGTTTGTGCATGGACGATTATTACGAACATTTTCCTAATGTTGCTTTTATTGCTAGGGATTTTTATCATTGCCTGAAAAGAACCGTGGCAGTGTTTAGGGAAACGGGTTCTATACAACACAAAAAAGGAGCAGGAAGACCATTTGTAAGAACAGAAGAACTTGTTGCAAAAGTTCACGAAATAATGCAAAATACGCCAACAAATTGTATAAGACGCCTGTCCCAAGAAGTGGATCATATGGAACATGCAGGACTATTCTTAAGAAGCAGCTAAATTTATTTCCTTATAAAGTGCAAGTATTCCAAGAAATATATGCCGCAGATTTTGAAAGACGCAGGAATTACTCTCAATGGTTTACCCAAAACTTATTGGAAAGAAATGATTAATTAGTCCTGACTTTTTTTTTGGATGAAGCCTGGTTCCACCCCGCCGGTTATGTAAATTCTCAGAATACACGCATGTGGAGTAGTGAAAATTCCCATTTTTTTGTAGAGTCCACATTGCACCCTCTGTTTTCCATGACTCAGTTACAGCACAGCGGTATAGAGACAATATTTTAAATCCATTTGTGGAGCAATTACTTGGCGACGAACTACGTTTTGGATATTTTCAACAGGACGGTACAACGCAATTTTTTCGACTACAAATTGATCAATTTTCGATCAGTCATTGAATTCCCACCTATATCACCTTGTTTAACGGTTATGGATTACTTCGGTTTTCCTCATTTAAAGAACACTATTTTTAAAACACCAGTTGTAAATTTAGAACAATTACAAAAAAGGATTATCCAAGAATATCGTAACATTTCTCCAGAGATGCTGGTCAACACTTTCGAAAATATGAAGAGACGTGTGAATTTTAGCTTGGAGCATGGCGGTGGCCAAAATTTGTATTTGTCTACTTATTTTATTACTCATTAGCTTGGCATATCATGTCATAATATGAATTTGACAAAATTGTAACGTAGATTTGGTTAGATATATCGTCCCCATATCATTGTGATCTAAACCAAGCCCCACGTTTTTTAATCCAAGCCCTCTTTGATGGAAATAATTTTTGCTCACACGGTATATCTATGGAGTCATTGGCTATATTTTGACCGCCCCCTTAACTTTATTAATATTAAAGATGAAAATTTAATTTTGTTACCAGGTTGTAGGTACTAAAGTATATTTTATTTTCTTTATTCAGAAATATTGTACAGGGTGTCTCAGAAAGTGATTATAAACCAAAGTTGTATTTTTTTAAATGGAATGACTTATTTATTTTTACGTTATTTGAAAGAAGATGAAAATAGTTCTTCAAAAATATCCCAGCGATATCTAGTATTTTTTACGAAACCGCCAAATTGCATCCTATAGATTCAATAATGGTCTACAATTTTTTTTTTCAATAATATGATTTAGTTAGGCCTAAAAAATATTCCCCAATTATTACTCCTTAAAAATCAGTAATACCTTGGTAAAAATTCTTTAAAGTTTCGCGCTTGTCAAAAGCATTTCAAACGACCTTTTAAGCGCGCCAAGCCCGATGACGTCACGAAGTATGACTTTTCCGTCATCCGTCATCCTGACCGGTGGCCGAGCTACCGAGTTTGCATTTGGATTGCCGTGTGTTATTGTTATTGTATTGTTGTTTTAAGGTGGAATTCTCAACGTCGTTTGGGTGGCCTAAACCGAGTTTAAGCTTACTGACAAATTGGGTAAAATCATCAAAATAGCAAAAAATTGTTATCCTATAGGGACAGATTGTTATTTAAGTACCTATGTGGCCAAACTCCAAGGGGTGCTCCTTTAAGTAATTTTAAGAAAAGAAGTTCATATAAACATGGGTCCGAAAATGCATAGTTTTTACGATACAGGGTGTCAAACTTTAAAAAAAAATCGGATGTTCGTAAATATCTTTATTTGATTTTGTTGAAATTCGGCAATTCTGTTTGTAATAACAAGAGAATAATTTAGCCTCAATTAGATTAAAATTATTAAGTCCAGTGGCGTCCCGACTATTATTTTTGGCAAAAAAATTGCGCGCCGCTGACTTTTTTTTAAATTATGTATTTTTTTCGAATTACGCAACTACAAATAAATTTTAGTTTTTTCATATTTTGCTTTGTTTTCGAAAAAAAAATAAAAATCACTTTACACTTTATTACATGTCCCCGGGACAATAAGAGCAGTTGCTATAGTTGTTACTTTTAAAACATTGCAGTAGTAAATTATTACGTTATGCGATTATTTTATGTTAATTTCTTTTATCGAAAACAGTTTTAATCTGTGCGAAAAAATTTAAAGAGGACTTTCGTGTAATTTTAATTGCTTGATAATTTGGTAAGTAGTTTAAATATAAAAAGGAAATGGCAATAGTAATTAAATTACGCTTAATACAAAAAGAATGTTTCTTAAGTGGTTTAAATTTTTTACTCTTATTGTCCCGGGGACATGCAATAAAGTGATTTTTATTTTTTTTCTCGAAAACAAAGCAAGATATGAAAAAAACTCAAAAAATTAAAAAGTTGTATTTGTAGTTGCTCAATTCGAAAAAAATACATAATTTTAAAAAAGTCAGTGGCGCGCAGCTTTTTTGTCAAAAATATTAGTTTGACTGTCTTCCGGGACGCCACTGGACTTAATAATTTTAATCTAATTGAGGCTAAATTATCCTCTTGTTATTATAGACAGAATTATCAAATTTCAACAGAATCGAATAAAAGAGTATTGAAATATTTACGAACATCCGATTTTTTTTAAAAAGTTTGACACCCTGTATCGTAAAAACTATGCGTTTTCGGACCCATATTTATATAAACTTTTCTTCTTAAAATCACTTAAAGAAGCACCCCTTAGAGTTTGGCCACATACTTAAATAACACCCTGTATAAACAAACGCGTTTATATTCAAATTTTGCAGAATTTCTCGCGAGATCAGACGAGAGTTTTTTTAAAAGTGCGATATTTCTCGACTCGTAAAACACTGATCCATTCGATTCCGATGAGACGGCCATAGTTCATCGTAGCCGTAGGCGGGCGGCCATTAGCTCGTAATTGAGGATTGCGCCCCCTAATTAGGCCTGCTTGAGGCGCCATCTTGCACGAAATGACGACTGCAGCAATTTATAAGAATTTGGTAATTTGGGCATAAGTGAAATGAGATTTTAATGGTTTGCTATCAAAAAGTTTTTTTTTTAATATTTGTTGTTTAAGTCTTTTTGGATCAGGATAACAATTATTTCAATTGGCATGACAATGCACTAGCAGGAATAGAGAGGAGCGGCGCTACTTTTTAAGCTTTTCCATGCGTCTCTAATACAAGATGAATATAGTAAAATGTTTTATTTAGCAAAAAGCTATGCTTAAATATTTTTTATGTCATACCAGTACATTATTGTGTTTTTATACCTTAGATACCATCTACATAATGGATTACTTTATGTCCGTGCGGGCATAAAGTACACATTATGGCCCGCGCGGGCATTAAGTATTGCATTAAGTGTGCATCTTGTTTCATTTTTGATTTTTGACTTTGACACATTAAACATTTTAATAATGGCGCAGGTAAAAATAAAAAATTGGTAAATCAAATTAAATTAAAAGAAAATATTTATTATTCAAAACGAACTGGTATGACATAAAATTTTGTATGCTGGGTACTAATAGACCCTCGGGCGACTTACGAACTCTCGGGCCAAAGGCCCTCGGCTTTGTAAGACTGTCGCCCTCAGGGCATAATCATCTACTTAGTACCCTTGATACATAAATAACTATTATTACACTTTTTTTTATCAAATTTTTATAGATTTCTTTAAGCAAAAACCGACAGAAAAGTTAAACAATTTGCAAACTTTATCAAATATTACGTTTCGCGTTTTTTTTTTCTTTAAATATAATTTTAAAGCTTTCTTTATAATTTTAATAAAAATTACATAAATTTATTTTCAACCAATTAGAAGGCTCCTTTTTGTTTACGTTGCTTATAGCAACGGGAGATTATCGCGATAATTTTGTTAGTTCCTATTACCGTAATGAAATTAATAAGTGATAATTTTTCTGTCAAAAATGTCATTTTTGTTCCTAACCTATAATTTTTATTGATAATAATCAATTTACTTTACATATCGAACACCGGGGCTAAAAGAGACACAATTTTACTAAACTCATCGGAAATATGTTTTTTTAAGTTTTATTTGAAACTATTTAGACATGTAATATCAGATATTACGGTTCAAAACGAATTAATGTTTTAAATGTTCCTAAAATTTTAGTAATAAACCTTAGTTACTAACAAGTAAAATCAACTTCTATTGTAAAAATACAATGCGCCATATTAAACCAAACTCATCGGAAATATATTTTTTAAAGTTTTATTTGAATTTAAAACTATAGAAATTGGATTTCAGATAACAAATTTGTTATTTATTGTTTCTCACATTTTAGTAACAATAAAGAGTTACTAACGGCTAAAATGAACTTCATTTCTAAATCTCTAATTAGTTACAATTAACTAAAGCCGCCGGAAATATGTTTTCGTAGCATTTTTACAAAAAAAATTACAATAAAAAAAACTCCAATTTATGAAATTTTCTTACCGAATCTCTCACGCAGCAGAATTAATTCCCGATAATTCTGCTGCTAGGGAGAATATAAGTGAATACCTCTAAAAATCGCAAGCCAATATATTGTTTTAAACAATAGATATGAAAAAATAATATAAAAATGAGCTCCAAGAATAAACTGACGTTTTAATAGGGTATTTGTAGGCAAGAAGTTACAAATACAATACCATGTATCTTTTACAAAGCTATATTCAACCCAATACTGAGGCAGAATTTCCTTAATTCTTACCTTTGGTTTGGCTTTCCTTGTTTTATAAGCCTGGACGATGTTTGTTGTCATTTTGCTTGCAAATATACCGTTGACTTGTTTTGGTTTTCTACCATTTTGAACTAACGTCAAGTTATAGTGAACGGGAATCTACTATCTACTTTCTGTTCACTTTGCAGTTTTCGTTTTGGTTAAAAGGTGGGATTTCTTTTTAATGTTTTTCAAGGTTTAACTACTCTCTTCTAGGGGGCGCTGTTGCGGATAGCTAAAATTCCACCGAGTTTGTAGGTTACCTTCCTGAGTGTTTTTGCGCTTGGAAAAGTTATCACCAGAGGGACCTAATAGTATTAGCTTTGAATAATCACAGAATCGCGCGCGTTTTATCTCACCTTATCTTGTACTTTTTTTGCGACCTTTTTTGCGTTATTTGTTCACGGCGAGTACTACGTTGGTACCTACCAAAATCGACAAATAGCTTTCTATCTTGAACCTTTGGCAAAGCTAGTAGCTGTTCGGCTTTGAAGACTTATTTAATTATTTACCCTAATTAAAAGTTACATGCTAAGTACTAGATTTGCAAAAACAGGTAAAAGAAACAAGAAAGCCTGTCTTAATAAAAAGTAAATTTCCTGGCATGCTCAGAGTTTTATTGGTCTAAACCCACATAAAATATACCCTGAGAAAAAACCGTCACATCTTGGCGCCCAACGTGGGGCCAGAAAATTTGACATGCCAAATTTACAACATTCGCCAGAGGCAGAAAATAATCCATCTTCGGGTGTAGGAACACCTAGGTTCACCAGAAGTGGTAGAAACATCCGTCTTCCTTCCTACTTGGACCAGTTTGAGATGTCAAACTCTAGAAGGCAGCCATCTTCAGAGCCTCGCCTTCTGCCTGGAAGAAGCAGATGGTCTCTGGATCCACCAACTGAAAATATACCGAATATCAATATTCAAGGTAGGATCCAACCAAATTTAAATCGAACTAACCCAACTTTTCGTATGGAGCCCTTCACTGCGGGCTTCAACCATTCTGGGCCGATCAGCGCAGCTGGACAGTCTGCCCATAACGTGCCGCCACCTCCATCATCGTCTATGGAGGTTCCACCTCCACAACCGCATATGTTTTTTGCTCCTGCTAATCCATTAAATGTTCAGAACGAAGATATATTAAGGATAGTAACACAAGTGGTAGCTACAATGCAAAATTTAAATATAAATAATAATTGTAACAATAATTTACCTCCATCTCAGTTAAATAACATAAATATTCCATTCGATATTAAACAGCTGCCAGTTTTCGAAAACAATGGTTCGTTGCATCCCATGGAGTTTTTGAGTAGGATTAAAAGTAGTTTAGCAGTCAATCAATTGCCTTATCACGACATTTATAAGATCCTCATTAATTTTTTTAAGGGGCGCGCACGCCTATGGGCGGATGCCTTTTTACATACCTTTCAAAATTATATAAATTTTAAACAAAATTTCTGTGAACATTTTTGGGGGGCAACAAAGCAGTTGCAGGTTAGGTTGCAATTAGATTCTGGTAGGTACAGAGAAGGTGACTCCCTAGGGGACCATTTTAATTATAATGTAAGCCTAGCTAAATTTTTAGACCCACCATATTCTATTGAATTATTGATTTCCACTATAGCTCGTCATTTTTCGCCCAGTATTTCTGTATTATTGGTGGAAGCTAATACTTTAGAGGAAGCCCTAAGGAGGCTACGACAGGCCGAGTACTATTTTAGGGGTCATGATGACGTAGTCACACCGGTTACGATACCTTCCAAAAATTATTCTACTCAGCCTAAAAAATATTTTAACGATAAGAACAATAAAAAACACAGTTTTAATCTGGAAGTGTCAGAAACCGTAGACGAGTCGGAAAACTGTTAATTTTCTCGGAAAATAAAGGTCCTATCCGGGAAAATTTAATAAAAAGGACCGTACTAGAAACTTTTTCTGATGAAAAAATTGACCACGATAATGTTTTGAAAGCTAGTGAGAACTTTAAATCGCCTATCATTACAGTAAATTTTTTTAATTTTAATTTCCCTGCTTTGGTTGACACTAGCAGTGAAATTTCGTGTTTTTCTTCAGATGTTTGGGCTCAACTGGAGCATAACCATCAGTTCATACCCTCTTTTTCTTGTGCAGGCGTTAAAGTTGTTGGGGCTTTTAAAACCAAACACAAACGTGTAGAAAAACAAGTTTTTATGTCTTTTTCCATTGAGAAAGAGAAGTTTACACATGAATTTTTAATTATTAATGAATTAAATTACCCTGTTATATTGGGTATAGATTTTTTGCGTTTAGTAAAAGCAAAAATTGATTTAGGAAAAAATTGCCTAATATTTTTTATGAAAGATAAAACGTTGACAGTCCCTGAAATTCCTTCGGTTACTTTCATGGGCGAGCCAGAAAAAATTTGTGCTCGTTTGGTTTCGGAAAAGGTCAATGAAATCGTTTCTCCGGCGTCTTTTCCTGACAATACCTTTGAAGAGCAAGTAAATGCTGTCTTAAGGGATAGTCAGCTTTCTGAAAAGCAAAAAATAATTTTTCGAGATTTTTTACAAAAGAATAGGGAGGTTTTTTCTGAGACTCCGGGTCTTACTGAAATTTATTCACATGAAATTAAGTTAAAAGATGAATCAGAATTTTTTATAAAACCCTATCCCATACCTTTTGCACTTTTGAGTACCTGGGAGGGACCTTTTGAGTCTCTGGGAGTTCAAGTTATTTTTTCGTCCATCCGGCACCCACAGGCCAACCCTTCTGAAAGGGTTATGAGAGAATTGGGTCGTTTGCTCCGGGTGTTTTGTAATGAAAAACACTCCAGGTGGGCATTTGAGGTTAATAAATTTGTTTTCTTCCTAAATAATGTGGTGCATGAGTCCACCGGTTTTACACCCACTGGATTGCATCATGGTACCTCACCACCAAAATTGTTACCCGAGGATTTTTTGATACCAGGTACCGAACTTTTATCCACTGATGTAAAGTTGGTTCTAGCCAAGGAAACTTTGGTTAGTAAGGCCGCTCGACGGGCAGTATTATACCCTAGTAGGCCCTACCCTGCATTTGTCGAGGGTGACTGGGTACTTTTACGTTCCAACTACATATCTTCCAAACTGAAGTCGGAAACAAAAAAATTTCTTCTTCTGTTTGAAGGTCCGTATTTAATTAAAAAGAAAATCAGTTTTTCTACTTTTGTTTTGACTTCTACAGACGGTAAAAAGGAAAGAGGTTCTTTTTATGCCAGTTTGTTGAGACCGTATTTTAAGAGAGAAGGTTAATGTTTGTTTTTAGGTTTCACTGGAGCTTTGAGCTTTCATATTAAACCTAAAAAGGGGGGCAGTTGAGGCAGAATTTCCTTAATTCTTACCTTTGGTTTGGCTTTCCTTGTTTTATAAGCCTGGACAATGTTTGTTGTCATTTTGCTTGCAAATATACCGTTGACTTGTTTTGGTTTTCTACCATTTTGAACTAACGTCAAGTTATAGTGAACGGGAATCTACTATCTACTTTCTGTTCACTTTGCAGTTTTCGTTTTGGTTAAAAGGTGGGATTTCTTTTTAATGTTTTTCAAGGTTTAACTACTCTCTTCTAGGGGGCGCTGTTGCGGATAGCTAAAATTCCACCGAGTTTGTAGGTTACCTTCCTGAGTGTTTTTGCACTTGGAAAAGTTGTCACCAGAGGGACCTAATAGTATTAGCTTTGAATAATCACAGAATCGCGCGCGTTTTATCTCACCTTATCTTGTACTTTTTTTGCGACCTTTTTTGCGTTATTTGTTCACGGCGAGTACTACGTTGGTACCTACCAAAATCGACAAATAGCTTTCTATCTTGAACCTTTGGCAAAGCTAGTAGCTGTTCGGCTTTGAAGACTTATTTAATTATTTACCCTAATTAAAAGTTACATGCTAAGTACTAGATTTGCAAAAACAGGTAAAAGAAACAAGAAAGCCTGTCTCAATAAAAAGTAAATTTCCTGGCATGCTCAGAGTTTTATTGGTCTAAACCCACATAAAATATACCCTGAGAAAAAACCGTCACAATACTTCTTTAAATTAATGTTGATAATAATGAAACAAATTGTTATAATTTATGTTTGTTGTATATTTTTTAAATAAAAAGGAATAAAAATTTGAAATTTGGTAGGTACTTATTTATAATATATAATTAACTTTATATGCACTTTAAAAATATATAGTTAATAAAAAACAAGAGTTGCAATTTAAAAAACTTACAATGTTAAGACCCGTATCCAAGCATTTTTTAAAAAACAACATTCGAAAAAAGTACAAGCAGGTTTTCTAATCAGTCGAATACATAATAAAACATTTTACGCACCGAGCAGCTTTCTGGAGCTTTTTATTTTTACGATTTCCATAACCGCTACTTATTCGCATTATAAAAATTTATGGCCTGCTTAAAAGAGAGTGCCCATAAAAGGAGAAATCGTCGAATAATATTTTACTTCTTTAACTAACAATTGATAAGAAAAGACGGTGCGTAATACGACGTAAAGTCGAATAATTGAAGTATTAATACATCATTATTTGTGTTGAATTAGCTGTATTAAAGGGCGATAATAATTTTATTACCCATTTATTTTTACACTGAGAAAAAAAGCCTTCTATTCCTTATAATAATTCACATATGTAGGTACTCTTTCTAAAACTGTTTAGTAGTGTTTAGTACTATATTATGTGATAGCAACGCGCTTTCCTACTGTAAGACCACGAGAATTATTAGACCGTTGTGTAGTGATAATATCACGGTAATTTAGCCAATAGAAAATAGGAGTTAATGCTACTATAGAATAGTTTATAGCTATAATTGCTCTGAATACTCACAGTAATTATCAAGTTCTATTGGGGGTGTAATCTGGTTTTATATACTGTATTAGTTCAGACTGGCAGTTGTAATGAAACTTTACATTAACTATAACATAATTTGCTTGCTACGGTTAATAAAGCATATACCGTGCGAGCAAATATTATTTGCATCAAAGAGGGTTTTGCATCTAAGTACGTAATGCTTAGCCGTAGAGCTTAATACCTGTTGGGTGTCAGTAACTACCTGAATTAACAATCAATCAGTTATTCCATCATCTTTGACAGGCGCTACAAGTAATTTGATTCATCGCTAATTTTTCCAATTTCTTGAATAATTCACACAATAGGCTTTACGGAAAAGCACAAAACATTCATGGTTGAAGCGTATTTTCGAAACGGGGTTAGAGTTAATGGTGAGTGGCAATACAATCCGAGTTTGTACATGGACGATTTCCACGAATATTTTCCTAACGTTGCTTTTATTGCTGGGGATTTTTATCATTGCCTGAAAAGAACCGTGGCTATGTTAAGGGAAACAGGTTCTATATAACACAAAAAGGAGCAGGAAGACCATCTGCTGAACTTGTTGCAAACGTTCGTGAAATAATGCAAAATATGCCAACAAATTGTATAAGACGCATGTCCTAAGAAGTGGGAAGATCTTATGGAACATGCAGGACTATTCTTAAGAAGCAGCTAAATGTATTTCCTTATAAAGTGCAAGTATTCCCAGAAATACAAGCCGCAGATTTTGAAAGATGCAGGAATTACTCTCAATGGTTTACCCAAAATTTATTGAAAAGAAACGATTTATTAGACCTGACACCAGTTGCAAATTTAGAACAATTACAAGAAAGGATTATCCAAGAATGTGGTAACATTTCTCCAGAGATGCTGGTCAACATTTTCGAAACTATGAAGAGACGTGTGAATGTATGCTTGGAGCATGGCGGTGGCCAATTTCAGCAATTTATGTAATTATTTTTCTTTTTCTTTCTGTATATTCTTACTTTGTTAATTTTGTAAACAACAAAAATAAATTTCTTCAACGGGATTTATAAAACCCAGTGCGACATCTTGCGTCCCAGTACGGTACCTTAGAAAAGGTCAGTCGTAAAGGGTTATTCTGTAAAAACAGAAAATTATGCAAGATGCCCTCAAAACCGGTATAAGTGCCGGACCACAGATATTAATTCGAAAAAGGTCGGAAGGAAACAGAAAAACCTTTTTCGAATTAAAAATAAATTTATATTGGTCTACTTATTTTATTACTCATTAGTTTGGCATATCAAGTCATAATAGGAATTTGACAAAATTTTAACCAAGATTTGGTTAGATACCTATATCGTCCCCATTGTGATCTAAACCAAGCCATACGTTTTTTATTCCAAGCCCTCTTTGATGCAAATAATTTTTGCTCGCACGTTACTTACCACTAAAAATCAGTACTGTAGTTCTCAAAAATTTAAATAGCTTCTAGTGTGATATTGTTCTTGTCGTTTAACATTGCATATGATTTTCTATTATGCATGCAGCAATAGTAAGTTCTTAGTAAGGCAATACAATAATTTCATTTAACTGGTTTAGTACAAGAGGATTTTATATGTACGCCACTGTCTTCACATTATTTTTGGCTAGTCCTTTGTTTTCGGTATTGTCACATATTGCAAAGTTTTACCTTATTATATCTTGTACCCATGGTAATGCCACAACGGCTGAATTAATTTAGCATTTGAAAATGAGATTACTGTAAGTCGCGTATATCAGTTAAGAACCCATACTTTTCAAGTTATCTCCAAAACACATCATTTTATCAATCAAAAATATATTTTTCGAATTAATATCTGTGGTCCGGCACTTGTACCGGTTTTGTGAGCGCACTTGCAAAATTTTCTGTTTTTACAGAATAATCCCTTTACGACTCACCTTTTCTAAGGTACCGTACTGGGACGCAAGATGTCGCACCGGGTTCTATAATTCCCGTCGATAATCGATCCTGACAAGTGATTTGTCTTCGAGTCCTGTTTCCTTCTGCCAAACTGAGCCTCACTGATGAGCCGTAAACGGCGAAACGCGTCTGGGGATGAGTTTGGCGGAAGGAAACAGACAAAACCTTTTTCGAATCAAAAATAAATAGTTACCTGAAAAGACGTAGTTTGGAAGTCACTGGCGCACGTACTAAAAAATACAGGGGCCAGTGGGTAACCCCCCTATTTTGAATATTTGACAATTGTTTTTGGTTTGGTTTTTCTCCAAAGATGTAACTCTTTATGGTGAAGCAATGTTCAAAGTTTAAAATTTATAATATCTTATTAAAAACTCGAATTATTCAATAAAATCAGTTTTTAATTTTAAACTTTGACGCTCTGTATATCGAACATGAGGGTCAAAAATGAAAAATGGCATTATAAAAGTCATATTATTTTTGCTCAAGGAATATATTATGGTCAACGGATTGACATCCTTTTTCCAGACACCCTACATATCCATCTCACCATCTCACATCAATGCAACGATTATTGTCTGTGTCAACGATATGTTTTCTGAATTAAGTACTTTTAAAACATATTTCTGATATAGGCAGCCATTACGTGATAAATACTGTATGCGGCAAAAAGGCATTCCAGCAAACACACCTCATGTCGTTCTTTCCGATTTTCAGCAGTTTTTTTTCGCAATTGAAAATCAACTCGAGTACACGTCGTCGTCGCCGTGGCCGTCGTAATCGTGTTTTTCCCGGCTCGGAAAATCTATCAGGAAAAATTATTTTCGATCCCCGAAGGCAAACCGATTATTTGGCGGTAAAAGCCTAAACGAGAAAATCGAGTTTCGTTTTATTGGGTCTAAATGAAAGATGTCACTTTTTTAACGACAAAGCCTCAGGTCTAACTAGGCATGGCGAAAAAGCTTAAGTAAATCGATTAGAGACAAATAATAATTTGACTGTTTTCGGCATAACATGCTACGAAGAATAATATAGGTATCTTCGGCAATAACGAGTACCTACCCTTGCTTACCTTTCTCCTCACTAATACATTTTTTGTTGTTGTTTTTTGGTAATGTATAGAAGGGGGAGGAGTAGGGGTAAACAAATTGTGGTAACGACTTGATCGAAAAAATATTTATGGAAAAAACATTGAGGAAAATCATGCAATACAAATTTTTTTTTAATATACGGAAGATAGAGTTTGGAAGAGGCAAAACTTTTTTATTAGTAGGTATAGAAGAAAAAGTCACTCTTTATAAAATGGTATGCTTGTGCTGAAACTACAATTTCCTATATCAGATTTTCGATTGCTATACAGGGTTCGTCACAAACAACATTTCTAGTTTTTGGGATCTTTTTCCAATTCCTTGATTTATTAAATGAATTTTGCTAGTGTTGAAACTACAATTTCAACTATTAGATTTGCGATTACTATACAGGGTTCATCACAAACAACAGTTTTTGTTTTTTGGATTTTTTTTCAATTCTAATTTTTAATTCCTTTTGATGAATGGCTAAATCATCACTTTGGGAACAAACGGGTTGGAAGGTACCTGTTGGCCAAATCAGTTGGCACGTAGGAGTCCCGATCTCATAATTATCGACTCTCATTTATGGGGATATCTGAAGCCACATGTGTATAAAACCAATTTCAATAATAACTTAAATCTCTTGAAAGAAAAATAAGAGTAGGTATTGTAGGTATTGCAAATATCCCAAAACAGCAAGTTAGGAACTGTTATCGGGAATTCAGATGTCGAGTTGAACTATGCGCTAACTCGGTGGTACCACATTTAAATAAAATTTTATAATTTATTATTGAAAGCATTGAAGAAATATGACATGTAATAATACAAATACCTCAAAAGTAGGTTTTCTTACAGCAAAATCATTACTCGGCCAGATATAAAATCATATTCGAAGTAAGAAAGCAACAATAGTTGTTTGTAAGTTATTTTAAACGAAATTCAAAAACTAAAAATGTCGTTCGTGACAAATCCTGTATAGGTAATCGCAAATGTGATATTTGAAATTGTAGTTTTAGCACAAGCAAAATTCATTTAATAAATCAAGGAATTGAAAAAAATACTAAAAAGTAAAAATTCTTTCTTGACGACCACTCTATGGTAATCGCAAATCTGATATTCGTAATTGTAGTTTCAGCACAAGCAGACGTTTTTTATAGAGAATGACTTTTTCTTCTATACCTACTAATAAAAAAGTTTTTGCTCTTCCAAACTCTTTCCGCGGACACACTGTATATTATGGATTGCCAGAAAAAGAAATCCTTTAATCCCTAAAATATTTCGTTTAGGCATACTCGAGGTCGTTTATTAAAAACATATTTTTACGCCTATTCGATATTTATTCGGTAACAAATTACCGTTAAACCATTAAAATATGTATGGAATAATAGTTATTTATGTACCAAGGCAGTAAAGTGATTCTTTATCGGACGAGTCTGAAATTATGAGATTAGCGAGGCGAATAACAGGCGAGTCGATAAAGACACTTTACTGACGTGGTGCATACAAAATTTTATCGCCAAGCGTTCAGAATTTATAATATAAAAAATTGAGGTATAACTTATCGCAATAAATCGCGAGAAAACTATTATCGAGCTGTCATAGGGAAAGGCGTGACAGTGACAGACGATTTTTGATTAATAAATGTCAAAGTCACTAATTTGCGGAGGGTAAAAGTATTTGTCTGTCGCATTTGCGGCAGGTAATAGCTATTTACCTAACAAGTGCGGAAAATGAATTATTCCGCACGAGTCGGCCGTTCACCGAACGACGCTTAGCGAAGTTCGGTTAAGCAGCCGAGTGCAGGGAAAACATTTTCCGCACGTGTCAGGTACAATAGTTTTTCTACAGACGTGTGGAAATAAGTAACACATATTTCAAAGAAATTTAATAATTATAACAATCACATACATACGTAACAGTAACTAATTCTGAGAAAAAAAGTAATAGCTACAAGTTATAATTGATATATTATTGATTTTGACATAATCGTGCCGAAATTTTTTTCCGCACTAGTGTGGAAAAACCATATTTCCGCACTGATATCCGTGCGGAAAATTGGTTTTTCCACACGTCTGTAGAAAAAGTATTTTATTTTACAATAAAATAAAGTGTTCGTTTACTTCCGGAAATCACTCTGATAATGTACGGCTTTACTGACGGTTGGCGATAAAATATTTTTACTAGATGATTTATTAATTCCTACAAGATTATCTAATTATCACAAAAAAAAACTAGAAATAAACCCTCTTTTTATAACGAAATTATACGTTTTGGGAACTAAATAGTTCCTTTTTAGAAATATGGAGAAATCGTTAGGGTAACTTTCAGCTAGCGCAATATAGTCTATCCCTTACTACAACGGAACAGAGAGGGACGAATTAACTTAAAACAATGATCTGTCATTGCTCCTCGTGGTTTAAGTTAAACGGAGTAATTCAAAACTTATCATTTGATTGCCGTTGTTGGTAGGTAATTGATAGATGTCTGATGGTATGGTGTTCTTTTAGTGCAAATGCGAGGGGCCAGGGACGGATTTACAAATTTGCCGCTAGTAGGCTATTCAATTTTTGCCGCCTCTATATCAGTGACGGCTCGTGAGTTGTGAAACAGGTGAAGTGTTCGGGAAAGAAAAAGCCCGCTGCAGGCGAAATGCGCCGCAGGCGAAAAATTTTAAGACCACGCCCAAATTTGGTCAATAATTTTTAGTAAATATTTTAAAAAATTATGATTACCAACTTATTTTATT
Organism: Polydrusus pterygomalis; assembly: GCA_963969555.1. NCBI lineage: Eukaryota > Metazoa > Arthropoda > Insecta > Coleoptera > Curculionidae > Polydrusus > Polydrusus pterygomalis. Next base: position 153,728,760 of record OZ018376.1, on the reverse strand, counting down.
AAAAATGAAATTTCTTTCTGCAAAGTCAGTAAAGTTCTAACTACCTTTTTTATTCCCATTAACAGACACGGCCAACAATAAAGTTTATTTAAAAAAATACTACCCGTCGACCATGAATAAAGATTGTACCATTTATTTCTGTAAGATAAAAAAAAATTTTAGGCTAAATTTGCCGCCCCCTAAAATCTGCCGCCCTAGGCTCCAGCCTACTCAGCCTAATGGTAAATCCAGCACTGCGAGGGGCATGAATGCGAACCTAATTTTGTGTTCCGTGATAGTGTCCGTATTCAAGGTTTATTTATGTTTATTTTCCCTTAACCATAAACTTGATCCTCTGTTGTTATTAATTAACATTCTTTATAGTAAATAACAACTAATCTTATTTGATTTGAAGGTGAAAGTATGGGAAAGAAAAAAAAACCAAAAGTCTTCCTTCACAAAATTTGATAGAATAAAAATTCTTTAGGGGTCTCAACATTTTCAAACGTAGAAACGTTCATAATCAGGAGACAGAAATTTTATTTAAAGCTGATGGTTTTAGCAGAAGAGAAAATAGTGTAGAACCTTAATGGAGCTTTTATGGAATTAAAAAATTGATGTGTAGAACAGACCTAATAACTATGAAGAAAATTGATAAAGGTTAAACCATACTGAGTATGTGAAGAAGTTATTAAAGGGGGTCTAAACCAACCAAATAAACTGGGGAAGAAGAAAAAACTTTTCAAAAAAGAAGGTGTCGAAGATTATTTAAAATTTTTTATAAAACTTTTGATTTTGACAGATGACATATAGACGATTTGACAGTTGCGATTCAAATAAAAAAATCCAAAACCATTCTTCCAGATAAAACAACCGAGCAAATTAAGCTCCGACATTTTCCAATATACAGGGTTTTAAACATCCCAGCCACCTTAAATCCGATTGGAACGAAACTAGGAAAAAAGACTAAAGCATCAGAATCCGAACATTTTTTCTTATGACATTTGTACCGAAAAGGTAGTAAAAATCGAATTTTTATCCGATCGATTATGAGTTTCGATGACGTTGAGAGAAGAACAAATCGAACTTTTTTTTTAATGACATTTTTATACAGAGTGGATTAAAAAAAAGCTGTAAAACTCGTATATCTTAATATTTTTTAAATTCGAGTAAACGAGCAGATAGAGAATAAAAAAAACTAAGGAAAAAATGTGACAAACATCATTTGTCAATGTCAAAAAAAACCGAGAGTGTTCTTCCACATAAAGCAACCGAGCGTATTGAGCTGTGATAGTTTCCGATATACAGGGTACGTCATAACGACGTTGAAATCGACATAAGGAAAAAATTAACGTATCCGTTCGAATATCTCAGCCACCTTAAATCCGACTGGGCTGAAACTCGGACCGAAGACTAATCATCATAATCCGAACATTTTTTTCTCATGACATTTTTATACAGGGTCTACCAAAAAGGTAGTAAATATCGAATTATTTTTTGATCGATTTGAAATTAAAATGGCGTAAAGAGGCCCTGAATACAAGCAAATTTTCTCCTTGACACTTTTTCCAAATTATGAAACCGAAAAAGGTTATGAATTATTGGAATAAATTTTTGGGCGGGCTTAATTGGTAAGTAATCGGATTATTGGTCCTTTTTTTGAAAGAAAATTTGGGAAAATAAAACTTTTGGGAACTTTTACAAAATTAAATTGAACCTGCATTACAATAAGTTGCTCCTTAGTATGAAAATATTTGGTTTCAAACGAACTGTGCTGTCCTGTCCACAATGCGCGAGAAGTAAGTAGGGGAAGGTCGCCAATGATGGCACCTTTTTTTTTACCACCTAATATATTTTGTAGTTCAAAGGTTTTAACCCATTTAACCATGTTAAAATATTTGTTACTACCGAAATATTCATTAAAAAACTTTAAAAATATACAAAAACTATTTTTTTGGTAAAAAGAATAGAAAAGAAAAAACCACCAAGTATGCCATCATAGGCAACTGCGTTGCCTATGATGGCATACTCCAGTAAAATGCAAAAATCTGAAGAACGCATACAAGTAAAAGAAATATTTTTGTTACAGTTTGCACATTTTTATTGTTAAAAAATTCAAGCACATAAAACTGTTTAAAAAGACTTAAAATAACATTCTAGGAAACATGTTTTAAACTTAAAAAAAAATTAAAACATTATCAGGAAAGAGCAATCTTAAGATATATTTAAAAACTTTACAAAGCATATAAGTAGTGTTTAGGGACATAGACACAAAGAAAAGTAAAAGTAGCGCCGTTTTGAATATGACGCCTATGATGGCATAGGTACCTATTTATATGTATTTATAGGTATGCCATCATAGGAAACCAGTGGATATGCCATCTTAGGAATATGTCACACTTCTAGTATATCTTATCTTAACATAGTATAAAACAAAGTCGCTATCGCCCGTCTGTCCCTATATCCCTATATGTGCTTAAATCTTTAAAACTACGCAACGGATTTTGAAGCGGTTTTTTTTAATAGATATAGTGATTCAAGAGGAAGGTTTTTATGTACAACTAGCGACCCGCCCCGGCTTAGCACGGGTGCAATTTCAGAAAGTGGCATGCCGGGTACTAATATATCGGGTTTATAAATTATAAAAAATTAAAACCACAACTTAGATTTAAAATAATCATAGCAAAGTAACATATATATCCTATAGTTATCGGAAAAAAAATCGTAAATTCTAATTTAATGCACCTAACATAATAAATTTTTGGTTTAAAAACTGGCTAATATATTGCTTCGCCACTTAGCAATTTCTGTTTTATTAAATAACTTTACATAAAAACGTCCGTCACGACTGAAATTCGACTCACAACTGAACGGTCAATACGCGCGCCCGTCTAACTATGCGGGATGACGCAAACCCGGTTTATTCCAGAGATACCTGTGGTATGCCATCATGGGAAGTATGCCATCAAGGGCGACCTTCCCCTAGGTATGTCCAAAACGTTCTCGATGGACGCACAATAGGATTAAATTAAACTATAAAATGGCTAGTCTTCTGATCTCTCACCAAACTATTGCTTTTTCCTGTGGCTTCACATTAAAAGTGTTTGGATATTAAATTTGGAATAGCTAAAGCTTACAATTTTAGGAATATGCAATCGAATCTCTGCCTTATCAACTTAATAATGCAAGAACTAAATTGGCCGTTTAGAATGTTGCTTGGCGGTAAACGGAGGCGTATTTTCAGCATCTGATTAGAAAAGTTAAAGTAAATTAAACTAGTACGATCATTATTTTTTCTTGAATACTGTAAAACATTTTTAAACTAATAGAAAATAAAACGACTAGTACATTTGACATTACCATTATTATTATTACTGGTGTTTTCATTGAGGTCACAGCGATAAAATCTTGAGTTTAGTACAAAGGATCGACGTGATTTTATATCGATTGAAGTTTGACCATCTCTAGGCCTATATAACACCAAATGTGTTCGAGCCACGAAAGAAAACGAATAACCAGGAATTTTAATGAATTAAAATGTTTCTTTTGTTTATTGGGTGTTGAGGCTTTTAAGCCTAATTGACTGTCACTTTTTTAGAAATTTTGATTTCTCAGAAGTCGCACAAAATTTATATATTTTTAATGTTCTTTCCCTCTACCTTTCTCACTGGGGTTTATTCGGTTTGCTTAAGTTATTAATTTAATGTTTTTAAAACTGGATGTTATTTTAAGAATTCAAATTCAAATTCAAATATATATTTATTGAACAATAAATACATGAATTTTGTTACCATAAGTAAATAACATAAATAATTATAATGAAAGTTGTGATCACCAATAAAAAAAATTAGTGAAAAGTAAGAGCACACAGCAGATTTGCAAAGCGTAATGCTTGACTGTTAATTAGGATGTGTATGTTTGTGTTCAGCTAACACGCGTACTACAAATCTACTACACAGGATTTTGAGTATAATTTATCAAAAAATTTTAAGTTTAGATACTATAGAATTTAATATAATGAAGTTATTTACTAGTACAATTAATGGGGAACTTGCACACATTTTTTTTGTTGCATAAATATGTTCAGCCACACCAAACAACAACATTATACAATATATTATAACGTCTTAAACATCACTCCTTAATTTTTTATAAATAATTAAAGTTTGCCATGGACGTCACGTATTATGAATAACCCTCTCTCGTGCTATGTATTGTAGTACACTTTGACGTCACAATAAGAGAGTGTGAGAGATAGTGAGAGCGGTTTTAGTGTGCCTGATGGCCATCAGAGGCGCGATGGCGGGAAATTTGAACGGCGGTTTTAGTACTTTTCAATTTTATTATTAACTTTTGAACGAGTTTTTATTGATTTAACTTGTGATTTAATATACTTAAGTATTATTAAATCACAAATTAAATCAATAAAAAGACGCACAAAAGTATTTATTTTATGGAATAAAGGCACGTTTTTATATTAACCAAGATTTGGAAAATAAATATGGAATCACTATATTATCGTAAATAATTTTTTCTACGTTTATTTATAAACAAAAACTGCATTGACAACCATAACAAAAAATAACTGTTTAGAATAAACTAATGTCCTTAGGTTACGTCTCACAGGTCTCACTCATCAGAAATTGTCTCAATTCATATAATATTATTATATCACAAATACTGTATAAAACACAAGCACTAGGATGCAACGAGACACGTATCTACTAAAACATTCAAAAAACTGTCAGGTTATTCTTACAGCATTCTCTCAAACAAAAGAAACAGTATCGGGTTGACATTAAATTTCTTTGTAAAATATGGCCAATGGCCAAGTATCTACTTATCTCAAACCATTATTTTTGTGCCATCATGTTATACTTCGAATCTACTCAGTAAAACAAAAATGTTAAAATTATCATTTCAAGAGCCTAAACTATCTGTTCGTAACTGATAGATTGTTAGGTATTACCTCGGGCACAAATGTGTTGCAGTTATCTGCAGGCTGCCCAGTGATATTTTGTTAAGATTGGTTTGTAAACCAATACCTATTACGCATGTGAAACATTTCATGTTAATTTATTTATTGTAAACTTACATTTCCAATATAAAAAATTGGTATAACTGTAAAATCAATTTGATAAACAATAAAAAAATAATTACCTGCATGGTAGGCTGGAATAATAACTAAAAAATTACACACATCGGCGAAGTTTTCTAGAATAGAAACTAATAGAATTATTGTATTAAATAATATTAAAATGACAATAAAAATGAATTTAATTTCCTGAGAAAAAAACGTGCACAAGAAAAATTGTGACATGGCGGACTGGCTGGTTTGTTCCAATTAGTACCTGGCGCAGTTTGGGAAGCGTTATAGTAGGTCAGAATATAACTGTCCTTCTTTTCTATACGTCCAAAATATGCGACAGAATCCGGTTACTCGGCCAGCTGGAGAATCATCAAGCGACAACAGCGCCAATTTGATGCAAGATCACCCATTTACAGTTTTATCGGGGTGCTGGATATTGAGCTTAATGAATAAAAAAGTAGCGATTGCTTTTTCTTACAAAATCGAAGTAATTTCTTAAAAGCCAATGAATAAAAACTAAAGAAATTGCTTTTGCGTCCAGCGATTGCTTAAAAGTGCAGGAGTTGCATCTTGTCCGTGCTTTCTCTTAAAAAATTGAAGCGATTGCTATCGTTTGCTTAAAATGTGATGAATAAATTAAGGAATTGCTTTTTTTAGTGTAGCAATTGCTTTCAACTTTTTAAGGTAGGTCGGACCCTGCATTATTTGCTTGGTAGCAGACAACTTTAGTTCTCCGCGGAATACACGTGCGTTGCTCTTAATTTGTGTCTTTAATTATGGCTGAATATATGAACGTCCGTAAAAGAAAAATTTACAGTGTACGTAAAAATGGTAACTATGATGATTTCAGAAAGTCATATCGATTTCACTGCGAAAATGTTGAGTGGTTGGCAAATTATTTTTTTACTGATACTGGTAAAAGGCGAGGGGGTGCACTGTCGCCTTTAAATAAGATTAAAGCCTTACTGCGGAAATTGTCAGATCCGGGCTTTCAAAATTCTGTAGGTGAAGAACTCGGTATTCACCAAACTACTGTCTGTAAGGCATACACTTCTGTAATGGATGCAGTTTTGGATAAGGCCAATATTTTTATTAAATTTCCTACAAGTGCTGAAGCTGTTGTGGAAGCTAAATGGTTGTGGTCAGAGAGATTTATTTATGTTCCTTCAATTTGTGAACGAATATCAATTGCTTGTCTTTAATTTCTTCATCATTACTATCACTTTTCTCATTTTCACTGAAATCTGCCATATCACAAATATAAGTTTCCTATTTTCCACAAAAATGTAACATATTACTATTGTACTAAATAAATAGACCAACGTTGTTGTATTTACGTCAACTCTTTTGCAAATTAGGCACCAAACTGAACGAGAAATCTATAATCTGAACAATCACAGGCATAATTAGGGGCGTACTTGGGGGTGCTAAGCACCCCCGAAATCTAAATTAGCACCCCCAAAAAAAAATTTACAATATATAGGCCAATTTTAGAACTAACCTATTTTTATATTATACATTATATGTAATGAATTTTTTATATTAATATTTCAAGCATTCAAATTCTGGTACAAATTCAAGTATATTTAGGTAGTTGCGTATTCTGTTCAACTTTCTCTCCGTGTACCGTGTAGTTTACGACCAGTTTACTTGTCAGAGCGGGTCTATGATCATAAAAATCTCGTAAAATACGAGAGCGGCATAATAGCTTGTGTATGTCATGTTCGGCAGTTCTGCATTAATTTTTATAATTTAAATTTAACCAGTCGTAGTCATTCGCGGAAATTTTTAGCCGGTATTTTGACTTTTTTTTGTTTATTAAGGTTTAATATGGTTTTATTGAATTCAGTTAAAGTTTAAAGTTAAATAAACACGAAAAAACAATGAGTGCGTCGTCGGATATAAAATACACCGTGGAATTTTTGAAAAAATCTTTTAGCAAGTTACCGTTAGAGGAGAAAGTGATTGTCAAGAACATTGAAAGACCTAAACCTGCTATTAACATCACATTAAAATATTTACTAAAAATTATTGACCAAATTTGGGCGTGGTCTTAAAAAAAATTTCGCCGGCGAGCTTTTTCTGCACCCCCCACGTTAACATGTCACGAGCCGCCACTGGACTTCAGCATCCCCAGTGTTGACCGTCTAACTACGCCTATGCTGAACAAGTGGATAAGACACGTCTGAACGTATGTGCATGTTGAATACGCATTTGCTACAGAGGTGTTTAGGGCGGGTCTACACTATGCGTATTCAGCAGATGCGTATTTCGGCTGCGTATTTTCGGCAAGATGACAACACATTGTTTTAAATTGCAACGTTCACATATATGCGTAGAATACGCAACCACGCAGTATACCGCCGAAAATACGTACCTCCGCATGCTGGTCCCCGGTTCGTTGATACAAAACACGTGCATTCAGGGGCGAGCGTCCACATTAGTGTGCGGATCGGTGACGTGTATTTGCAGGCGCCCGGGGCAAAATTTGACTTTTCAAATTATTTCCAAAACTCTTCATTTTATCGAAATTCTATAGAATTCAAATATTAATCAAAAATAAATGATTACCTGAAAAATATAGTTTGGAAGTCACTGGCTCACTTACTAAAAAATAGAGGGGGGGGTCAGGGATGAATCCAATACTTCCTGCGGGTGGGTCGTCGAAGTAATCCCGCGGCTTCCAAAGCGCAAACAAATTTTACTTTGAACATGCCTGCCATATTGTGTACGCTTCCGCACATAGACGCCGAAAATCTGCACAATGTGTACGCAACAACTCTCTTGCAGAAAATACGCAGCCGAAATACGCATCTGCTGAATACGCATAGTGTAGACCCGCCCTAAGAAAAACAGCAATTGCTTCAAAATTTTATTCATATCCAGATCTAGCAATTGCTTTTACTTATAACAGTTGCTAGTCAAGCAACTGCTTTTACTAAAAAGTAATTGACTTTTCCAGTAATTGTTTAATTTTTATTCATTAGGCTCATTATTCATTCTCTCATATCCACATATTATGCCACTGTATATAGTGTATATTTATTGGAGTTTGCCAAAACGGTAGATTATTTGTTCCTTAAGATATAATCCACATTTTAAGCGTTAAAATTATTTTTTCTCGTTAATAACCGTTCATTATTAATATTTTTTGATTGACGCGAAGTGTTTACAAGCGTGAAATAAATCAAAATTAAATAAGGGTTGTCGAAGATTTAGGAAAACGTCAGTGCGGGGTGATTGAGGACCGTTTTATTCGGCTTTCTGCTAATATCCCTGCTGCTGCTATATCGGTCGGCAGCAGCAGGAAAAATAAATGATTTGGGATTCTCCTAATGAAATGCCTTTTCGGGAACATGTGGGTTTTCGTTTTGGTTAAATACTAAACTGAAATCTATAGTTATTTGGCTTTACGAACAAAGTTTATAAATTAATGTCCATTGGCGTAGATAGGATTTTATTTGCGGGGGGGCCGACAGGTACCACAGAGACAAATTTTACTAAAATTGGTCAATATTTTAGTTTTAATGAATTAAAACTTTATTACTTATAATTTTACTTGTAATTTTTTTTTTCACTAGTTGATTTAAGAGAAAACATTAGTGGCGCATTCGCCATTTCATTTTCTTATTAATCTTTTTTGTTTTCTTCAAAAAGCGGCCAAATGGAGTAGCAATTACCTACAGTTGTAAGTAAAAAAAAATATTTGATGAAATTAATAAAAGGAAATAACGAAATTTAATAAAATTACCTAGGTATATTTCTTTTTAGAACTTTTATCACTACATAGTATAAAACTAAGTCGCTGTCGCTGTCTGTCCGTCCCTATGTATGCTTAAATCTTTAAAACTACGCAACGGATTTTGAAGCGGTTTTTTTTAATAGATAGAGTGATTCAAGAGGAAGGTTTGTATGTATTATTATACATGCATAATATTGTAGAGACACACTGATAAATTTAGAGGTTTCTAATGTGATGTAAATAAACACATTTTAGACCCGCGTGCGAAGCCGGGGCGGGTCGCTAGTTAATTTATAAAACCAACTTCGATTACATTCCTAGTTAAATGAGAACTAAGTTACCCAAGGAAATTTATAGCGTTAGAAATGTTAACTCCATGTTAAACGACCGCTACAAAATGGAGAAGGAGGGGGGAGGAGGAGAGAGGGATGTTAGTGTGCCTCCTGGTCACCAGTGGCGCAATGGCGGGAAATTTGAACGGCGGTTTCAGAACTTTTGAATTTTATTATTAACTTTTGAATGAGTTTTTATTGAGTTAATTTGTGATTCAATATGAATATCATTAAAACACAAATTAAATCAATAAAAAGACGCACAAAAGTTTTTGTTTTATGGAATAAAAGCACACTTTTATATTAACCAAGATTTGGAAAATAAATAAGGAAACTCTTTATCGTAAATACTTTTTTCTATGTTTATTTATAAATAAAAACTGCTTTGACAACCGTAACAAAAAATAACTGTTTGGAACAAACTAATGTCCTTAGGTTACGTCTCACAGGTCTCACTCATCAGGAATTGTTTCAATTAATATAATATTATCACAAATACTGTATAAAACACAAGCACTGGGATGCAACGAGACACGTACTAAAACATCCATAAGCTATCAGGTGATTCTTACAGCATTCTCTGAAACAAAAGAAACAGTATCGGGTTGACATTAAATTTTTATATAAAATAGGGCCATCTGCCAAGTATGTACTCATCGAGTCTGCTCAAACCATTATCCTTGTGCCTTCATGTTGCTTGATGTTTATGTACCGGGTGGTCAAATAAGCGAGGACCTCGGCTTTATCTCGGAAACCTTTAATCGCACAACTTTCGGAAAGATTTTTTTATGAGTAAAGTGGTCAAGAGAAATTGCTGGAAATTACTTTTAAGTTCCTCATTTCGCAGCAAGGGGGCACAATTCAAAATTGTTTTTTTAAATTCTAAATTTCTCCAAAAATTCACATATTAAGGTATAACTTTGATTACATCATTGGAAAGCTAAGACAATTCTGCATCATTTTGGTTTCAGACTCATTGCCGTACCGACCTTGATAAGAGTGGGAGAAGCTATTGAAAGTGTAAACATGAAAATCGCTGTAACTTCCAAACGACTTATCCGATTTTACTAAATTTAAGCTTGTTTGGAAGGGGAAAATAAACATCTTCAATTGCCGCGTCCAAAAGTACACGATAGTGTTTAATAAAATTGCTAGAGGGCGCAATTTGTAAAAATAACAGTTTTTTCGATTTTATCCCGAAAAATCAAATTATACGGTATAACCATGACATCATAATCGAAAAGTAGATGAAATTTGCAAGAAAAGATGTGAAGACGTAGTTCGATATCTTTGTTTGTTTCAGAGTTATTGACAAAACAATAATTTTTAAAACAAATTGCGCCCTCTAGCAATTTTATTAGAAACTATCGTGTACCATTAGATAAGATAATTGAAGGTACTTCCAAACAAGCTTAAATTTAGTAAAATCGGATAAGTCGTTTAGAAGTTACAGCGATTTTAATGTTTACACTTTCAATAGCTTCTCCCACTCTTATCAAGGTCGGTACGCCAATGAGCCTTAAACCAAAATGATGCAGAATTGTCTAAGCTTTCCAATGATGTAATCAGAGTTATACCTTAATATGGGAATTTTTGGAGAAATTTAAAATAAAAAAAAAAACAATTTTAAATTGTGCCCCCTTGCGGCGAAATGAGGAACTTAAAAGTAATTTCCAGCAATTTTTCTTGACCACTTTACTCATAAAAAAATCTTTCCGAAAGTTGTACGATTAATGGTTTCCGAGATAAAGCCGACGTCCTCGCTTATTTGACCACCCGGTACAATAAAACAAACAAACAAATTAGTCCCAAGTAGTATAAAATATACTTCTAATCTACTCAGTAAAACAAAAATGTTAAAATTATCATTTCAAGAGTCTAACCTATCTGTTCGTAACCGATAGATTGTTAGGTATTACCTCGGAACAAATTTGTTGCAGTTGTCTGCCGGCTGCCCAAATATAATTTGTTAAGATTGGCTTGTAAACTAATAATAACATAATATATGTGAAACATTTCATGTTAATTTATTTATTGTAAACTTACATTTCCAATATAAAAAAAAAAATAGATATAAGTGTAAAATCAATTTGATAAACAATAAAAAATGTTTGCATGCATGGTATGCTGAAATATTAAATGAAAAACTACACACGAAGTTTTTTAGAGTAGAAACTAATAGAACTGTATTAAATATTAAAATTATAATAAAAATTAATTTAATTTCCTGAGAAAAAAACGTGGATAAGAAAAATTGTCAGACATGGCGGGCTGACTGGTTTGTTCCAATAGTACCTGGCTCAGTTTAGGAAGCGTTATAGTAGATCAGAATATAACTGTCCTCTTCTATACGTCAAAAATATGGGACAGAACCCGGTTCCTCGGCCATCAAGCGACGACAGCGCCAATTTCACTCTGGTGGCCAGCTGCGCGGCTTGAAATAAATATGACCTTGTGATGCAGGATTGCCAATTTACAGTTTCACCGGGGTGTAAACTACGTGCAGGCGCGCAGATGCTTTGAGGGTAGCGGGTGACGAAGTCGCGGCCGCGCTGTTGTCGCTTGCCCCTGTTTAGTTTGGTTTATTCATTACTAGCGTGTACCCGGCCTGCGTCGCAATGCCAGGCATTATACGCCTCTGAGATGATAATAATAATGCGAGTTCACCATCACGTCAAGATTTATAAATGCAAACCCGAACAAACCTCTAAATTTATCAGTGTTTCTCTACAATATTATGCATAAAAACCTTCCTCTTGAGTCACTCTATCTATTAAAAAAAACCGCTTCAAAATCCGTTGCGTAGTTTTAAAGATTTAAGCACATATAGCTGGGGACAGACGCGACAGCGACCTTGTTTTATACTATGTTAAGATTATTATTAGCGTTGATTAAATAATTATCCATTCAACGTTATTAGTCAGTCGCTAATTATACGCAATAACACGCGACAAGATTAAATTTGCTAGGTACCTAATGGATTTACTTAAATTTGTCAGATGGAGCTATGGAGGGGAAGGGATCATAGCGCCCCCAGCCCCCCTTCCCCTAGCTACGCCAATGTTACTGTGGAAATAAGTCAGAGAGACGAAGCGATACCAACGTTGTTTAACAAAGATTAATTATAATATATCTGCTTTTTTATCTGTTGCTGGTACTTTCTAAGGGTAGTTAAAAACCGGTCAACTTCTCTTGGTCGGTGTTCTACACACAAATCATAATTAAATAATAATTAGGGGGGGGAGGTGGGGCGCCCCTAAGCCATTCTCTCCAAGTAAAATTTAAAAAATACTGCCTACGTAATCAAGATTCGCTCCGACAAGTCAAATTAATTTTTTTAGAAAAAAGATATAGGTACTCCAAAAAATCAAATGTGTAAGGCATTTTTTAACCGTGCGCAAAATTTCAACTAGGTAATTTTTTAGAGCTTGCCGAAAAAGATTAAAAGATTTATTAAAAGTTGTTTCCGTTAAAGAAAATAAAAATTAATTTATACATAAAAAACGACTACAAATATCTAAGTATAGGGTAATATTCACTTATAATCTCCCTAGGAGCAGAATTATTACCGATAATTTTTTCAAGGTCACGAATCCCGAGTCGAAGATGAGAGAACTTTTCTATAAACAAAAACATGAGTAAAACCGAGAAAAAAATTATCGGGAGTTAATTCTGCTGCGTGGGAGATTCGGTAAGAAAATTTCATAAATTGGAGTTTTTTCTTATTGTAATTTTTTTGCTAAAAGGCTACAAAAACATATTTCCGGCGGCTTTAGTTAATTGTAACTAATTATAGTTTTAGAAATGAAGTTAATTTTAGCCGTTAGTAACTCATTTTTATTACTAAAATGTGAGAAACATTTAATAAGAAAATAGCGCCGCAGGCAAAAATTTTTTGGGTGCCACGCCCTTTTTTAAATCATGGAGCTTAGTTTGCAAGTAAGAAAAAAAAAATACAAAACAAAATTACAAAAACAACCCGGTGCATTTAGGAGGGGGTTAAACTTCCCATTCGCATCATATGTGCTCCTTTTGCAGGCGCGCTTTCGGGCGCCTTCGGGGTTTTGATTTGCGCTTTGAGTTTTATACATCTAGCAAATCTAATACAATTTTATGAAATCATATTTTTTTATTACTCTTTAGATACCTACTAAAATGTTAGTATTTTATTTTTAGAAATCATGGATATAAGAACATCAATACTCTCAATACATAGTCGATTTAAAAAATTTTGCTCTAAATTATTTACCAAATTTGTTAAAATTTGGACGTTTAGTTAAAAAAAATGTTCGGGCTTTTCGCCTACCCACACTGACAAGGGTGCCCCGAAAAGTTTCTATTATTAATTATGAAAAGTTTTTTCTTATATTTATTTCACTGGAATTCGCGAATGACGTATTTGACTTTAGGTGTGGTTAAGGCTCAGGGAGGGGGGGGGGCGAAATCCCAGCCCCCCCCCCCTAAATCCGCCCTTGGTCTATAGTTTTAAATTCAAATAAAACTTTTAAAAAAATATTTCCGATGAGTTTAGTTTGATATGACGCATTGTATTTTTACAATAGAAGTTGATTTTACTTGTTAGTAACTAAAGTTTATTACTAAATTTTCAGGAACATTAAAAACATTAATTCGTTTTCAACCATAACATCTGATATTATCTACATGTCTACATAGTTTCAAATGAAACTTAAAAAAACATATTTCCGATGAGTTTAGCTAAATTTTTGATGTGTCTCTTTTAGCCCCGGCGGCGTTTGATATGTAAAGCAAATTGGTTAATATCAATAAACATTATAAGTTAGCAACAGAATGTATTTTAATTTTATTCTAAGTGACTTTTGCCAATAGATATAAAGCACTTTTTTGACAGAAAAATTATCACTTATTAATTTCATTAAGTTAATAGGAACTAACAAAATTATCGGGATAATCTCTCGTTGCAATAAGCAACGTAAACAAAAAGGAGCCTTCTAATTATTGGTTAAAAATAAATTTATATTATTTTCAGAAAAGTTGCTCAGAAATACATGTAGAATCTAAAAATTATTAAAAAATATATAGGGTTTGTTCGGGTTTGTTCTGAAGAAACTGAACCTTAATTCCGCAGCAAAATCTCTTATTTTGATAATTGGCTATTATAAAAGAAAAATCGACGCTAGATGTCGCCATGCACTACATCCTCTCGGCTGATCGCCATATTTACTACACTTAAGTAGTACATATGGCGCACATATAAATCTTAGGTCCTTAACTTCCAGCTTCGCAACATTTAAAGAATTTGTGCTTAGTGAGAGTTTTGATGTGGTCGGTGTTACTGAAACGTGGCTAACAAAAAAAATACGATCAAGAGATGTTGATATAAAGGGATACAGATTCGTCAGACAGGATAGGGTGAGTAGGGGTGGTGGTGTCGGACTTTATATTAAAACGAATTATAAATTTTCTATAATAAACAACGAGTTTACTAAAACCGAAAATTTTGAGCAGATATGGGTAAGAGTCCCTGTCGGTAATATTTCTTTGATTTTTGGCTGTGTGTACAGACCACCTTCATTATCGGTTCCAGATTTTTTGGTTAACTTTGAAAATGTAATAACGACATTGGTGCCCCTAGGCAATGAAATGTTATGTACTGGGGATTTTAACATTGATTTTTTGAACACCTTTTCACATGATGTTGCCCAATTTAGTTCCCTATTAGAGTCCGTAGGACTCACCCAGTTAATTAATAATCCTACTCGTGTTTCCTCTACTTCTGCCTCGCTTATTGATCTCTTTATAATAGCCAATCCTGATCTAGTGAAACAATGTGATACTTTGCCCGCCCCGCCAATGTCAGATCATGAATTTATTGGTTGTGAACTTGCTTTGCCTAATAAAACAAAGGCAGTTACATTTAAAGAATACAAGGATATCAACAAAATTAATGCTCCCCAATTTTTGGCAGATCTGCAATCAATTCCGTGGAAAAATATATTTGACCTTGAAAATGTGAACGATAAGGTGGAATTTATTAACAATACCATTAACACCTTATTAGATCTGCATGCACCCGTAAGACGAGCTAGATTTACCAAAAATAATTACCCGTGGATAACTGAAAATGTTAAAAACCTAATCAATCTTAGAAATAAGGCTTTAAGTAAGTTCAAAAAAACCAAAAGTTTAACACACTGGGAATATTATAAGTCACTTCGTAATTTAACAACACTAACTATACGTAATGAAAAAAAGGCATTTCTTGAAGAGAAACTTCGGGTATCCCAAAATATATGGAAAGACTTAAAGAAATACAGCGTGGGTGTCGAAAGCAATAAAGTGGATCTTCCAGAGCAACTTAAAGACGCTAACCTAATAAATAACTTTTTTAGATCCTCTATACCTGTCTCTAACGTGAACAATAATGAAATTTATAACTTTTACCAAAGCAACATTAAAGATAATATTATACACCCTTTTCAATTCAGATTGGTAACGGATTTAGACATATGGAAGATAATTTCCAAAATAAAATCGAAGGCTAAAGGGCATGAGGGTTTAAATATT
This sequence comes from Polydrusus pterygomalis, assembly GCA_963969555.1. Classification (NCBI taxonomy): domain Eukaryota; kingdom Metazoa; phylum Arthropoda; class Insecta; order Coleoptera; family Curculionidae; genus Polydrusus; species Polydrusus pterygomalis. The sequence goes on along the minus strand of OZ018376.1, from coordinate 153,713,072 downwards.
GACATAATAGAACTTTGTTGTCCATTTATCCTGCCTTTTTTGACACACGTTATAAATAATTGCATTAAAAACTCAATTTATCCGGATAGCTGGAAAATGGCGCTGGTGGTGCCACTCCCAAAAAATAATGATCCACGTGAATTGAAAGATCTTCGCCCGATCAGTATACTGCCATGTCTATCAAAAATTCTTGAAAAAATAATTACCAAACAGCTTACAGAACACGTCGAAATAAACAGCATCTTGCCTGTAACTCAATTCGGTTTTAGAAAAAATCATGGTTGTGCAACTGCTTTAGCAAGCGTGACCGATGATATATTTAGGGCTGCTGACTCGGGAGAAGTAACTGTTTTAGCACTTCTGGACTTCTCGAAAGCGTTCGACACCCTTGACCACCGACTATTATTAGGGGTTCTTTATTATATTGGCCTTAGTAACCATGCTATTAACTTTTTTAAAAGCTTTTTAGAAAGTCGACGACAGTGCGTTGTACTTGATGCGGAGAGATCTAGCGAGCTAGCTATAACTACTGGAGTCCCCCAGGGATCCATTATTAGCCCTCTATTGTATGCTATATACACGTCATGCCTGCCAGAGGCTATCAAAAAATGTAAAAAACATTTCTATGCAGACGACACCCAGTTGTATTTATCGTTTAAGGGGGAGGACGTTGCGGGGGGCTGTCAGGATATCACTAGGGATCTTAAAAATCTTCAAACAGTTTCTTTAGAACATTCGTTATACCTTAACCCAAAAAAATGCTGTGTAATGGTCTTCGGTAAAAAAAATGACGTCGATAACATTAAGAACTCAATCGATATAAAAATAGACGATATAGCCTTACCGCTCAGAGAAAACGTAAAAAACTTGGGATTGGTTTTTGATACCCCCTTACGTTTTGAACAACACGTTACCCAATGTGTTCAGCGGGCATACGTTAGATTAAAACTTCTTTATAGTAATCGCCATGAACTGTCAACAAAACTCAAAATTTTGCTTTGTGACTCACTTGTGCTTTCTATATTCAGCCATGGAGATGTAGTTTACGGAAACTGCTTAACATCCAATCAAAAACAAAGAATTCAAAAAGTTCAAAACTGTTGTTTGCGTTTTATATATGGAATTCGGCGACGAGATAGAATATCTCATAAGTTAACAGATGCAAAATGGCTGAATATGGAGAACAGGAGAAAGTTACATGAGGCCTGTTTTTATCATAAAATTTTATCATACCAAAGTCCCCCATACCTATATACCAAAGTGGTTTTTAGATCCCAAGTACTTGACGTAAATATTCGATCTCGGGGTATGATAACCCCACCCCTACATAAATCCTCCATGTTTGAACGGTGTTTTACTTTTAACTCTGCTAAGTTGTACAACTCACTTCCCGACTTCTTTAAGACTCTCACTCCAAACAAATTTAGACAAAATACATTTAAATATCTCTTCGCCAAGCAAGCTGCAAGATAAAAAGGCACAAAACATTTTTTTTTCTCTTCTTTAATATGGTTATAACATATTGCGCGCGTACCTACTCTTAAGGTTTTTTTATTATTATATTTGTTGTTTTTGAGGTTAAGTCGATCAGGGTGGATAACATGAGTGTTATGCACATCTGGACTTCGCCTTTTCTGATATTAAGCTGTACCTAACCGTTACTAGCTATAGTTATGAATTGTAATGTAATTATTTTTACTGCTTGATTCAGAAATAAAGACATCATTATTATTATTATTATTATTATTATTATTATTATTATTATTATTATTATTATTATTATTATTATTATTATTATTATTATTATTATTATTATTATTATTATTATTATTATTATTATTATTATTATTATTATTATTATTATTATTATTATTATTATTATTATTATTATTATTATATGTTCTTTAATTCGTTAGATCCTAGCCTTACTGATGAGCCATGATATGGCGAAACGCGTCTATATAAGGATGAAGGGAAACATTTTCTTTTACCTTCATTGTGTTCGGTTCCCTAACCGACGACCTACGGGTCTTAGCGCTGCCTAGCCTGACTCTTGTAATTGTGACTTTGGTATTTGCAAGTGATTGTCTCTTAACATTTAAATTAAATTATGTTTAGAGGTGCTGGTATGCTTTAAAGGTGTCTAAAATCGATGCTACATGTCGCTATGTACTTAATCCTCTCGACTGATCGCCATATTTACTAAATTTAAGTTGTACATACACATGTTCCTTTAATTCGTTAGATTCTAGCCTTACTTTTTGCAGTTTTTTCAATTTCATGTTTAATCTTATTGTTTGAACACCCTGTATTAATAGTTATCAAAATATAAAAATCTATTAAAGCAGGTCCTTTTCAACAAGGAATCCAACCCAAAACAAATAATAAAGGCTTCCTTATAAAAAAATTGATAATTATTTTAGTAAACGTAATTTTTGATATAAAAACCTAAATATGTCAAAAACGCTTAGACTTAGGTATAGGATATGATATTATACGGAATCTGCATATTATCTTGCGTGGAATCCAAAAATGTAATAATATATCCGGTGTTTCATTTAAAATAAGCCAGTTGATAGCTAATTCCGGTATAACCGGAAATGCCACCATATTGAAAATATTTTAGTAGGGTTGCCCCCCATCAACATTAGCATATTGTCAAATTTTTAAATTATGTATTCCATATTTATTTCGAAACAGTTCCAGATGTGATCCCTAAAAAATGTTAAAATACCTATTTCTGTTTTAAAATAAAAATTTTAAAGTTGGACAGTTTTAAAATGAGAAGAAGAAAATATTTTTTTAAGCCCAACTTTTCTATGGATCATGGAAGCTATACACTATACAGGGTGTTACACAATCGACGCCCACCATTGGGATCTCGTAAACGGTTAGAGATACAGCAAAGGTCAAATTGAGGAAAACTTGTGCAATTTGGCAACGATTAACATGCCGTCAAAAAATTCGGATTATTCCGAGTACATCCGAAGATATTCGGAAAAAGACCAAAATTTCTCAATTCATATTTTATCTTTTTGCTGGCTTTATTTACAGAGATGGCGAAATATTAATTTCGAATTTTCATTGCCACTTTTTATTTTCTATAACGTGTTGTTATTAAATATTAAATCTGACGTTTCGTCTTTCGACCATCGTCAGGTATGTTTTGTTGCAGTTATGTAAACTTTTTATTTAATAAATTAATAATCCAATACTACTTTATTTAAAAAATAACGTTTCGACCCCAATAATAACATCTTCATTTTGTATTATCGTAAAATTACGCAACGTTGCCGTCATTTTCTCTTTGGAGTGTCTCCTACCGTTTACGATAATACAAAATGAAGATGTTATTATTGGGGTCAAAACGTTGATCTTTAGTATATTATAAGTAGTATGGCATTATTAATTTATCAAATAAAATGTTCACAAAAAGGTAATAAAAATACAGGTCCGTATTAAAAAAAAATTAACCTAACGATAGTATCCGAAAGACGAAACATCAGAATGACAACAGATAACAACACGTTATAGAAAATAAATAGTGGCAATGGAAATGTGAAATAAATTTTTCGCCATCTTTGTAAATAAAGCCAGCAAAAAATAAAATATAGATTTGAGAATTTTCGGTTTTTTCCGAATATCTTCGGAAGTTCTCGGAATTTTCCAAATTTCTTAACGGCATGTTAATTGTCGTCAAATTGCACAACTTTGCCCCAATTTGACCTTCGCTGTACCTCCTATCGTTTACGAGATCCCAATAGTGAGCGTCAAGTTTATAACACCCTGTATGTAGCTATACATATGTTTAATAGCCGCAGAGATTTAAAATCAGAAATAGTGTCAAAAACTTATATCGTTCCGACTTTAAAACCATGTATTCTTCTTGGAAATAATTTCGCTTTCTTGAAAAAAAAATTGTTTATGGCATACATGTATAAATCAGTTGTCAATAAGGCACTTGGGAATTGAAAAAAAACTATCATTTTTTACAAGAGATAAAAACGACCATAAAAATTCTCAAGCAGGAAGCTTTATCTATTGTAAATTGCTTTGCAGGTAATTTTATTATTAAACATTGCTGACAGCTGATTAATTCAATTTTATAGCTCTCTTGAGTCTTGAAGTATAACTATTATTATTATTATCAAAGACAGTGGTGCTGGCTGGCATGCTTTTCATACAAGGGGTGAAAATATTTCATTGGATTTATTTATTAATATTTTATGGTTTGATCGATTTACTAAGTTTAGACGAAAAAAATTGTTAATAATTTGTAATTATATTAATCTTTTATATTTATTTTATTTAAAGAAAAATTTGAATATTCACACATTAAAACTGAAAAACGAAACTGTCCATCTATTCGTCCATAATATGTCATTTATAGTAACATTATGTTTACACAACTTGAACTTTGGCCAGGACCGGATTTTTATTATTTTTCATAAACTTTCGCACTAAGAAGCAAAAATTCATATAAGTCAAATGCATACTTTGATATGAATAATAATAGAACAAGTTTAACGCGCCGAAGGTGCTTTATACGATTACCCTAGTATTCGGGAAATTGTAGTATGTTGAAAGTATTTTAAAAACCATAAGCTTTCACAGTAAAGAATTCGTTTCGAAAACTTATTATAATTCCTAGAATATTAATAAATTTTGGGATATAAAGTTTGAGTAATGGATAATTGTATACAATATATACAACTGTAACAAATATGTTTGCTTACACATTTCAAGAAAAATTGACACTTAACAGACACACGACGTCCAAGTATACTAAAAGGGTATCTCAGAAACATAAAATAATGACAAGACAGTTAACACTGAAAATGAATATTCCTAAGTAACAAACTTTGATTTAAACTTCATAATCAAAATCGGAATGTGACTACGGATCGGAAAGAAATATACGGAAGTATGTGTTGCTATAGAGGGGGAATGCACTGAGAGCATAGACATTTACCTTTAGATACGTAGTACAGCTTATCTCGTGCGCAATCAAAAGTTACGTTTTATAGGTGAAGAAATACGTCCGAGCGCACTGCTCGCCGGTCAGCTGTCTTTCCTCCCAGCAGCATCGGGCATGCGCATAAACCTCTTGTTATCGGCCTGTCATTCTTTAGCGACATGCTTAAAATACACTCCAGAACTGGCTCGGCGCCATTTTTGTTGTTGTGTTTTGAGGTTGAGGTACTTAAGATTTTCAGCCGAAACCGAAAATTCTATGGTATACTGAAATCTAATGTATTTTTTACACATATTATACGGACAGTGAATTTGTGTTAAATGAAATAAAAACAATAATTGAAATATGTAACAAAGATATCTATTTATATAGACAACACTGCCTACGAACTCACCCAAAGTTAGCCGAACGGTGCGCGACAATTCACGAACACTGAGTTTCGGCGCACCCGAAGTTTCCGCCGATTTTTGGACGAAACCGAAACTGTCACCGAAACTTAATTTTTTGGCGGAAACTAGCCAAAACCGAAACCGAAATTAAATCTTCGGTCGGTCTCTAATTCTGGATATTTACGGATTTCTAGTTTTTGTGTAGTTTATCCGTTGTATGATTTTATTATGCCCAAAAAGGAGTAAAATACCTGGTATTTTGTATTTTCAGTAAGTATGGAGTAGTGATGTATCTTGATATATAACTTTACTTTATTATGATCAATTTAAACACATCAAATAAGGACTAGACTACACAAGCAAGGTATGAAAATATAGAGAAACACACACCAAGACAGATTAGCCCGATGCATGTTTTGGTATATTTTATTTGCAGCCCTGCAATCTAATTAGGTAGGTACGACAATTTTTCGGGCAATATATTACTTCAAAAAAATAAAAGACACTTTTCTCTTTATATTATATAAAAGAAAAAATGTAAGTACCTAGGTAGTCTATATTAATCCACGGGTCAAGTTCTCGGGCAAAAATTCTTGAACAAGAAATTGTGCTTGAAAGTTTTTTACACTTACCCAAGTTTGTGTCAAATTGTAAAAATCAATACAAGTAGTTATATACCTACCAACTAATATTTGACTTGAGGTTACGTACGCGATAACATCTAAGATTGGTTATTTTGCTGGTTTTGTTTGTTTTTTATATTCGATTTTATAAGATTTATAGTTTATTTGAGTTGTTCTTTTTCTTTTTAAACTAAAAACACGACGACGAATCATTTTAAAACAAACCCTTAAAAACAATTTTCTATTTTTAAAATCTGATAAGTTTGCAACTACTAAAAATGCCAGAAATTACTATCTTATTTCCCAACTTGATGAAAAATTGAGAAGAAATTCCAATTTTTTGGCAAGAATTTAGGGCAAATTTTAGCTGTTTACACGTAATGAATGTCAACTTACTCAACTTTTACAATTTCTTGAGCAAGAACTTAAAATTTTAAACCCGGATCTGTGTATTTTCCCATTCGTCAAATGATAATTGACGTGCGCATGTCTAATCCGGTGTAGAAACATTTTCGTTATTATTGTTTTTTTTATATATAAGGTCTATGACTGAGAGAGAACCTCGAACAGAAATTGGCACTTTTTGGCACCAAATTAAAACAACGCCACTGACTATACCATCTTATACCATCGTGGGTCTCTTATGATAAAATTTGTTAAACTTTTCCATGGAAAAGGTTGAACTTTCGACTTAACTTTTGCACGTACTCCAGATAAGAGAAAGAGTGTGATCGTTCTCCCCACTACCATTTTTTTTCGATTAGTGTTAAGAACTACACTAGAAACAGTGCCGTCTTTCTCTTGTAACATTGAAAACTCCAAAAAAAAAAAAAGATAGCGGTATTGAGAATTAAAAGAAGGAGGAAAAGTGTATGGTAAGAACTTACCTATTAGTGCTTAGTGATACATAGTCTCTTAATGTGTTAAAAAGAGACAAATATGAGTTACAGGGCTTTTTATCAAAATGTTTGACAATTTTTTCAAGTTTCTTTGTTTGCTCGTGTATAAAAGGCGACCACAAACGGGTTGCAAGACATACGAGTTGCAACTTTCATTATGAAAGTTGTGGTGTTAGTGGTGATTTTTCTCGTAATATGGCGATGGACATGGTAAGTTTTTTTTTTTGGTTTTTTGGGGTATAGTTTTCTTTCCGATTGAAACATTGGATGCTTATTTAGTTTTATTTTAAAAAAGGGTTTACGTTTTTCTACGTAAATGAGAGAGAGAAATAATTTTCCCTGTAGACTGTAGACTATTTAATGCATTATCTTTTTCAACCTTTAAATTCAAGTTTTAATTTTTTTAATTTAATATTAAAAGAAAAACCTAGTTTAAAACAAAAATTAAGTGTTTTTTATATTTTATTTTGATATACGTGTATCGACCAGCTGAAATAAAATGCAACCCAATATCTCATAAACTGATTAGTAAAAGGCAGATTATATGCACTTAAATTCAGCCAAACTACGGGCATATATATGCCTTTAAAATATGCAATTATTTGCATTTTTTCACCAAATATGCATGCTGGTATGCAATATTTCTTAATTTATTATAGTAAAATGAGGTAAAGAAATACATTGGGTTTTAAAAAATATGTTTATTTTTTTTTTAATGTAAAAAAAAAAAAAATAAAAGTAAACAATTTTGTAACCTAAAATTGTATAAAAGGCATTTTTATTACTAAATATTTTTCAAAATTTTCAACCTGAAATACGGCAATTTAGGTAGCAAAATATAAGGCCAAGATACAACTTCGTTGGATGGTTTACCCTCATAGATGCTTTTTACTGCAGTTAAATATTGAAATCCTTCCTTCTTTTTTATAGTTGCATCCAATTTGTTCCTTACATGACCTCCTACTTTACCGGGAATGTTGTTACATTTAGCGGAAAAAGTTTCAACAATACTAATTGAGTCTCTTAAACCTAAATTTCTACTCTCCAACGGGGATATTATATCCGGTATAAAACTGAAATTAACCTTAATAAACATAAGATCATTAGCTACACTTGCACTTTTTAATAACTCGTTACTTTACACAACACACTGCGAATCGTCATCTAAATCCAAAATTAGTTCTTTAATGGCTTCGAAATGCTCTGAGCAGAACATTGCGGCCTTGATATACAGTGAGGACCTAAAGTCCGTCCCCCCCCCCTCTAACTTCTAAACCGTTCGGTATATTTTAAAAAATTTTAAACGATCATATTTGAGCAAGTCTTGCACTTTTTGACATACCAATGACGGGTCCGCTTTGGGAATATTTTTTTAAATGGAACACCCTGTATATTTTTACATTTTTAAATTTAACATAAAATTATAATTATTTTTTATTAAATGCATTATTAGTCTATACTTCATAGTTTCCGAGATATTGACTCTCGAAAAGTGACATTTTTGAACTTTGACAGCTTATAACCTTCTAACAGTACGTCTTAGAGCAAAACAGCTTACATGTCCCTATCTTCAATTTTTATTATCTTCCCAAAAAAATCAACTTTCGGTTAAACCGGATGTAACTCGAAAGCAGGAAATGTAGTTGTTCCGGTTTAACTGAAAGTTGATTTTTTGGAAAGATCATAAAAATTGAAGATAGGGACATGTAAGCCGTTTTGCACTAAGACGTACTGTTAAAAAGTTATAAGCTGTCAAAGTTCAAGAATGTCACTTTTCGAGAGTCAATATCTCGGAAACTATAAAGTATAGACTAATAGTGCATTTAATAAAAAATAATTATAATTTTATGTGGAATTTAAAAATGTAAAAATATACAGGGTGTTCCATTTAAAAAAATATTCCAAAAGCGGACCCAGCTGTCATCTTGACATTTAAAGCTGTCATTGGTATGTCAAAAAGTGCAAGACTGGCTCAAATATTATCGTTTAAAATTTCATTAAAATATACCGAACGGTTTAGAAGTTAGAGGAGGGGACGGACTTTAGGTCCTCACTGTATGTTCGCATGTTCCCCATCGGGTAATTACAGGTTCTGGAGGTAAACTGACTCCTAGTAAGCTCTCCTTATACAACTGCACTGTTAGAAGTGCTTTTAGAAACACTTTTTTACATTTGAAATTAATTTATTTTAATTTAAATATAGTTTGTTAAGCAGGTAATAATAACGCATTATTAAGTGACAATAAACAATCCCTAACAGGTATATATATATACCTGCAAACCCCGAAAACTCCCAATAAATCCCTTGTGTATAACTAAAATGTAAAATAATTATTATAATCTTCAGATTGGAAAATCCATGAAATAAGTACTAAACTGGATATTAAACCTTTAACGTTTTAAATTTTTTGATAAAGCCGAAAACAAAAAAATATGCTCTTAAATTAACAATTTATGAAAAATATGCATTTTATTATAAAATTGAGAAAAATGAAAAAAAAATGCATATTATACAGGTGTTATTTAAGTATGTGGCCAAACTCCAAGGGTTGCTTCTTTAAGTGATTTTAAGAAGAAAAGTTCATATAAACATGGTTCCGAAAATGCATAGTTTTTACGATACAGGGTGTCAAACTTTAAAAAAAATATAATGTTCGTAAATATCTCAATACTCTTTTATTCGATTTTGTTGGAGTTCGGCAATTCTGTTTGTAATAACAAGAGAATAATTTAGCCTCAATTAGATTAAAATTATTAAGTCCAGTGGCGACCCGAAAGACAGTTCAACTAATATTTTTGACAAAAAAATTGCGCGCCACTGACTTTTTTTAAAATTATGCAAGCTACTACAAATACAACTATTTTATCTTTTGAGTTTTTTTCATATCTTGCTTTGTTTTCGAGAAAAAAAAATAAAAACCACTTTATTGCATGTCCCCGAGACAATAAGAGTAAAAAATTTAAACGACTTACCAAACTATCAAGCAATTAAAATTACACGAAAGTCCTCTTTTGAATTTTTTCGCATAGATTAAAACTGTTTTCGATAAAAGAAATTATATTATAAAATAATCGCATAACGTAATAATTTATTACTGCAATGTTTTAAAAGTATCAGCTATAGTTCTTATTATCCCGGGGACATGCAATAAAGTGGTTTTTATTTTTTTTCTCGAAAACAAAGCAACATATGAAAAAACTCAGAAGATAAAATAGTTGTATTTGTAGTTGCTTAATTCGATAAAAATACATAATTTTAAAAAAGTCAGTGGCACGCAATTTTTTTGCCAAAAATATAAGTTAGACTGGCTTCCGGGACGCCACTGGACTTAATAATTTTAATCTGATTGAGGCTAAATTATCCTCTTATTATTACAAACAGAATTGCCAAATTTCAACAAAATCGAATAAAAGAATTGAGATATTTACTTACATCCGATTTTTTTTTTAAAGTTTGACACCCTGTATCGTAAAAACTATGCATTTTCGGACCCATGTTTATATGAACTTTTCTTCTTAAAATTATTTAAAGAAACACCCCTTGGAGTTTGGCCACATACTTAAATAACACCCCACGACACTAGAGGGCGCTTTTTAGTTGAATCGACAAAATCTTCATTTTTCTCAAAAAATTTTAATACAACGGCATATATTTTTAAAGAAATCCGCAAGCCAATATCTGTTTTTACACCAAGGATATAGAAAATATAATATAAAAATGAACTCCATAAGAACAAACTGACGTTTTAATACGGTATTTGTATATAGGTAAGAATATCATTTCATTGTGTCTTCTACAAAGCTGTAATCAACGCAATACTTCTTTAAATTAATGTTCTGTAAATTAAAATTATTTACAACAAAATAATTGAGAATAGTTGCAGTAATAAAACAAATTGCACTAAAATTATAAGTGGGCTACAAAAAGCTTGACAAACGCCTCTTGGTTTGAGGTCCGCATTTTGACGCAACATAAATTTTAAGAAACCCATTCAAAACTAAACCTGTTGAAAGTTTGACAGGTACTATTTTTTTTTAATTTATTAACAAATTCCCAACGAACTTTAAAAGTTCATTACAGGAAATATAAATTATAAACAATAACCAATTTTTTTTTATAGAAATACATAAATATATATCTATATTTAACGAAATAAATAAAAAAGTCAAATATTATTCAATTTAAAAAAATGGAATCATTTATTTTGTTAAAAAATTCAATTTAGTTTGATTTTTAAATAGTAGGGGAGAGTGGGGCATAGTGAAATACCTAATACTAAAATGGCATTAACACAGATTAAAGTAAACTCTTGCGAATGTGATTGTTACAATATATGTGTATGTATATCTCGTTTTTTTTCGCATTTGCTCGGATTTATCTTTTAAGGAAAAAAAAAATTTTTTAAAATATCTCCGTTGACAAAATTCCACTTTGCCCCATTGCATGGGGCAAAGTAAAATAAAAGTAATAAATGTATTTAGGGTTTATTAATAAACATGAAACTCAAAAATTGGTGAAATATTTTGTAAAAAACAAATTATTATATCTAAATAAATTGAATTTTTCCATGACAAAGAAATGTAAATTTATTTAAAAGTCCCCTGATCTCCGATTTAAAAATCATGCTTCTATCTTCAATTTCTGGAAACTCTATTGCTTCGCAGAAATTTGGCACTATAAGAGTCTTTTAGGTTTTCGGGGTAAATTTCAGTGATTTGGGCTATATATTCTTTATCAGACTTTGTTTTTTCCTCTTTTAACCCAACTAGCACAAAATTACCGACTTTTTGTACAATACATTATATAAATAAAACTTCCTTATACATCACCTTAATAGTTTACACTTAAAAGCGCGAAAATCTTAAAATCACTTGTAGGACCACGTGCGTCTCAGTAGCAAACCCAAACTATACTGGCGTGATAATAACTCCTCCACTCTGCATTTCAACATAATGGCGCCCGTTTGTCGAAAGGGGTGCGTTCACAATTTACATATTTCACTTTGCCCCGCTATTTCACTTTGCCCCACTTTCTCCTACTAATTTTTTTATGTTTTTATATTTATTTGGTAGGTTATTATAGATCATAATTCCATTGTATAAGAATGATCGTTTACCGAAATTACTTCTAATATTTACTGCCAAAAGACTTTCAGTTTGCCGGGTATGATGATTATGTAAAGTATTAATGTTTTTAATCATGATCTTTGATTTTTTTTTTATGAATATTAACTGTGTCAAATGCGTTACAAAGGTCTAAAGATAATAAACAGCATTTTTTATTTTGATCTATTTTTAATTGAATATCTGTTATTAGGTATATCCATAACAGCAATTTTATTATCGCTAGATTTTCTAAAACCATATTGACAATCAGAAATTAAATTTTGATTATCTAAGAAATCTGTTAATTTGTTGTTTATAACTTTTTCTAAAATTTTCGAAAAAACTGGCAAAACTGATATTGGCCGATAATTATTTGGATCATTTTTTGCATTTGCTTTAAAACTGATACTTTAGCTAGTTTCATTTTATATGGAAAAATACCATTTTTAACAGACAATTTAGTTAGATTATGTAAAATTACCGTTATTTCTGATTTGACTTTCTTAATAATTTTAATCGATATTTCATCAAAACCGCTTGCTTTTTTTATGTTAAGGTCATCTATGATCTCTTCAATTTCTTCCTTGGATATGTTTTCTGGGTTTAAATACATCGAGTTTGGGTTTGTAGTTTCGCTGGATCTTCTTATAAATGGAATTTGACTTGATAAATTTTCGCCTACATTTATAAAATGTTTATTTATTTCTTCGTATGTATTTGGTTGATCTATAATTTTTATACCATTTGTTAAAATACTGTCAATGTTTATTTTTTGTTTTTTGACTTGTTCGTCAATAACAAATTTAAATTTTCCCAAAAACTTTTTTGGTCACTGTTTAAGAAAATATTTTTAAAATATTTTTGTTTCGTTGCTCTTATTGTTTGTTTTACAAGTTTATTTAATTTATTATAAGTCTGTGCATATTCTTCAATCATTGGATATTCCTTCTTTTTTTTAAATAAATTGTCTCTTGTTTTAATCATTATTCCTAAATCTTTGGAAAACCATGGTTTCGAATTTTCATTAATTTTTATTACATTTGTATATGATGATGATTCAAATGTTTCTAATATCTCATTGTAGAGTATATCTGGTTCGCTAATTAAATGTTGTCTATTTTGTAATTCTAGCAAGTCATTTTTTAATTTATCTATGAAATATTCTTTAATTTTAATATTTTTTAAACTTCTATTATTTTTTGTATTTTGTTTAGGTATGTTTAATATTTGTATTTTATAATCACTTAAAGGACTTACTATAAACTTCACCTCAAATTTATTTTGCATATTTGTTAGCATAATATGGTCTATCAAACTTTCGTAGTTGGAAGTTTCTCTTGTAGAAATAGTCTTATTATACATACACATTGTAAAATTATTTGACGAATATATATCCAAAAGTATTTTTGAATCATTAGTACTTTGAAGTAAGTTAATGTTCATATCACCAATCAATAAACATTTAAGTTTATATTTATTTAAATTTTCAAGTTTTTCTTCCATAATATTTAAAAAGTTACTAATTTTGACGGATGGTGGCCTATACATACCACAAACAATAAATTCTGGAAACTTTATTTTAAGTGCAATATATGACAATTCCTCTTCATTTTTTTCAATAATTTTATAATCAAATATCATTGTCACAAAAATTCCCAATCCACCTCCTCTCTTTCTTCTGCATTCATATATTAAATTAAATTTTTTTAAATTATAATATTTTTCTTCTTCTTTGTAAACCCATGTTTCAGAAAGACCAGTGCTGAAGCCTTTGAAAATGGTAAAAAGTGAAAAAAAAATAATAGTAGGATGAAACTCATTGGAGAAGGAAGAGAATAGAACAAAAATGAAAGGAAAAATAAATTACGGGCGATCCGAGGTCGGGAAGGGGGGGGGAGGGGGGGGGGGGGGTTTAAGGGTAGAAAACGATTTATCTCGATTTCCGGTAAAACTACAAGTCCTATGAAAAAACGTTAAATTGCAAAGTTGTAGGTAATAAAAAAATCTACAACTTTTGTATTTACACTTTTTTTTATATAACCTCAAAATGTATGTGAAAAATTCAAATAACCAAGTTTTTGGTTCTTTATTTTTATCTTTTACAAAAAAAAAATGTATTCACGAAATTTGGTGAAAACTTACCTTTTTATGTCCCAAACACACTGTAATTTTTTTGATTTAAAATATTTATTTTTTAACCTTATTTTGACTTAATATCGAAAAAACACCCCAATTTTCAATCGAAAATTCTCACGTCAAAATATCTGCTTTTTTTAAAAAAGTCGGTGGGCTTTTTGTTTGTTCGTTGATGGTGTTAAAAAATATATACATTACTATGGTAAATGTTCCCAAAAAAATGCAAAGAAACGAAAAAAACTCGAATCCGAAATTTTTTTTTAGATCAGTATGTACAATTTTGAGCTATTTATTAAAATTTATACTTTTTTTTATCAATATAACATGGAATCTTACGTTTTTCGAGTAATTAAAGTATAAATTTTAATAAATAGCTCAAAATTGTACATATTGATCTAAAAAAAAATCGGGTTTTTTTCGTTTCTTTGCATTTTTTTGAGAACATTTACCATAGTAATGTATATTTTTTTTTACACCATCAGAAAGTACAGATTTCAACGAACAAAAAGCCCACCGACTTTTTTAAAAAAACAGATATTTTGACGTGAGAATTTTCGATTGAAAATTAGGGTGTTTTTTTGATATTAAGTCAAAATAAGGTTAAAAAATAAATATTTTTAATCAAAAAAATTACAGTGTGTTTAGGACATAAAAAGGTAAGTTTTCACCAAATTTCGTGGATAAAAAAAATTTTTGTAAAAGATAAAAATAAAAAACCAAAAACTTGGTTATTTGAATTTTTCACATACATTTTGAGGTTATATGAAAAAAGTGTAAATACAAAAGTTGTAGATCTTTTTATTACCTACAACTTTGCGATTTAACGTTTTTCTACCCTTAAACCCCCCCCCCCCCCCCCCCCCCCTTCCCGACCTCGGATCGCCCGTAATTTATTTTTCCTTTCATTTTTGTTCTATTCTTTTTCTTTTCCAATGGGTTTCATCCTACTATTATTTTTTTTTTGGTTTCAAAAATTATCGACCCTGGTCTATAACAACTATAATATGAATATTTTCTTCATCTGCTAAAACGTTAATTTCATCCTTTTATTTTTTATTGATCTAGAGTTTATATATAAAATTTTAAGATCTTGTGTAATATTTATATTATATTTTCCCATTATTAATTATAGTTTATTTTTTCTTTGGATTGTTTAATTTTCAATTTGTGTAATAGACAATCACTTTTATTGGCTTCGTGGGGTATATTCACTGTTTTCATTATATAATTTATTGTAACTAATACAGTTAAAGCATTTTGGAAATTCTTGTTTGCATTCCCAATAATTGTGTTTACAAGTACAAAATGAGCAGACTTGATTCTTTTCTTTGCAATCTTCTTTTTTATGGCCATATCCACAGCCTTTAAAACATATCATTATATTTAAGTATTCTTCTTACTTTGCATATATCCCACCCTAATGATATATCCTTGTCAACTAATTTCCTAAAAGTTTCTCTTCATATTTTAAATCAAATCCTCATATTTTAAATCAAATCCTTTTTATTACAAGCTTTTATTTAACTTGCAATGTATGTTTATCCGGGAGGAATCTTGCAACTTAATTTTGAACCAGTTATCTTCAACCGATTGAGCTGAAATTTTGTATACACGCTTAGTTTAGATGACAATGCATGGTTAGCTATGTGATCTCTAAATCCAATATGGCGGATAATCCAAGATGGCGCGGACTCGTTATTTTTTCTGCACTACCACAATATGGGTATCAAATAAAAGGGCTTGCTAAAGGGAACACGAAAAATAATACTACGTTACATTAAATCCAATATGACGGATCATCCAAGATGGCGGACTCCTTATTTTTTCTGCACTTTACCAAACCAAAATGATGCAGAATTGTCTAAGCTTTTCAATGATGTAATCAGAGTTATACCTTAACATGGGAATTTTCGGAGAAATTTAGAATTAAAAAAAAAATGTAATTGTGCCCTCTTGCGGCGAAATTAGGAACTTAAAAATAATTTCCAGAATTTTCTCATGACCGCTTTAATCATAATTTTTTTTCTCTCAAGTTTCTATGCTTAGTAGTTTCCGAGATAGGGCCGGTAGTCACCCTTAATGAATCACCCTGTACACCCGGTACGTGTTTTATTACTTGTGGTTAGAATAGTTCTGCCGAGGTTCAAGAAATTTGAATCAAAAGTATTTTTTCCAATATAAACTTTTAGGTATACGCTCTTTTCGCCTCTTTAGGGGCCGATTTCCAAAAAAATATGAAATACGTGTTTTTTCATTTGTGTTGTAGAGTATTTATGCCAAATTTCAAGAAAATATGACAAACAAAATGTTTGCGTTAGAAATTTTAATACCCCCTTTTCACCCCTGCAAGGACCGATTTTGAAATTTTTTTATGTTTTTTCTCATATTTTTTATAGGCTTTTTATACATACTTTTCAGAAATTACTTACTGCATATTAGTATACAGGGTGTTAATTTGAAAACTTCCCACCTCGATTTTCCTGCTTTAAAATGAAAATGTGGAAAATCGCTCGGACCCGTCGATTTTCATTTCGAGGGGGACATCTTTTGCGTATATTGTCAATCTTGTTACTTCAAGTCCCTAGAAGGTAGGGGGGTAAGATCTAAATCTTAAATGGATACCCCTATTTTATATAATTTTTTTGGATTCCGCATAAAATTCTGAACATTTTTTAATAAAAGCATTATTAGTCTATACTTAACAGTTTCCGAGATATCGACTCGTGAAAAATGATATTTTTGAACTTTGACAGCGTCTAACTTTCTAACTGTATGTCTTAGAGCAAAACGGCTTACATGTCCCTATCTTCGGTTTTTATTATCTTTCCAATAGTGTCAACTTCCGGTCAAACCGGAAGTACTATATTTCTTACATCCGATTTAACCGAAAGTTCACACTATTGGAAAGATAATAAAAATCGAAGATAGGGACATGTAAGCCGTTTTGCTCCAAGACGTACAGTTAGAAAGCTAGACGCTGTCAAAGTTCAAAAATGTCATTTTTCAAGAGTAAATATCTCGGAAACTGTTAAGTATAGACTAATAATGCTTTTATTAAAAAATGTTCACAATTTTATGCAGAATCCAAAAAAATTATATAAAATAGGGGTATCCATTTAAGATTTAGATCTTACCCCCCCTCCCTCCCAGGGGCTTGAAGTAACAAGATTGACGATATACGCAAAAGATGTCCCCCTCGAAATAAAAATCGACGGGTCCGAGCGATTTTCCACATTTTCATTTTAAAGCAGGAAAATCGAGGTGGGAAGTTTTCAAATGAACGGGTATCTTCGTCTTGGTGATTTTTAAAGATTTAATGCCTCTAAAATTACAATTTTCAGAAAAACTTAAATTAAAAAAAAATTGTATGCAATTACCTCCAGTTTTAAGTTAAAAATAAATTTAATAGATACATAAAGCACAAAACGAAATTTTGAAAAATCTACCCATATTTCTTTTTATGCTTTTATTAATTATTAAATTCCTCCTTATAACATAAACCTGCAGGAATTGTACTTTGTACTCCAAATATGAGTATTTGGCCGACTTTTGGGTAAAATTAAAATGTTACAATACAGTGTCACCAGTAAAGTCCGCAACATATGGATTTTTTTTTATTAATAGCTTTATTCGAAATTTGACTTTGGCATCAAGTTTTGCTTTGATCGAGATGAAAATTAAGCAAAAAAATTTCAGCTGCATAAGATTATTTTGATTTTTTACCTATATTTTGTAAATTGCACCACTTTTGGAAAATAAGACTTAACGCAACCTACATAAAACTTCTTAGTTTTGACAATGCTTTATTTCAGATACATTTTCTTTAAAGTAGCGCCATATTAAATGTGTGTTTTTCTACAAAATCAAAATTGGGCTATTAAAATTTGGTCGTATGTGATGCAAAGTTAATTTGTTTTTGACCCTGTATAAGGTAACTTCATAAAATAAGTATTTTTGAAAACTTAGTTTGTATCTGAAAGTAAAAAAATAAAAAATAAAATAAAGGGGTTTAATCGTTGAAAATATATAAACTTTACGTTAAGTTAAACTAAAATTTATTTTCCACCTAATGAACACTTTAGTGATGACGCTGTGTTCTTTTTTGTCTTAATATTAAGGTGTATTACTTTCAGACACAAACTACGTTTTCAAAAATTCTTATTTTATGAAGTTGCCTTATACAGGGTCAAAAACAAATAAACTTTGCATCACATGCGACCAAATTTTAATAGCCCAATTTTGATTTTGTAGAAAAACACACATTTAATATGGCGCTATACTTTAAAGAAAATGAATCTGAAATAAAGCATTGTCAAAACTAAGAAGTTTTATGTAGGTTGCGTTGAGTCTTATTTTCCAAAAGTGGTGCAATTTACAAAATATAGGTAAAAAATGAAAATTATCTTATGCAGCTGAAATTTTGCATGTGGACTAGAAACTGCATTTAAAAAAACTTTTTTTAATAACTTTTTTAGATATTTTCAGAAATAACCCCACTTTTGAATTATTTTTTGGAAAAAATTAAAATAAGACAGATAATGCCAATCACGTGACTACTATTTTTTTGCTTAATTTTCATCTCGATCGAAGCCGAACTTGATGCCAAAGTCAAATTTTAAATAAAGCTAGTAATAAAAAAAAATACCATATGATGCGGACTTTACTGGTAACACTGTATAATAATATATTGATTAAAAAAAAAAACGAACTGGTAAATACGCAACTAGTGCTTGTTCTAAAATACATATCTCATGCTAATATGATAGTAGCTGGTATACCAACAAACATTTAAAGCCTTAGCGACCTCTAATTTGAAGAAAACGACCTATTTAAGTATATTATATAGACTATTTTTACTTCCAAATCGGCTTTTTGGACAAAACGGCCAAAGAGACTAACTGTTTGGTCAAAAGAAAGTGATTCGAACTTGTTATTACGTCTTCAACATTGAAAAATATAAAAGGCCCAAGAGATGATCCAAAATAGTAGATATTTACCTTGTAAATCGACTTGATAGTTATATCTAAGGAAAGTCAGCAGTAAACGCCAAAGCCAACTATTTTTTACCTTAGAATTGGCCTTAAAGCCCAAAAATATTTAGGCTTATAATGAATTCGATCTGTTCTTATTATATCTTCATGGTCAGGTTACAATATAAACATTTTCTGAGGTGACGTATACTCGATATTACTCTTACATTTTGTACTTAAAACCCAGAAGGCTTTAAAGTATAAAATAGGTTATAGTATTGACTGAAATAATTTTTTTATAGCCAAACAGTGCTGTTCTTTTGAAAATCATGACCTTTAGAAAACATAGTTTACTGATGCCATATTTTTTTAACATTATTATCTTAAATTAAATTTGTTAAATTACTTGAAACACTAAAACAAAAATCAATATATTACAAAAATCGAGCACATCAACGAGCTAACCAATTCGTCCAAGCACAAATTTAATTATTGGCTATATTTTAAATATCTTGTATTTTTAATTTTAATTTGCCTTTTTTTTTAATTAAATACCTTTTTTCGGGGGCGCGGTTACTTTTTCAAGCTAAAATTGAAATCTATATATACGAAAAAATTTTACGAGCACTAATTTCTGATTTCTGATCTGATTTAAAAAACTCCTGCCCCCTGCGCTTTGATAAAAATAAAAACAACATATAATTATTATTTTCATCGTTTTCTAGAATTGTGGTTATGTTTTAAACTAAATTAAACTTATTCATAGCCCATAACAGGCCGACAAAGGTTAAATACAGTTAAAAAAACACCTCTTTACTGGGTATCACGAGGAAGACTACTTGGCCTTGTCTATGAAGCCCAATTCTCCTAATGACAGGTTTTTTTACCAGTTTATTACCTTGGTTTTATTCCCCACTAGGTGATTAAGGTTTATATTACTAACTTCTGACTATGTAAAGCGGCCTATCAGGCTTTACAGTAAAAACCTTAGGTAAAAGTCACCTTTCTCGGACTATAATTGCTTGTTGGGATAGACCAGAGTTTACATAATGAATTATACCGAAAAAATCTAAAATTTTTCGATCTTAATTTCTTTAAAAAAAAATTTTGAAGCCTATTTTTCTATCACTACATTTTGTATGGTATACCACCACCACTTTGAACACGCCTGCGCATTGCGTTACACGCGGGAGACGGTTCTAACCTCACATATTGCCGGGCCATTGTAAAAAGCGCGCCAATTAACTTTTTCAAAATTCCTTATGTGGTTGTTGTTATTATTTTTTTATTTTCAGATCCGATGGTTGTATAGGGTACTGGAACATTATACAGTGTGTATCAGCCAAATGGAACAAATTCGATAATAAATACATGGAGGCGTGTCCGAAAAAACGCTAGGACACGTCGATTGGTATTTCTAGTTGTGCATTTTTTTCAATAAAAATTTGTATACAGGGTTTGTCATGTAACAGTGGCCAATACCAACTTTCTTATTTTAAATGCAACACCCTGTATATTATTCAATTTTTGGATTCTTCAGAAAATTTTAGACTCCTGACCTTAGCAAATTGTTGTCTGTCTGCATGACAGTAGTTGTCAGTGTTATAGTCGTTTGAATTTCGTTAACTGCATATCAGAAAAATGGTTTATTTAACAGAAAAGCACAAAATAACAACTCTAAAGATGAAGTTGCTCGCTTATTTCATGAAAAATTTTCAAATTATCCGCCTATAACTCAAGAGTAAATTAGTAAAATAGAAAAGCAGTTTCGCCAGCTTGGACATGTAAAGCAGATAAAAAAAAGTGATGAATGCACCTTTAAACTTCACGGTGATGCTAATAGTCAGAATTGCCGCTATTGGTCTAAAAACCTCACTGGAATAAAAAAAAAACCTATGCAATATCGTGAGAATGTTAATGTTTGGGCAGGAATAGTTAGATATCAATGGTCCATTTTTCATTAATGGCAATTTAAATGGCGATAATTATTTAGCACTGCTCCAAAATAATGTCTTGCCGGCTTTGACGAACTTATATCCTGATCCAGCAAATCCACAAATTCCGAACAAACCCGAACATGATATGGTTTCAGCAAGATGGAGCCCCATTACCAAATCAATGTTCGGCAGTACCTCAACCGAGTATTTCCAAATCGGTGGATAGGGAGGCGTGGATCGATGGAATGGCCATGGCGCTCCCCTTATCTGACGCCATTAGATTTCTTCTTATGAGGTTATGTCAAAAATATTGTATACAAAACTCGACTTAGCTGACTTAAGAAGACGAATAACGCTTGCGAGTAGATCGGTCACGTCTGAGATGTTCAGTAACATTAGAAGACATTTCTATTTGAGATTAGGATGTTGCCAATACGTTTATGGCGAGCATTTTCTACATCTCCTACAATAATGTTTTTTTTGTTTTTACATTATCAAGAAATAAACAGTATTACTGATTAGTTTTTGAGTGTGTTATTCATTTTTGCGATAAATCTGGAAACACTTAATATTTCCGAAACAGTTTAAGATAGGTATAGGATATTGTACATGAAATATGTTTTAAATTTTCTGAAGAATCCAAAAATTGAATAATATACAGGGTGTTGTTGATTTTTCGGACACGCCCTCATGTATTTAATATCGAATTTATTCCATTTGGCTGATACACACTGTATTTGTTAACTAAGTGATTTTTATCGATTCTGTTACGTATTTGGCAGGACATAACTCGAAGACCAAGTAGCAAAAACCTGAAGCCTCTGTGCTTTTAAATTGGGGATAAGTTTTTTTTATAATAATAAAATATAAGCCCCGACCTGTCTATTTTCCCAGTTGTCAAATGATAATATGTATATTATTTATTTGATAGGTATGTCAGTTATTACCTAGAGCTAGAGAAAATAAATAAATTTACGCGAAGTAGGTTATAGGTTGGCAAGCATGTCGAATGTCGATACTCCCACCCTAACGTTCCCTACATGCTCCGAGAGTTTGTCCCATACTTGTCGGACACCTTAACAGGATAAATTAGGGGAAAATGGCCATATTTTAGGTACGTATTCGGGGACACAAAACAAACATAACTTCCAGTACCAATAATTTAAACCATCCCCAAAGACAATAATCCAGTGGAATAAAGTATCGAATCGAATCGAATAATGATAAATAGAAGATATCGCAACGCGGTTGTCTCTTGTAAGACATACCCAGGCGCGGACATACCGTCAGATCACAATCTGCTACTAGCTCGTACTAAACTTCGACTGAAGAAGATAGACAAAAGGAAACCCTCAAAGGTTGCTGACATGCGAAAACTCAAACAGGATGACGTATTCCAACAAACAAAGGAGAGACTAAACAAGAAAATCAAAACTATATCTGAAGACAGCAACCAAGAAACATAAATAGAAGACCTATGGAATAAAATAAAAGTGTCAATAACCTCCGTCACAAAAGAAGAGCTAGGACCGGATAGGACGGTAAAAAGACAACAATGGATGACAGACTCTATCTTGGAACTTATGGAAGAAAGAAGACAACACAGAAACAGAGACAATGTAAAATACAAGGAACATACACAGAAGAGTCCTCAGAGCAATCAAAGACGCCAAGGAACGCTGGCTACAAGAAAAATGTGTCGAAATCGAGATCTTACAACAAAAACACGACAGCTTTAACCTCCATAAGAAAATAAAGGAAGCAACAGGAAGACACCAAAGACGGGGCCCAGGAATAATTTTGGACTCGAAAGACAACATTATTACCGAGACTGACAAAAAGCTTACAAGGTGGAGGCAATACATGGAGGAACTTTTCGGAGACGAAAACATCGATAATATGCCCGTCAGAGTCGGCGAAGAAGGACCTATCATCACACAGGAGGAAGTAGAATTAGCTATTAAACGACTAAAAAACAACAAAGCTCCTGGGCCAGACCAAATTCATGGAGAAGTACTCAAACTGCTAGACCCAGAACAGATGAAACTGCTGACCAACCTCTTCAACAAGATTTACACAGGCGGTCAAATAACAAATGACTGGCTGTTGTCAACATTCATTCCGCTCCCCAAAAAGGCAAATGCAACTAAATGCTCTGACCACAGAATAATCAGCTTGATGAGTCATATCCTAAAAGCGTTCCTTAATATCATCCAAGCACGTGTATATAGAAGACTCGACGAGAGAATAAGCGATACACAATTTGGTTTCCGGAAAGGACTCGGCACTCGAGAGGCCTTGTTCTCCATATAGGTCCTGATCCAACGAGCAAGAGACGTCAACGCAGACGTCTTTGCATGCTTCATAGATTTCGAAAAGGCCTTTGATAAAGTCCAACACGGTAAACTCATCTCAATCCTACGTGAATCAGGAATCGACGACAGAGACACAGATATAATATCAAAGCTATACCTACAACAAAAAGCCATTGTACAGGTCGAAAACGAAACATCGGAAAAGTTTAATATAAGGAGAGGAGTGCGCCAAGGTTGTATACTGTCGCCTCTTTTATTCAACGTATACTCGGAACATCTATTTAAAGAGGCATTGGAGAACATAAAGGATGGAGTTGTAATAAACGGGGAAATAATAAACAACATAAGATATGCTGATGATACCGTCCTTATAGCAGACACGGCTGAAGGACTTCAGAGAATTATAGACCGTGTAGAGACCGCATGCAAGAGATATGGTATGAACATAAACTGTAAGAAAACACACATACTAATTGTCAGTAAAAATACCATTGGAAATTTACAGTTTATCGCCAACAATGTAGCTCTCACAGTAGCCGAGACAGTTACATACCTGGGCTGTACCTGCCGAATCGAAAAAGCAAGAGGTACATTCAACAAGATGCGTAACATACTATGCAGCCTATCTCTCAACATCCATACCAGAATAAGAATTCCAAAATGCTATGTACTCTCAACCCTCCTATACGGGGCAGAAGCGTGGACCCTTACTGATGCCTCATCTAAACGCATAGATGCGTTTGAGATGTGGTGCTATCGCCGCATGCTAAGAATCCCATAGATACACCACGTAACAAATGACACAGTATTGCAACGCATCGGTGGACAACTAGAATTCCTATCAAATGTCAAACGCAGAAAACTGGAATACTTTGGGCATATCATGCGAGGTGAAAAATACCGCCTTCTTCAACTTATCCTACAGGAAAAAATAGAGGGTCGAAGGTCAGCAGGACGCAGACGAATATCATGGCTGCGAAATCTGCGAACATGGACCGGAATGACGTCACTATTCAGAGCGGCGGTGAATAGAGTGATTTGGACCAATGTGATAGCCAACATTCACAGAGGATAGGCACTTCAAGAAGAAGATTAAAGTATGGCGATCTAGCTGGCCAATTATGCGGACCATCTCGACCAATCCACCGGTTTGGAAAGTTATTGTTTAAAAAATTTCGTACTTGTAAATTGTGTGCAGTCTCATTCAATAAGTGGAACATCTTCTAATAGGGTTTGCAAGTGATTCGGTAAAAAATTTAAGTATAATTGTTCTGGGAGATTAACGTCGATTATGAATGGACCGATTAATTGTCTATTTAAAATGCCGCACCACACATTAATGCTAAATTATGTTCAACAGGAGCGTGATGATTTTCATAGGACCATCGTTATTCATACCATCGCGAGTGAACGGTGCCTTATCAGTTAACAGAACATACTACAACAGTCTTCGATTTTTATTTTGCTGATGGATCTTTTTCATGCGGCACAGTCCAATGAACCCCTCTGTTCATGTCATTGTCAGAAAATCACTTTTTTCTTGAACTTTTTTCTCGAAAATAGGCTATATTAAAAAAAAAATATTGACCCTTTCCTATAGGGCATACGTTCAATTTATGCTTTATGAACAGTGTTACTTTTTACCTTTTCTTTGTGGATTTTTCAGATCGAGCACTCCTACAACTATAATCAGAAAGCGAACCACAAACAACCGCTTTTATATCGATCGACAAGGAGAAGTCGATCGCCTTCTTGTCGAAGCGATCGAGATTTCGTACCACGGTTAATCTATTTATCGAAATCGTCTTCTGTTCGGACGTTTCCGCTTTGTCGATAAAGACTTATTATCCATTTTAAAAGCATTTCCAATGAACCCCTCTGTTCATGTCATTGTCAGAAAATCACTTTTTTCTTGAACTTTTTTCTCGAAAATAGGCAATATTAAAAAAAAAATATTGACCCTTTCCTATAGGGCATACGTTCAATTTATGCTTTATGAACAGTGTTACTTTTTACCTTTTCTTTGTGGATTTTTCAGATCGAGCACTCCTACAACTATAATCAGAAAGCGAACCACAAACAACCGCTTTTATATCGATCGACAAGGAGAAGTCGATCGCCTTCTTGTCGAAGCGATCGAGATTTCGTACCACGGTTAATCTATTTATCGAAATCGTCTTCTGTTCGGACGTTTCCGCTTTGTCGATAAAGACTTATTATCCATTTTAAAAGCATTTCCTATAATTCCTAGTTAATGATTAAATGCCAGTAATTAACAATAATAAGAAGAAGAATATAGGTTATATTTTTAAATTGTTTTGGTATTTGTGTTTGTTTACTGTTTATTGTAGTCTCTGAATTTTAAGTTTTTAATCATTTTTCTTGTATATTATCTAATAAAATGTTTTTATTTCCGCCACCTTCATTTTTGTTTTATATTTTCAGTTTTGCACAGCAAGCTTTCATTATCAGGGTTTTTTTCCTAGGCCCAACGTATTTAATTTTGTGGCTGCATCCTTCCACAACTCCAGAGATTTTTGTTTAGCATTTTGGCACACAAATTGGCCTGTAATCATTTCAGGATGCACCTCTAAGATATCTTGGAGTAAATCCCAATGCCTGGAATTTACTCTCATTATTTTTACTGCAGACTCCATTGTCTAAAAACAGAAAAAATAATCTACTTACCGTGTTTTTCGCTTTCTCCGAAAAACCTATCAATTTGTATGAATTAAACGGATATTTAAATTTAGAAAAGCTTTATAAATTAAAACTATGCATTCTAATACACTCTATTATTACTAAAGAAAAACAATTGAATATAATAATTCCTTCAATCAACATTATTCACACCACCAGACAAAACCATGATATTCATCCACCTATGGTAAAGAGTAGGTACTTTTAGCCAAAGTTGCGAAAGATCAGTATTATATAAAGGAATAAAAATTTACAACAGTTTGCTCAAAAAAATTAAAGAAAAATCGAAATTATGGATTTTTAAACAAAAACTAAAAAAATATTTTTTAAAACTAAACTATCTTTACCGTAGGTATTATTATATTTATTATTATTGTTTTTTGTAAATAGTTATTATATAATTATATTTTTTAAATAATTCGTGGAGTTAACAGTTATTACTAAACATGATTTTTATTTTTTGTGATTTTATATATTGTATATTTGGTGTTATATCCTCTGTAATTAACTTTTTAAGTTGGTTGAGAATAAAGATATATAATAATATTAGTATTATAAAGATATATTATTATTAAACCAAATGCGAAAAACCATAAAACATGTGCATAAAACCCGATAAAACCTCAAAACAAAGTAAACAAACACGATTTCTGAGGTTAGGTTGTTCGTCGACAAGCTTTAGCGGCGTCCACTTGTCAGTCGACCTCTTTCGATTAGATAAAATCATTAAGTTGGATAAAGCGATTGTCTGTGGTGGCTATTATGTAGATTGACCGTGAGCCAAGGCGAAACGGGGAAAGACGTAAGGGGAAATTGTCGATTACGATTGTCTGTGGTTCCACTACTGAAGTTCTTAAATTATTTGA
This sequence comes from Polydrusus pterygomalis, assembly GCA_963969555.1. Taxonomy (NCBI): domain Eukaryota; kingdom Metazoa; phylum Arthropoda; class Insecta; order Coleoptera; family Curculionidae; genus Polydrusus; species Polydrusus pterygomalis. The sequence goes on along the minus strand of OZ018376.1, from coordinate 153,686,156 downwards.
AAATGATAACAATTTTTACTTTGGAAAATTTTAGTTTTGAAGAAAAGTTCTGAGGTCGGAATTTTTTTTTAAGTTTACTCTAATCTGTATCACCAATATTTATTTCGTTTTAATGCAATACAGTTTCCATTAATCCGGAGTTCAATTTTTTAAACTGCTTTATACTAAACAGCAATCTTGCATTTATTTAATAATCAGCTTTAACTATCTGTTGTTTCAGTGCAAGTCCAGTGCCATGCGACGGAGAAGGTTGTGGTCCAAGCAAGGAAACACATTCGGTCCACCATTGCAAACATGTAAAATCGTATGAACACTACAAGGAGACTGTCAGATTAAAGAGAGACTATGGTTTAAAAAACATTTCACGTGCAGCCAAAAGGGCGGCGATCAGTGTCGGTAAACGGTTGCACCTCATAGTAAAAAGAGAAGTCGAAACCGCCTCAGAAAACCAAACATCCGATAGTTCAAATAATTTTACTCCCCCTTCAATAATTCATACTGACACTCCTAATACCAGCAGCGAATCACAATTTGATATAGGTCCCGTAACTCAAAATACGATACCGGATAATGCGTCAAGTGTGCCCATAAATGTAAATACTTCTTTAACACAAGAAAATGTCGAACACCATATACAGTCGGGAGATCGAGCTGTAAGAATGCCGCCAATGCCAATGACGAATTTTGAAACGAATAAAGTTCGAGATAAAAATCATAGAAGAAATATACGACAATCTTCTATATTCACAAATAATACCGAGAATAACCATAACCCTGTTCAGAGTAGCTCGGAAGCAGTACAGGAAAATGGTACCCAAGCTCACTACCAAACCATCTTTAAAAGGCAAATTACTAACCCAAAAAATGATAGCCAAAATGAAGGATTTCAAAACATAACCATTAAAGGCAAAGATCCAAAAGACAAAAGACAAGCAACGCCTGATTATCATTACAATCCTCAAGAAACCCATAGTTCAGCTAGAATTGTAAGACAAGTAGTATCATCTGATCATCAAAACCATACTGGAAACACTCAGAATGCAACTAGAGTAGAGCAAGCACCTTTTGATCATCAAAACCATAAAATAGAGTCCCAAAATACAACCAGAGTTGAGAGACAACAAAACCATCCTAACAAAAGTCTAGCGAGTCAAAATAATACCATAATTCAGAGACAATTTTATTCCGATTACCAAGTTACCCATGAAACTCCTGATTCAGCTAAACTTGATTCACAATATACTACTGAAAATTTAACTAGAGAAGTAAGACAAACGATTCATTCTCAAAATAATACTCAGCAAACTCAGAACATAACTGGAATGTCGATACAAACAGCTGATCTAAAGGAGCAGGATAAGCATAAAATGGAAAGTCAAGTCTATGATGATAACCCAACTAATACTCAACTGCCGGATGTAAAGGAGGCAGCATTTAAAAATCAAAACACTACTTATGATACTCAGAATACCACCAGAGTAACGAGACAAATACATAACCATCAAAATCTTACTGATAATACTCAGAACACAACAAGAGCTCGAAGGCAATCACCTTCTGGTCAACAAAATTATACTTATGGAAATACATCTTTTGATGAAACAAATCTTCCTAAAGAAATTCACCTTACCATTAGAGTTCTCAGACAAGCGAATGTTTCTCAAAACAGTTCACTCAATAAACATCAAGCTATAAACCCACATTTGAATTCTTCTGATCATTATACCCATACACAAGAAGCTCAGAACACAACTAAAGTTATAATACAAGCACCTACTACTGATCACCAAACCCACAATGATACTATCAAAGTTCAAAACATAACTGACAATCATCAACAAATTTCTCATCGGCATCAAAATAATACTGGCTTGACGCAGGCCAGGCAAGCATCTCATTCTAAAAATTACACTACGTCTAAAGTCGATACAAACAATAAATCAACCAGAGTAGGACAACACGCTGTTTCTGATCACAAAAATTATACTAAGTCTCAGAATGTAACTAGACTTAAAAGGCAAATATTTGAACAACATCAAAACGGCACGGAAGATGCTCAGAATGTAACCAGAGTAAATAGACAAACTGACAACAATAATTTTACCACAGAGAATAGTAACAGTGCCTCAGTTAGTGGGCAAATTTCTGACTTTGAAAACAATGTTAATGAAGTGCAAAAACAAACCAAAGTGAAAAGGGATGTGCATGATACAGTAATAATGATTAGACAACTTACCAATAAAATGAAAAGACAAATCCCCGAAGCTTTAAGTGGTGGTGATGGATTATCAGTCGATGCTGCAACTTCACAAAATAAAAATAAACCTATGAAAGAAAAGCATGAGCAAATAATAATAAGCCTGAAAGAACCCAAAGAGCCTAAAGAACTCGAAGAGCCTAAAGAACCCGAAGAGCCTAAGGAACCGAAAGACCCCAAAGAACACAATGATCATAAAGAACCCAAAGAACCTAAAGAACCCAAAGATCCTAAAGAACCCAAAGACCCTAAAGAACCTAAAGACCCCAAAGAACTCAAAGACCCTAAAAAACCCAAAGACTCACACGAACCCAATGACCATAAAGAACCCAAAGACCCTAAGGAACCCAAAGACCCTAAAGAACCCAAAGACCCTAAAGAACCCAAAGACCCTAAAGAATCCAAAGACCCGAAAAAACCCAAAGACCCCAAAGAAACCAATGACCATAAAGAACCCAAAAACCCTAAAGAAATAACCGTCAAGCCGGAAGGTCAAGTAGATAATATTAAAATTCAGATTCAAAGATATCAGGAAGGTAACCATGATTTACTCCGAATGAAAAGGGACAAAAATAAAGATGAAAGAAGTGATGAAAAGAAACAGGATATACAAGATGACAGGCAATCTGGTAACGATACAAGAACAAGGAAATATGCTGAATACCCTAAAAATATCACAATTCAAATTCAAAAATACACCCAATATGCGTCAAGCAAAAAAAGAAGGGATGCTGAAAACACCACCAACAATGACACACGTCATATAAATAATCAGCCGTCTAAAATTGATAGGTTTGTTAATGAGCATGAGGAAAATTTGGCGACAAATACGCCTAATTTAAACTCAACAACTACTACGAATACAAGCAACATTACTCGAGAAAAAAGGTCTTCTGCCTGCGATTGCGGTGACAACAATTCTTTAAATGAGAACGAAATTCGTGAAAGAAATAGGCGAGATAAGAGTGCATCTGAAAACAATGCAACCATGAGTACAGAAGTAAACACATCTGAACAAAATGCAACGATCCCTAATACGAAATCAGTTAATAGTTCTACAAGACAAGGAGGCGCATCACTTCCTGAAAGGGTAATAACGACTCTTAAAGATAAAGAAATTATCCTTCCTCACAAAGAACACAGAGCGGTTACATTAAAAAAGAAAAACGTAGCTACTACATATGAAGAAATCCATCCTACTAGCAAAGTAAATATCTCTGAAACTAATGAAACTATTCCTTATACAGTTAATGTTTCCTTAAATCCTCAAAACACATCTCAACCCGAAACCAGAGCTGGTGACGATGTAGCGTCGATTCCACCTAGACAACGTAGAGCAGCGTTGGCAAGCAACAGCGACGTGGTTACTTCCTATAAAGTATCTGACGATAATGCGGCCATGACTACAGAAGTAAACACATCTGAACAAAATGCTACGATCCCTAATACGGAATCAGTTAATATTTCTACAAGACAAGGAGGCGCATCACTTTCTGAAAGGGTAATAACGACTCTTAAAGATAAAGAAATTATCCTTCCTCACAGACAACACAGAGCGGTTACATTAAAAAAGAAACACGTTGCTACTTCACATGAAGAAATCCATCCTACTAGCGGAGTAAATATTTCTGAAAGCAATGAAACTATTCCCTATACAGTTAATGTTTCCTTAACTCCTAAAAACACATCTCAAGCCGAAACCAGAGCTGGTGACGATGTAGCGTCAATTCCACCTAGACAACTTAGAGCAGCGTTGGCAAGCAACAGCGACGTGGTTACTTCATATAAAGTATCTGACGACAATGCGGCCATGACTACAGAAATAAACACATCTGAACAAAATGCTACGATTCCTAATACGGAATCAGTTAATATTTCCACAAGACAAGGAGGCGCATCATTTCCTGAAAGGGTAATAACGACTCTTAAAGATAAAGAAATTATCCTTCCTCACAGACAGCACAGAGCGGTTACATTAAAAAAGAAACACGTGGCTACTTCACATGAAGAAATCCATCCTACTAGCGAAGTAAATATGTCTGAGAGTAATGAAACTATTCCTTATACAGTTAATGTTTCCTTAACTCCTCAAAACACATCTCAACCCGAAACCAGAGCTGGTGACGATGTAGCGTCGATTCCACCTAGACAACGTAGAGCAGCGTTGGCAAGCAACAGCGACGTGGTTACTTCATATAAAGTATCTGACGACAATGCGGCCATGACTACAGAAGTAAACACATCTGAACAAAATGCTACGATCCCTAATACGGAATCAGTTAATAGTTCAACAAGACACGGAGGCACATCACTTCCTGAAAGGGTAATAACGGATCTTAAAGATAAAGAAGATATCCTTCCTCACAGAGAGCACAGAGCGGTTACATTAAAAAAGAAACACGTGGCTACTTCATATGAAGAAATCCATCCTACTAGCCAAGTAAATATCTCTGAAGGTAATGAAACTATTCCTTATACAGTTAATGTTTCCTTAACTCCTCAAAACACATCTCAACCCGAAACCGGAGCTGGTGACGATGTAGCGTCGATTTCACCTAGACAACGTAGCGCAGCGTTGACAAGCAACAGCGACGTGGTTAATTCCTATAAAGTATCTGACGATAATGCGGCCATGGATAATGCGGCCATGACTACAGAACTAAACACATCTGAACAAAATGCTACGATCCCTAATACGGAATCAGTTAATAGTTCTACAAAACTCCAAGACACATCATTTGTTGACAAAATAATGAAAACTCTGGACGATCGAAATATGACTAGTCTTCCCGACAACACATCTCAACCCGAAACCAGAGCCGGTGACCATGTAGCGTCGATTCCACCTAGAAAACGTAGAGCAGCGTTGGCAAGCAACAGCGACGTGGTTACTTCCTATAAAGTATCAAACGACAATGCGGCCAAGACTACAGCAGTAAACACATCTGAACAAAATGCAACGATCCCTAATACGGAATCAGTTAATAGTTCTACAAGACACGGAGGCGCACCACTTCCTAAAAGGGTAATAACAGCTCTTAAAGATAAAGAAATTATTCCTCCTCACAGACAACACAGAGCGGTTACATTAAAAAAGAAACACGTGGCTACTTCATATGAAGAAATCCATCCTACTAGCCAAGTAAATATCTCTGAAAGTAATGAAACTATTCCTTATACAGTTAATGTTTCCTTAAATCCTCAAAACACATCTCAACCCAAAACCAGAGCTGGTGACGATATAGCCTCGATTCCACCTAGACAACGTAGAGCAGCGTTGGCAAGCAACAGCGACGTGGTTACTCCCTATCAAGTATCTGACGACAATCAGAAAACTGTTGATAATGCAACCTCTCAAAATGCTTCTATTTCCGATATTAAAACTGGTGGCTATAATCATATAATGAATATTTTACCCAGAGAACGAAGATTTGCAATATGGAAAAAGCAAGACGTCGATATTTCGCATGAAGAATTCCCCCGGACTATAGACGAAAGTACATCTAAAGAAAATGTAACCATTTCTTATACTGAATCACGTAATAATTCTACGTCCCATGATGCTTCATTTCCCAAAATGAGACAAAGTAATGACGGCACTTTTAAAAATATATTAAATAATTCTTATTGGGAAACTAGATCTACATTGATAAAAAGGGAAACCGTCAATGATTCGGCTGAAGAATTTCCTCATACGGAAGACGTAAATACACCTGAAGAAAATGAAACCGTTTCTTATACAGAATCAAATGATAATTCTACGTACCATGATGCGTCACTTCCCAAAGTGAAACAAAGGGATGCCGAAGCTTTTACAAATAAAGTGTCTATTCCAGCCAGAAGATTCACATTAATAAAAAATGCATTATCTGAAGATATTTCTCATACTAGAGATTTAAATATATCAAACGCAAGAACACTTGATACTGTGACTTCTGGTAAGAACTTTTCTTCTTCTTCCGAAGTAATATCACGTACTAGCAATGAATATACATCTAAAAAAAATGCAACCGTTTCCAATTCTTTAACTAGTCAAAATGCATCCCAGATAACAAAGAGAGGTAGTGGTGACAAACACAAACATATAATGAAAATTCCCCGTAGACAACGTAGATCAGCATTGCTAAATAGGAGAGCTGTTGATGTTGTGCTTGAAGAAAAACCTCTTACTGGGCGCGTAAACTCATCTCAAGAAAATGCTACCAAATCAGTTGATAACTCTTCAATCTCTCACAACGAATCATTAGCTGACACGGTATCAAGAAGTGGTGGAAACGGTGACGTAATAAATATTCCTCCTAAACATATGCAACGTAGATCGGCATTAACAAAAGAAGACGACTATACGAAGTCCGAAGAAGTTCCAGTATTACCTGAGCCGTACTTTAGGTTCGAAGAAAACGACACAAATGAGCTGCCACCCCTTACGTTCATACGTACACCTCTTTTAATATCATTTTCTGCACCTATCGATCAAAATGATACGGATGAAAACGCCTTTCACTTATATGAAGTATCTACTGAAAACAGGAAAACCGTAATGGAAACAGTTACAGATAAAAGTTCCATTAGTAATTTAAACGTTGATTATAATAAATATGAGTTAATGCCTGATGATACATCAGAAGAGACTGATGATACATCAGAAGATACTAATGATACATCAGAAGAGACTGATGACGGTTTCGTCGAAAAGAATGAAGATATGATAATGTCAGATGATTCAGAGTCGGAGGAAGTGGAAATTATTAAGGGAAAGTCATCAAGAATAATTGAACGTAAGTACTGTTCATAAACAGCGTTGTGAATGCCGCCCACTTAAACAAGAAGCGCTCGGATTCGTCACATAACAATATTATACTGGGTGAACCATAAAAATGTTACGTGTATCAACTTTACTTTGTTTATTTTTTTATTAAACATATTGTATATTTTAAGAATTTTACATTTTACAATCAATTCTAGACATTTCTCATAAATCATTTATTACACATATCTTCAACCGTTTACGAATTGTTAACTTTTAAAACAAAATAGACAAATTTATTTATTTATTTATTTATTTATTTGCACAAATAAGATGCCAACATGGCAAAGGCTTGGTACCCACGGTTTACAATGTTGTGTACAGACTTATACCTATTACTAAGATTGTAATATTATCATTAGTTCATCAATTAAAATTAAGAACATCAATAGTATGATCTCTAAGCCTTTTTTGAAATGTTGATAGAGGTAAATTAAACAAATCAATATTGTGGTATAAAGTATTATAAAGTGTGGTTAAGGTGGGAGTATCAACATGCTTGCCAACCTATAACCTATTTTGCGAAGCTTTATTTATGTTTTCTAGCTTTTATACAAAATTTAAATAAAATCAGTATCGACTTAATATTCTATAGCTAATAATTGACATATTTAATAAATATCAAGAAATTTCATAACTTATTTTAGGAGAATTGTATAGCGAAAAATATCGGGTAAGATTTTTTTTTAACATTATTATGTCATTGTCACTCATTGTTCTTTCACTATACAATTCTCCCAAAATTAGCAATGATATAAATTGATATTTTTGTAATATATCAGATTCTACCTAAATAATGTACCGACGATATTGATTTACTTTAAATGTTAGTTATTAAACTAAGAAACTCAAAAAATCAACGCGAAATAGGTTATAGGTTGGCAATAGATTGAATAACGTTGAGAATTCAACCTTAAGCGATTTATGGGAGAATGGTTACCTGAATTTGTTCTATAAAAACAGTTTGCAAATAGATTATTATGACGAAAGTTTTGTGAAGGAATATTAAAACCTATACCGAAAAGCAAATTTGGATCATCGATATAGTTGTTGATAATTTTAAACAAAAAGCGAATATCAGCTTGAGTACGCTGACACTCAAGGGGCAATAACTGAAAAGTCCGTTGAAGTTCTAATAAGTTGGCGTGAGGGTCGAAAATGCCGGTGCAAATGACAAAGTATGAAAGAAAAACTTACTTAATTATAAGATGTTGACCTCCAGCAACTATTCTCCAGTAGATCAAAAAATATAAAAATTCTTGTTGTATATATTTTGTACTACTAGTGGAGAGATTTCCCGTATCGTCGAATTGATTTCTTAGAAGTATCTATCGAGTTGGGCTTAGATTTATAAACAACATTTTTGACGTAGTCTTACAAAAATAAACACCCTATCCATCGCTCCAAAAAAATTATATTTTTCTACGAGCGTGTGAAAAGTTAGACCTTTCACACCCATTTCAATGTGAAAAGTTTTACTTTAACGCACTAGTGTGAAAAGTAAATTACTTTTCACACGCTCGTAGAAAAAATCTTGTATAATATACGTAAGAAAATATCTCGTTTAAGGCACTCATATGAATTCATGAAAATTCTCCTATGCGTGCCTTTAACGAGTTAATTTCACACTTATATCATAAATACCTATTAAACACTCCCTTGCATGAGCAGCATATTGCGGATGAGGTCCTGTTGAGACCATAAGGTTGAAGAAAACGTAGCTTCATTTGAAAAACAAATTCTTTGGTACCTAATTCGTGCGTTCTGTTAGCTCAATCATTATTTCACAAAATTGATTTTGGCTATCAGTATCATCATGTAATAACTCTTGTACAATTAGTGGTTTAAAGGGTTGAAATTTCTCTTTTTATAAATTTACACACGGTATTTTGATAAGTATCGTAATAACGCCCATGTTGTGTGCTTGAGCTATGAGCATTTTCCCGTAGTGATAATAATATGCTATTATTTTTTTCTCTTTAGGTATAGCAGGATGACCACTTTTAACAGTATATTTAACAGTACGGGAAATTTTCCACTTAATTGCTACCCTAGACACTGTCGATTGGCTATTAGGTGGGCGATTTGAGAATTTTTCATTGAACATATCACAGACTTCCCTATGACTTCTACTTTTATCTCCAGAATCCAATATATTCAAAATTTCTATGCGTTTATCTTCAGCGAGGCGCATTTTCGATGTAATATCAGCAGAGCAAAATTCAAATTTGATTAACATTCACAGACATTTTTTGACGTCTCAAACTTAAATAACTCAAATTGTCATTGTCAATGCCTTAAAGATTCTGACTTGAGTTCAGAATATGGAGAACTATAGGGTGGGAGGCCGATCGACAATGGCAGCATTTTCAAATTCTGTCCCGGTTTTTTGGTTAGTTCGCTATTGGCTGATAGATGGCTCTTGCGTCCGAAGTGGGCTGATGTTGTCTTCTTCTTCTTCCTTTTTAATATTGAAAACTAGATCCTCCATAGTTTTTAACTTTTACTTAAACCCTTTATTTTTCTGTGCTTTTACTTTTGACAATTGACATTTTATTTTTCGAAATAACAAATAATGTTTGAAGGCAAGACAAGACAAATAACGCTGTATTGTAATTAATTTCCATATTTATAATAAATAATGGTACAATTTATAAAAGTAGAGTTTGCTTTGTGTCGGGGTGTAAGACAGGATCTTTTTCAGAGAGAAAACGCAGCCAAATAAGTCTCTTTCTAGCTCCAAAGGTAAAACCCTCTAGCTAGAATGTTCCTGTATTTTAAAAACCAAGCATCGTTGGAACTTTATACAGGCCGAGTTTACTAATAAGTATAACAAAGTAAGTGTAAATTTATATAAAAGTCCGTATTTGTTCCTTAAAGAACTAATTTAAATAAAAATAGTTATTGCGTCCATAAGAAACCATTATTTGATAGCCCACTTCGAACACGCGCGCCATCTTACAGCGACTCGTAAAGCTGAATTACCGATGCTAATTTGGGACCGAATCCAATGCATTGCGATCGGCCTCCTACCTCAAGTCCTCCATAGTTCAGAACGTTGTCAACTGCAGAAACATTAAGGTGTTAATATTTGTAAATGGTTGAAGATAGGTATATTTATTTATTTTTATTTATTTTTATACAGGGTGTTTCAATAAAAACTCCCAGGCCAATTATTTCGAAAATTAAAAGCGACATGTAAATTCTGTAAACGCCAGTTTTTAGCCTCTATGATTGGCTGCAAAAAATGTGTTTGAATGATACAAGATGTAGGTGGCGCCACGCCACGGTGCAAAGAAATTTTCCAATGACAGCATATTTTAAATTTAATGTTGTCGTTCTTAAAGATAATTAATTTTTGGTCAAATTATGTCCCTTAATTGAATGATTGTAGAATATAAAAATGTTAAAATATACAATGGGTTCGTTAAAAAAATTAAAGTTGATACACTTATGTTGGGTTGCACAAAGGTTGTTCATAATAATTAACTAACCAGCAACTTTGATGGTGACATAAGTGACTAGCAATTCAAAACTTACGTTAACGGGGGCGTTTTGATTGTGAGTAAATAATGCCTGGAAATATCACTAATGTCACCGTCAAAGTAGCTGGTTAGTTAATTATTGTTTAAAACCTTTGATCAACCCAACATTACTTTCAAAAATATAAATTAGACGAGCGATTCTTGATTATGTGGCCGGTATTTTATACAGGGTGTTATTTAAGTATGTTGCAAAACTCCAAGGGGTGCTTCTTTAAGTAATTTTAAAAAGAAAAGTTTCTATAAACATATATCCGAAAATACATAGTTTTTACGATACAGGGTGTCAAACTTTTTAAAAAAAATTCGGATGTTCGTAAATATCGCAATACTTTTTTATTCGATTTTGTTGAAATTTGGCAATTCTGTTTGTTATAACAAGAAAATAATTTAGTATTAATTAGATTAAAATTATTAAGTCCAGTGGCGTCCCGGAAGACAGTCCAACTAATATTTTTGACAAAAAGATTGCGCGCCACTGACTATATTTAAAATTATATATTTTTATCGAATTAAGCAACTACAAATACAACTATTTTATCTCCAGAGTTTTTTTATATCTTGCTTCGTTTTCGAGAAACAAAATAAAAATCACTTTATTGCATGTCCCCGGGACAATAAGAGTAAAAAATTTAAATTACTTACCAAACTATCAAGCAATTAAAATTACACGAAAGTCCTCTTTTGAATTTTTTCGCACATATTAAAACTGTTTTCTATACAAGAAATTAACATAAAATAATCGCATAACGTAATAATTTATTACTGCAATGTTTTAAAAGTAACAGAAAAAGAATAAGAGTGCTATGGAAGGAAAAACAGTTGCTGTTTAAACAAATATGATTGAGGCTAAATTATCCTCTTGTTATTACAAACAGAATTGCCAACTTTCAACAAAATCGAATAAAAGAGTATTATTGAGATATTTGCGAACTGACACCTTAGAGGGGATTTCCCTCCTTTAAAATCCCTCTGGGCGTCAACTCTGTCTCTCAGGGCCGGACGCACTTTATCTTTAGTCGGCAGTGCCTTCTTCGTAGGGTCAATCTTGTACTTAAACAAAGAACATGTTGGTACTGGATCATACTCGTGGTTCTGAGATTTATTTAACTTGACGAAATTTTCTGGCTTTAAAATATTCATGATACGGGCCAACGGGCCTTGCACGCCCTTGCCCTATCCTCAAGCGTTAACAGTACCGGGGCGGCTTGCATTTGCGCGCCGTCGCGCCATAAATTTAAAAATTCCCCATTCGCCTGCGGTTCGTTCTCTAACGGAATTTCGGGATGAGGCGTCTTCTCCAGACCCTCCCCTAACGTTGCAACCTGTGAAAGTCCCAAACGAGGGTTGGTGAAACGAATTACAGGCGAATTTCCCAAATTTAAATTTTCGGTTGAAAAATCACCCTGAACCTCCCTTATTGCCTTTTTGAGGCCTTCCTTTGTATAATACCCCTGATTAGATGGTAAACATGCCATCTTTCGACGCTCATCATTTAATTTACGCTTATGGCGCCTAACTTACCTGACTCTTCCTAAATTTTGGTGGCTTTTGACCTTTTTCAATAACCTCAACCTCTATGTTATCAGAGCGGCACGGCCGGTTAAGGCCGGTGCCAGCCCTAGTATGCGCAGACACTCCCCCAAGTGACTTTTCGGCTCTACTGCCGAGCTCCACTGCACGCAAATAAAAAGTAAGATTTAAAAAACAAAACAATATTTATTGTCAAAAAACAAAGAATGGTTTACTTTAGAAAAATACAAAACTGTTCAAAGACTTACAAATATGTTACAAAATCTAACACTTTTTAACACATCAAAATATCAAAGAAAATCTTTACTTAACCTGACAAAAATTTTATTGACTCCCGTTGAAAATAGATTGTCTTTTTATTTTATTTTAAAAATAAAAAATCTAAATTCCCTTAATCCCTTACTGAACCTTTTTCCCGGTCCCTGATTCCCGATTATTCCTGTAATCCCAGAAACCCGATACCTTTAATTCAGACGCCCTGAACCCAGCCACGGTCAAAACTTGTTTGGTAATTTCCCCGAAATTCCACAACGAGTTGCCCCGCCCTGATGAACCAGTCCCTGAATTCCCGTACCGCGATCCCCTTTTTACAACGAACAATCTTCAATCCCTTCCCCTTGACCCAAAAAGAAATAAAAACCAATAAACCCAAAAATTAATAAATAAAAATATTCCCGGAATATTTTATTCAAAATGACTAAAAACCCCTGACAATAATTCAGAAAATCGCCCAGACAGCCGAGATTCAAAATTAGAAAAAACTTTTCTAAGTCGCAAAAATATGTATAGGTAGTTAATTGACATGAGTTTAATTTTAAAATCGAAAGCGTTGCCAGTAGAACAGTGTTGCCAGGTCCAATTTTTTTTTTCCCTATATAATTTCCTAAAAATTCCCCAGATTTTCCCCAGACCATTTAATTTGAAAACGAAGAAAAAACATACTTGAAAACAAAACATATCCCTATTTATTAATAAAAAAATTTCTACAAATAAAAATCAAACCACTTATCTTATGGTTCATTTTGCATTAAAAAAATAATACATTTTTTATTCAACAATAAACAATAATACATTTAATACAAAATAAATACATAGAAAATAAACTGGTCATAGCTATTATTTGAATTATTGAAATTAACGCAAAAAATTGAAAAAAAGCGTGGTTCCCTTTGTGTGATCCCCCTTAAAATATCAGCGAACGGAGACCTGGAATTTACCGAGTTTCTCGTTGTTTATATCTTGATAGTAAGGTTTATAGTAAATTCGACCTGCCTCACTGCCTCAGATTCTGAGTTGCTAATAGTGAATCGGACTTAGGATAGATAGCGTTTTTGCCATGGGTCAATCGATTGCTAATAATTTTTTAAGTGATTGCTTAATATATCTTTTACAAATATCACAAAATCAAAGAAGTATAGAAATTCCCTAAATTATAGAAAATTTCCCTTTTTCCCTACTGATTACAGATTTTCCCCAGATTTAGGGAAATTTCCCTAGTAATGGCAACCCTGCAGTAGAACCGTCCCGGCACGGCTTTTCCCAAAAGTCAGTGTACCCTGGGAGTGCTAATGCCAACGAATTAGTTCCCAAGTTTTAAGAAATATTTTCATCATTCGACGGCAGGTTACTACCTGTCATGCGCTCTGACAAAATCCATCTGAACTAGATTCCGTATCAGAAGATTTTCAGGTTTTCAGATTTCTTTTTAAAAGTTTGACACCCTGTATCGTAAAAACTATGTGTTTTCGGACCCATGGTTATATGAACTTTTCTTCTTAAAATCACTTAAAGAAACACCCTTTGGAGTTTCGCTACATACTTAAATAACACCCTGTATGAAAGGCTGATGCGTTTCTTTATTATAACGCTGTATATTAGGGACATTAGGAAAACTGAATTTTTAAGCCTGATGTTTATATTTATAGTGTGAGAAAAGCCTCTTTACATAAAAATGTATTAATTTAGGTGTAACATGCGCATGTGCCACATTTCCACCTGATTCGACCTCCGAAGATAAGAATCCCACTCTCAGCGAAAACTTTGTGTACGTTCCTTCAGGGCTGAAAAAAACGGATAAGGAATTGTTATGTACCAGAAACTGTACAGGAATGGCCAAGGATGACCTAAGCATGAAACAAGAAATTTATTGCGCTTACGCCAAAGCAGATGAGAAATTCATGGTACGGTATTATTAATCATATTTAAAGTTTAATTATTTATAATATAATAATAATAATAATAATAATAATAAAAAGTTTATTCAAAATTTTTATATGTATAAATATTTAGGTCATATAGAATGTCCTCAAAATACGATCGTACAACATTTTATGACATACCCCAGACGTCAAAATAGGTCGATTCAAGCCAACTAAGTGATAGTCAAAGATTAAACATATTTTTAGATTTTCCCAAATTACTCGAAAACGTATCAACTTAATTTATTGATATTTGGACAGTGTTGCTAGAGGGTATCAAGAAATTTTACAAATCACAAACTGAAAATGTACCAGATTTTAAACTTTTGTACAGACATTAGAAATTACTTATTTTTTTAACCTCCGACCAAAAACAGTAAGAAAAATATTTTTAATTTATTTAATAATTTTAAGTTATTATTATCATCAGTCATCTGCTAAATTTATCTTTGAGTTTTGTTTTTAACATATAGAGGGCGATAGGTGGATGAAAATATTAAAAATGTACTGCAAAACTGACGGTTTTTGAGACGGGTTCGAAATGTACTAGATTCGTACAATTGTACCAGCTCTGGCAAACGCTGTATTTGGAGTATAGTTTTAGGCTATAAATAAGCTGTCGAGTTATAAACCGAAACTCGAACAAACCCGGTATATTTTTAAACCATTCATTAAGCATAGAAAATTGTTAAACGTAGATAACATATTATCTGTAAAGCCTCTTTATTCAATGACCGCTGACCGTTACGTCATATTCTCCATATTGGCGGTACGTCGTAAATTAGTTTAGTCAGTCCGACTTACCGGTGGTAAAGGTTATGATTTTTCTTAGGCTTGATCTACATAAAGACGGTTGAACAAGTACAATACAAGCGCGTTTTTTCATATTTTTAATTATTATTTTTTTACTGTTAATGAAGTCAGAAATAAGTAGTTTATTTAGGGTAAAAGGTATCATGGGATGAAACATTTTGTTTTTGAAAATCAGTAGGAAATTTTCAATTATTTTAGATTTGCTGAAAAATAAATAAAACTTATTTATAATATTGTGTTAAATTCCACTATATTCAAAAAACAAACAAAAACATTTGTCGACTCGACATGTTTCGCTGCACTGTAGCTTTATCAAGAGTGAATAATCAAACCTAGGTGTAAGTATATATACCTTAGATTGGGTTTTCCAAAAACAATAAAACTAAAACAAGAAATGACAATAAATGCGGTGTTTATAAACTAACTTGCCAGGATTGCCCTAAAACATACATAGGTCAATCTGGTAGAAGCTTTTCAAAAAGAATTCGAGAACACAGTTCTAGCTTTACGTTGGAAAAAACAGACTCCCTTTATGCAAATCATTTACTAGAATATTCTCATAATTTTAATTACAACTTCCAAATTCTTCATACAGAAAATAAGGGCAATAAACTTAATTTGCTGGAATCCCTAGAAATAAATAAACTTAAAAATACAAATAACCTCCTAAATTGTCAATTAGATCTTAATAACTCACCCCTATTAAATTTGTTTTGAATTGTTGGAAACCCCAATCTAAGGTATATATACTTACACCTAGGTTTGATTATTCACTCTTGATAAAGCTACAGTGTAGCGAAACATGTCGAGTCGACAAATGTTTTTACTTATTTATAAAATTTAAAATTTAATCTGTAGCTAGTGCATCTCTAGTGCATCAGTCTATAAATTTTGTTTAAGATATTTTCATTTTATTTATAAAAAAAAAACTCGATGTCCATTTTGCAATATCTAGTTTGTGCAACCTATTAAAATAAAAGTAATTAAAAAATAAAATAAATTGCACTTTCCAGATTACTTGTAACGTTTGGGTAGGATATGCTGCTTCACTATTATTCAAATCTGATCCTTCATTGCAAATGGTGAAACCGGAATTTATCGTTGTTCTAACCATGCAATAAGGAATCTTTTTGACCAAGCCCAAAATTATAGATGGCGTTATCCATGATAATAAGAGACGGTTCTTTCAAGTTTGGTAACAATTATTCTTCAAACCATTTCTCAAAGTTTTCACTACTTATCGAATCATGATAACCACCAGATTTTAGGCCAGACTTGAATATCTAACTTGCATTATTCACAAATTTGTTTTCTTAACCAGCATGTAGAATAATATACCGTACACCCTCAGACGATTTTTTTTAACTGTATGAAGAGTATAATCTTGTCAACTTCACCTAAAAGTCCCTTTACTGTATATCCAGGTTTCATCCAGAAAAACAGGTTTTAAGGGAAATTGAGAGTTGCCTTTATTCTTAAATTCTCTTTAAAAATTCTACTCGTTTTGGGGGTACCTATATGGGGTTGCTCTATTAAAAAGCGCCTGTTTGTTACAGTACATTTATGCCATTTACATTTTAATTTTTTTAAACAGTCCGCTAATGAACCAGGGATATTTCAACACCATCAATGATTTTAAGGTTTAGTTGTATTGAGTGAATGGTAACATGTTCACCTGCTCTATGCATCCCATAAATACGCTCTCTCTTGGTATGTTTATGAATTTCGGGGAGAGAGCATTTTTAATTTCCTTCAATTTATACTGTTTCATTTTCCCATTTTAGAAAATGTTTCCCCCCGGCCAGCTGAACTACCCCGACGTATCCGAAGTGATATTCTGCCAAATCTTCCCCAGCGAAGCGGAACCAACTTTACAATTCATCCTTTCTTGGCTCAACGTGGTCCTCCTGGATGTGGTAGTATGCCTGACTGGATTGGGTATCGTTTGCATCTATTTGATTTGTTTCGTCACCTTCAGGAAGAGGGACAATGGACCTATCTATACGCCCGCTGCGTATAACATCAAATAAGCAATAAAAAAATAGGTATAAGCCTGTAAGGATAAAAGTATTTGCTCCACACAATGACACATAGTTAGTACACGTTTATTAATTAATAACATTTTTAAGAAGAAGATAGTAGTTCAAAGGATCACATTTTAATTAAAGCTGTTAAAAGTACAGTCTATTTTATTTTATGTATGCGTATTCGGATTGGAACCTGCTCTCATGGCAAATACGTTCAGTTTTGTGACGATATTACTGTTGGTGAGGGTAATAGCCTAGTGAAAAGAAATTACGCCATTTCGCCTTTCTAGCAGCGGTTAGGAACATTGCTGTTTCTCGACGCTCCCCCTACTGACTTGCTCAAATTTCTGCCGCGGCATCGTTAGATGTTTTGCGGCGACTCAGCGCTTGTCAGCAACATCACTTCCAAAATTATGGACAAATTATTTGATTTTCTTAAAAAATTTTACCAGAAAGTGTAAGTTCATAATCACAAATTTTAAAATTTGAGTTATTTTCAAAAATTTAATATTATTAATTTTGGTCAATTCTCTGTGGCTTTTATAGGCAAGGATTTTTTGATGTTATGCGTATTAACGAAGGAAAATTGGAAGTAAAAGTTACTGGTATTAGACCAGGGCTGAAGCCTTTGAAAATGGTAAAAAGTGAAAAAAAAATAATAGTAGGATGAAATTCATTGGAAAAGGAAGAGAATATAATAAAAATGAAAGGAAAAATAATTTACGGGCGATCCGAGGTCGGGAAGTGGAAAGAGGTGAGTTTTTAAGGGTAGAAAACGATTTATCTCGATTTCCGGCAAAACTACAAGTCCTATGGAATAACATTTAATAGCAAAGTTGTAGGTAATAAAAATATCTACAACTTTTGTATTTGCACTTTTTTCACATAACCTCAAAATGTATGTGAAAAATTCAAATAACCAAGTTTTTGGTTTTTTATTTTCATCTTTTACAAAAAAAAATTTTTTTTCACGATCTTTGGTGAAAACGTACCTTTCTATGTCCCAAACACACTGTAATTTTTTGATTTAAAATATTTATTTTTTCACCTTATTTTGACTTAATATCGAAAAAGCACCCTAATTTTCAATTGAAAGTTCTTACGTCAAAATATGTGCTTTTTTAAAAAAGTCGGTGGGCTTTTTGTTCGTTGATATCTCTACTTTCTAATAATGTAAAAAAAATATACATTACTATGGTAAATGTTCTCAAAAAATGCAAAGAAACGAAAAAAACTCGAATCCGAAATTATTTTTTTTTATCATTATGTACAATTTTGAGCTATTTATTAAAATTTATACTTTAATTACTCGAAAAACGAACGATAACATGAAATCTTACGTTTTTCAAGTAATTAAAGTATAAATTTTAATAAATAGCTCAAAATTGTACATAATGATTAAAAAAAAATTTCAGATTCGAGTTTTTTTCGTTTCTTTGCATTTTTTGAGAACATTTACCATAGTAATGTATATTTTTTACACCATCAGAAAGTAGAGATTTTAACGAACAAAAAGCCCACCGACTTTATTAAAAAAGCAGATTATTTGACGTGAGAATTTTCAATTGAAAATTAGGGTGCTTTTTTGATATTAAGTCAAAATAAGGTGAAAAAATAAATATTTTAAATCAAAAAAATTACAGTGTGCTTGGAACATAAAAAGGTAACTTTTCACCAAAGTTCGTGAAAAAAAAAATTTTTTTGTAAAAGATAAAAATAAAAAACCAATAACTTGGTTATTTGAATTTTTCACATAAATTTTGAGGTTATGTGAAAAAAGTGTAAATACAAAAGTTGTAGACCTTTTTTATTACCTACAACATTACTAATTAACGTTATTCCATAGGACTTGTAGTTATGCCGGAAATCGAGATAAATCGTTTTCTACCCTTAAAATAAAAACTCACCCCCTTAAACTTCCCGACCTCGGATCGCCCGTAAATTATTTTTCCTTTCACTTTTGTTATATTCTCTTCCTTTTCGAATGGGTTTCATCCTACTATTATTTTTTTTTGTTTCAAAAATTATCGACCCTGGTCTATATACGATCCCCTTAAATAAAGAATTTGCCTTCAAAAATCGCTGTGGCTTCTAGGTATTCATCTTTAGAGATATTACTAACCCTTTTCCAAAAGCCCTTATAGAACAAATACTGTGAGAATCGGTTAAATTTTTAGATAGGTACGTAATTTTTTTTTCTTTTAACTTTTTTTGTCTTCTATACGGACAACTAGTAGCCAAAGAAATTAAGGCAGAAAAAAGTTTATTTTGAAGCAGAGATATCACCAAAACACTGATATTCTTTGCCCTGAGGGCGTGTACCTGATAAAACCATTATTTTTGTCAAGAGGGTATAAAATTGACTACACGATATTGGCACGATTTTCTCGTATACCATTTTTTTAAATCAAACCCGATAAAGTGCAGTATGTCTTTCATAGAATAAGTATGTGACGTGTATATGTGTGTATGTGTTAGAATAAAAAGTAGACTAAGCTTATTTTAATAGAAACAAGAATAATCCTCAACTAATGTAAGGCGACAACGAAACATAGGCTAAGTGACCATCAATCAATATTAACAAATCTAAAGATAAAAACACATTTTCGGTTGGGTTGTGTTGGTAAAACGAACTATTTTTGGATGATCAAACCATATTATAGATAAAGGAACAGCAGACACAAACCTATATTAACAAAAACAATCTCACATTTCACTTTCTTGTTGCCACAAACGTTATTTAACAATTTGGCCTCACTGTATTGAAAATTTCGTATTTGTTTTTGCATTTTTGGGACACTCGGATATTAAAAATAGAGGTCACCACAAAAAAACGATTCAACAAAAATGTGTGGCTTAAACGTAACAAAAATATTTAAATATGACAGTCCTATTAGCTTCTAGAATATTTAGTTTTTAGTTAATACTTGCTCAGAAATCAAAGAGTCCTTAGTAATTTAAGACTTTAGAATAAGCAAAATTTTGATCTTTCAACATATCGGATTATTTCTTATTTTATTTTACTTCCCCATTCGGGTTGGCTTGTTTAAAACTTGTTTTAAACACAGCTTGTTACGTTATTTTTTATTCTGTCCCCTATAATGACAATTATTTTTTATTCTGTCCCCTATAATGCAAAGATTAAAAAAGCAGTTTTTTTTTATTTTTATTTTTTAAACTCTTAACATATATATTTTCATTTAACAGGATCAACTTACAGCAGTAAACTAATAAGTAGTAATAAAGCAATCAGACATCAATATTCCTATTATTCAACGGGAGCGTTTGCAAAAACAATAACGAAAAATATTTAAAAAAGAACACTCAAAAAAGTGCCCTGAGCACTATCGCCGTATTAACCAAAATATAATAACAATGGATAAAGAAAAGAAAACGTAAATACAGAAATGACCAACAAATATTTTAATTGTGTTTAAAACATGTTTTTTGCGTTTTTTAAAACCGTTTAAAACAAAAAAAAAACTCTTTTTTAACTGTTTGTCCCAACCCTGCTTCTCCTTCTCCTATAGTGGTTATACACACCTTAACGATTTTAATATAAGTATTCAAATTTCTTTATTCATCGTAAAAATAGTAGAATATACAATTTATAAGACTAGTCACAAAAGTAGATAGCATGAGAAAATATAAATGACAAACAAACACAGCAGTTACATACAGTATTATATTAGAGTAATTCACAGTAATTCGACAGTAAAAAAGTATTAATGGTAAATAAAATAAGTCAACGATATTTTGTACTCTTCTACGTTTTCAACTTAGTTTTACTTGCAAATCAACGCCAAAAATATATAGAAAAAAAATTTGACGGAATAAAAAATGCAAAAAAAACGATAAAAAATTAAAAAGGCGATTGCAACAGTTTTGTTCATTTCACTTATTTTATTTACTTTTTGCGACATTTTGAAAGTTAAAGGGGGGAAGTCAAAATATTATAAGAAGCAACCAAATTTAGGTTAGAATAGTTTTAAATCAAAGTAAGAAAATAAAACCCGATTTAAATTGTATATATCAATTAATAAAGGCACAAAAAAAAGGAAGAAAAGACTTTTACAACCCTAATAATTTTTGTAGTAACAAACCTGTACAATATAGTATTTCTATGTAGTATAGTAATATCTGAATTCATGCCTTCTTTCACGTGATAAAAACAAAAGATAAACTGGTTTGTTCAAAGAAAATTAACTCGAAATATTTTATAAATTGGTTATTGTTGTATTATTTAGTTTAAATTTATTTTTCTTAAGCACATAGATACTTAGCTTTACTTGCAAATCAATACGCCAGAAATATATACTCCACAAAAGAACTATGAATGCATAATAAAATGTAAAAAAAAAATTGTTTTTCAAACAAAGCGATACACAAATTTGGTTTAAAAAAAAACGGATAGTCGCTAATGAAGTAAAGTAACCTACCATAAGTGGAGAACACCTTAATTTGAACTTAAAGTTGAAAGCATTAATTAATTAAAGCTGTGATAAAAAGTGAATATTGTAAATATTTAATTCAGGCTCATCATACTTACATACAAGATGCAGTATTAGAGTTTAATTATTATTAATTAGCTTACATTCTACGTCTCAATAATTTTATAGTTAGATTTAAGTCAAAATTAGTTATATTTTTGCCAAGTTATATTATTTTTTGTGTCCTTATTTTGTTTACTATCTATTTTCATTGAATATATATAGTTATAATAATTAGACCACATTCTTAAAGAAAACCCCGTAAATATAATAAGAACAACAAATTATTATTCTATTCACTACAACAGTTTTTAGACGTTGTATTATCTGGAAAACATTTCAACTGAGGATAGCTTGTAAACAAACTAAAAAATCATGAAACGCCATCCTCCAATAAATCTATATAAAACTCAGGTTGCATGTTTGAGCAAACTTGAAAATTCCAGAACTCGAATTAATAGACGCTACGTGTTAATCCCATTCTGGAATACACGCTTCGGTTAAATTCTTTGTACATATGCGCTCAAATCCAACCTGAAGGTTTCCAGTACTTGAAATGACAGAATTGCCGTTCTATTCTGGCTGTTATTTTTCGTGCCCCTTAGAATATAAGAATAAATGACATGCAGCGGATTTGATACAATTTACATTAAGTAAGCATATTATTAATTTTATTTAATTATTTATAAGCAGCAAGGAAAAAAAATAACGAGCATATTTTTGAGAACGTTCTTGACCTTTGTCCTTATAAGTAAATAGAATATAATCTCTGTCAAATGTCTGAATGTTAAAAATATGTTCGTCCAAAAAAAAAAAAGAAAGAACTTTTAGATAAGGTTTTAAATATAGTAGTTAATTGAGGATTTATTTTTTTAAATAGAGTAGTTGTAAAGTTGGAGAAACTGTTAGCAATCACATAAAATAATTTCGATGAAAACAATATTTACAATTGCTCTGTTCGATCTAAACATTTTTAAGAATTTTAGTTTTTAACTTGGATGGAATTCGTTATGACGACCACTTTTTTGACAACGGACTTTGATAAAATTAAAGTTAAATAATTTTAAGGCTAGTTATAGACTTTTAAGTTTTAAAATTGCACATTGAAGTGAAGAGGGCTTATGAGATTTAACTTTATTTTTAGGTTAGTTTAATTTTACTCCTGCTAGTCTCTTTTTTGACCGCATCAAATAGTTTTAGGCACTCTAGGGTATTTAGTTTTATAGTTGGACGGATTTTTTTATGACGACGTACACGCCAAGAAGAATAGCTCTATTTCCTTAACTCTATTAGATTTAAGATGATTGCATAAAAAAACAAAAAAAAAATAACTCGTAACTATAGTAGGTATTAGAAACGTTTACTTTAACAGACGTCATTTAATAACAAAAATGAGAAAACGGACTAGGTAGATAGGTACTATTAGAAAATAAAACAGGGCAATTTAAAATCGACAAAATTAGGCATTTCGTATATTATTTGAAAACTTTTTAATTTATTCAAATTTTCAATTTGTAAATTTTCCCTATTTTTTTTCTAAAAGGGCTTTGCTAATTATTGATATTGCGGCATCTCTATTTTTTACTAACTTTAGATTTAGTATAATTAATTTTTATTTAACTTCATATTACTAACATTACAATGTAGGAGAATTACTAACCCTTACAATTTTACTAACACTAGTATCCTTATAAGCTGGACTGAATAATTACGATAACTGATATGTGAAGAGGCTATGATTTTAGGACTGATTTTATATGATGACCGTTATGTGAAAAGGCTATGATTTTTTTTTAAACAGAGCAAATGAATAGAAAATAAATGTCGAGTACCTATAACTTTAAATTATTGAATTATTGTTTTAGAATTTATACTTTTTAATTATTTTTTTTATTAGATAGAAACGTTAAACATAATTTTTAAGTTTAACTACAAATTAATAAAATTTAAAAATGAAAAAAAAATATAGTTGGAAATCAGGTTAAAAATATTTTTAATTATAATATTTCTAACTAAAGCATTTTTTCAATTTGCTCTGTTTTTAACCTGTAAATAAATGTGCTTTAACAAACAAATAAATTATGATTTTGCAAAAAAAATATTTATATTTCAGTGTTTTTCTTCTTTCGCCCACTATGTGTGGATTTCGAATTTACAATAATAGTACTGTGCGAGCAAATATTAATTGCATCAAAGAGGGCTTGGATTAAAAAACGTAGAGCTTGGTTTAGATCACAATAATATGGGGACGATATATCTAACCAAATCTAGGTTAAAATTTTGTCAAATTCATCTTATGACATGATATGCCAAACTAATGAGTAATAAAATAAGTAGATTAATACAAATTTATTTTTGTTGTTTACAAAATTAACAAAGTAAGAATATACAGACGGAAAAAGAAAAACAATTACATAAATTGCTGAAATTGGCCACCGCCATGCTCCACGCATATTCACACGTCTCTTCATATTTTCAAAAGTGTTGACCAGCATCTCTGGAGAAATGTTACCACATTCTTGGATAATTCTTTCTTGTAATTGTTTTAAATTTGTAACTGGTGTTTTAAAAATAGTGTTCTTTAAATGAGGAAAAACGAAGTAATCCATAACCGTTAAACAAGGTAATCTAGGTGGGAATTCAATATCTGATCGAAAACTGATCAATCTGTCGTCGAAAAAAATCGTCTTTCAAAATCTGCGGCTTGTATTTCTTGGAATACTTGCACTTTATAAGGAAATAAATTTAGCTGCTTTTTAAGAATAGTTCTGCATGTTCCATAAGATCTTCCCACTTCTTGGGACAGGCGTCTTATACAATTTGTTGGCGTATTTTGCATTATTTCACGAACGTTTGCAACAAGTTATTCTGTTCTTACAGATGGTCTTCCTGCTCCTTTTTTGTATTGTATAGAACCTGTTTCCCTAAACACAGCCAGGGTTCTTTTCAGGCAATGATAAAAATTCCCAGCAATAAAAGCAACCTTAGAAAAATGTTCGTGAAAATCGTCCATGCACAAACCCGGATTGTATTGCCACTCACCATTTACTCTAACCCCGTTTCGAAAATACGCTTCAACCATGAATATTTTGTGCTGTTCCGTAAAGCCCATTGTGTGAATTGTTCAAGAAATTGGAAAAATTAGCGATGAATCAAATGACTTGTAACGACTGTCAAAGATGTCGGAATAACTGATTGATTGTTAATTCAGGTAGTTACTCACACCCAACAGGTATTAAGCTCTACGGCTAAGCATTACGTCCTTGGATGCAAGGCCCTCTTTGATGCAAATAATTTTTGCTCGCACGGTATATTATTTGACTGGAAGTACAAGCGTTACTTTTATTACGAGTCTCCAGGTTCGCAGGACGAACGAAAGTGAATTCGGCAATTACAGACGTTGCTTAAATATGAAAACATAATGATACCAACTTTTTTAATTTTGAGTGTGGCTAGCGTTATTGTGGATTTATTATTGTATTGTTTGATAGCGTCGTGCCATTCGATGTGAGAAGTGTCAGCATATATTACTCCGCAACTTTTTTAAATTTTTATTCTTTCATAAATACCATTTTTTTTAAACTACACTTAGGTACTCTAAATTAAAATGAATCAAGAAAGTGACAAAGTCAACAACACAGGAATATGCATGCGCACAGAACAGAAAAGTTGGCAAGCCATTATTTTGGAGCAGGGCTAAATAATTATCGCCATTTAAATTGCCATTAATGAAAAAGGTACCTATGATATGATATCCAGCTATTCCTGCCCAAACATTAACCTTTTCAGGATATTGTGTATGTTTTTCTCTAATCCAGTGAGGATTTTTCCTAGACCAATAGCGGCACTTCTGACGATTAGCATGACCGTGAAGTGTAAAGGTGCACTCATCAGAAAACAAAACATGTTCTAATTGGATTGGATGGATTGTTATCTAACATTGCCATCATTTATTCACAAAAATACGTTCCCCTATCAAGATCGTCTTCCATGAGCTCATGAGTGGGTATCATTTTATAGGGATAATACAAAACAGTAGGTACCTTAATAATAATCACCGTTGATTTTTCGTATATACCCTAGTTAAATAATATCCCTAAATATCCCTTGACGAATTTTGCTCGTTACCAATGAACGCCGCATTCTATATGAACCACAATAAACAATACAGTTCTCGAGGCACCAGACAAAAGCGCGGTCATTACTGCTGAAAGACCAAACTGTCGTAACTCTGACTCGGTATAGATTTAGAGCGCATTTGGCTGCATGGAAATCTTAGATGAAACCAGTGGAGTAGTGGGCGGTTCTCATTGAATCCATCTTACTTTGGGCACTTGGATAAGGAAAGTTCGGGCATATTTTGACAAAACAAAATTCTAAATAAAAATGAAGTTTGCCGAAACAAATATTTATTTGAAAATATGTCTAAAATTATTTGAAGATTGACAGTAAATTTTATTATGTTTAAAAAAATATTAATCGATTTAAATAAATCGATCATTTATTAAGTTTGATAGGATGTGGTATTTTATTAAAATAAATGATTGTTAGATAGCGGAAACAAGTTTATGTAGAATGTAGCAAATAATAGCTTATTTCTCTCGGCAAGATATTTATTTTTTTCAAATAAATATTTAGTTGTCATCAAGCTTGCGATATTTAAACCAAAAATGAGTTGTTTGTTTGAAGGTGGTAGACAATGAAGTAATATCAAAAAAATTACCTTGTCGGATTTCCATTGCCTTTATTTTCTTACGTAACACAACGTTTCGGTTTGTTATGTATCTCTAACCGTTTTCAAGTGTAAACTAAATAATTATAATTCCAAGGCTACTGTCTTAAATACTATTCATGTGCAATGAAGCTTGATGACTCCGCCTATACAGGGAGTTTCACGGTCGATGGTACCTTAGACTTTCTGACGAACCAGTAAAGGAATCATTCTGAAAATTTGGTCGCGTACATAAACGGACATGCTCTACCAACCTAAAATATTTTTAACAATACAGTGTTGCCGCTTCCACGCAAAAATAATAGTAACTTCTATTTTTTAAATGCAACACCATATATTTTATTTTATTTTCAAAACCACCATTACTTTCCTTACAATTTTTATTTACTCTACTCTATACTAATCTCTTACCGTTTCTAAGATATAAATTAATTTCCGTTTTTTTTGTCCGAAAACGTCACTTTTAAAAATGTTGATAATTTTGAACTCGAAAACACTGAAACCCTGAAATTTGGTAAATAGTCAACTAATACCCTAGGGCTCTTTGCCCT
Organism: Polydrusus pterygomalis; assembly: GCA_963969555.1. Lineage (NCBI taxonomy): Eukaryota > Metazoa > Arthropoda > Insecta > Coleoptera > Curculionidae > Polydrusus > Polydrusus pterygomalis. The sequence continues at coordinate 153,659,206 of OZ018376.1, read as the reverse complement.
AGTACCAAATCTTAGTTGCAATATACAGGGTGGTTGAAAAATACACTTATTCTGGTAACTTGAAAAAGTGACCATAAGTCCTTTTTTCAAATGTAACACCCTGTATATTATTACGGATTTGAAAAGCTGCTAAAATTTCACTTAATTCTTGTATATCATGCCTGTACCTAACTAACTAGTTTAACCATTTTTTTGACGTATTAAGCATAATTTGTAAAATTTTCTATACAATTCAATTTTATTCGGTTATTAGTAAGTTAGCCATGACAAAAACTGATGTTTACGTATGTTACTATGGTTATCGTTTTGACATTTCATTAAGTTTAGATACAAGATAGAAATACACTTTAAAGTCATGGAAGAAAACTATTCAAATGCAGTTCTTATGAATTTATTTATTTTATTTGGACAACAAAATTAATTTTTCTTGAAATCCATGCAGTTAACACCCGCATATTAAAGTGTTTGGATGTAAACGGCCAGCGTTTTGAACATCTGTTAAAATAGCAGGACATGTATAAAGTTTAACGAAATGTACTCTAATTTACTGCCTGAATCTTAAAAAATTCATAAGGATCCAGGACAATTTTATTAAATGTTAACTAGGTAGTCAAATAATAAAAGACTATACTGAAATTATAACCAATAAAATGCTATTTTAACAGATGTTCAAAACGCTGGCCGTTTACATCCAAACACTTTAATATGCGGGTGTTGACTGCATGGATTTCAAGAAAAATTTAGTTTTAATGTTTTTTGCATGTTAATGCAAACACAAATTGTCCAAATAAAAATAAATAAATTCATAAGAACTGCATTTGTATAGTTTTCTTCCATGACTTTAAAGTGTATTTCTATCTTGTATCTAAACTTAATGAAATGTCAAAACGATAACCATAGTGACATACGTAAACATCAGTTTTTGTCATGGCTACTTTACTAATAACCGAATAAAATTGAATTATATAGAAAATTTTACAAATTATGCTTAATACGTCAAAAAAATGGTTAAACTAGTTAGTTACGTACAGACATGATATACAAGAATTAAGTGAAATTTTAGCAGCTTTTCAAATCCGTAATAATATACAGGGTGTTACATTTGAAAAAAAGGACTTATGGTCACTTTTTCAAGTTACCAGAATAAGTGTATTTTTCAACCACCCTGTATATTGTAACGAAGATTTGGTACTAGGGCAAAAAGCCCTAGGGTATTAGTTGACTATTTACCAAATTTCAGGGTTTCAGTGTTTTAGAGTTCAAATTATCAGTATTTTTAAAAGTGACTTTTTCGGACAAAAAAAAAACGGAAATTAATTTATATCTTACGGTAAGAGATTAGTATAGAGTAGAGTTAATAAAAATTGTAAGGAAAGTAATGGGGGTTTCGAAAATAAAATAAAATATATGGTGTTGCATTTAAAAAATCGAAGTTACTATTATTTTTGTGTGGAAGCGGCAACACTGTATTGTTAAAAATATTTTAGGTTGGTAGAGCATGTCCGTTTATGTGCGCGATCAAAAATTTCAGAACGATTCCTTTACTGGTTCGTAAGAAACGTCTAAGGTACCATCGACCGTGAGACACCCTGTATACGTGACCCTAATATTGAAATTTCAAACATCAAAAAAGATTTAAAAAATAATGGTTACCCTGAAACCTTTGTAACTATAATACCATCTCAAAGCTTAAAAATCGCGCGAAGTAAAAACTAATACAGAAACGAAAGAGGAGCAAGCATTTCTTACAATACCTGATGTCAAGGGGATTTCTGAAAAGATTTTTTTTTTTTGAGCTGTGCAGTGCAGCTATTCAGCCAGTCGCATAAACTGAAAAGATTAGAAGGATAACCAAATATTATAAAATCAAAAAACAACCTTCAAATCCGGAAATACGCTTAGAAGCTTTTTTACAAAAGTAACCCCCCCCCCCCCCCCCCCCCCGGTAATGAAAACAATAAACATTGTATCTATAAAATCCCTTGCGAGTGTGGCGAATCGTACATTGGAGAAACAAAAAGACCTCTTCCCGTACAAGTTAAAGAACATCTGAAACATACTCAAAAAGGTGAAAGTTTGAGATCAGTTATAGCGGAACATGTATGGACCAACCAACATAATATACAGTGGTCAGAAGTCAAGGTTTTGGACACGGAACAGCACTGGAGAAAACGAAATTTCAAAGAAGCAGCTTTCATATAGATATCCCCAATATCTGGAAGCCTCTTCTTGTCCAAAACCAACAGCTCAAACTTCACAGTCCAATAAACACGTAGGCCGAGTCATCAAGCTTCATTCCACATGGATAGTACCGTGCGAGCAGAAATTATTTGCATCAAAGGGGGCCTTGCATCTAAGGACGTAATGCTTAGCCGTAGAGCTTAATACCTGTTGGGTGTCAGTAACTATCTGAATTAACAATCAATCAGTTATTCCGTCATCTTTAACAGTCGTTAAAAGTTTCTTGAACAATTCACACAATGGGCTTTACGAAACAGCGCAAAACATTTATGGTTGAAGCGTATTTTCGAAACGGAGTTAGAGTAAATGGTGAGTGGCAATACAATCCGGGTTTGTGCATGGACGATTTTCACGAACATTTTCCTAACGTTGCTTTTATTGCTGGGAATTTTTATCATTGTCTGAAAAGAACCGTGGCTGTGTTTAGTGAAACAGGTTCTATACAACACAAAAAAGGAGCAGAAAGACCATCTGAAAAACAGAAGAACGTGTTGCAAACGTTCGTGAAATAATGCAAAATCCGCCAACAAATTGTATAAGACGCCTGTCCCAAGAAGTGGGAAGATCTTATGGAAGACTATATTCTTAAGAAGCAGCTAAATTTATTTCCTTATAAAGTGCAAGTATTTCAAGAAATTCAAGCCGCAGATTTTGAAAGACGCAGGAATTACTCTCAATGGTTTACCCAAAATTTATTGGAAAGAAATAATTTTCGGATGAAGCATGGTTCCACCTCTCCGGTTATGTGAATTCTCAGAATACATTCAGGTGGAGTAGTGAAAATCCCCATTTTTTTGTAGAGTCCGCATTGCACCATCAAAAAATGGGTGTCTGGTTAGCTGTTTCCCGAAGAAGAATTGTTGGTCCTATTTTTTTTCATGATACAGTTACAGCACAGCGGTATAGAGACAATATTTTGAATCCATTTGTGAAGCAATTAATTGACGACGAACTACGTTTTGGATATTTTCAACAGGACGGTGCAACCGCCCATACAGCCGCCGAAACTATTAACTACTTACGCAATTTTTTCGACGACAGATTGATCAGTTTTCGGTCAAAAATTGAATTCCCACCTAGATCACCTTGTTTAACGGTTATGGATTACTTCGTTTTTCCTCATTTAAAGAACACTATTTTTAAAACACCAGTTGCAAATTTAGAACAATTACAAGAAAGAATTACCCAAGAATGTGGTCAACACTTTCGAAAATATGAAGAGACGTGTGAATTTATGCTTGGAGCATGGCGGTGGCCAATTTCAGCAATTTATGTAATTATTTTTCTTTTTCTTTCTGTATATTCTTACTTTGTTAATTTTGTAAACAACAAAAATAAATTTGTATTTGTCTACTTATTTTATTACTCATTACTTTGGCATATCATGTTATAATATGAATTTGACAAAATTTTAACCTAGATTTGGTTAGATATATCGTCCCCATCCCATATCATTGTGATCTAAACCAAGCCCTACGTTTTTTAATCCAAGCCCTCTTTGATGCAAATATTTTTTGATCGCACGGTATTTAAGACAGTAGCATTTTAATTAAATTAATTTAGTTGACACTTGAAAACGGTTAGAGATACTAACAAACCGAAACGTTGTGTTACGTAACAAAATAAAGACAATGGAAGTCCGACAAGGTAATTTTTTTTTAAATGAGTTGTTTGCTATAATTAATATACAGTGACCGGCAGGAAGTACGCACCAAAGGGGATTTTTTTTTATTTCAAAACTTACCAAATTTTTTTGGCGGTGGAAAAGTTCTGCATGTCCCTAAATAAAAAAGAGCATAGACAAAACTAGTAAATATTGCGCCGTATACGAGGGAGAGGTGAAAACGTTAAATTCACTCAAGAATAAATTGCCCTTATTTTTCACTGTGGAAAATTTTTTTACTAGGAAATGTTGTTTGCACTTAAAAGTTATCCATAAATGCCAAATTTCAGCTCGGTAGCACAAATATAAATATTTTTCATGGCAACTATATTTCAATGAAAACGAATTTTATTGTAAGGGTTTAAACTTTAATTCATGCACCAATGGGTTTAAGAGTTTTTGAAAAATTGGGAACGGCAAAATATTGTTAAATGTAGGAGGAAGAAACCCTAATTTGTTTTGCATAAAGTTATTCCACTTATCCATAGAATAATGTACGGTGTGCACCAGAAAAGTTAGATTATCTTTGACGTTATTTTATTAAACGTCCAGTTCTCGCGTATTTAAACAAATTTAAGTAAGTGATGTGTCTAACTACCCAAGAGCTGTGAAAAAATTGAATTTATAGGTCGCATAGCTTCTATTGATTTGTTATGCGAGGGGCGTCAAAAAAAAAGTAAAAACACTTTTTTTGTACTACCGAGCTGAAATTTGGTAATTATTGACAACTTTTAAGTGCAAGCAATACTTCCTAATAAAAAAATTTTCTACGGTGAAAAATAAGGTCACTTTATTCTTGAGTGAATTTAACGTTTTTACCTCTCCCTCGTATACAGTGCAATATTTACTAGTTTTGTCTATGCTCTTTTTTATTTAAGAACATGTAGAACTTTTTCACCGCCAAAAAAATTTGGTAAGTTTTGAAATAAAAAAAATCCCCTTTGCCCCCCTTTCTGCCGGTCACTAATTTTGTAAATTACACTAGTTTCTATTGATATGAAACATAAGCCGCTTTCAGAAAACTATGTATAGGTAATTGTTATGAAATCCTGGGGTGTTTAGGGTCATCACTTAATTTAAAAGTAAATCATGATGAGTATCAGAATTTGATTACTTATGGGAGGGGCCAAATAAAAAAGTATGCTAAAAATGCTTTGTTTCTTATAAAAAAAATAAATCAATAAATAAATAATACATAGGTATGACAGAAATATAAATCAAATACAACAAACAATAACGGAAAAGCCAGCTCTGGAACTATAGGGTTCGGGCAGTAATATCTTTAAAATAATATTTTATTTGGCTAAAATATATTCAATCATAATTAAACAAAAATTTGTCAAAAATAAATAAATTTTTGACTGAAATGTCCATTCATTTAAGGCAAGTAAACTTTTGTTTTAATAAATTCGGCAGCAGTTTATGTAAATATATGGGGCCATTTTGTTCGTTCTACAGCGAGCAGAAATGGTGAAAATATAATAATAAAAGTATGTTTACCTATTATTGTTTATTTATTTAAAGTTTATTAAGCTTTAATATTATATTCAACTAAATAATTCCTTTTTTTTAAACTTTGTTTTGTATTTTTGTCGAAGATAGACAATATTTTTAAAAAAATACACGTTCAGACCACACGATTAATTTATGTTTTATGAACAGTACCCCCTTTTTTTTCATGGGGGATTCTTCAGGTCGGGCTCTCTTACCATAATAAAATTATCGTAATTATAACTTCGCACAGTGTATCTCTTTAGCGCAGAAATATTAGTAACGTTTTTATCCCTTCATGCCGTGTGGCAACGTAAACATGAAACCGCATTTTCTCGAAATTTCATGCGCCGGGACCATAAAACTTATGCTCTGCTTCACGAAAGTTTAATTAACAAATTTTGATCAATCTTAATGTTTTTGAACATAAATGGCGTTTGCGATGCTCTCAAGTTTATTGCTAGAACAAGTAAGCAAGTCGAAATACATAATATAGATAGGGGAGTAAATGGGGATATGTATATGATACGTATAATGATATTTTATGTTGTTGTGGCTGGTATGAATAGCAAATTGTGATACGAACCATAATTATGCATTTTAGTTAGAATATCTACAATGCAGGACAGTAGCGCACTGACAATTTTTCCTTAGGAGGGGTTCACTCAATGCGCTGACATTTTCATAAACCCAGATCCCAGATATATCCTTTTGTAGCGTATAGTTACATTTAAGAAATGCAATTTTCTGAATTTTCAGTCATACGTACTACACCTACACAAACACTATCACAGTAAGTCGCTAACAACAAACACAACTTACACTTCTAACAGCTTACTACTGCTTTAGATCAGCAATGAGAATCTTAGTACTTCCCCCACTTAAATAGTGGGGTCCTCATAGCAGTGAAGCATGGGCACTAGGGTGGAGCGAAAAATTGATTTTTTTTTTTCAAAATTTTGATATTGGCTAGGAGCCAAAATGTTCTATCGATAAACACTATTTCCTGGGCAAAAGTTTAACTTACTACCTACTCATTTGTTTTGAGGGGTCACACAATCCTAAAAGTTATAGCAATTTAGGTATATTATTTTTTTTTGATATCGGTAAAATTATGTCGGACTTTCGCTAGTTCATAGTATATTTTAAAAGAAATATGCAATGAACTACCCAGAACTCACCACGTTGAGGTATCCGACCTCCGAGAGAATTTAACTGATTTGTGAATATAAGGGTGGGAGGGGGGAGTGTAATAGCTTATGTTATTGTATTATTATAAATCATGCTAAATAAGATATGATAATTCATTAAACTATTGCATCGACCCGGTTCTAGCTTTTGTGCTGACGCTGTTTAATTAATAGGTCAATATGTAATAATTAATTTGTAAGCATTTTATATACTTGTAACCCCGGTGATTCTACCAAGAGGTGAACACACATCTTTTGTCACAATAGAATAAACCATGTATCGTTAAACAATGCCAAGAGTTTAATTTCACTATGCTACAGGAGGGACTCTATAGGTCGGATACCTCCACGTGGTGAGTGCTGGGTAGTTCATTGCATATTTCTTTTAAAATATACCATGAACTAGCGAAAGTCCGACATAATTTAACCGATATCAAAAAGAAAATAATATACCTAAATTGCTAACGAGAATTGTTCAATAAAAATATTTTAAAAGAAACCGAAAATTGTCACGTGTTCCTTTTTTTGTATTTTGCAATAAGATTTCTCAATACAAAAAAAATCAAAACCTGTAAAAGTAGTAAGTACATTATTAACGTCAGTGGCGCACCCAGGGGGGGGCCAAGGGGGTCTTGGCCCCCCCCAAAACCCCCAATGAAATGAAAAATTATGAAAGTGGATAAGTATTTTAAAAAGTCAATTTTCTTAGATTTACCTCACGGGTCTCGTTTGAGGGGGGGCAGGTGGGGCATTTGCCCCCCCCCCCCTTCCCCTGGAAGTTGACTTATTGACAAAAGTTGACTTATTGAGGTTTAATATGGTTTGATTGAATGTATGAATTTATTATTTCGAGTTTTCCTTTATATTTTTGTTATTATTTTGGGGTAGTAAAGACTTATTTTAATAAAAATAAACAGTTTTAATGCCAAAACGACTATGAATGTTTGAGAAACAATTTTAGCTCATTAAGTATTGAGCAAAAAATTGAAATTAAAATTAAGGGAAGACCTAAACTCTCGAAATTAACTTGATACATACCATAAAGTGTAAATCTAGGGACTTTATTGTTATTGATAAGTTTGCTGCAAATAAAAACAGATGAATGAACTCTACTTTTAAACAATGTACCCACTAATGAAAAATAAATTAGCCTTTTTATTTTTTATCATATTTCATTTTCAATAGAATAAGAAGGTAATCATAAATTTTTAAAATATTTACTATAATAATTATTGACCAGATTTGGGCGTGGTCTTAAAAAAATTTCGCCTGCGGCGCATTTCGCCTACAGCAGGCTTTTAGTACACCCCCAAGTTAACAAGTCACAAGCCGCCAATGCCCCCCCTAAGAAACCGTTTACCGACTCCCATGACTAGGCTATTGCGATCTTCCCTGCAAGAGTGCCTGTTAAAAAAGCTCCAAAGTTCTAGAAAAATGCGTAACTTAAAAGTTTATTAAAAAATTTGCTTCCAGCACTGGTTGGCGGGCCCCCCCTAACATAAAATCCTGGGTGCGCCGCTGATTAACGTAGGTAAGTAGTACGTTTAGTCAAACATAATAGCCACACTCGGGAAGGTTGTAACATCACTAGTCTAAACCGTTCTCAAAAATATACAATTTTTTCCAATCTAAACTATCCTCTTCAAAGAAACCTCCGCATTAGAAGATATTTTCATATTCACTATTTTTCCTCTAAGTTTTCCTCTCTTTATTGCGAACGTTGATTGGGCGGTTAAAAAGTCCACAGCCAGACTCTAGACGCTTGTTGTTATTTTACTTCCCATTAATTCAGTTGGTTTGGACTTTTCTTTCTAAACAAATGTTTGAATTCTTTTTCTACATAATAATAGGTATCTACTCAGTACGATAAAAAAAATTCTTTTAATTTTTTTTTCACTATTCATATTTTATACGAACACTCCATTTTATATTCCATAAAAACTGCATTAGCGTGGGATACCTTTTACAATTTTTTTTTGCTAACACCATCAGCAAAGCTTTCTCTGCCTCCTGGTGATGAACGTTTCTACATTCGAAACATATTGAGACCCAGGGACGTAGCGAAGGCCTCTGGTTTGGGAGGAGTGAAATTCCTAAATTTTCCAACTTTATAAAATATAAAAAAATAACACAATTCAAAAAGTATTTATTTCAGACCTTTCCATAATTATCAAATAAACTGTATAAAAAACATATACAGAGTTTGTTGGGCAAATGTTCCGGAACGGCTTAATTACAGGGGAACTAAAAGTGATATCGGATCCGGCGAGGGATCCGGGTTTTGGGCAATCCATAGGACTAAAATTTTACTATTTAACTATTATAGCATATGTCAGTAATGTCACCTACTGTCAAGTGTTGAAATTTTTTTGTTTTTTAAATGGAACACCCTGATTTATCAGATACCTATTCTAAATCTTCAATAAATTTGAAATATTTTTCGTATGATAATCATTCATATGACTAAATTCAACTATTTCGGAAATACGGGCAAATGAATTGAAACATTTTATTTAAACAAAATTGGTAATCATTTTTAAATAAACAATAATATAAAATTAAAGTTATTTAATTAAATGTTCAAAATGTCGTCCTTCAGCCACCTGCATGACAGTGTCCAATCCTCTCGGAAAATTGGGAAAGCACGTTTTGCGAATGTTCACGAAAAATAACATGCACAGCATCTAAAATACTGCTTTTAAGATCATCCAAAGACTTAGGTTGTGTACGATACACGACAGTCTTTAAATGACTAAAAATGCCAAATGTGTCTATCTATACAGGGTGAGTCGGGAGGAATGGGCCAAACTCTAAGGTGTAATCATTGCATCAAAATAATAAAAAAAAACTGAAATGTTGTTATCCAATATTTATTTGTTTTCAAATTTTAGCGTTAAATAAAATAATAATATTGTTAAACCAAAATAATATGCAATATTAATATTGTTTTAAGTAAATCATTGGTTTAATAAATTTTCAAATATACCGCCATTGACTTCCAAACATTTCCTGCTTCGTTTACGAGGGACGCGCGTGGCTCTTCGTATTGATTCGTGCCTTTCTTTAATATTAAGCGCAGCATTTCTAATGCATCCAATAATTAATGCATCCCCATAGTATCTACTTTTACTTTGTATACCTCATTTTTTAACCAACCCCATAAATTATAGTCCAACGGTGTGAGGTCTGGCGATCTAGGAGGCCAACTAATAGATCCACCGCGACCAATCCAAACCTCTAAAAAAAAGCCAATGATTTATTTTAAAAAATTTTAATGTTGCATATTTTGGTTAAACAATATTATTTTAATTAACGCTGTAATTTGAAAACAAATGAATATTGCATAACAACATTTGAGGTTTTGTTATTATTTTGATGCATAGATTACACCCTTAGAGTTTGGCCCATTCCTCCCGACTCACCCTGTATATTACAGTCGGTCTTAACTTAACTTGAATTGTGTAGTGTACGACGCAAGCAAAGCGATAGGCGATAGCTGCGCCCAATGATCTGGTACAGGTCATTGGCTGCGCCGCAGTCAGGATTTCGTCCTCCTACTAGTCCGATAATTTTAAAATTTAATACGGGACGATCCCATGTTAGTCCGGCCAACTAATGGAAGTTAAATAAGCTACACACATTTTTGTGTACCAAATTTTCCCAACTTTTGATGTTTAAGGGGGGGCGTCGCCCCCCCCCCCCCCCCCCCATAACTCCGTGCCTGTAGAGACCTTTAAAGAATAATATTTTTAGTCTAATAAAATTTTAGTTTTTCTTCGTTCTCATACTTCAAACTCCACTTTAAGCATGGACTATTTCTTCAAAATAAATTAAATAACAATTGAATCGCGCGAGCGAAGCCGCGGGTAGACACTAGTAACAAATACAACGCAAAAGAAACTTTACTAAATTTAACCAGTAAAAGACTGTAATACTCTGCATCAGCTCTCTTTGAGCCTTCGCATTCTTCTTCTGAAGCAGTTTAAAGTATTAAAGGCCGAATGAAATATGCTTTAGCAAATACAGACTTGAAATTAACTATTCTTACACCAACTGTAAATGAATAATTGCCGTTGCAGTCTGCAATGTTTCATGCCATCTAGGAATGGGGGCACAAGCGCGCTCTGTATTGAAAATATTTTACGGATAATTATTCTTTTGTGATTTATTTGCTTCTTGTTTTCCTAATAACGGTTTTAATAAAAGGGAGAATGATATATAATATATGGGACAACAAGGACAACAACCATTTAGCCATTTAAATGCTACCCAACAAACAATAATTATAGTCTAAAAAAGGTGACTTTTACCTAATGTTTTTACTATAAAGCCCGACAGGCCGCTTTACAGAAGTAATAGAAATCCCCTAATCAGTGGGGAATAAAACCAAGGCAATAAACTGATAAAAACCAACGGTCATTAGGAGAACTGGGCTTCAAAAACCTTGAAATATCGCGTATTCTTTTAGAAAAATGGCAGTTACATCGGAACTAAAAGTTTTGACACCTACATATGTTATAGGACGTCAGCTTATACCTCTAGCTTTAGTATCCACCATACGACATATTTCAAAAAATGTTGGGAATATTGAAAAAAATTAAATACTAAAACTAGAGGTATAAACTAATGTTCTACAGTGTCCGCAAGAAAGTCCGCATCAAATGGGATTTTTTTTTATTATTAGGTATAGGTAAAAATTGAAAAAGCAGTTCGTTTTTGCTTACCTAAAAACCAAAAATGACGTATACTGAAGCAGCTGCACGACTTGCGTTACCTGTCAAATTTGACATTTTTAATAAAATAGGTTCAAAAATGCCATTATTTATAAAAATATCGAAAAACTTTATTCAAGAAAGTTATTTATTTAGGCATTTTTAGCCTCTATACGAAATTTTGACAGTCTAATACAATTTATATTTTGTGCCAGATTCTTGAAAATTTTGATCAACCCTCGTAGATTAACTTTTATACATCGATGTAAAACCATTTGCCTTTACTTTATTTGTAATCTTAATGCAATTTTGTGTAAAATTTTTATTCCCAATTATTTATTTTGATTCAAAAACTGAAATTGTTATTGATCAGTATGTAATGTTTGATGCAAAGTTTATCTAATTACATCAGTTTTGTCAAAACCAACGTTTCTCATTTTTCTTAAGTTAGTAAACAGATGTACAAAAAAAAATATTAGGAAGCTTTCGTTGAAATTTTATTTAATTATTATTAAATTAAATTAATTATTTTAAACTATATTTTTGTTGAATAAAATGTTTCGAGCGATTAATATTTATTCTTTTTGCTCCAATATTAATTAAGTAAAATTTCAACGAAAGCTTTCTAATATTTTCTTTTTGTACATCTGTTTACTAACTTAAGAAAAATGAGAAACGTCGGTTTTGACAAAACTGATGTAATTAGATAAACTTTGCATCAAACATTACATACTGATCAATAACAATTTCAGTTTTTGAAGCAAAATAAATAATTGGAAACAAAAATGTACACAAAATTGCAGTAAGATTACAAATAAAGTAAAGGCAAATGGTTTTACATCGATGTATAAAAGTTAATCTACGAGGGTTTATCAAAATTTTCAAGAATCTGGTAAAAAATAAAAATTGTATTAGACTGTCAAAATTTCGTACAAAGGCTAAAAATGCCTAAATAAACAACTTTCTCGAAAAAAGTTTTTCGATATTTTGATAAATAAGGGCATTTTTGAACCTATTTTATTAAAAATGTCAAATTTGACAGGTAACGCAAGTCGTGCAGCTGCTTCAGTATACGTCATTTTTGGTTTTTAGGTAAGCAAAAACTAACTGCTTTTTCAATTTTTACCTATACCTAATAATAAAAAAAAATCCCATTTAATGCGGACTTTCTTGCGGACACTGTATAAAATATGGAGGTTTCAAAACTTTAGTTCGGATGTAATTGCAATTTTTCTTAATATATACGCGATATCTCGAAGTTTTTAATTTTTTCCAAAGTTCCCAACATTTTTCGAAATAAGTCGTATGGTGGATACTAAAGCTAGAGGTATAAGTTAATGTCCTATTAAATATGGAGGTTTCAAAACTGTTAGTTCCGAGGTAATTGCCATTTTTCTTAAAGTCTACGCGACATCTCGAACTTTTTTAATTTTTCCAAAGTTCCCAACATTTTTTGAAATATGTCGTATAATGGATACTATAGCTAAAGGTATAAGCTAACGTCCTATATGGAGGTGTCAAAACTTTTAGTTCCGAGGTAATTGCCATTTTTCTTAAAGTCTACGCGACATCTCGAAGTTTTTAATTTTTTTTTTGTTCCCAACATTTTTTGAAATATGTCGTATGGTGGATACTAAAGCTAGAGCTATAAGTTAACGTCCTATAAAATATGGAAGTGTCAAAACTTTTAGTTCGGATGTAATTGCTATTTTCTTTTTAATATTAATAAATCTTCAGGTAGATAATACTATAATAATTTTTTTATACTAAAATTCGAATTTGTTGCTAAAAACCTATTTAAACATAAAAAAAGTTATTACTTAAATTATCGTTACCAAATTGACTCTTTTTCCAACTAGTTAGAAGAAAAAGAATAAATTCGTTGCTACCAGTAGATGTAACTGTTGACGCTGCTGTAAAAAATCGTTGCCAGATATGCAGGCGCAATTAGCAATTTGGCTCTCAATTCGTAGCTGGGTTTACCGTAAAAAAAACCGTTGCCGCTAATTTTCGTTGCTTTCTTCACACACATTTGGCCAAGTAGTCATCTTCGTGGTAGTAAAGAGGTGTTTTTTACCTGTATTCAACCTTTGTGGGCCTATGTTGGGCCTGTTACGGGCAATGAAGTTTATAGAAAACCATAACCACAATTTTAGAAAAAGATGAAAATATTATGTTGTTTTTATTTTTATCAATGTGAAGGAGGCAGGAGTTCTCTTAAATCAGAACATGTCATGTTAGACGCTATTCATTTTTAAAATGGAGTGGAGACCGACCGAAGGATCGGTTTCGGCTAGTTTTAGCCAAAAAATCTAGTTTCGGTGACAGTTTCGGTTTTGGCCAAAAACCGGCCGAAACTCAGTGTTCGTGAATTGTCGACTGAGACTAAGGCCGAAGATTCGGTTTCGGTTTCGGCTAAAAATCTTTTTTCGTTCGGACACTAGTTACAAGTAATTTAACAATGTTAATTTAAGGTAATATACCACGTTAAAAAAATATGGTGTCAATAAAACATTTTTCCTAAAGGTCATGATTTCCAAAAGAAGAGGACTGCCGACTGTTTGGCTATAAAGAAATTATTTGAGCCATTACTATAATCTATTTTATACTTTCAAGCCTTCTGAGCTTTAAGTTTAAGATGTAAGAGTAATATAGAGTATAAATCACCTCAGAAAATGTTCACATTGTAACCTGACCATGAAGATATTAAAGACAAATCAAAGTAATTTATTCTTCATTTATGGGCTTAAAAAATGTTGGGCTTTAAGGCCCAATCTAAGGTAATGATAACATGCTTTGGCGTTTATTACTGACTTTCCTTAGACCTAACTATCAAGTCAATTTGCAAGGTAAATATCTACTATTTTGGACCATCTCTTGGACCTCTTATATTTTCCTACTTTAAAGACGTAGGGTAAAGTGGTCTATAGTGGGACAAAAAAATTAAAAATGCGGTATAATTATTTTTATATAGGGATTTTACTGATGGTAAGTATCTATAACTAATGAGAAGGTAAATAACTAGTTTATGCTATCATGTACTAACCCCAAATTGTTAAGTGTTAATAATAATTAATAAATCCCACTATACAGTGCGTCCGAAATTCAAGTCTCTATATGGCTATCTCGCTTAATAGATGAGATAGAAAGTTGGTTAAATGGGGAATATTTTAGAGAATTTAATGCCGATCTCGAATCCTTTTTCAATATTATTAAAAGTTTTGTAGTTTTTCACTTAATAAACAAAAACTAAAAATGGCGCATTTCGTTTTTTTTAAATAGGGGCTTAACGGTTAATTTGACATATCCCAAAGTGTTACATTCTTTTAGACACTTTTTAGGGAAGAACATTTCTGTACAAAAAGAAAATGCAGATTGTCTTTTGTTTGTGAGTTACCCACAGTAACTTTGTTATTTCTTATGGCGACCATCTTGGATTTGTACATAAAATTATTTCTCTTTCCCTTTTAAACGATGTGTCACATGCTACCAAAATTTTGGAGAAATACTCTTAAATTATTAAAAAACCAGTTTTTTCGTTAACTTGGCAACAGCGCATGCATCTAACATAGCAGATAGTAATTAAACCATTTAAAACACCTCTTAAACTTTTATTTTTTTAGAATACAGTTTCTTACAAGATCCTTAAATTCTAAACCTGACCTAACCTAACCAAAACCAAGTAGGATAACTTAAATTAAATTAAATTAATTTCCCGTAATAGGTTTTATGCGGTTGATGTCTTTCTGGATACAATTCCAAATATCTAGCAGAAGTTAGTTCAGCATTTCGGTGTGATTGCAAATAAAGTGCCAACATATCAAATTTTTCTTCATTTAAAATTTGTGCCATTTTCAAAATAAGATAAGATGTAGGTAATATCATACAATTTAAACCACTTTTTAGAATCTTGAATGACAAATAAATAGACACTTCATTTTTTCTAATATTGCATATCATGGCCTACCATGTAAAAATATCATGGCCTTTTTTTACCTTTAATTTGATTATACCAAATAATTTTAATGTAATAAAACTTAGGTTTGGCAAAATTAAAAAAGTTTGCATTTTTTTTGTTTGTAAGTATTTATTCTGATCTATTTTTTCTAATATTTTAACTAAATGTAATTGCAAACAAAAAAAGACGCGATTTTTAGTTGAAAGCCCTATTTTTTCTAATTGAATTATTTTTCGTTTCATTTCGATTAAGATTTTTTTATCGCGGCGTTGCCAAACCTATTTAAGACCGTAGACAAAAAATGCGTTAATTATTTTATTGGCTAGAAAACAATGATTATTTGGGGCAGAAAATGTTTTTGTTATTAAACTAATACCCTTGGATGTACCCACATGCTATGTTAGATGCATGCGCTGTTGCCAAGTTAACGATAAAACTGGTTTTTTAATAATTTAAGAGTATTTCTCCAAAATTTTGGTACCATGTGGCACATCGTTTAAAAGGTAATTCAAAGAGAAATAATTTTATGTACAAATCCAAGATGGCCGCCATAAGAAATAACAAAGTTACTGTGGGTAACTCACAAACAAAAGACAATCTGCAGTTTCTTTTTGTACAGAAATGTTCTTCCCTAAAAAGTGTCTTAAGAATGTAACACTTTGGGATATGTCAAATTAACCGTTAAGCCCCTATTTAAAAAAAAACGAAATGCGCCATTTTTAGTTTTTGTTTATTAAGTAAAAAACTGCAAAACTTTTAATAATATTGAAAAAGGATTCGAGATCGGCATTAAATTCTCTAAAATATTCCCCATTTAACCAACTTTCTATCTCATTTATTAAGCGAGATACCCATATAGAGACTTGAATTTCGGACACACTGTATACAATTTTTCCCACTATGAACCAGGCAGTGGTATATAGTGGGAAAGACCTTGGTACTTAGTGGGATTTAGTAATTGGGTATCAAATTTAGTACAAATCATGAGAACCGAAAAAGTCTATTCATACAAAATAAAGTTAAATAGTGTTATACTTGTCCAAATTGACTGAAAAAGAATATTGGCAAGCTGCTCATTTAGTGCTGCCTGATTTAAATGGAATCGACAGTTTCATCACAATATCTTCTGAACTAACAATATCTTCGTCACTTTTGTCGGGAAAACAAAGTGATCAGATGGCAAACGCTTTAGGAAAGAAACATGATAATCATCATTTTCTTTAAGAATAACTTGCCCAACAAAATGTTTAACGTAAGAGTTCTTTTCATATTTAACCAACAAACCAACACATAATCGTTTACTGCTACGGACTTGAGTTCTAAATTATCTTCAGGATCGCTCTCTAGGTCTGTCGAATCGCAATAAATATTTTAATCTACATCACTGTTCGAACTTGAATCGTCAAAACCTTACGTTTAACCTTCTGAACAGCCCTTTTCTTCGATTCCATCAGCTTTCGATTCAGCATTATTTCTTCATAATCTTTTTCTATCTGCTCTTTTTTTGGAGTATCTGATGTCAAAATTAGTGACTTTGCCTTTTTTGGGTGCGTGACACCTTCGGCATGGTTTAAATCTAAAATTAAAAACACAAAATATTAGTCCCACCATGCACCCCAACATACTTTCCCACAATGGACCACATTGACGATTTTCAAGAACTCCATAAAGTTATCGAACTGGTAGAGCTAGAGTGAAATATAAGGATATAGTTGAAACAAGCCAACATTATTTTGAGGTTATATTTACAATACGAAAAAAAAATATTGAATACCTTAAAAACCATGCATGCTAAAAGCTAAAAGGTAAAAAAAAATTATGCTGTTACTTACCCTTGTTTTTAAATTCTTGATTTATTTCTCAGAATTTAGTTACTTTATGCTAATTCCAATACGCGGGTAGTGACAACAACACCGACGTTAAATATAGTTGTACCTCAACGATAAATAGTTTCGCAGCATACGTCATTTCCCACTATGGACCACTTTACCCTACCTAATAATAAATTCGAATTACTTTCTTTTGACCAAACAGATAGGCTCTTTGGCCGTTTCGTCTAAAAAGCCGATTTGGAAAATAAACTATTTTTTACTATTATAGGTTATTTTCATCAAATTAGAGGCCGCTAAGGCTTTAAATGTTTGTTAAGTAGGTCTATCAACATTGGTATTTTTTAATGAGACGCAATATCATATATTTTCTAGTATATCATATTCATAATATCATATAACTATATTCTACAATCAGTTCTAAAAATTTTCCATAAATCATGCCCTATACCACAGAATATATAAGCTATACATTCTGTGCCTATACGTTAATGAAATATTAATTTTTAAAACAAACTAGACAAACGACAAAGTATAAAAAGAAACTATTTTATACGATACGATACGAAAGCGTGACAGCGTACCTATTTTCTTAAGACTTGATTGGTTGATTACCGCCATTTTTTAAAATGTCGGCCAAATCGACCATGAATAAACCCATATCACGTCACACTTATAATATAATATAATATAATATTATATAATGCTTTATTAAAAAATTAAGAAGTTTACTACCGATTTTTTAAAACATTTAAAAAATTTTAAATGTAAGACATATGGAAATATTAAATTAGGTACCTACGCGTTAGTTAAAACTCATTTAAATTAGGGAATTTTAGGTTGGGGAGGAATAAATAGAACTTTAGGTAAAAAATTAGAAATATTACAAAAAAGGTTTCTAAAAATTATATTTAATAAAGATTATCTTTATCCTTCAAAAGAATTATATTTAGAAACAAAAAAGTTGAACATAAGGCAACTTTACATTTTTTATAACATCTTAATATATAAAGGGTGTTAGTTAATAAATGTCCGATATTGTACAGGACGATTCCCCAGTTATTTATAATTTGAAAAGTTCATATAAGCATAGGTTCGCAAGGCCTTCATTTTTAAGATACAGGGTACGTGTTAAAAATTGTGGGTGTGGGTGGCGCCCCATACAATTAAGGGCCAAACTAAGATCAAATTTGAATTTCTCATAATAAAAAATCCACAAATACTAATTTTCTTCTAAATATCGACATTATTTCAAAAATTATTTACGAATAACAAAAATAAAAGAAAATTTTTAACACCCTGTATCTTAAAAATGAAGGCCTTGCGAACCCATGCTTATATGAACTTTTCACCTTATAAATAACGGGGGAATCGTCCTGTACAATATCGGACACTTATTAAATCACACCCTGTATATATATTTAAAAATAAAAACATTATACAATTTAAAAACCATAATCATAATACACGTCATAAAAATGAAATAACCATAAAACCTAAAATAAATAAGTCCATAGGACAAAGAAATTTCAAATATTTATGTTTTTATTTAAACGATTATTTACCAACAAAAATTAAAAAATTGATTTCATTAAAAAAAATTCAAGTCGAAATAAAAACATGGATATTAAAAACAGACAATTTAAAAATATTTTTAGAAATGCTTTAATTAATTAATATTGTTCTGAATAATTTACATAAGTAATATTATGTAGTTAAAAATTATAAATTAATAATTTTATTATAGGTAATATATTTCTTAAAAAAAAGGCCTACTATAAATTAATATTTTTATTTTAAAACTTGATTTTTAATGCATATTTATTATGATTTTTCATACTAAAACAAAAAATAAGATTTGCCCCTATAAAACAAGCTCAGCTTCAGGGGATTGAATAATAAGTTTATAGAAGACAACATAAACATATTTATTATATTATTAAATTTTAAATAAACTTATTATTATTACTTTTACGCTGTCATATTTACGCCCTTGGGGACTAAAAGTGCATGACATCGAAAGTAACGCATTTCATCTAAAAGAAATAATCGGACATAAAAGCATGTTTTAGATAGCTTAAATAACACAAAATCATATTTTAGACTTGTACGGTATTTTATTAAACACAACCAGTGTACCAGTTAATGAAGGGCTCTGGGGCGCTGCCCTCCCTTCAATTATTTCAAACAGAATCCAAAAATACTTTACTTAAAAAACCAATAAAGCAATGTGTGGAGCAATCCATTAAAATAATTCAAACCAAACATAGCCCTATTCCAGCGGGTAGGTTACACTAAGCGCGGGCATAATTCAAACCAAACATAGCCCTATTCCAAAGGGCAGGTTATACTCATAGACAAACGGGTTGCGCGCTCTCAAGATTATTATAAGCGCGGGCGACCGATTATTCGTCCCGATTCAACGCGACTTCTCGTTATGACTACGGAGGCGTGACGTCACCTACATATCGCACAACGATGAGCTCAACATTTTCCGCCCAACAGCTGTTCGCGACTCGCGATTCGATCTGTCGATGCCGTATTTGTTTTGATTTATTATAGTTACATTATAAAGTTGGAAAACTTCGTCTAATATGAAGGTCATTGATTTACAGAAGCTTGTGTTTAGTTCTCTGAGCTTAAGTGAAAAACTTGATTTAAAAAATACCACCACCAATATTGAATATAGTACAAGTGCAATTAAAATGTAAAAGTATGGCACAGTTTATGCGTAAGTTTGACAAATAAATATATAATAAAAATCCTGGATATATGCGGTTGTGAGGACAAAAAAATTGTTTTTTGTTTCGTGTGTCTTCTTTTTGACTGGGATGATAATTGGACTATAAATGGTGTGCAGGACTTAAAACATCTTTCAGAGAAAATAAAAAACATGAAAATAGTGCAAAACATCGTTATAATGTGGTAAGTTTTGAGATGTTAGGACAAACTAATATTTTAACTTGTTTAAGTAGTGCTTATGCTGATGAAATTAAAATTCACAACGAGAAAGTTAGAAAAAAACAGACACGTTCTTTCGAAAATAATAGATATTTTAATTTTTTTTTAATTTAAAGCCAGCGCCCCGCCCCCCCTGACTCACTAGTCACGAGCATGAACACAACTGTATGTACATTGATATGTAGCATGTATGCAGTGCTCTGTAATTATTTCATTGTGTTTGTAATTGTGTACAATGGACGCATCTATTCTGTAAAATTAATAGTTAACATTTCATTGGTTCTACAAAGAGCAAAATACGAATATTGACGTTATAATGATACTAAAATCATCCAGACAGATTATAAAACAGTAGTTCAGACTGTTTGCCTATTTAACTTTAGTCCCCATAACTTACATAAACCCTGAATCTATGCGAAGTTAGAGTTAGACGACAGTTTCAGCTGATATTGGTAATAGCAGAGGTTTATTGTCTGCATCTCAGAGTTTATTGTCTTTTGTAGTCCCCAAGGGTTGTTCGGGAATATGGGAGATTCAGGCATTTAAATTTTAGTGAATATTAAAATTTGGATTAGCTTTTGATATTGAATTTTAAAGCAACATTTGTCTGTCTTTTCTGGATAAGTTAAAAATACTACGGATATAATAATAATATATAATAATAATAATAAGTTTTTATTTAGCACTTGGCTGTGATACTTAACAATTTAACAAAATAAACAATAATTGTTAAAATTTTACAAATAACCCCATAGTCAACTCATCAAATGCACAGAAAGTCTTTTATTAAAAGTTCTCAAATCCGGCGCATTTTTAAGATGATCGGGCAGATCATTAAAATAGCGAATGCCCTCATAAAGCAAAGTTTTTTGTAAAATAGTTGTTTTTACCCTAGATACGTTATAATGTTGATTTTACCTAACATTGTAATTATGAAAATTTGATCTTTTTACTAAATAGGACTTTAAATAGTCGGGTTGCAGATTATGCTCAATTTTATAGATTAACACCAGATTCGCCCTTTCAATGAACTGCCTTATATTTAACCATCTTAAAGATCTCAACATACTGACAATTGGTGTATAGCGATCGCAGTTTAACAAGATGCGCATAACTTTATTTTGTTGTACTTGCAATCTTTGTATCTCCTCTTTAGTACAAGAAATCAACAGAGAACAGGCGTATGAGAAATGAGGTAGTATTATTGTATTATACTCTAACATTTTTGTCCACTGAGATAAACACTTTGATACACGACTAAAGAAGCCTATCTTTTTACCGATTTTTTTACACATATGGTCAACATGATTACTAAAACTTAATTGTGGATCCAAGATCACCCCCAGATATTTTATCTCAGAAACATGTGACGGTTTTTTCTCAGGGTATATTTTACGTGGGTTTAGACCAATAAAACTCTGAGCATGCCAGGAAATTTACTTTTTATTGAGACCGGCTTTCTTGTTTCTTTTACCTGTTTTTGCAAATCTAAAAATACATATAAAAATAAGGTAAGTTCCAGATAGGTAATTATTTGTCTAAGCATAATAAAGAGTAAGTATTTTTAATACAAACTTAATTACAGAGAAATCAAAACTCAATAAAATACCTCAATATTATGAACTGTAACATTTTATTTGAGAATTAGATATTATAAGGAAATTTACCTACCTAGTACTTAGCATGTAACTTTTAATTAGGGTAAATAATTAAATAAGTTTTCAAAGCCGAACAGCTACTAGCTTTGCCAAAGGTTCAAGAAAGAAAGGAATTTGTCGATTTTGGTAGGTATCAACGTAGTACTCGCAGTGAACAAATAGCGCAAAAAAGGTCGCAAAAAAGTACCAGATAAGGTAAGATAAAACGCACGCGATTCTGTGATTATTCAAAGCTAATACTATTAGGTCCCTCTGGTGACAACTTTTCCAAGCGCAAAAACACTCAGGAAGGCAACCTACAAACTCGGTGGAATTTTAGCTATTCGCAACAACGCCCCCTAGAAGAGAGTAGTTAAACCTTGAAAAACATTAAAAAGAAATCCCACCTTTTAACCGAAACGAAAACTGCAAAGGGAACAGAAAGTAGGTAGTAGATTCCTGTTCACTATAACTTGACGTTAGTTCAAAATGGTAGAAAACCAAAACAAGTCAACGGTATATTTGCAAGCAAAATGACAACAAACATTGTCCAGGCTTATAAAACAAGGAAAGCCAAACCAAAGGTAAGAATTAAGGAAATTCTGCCTCAAACATAATCAACGATATCACCATTAATGTTTAAAAATAACCCTGAACTATTAAATTTATGACACATCACCTTAGAACCAATAATCATACATTTGGTTTTTGTATTATTTACCTTTAATTTATTTTGACATAACCATTCGTATAGTATCTTTAAATCATCATTTAGCGCTTTAACAATTTGCTTAAAATTTTGATCTATAGATTGTTTGTAGGAGTCGGAAATAGAGTCAACTCTTTCGAAGAACAAAGCGTTTCGACAGTTGACACCCACATGTGATATTAACAGCTGATACTGGTTTCTTCCTAAAAGGTTTCAGCTCAGTAGTGGGCCGTAGCAAGCTCACGCGTTAGCTTTCAGAGACTCAATTTTCTTGGTGTTTATTATTTAAGTTGAACGGTGAGTAGAATAAACCAGTTTAGGTTAATGAATTCTCCTATTTCCAATAACAAACATTTTATTTATCATCATTTGCTATTATAAATTTATTATTGCCCCTGAACATAAGCAAATGCTTCGCAATGACATTTATAAATAAGGTACCCAGGTAGCAGGATGACGTCTTTATGACGTCGAATATTGGTGATTTTTAGTCACTTGACGTCTTTTGGTCGCAAGATGACGTCAAAATAACGTAGTTTTTAACACGTGTATTATACGTCATAATTTTACGTAATAAAAACGTCCATTTTTAGTCATTTTATTGAATTATACGTATCATTAAAAAGTATCTAAGTGACCAAGTTTTTTGAAAATATAGTGGGACAGACTTTTGAATAAGTAAAACGCCTGAGAATAGCTTTTTCTTATAGTTAAAGGCACGTACGTATAATAAAACTTTTAAAATATTACCATTTCAAATGAACCATTCATGTATGTAAAATTTGCAAAAGCGATAACCTATTTTGTCATTAAAAGTCTGCGAATATCAAATTTAAATTACCCGCGGTCCATTTTATGACATTGGCAGTCTGACAGAACGCAGAAGTATGTTGTTGGCGCTAGCAGTTGGGCAGTGAAAAGTTTATGGTGATTTTGATTTAGTTTCTATCATGGTTTCTATATATTTTGTGTTATAAACGAATATAAATGTACCAGGTTATCGAGTTCGAGGCATTGACGGCGGGGGAGTAGCCGTTCTGCCCTCATACTGAGTGACGCCCCGAAAAAAAGAAGTATTTTGGCCGCCATTAAAGGATTCCTTAGCATTTTTCCAATTCTGCGTACTCATGAAAGTTGTAATAGTTAATTTATTATCATTAAAAGGATTTTTTACATAAAATATTTATATGTATTTTTTTACCCCTATTATGTATTATTTTAGGAAGTTTTTCGTTTTTCGTAAATTATGACGTTTATTGACGTTTTCTACACCTAAAAAGACGTCTTAAGATGACGTATGTTTTACGTCAAAAAAGACGTCATTGGTCTGTGACTTACGCACGTCTTTTAAACGTTTCATTTACGTAATTTATGACGTCGCTGATGACCAATAATCGACGTCTTAAAGACGTCATCCTGCTACCTGGGTAGACTTTATTCGCTTCAACTATAGCATTGATAACACGGTCATTAAGCAGTGTGACACTTTCTGAGACCTTGGTGTGGTTTTCGACCCAAAGTTTTCCTTTACTTTTCACATCAGTAATACCATTGAATATCAAACTATAAGAAGGCCATATGAGCCGATATCCTAAATCGGCTGCGTTAAATTCATAGATGGCACAATGAGTTCACCAACAAGAAAGCGACTAGCCTTTTCACTGCTAAATTAAAACATTGTTGCCGCCTGTCTGTTTGACTTGCTGCATGAGTTTTTTAAATTTATTTTTATAGCTTATCGTAAAACTTGATTTCACGCATAAGTACTTACACCTATCCTAGATTTAAGTAGCTTACATTTATATTCCTACCTATAGTATAGTCTAGACTTAAAAATGTTCCTATTTTTAATTGCTTTGTAGCTTATAATATTTTCAACCTTTTAAGGTCCCAACGTTAATTACATAAAAACATATTGACCGCCATGTATTCTATTTCTAACAGAATTAAATGACGGCTCTCACTATTCAATACCTACCTAGGCTACAACGTATCTCTAATATGTTGGGTAAAATATGAATGATGTGCGGTTTGTTTGTATAACTTGGTTTTAATTTGCAATTATTACTACTTTTCAAAATGGTTAAAATAAGTAGGTTTTACTTTCTTACTTAAGAAATATCCATTTTGTTTGTATTAGTGTATTAGGTATTTTGCTATTTTTCGACGAAATAAAGCCTATTTTAGTTATACTTGCTGTCGCTTTTTATCTACTTTTATTTGTTTAACATTTAACACCCAATGCAACGGTAAAATCATTGTGAAAATCGGTCCAATTACCCCGGAGTAATCAGCGTATACATATTATTATCAAAAACATACATTCGGCTGGAATTGAGAACCTCCTATTTTATTGTCTGTTAAAAATGCTTATATCATTAAAATTTCCAATAAAATACGATATGCGTCAACACCACGACATCACATCAGTGAATTTGAAACATCTGTTGCCGAGGCGCTGCATTATAACGACAGATTTAAGGTTAGAGTTACGTTACGATCAACTCCACAATGGCGGCCAAACCACCTCCAAGACGTCTAAAACTGGGATGTCAACTTTTCTCGGACATCCGTCTATAGCATAATATTCAATGGTAATACCTACAACAGTGCAATGAAGATGCTTAGATACATGATAAGAAATTCGGCTGATTTTACAAAGACTCAAACATTGAAAACCCTTTATTATAGTTTCGTGCGATCCAAACTAGAATGTGGTGCTATTATACAGGGTGTTTCAGAATAAGATGCTGATCCTTAACGGTGTGAATCCTTAGGTGATTTTAAGAAGAAAAGTTCAAATTAATATATATCCTTAACCTATCAACTTTCGAACTACAGGGCGTTAAAGTTTTAAGAAAAAAATCGTTTTTCTATCATAACTTTAAAAACTTTCTAGCTATTTTTATGAATTTTTCACACATGCCCTCTAAGCATCAATAGCCATTTTTTGGTGTAGAAAAAATTTAAAATTTTTTAACCAGTGGCGTCCTGAAAGGGTTTGGACTAGACATTTTGGAAAAATATTATGTACGCCACTGCTTTTTCTCAAGATAAAAATTATTTTTAAAATACTCATTCATTTTAGGCCAAATTTAATATCTTGCCTTTTTATCGTCCGACAAACAGTTTCCGACAAAAAAAATAAAAACATTAAATGCGCATTCGCTATGTGCCTATGGTTTGTTTTGACACTAATGTTCTATACCAAAAAATGGCTATTTATGCTTAAAGGGCATGTGTGAAAAATTCATAAAAATAGCTAGAAAGTTTTTAAAGTTATAATAGAAAAACGATTTTTTTCTTAAAACTTTAACGCCCTGTAGTTCGAAAGTTGATAGGTTAAGGATATATATTAATTTGAACTTTTCTTCTTAAAATCACCTAAGGATTCACACCGTTAAGGATCAGCATCTTATTCTGAAACACCCTTTATATGGCACCCCATTTTCCACAAATACAATAATCTTCTAGAAAACATCCAAAGAAAGTTTGTCAAATACCATTCCTTTAAGGAAGATGGCACATATCGCCCTAGAGGCACTGATCAAAATGCCCTTTTAATAGGATTTCAGATACCATATTATCGCTTCTCAATCGCAAATATTACTTGTTCATTCAGTTCTTGTTCAAAGTGTGCAGGTCGCTCATCGATTGTCCTCAAGGGCGTCCGAAGGAACTTTTCCAAGGGGGGGGGGGGGTAAATCATAATTGGAATTATTTTTGTTTCTAGCACTTCAACAAACCTTCAATAAAAGAATAGAGCAAAACACCTAATACTTATATTAAATAACAAAAAATAGCTAAACAAAATATTTAAAAATGTTCAAATATAACCAAAAAAAAATACAACAAAAAACTTATAAGTTATTCAGATTTATTGGAGAAAAGAAATGTTAACTTTCTTGAATCTTTTGCAAATTCATCAATAATTTTTTCAATTAAATGTATTTTTTTTTCTCTTTGATGAACACTCATCATACATAAACCGTCCAATCGGTGCTCAGTCATAGTCGAGCGAATCCAGGTTTTTACTCTTCTGTGAGTACTGAATGATCTTTCGACTGTACCTACATGTAGTTGGAGGTAAACAAATTTCTATCGCAATTGCCTGACCAATAGTAAATCTATTTGTATATTGCTATTATGACTAGCTGTGTAAATTAAAATAAAGCTTTATTTATTCTATTCTAATATTTTTCCTTCGCTATTTAGTGAAGATTTTTGAATTCCACATTTCATTTTATGCAACAATAGTTCATTTTACCAATTTTGTCAATTGAATCGTATCTCAATAAATATGTATATCCCAGTTAAATAAAATATCTCAAATCTACTTGGGCCAGGGGGGGGGGGGCAAGCGCACCCCCTTGCCCCCCCCCCCCCTTCGGACGCTGATTGTCCTATGCTACTATCCTGTATAAACTTCCATGTTCCCTCACGAACTGTCAGATCCTCTCCCGTCTTCCATCTGGCCTACTCCCTCAACAATATTTTTAATTAAAACACCAATTTATCAATTAATGTTTATTTTCAATAATGTCTGCAATGACATTGATGTGTTCGGCCTGTCCTCCACTCAGTTTACAAATGCAACTAAACTCAAACTATTACAAAAACGTAAAATTACTGAATTTCACCATTTTCTATTTCAGAATGATTTATTAATCTTTTTTTAAACTGTTTTTTTTTCTATATCACATTGCCTTGTAATTGGAAAATGTTCTGTTAGACAATAAAGATTATTATTATTAGTGTATTTATTTTAATTATGGTACAATAGGTTACCAAACTCACTGAGAACTAACCCAGCTGTTTGCATTTAAAAATACATGGCATTTTGGCGGTTTTATACTACGCGCCGCGAATGTAAATTATTGTATGGCGACGCATCATTGAACGCGAAACATGCGCAGGGCACCGTTTGATTGGCTTGTAGCCACAATATTTGGGCGTCGAAGCGTGGAAACGAGACTGTCAGGGTTGTTCATAGCGTTTTCCATTGGTAAGTTTACTAGGTACATGTCTAATGTACTTCTATGTTTGACCAATGAATAACACCATAACTTTTAATCTATCGCACGTTGAGTTCGATGCTTCAATTGTAAATAAAAGTAATGCTATATTTTTGCAAGTCATTATGCTAATAAACTATTAAGACCCCCGTACAAGTTTAAAATATGGTCAATGAGATGAAATATTTAGAAAAATACCTAAAAATTTTAAGGTTGGTTGATTCAAAATGTTTTTAACATGCTTTTATTAGCTTCACCTGTATGTTTGTAAAAATCAAAAGAATTTCCGTTGCACGTCATACCTTCGAGTATCAGCAGTGTTGCCAGTTTGTAATCAAAATACCCCAGTAAGGAAATGCTTCGACATTTTTCAATAAAGGTAAACAACGTAATCAACAGAAATGTGTATGAATCCCTTTGTTGTTCTTAAAAGATCAGTTTTTAATTCTATTTATAAAAGGATTTGCAGTTTTAGTTAAAAACGACTTAAATAAAATCACGAAAACACGAAATGAAAACAATAAACGTCAATCAAAATTCGCCAAGAAATAAACTGGCATCACCGATGCGTTGTCACTTCTGTTGCCAACTGTCAGCCCAAAAAATTCAAATGATATTAATTTTTAAAAGGTTAAATTTAAAAAACACCTCATTTAAGCGGTTTAGTATCAAAGAAGAATACATTAAGTTTCTTTTACATTCAATATCGCATGAAATTTATATATTTTTTGCCCAAATTTAATTTTCTTATGTTTCCTGACCGATTTTCAATTATCAGCTGATTGATGACGTGCAACGGGAATTCTATTGATTTAACTTATATGTATGTTTGTTTGTAACCATCTTCTTTGAACCCGATTTTGACCCACTTAAAACGGTCAGATTTAATTTAAATTTTGTAGACTTATCAAGAACCGCTGACAATACAATACTCTACACGCAAAATATTCTCCTGTCAAATTTTGACAGCTGTCAGGTATAAAACGAAGATGCGATTTTGACAATACAAATTATGGGGTCGTATAGTATTCGATGCGGAGACTTCGGGAAAAATAAGCAAGAAATTCTCCTGTCAAAATTTGACTGCTGTTAATATGTCAAATCGTTAAAAAAATTATATTAATGAAAAAACTATAAAGGTCGATTTATAAACTTGACGTTCCGTTTGCGTTCGCCGTTTGCGTTCACCGTTTGCGTCGAAGTCCGTAGACACGAAATTCGACTGTTTATAAAATTGACGTTGGCGACGTTCAAAGAATGACATAACCTGCTTTTCTTTTGACTTTTCGTGTGATTAATATTGTTTTTGTTATTCTCAAAATGAACAAGGAATATTTTAAAGATTAATTGCCGGAGTGGGAATTATCCTTTGTATCTATGTGGTCTTAAAACGACAGATACAGAACATTAACAAACTTTAAAATGGCTGCAAATTATATGGTAAACATCACATGATAGACAAATACGATTTTGATTGGCTCTTTAAATCTGCTACGACGTTTCTACGAACGGCACGAACGAAAAAAGATAAAATTGGTTTATGTTGAACGGAAGGGAACGGCAAGACCGACGCAAACGGCAACGTCAACGTCAAATATAAATGATCTTATGGAACTCTGTGCTTTTAAGTTGAAACGGCGAGCACTTTTTTTTGCAATTGCATTGACTGCACCAGTGGCAGCTCTTCCATAAGTTCATTCGGTTAATGACCCCCCTCAATTATTCTCTCATTCAACTTAATCTTTATTTAGTTTAAAATTCATCCTATTTAGCCAAACTTCCTTTGTTTCGGTATTATTACTATTACCTCTAAAATATCACAACCATGCTCTGCTAGGTAAACACGTAACTTATCGTATGTCCCCGCAGTATATTGGGTCCAAGCGAGCCCTGACCACGGCTATGCTGTTTCCTTTACAAGACAAATTTTAATGTGCAAGCGTGCAAGAGAGAAATAAACTCATGTTACTACTGAAAGGAAAAACAAAGAATTTGTTGCGACTAGAAGTCAATTAAATAGAACTTAAAAACAAGTAATACCTACCTAGTTTGAATTTTTGATAAATAAACCATTTTTTTTAATTACACAAACAAGTTAGGACAAAAATAAGGAAGTATGCTAAATTTTTTTTATAATTTTTATATACAGGGTGTTTTAATAAAAACTCCCAGGCCAATTATTTCGAAAACTAAAAGCGACATGTAAATTCTGTAAACGCCAGTTTTTAGCCTCTATGATTGGCTTCACAACTGTGTAAAAAATGTGTTTGAATAATACAAGATGTAGGTGGCGCCACGGTGCAAAGAAATTTTTGGATGACAGAAACGTTTAAATGTTCTTCTTAAAGA
Source organism: Polydrusus pterygomalis (assembly GCA_963969555.1). Taxonomy (NCBI): domain Eukaryota; kingdom Metazoa; phylum Arthropoda; class Insecta; order Coleoptera; family Curculionidae; genus Polydrusus; species Polydrusus pterygomalis. The sequence goes on along the minus strand of OZ018376.1, from coordinate 153,629,451 downwards.
TAATTAATTTCTGATCAAATTATGTCCCATAAAAAATTTTGATAAATTCAACATGAAAGGAGATATTTGGGGTTAAGTTTTTTTTTTAAATAATTTTAACGAGTTCAGTTCTTCAGCAGAATTTAATTTAATTTTGGTAATGATAATTTTATTGATAAAACGCTCGTATAGCGCTAAATTATTACGTCCAGTGACGTCTCAGGGGGCGCCTTAACAATTAATATTGGCAAAAAATAAGACGCCACTGAGTTTTTGGTAATTTTTAAATTTTTTTTAGATTAAGCAACTAAAAATATCCTTTTCTTGTCTGTTAAATTATTTTCATATCTTGCTTCGTTTTCGAGAAATAAAAATAAAAACAATTTTATTGCATACCTCTGGAAAACAAAAATCATTAAATAATTAATACGTTGTATTTTTTGTTGTTTAAAAGCATTAAAACATTAAAGTATTATAAAATTTTTTTTTTTTGATTTTTTGGCTTTGCACATAATGCATACAGCCACTACCGTAACTTAATTTATATTTTTTATTTTTAAAACATTCATACTACCTCATTCTCACTTATAATTAAATCGACATTTCTAAGAGACAAATATTAACCCTATGCGATACATAAATAAACAGGGACACACGCTTCACGCCACAGGGGTCCTTCTGGGCGATTAAAAAAAAAACACACATAAAATAAAATTAAAAGATGTTTTAAATTTTATGAAAGCACTGATGAGAAATTATACAAAATTATTAATGAAAATTAGAACAATACCAAAAACTATTTGATGGTGTCAAATCAGGTGTTCAAAATTATTGCCGTTTTCATATACACGAATAGCAAATCGATATAATAATTCGGTTCGGCAAACTCAATAGTGTATTTCGATTAATAGCAAAAGATACAACGTATTCATTATTTATTGATTTTTGTTTTCCAGAGATATGCAATAAAATTGTTTTTATTTTTATTTCTCGAAAACCAAGCAAGATGAGAAAACAATTTAACAAACAAGAAAAGGATATTTTTAGTTGCTTGATCCGAAAAAAATATAAAAATTACCAAAAACTCAGCGGCGTCTTATTTTTTGCCAATATTATTTGATAAGGCGCCCCCTGAGACGTCACTGGACGTAATAATTTAGCGCTACACGAGCGTTTTATTACTAAAGTTATCATTACTAAAATTAAATTAAAATCTACTAAAGGATATTAAAAATATTTGTAATTAAAATACTCGTTAAAATTATTTAAAAAAAAAACAACCCCAAATATCTCCTTTCATGTTGGATTTATCAAAATTTTTTATGGGACATAAATTTGATCAAAAATTAATTATCTTTAAGAACGACAACATTGAAAGTTCCTGTCATCGAAAAAATTCTTTGCACGGTGGCGACACCTACATCTTGTATTAGGTATTCAAACACATTATTTACACAGTTATGAAGCCAATCATAGAGGCTAAAACCTGGCGTTTACAGAATTTACATGTCGCTTTTAGTTTTCGAAATAATTGACCTGGGAGTTTTTATTGAAACACACGCCATATAATTAGGTAACAAAAATTTTAATAGGCTAAAAATACTTTTATGGACGTGGCACCCAAAAAACTTTTGCTAATTGACCTGCAACAGTGGCGGCTCGTGGGGTAGAGCCACAGTGCCATGGCACTACCTTCCCTCCTATCCAGCATCCTGCCCTTTACAAATTACCAAAACCTATTAAAATTAATATTCTCCTTTTTAAAGCAATTAGCAAAATAATTTAAAAATGGAACACAGTCGGGTGCAAATTTCCATCTATTCAGGAAGCGATTATGCGTAAAACGGTAACGTAGCTTTCGCGCCAAAGCGACGAGGCACACGGGAGGCCCGAAGTTATGACGTAATTGCCATAACACACCAATAAAAAAACATTGGAAAATGACCTTGAATGCGAGCAGGAAAACATCTCCGTGTAGCCAGGCCCTTTGACCCCGTTTGACCGTTTGACGTTTCAAATTCAAACAGTTGTTTGTCCGCGTCGTGTCGTGTAAGGTTGTTTGTAAGCTAAATAATTTTCGTTCGGCCGGCTGATTTAATAGAAATATTTATGGAAAAAATACTTGGGTGTGCGGTTGTGATAAATCTAATAGACTATTTTGTTTTATGTGTGTTTTATTTGATGGGGGAGCAAACTTGGTCCCAAAAAGGTACAGATGATTTGGTCCATATCTGGGAAAAAAAAAAGACACATGAAAAATCGAAGGTACATTTAAACAATATATTTAATTTCAGTATGCTTGGTAAAATTAACATTAAAACTCACAGATACATATTAAACCAAATTATAAACTGCGTTCGGTTTGTGGTTCTTTCGGTCTATATACTCTACCTACAGTATTTTTTTTAAAATTCAAGATATGATTGTAAATTCATAAATTAAATTAGGTGCCTTTTTGCTTATTTTTCCTACTTCAAAAGCAAGAACTATTAACAAAAAAGGGCGTGGCACCCAAAAAAATTTTGCCTGCGGCGCTAAGGGTTTACCTGGCCCTACTTCACTAAAATGGCACGAGCCGCCACTGACCTGCAACATTTTTTTTTGCTTAGAATACTAAATTACCCCCCACTTAAAATAACAACGATCCGCCACTGGACTGCACCTAATGTAAACATTAGACTTGGTTTGGACAGGTTAATTGTCCACCAGGTAAATTCATAGCCGAAAATTTAACAGATCTGAAGACATCAAAGGGCTGACGTGTTCAGTTATGTCCAAAACAGTTGTATTTTTATGTTTTACCTATCTATTATTGATCTATAATACCTTAGAAACGGAATATGTTATGATAGCAATAATACCTGCTATCACACCTAGGGCATTATAAGCGGGCATTATGATAATGCCCGCTTGTAGAATACTTGGTCCAGAGAGAGTTCGGACTGTATTTTTCCGACTAAAAATAATAAAGTTTGTTAAACATATGTATTAAAATAAAATCAATAACTTACCAGTTCCTGGAAATATGCCATTAAAACATTTTCGGTTATTTGAAGAATTGTGTTCGTATCTTTCCAAATACCAAATATGCCATACTCCCGATCATACTGTTGCCTTGATTTAACTGGCAAAAGATTTTCGGTCGCTTTTATGACCTTTTCTCTTATATTTTGTGGAATTTCTTCCATTTTGAGCAAATCGTTAAATAAAAAATGCCAACTGACTAACTGACAGAAACATCAAAGTCAAACTTAACACCAGTCATTATCTACTTACGTATACAGGTACAGGTGCAACTTATTTTTTATATTGCGAATAAATAATGTAATTAGTCATTGAAAAACTCTTTTTTAGGTAAAACATAAAGCATTGTATGCACCACGGGCTTTACTGGACTATAATGCCCATCAGGCAGAAACCTATCCCTCGGGCCAGAGGCCCTCGGGCTATTTCTACCTTCAGGGCATTATAGTCCCCGTAACGCCCTTGATACATAAATAGCTATTAAAGACTAATTCTTGCCCTAGGGCATATAATAAAAAAATACCGAAATAATTGTCCCGAGATTAACTCAGTTGCGACGTTAAAATATAACAGGAAAAAACACTAGGTAGACTAACAAAATCTGACTTAGGTACTTTAAATCATCACACATCATCATATACAAATGTAATAAAAAATTAATGAAAACCATGGTTTTCCAAAAATTTAGGAAGAATGATTAAAACAAGAGACAATTTATTTAAAAAAAGAAGAAATATTCAATGATTGACGAATATACACTGACTTACAATAAATTAAATAAACTTGTGAAACAAACAATAAGAGCAACGAAACAAAAACATTTTAAAAACATTTTCTTAAACAGTGACCAAAAAAGTATTTGGGAAAATTTTAATTTGCTATTGACGAACAAGTCAAAAAACAAAAAAATAAACATTGACAGTATTTTAACAAATGGCATTGAAATTATAGATCAACCAAATATATGCGAAGAAATAAATAAACGATTTATAAATATAGGCGAAAATTTATCAAGTCAAATTCCATTTATAAGAAGATCCAGCGAAACAACAAAACCAAACTCGATGTATTTAAACCCAGAAAGCATATCCAAGGAAGAAATCAAAGAGATCATAGATGACCTTAACATAAAAAAGCAAGCGATTTTGACGAAATATCGCTTAAAATTATTAAGAAAGTCAAATCAGAAATAACGCCAATTTTACATAATCTAGGGTACCTACCTAACTAAATTATCTGTTAAAAATGGTATTTTTCCATATAAAATGAAACTAGCTAAAGTATCACCAGGTTTTAAAGCAAATGCAAAAAATGATCCAAATAATTAACGGCCAATATCAGTTTTGCCGGATTTTTCGAAAATTTTAGAAAAAGTTATAAAAAACAAATTAACAGATTTCTTAAATAATCAAAATTTATTTTCTGATAGTCAATAGGGTTTTAAAAAATATAGAGATACCGAAATTGCTGTTATGGATATAATAACAGATATTCAATTGAAAACAGGGTTGCAAAAAAATCACGATTTTTTTGAAAAAATCAAAAAATCAGATTTTTTTGATTAAATCATGATTTTATTGATTTTTATCAATATACAAGGTGTCCCAGTGTTAAGCGGCCAAACGTTCAGGATCGCTTGTTTAGGTTAAAATAAGATATTTTTTTCTATAAGCATGTGGCCTAACATGCTTCGTTTTCTAGATAAAGGGTGTCAAAGTTAAAAAAAAAATTTTGTGTTTTCTTAAGTTTAATTTATGAATATTTTTTACGTTGGACTGATGACGATTAGTTATGTTTTTACCCTTATATAATGTATGTAAACACTTAGTTTTAATTAAACTATCTTCTTTTTTTTGAATTTTCTGATGGATTTGCTTCGGCGACTTGTTTTTACAGCAATTTATAATTTGATTTAAATCATGATTAAAATTGAAAAAATCAGTTGATTTAAGTCATGATTGATTTAAATCATTATTTGATTTAAATCGTCGCAACCCTGATTGAAAATAGATCAAAATAAAAAAATGCTGTTTATTATCTTTAGACCTTTGTAAGGCATTTGACACAGTTCACCCTAATATTTTATTACAAATAAATCATACCATTGGCAGAAGGGGAAATATTTATAATTGATTTGAAAGTTATTTAAGCAATAGAACACAATACGTTGAAATTAATAACAGCAAAAACACTCAAAAAATATTAAATGTGGTGTTCCGCAAGGGTCAATTTTAGGGTCCAATATTATTTCTAATATACAGCGTGTGCGTGGATTTGCTTGCCAAATGGAAAACTTCTTTATTATAATTTTTTTTTTTTTAAAGTTATTCTTTATAAAAAGTTTTGCTTTTAAAATTATTAAGATTGGCATAAGAATTTCTTTTTAATGTTGTACATGGTGTCTCAAAAAACGAAAAACTTTAATTCTAAATGTGAAAAAACTTTATACCAATATTTATTAACCGGCAAATTGGAAAGCGCGAAAAGCGCATTAAATCGTCAACTACTTTGTAGTAGGTATACAGGACAATGATAAAGTTTTTTTTGGATAGTTACTTAACATTTTAGTTTAATTTATAATTATTAGGCTTTATTTAAAACTTTACTTAATAAAACAATAATTTATTGTTGTTCTGTATGGTGTATGATGAACAACGTGGGGGGCTTATTTATCCATATCGTTTATCAATGTATTTATTTTTTTTTGCTTTTACACAAAATTGAAATAAAATCAATATCGACTGCATATTCTATAGGTAGGTAATAATTGACGTACTAAATAAATATCAAGGAACTCCATTAATTATTTTTGGAGAATTGTAGGTATAGCATAGCGAAAAATATTGGGTAAGATTTTTTCTAACATTATGTCATTGTTCTTTCACTTTACAATTCTCCCAAAATTAGTAATGAAATAAATTGATATGATTTGTAATATTTCAGATATAACCTAAATAATGTGGCGACCATAATGATTTTATTTAAATGTTCCTTAATAAAATAATAAACCAAAAAACAAACAAGGCAAAATAGGTTATAGGTTGGTAATAGATTCAATGACGTCAAAGAGGTAATATTAGGTCTATGAAGTTAAGAAGCAAAATAAAAAGTTACTAACAAGCACTAAGCCGTTTTTAGAATTTTTTTTTTTAATTTAATTCAAAAACTACAATTTTCCGAGCAATTTTCATTTATTTACTATGGCCACAGAATATAATATAGATACCTATATATTTGTGCTATGGCCCTGGCATGCCCTGGCTATGGCGACAGCAATATCACCAATAAAATACAATCAGTTACCTAAATTTTATATATGTAGATCATATTTTTTCTGCATTAGCAAAAGAAAATAAAACAGAAACAATTACTTTACCATTTAATGATAAGAGCACACTAATACACACAACTGTTTTAAATGAAATGTGTCAACCTAAGAAATACATTTTTTAGGTAACAATTACTGATAGAACCGAGGATAGACCATAACGTGTGTTCAGGTTTGTAATTGGCATTGCACTGTTTACAATTTCCACTTGAAGAACTTGTAAGCAACATGTACCTACAATGTGTAAAACGTGTATGAAGAAAAAAAAATGTAAACCACAGTCTGACTGAAATGTGAAGCAAAAAAAGTAGCCAATGGACAGGTAAGTGCTTAAATGTAAGTAGTGCAGCACCAATGTACAGACCAACAGAACCATTGTAACAATATTTAAAAAAGTTAATTAAATAAATAAATAGAAAGCTTGTAAATACTTGTTTTATTCACCACTCTGGATTCCATTTCCAAACAAGAACTAAGCAAGCTACCAGTTATCCAAAAAGTCCAGTCCAGTCTTTGGCAGTGTACTTGAATTTGAACTCAGTCCGTCTTCATTCCGTGTTACAAATGATATGTCTTCTACTTGTAAGTCTTGAGCGTAAGCAGGTACTATTGGGGGCTAAAAAGAAACAATAATGTTTCAGTTTCTTTTAAAAACTTTAAATTGAGCTTTAAAGGAACCTAGGTATATGGTTATTGAGAAAAAACTCTAAAATATTCACCTTTGGTGCAGGTTTACGTTTGACCTTTCCTATCCCTTCACTGGGTTTACTATTCTGTAACTTTTCCTTAAAAATAGTCAAGTTTCTTTGGCTTTTGGTCCGAAAACTAAATGGACCCGAGTGTTCGTCTCTGTATGAGCAATGATCGTCGACGACTATTTTAACAGCATAGTCGTGGTTATTGTTGGTTTTTTGTGAGCTATACTTAATTGATACTTCAGGTTTAATAATACTTTCAGTCAGAATTTGATCCTTTTCGTCCTGAGACAGGGTATTCCATAACTCTTCATAGCTCCCTTTAGTTTCTTGCAAATCAGTAAAAATTCTCGAAGCTATGGGGTTTAAATTCCTAAAATACTCATCTGCCATGCTTCCTAAAGCCATTTTATTGGGTTCTGCACTAAACTACTGCCGTTTTTACTGTTTTATAACGGTGTCTCACATTTTAGACTGATTTATGATTTTGTAAACATTAACCATCAACAAACCTCACCCAGATTTGCCAAATAAACTTCAATTCAATTCAATCAAATATCAAATGTCAAATGCTAATAGAGCTGCCATCTGGAAGATAACGTGCGTAGTAAAAAATCTTTAGCTCCATCGAGATTTCCTATATCGAAATCCTGATATCCTAAAATAAAAAATTTAAATATTTATTATACGAATATTCCTAATAGTTTATAAATCTTACGACATTTATATGAATAGAATAAAAGGGATTTTATATTTATCCCCATAAATATATTGTATTTTAACCTTCTCAGATTTAAAAATCGTTTTATTCGCCGCGACATCTTTGGGCAAAGTGACGTGAGGCATGTAGTGAAATGAATGTCAAAATAATGACGTTGCGTTTTATTTGCGTACCCAGGGTCTTGCGACAGCACCCGTGCTTACTCTGTGCAATAGTAAACATAAACAAAGAACTAATTTTAATAAATCATAATTTCATAATTTACAATAAAATAATAACAATGAACATTATAAAATTTTAAATAATGCCATTAATGCGACCCTGAATTTGTTGATAAGTTTGGCACGTTTTGATGTTATTGACAAAATAAATTACTCAATTAAATTATTGCTTAATTAAAACAACATAAAGAAAGATCTGCATTTTCTGTGATATTTAGTTTAAAATGTATCGAATATTATGTGTAATTTTCGTTTTAATAAATCTTTGTTATTCCTACAAACCTGTGATACTTTTACATGGCATAATGACTGGAGCAGAAAGTATGGAACTGATAAAATCCCGAATTGAGGAGGTACCTATTATTGCAGAATTTAATTTTTTTTACGAATTCCAGTTGTACTAGAATCAGTGGCGTAGCGACAAATTATGGGCCCCCCGCGAAAATTGTGTTAGGGCCCCCTCGCCCAGGACTTCGGCCCCTTCAGGGCCATAGCAATAGGCTCTTTCGGGCCTCGGAGCCTTCGGGCCCCCCCGCAACTGCTGGAGTTCGCGGTAGTAGCGCTACGCCACTGACTAGAATTCTTTGCTATAATGAATAGAGACCGGATGCAGGTGCAATTGTTGGTGGTCATTAATAATAATATTTTTATAGCCAAAACTAACTTACAACACACATTATGTAAAAAAGCAAATAAATAAGTACCTACTGATTCCTTAAAAGGAATTTTATTTTTAGAAACATCCGGGAACAATAATCTACAATATGGAAAGATTTGAAGGCTGGTCAAGCCTAGAAAACATGAATTATCAGGTGGAACAACTTAGTCAAAATTTTAATAATTTTACTCGCATGTATCCTGGAGGCATACATTTTTTAGGTAAGAATGCCTGTGGCAAATTATTATTTCTCCTATGTTTAAACATCATTTTAAATGAACAATAGAACATATAATACAACTGGTTTTTCTTGTAGGTTACTCACAGGGTGCTCTTTTAGCTAGAACAATTTTACAAGCAAATCCCAACCACACCGTTCATAATTTTATTTCTTTGAGTGGTCCTCAAGCTGGTCAATATGGAAGTAAGTATATTAATTTAAATTTTATCAGTTTATTTTTTATGAAAATTTATTTTCATTTTTATTTATTTAGGTAGGATATAAATCTTGTTCCCCCATAATTTTGTTCCTTATAAAACGATGTACAATTACCCATTAAACCTTTTAACATTTCCATTGGCAGAGAGTTTCCTTAGAAATTTTGCTCACCGTCGACCTAGTAATTGGTTGGGTTGGATATTTTTCATTAAACAGGTTACAAACTTCTTATTGGCCCCCACTTTCCGTTACGACTGCCTGCCAGTATTAATATTTTGATACGTTCTTTCTCGGTTAAATATCTCAATTTTATGGAATGGAAATTGATTGACAAACGTGTCACTTTACAAAAGATAAGGTTATTACCAAATTGTCAATGGAGGTAATGTCTTTTCAAACGTCAATAGTTTAAAAACAATTGAAAACAGAGCCTTGGTATCCTTGGTGCCATTTTACGTAATTTTAACACAAATTTTGTGCTAAAATTTATGATAAATTTTATTAGTAAAACTTTATAACAAAAATATGTACAAAATTACATGGAATTTTAATGTGTATGACACACAGTAACAAATTTGGATGCAATTTTTGCAAGAAATCATGCGCACTAAAGACCAGTGTCAATGTCAAATTATATGTAATGTAACCCAGCTTTTCGGTAAATAAAAATAAGGTCATTTAGGAAATGGCAAATATAACCTCCGAATGCCAATTTCAATCAAACGTAACCTTTCTTTTTTGGCTTTTCTTAAAAGATTTTGACAAGTGTTATTTTAAATTACTGCGCATATTTTGGCGCACTTTTATTAATTTTTTTGATAAAATATAGAAATGTTTCTATATTTTCGTAAAATTATAATATTTTTCTAATAAAATTTGAAAAGTGTTTATTACACGTTAAAATTTAGTTGTAAACAAATGTCTGCTTAAATTTATCGTCAAATTTGCTACTGTGTAAGACGATACTAAGTGCCGTTTTACACAGACGTAATTTTAACACAAATTTTGTGCTAAAATTTATGATAAATTTTATTAGTAAAAATTTATAACAAAAATATATACAAAATTACATGGAATTTTAATGTGTATGACACAGTAACAAATTTGGATGCATTTTTTGCAAGAAATCATGCGCACTAAAGACCAGTGACGCATTGTTAAAATGTCAATGTCAAATTATATCTAACCCAACTTTTCGGTAAATAAAAATAAAAGTAATTTAGGAAATAGCAAATATAACACGAGTGTCTCGCGAGAGAATTGATGTGGCCGTGGGAATCATGCGCATTCATGTGCTTAGAAAATAGGTAGTACACTGTTGCCAAGTCAAGGAAGTAGAAAGGGGGACACAAAAAAATGAAATAAAAAGTATTTTTATTTGGATTCTTAATATTTTGTTGTGATTATATTATTATTGACTATTGTCATTATTAAGAATTTTGATTAATTATGCACATAAAAATTAACAAATGCCTATTTAATCATAATATTTCTGACTTGCCAAAGGTAAAGTTTTTTTTCCATTATTTTTTAGATAGGTAGGTACTTAATTCTGAAGGGCAAAAATAGCAGATTTTAAATTAAAGGTACCCAATTTTTTAATACATCCAAGTCTGAGATAAAAGGTTAATAAGTGAAAAAAATGCAATTCTTTAAAAATAGTTATTGATTTTTTAATTTTTTTTTTAATACAATTACCTACAATATGTAAGTGCAGCAGGCACAGGAACAGGATATTTTACAAAATACTACTTTGGAACATCTCGTTGCGCAATCACCGCCTTTATTAGAAAACAATATTATAGGTATTAACAAAAGTTTTTATAAATACACATTAAAAATAATTTTACACATTATAATATATTATATATTATACATGATTGGTCAATTGTAATGAATAAAAAAAACCCTGAAACAGCAACAACAATTAAAATTTGAGATAAAATGAAGAAAAAATTACCAAAAAATTTTAACCCCCAATTGGAAAGGGAATACAGAAATAGCTTAAACAAACTTATACATAAACAAAAAAATCAATATTATAAAGATCAAATTAAAAATAATAAGGGCGACATGAAAAAAATTTACAAAATAATTAAAGATGCTACTTCATCTATAAAATACCTTGGAATTGTGATTGATAAATTTCCTTAATGGCAACCACATATTGATTATGTTTCCAAGAGAATTCGCAAACTCATTCCTAAGTTTTACTTATTAAGACAATTTTTAAATATGAAGGCACTAATAATAATTTATAGATCATTTGTGGAATCAATTATAAGATATGGAATATTGGTGTGGGGTGGACTACTATATAATAACAGCCTGTACAAATTAAATATAATACAAAAATATATACTTAAAATTATTTAAAAAAAAAATATACTGTACCCAACACATTTGCTTTTTGATGACGACATTTTTAACATTCGATCAATTTATATTCTTACAATTTGCTCTTATGTACACACTAGACCTAACTTTTTGTTGATCATACTTATGAAACAAGAACCAAGAACAACATACAAATTAAACTACCAATAAGTAAAAATAATCTTAATCTAAGATACATTAATTATTTTGGTCCCAAACTATATAATTTACTGCCCGGTGAAGTAAGAAATTGCTCTAAAATAAGTTTCAAGCGTTTAATTAAAAATGTAATCTTTCGAGAATCTTCATCAATTTGAAAGGTTTTTCAGATAATTGTTTTATACCTATATTTTATGTATTGTTTGTTAACTATTTGGTTTTTTAGTTTGAAATATATTTGCATTGTATAACTGTACCTCCATATAAATGTTAATTATTATTTAAAAAAAAACTACTATGCACAATTGCACATACAGATGTTTTACATCTAGGTGCTTTTTGAAAAAAAATGTATGATATATGTGTGAAAATAATTTGGTTGATTTGTTTTTATATTGTGGTGTATACAAATGTAATTTAATAAAGGATATATATAATAAAGGATAATATTTTGTTAGATCGATAAGTTGTCAAACTAATTCAGCTAGGGCTAGGCTAGGCTTCAGCCCTGGTCTAATTAGGTGAAAGGTAACTAAAATTTAGCCTTATTTTTTGTGTATTATTGATCTGATGATTGTTTCTCTTTTCTGTGTAATTTTCACTAAAAAAATGGTTTCATAAAAAAAAAACAAAAAAAAAAAACATCAGTGCCTAATATATATATGCTTTATAACATATTTTGCATAGAAATTATTAAGCATAGGAGTGATCAAAGTTGGTGTGAATATTTACCACTTTATCATTAGAATTGAGAAGGCCTGCTACAATGGCATTTGCCTCATTAAACGTTGGCTTACTTAAAACATTTTTACTGGTTCTTGTTCTCTTTGTTGAATACAAACGGATTTGTTTATCAACCTTTTTTTGAACATTAACATTTTCAGTTGTTAGAAAATTAACTGTTCCTTCTTTGTTTAAAATGTCAATACATTTATTTAAATGGTTTTGAATAATTTTATAACTTTCATCGGTCACTGTTGCTTTACCAGCTAAGCCAATGAGAAGATCAGCAGATTTTATTATTTTTTCGCGGTTTGTGATAGATTTCATATTAATCTGACTTACATCGAGTAAATTTTCAACTTCAACTTCGACTTTCTCTTGACGTGCTACAATACTAGTATCATTTTTGTTACATAGATAAAATGTTCTTGCACATGCATGAATATGCTTACAAATGTTCATTTTTATGACATTATCAGTACAAGAACACTGAAAGCAATGAATACAAATGTTACAGGAAGTACAACCTAAACATAGCTCAGAACACATTTCTTGAACATAGGTAACATAATATTCCTGTAATGAGTTTGATGACATGACTAACCATTCTTTATTTTCAACAACAGTTTTAATCATATCAGTAGTAATGGACATACTACACCTATGACTCTGATTAATTCGTGTTGTTTTTTCTGATGGTGTGTTTTTTGTTAGCTTAATTAACCTCTTAAATAAACTATCGCGAGCGATTTTTATGACAGCATGTATAGTTTTGTCTAAACGCTTGGCTTTCTTTCCTTCTAAGTACACATGTTTTAAGATTTTATGATAAGACTCTAAATACATATTTGTATTAATTCCTAGCCGGGCTCTGTAACAGTATGACCATGCTTCAGGTCGCTGAGCATAATGTGTCAAAAAATAATCTCCAAATGACTTTGTGTCACTGTCATCATGTACATCTTTTATAAATGAATTCAAAGATGAGTGAAATGTATCTATACAAGTTACCTGTAACAAAACTCGTAATGTTTTATATACTAAGGCCTTTTTCTCCATACCCCCTGAAATTTTGTTTAAATTTAAACGCCAATTCTTATCAACATGCCAGGTGCATAAGAGTTTATTATTAACGTAACCCATTACAGATTCCCAAGCATTGCAAAAAGCTGAAGCATCATCAGACATAAATATATTGGCTTTTATGTTACCCACAACTTGTTTAATTTTTTCAAAAAACAAATGAAATATGTACTCATCCGACCTGTTAGAAAAGCAATAAGCTACAGGGCAGCCATTTCCAAATTCATCAACTGTCATTAAGGTATATAACTGAATATCATATGCATTAGTGCCATGAGTACCATCTATACAAATTTTGTTTTGTCCAAATTTTATGAGCTGCTGGGCTTGGAAGGTAGTCATTATAATTAAGGCAAAGTCTCTATTTTCCAAAATGGTACTTGAACTATCATCACCTTGACCTTTATAATATAACACAGGACTTTCTTCTTTAAGCGCCAACATTTCTTCAACCCATAATTTAACACTAACAGCATCATTTTGATGTCGCTTAGTGACATAGTCCAAGTTAAAGTCGCGTACAATATTATGTAAGTCCTTTTTTTCTATTAAGTACAACCTCTGATTACCTTTTGCATCAGCGTCTCGAATAGAATCCAAAATATGATTAAAAGATACACATTGCTGCAATTGCCCTGAAAATAAACAAAAATAATTGTTATAAGTATATTAATGAAAAATTTGTGTGTATTTTTGTGTTTGACTCCTACATATAAATAAATGTAGATTTTAACCTGAACTAACCTGCTATTTCTGCTCTTGACCCTTTGTCTAAAGGAAAATGACCAAGTTCTGCAGTATGCCCATGGTGTTTTCTCCAGAATTTGACATGGACATTAGTAATTTGTTCCCCATTTAGTTCTAAAGTAACTTCCATGCGTGAAGGACAGGTCTTTCCAATTTTAACAGAACCCAGGTGCTTCAGAGAGCGAATATTTTTACCACTTGGTTCATATTTGTAAGAACGATGGCAGTTAAAATACTTTTTCTGTATATTATTTTTAAGTGATCTTGAACCAGTTTCTTGGCTATAACATGACAGGGTTTTTATTTGAATTTCATCTTTCCACCTCTGAAAATCTAAAAGTAAAAAAAAAACAGTAAGTTAAGTAGCGTACTTATTTGTTATAAAAACTTTTTTTTAACTTACCCTCCAGCGAATTGAATTGAAAAGTATCCACTTCATTCATAAAGCCATGCTTACTCTGAAGATGACCCCTTATTAGTTCTTCATAACTTATACATTTTGTGATGCAACCTCCAGTAGGACAATATAATTTTGAACGTTTTAATGCTTGAGATTCTTGATGGTAATTGTGGTCCCGGGTTCCAAATGATGCATGGAAGTTTTCATTGTGTCTTTTTAAAGTCAAATTTGAAGAGAAAAGTTTTCCACAAACGTCACATTTTAACGCTGGCATTGGTCTCTTGATATCGGATTCCTTATCATGAATTTTACGTAAATGGGCGTATAAATGTTTATTCTGTCCAAAAATTTGGGGGCAGTCTGAACACTTGATCTTCTTTATAACGGAGCCTGGGAAGGAACTAGAACTATTACTAGATGTAGATGCAGCAGCAGCACTAGTAACCGTGGCAGTAACCCTGGCAGCAGCACTCATTTTGAATAAAAAATGAAACGTACAGCAACAATCTGTATAGCTGTCTGATCAAATTTGTCGTTAAACGTAAGAATTAAGAAAGTCAAATTTAAAAAGGACGAGCCGCAAAACAAATAAAAAGCTTTGGACAAATACAAAAATGCAAAATTTTTAACCTAACATAAACGAAAGAAAACTCCAGAACCCAGAACAGCTGTGCTGTAATTGTCACATTTGACAACAGTGCATTTAGTGCATAGATCTCACGGCCGAATCATTTCTCCCGCGAGACGCTCGTAATATAACCTCCGATTGCCAATTTCAATCAAACGTAACCTTTCTTTTTCGGCTTTTCTTAAAAGATTTTGACAAGTGTTATTTTAAGTTACTGCGCATATTGTAGCGCAATTTTATTAATTTTTTTGATAAAATATAGAAATGTTTCTATATTTTCGTAAAATATTATAATATTTTTTTAATAAACTTTGTAAGTGTGTATTACACGTTAAAATTTAGTTGTGAACAAATTTCTGCTTAAATTTATCGTCAAATTTGCTACTGTGTAAAACAATACTTAATAAAAAAAAATTTATTTGGGGAATCCAAAAGATTTAATAATATATGGGGTGTTTAATTTTAAAAAATAAAGTCGACATTTGTATCGCTTTTGTGAATCACCCTGTATACTTCCAAATGATATTAAATTATGCGTAAAAAGAAAACAAAATCGACGCGTTTAAGCGTTTTTACAATAAGCTTCATATTAATGAGATATTTAGGATGTTCCTTACCTTTGAGACACCCTGTATACTCAACACAAAATAAATGGCGGCAAAAATAGGTATGTATGTGTTTCGTCATTTTTCAAAATTTACTTAGGGGTTGTGAGAAGGGGTGTTGCCTATTTGGAGGGGGTACCTGAACTGGAGGGGGTACTTAAGCTTTCAACTCATCCACTACAGAAAATTATATAAGTAAAAATTTTAGTTTTGAAGAAGTACTCCATACTTAAAATGGAGTTAAATGTATAGAAAAAAGAAAAGCACAAAGTCGCTCTCCACAATTTTTTATTAGAATAACTAGGCGAACCTAGAATAATTCATAATAATTCAAATCGACATGTTTCGAGTGTAGAAACACTCATCATCAGGAAAACAAAGTAAATGGTACAATATGCTGATGTTGTTAGCAATAAAGAAAATATTAAGTGGGATTGAGCCGTAATGGAGCTTTCAATGGTGTACAAGAGGTGTAAAAATTGAATAGTCAGAAGACCGACAAGACTTCAGCATACTTGAAAGTCAAGGGTTAGTGCAAAGGCCCTGTCCTGGGCAGAAAAGTGAAGAGAGCAACAGAAAAATTAAGGAGTTTTAACAGACTTTGTGAAAATCATTTATTAAGTAGTGAAAAATGTTTAAGTTTCATAAAACTTTGTCAGAGACATGTGAAAGTATTGAAATAAGAAGGAAAGAAAAAGAAAAAATTGTTTTTCATAAAAGTCAAAGCATCATTTAGCTTGAAGTAAAATGCTGTTGGGGTACCAGGCTTGTTACGGCCCAGTTACCCCAGCAGAAGTCAAAACATACACATTGTGTGCAAAATTAATAGTTTTAAAAAGTTTTTCCTGATGATTAGTGTTTTTACACTCGAAACAAGTCGATTTGAATTATTATGAATTATTCTAGGTTCGCCTAGTTATTTTAATAAAAAATTGTGGAAAAAGACTTTGTGCTTTTCTTTTTTCTAAAAATTTTAGACAAATTTTTCCTGTGGAACAAATTTATTTATTTATAGTATCAACAATAACTTAAGTTAATAATTATAGATACATAAACCCTATTTCTAAAAGCTTATACTTAAGCTATAATAATTCAATTAGCATTACAATAATTACAGTAATTGCCTGAGCAGTTCATTCCTTAATTTTAATTTGAATTTGTCACAGTTTAAATTATATAATATGTCAATGTATCCACTAGGGCTGCACCGAGTACCGAGTAGTTCGGTGCTCGGCCAGAATTTTCACCGAGTAATGAGTACTCGGTGCTCGGTCTTATATTCATTACTCGACCGAGTATAGTAGAATATTAGAAGCAATCCTTTTCGGCATGTCAAAAACAGTAAGAAATCCTCCTGTACCATTAAGGATAGCGGAAAACTTTTGACAAAGCTTGTTAAGGGTTAAGAGATGCTTCTTTTAAAATTAATTCCGTCTATACTATACAGGGTGCTCCAAAAAACCGGAACGGTAAAAATTTTCCATTTTTTAAATAAAACACCCTGTGTTTTTTTAAATTTCCAGATTCTACAGAAAATTATAATTATTTTTTATTAATTTTTAGTCCATACTTAATAGTTTCCGAGATGTTGACCTTTGAAAAATATCATTACTCGGCAGCCGAGTACTCGGTCAATACCATCAGCCGAGTACTCGGTACTCGGTCAAGTTTAAAAAAAAGGGCTCGGTGCAGCCCTAGTATCCACAATATTTATTAAAAAATGAGCACAGAGTCTTATAAGTGGTGAGTTATAGATTAATAAACATCTCTTGTGTTTAGGCATGTTTTTGCCCCTAGGGGATGGAACAAGGGGTAAAATAGTTTATAGTGGAAAATTATATTTGTTCCGAATTTCTTGAATCTCAGCATAAATACTCTATTATAAAACAAAACAATTATTACTTATTTTTTTGAAAATCGGTCCCTAGAGGGGTGAAAAGAGGGTACCTAAGTAAAAGTTCCTATTGGAAAAATATGTTTTGTCTTATTTTGTTCGTTGAAACTTAGCATAAATACTCTATAACACACGTCTCGTTGGCTCCTAAAGGAAGAGGGTTATAAAAAAACACATATCTCTCATTTGTTTAAAACTCTGTCCCTAAAGGGGTCAAAAGGGGGATAAAAGTTTCGATTTAAAAAAATACTATTTATTGGATTTTTAAAACTTAAATATTATACAGTACAAATAATGAAACACGTATTTTTTATTTTTTTCATAATCGGCTATTAAAGGGGGTAAAGTATTTTTCACAATAAATGGTTGACTCCGTTTAACTACCTGGGACGTTTCACAAGGGCTCGGCCATAAAAATGCAAATAAACTGTTGGTCAGGGTCGGATTATAATTTGTAATTATAGCATGTAATATTTAACTATCTTGTGCTTGCGATAACATCTTTCAGTCTTTGTGTTTCTTAGGAAGTGTAATAATATATTATTAATAACGAATTAAATGTCTAAAGTCCTACCCTGTAGTGTATTTGCATGTTGATTGTGTATAACAATGGGATTAAGCAGGTAGTTTTATTGCAGTCAATAAGTCGATACCATTTAGGGTGAAAGATACTTTATAAGAGTTTCTATTGGAAAAATATTTTTCTTTTATTTTCTTAATGTATAGTCCAATAAATTCTATTCCCAAAGTGTTTATTAACGCAAAGTCCATGGAAATGTTCTGTGAGCGTTATTAACGATTTGTAATGAAATAGATATATTTTTGAACGATGATGTGGTGCTCTAAAAATAATGTTTTCAATTTAATCATAATACCGTGCGAGCAAAAATTATTTGCATCAAAGAGGGCCTTGCATCTAAGGACGTAATGCTTAGCCGTAGCGCTTAATACCTATTGGGTGTCAGTAACAACCTGAATTAACAATCAATCAGTTATTCCGTCATCTTTGACAGTCGTCGTTACAAGTAATTTGATTCATCGCTATTTTTCCAATTTCTTGAACATGGGCTTTACGGAACAGCACAAAACATTCATGGTTGAAGCGTATTTTCAAAACGGGGTTAGAATAAATGGTGAGTGGCAATACAATCCGGGTTTGTGCACGGACGATTTTCACGAACATTTTCCTAACGTTGCTTTTATTGCTGGGGATTTTTATCATTGCCTGAAAAGAACCGTGGCTGTGTTTAGGGAAACAGGTTCTATACAATACAAAAAAGGAGCAGGAAGACCATCTGTAAGAACAGAAGAACTTGTTGCAAACGTTCGTGAAATAATGCAAAATACGCCAACAAATTGTATAAGACGCCTGTCCCAAAAAGTGGGAAGATCTTATGGAATATGCAGGACTATTCTTAAAAAGCAGCTAAATTTATTTCCTTATAAAGTGCAAGTATTCCAAGAATGTGGAAATATTTCTCCAGAGATGCTGGTCAACACTTTCGAAAATATGAAGAGACGTGTGAATTTATTCTTGGAGCATGGCGGTGGCCAATTTCAGCAATTTATGTAATTATTTTTCTTTCTGTATATTCTTACTTTGTTAATTTTGTAAACAACAAAAATAAATTTTTATTTGTCTACTTATTTTATTACTCATTAGTTTGGCATATCATGTCATAATATGAATTTGACATAATTTTAACCTAGATTTGGTTAGATATATCGTCCCCATATCATTGTGATCTAAACCAAGCCATACGTTTTTTTAATCCAAGCCCTCTTTGATGCAAATAATTTTTGCTCGCACGGTACTTATGGAGGGCTTTAGGTTAGGAGACCGATCGCAATACATTGGTTTCGGGCAAAGTTTTGGATCGGTAAAGCAGCTTTAAAAATGGCCGTCAGAGGCGCATGTGTTCCTATAAATCTGTAAAATGCATGGGTTCTTATGGGATAATCAACTGTTTTATTGAATTTAGTTAACTAAAGCCCTCTACAGGCTGAGATATGTATATATTATATCTAATAAAGCTTATTTTATTAATTATTGGATAAAAATACCGCTGACGTCTATCAAAACCTGTAAAAAGTCAAACACTTGACGATCACTGCGCCGCGACCGGGAAACAGCGAACTAACTACTAAACAGGGACGTAAATTTAAAGAACAGCCATTTTCGATCGGACTCCTTCCTAAAGCCCTCCATAATTCTACTATAGCTTCTCTATTCTACAAACTAATGAGACAACACTTTTTCAGCGCAGTTTTTGCACTTATATTTCCCTGGCTTAGCTTTAGAGACAGCGTTTGAACTATTTTATTCCAGAGTGGGACAACATACCTCGGTAGGGAATTACTGGAACGATCCCTATCATACAGAGCTGTATTTTGAATATTCCCAGTACCTTCCCTTTGTGAATAACGAGCTGGCCACGAATAAGAGTGAGGCGTTTAAAGGGGCGCTGACTAAATTGAAAACGATGGTATTGATAGGGGGGCCTGATGATAACGTCATCACCCCTTGGCAGTCTAGGTAAGTGGGGAGCAACTTTAAAAGGGGGATTGAGCAGACACTTTTTAACACGCTTTTATTAGCTTCACATATATGTTTTTTTGTATGTATGTTTGTAACCGACTTCTTTGAACCCGATTTTGACCCACTTTAAACGGTCAGACTTAATTTAAATTTTGCAGACTTATCAAGAACCGCTGACAATACACTAATCTACACGCAAAAAATTATCCTGTCAAATTTTGATAGCTGTCAGGTATAAAACGAAGAAGCGATTTTGACGAAACAAATTATGGGGTCGTATAGTATTCGATGCGGAGACTTCGGGAAAAATAAGGAAAAAATTCTCCTGTCAAAATTTTACAGCTGTCAATATGTCAAATCGTTTAAAAAAAATTTTAATAATGAAAATACTATAAGGTCGTATGTATATTGACGGTGGAAAGTTGAAAAAAATTCGCAAAAAATTCTCTTGTTAAAATTTGATACCTGTCAATATGTCAGAATTATTACAATAACCGATAGTAATGAAACAAACGTGGGGTCGTATAGATATTGTCGCTAAGAATAGAGAAAAAATTTTGTCGTTTGTTCGGGTTTGTATGTATGTTTGTTTGTAACCGACTTCTTTGAACCCGATTTTGACTCACTTTAAACGATCAGATTTAATTTAAATTTTTTAGAATAATCAAGAACCGCTGATAATACAATAATCTACTGATCTAGCTCAATCTACCAAAAAAAAAATTATTCACAATAGGTAACTCAAACTAAAAAATTAAAAATAAATATAGTTTAAAAAATGTGCCCAGGGTAATAAGAACTTATCCATGTCTGTATGCTGCCTAACAACAGTTGTTGTCTATTGTGGCTACTTTTTGTTCAACAAATCGGTAAATTATGGCAAACTAATTATACAGAACATTTTTTTAAAACAGTTTAAAGCAGTTATTTTTTCAGGGTAAAAAGAACAAACATGGATAAGCTCTTATTACCCTAGGCACGTCTAAACAAGAGACATTATAACCCATGAACTTGCTGGTTAGGTATAATAAGATTTAGTATTCGTAAATTTTTCTCTTTAGTCACAAAATGTACACCACTAAGAATATTTAAAAGAGCAGTGATAGCATTAACGTTTTTTTTAATAATTTAGATTAAAAGTCAAACCATCGAATTTTTTAACCTTATTACCCCAGGTTCCCCTACTAAAGTGTGTCCACGGATAGAATTTGGAAGTGGAAAAACTTATTTATTAGTAGGTATGGAAGAAAAATTCATTATAAAAACGCCTGCTTGTGCTGAAACTACAATTTCCGAGACAATTTCAAATATCACATTTGCGATTACTATGGTTCGTCAGAAACAACATTTTTAGTTTTTTGGATTTCGTTTAAAATAAATTTACGTAAAAACAAACAAATATTGTTGCTTTCTTACTTCGAATATAATTTTATATCTGGCCGAGTAACGATTTTGTTGTAAGAAGACCATTTCTTATTTGCCTACTTTTGAAGTATTTTTATTATTACATGTCATATTTCTTCAATTCATTCAATCCTAAATTATAAAACTATTATTCAAACGTGGTACTACCGAGTTAGCGCATAGTTCAACTTGAAATCTGAATTCCCGATAACAGTCCCTAACTTGCTGTGTTTGGATATTTGCAATAACTACTCTTATTTTTCTTTCAGGGGATCTAAGTTATTATTGAAATTGGGTTTATACACATGGGGTTTCAGATATCCCCATAAATGAAAGTCGATAATTGTTAGGTCGGGACTCCTACGTGCCAACTGATTTGGACCATAGGCCATAAGTACCTTTTATTATATGATTTAGCCAATCATCAGAAGGAATTGAAAATTAGAATTGAAAAAAAATCCAAAAAACAAATACTGTTGTTTCTGACGAACCCAGTACCTATAGTAATCGCAAGTCTAATAGTTAAAATTGTAGTTTCAACACTAGCAACATTAATTTAATAAATCATGGAATTGAAAAAGATCCAAAAACTAAAAATGTTGTTTGTGACGAACCGTGTATAGTAATCGCAAATCTGATATTCGAAATTGTAGTTTCAGCACAAGCAGGCGTTTTTATAAAAAATTACTTTTTCTTTTTATACCTACTATTAAAAAAGGTTTTCCTTTTCCAAACTCTATCCGTGGCCACACTGTATATTTAATAATTATCCCAATCCATTTAACTTTTTTTATTTTATTTAATTGTATTTATATTTTAGTCAATTTGGTTACTATGACTCTAATGGAACAGTAGTTAACTTTATGGAGCGAGACATCTACAAAGATGACAAAATTGGCCTAAAAACTTTGTATCAAAAGAAAAAATTGAAAATCGTAACGGTACCTGGAGTAAATCACTTCACCTGGCACCTTAACGTGTCGATAGTAGATAATTATATTTTGCCATATTTAGATTAAATTTTTAGATTTGTGCAGATGAAAACATTTTGTTTAGTAATATTATTATTTATTTAGTAAAAAAATTTATCCCGGTGATTTTTAAGTATTAGGTTAGTTATGATAGAAACTAATACTAAGGAGGAAGAATTAGGAGAATGTAGAAAGTTAAGTTACCAGTTGGTATTCACTTTTAAAAAGGTAGATGCACACATCTGGACGTCTATTCTCCAATTTAAGAGAAGTGAATGCTCTCTCGCGAGAAGGGACAATTAACATATGCTCACATCGTCTGAACTTTCGATGGAAATGAATAGTCATTTTAAGTTTCAAGAATACAGTTTAAACATTTTTAAGAGAAAAAGTAATCACTTCTCTTAAAATGATCATTCGCCTATCTCGAGAATAGACGTCCATGTCTCCCATCCACGCAGAGCCATAAAAAAACTAGAATCAGTGCTAATATCTAAAAATATAGCAATAAAGCCCTTTTTTCCCATCGTAATAAACGTTAGCTAACACTATAGCTGTTGCGTAATACACAATAAAATTATCTCTGCCTTGAAAGAAGCTGAGTATAAGACTATAGGATGCTGCCAATTGAAATACAGCAAATAGAAAATACAGTAAAACCTCTCATGAGCGACCAACCTCGGGGAATCAAATATTGGTCGTTAAACAGGGGTGGTCGCTTTATAGAGGAAAATTTAAAAAATCAGCATTTTATGTTGTTTATTTATTAATATATTTATCTTTATATATCAGATATATCATCAGGCAAAGTACATAGTAAACAAACGAAAATCGAAAAAGAAAAAACAACAAATTTTGCACTTACATACATAATATGTATAATGTACATACAATCGACTGTGTGTTTGCTTTAAATTCATTTTTTAAACAAGTTTTTTCACTTGCTTCAATAATTTCAATTTTATCTCTCGAAATAAATTTCATTTTTTCCGCCATCTTCAAATATTTACGTTAATCGTAAAACACACAAAGTTCAAAATAAAACTAATTCTAACAACCCATTTTATTAATCTTAAGCAAATTCATCGGATTTGCCCACAATAAACTAATTCGTGCATTTTACCTAAGTATATGCATAACTTAGCACCCAACATTAACAAGATAATGTTCGGTGCAATTTTTATAAGTTAAAATACCTTCGCTAAATACGTCGAATTTTCGGGTCAGGTTTTACCGAAAGGTTTATTGCCCTTAATTAAGGGTGTTTTTAGCATTAATAAATACCAAAAATTTCGATATTACCTGGTCGTGGTCGTTTTACAGAGGGGTCGCTATAGAGGAGTAAAAATGTATGGGATTTCCATTTTTAAATACGGGGAACAGAGGTTTTACTGTATTAAAAAAATCAAAAACGATGTCTCCCACTTTCTACAGGAGAAATGTTTAAATACGATTTTAATTTTACATTGTAGCGCTTTTAACCTGTTTTAATCCGTGGTTTCTTTGTTCCATAACCATTTTAATTAAAATTTTAACGGAAAGGAAATAAAAAACTAAAAGTCTTCCTCCACAAAATGTAATAGAACAAAAAATTTGCTTAGAGGTCTCTACATGTTTCGAACGTAGAAACGTTCATCATCAGGCGACAGAAAAATGTATTGCTGATGGTTTTAGCAGAAGAGAAAAAGATAAGTGATATAAAACCATAATGGAGCTTTTATGGAATTAAATAATTGGTGTGTCGAAATGCCATAATGTGAAGAAAAAATAGAAATAGGTTAAAACATACAGAGTACATATGTGGAAAAGTTAATTAAAAGGGTCCAAAACGACCAAATAAACCCGGGGAAGAAAAAAAAAATTCTAAAATAAGAGGTTAAAATAGTATTTTTAAGAGTACCTACCTATGTCTGTAAGACAATATTAAGAAAGTATTGTGAATTCAGAATCTGTAAGAATAATAGGGGATTAAAATCAAAAAAAAAATTCTTAATAAAGTAAGTAAAGTACTTACAAACGATCCTTTAATGTATGGAGGTTTGGGGCACTGAGTTAAAATGCAGTCACCCCACATGTTGGTAATTTTAATTTAATAAGTTGAACTGTAAAATTAAACATTTTTAATATATCAAAGACAAGTTTTTCGTTCACGTGTTCAGACGAAAGTGAATGAAAGATTGACTTACTCCTAAAAATACTATTTTAACCTCTTCTTTTAAGAAATGATTTTTTCTTCTTCCCCGGGTTTATTAGGTCGTTTAGGACCCTTTTAATTAACTTTTCCACATACATCTGTATGTTTTAATCTACCTATTTATATTTTTTCTTCACATTATGGCATTTCGACACACCAATTTCTAATTCCATAAAAGCTCCATTAGAGTTTAATACCGCTTGTCTTTTTCTCTTCTGTTAAAACCATCAGCAATACATTTTTCTGTCTCCTGATGATGAACGTTTCAACGTCCGAAACATGTAGAGACCTCTGAGCAAAAGTTTTTTTGTTCTATTAAGTTGAGTGGAGGAAGACTTCGTTTTTTTTCTTTCCTTTCCACACTTTCAACTCCACTTTAAGCATGGACTATTTCTTTAAATTTAAATGTTTGTTGAAATACTACTAGTTATTTAACTTAACACACATCTAATTCTATGAATATCTTAAGATTAATTTTTACCCTAAATAATAACCACATTATATGGAATTAATTTTGTGACGACGCTTTGTTATTGTGAAAATACTTCGGTTGATTATTATTAATATAAGAACCTTATAGTTACCAATAAGCTTAAGTATTTTATGTAAGTATTAAAATTGTTATTTTGGGGAAGATACATCTATAAAATTTTATTTAATGCCAACAAAATTAATTGCCTAATAAAAAAATGTAATGGTTCTACCCACAGAGGTCTATAAACAAGTGGAATGCTAAATAGGCTGTATAAATGGCACCCTATAATATAATATTTCTGTACTAATGGGGTTTTTAGTTTTTATAGGTTGCCATCCACTAATTTTTTTAGGGGTAGTCTATTTTGAAGGGGGTACATAAAACTTTCTATAATTTTAAGCTATATTGCTGAAAATTGGTACTATGCTTACTCTGTTAAAATAAGCAAGTACGAGTTTTGATGTTCTGGGAAATTTTGCCCCTAGGGGGTAGAAATGGAGGGGGTAAGTTTCCAATATACACTTTTATACCCTTTTTCCAACCCATAGGGGCAACATTTTTCAAAACATCGAAACACGCACTTGCTTATTTTAACAGAGTAATCATAGTATCAATTTTCAGCAATATAGCTTAAAATTATATGTACCCCTCTCAAAATAGCCCCTTGGTGGATTTGCAAAAATGACGAAACACGTATTTTATTAAAGGAACTTATACCAATTTTTAAACCTCCACCAGTTGTATGGTTGCCAACTTTTTTCTAGAGAAAAAATTAATCCCCTGACCAGACGACCTTTCCTACGAGAAGTTATTTTAATAACACAGGTTTTGTCAAGCCTTGTGGGGCATTCTACTTCTTTTTAATAAGGGTTCTACCTAGTAAAAACTTTTTTGTATCTTGTAACTTGACCTGTTCTATAGGAAAAGTAAATAAGACAAGATAGTTATAAAAATTGTTTTTTATTTAGTTTGAAAAGAATAAAGAAATAATTATACATATAAACTGTAGTTTTATTTGGATACCCAAAGACATCTAACCTAACAAATGGGGAAAGCGTATTGTCTGTCTTCTGTAATACCTAGGTATCTAAATTTCATCATTTTCGTCTATTTTGCAGAAAAGCTGAATTAAGTTTTTATGAGGCATAAAAATGAATTTGAGATATATTACCATTCACTGTAAAAGAACTATCAAATATGCTGCTTATTAATGAAAGTACACACTTGTAGGGTTTCAAAATGCATTAATTAATTTTTTTTGATTTATTTTATGGCATTACAGGTGAAGTTAACAATATGTATTAGAGTTACCTATTAAAGAAACCTAATACATTTCTCTGAAGCAACTGAATTTTTGCAGATTTGAGTTACACTTAATTTTACAATAATTAGATCTACTCTAAACCCATATTTAGTGTTACAGAAGAGACATATTTGCTGGCTAGTATCATATTAGAGGGATTCTTTTAATCCATCCCAAATAATAAATTATTTGCTTCATTGTGTAAATTCTCTGAATCGAATAAAGACTAATAAAAAGAATTAAACATAGTAGTGTGGTTTCTTAATAACTATTCCAAACTCTGCTAGCGCTGGCGTAAGGTCTTCCATGGTGAGACAGTATCTTTTGTCTTTAATACCTTTTGCGGCCTAAAACAAAACATCGGTAATGTATTTCTTTAAAAAAAATACTTATTATGCTTTTATGTTAAATAATTGTTTAACTTACCTTTGAACTGCTTCCATGACTAGTTGTAGAATTTGAGGACCTCATTTTACAGTGCTGCAAAGCATCGTTTGCAATATCGGATATGAACTTTTGTGCTGCAATGGAAATTAGCCTTAGAAGTCTTGGATCTTTAGGTTCAAAACCAGACGACCTCAAATAGTAAGCGGTTACAGCGTCGGGTATCTACAAGAGACAGAAAACAAAAAAGCAGTAAATTATGGGTAATCCAGGGATCCAAATCATTGGAGTAGTACTTACGGTAGGAGTGTAATCGTCTAGCTGAAGCAAAAAGTCGCTTAAAGGTTGGCCTAAAGTAATTGGGGGAGTATCTTCTTCCATTTTTTCATCCAAAGATTGATTACTCATGATTAGAAAGTACTAAATTTCTTCAAAGAAAACTTTCGTATAGCAAATGGCAAATCTGAACGTCAACCCGTCCGTAAATAAAAAGTCAACAAAAACAAAATATGTCACAGAAGAAAAATAGGTTGCTGTCCCATGGCCTTCTAATATGTTTAGTAGTGCGCAATGACAGATTGTCGCCTGTTGTAAAACCATCTTGCTGGCCACGAAGAAACGCTTTTACAAATAAGCACAGAATACATAATAAGTGGTGCAGCTCTGGAAATTTCTCAACGACTCCCTTAACAAGCTCCGTCCACTTGTCAAAGCAAGGCAGTGTTTTGATTGGTTTGGAAGCTGATAAATATTGGAGAATTTGAAAAACGTGTTGTCAGCGTGAGTGGGAAGAAAACATTTAACACGTCTCTACTAGTGATGGGATCACTCGAGTGAAGTGCTTAAATGAATCTTGAACAAACTCTCTTTTTCATGCCAGAAACAACAAGGTTGAACTCATATGGGTTCCTGGTCACTCATGGATAAAAGGCAACGAAAAAGCAGATGAACTGGCAAGAACCGGATCATCTCAAAAATTCAGGGGCCCAGAACCCGCCCTTGGAATATCAAAAAAGGTAACCAAAACAACATTAGACAGATGGGTGCAAAAACAACATCTATCTCGATTGAACGGTATACCTGGTCAGCAAAGGTGGAACTATTTAAAATGAAATTATTTCAAATGGCTATGCAAAATAGAAAATGGCATTTCTATTTTCTATCTTAAATACTTTCGAAAAAAGTATTTTCTATTTTATATTTGAAATAGAATAAATGAACAATTTTCTATTTAAAATAGTTATAGATAATAGATGCTCTGATTGGTCAATTTCGTACACCCGATTTTATCTGATTAACGAACAAGATTCGCCGTCTCTAACGATTGTCAGCTGACATATGATTGACATTCGACAATTGAATTGTGGTTATGATGACGTTGTGAGAAATTGTCAAATTGCGAGGGAAAAATTGTGAAATCCGTAAAGAGGCAAGAAACAACTGAAATTAAATAAAAAAAATCGTCCGCCCAAGCCTATTATTGATAATTAAAGCTAACAATGTTTTTAGAAACATAGAACCTTCGATGTATATGTAAAGTACATTAATAAAGAGAAAGCATTTTCAATAGAAACTTATTTAAAATACCTATTTTCCATTTTATATTTTAAATGAAAATTTAAAAACCATTTTCTATTTTTTATCTTAAATGGCTTTTGAGGCATCTATTTTGTATTTTCATTTTAAATGCATTTTTAAAACCATTTTACCCACCTCTGCTGGTCAGGCACACGCACGGGCCGCTATCGATCAGTGTTGCCGCTGGCTTCTTTTTTTATTGGGGTAGACTACAGCTAGATAGAGGGGTAGAACTGGGTCGGTTCGGGGTAGCTTAGTTAATATTTGAAACTTAACAATTCGACATATTGTTTTGCGTAACGACAAATATTTTGTGAAACCGAATTCAACGAGACACAATACATAACAAAGTGAAAAATTAAATAAATTTTCAATTATCATTTTAATATGAGCAACTAGATGGCGCTGGTGTCAAAAAAGAATTAATTTTGTAATAAATCTGGTTTCGTAGAGCATAATTATCTATGAAGTTGGTAGATGGCAGAGCGATATAGTAAAAGTATGAATGAATGAGGCAACTCTCAGCATTGAATGATTAATAATTTTTTTTAACGATAAATTAAAACGTTTGTTTTATTAGTGTAATAAATACAAAATAAATGCAATTTAACGAACACATATATTAATAAAAAAAAAACAACAAAATACAACACTGACTGATTTTTTTAAAGATCTTGATTTTTGTAATCGATCTTGCTCAATTTTTTTTATTGCGTTTTATATTATTTGTAAGTATTTTTATTACTTAAACAAATTTTGTTGATTTGATACTGTAATCGGGGTAGATTTGCGTGAGGGGAGCGAGCGAGCGAGATTTCTCTGAAAAGGGGTAGATATACCCCGTTCGGGGTAGAGTTGGCAACACTGCTATCGATAGGCCCTCGAAGAAGATATCAGCTGGAATGCTGCTCTTGATGCGCACCCAGTTAAAACAAGTGACCGGCCTACTAACAGGCCATTGTCACTTAAGAAAACACCTTCAACGAATGGGAGTTTATAATGGACCCATTGAATTTAGACTTTGCGGTGAAGAGGACGAAACCGCCTCCCATATCATATACAGCTGCGAAGCGCTAAACCGTAAAAGATTGAAAATCTTCGGAAATATTCGATGTGGCGATAACCTCCCGCATGACAAACTTGACAAACAGTGTAAGAAGCTTGGGCCACACGTCGAACCCGACCCCCGCCTTTAACCAACCAACTCTCTTTTTCTGTGGTTTTGAACATAACCCAACTAAAAATGTCTTTGAAATGACATTTGTTGATTCGATTCCAAAATATTTTAAATATGTACAAATTATGAAAGATAACGTATGTAAATTCAGTTAAACATGGGAAAGGACAAGTAAACAAGCAATCAAACTATTAATAAATTAATTAATTGCTTGCTTAAATTTCAGAATGACCGTACAAAGTAGTGCTTTGGACGACATACACTTTGATCAGTTCGTTAAGACCGCAAACTATGAGGAAACTGTAAGACAGTTGGACGTTTATTATGGCACAGGTTTGTAATTTTTTTTAAAGGCATAAGAACTCCATGTCCAAAAATTTTATCTTAACTTACCTCGAGGCTTTTACTAATGTCATGAGAAGCTATTTAAACGTTTTCTCTGTTGCAATAATAGGTATTTTAAGCAATTGAATATAGGTGTAACGTATTTGTTCTTATTTGTGTAAAGTTTTAATTTTTGGATCACTAGCCCTGAATAGGTTGTGTTACATACTTTTCTAGTACCAGGACGGGATTTAATCAATTGCGAGTACCTACATCTTAATATTTCTAACAGGTTGCACACATTAATACCTTACTTTTGTTAGTTAAAAGGCAATTACTGAGATACCAAAGCCCTATTACTGGATTGTTTCCGGTTCTATCAACTGATACTGAAATAGGAAGTGTTCGAGAAAGTGTGTATTGTGCAGCAGCTGTATGGGGATTGTATCAAGCATATAGGTAAGAGCAACCAAATTTAATATATTCTGATCTAAATTTTATGTTTAAGTATGTTAGGTAGGTACCTATCTACCTATTACAACCATAGTTTTTTAAATATAATTTAGAAATACAAATAAACTTGTTATCATAGACAGAAGGCTATTAATACCCAAAATTACATTATTTATTGTAACAACTTCAGGATAAGATGTGTGCTTTCCATAGTAACTATGAGTATACCAAATAGATACTTATCAGCTAGCCCTTTAAGAATTGTAATTTATAATTTTTATATTCTTAATAAAGACTATTAAGTATTTTTATTATTCTGGGTAATATTTAAAACAAACTGACTTTTGCTTTACAGAAGAATAGATGATGACAGAGGCAAATCATATGAATTAGGACAATCCACAGTTAAATGTATGAGAGGAATACTCGGTAATAATTTTGTTTTTTCTAGATTTGTTCCACAACAAAGTTAATAATACTTACCTATTTCTTATTTAATATAGGTTTAATAATATTGAACATTATTTATTTCTAATAATTATTTAGGTATAATGAGGAATAGAAGAAATATTTGAAATACCTACCTATTGGAATTTACATCCATTTAAAAAAGAGAGGAAGGAGAGAGAAACAAATAGTGTTAAATAACTTCCTGCATGTTAAATATTTATGCGTAAATAATTTTTTGGATGCATTAAGGCTTTAAAAGCAATTTATCAAATACTTAGTTACCTACCTATTAGTTTTTTAAAAATTCAATATTTTTTCATTAGAATGTTGGATGAAACAAGCTATACGAGTGGAACTGTTTAAAAAAAACCAGTGTGCAGGTCATGCACTTCACGTGAAATTTCATCTGACCACAGGCAATCAGGTTTTCTCGGATGATGAATACAATCATCTTCAGATCGATGTCATTTCTATTTATCTACTGTTTTTGGTACAAATGATATCAGCTGGTCTACAAATTATCTATACACAGGTAAGAAAAATAATGTGTTAACACAATGTTACACCTTTGTAGACCAGGACCAGGGTAAGGTATATGTTTTTTACACCATCAGAAAGTAGAGATTTCAACAAACAAAAAGCCCACCGACTTTTTTAAGAAAGCAGATATTTTGACGTGAGAATTTTCGATTGAAAATTAGGGTGCTTTTTCGATATTAAGTCAAAATAAGGTGAAAAAATTAATATTTTAAATCAAAAAAATTACAGTGTGTTTGGGACATAAAAAGGTAAGTTTTCACCAAATTTCGTAAAAAAAAAAGTTTCTTGTAAAAGATAAAAATAAAAAACCAAAAACTTGGTTATTTGAATTTTTCACATAAATTTTGAGGTTATGTGAAAAAAGTGCAAATGCAAAAGTTGTAGATCTTTTTATTACCTACAACTTTGCGATTTAACGTTTTTCCATAGGACTTGTAGTTTTGCGGGAAATCGAGATAAATCGTTTTCTACCCTTAAAAACTCACCCTCTTTCACTTCCCGACCTCGGATCGCCCGTAAATTATTTTTCCTTTCATTTTTGTTATATTCTCTTCCTTTTCCAATGGGTTTCATCCTACTATTATTTTTTTTGTTTCAAAAATTATCGACCCTGGTCTATTGTGTGAATGAAAGAAAATTACAATATTCCAAATACACAATGATATATTTAATAATTCTTGGAACAACTAGCACAGGCCTAAATAAATAAACTGTATTAGAAGTATTTTCACGTTTTTTTCACACATTCTTATGAAAACATGCATGGAAAACGTGTCTGTGAACTATGTTCCACAATAATTTTTTTTCCAAAGTTCTACCTATAAATTTTTTAGGATGAAGTAGCTTTTGTTCAAAACTTAGTATACTATGTAGAAAGAGCGTATCGAACACCCGATTTTGGAATATGGGAACGAGGCAGCAAATACAATGACGGCAACCCTGAAATTCACGCCAGCTCAATAGGTAAGCAGGTTTTTTGTAGTGACAGAGTCAGCAAAATGTTTTAATTTAAATGATCAAAATTCAAATTGTTTAATCCTTTACTATTATTATATGGAAAATAGGTTTCCCATATCCGTCTGTCTGTCTGTCTGTTGGATCGAAAGCTTAAAAACTACTTGGCGGGAAATGATTTATATATTATTGATAAGTTATTATTAGGTTTGGGTTTACTATGCGTACGCTGGCAAAACATATGAAATTACATGTAAAGTTTATGGTGGTCAAATATTTATTAAAGGACTTAATTAATTCTTTGTAATAAAATATACCGGGTGACAAGGAATATTGTTCCCCCCCCTACACTTATTTTTTCAGTAGTTTTATTAATACAAATTTAAATATTGCAGGTGGCTTTAAATGCACATTTTGTGAGTTTTGTTTTTAGTAAAATGAGACATTCAAAATTACTTCCGGTTAAAGCGGAAATGCTATTAACCTTTTTATTTGAAATAGAAACCAATAATTTTTTATATTTAATTCCACGAAAATTTTCTTTAAGATGATTTATCACACATTATCAATTGTTAGTACAATACCATACCACAGAATATATAGCTACGCTATATATTCTGTGACTATACTTATAATACATTTTTCTTAAGGTTATTTTATAAGCTATTTTTTGGCAATAAACTAATTACATATTGCCATTTAAAAAAATTGACTATAATTCCTCTTTATTTTTAAAAATAATTTGACGTCTTAAATATTTATTAAAGTCAAATACATATATTTATGATTTATTGTCCAAGACAAAATCTTTTTGACGAAGCTGAAAACAATTTACAGAAAAATAAAAACGAAATAATAATAATAAAAATATTTAAATACAGTAGAGCTTCGCTAATCCGGATTAATAAAAACCGAGGCAAGCCGGATTAGTGAAACATCCGAAATATTGGAATCTTTTTAAAAGCTATAAAAATGCACCAAATACACATTGTTGTAGCATTTATTAACACAAAAAATTTAAACATTTACTAACATAAAAAGAAAAAGAACACCCACACGGAGTTCTTACACCTACCGACATAACGACAACGAAAAAGTTACATGAAATTATCGAAGAACACATGATCCGGACTATGGAATACATAAAATACATAAGAAATCCGGATTATAGAATACATAATGTAAATAAGTAATATTTAAATTTTGTCCGGATTACTGGAAAATCCGGATTAGTGGAGTTCGGATTAGCGAAGCTCTACTGTATAATAAAATAATAAAAAGCAGGTAATCTTAAATTGGAAACCCAAAAAGTAATCGCCAAAACTGATGCGAGTACACACAGTTCTGTATATAAAAAGAAAACGACAAATAATGTGAAATCAAAAATGCGAACCACAGACCAAATACAATTCTATAATTCGGCATTATAAAAGTCTCCCAACTCGTAGTAAGCTCTCTCCACCAAAAGCTGTTTCAAAGAGCTCTTAAACAGATAACATAATAGTATATTAACGTACACGTTTTATAAAGCATCATTTTATAGCACGCGTCCATGTTAAAAACGAGCCGCTTGCGGCGAGTTTTATAACGGGACAAGTGCTTAAAACTGCTTTATATAACACGTACGTTATACTATTTTTTCTAATATGTATTTTTTTCAATAAAAAACGCATATTTAAAAAGAAAATAAATCCTTCAAATTTTGTAAATTTTTATGTCTAAATTTTATGTTGGTAATACTATTTTTTATCATAGTAGCCTCTGGACAACAAAAATTATTTTGCGAACTGTCATTTTTTGATTTATTGACCCATTTTCACCACGAGATTCTAAAGTTATTTTAGCGATATGAGATTTGAAATTGGAGAATACGTTGTGTGATCCTTGTACATTCGGTACATATACAGAGCGTTCGGAAATTCGGGCGATTTTGCTAGTTTTTTTCGAATTTCAAAAGACGTGATTTTACGTCACGGTATTGCAATTTAGTATAGGGTAGATGGAAAATTCAAATAAAGTTGTAGTTAAAACCGACATTGGAAGGTTAGTATAGTAGATTGAATTTTGGATAGGATTTGGCAGACAATGATAGCTTGAAGCACCTACAAAAGATTGATTTATAGATTTTTGCAGCCAACATACATGACTGTTATCCACACAGAATAAAAAAGTAGGTTATTAAGCTATTTTTCCTCTGCGAAAAATGGGTTTTCTCGTAAATCACAAAGGCCGCGCAAGTCAGTGAAACAAAACATTTAAATGTTACCAACATCAAATAAAGAAAAAACGCGTATTGAAATAGCTTCATTACGATACGCAAATGCGTATCGTAATAGATTTGTTGTAATACAAAATTAGAAAAAACAACTTACTTTAAAACTTCCATGGCCCACTATCAAAGAGTCCTGTTATATTAACGAATTCATGGCCCTTTTAGGATTTCTTTAAAAACTAAACCTGGAGGACATTTTGAAAACAAATGAAAATGTGTGATACGTCATTTTAAAGGAAATTTTCCGTGAATATCAAATATCAAATAAAAATGATTTTTTTATTAAAAATAAAAAAGTTGAGATACCATTTCCGGTTAAACCCTAAGTGATTTTGAATGTCTGATTTTACTAGAAACTTACAAAATATGCACTTAGAATCTCCTGAACTTTTTAAAATTGTATTAATAAAACTATGGAAGAAAATAGGAGGGGGGTAACCACATTCGTTGTCGTAATTAATAATAATAATAATAATAAGTTTATTTAAAATTCAATAATATAATAAATATGTTTATGTTGTCTTCTATAAACTTATTCTTCAATCCCCTGAAGCTGATGAGCTTGTTAGGGGCAAATCTTATTTTTTGTTTTAGTATGTAAAATCATAAATCATAAATAAATATGTATTAAAAATCAAGGTTTTTAAAGTAAAAATGTTAATTTATAGTATAAACGCAGCTTTTTTGAAGAAATATATTACCTATAATAAAATTATTAATTTATAATTTTTAAGTAAAAAATATTACTTATATAAATTATTCAGAACAATATTAATTAATTAAAGCATTTCTAAAAATAGTTTTAAATTGTCTGTTTTTAATATCCATGTTTTTATTTCGACTTTAAATTTTTTAACGAAATCAATTTTTTAATTTTTGTTGGTAAATAATCGTTTAAATAAAAACATAAATATTTGAAATTTTTTTGTCCTATGGACTTATTTATTTTAGGTTTTATGGTTATTTCATTCTTATGACGTGTATTATGATTATGGTTTTTAAATTGTATAAGGTTTTTATTTTTAAATATATACAGGGTCCTGCACCTCACCTCCCGTCTTCTATAGCTCACTTAGTAATTAAGTTAGAATTTTCATATTTTGCAGACCTTATCTGTATCTTAGGGCGCATTTCAGGAAAATATTTTTTTTCATACAGGGTGTTCCAAAAAAGTGTGACCGCATAAGAATGTATTTTTTTAGATTACATGCCATATATTTTCTTACTTTTTTGGGTGCCTCCTATAGTTACCTACATACCCCTAAAATTTTATTAAAATCGATTCAGTATTATAGACGAAAAAAAATAAAAACTAAAAAATATCGGTTTTGCACCACTGCACTGGTATTAAAAATAAATAAAAAATAAAAATAATGCCTCGTTAATAAAATGATACAAAGGTACTTATTAAATAAGGTATAACAGTTTCGTTAACCAAGTTTGGTTAATACGAATTGTACAGGGTGTCCAAAGTTTAGTGTCAAACTTTGCAAACTTTAAAGCAATTTATTTTTCCTATTTCAAATAGGAACCCCTGTATCTTTTTATGTCATTCGATGCAGAATTAAAAATCAAACATTTTTCCTAATTGCAACCCTATCGCAATTTCTAACGCATTAAGACTTATTTGCAGAAAACTAATTTTATCAACTATTCCAACAGTCATTATTATGAATAAATATCGAAGGTGGCTTTGAAAAACAATGTATTGGTATTAAAGTTTATTAAAGTGACCAGAGACCATTTTGACTTTAGTAATCTAAAAGTTTCAAATATCGTTAAAGTAATTATTTAAGCTGTTATAATTACTTTCTATTGTTTTTGTGATGTACTACAACCAAGAAGAGCTCGTAGTTATGTTTTTATATTAGGAGCATGCGAAAAGAACTCTTTTTTGGCAAGCCGAGTTTACGCAGAGCGTTATCCGGAACGACGACATCCAGACAAAAGGAGCCTGCAAAACATTAGAGAGGTTTGCACAAACGGGAAATGTAAACTACCCAAAACCAGTGAGAAATAAACCGGTCCGAACTGAACAAAATCAATTGGCTGTGCTATTATCTGTTATAGAAAATCCTTCAGTTACTCAACAAGCAGTCGCTGATGCCGTAGATTTAATCGAAAGAACAGTTCAACGAAGTTTTAAGGATAACCATATCCACGATTATCATTTCCAGTTAATAATTACTAACAATTTAACAATATTTCAAACTTTTAGATTACTAAAGTCAAAATAGTATCGGGTCACTTTAATAAACTTTAATACTAATAAATTGTTTTTCAAAGCCACCTTCGATATTTATTCATAATAATGACTGTTGGAATAGTTGATAAAATTAGTTTTCTGCAAATAAGTCTTGATGCGTTAGAAATTACGATAGGGTTGCTATTAAGAAAAATGATTAATTTTTAATTCTGCATCGAATGACATAAAAAGATACAGGGGTTCCTATTTGAAATAAGAAAAATAAATTGCTTTAAACTTTGCAAAGTTTGACATGGACACCCTGTACAATTCGTATTAACCAAACTTGGTTAACGAAACTGTTATACCTTATTTAATAAGTGCCTTTGTATCATTTTATTAACGAGGCATTATTTTTATTTTTTATTTATTTTTAATACCAGTGGTGCAAAACTAATATTTTTTAGTTTTTATTTTTTTCGCCTATAATACTGAATCGATTTTAATAACATTTTAGGGGTATGTAGGTAAGTATAGGAGGCACCCAAAAAAGTAAGAAAATATATGGCATGTAATAAAAAAAAATACATCCTTATGCCGTCACGCTTTTTTGGAACACCCTGTATGAAAAAAAATATTTTTCTAAAATGCGCCCCAAGATACAGATAAGGTCTGCAAAATATGAAAATTCTAACTTAATTACTAAGTGAGCTATTGTAGACGGGAGGTGAGGTGTAGGACCCTGTATATTAAGATGTTATAAATGTAAAGTTGTTTTATGTTCAACTTTTTTGTTTCTGAATATAATTCTTTTGAAGGGTAAAGATAATCTTTATTGAATACAATTTTCAGAAACCTTTTTGGTAATATTTCTAATTTTTTAACTAAAGTTCTATTTATTCCTCCCCAACCTAAAATTCCGTAATTTAAATGAGTTTTAACTAACGCGTAATATAATATTTCCATGTCTTACATTTAAAATTTTTTTAATGTTTTTAAAAATCGGTAGTAAAGTTCTTAATTTTTTAATTAATTATGTGAAAATTCCAATTTAATTTACTGTCAAAAATAATTCCTAAATATTTTATTTTATTAACTTTAAAAATTTGAATGTCGTCATTTATTTGAATACTATTCATATTTTGTGGTAGATTATTTAGGTTTAAAGTAAAAGGAATATAATTTGTTTTATTAAAATTAATTTTAAACAAATTGTTATCAAACCAATTTTTTATAATTTTAAAATCTTTTTTAATTATATTATTTAAGTTTTCCCAATTTGTATCGGTATAAAAAATTGTAGTATCATCTGCAAAACTATGAATTTGTCCATCGCAATTTATACTAAGTCATTAATATAAATATTAAAAAATAATGGTCCTAAAATTGTTCCTTGAGGAACACCATACTTAAATACCTTTGGATAGCATTTTTCTTTATCTATTTGAACATAAGTTGTTTTAATAAACATTTAACTAATGCAAGATTAAATTTTTTTAAATAAGATTATTTTCGCCTTCTTTTTTTGGGCCTAGTAAAGACCGTTTAAAGACGTGTTAAATATGCTAATGTAGCGACATCTTCAAAATGTCCATATTACGTCCAAAGACGTTCAGGCTAAAAGTAAGCATAAAAGTAGACGTCTCTAAGATGGGTTGTTGTACAAATATGTAATTATAATTAAACTTGTTGTATTATGGTTGTAGATACAAATATAAAAATATAAAACATTTTTTAGGTCTGGCAAAATCAGCTCTTGAAGCAATCAATGGGTGCAATCTATTTGGTGAAAAAGGTGCGTCCTGGAGTGTAGTTTATGTGGATATCGACGCTCATAATAGAAATAGGAGCATTTTCGAAACATTGTTACCGAGAGAATCGTGTTCAAAAGTGAGTTTCAAATTGCTTAAACAAAAAAATATTTCTTGTATTTACTTCGACAGTGATTGAAATAATTTATTTAATTTAGGAGGTAGATGCTTCTCTCCTCCCCACAATATCCTTTCCAGCGTTTGCGACGCACGAGGAATTGCTATATCAAAGGACCAAAGACAACATCGTTCAAAACTTGAGAGGAGACTACGGATTTAAACGGTTTACAAGGGACGGGTACAAGACGATGGTGGAGAACCCTAACCAAAAGTAATTTTTTTAAAATTTGAGTTGAGTAACAATTCTTAACACACTACTGACAATAGCTAACTGGGCTTGTTCACTATAATCTATAATTTTAGCTAGGTCGTACACAACGACAACAGATCAAGATAGACATCTCATTTTCTTTATCTTATCATTCCTAAGTATTCTGCATCGCCAAAACGAAAATATCCATTCTGGTTTTCGCGTGACATAATTAAAAATATTCGGAAAAAGATAAATGTCATCAAAAATATTATGACCTTGCTGAACTCGAAATATTTAAATTGTTAAGAAATAGAACCAAAAAAGATATAGCTGCCGCTTATAAACAATACATTAGCCTAATTCAAATGGATATTAAGCGGGATCCAATTAATACGCGCTATATTGATACTGTTGGAAAACCAGCCCCAACCCGGGTAATTTATTTCTTTTTCTAATGTTTTTAATTTCTATAATTATAATTTGCTACGCCTATGTCTCGATAGCGTCGCGGTCGCTGCTCCATAACGTATTCTCCCGCCATCGTTGTTGCTAGGCGCGCTCACTAGAAAGCTGGTGATTGGCTAGCATCGGCACAGGTGGCAAACGATGACGCACCAGGCTCTTTCCGCCGCTTTTGAACGGCACTGACCTTTCGCCGATCGTGAGAAACAGTCGCATTATTTTTGTGTTGTGAAAATTTAATCGCTGTTCTTCAGCAAAGTACACTCTCTTTTAACTTCCCTTGGAGGAGAGTCGTTGTCTTTTGAATTTAAGCCATTCTTTGGCAAAAGTGTGTTTGTTTTGACCCTCTGCGGTTAGAATTCGCGTGTGATGTGACGTGATATTACCTCATTTTTCGCAACGCTTTGGTTTGCGTAAAAATGCCCTGTTTTGTAAAAAATCACCGTTTTCTTAGGGAAGTAATGCTGTCTAGGGCACGCCGTTGATCGCCATAATTTAGCCCCGTCCTTTATAGCGGATTGTTTGTGTTATATTAAAAATAAATATCTTCTTGTGTAATAAATCAGTGAAAGTACGTGACGCAGCGAATCCAAGCTGTCCAATGTACCAGCATACCATGGTATATAAGGAACACACATTGAGTAAACCTAAAAATAACTTCTCAAAATAAAATCACAAAAATAATAATAAAGGAACTTCAAGGTACATAACCGAACAGAACAAATACAGAATTACAGAAATGTAATTATCAAGACCAGAGAGATGAGAAAAAATATTAGGCTAATGAACTAATGATGCCAAATATAATATATAGTCTAGCAACTAGTTTGTATCTGTATCAGTGATATTGTAGTCACTGTCGCTTGACTCCCTTGTACTATTTTCCGAAGAATCACTATCTGCACTATATTCTACAGATTTTCTTTCGTCACGGTCAGGTTGATCTTCAGTTGGTGGATCAAGGTCAAAAATATCGTTTTCTTTGCCATTCTCGCTTGTGTTACGCATTCGCATATGAGGCGTTGCGTTGGCGGGAAAAACGATGAAGGTGCACGTTTCATCGAAATTGAGTTAGAATGGCGCAATCGGTAGCTAATGGTCTATAGTTTATTTGCAAATACTGTTTGCGTTGATATCAATGACGGTCCCGACTACACAGAGCAAAATAGTTTGGGCGGTTGCCGTAAAACTGATGAGAGTCCAATATTTTCAAGTCGTAACTCGTAACAGAAAAGGGCCGAGATGTTATTAGTTTGTTGTTCTCTGCGGTTTATTCATTTTCATGCTGCCATCTAGTTACATAGTGAAAATTTTAGGATCGGAAGAAGTTTCTTCAAAAGGAAGCCTCCGTTGAATTTTACACCAAGTAGCCGTATTTGAAAGAAAATACCGATATAGGATAAAAAAAAAAGTTTTGAATTTTTCTGAAAATTGCAAGAAGCAACCAAAATTGTTTGTTCAGATGTTCATTATTTCGTTTACATTTTATTGCAATGTGTAATAAACATTTTTTGTTTTTTGGTATTGTTTAAATAGCGTCATCATTGTTCTTCCTGCCAAATTATTGAGTTAATTTCAAAAAAAATTTTTTTTTTAAACGAACAAAAAATTAAAATATTATCCAAGTTGATTTCATTATGTGAAAATATAAATCTTTTACAATTTTGACATTAAAACCGTATTCAAATTTCCAGCTTAACAGTACAGCGTTTTAAATCTTAAAAGTGAAATATCTCAGAACTTTAATTTTAAGACATTCATCGTTTTTCCCGCCAGCGCCTCATATTGTATTTTTGCCCTCCAATGCTGATGTCACTTTCTTGTTCTACTTCCCTGATCTTTTTTTCTTCTTGTACATCCCTTAATTTATTTTTAAAACATTCCCAATTTTTTACAACTTTTCCACAAGCTGGGGAAATTCCTGGGAATGTCGCTGGGAATAGGGAACGTTCCATAGGGCACATTCCCAGTGGCACATCACTATCCCTAGTATCACCAAAAACAAATCGACTGTGAGCCACAAAATTTGTTGACAAATTGTATATTCTTCGTAATGCAACAGTAATGATGCCACATACTGTTGTTTAAAATTCTACATTAAAGTCAGTTTTGAACTCAATTTAATCATTCCTTGACTAAAACTTTTAATTCATTTTTTTAATATTTTAACCATACCTGTTATAGTAAATTTACGTTGGTAGTTCAGTTTTCGTCTTGTCCGCTTACGAACTTACCCACATGTACAAATACCCCTACGTGAACGTATAAGGCGCTTTGCTGGAAGATTGACTGCAAACGAACTGCACCTTTGTTGTTTTCCAAATAATCTAGCTTGGCCTTCTGCCAATAATAAAACCCAAGTGAAAACCAACTTTTAAACCTTTTTTTTCTTGAATCTTGAACCACGCTGTGGAAAAATAGAAATTAGTTTTTGTGGCCAATTGTTAAGTAAATTGGCCAAATCTTTGATATTTTGAGAAAGGCCATACAGTTTTTCTCCAGGTACTAACCTCAATTAAACAGATGCCATAAATAAACTTAAATCTACATTTACTATGGGTCCTGATAAAATCCCTGCATTTCTTATTAAATATTGCACTTTTACAATTATTTAACCTATGCTTAACAAACGATTCCTGCGTTATGGACTTGGGGATTTGAATCCAGAACCTCTTAATCACCAGCCGAATGTTCTACCAATTACGCCCCACGGAGACTCTGATATTGTCTTTCGAATTACAGACACCGTTTCTATTGGATTACTATTCAAGACCCTGTCTTTCTTGGGATTATATAAAATTTTAAGATTACATTGGCAATGTTATCCTTCAGGTGGACGCGTCCGCTACTATCGACTGTTCGGAGCTGGTATGACGTGGATGGGGCTTTTCACGTGTTTTTTTCGTTCGTTTAAGGTTTAAGGTATGCGCGCACGTGTCCGTATTGCGTCCCTGGGCCGCGCTGGCGATAGTAAACAGTTAATTTCCGCAAAATCCCGAACGGAACTGTAAGACTCTCTTT
The DNA here is from genome assembly GCA_963969555.1 of Polydrusus pterygomalis. Lineage (NCBI taxonomy): Eukaryota > Metazoa > Arthropoda > Insecta > Coleoptera > Curculionidae > Polydrusus > Polydrusus pterygomalis. Next base: position 153,586,961 of record OZ018376.1, on the reverse strand, counting down.
TAATAAAATTCCGTAAAAATATAAAAGCTGTATTGCTGCTGCACGACGGCTTTACTTACAAAAACTAAAACTACCTACTTCTATCCGTACCCTTGATACTTCTAAACCTCATAAAAATGGGTATGTTTATATACACAAAACTAATTCTAAGCGTAACATGGTACTTATATGGGCCTAAAGGCGTCAAACTTTACTTATCATTATCAATAATGTCTTTGAAAATAATAATATAGTCAGTTCTAAAGAACCGAAAACAATGCGACCTGTCGTTTCACACGTGACAAAATTTATTGCGATACGACATTTGCCAATCGCTCTGTCTCGTTTTAACATAAGGCGCTACATCCCTGCCTTTAAATCCGTATTTAACACCTGAAAATATAGGTATTGCCTTCAAACGAAGCTATAGCCTGCATTAAAATTTTTAAAACACCTTCGTCCTGTTCATATGGGCCACCTACAAAGGAAATATTATGCTGATTTCGGTCGGTTTTAAATGCGATTATTACGTTTGTTTGATGATTTATGTTTATGTTGGGACAATCCTTGATACTATTATAGAAATATAGTATAGACGATTAGTAGTTTCATAAAAACGTAGATAAGGAAACGCATAATATGATTTTCTGTAAAAATTAAATTGGGAAATGTTATAATTTTTTTTTGTAAATTTATGATTTTACTAGGGTAGGCAATGCCTTTTTGCCTACATTGACTGCACGCCACTGGCAGCAAAGTATGCGCTACAGGCGAGAATTACTGAAGAATATAAGAAAATATGCGTATTTTGTCGCCTTTTATTTATTTATTTATTTATTTATTCAAGTATTTGTGTCACAAAATTAAAATTTTTACACACGTCAATCTTAATAATTAAAATAAACTTAAGATATGTAGAAAACATGTAAAAAACATTTAAATACATTCATTATACAATAAACAATACATATTATAGAGCACATTATGCACAGTTTAAATTTAACATTTAAAATTTCGGACGTTATAACACACATTAATTAAATTTAAGATAAAACTTTAAAAAGTAAAAATTTCGGGTAGGAATTGAGATCAGTTACTTAATGATATTTAAAACCTAAACTCAAGAAATTCATCCACATTATAGAATGCTTTAGTTAATAGAAATTCTTTGATACTATTTTTAAATTTTATGAAGGGCATTTGTTGAAGACTAATTGGTAGCTTATTGAAAAATTTTAAAGAATAATAGTTTGATGAGATTCTTGATTTACTCAACCTAGAGTAGGGGATTCTAAGATCGTTTGCAAGCCTCGTATCGTGCAAGTGCAGGTCATTATTTTTTTGAAGATCGTTAATATTTTTGTGTGCGTGTAGTAAACATTGGTATATGTATTGAGACGGAGTAGTCATAATCTTCAGATCAACAAAAGTCTGCCTAACATCCGCTCGGTATTCCAAACCAGCCATGACCCTCAGAGCCCTCCGCTGCAACCCAAAAATTCTGCCAACATGACAGAAGTGACCCCACACCAGGATTGCATAACTAATCAGGCTGTGGAAAAGTCCGTGATATGCTTGAAGCATTACTGATGTTGGTACTATGCCTTTAAGACTTTTTAATAAGAAAACACCCTTGCAAAGCCGGTCTGCAAGGTGTTTTGTATGGTTTTCAAAGGTAAGTGAAGGGTCCAAGTAGACACCCAAAAACTTTACCTCTTGGGGATTTGAAGTATCCTCTTGAAGATGCCTTAAAGTGAATATAATCTTGGAGGTTTTATCTTGATTTAAACATAGTTTGTTGCAATTAAACCATTTTTCCAGGTTTATTAAGGATTCAATTCTTTTTTTAATAAGGTTTTGGAAACTTTCGTCATGTTGATAATATGTAGTGTCATCGGCAAATAAGCAAACGTCCCCATCAGGAACAGAGCTACTGATATCATTTATGTAAATTAAGAAGAGTAGAGGGGATATTAAGGAGCCTTGGGGAACTCCATGCTTAATGGAGGCACTCGAGGATAGTTCAGTAAAGAATGTCATTTGAGTTCGGTCACTCAGATAACTCTTTAGTAGTTCTAGGCTACTTCCATTGATCCCATAAAGGCTCATTTTCTCTAATAGTATGCTATGAGACACACAGTCAAAGGCCTTTGAAAGGTCGCAGAAAACGGCATCCATAAAGTGTCCATTTTCAAAGGCCTCCACTGCCGTCTCGAGCACCTTCAGCACAGCTAGTGAAGTTGATCGGTTAGTCCGGAATCCAAACTGGCTATCAGAGAACAATTTGTTTGATTCAAAATAATGATAGAGTTGTTCTTTCATTATTGACTCAAAAATTTTCGATATGATTGGCATGAGAGATATCGGTCGATAGTTATTTAAATCATTAAAATCGCCCTTTTTTAATAAGGGGATTACTTTTGTAATTTTAAAGCATTTGGGATAAACACCCTCTTTTAAACTAAGGTTTATCAGGTTGGTAATTGGATATATGAGAATATTTTTTAAGTATTTGATTAGTTCTATGTTCATGTCATATATATCTTTGCTTTTTTTGTTTTTTAAGTTATCTATGACATCCCTAACATGATTATAGCTGACTTCCTGAAAGGAAAAAGATAGATGACCTTGTGTATTTTTATTTCGTAGAAAATCACAGAGGTAGTCTTTATAGTTGTTTCCTGAGGAAAGATTTGGTAGTTGAGAGATAATATGGTCAGCAATGTTTGAGAAAAATTTATTGAAGTCTTCAGCAGTTAATTCACAGTCTGTGTGTTTTGCAGGTGTCCTGCCTCTGTAGAAGTTAATAGCCTGCCAGGAGGACCTAGCAATATTATCGGCCTTTGCTATAAAATTTGAACATGCATTTTGTTTAGCTTTATTTATAGTTTGTCTATAGTGCTGTCTGTACTGGTTTTTGTATTCATGCATTGACGGTGAAGGTCTATTGGCATATGATTCGTTAATTAATTGGAGCGTGTCACGCATTTGACGAATTTCTTTATTGAACCACTGAATGGAATTACTTTTGTTATTGTAGACTTTTTTTACTATTGGAAAAGCCACTTTCATGGCATCCAGCAACACTTGCATAAAGATATCATATTTACACTCCAAGGAAATATCTGTGCTTTGAATAAAGTTCCAATTTTGTTCTTCCAAGAGACTATGCATTAGGAACTTACCACGGTCGGTGATCGGTCTTTGTGTTATAGGCCCTGACACGGAGTCACCCCCGCCCAAACTGACAAAGATATTCGTCGCGTAATGATCAGAGAGATGAGGATCAATGGTCTCTGTTTTAAAATGTAAAGTGTCATTAAAATTTATAAATATTTGGGTCCTCCCCGGTAATAACCATTATTTGCATGTATTTGTTACTAACCTTTGACTAACTCACTAAATAAGGTTTAAAATAAGTTTCTACTCATCTTAATTTTACTGTTACAAATTCGACGCTCGCCATTGGGATCTCGTAAACGGTAAGAGATACAGGATACAGATACATTTGCTTGTGCAATGATGCACCAGCATTTACAATCCTAGATACTGTAGGCTAAGTAACGCCAAGTTCTTCGCCGATTACTTTTTGATAACCGGGATCTGCGAGATAGCGTAAACAATATTTTATCTTATTAGTAGACAATAGCGCACCTCTCCTCGTTTCTGTATTTGCACCTACAAATCTATCAGGAAGCCACTCGCACCTTTAAAATTAAAGTGACACAATCCAAAGAATAGAGTTTTGGAGAAAACAGGAAAAACTGTAAAATATATTGGACCCCTCTAACTCTTTTGTCTCCCAAGCCCAAGTAATAAATTAAATTAAATGTTAAATTTAGGAAAATATTAGCTAAATGGTTTTACTAGAAGACAATTATTTAAATTTGATATTAAAACCTACCTTTAATAGTATTATTTTCTAAAAAATAAATAAAAAACAAGTTAGTTGTTTTTAATGTCAATTTTTTTTAACAACGAACGACTTATTTGAAATTATGCCATTTTAAAATTAAAATTGTCGTTGTATTCAGCGAGTCCTTTTAGAATAATGCCTTTTTTCATTAAATACCAGTTACTTTTTTGTAAAATGTTTGGAATCAAGTCAGTTTAGACTTAACACAGTGTCAATTTTTAAATAAATTAAAAGTTAGAATTATTTTTATCAAAATACAAAAATATATTGTAGTCTATTGGCAAAACATGACAAAACTTTTTTATAAAAGTGGTTTATAAAAATCGACATAGAAAGCTGGTACAGGATTTTTTGAGATTAGGTCTTGTAAGTCTTTTATTTTCGCTTAGTTCAGTCTTGCTGTTGTAGCCAGTTGTAAAAATAATTTCTTCAATTGAGGAAATTTTTTTTCTTTTATTTTTGTTTCTTATTGACACTTCTTTGTAGTTTTTTTGATCGTAGGAAGTTCCATAGAAAAAACTTAGGGGTGTTGTTTGTTTCTTAAATTAAATACACTTTATTTCATTCATTCCATTTTTCTTAACTTCTAGTCAAATGCAATAACTTAAAATTGGCCGTCAATAAAATCAAATATTTATACAAATTTAATAAAATAGTGGCTTAAGTCTAATAACTATTATCCAACTTTGCCTTCATTACAATAATAAATTGGCATATTTCGAAATTAGTCCTATAGTCTTATATCACAATTTAACATTATACAATTTAAAAACCATAATCATAATACACGTCATAAAAATTAAATAACCATAAAAGCTAAAATAAATAAGTCCATAGGACAAAAAAAATTAAAATATTTATGTTTTTATTTAAACGATTATTTACGAACAAAAATTAAAAAATTTATTTCATTAAAAAAAATTAAAGTCGAAATAAAAACATGGATATTAAAAACAGACAGTGTGAAAATATTTTTAGAAATGCTTTAATTAATTAATATTGTTCTGAATAATTTATACAGGGTACGCCAAACTCGATGGCCCCTTAGAAGTATCTAGACAATGAAGTAAGTTAGGAATTTGAAATTTAGGATTTGTCCATAGGAGGTCATGATCTCCAATTTGAAAATAGTTTTAACATTGCGGCGTTGCCAGATCTACTCTTACTACATACCAACTTTGTTATTTCAAATGTAATGCCCTGTATATTTTCACATTTTTGGATACCGCTGGACATTCTAAAACTTTTCTGTATAACCGATAGTATACCTATCTAGAGCCGTTTGACAAATAAAAATTATTTATTAAGAAATTTAGCAACACGCATCCCTCAATAAAAAAATAAGATTTTTCGCAACGGACAAAGACAACCGACTGAGATTTTGGCTGTTATTCCTTAATAGGTTGTTTTGTCATAATATGTCAGGCAAATTAAATTATCTCATACAGGGTGTCTACAACATTATATTCATTTCGTGCAACATAAAAATTGTAGTTATGCAGTAATTTTAAATGGAACTCCCTATATTTTAGAGTAGTAACTAAAAGATCCATTAATTCTCTATCTAAAAGTATTATGTGATGTCATACCTAATTTTAGCCGTTATGGATTTATAAGCAAAAAAACAAAATAATGTAATTAATCTAAATATAATTTCTTATTAGCAGAAGAAGTAGGCTATGACTTCAATCAAAAACGTTTGTCAAAATTTTAAAATAAAACACAAAAAACAAGGATGAAAAAATTAATAAATCAATAACTAAATTGTTTAAAACGTCCTCCGTTAACTTTTAAACAATTAAGGATTTCCGTCATAACATGGTCTGTTGTTGCTGCTTGGATCTCACATGCCTTCAAAGACAGGAATGCCTCCCGTACACGATTTTGAAGCTCCTCTTTGGTGTGAACTGGCGTAACGTAAACAAGTTGTTTAATCCTACCCCAAAGATAAAAATCAAGTGGGGTAAGGTCTGGTGACCTCGGCGGCCAATTCGACGAATCCAGCGATCTCCAAACATCTGAGTAAGTTCTTTGGTAACTTCATTGGTGCAGTGAGCTGGTGCGCCATCCAACTGATACCAACAATGTCGAAGCGTTTCAAGACTTAAATCCTCGAGGAAATCTGATACTATGGTGCGTAATATTTCCAAATATTTTTGAGAATTTAAATTTTCATCGTAAAAGCAAAATTTAATTTTGTCATTCATCATTATACAGAATACATTAAAGCCTAATTTATATTGAAACCCCGCCTCTCTAACAAAGTGCGGATTTTCTGCGGCCCAGTAATGTGAATTTCTCCTATTAAATACGTCTTCCCTGGTAAATTTGCTTTCATCGGTCCAAATAATTTTGTTTAAATAATTGGGATCTTCTTGTGTGCGAACTAATACCATTTCACAGAATTCAACAAGTTGTGGGGGATCATTAGGCTCAATGGCTTGAAGAGTCACAAATTTATAATTATGCATTCCATGTGCCTGCAGAATCCTTTCTATCGATTTATAAGATATTCCTAAGTCTTTTTCGGCAGAATAAATTGATGCATGAGGAAATGCAACAAAATATGCAAGAACATTTATTTAATTGTCTTCGTGACCTGTTACAGGTTTAATTTGGGTTCTTTCCTGCTTTATTTGACCATTGTTCTTAAAGTTATTTTCTATCCTATTGAATTTCTTTTTGTTCATTGGGACTAAGTGTGGATAGTGTTCGTTAAATGTTCTGCATGTTCTATTAATAATTCTGTTGCACTCGCCATAAATGTAGAACAGTTTTAAAATGTCCTCGTTTGTATAAGAATTCGCCATATTCAGATAATAGATTACGAACGTAAGGACAGCGTTTACTTGCCAAATAGACAGTGACATTTTGACAAACGTTTTTGATTGAAGTCATAGCCTACTTCTTCTGCTAATAAGAAATTATATTTACATTAATTACATTATTTTGTTTTTTTGCTTATAAGTCCAAAACGGCTTAAATTAGGTATGACATCACACAATACTTTTAGATAGAGAATTAATGGATCTTTTAGTTACCACTCTAAAATATAGGGTGTTCTATTTAAAATTACTGCATAACTACAATTTTTATGTTGCACGAAATGAATATGATGTTTTAGACACCCTGTATGAGATAATTTAATTTGCCTGACATATTATGACAAAACAACCTATTAAGGAACAACAGCCAAAATCTCAGTCGGTTGTCTTTGTCCGTTGCGAAAAATCTTATTTTTTTATTGAGGGATGCGTGTTGCTAAATTTCTTAATAAATAATTTTTATTTGTCAAACGGCTCTAGATAGGTATACTATCGGTTATACAGAAAGGTTTTAGAATGTCCAGCGGTATCCAAAAATGTAAAAATATACAGGGCATTACATTTGAAATAACAAAGTTGTTATGTAGTAAGAGTAGATCTGGCAACGCCGCAATGTTAAAACTATTTTCAAATTGGAGATCATGACCTCCTATGGACAAATCCTAAATTTCAAATTCCTAACTTGTTTCATTGTCTAGATACTTCTAAGGGGCCATCGAGTTTGGCGTACCCTGTATAAGTACTTAATATTTTTTACTTAAAAATTATAAATTAATAATTCTATTATAGGTAATATATTTATTCAAAAAAAAAACAGCGTTTATGCTATAAATTAAAAATTGCCTTTCTTTTATTAAAATACAATTTAATATTTACCATAAAGTTTATTCTTAAAATGACACAATGACAGATTCACACAACTCTTCACCGTCACATGGGACAACATACTGAAATGATACCTTTTAGTATTAATTAGACGCGTGAATACTGTGTATATTTTTTCATTACAAAATCGGACAGATTTGTTAATCTATGGTTTTGTAATGATGCTTTCATTGGATTTATTTTTATTAAAAAAAAAACAATGGTATTGATTTTTAATATTATTATAAAGAAACCTGCAAATAAATAAATAAATAATTCCGTTAATATGAAAAAGGCATAAATAGGTTCCTGTAATTTGGGAGAAACGATTTAGTATTAGGTTAAGCGGCAGCTAATAACGGGCGCTATTTAGTGTCATTTTATGATTAATCCTAGAAATATACAATTTTCGAGTTGTGTCACGTTACTTTTAAAGGTGAGCACTGTAAGTTGCCTTCTTCAAAACGGTATAGTTTTTTAAAATCACGAACAAGTGTAGGTAAGCGGGGCTTGTAATGTAATGTGTAATATCCCGCACATGAACAACATCTGCCATTGTATTTAAACAAGAAAAGAACAAACTGTCACTACAACGGTAAGATTGCTACTGGCCACACTCGGTATTTTGGAAGAATAATATGCTTCTCACTTTAAGTAAAAGGTAACGATTATGCATACTCATTTACTTCGATGTAAAGTAAATAGATCACTTTTAGAAGATCTGCTTATACTAAAAATTACAAGCTGAAGGATTTCCTTCATATTTTGCAAGTATCCTCCTTTTTTATATAAATACAGTCCAATGTCTATGAGACTGCAATAAAGAATGTATGTCCCTCAGACCAAGCACTAAGTGCTTGCAATATCTAATAGCGACATGTTATAGAAAGCGGCAAGGAAAATGTAAAAACCGAAACTAGAATTTTCAGTTTTTTCCAAGTATATTCGGAAGTACTTGGAATTTTCTAAAGTTCGTGACGGCTTGTCACGTCCAAATTGTGCAGCTTTGCCCCAATTTAACCAGCGCTGCGTTTCTTACCGTTAACAGGATCCCAATGACGACCGTCCATTTGTGGCTCGAATACTCAAAATAAGTTTTTATTTGACATTTATTTATTTACTTTTTTTTGGTTTAATTGTAGATATTACAAAAAGGAAGAAATAAAAAATTTCGAGGGTATAGAGTGTGAGTGGCCCCTGTTCTATATTTTTATGATAATAGATGGAGTGTTTAAGAATCTGCCTGATCAAATAACTGAATATCAAGATCTTCTGAAGAAGAGGATATTTTTAGATCACAATGAAGGTAAATGATGAATTATTAAACTAAAAGTAGGTATGTTATGATATACAGGGCGTCCTAGGGGGTATGGTCAATAATTTGAGTTTGAGTAGATTGGTTAAAAATAAAGTAAGAAGTTCATATAAAATTGTTCCCCCTACTTACTACGAAACTACAGCCCCTGAAGATGGTTTTTTCTAAATATTTTCGAAACCTTTGTAAATGCAAATTTAAAATTTAGATATTTTGGTTAACTTCGGACAATGAATAGATATGTCGTCTTAATAATGTCGATACTTAAGAAATGTGACCAGAAATAGGGGATTGTGGGGTAAAAATAGACATAAGTTTTTTTACGCTAACATGTATACTTTTTTATGTCAAATTAGAGAAATCTGACATATTGCGAAAAAAAGGTGCTATTGGTAAGACACGATTTTCGAGATAAATTTATTTAAAAAGTATCTTGCATTTGAAAAATTGCCAATTTATGTTACCTATTTACTAATACCTATTAACAAATCCTAAAAAGGATGATTTAACGTTTGTTTTAAAATAAGAAATTATGTCTTACCAGTAAGTAAAGTCAAATTAATGTAAGAGCTCTCCGCATCACCTGTCATTAATGGCACCCTGTTGAAGTCTGGTATATTTTACGTTAAGCGGTTGGCTACAGAAACAAACCGGACTAAATTATTTTACCTTCGCCTTCCCCATGTGTAAAATTTTGTACAGGAGTTTTAATATTTTGTAAAGATATAGCGCAGATACTAATTTTATTATTTATAAAATAAAATATTGACAGACCTGTACCTACCAAAATAAGTATGTGAAAACATTATGAAACTAAAGGAAAAGAAGAAAACGACATTTATTTCTTTTAGTATTAATTTATAAAAAGCAAAATAGTTATTTATGTATTCGTTATACAAGGAAAAAAGTAATACATTTTTTGCGAGGTGTAAGCTTTGTGGTGCACGTCTAATTAAAACACCATGTTGGGAACCCCTTGGTATTGTTACTTTTATGGGAATTTTATATATGGATATATATAGGGTGTCCCGTAACTAAGGGGCTATACAGCAACAGGAGATAGTGGACTTAAAAATATGTCATTTAATTTCTTATACGGTTAAAGAGATACAGGGTGATCCAAGTAAATATTTACTTTATACAATTGGCGATGATTTGATGTTAAGCAGATATGAATCAAATTCGGTGTAGTTATATTTTTGAGGGCAAGAAGGAGAAATTCATAATTAGTTTGAAGATACCTCATCGCGAACGCTAGTTATGCTAGTTTGGTAAACTCTAGCATATATTTTTTTGTCTCTCACATTTTTGACCTCTTTACCTCAAATAACGAAAGAGGGGTCTTTTATACGTACCCGGTTATACTTCATTAATCTCGATATTTCAATTCGTTTTTGAGATATTTGTGTTTAAATGCTAAAAGGCAAGAAATATTTAAATAAACACTTTTCTTAACCAAACATAATTTGTTGGAAATGAACCGTGGATATTTTATCATAAAATTTTAAGCACCAGTGACCTATTTTCAAGTCTACTAGCTCCTGTTGCTTTATGGCCTCTTAGTTTTGCGACACCCTGTATACATATGAATCAGGTAGGAAGCGCAAAGTTATGCTAAAATAAAACAAAAAGATTATAGTTATCCAAAATCATTACAGGGAATGACAAACGTAGGTATAGTAGTTATATTATTATCTCATGTTCCGCAAGGATCAACCTTAGGACCTACTTTTTTTTAATTTACATTAATTCTATAGCAAAATTAAATTTAAAAGGTAAAATAAAATTGTTGCTGATGATACTACTATTGTATATTTTCATGAAGACTATGCTCAAATTCATAATAACATTAACCACGACCTAAATATAATATGTAAATGGCTTGAAACTAATAAATTATCATTAAATTTTAATAGATCATCTTTTATGTTTATAAGTACATCAAAATTAAAAAATTATAATATTTCTTCACTATCTTTCAATATTCATATAATTAAATATACTAATACAATTAAATTTTTAGGTTTATATATTGATGAAAATTTAGGTTAGAAAAAAATAAGAAGTTATATCTCACCAATAACTGGCATTTTGTTTAAAGCAAAAAATTATATATCATTAAAATATTTAAAAGATATATATTCTTCTTTGGTTTATTCAAAATTACAGTATGATTTCAATTTGGGGATCAGCGAATTTAACTACAATTCAGCCATTAAAAAAACTACAAAACAAAATAATTAAATGCATACATAAATAAACTTCTTTTTTTAGAACTAACTATAAAGTTGTATGGACCAAACGGATATTTAAATTTAGAAAAGCTTTAGAAATTAAAACTATGCATTCTAATACACTTTACTATTATTAAAGAAAAACAATCGATTATAAGTAATATTTCCTTCGACCAACATTATGCACATCTCGAGACAAAATCGTCCTATTTAAACACCTAAGAGGACTTTTGGCCAAAGATCAATATTATATAAAGAAATATCAATTTACAACAGTTTGCCGAAAATAATTAAAGAAATATGAAAATTATGGACTTTTAAAAAAAAAATAAAAAAATATTTTTTTAAAACTAAATTAACTTATTATATAGTTAGGTATTATTATTTTTTTTTGTAAATAATGATTATATTTTTTTTAAACGAATTTCGATGAATTTATTAATAGTTACTGAACATGATGTTTATTATTTGTTATTTTATATATTGTATATTTGGTGCTATATGCTCTGTAATGAACCTTTTAAGTTCGTTGAGAATAAAGATATATATTATTATATTGGAAGTTCAATCTTACATGGTAATGTCACTTTTTAGGTAGTTCTCTATTATATCAGTTGTACGTATTTTTTACATTTGTCTGTTTAATTTTTAGATGGCGATGAGTGCGGTAAGCGTTTTGTATTTTAGAGAATGCATTTATTTAAATTTTTTGCACCTCCGATGAAAGTAAAGCACTGCAATAGTATATAACCACTTGTTAATTATTATTTATTTTTTACCTATAGATGTTAATGTGTAATGTAATGATCCCGTTGTTTGTTTCCTGCATTGTTGCATTTTGATGTTTTATTTCTTGCAACGTTACCAAAATATCTGCATAGAGCCTAGTTTTTCTTGACGATAAAACATCCTAATTCATCGCACTCTAAAAGCAAAGTACTTGTAAATCTTTTATTGGCCAATGTTTGCTTACTCAAAGACATATTCAATAGCCTAATAACCAACAACATTGATGGCTCCGTAATTTTTGTTTGTCATGTTATAAATTTTAATTTAGAACGTTGATTTATTAGAAAATAATTCCTAAAGTTGTTAACTTTAGAAACAGCACAATTTTAATTTAAACTGTACTGCAACCAGCATATTTCAGTATTCCACACGTCGCCTTTTATAATTATGTTGGAAGCGTGAATAATAAAACAATTATTATTATTTTAGATCCAGTAATCCCAATGTATTACTACGTCGACCAAGAGAACATCGAAAAAGAACGTCTGGAACCTGGTACCACTCACAAAAAGATGGTAATCGACCACGGCTTGTACCTGTGGAATCAGGCCATGTTTATCTTGGCGCAATTGTTGACCGCAGGTCTGTTGCATATAAACGAACTCGACCCGATCAGGAGATACTTGCCTTCCTACAACAGACCCAGAAAGGGAGGGAGATATTCGGCTTTTCAGGTAAAACACATATAAACTATAAAGCACCTTTTGCCCACACATGATTTTTTTCACCATTATTTAACCATAGAGAAACGTTAGTGACTAGAAGTATTGTGCCATGCAAAACAAATTGGCGCCAACATGGCCGAACCAAATTGACTTTGATATAAATAAATACACAAGACCGTGTTAAGTTTACCACCACAGAAATGATGTAACAAAGCATTTTGTTATAATAAGTTTAAAAATATAGTTTCTTTAATACCCTTTTGTCTTAAAATAACTTTTAGGTTATATTTTAAATAAATTTTAGCAGTTTTAATCCCTTTAACTAGTTGCTTTTCTACTGCAATACAGATGGCGTTACGTTCTAAATAAAACTTTAATGTTCCAATAAGACTCGGTTGTAGGGAAGTTACATTGCTCGATCTACCTTCTTGGTCTAGGGGAGCACAGTGTTCGGTGATCGACTAATGAGGGCGCTGATGCTGACACCTTATTTTAAAATGCCGGCACCCGCTGCGCGCATGCGATGCAATTTTTGGAAGTGTATCCCCTTACTATAAAGGTTAACAAAACAAGATAATATGATCTTTAAAGGCTATGACGTCACGTAGTGAGTAAGTAACCATAGAAACAGTTGACCATTTTCGTTGTGTTTCCATTGTTACGAATATAAATTTTAATCACCACATGACGTCAGAGCCTCTGTGTATCATATCTGGTAATCTTTGTATCATGCGGGTCGGTCGTATATATTCCATAAACGTCATCGTCATATCATTAGTTCTAGTTGCCACCTGTAGGGTGAATCACATTAATTGCTAAGTGATCTATGCCAAATGTAACTTTAAATTCCATAAAATTAGTCATTGCCCATGTGTATTTTTTTTAATCCTGTACATACAGTATCACCAGTAAAGTCCGCATCATATGGGATTTTTTTTATTAATTGCTATATTCAAAAGTTGACTTTGGCATCAAGTTCTGCTTCGATCGAGATGAAAATTAAGCAAAAAAATAGTAGTCACGTGATTCGCATTATCTGTCAAACTTTATTTTTTTCCAAAAAATAGTTCAAAAGTGGGGTTTTATTCTGAAAATATCGAAAAAAAGGTTGTTTTAAATGCAGTTTCTAGCCCACATGCAAAATTTCAGCTGCATAAGATAATTTTGATTTTTTACCTATATTTTGTAAATTGCACCACTTTTGCAAAATAGGACTCAACGAAACCTACATAAAACTTCTTAGTTTTAACAATGCTTTATTTAAGATAAATTTTCTTTAAAGTAGCGCCATATTAAATCTGTGTTTTTCTACAAAATCAAAATTGGGCTATTAGGATTTGGTCGCATGTGATGCAAAGTTTATTTGTTTTTGACCCTGTATCAGGTAACTTCATAAAATAAGTATTTTTGAAAACGTAGTTTGTGTCTGAAAGTAATACACCTTAATATTAAGACAAAATAGAAAACAGTGTCATCAGTAAATTGTTCATTATGTGGAAAATAAATTTTAGTTTAACTTAACGTAAAGTTTACCTATTTTTAACGATTTAATTTAAAACCCCTTTACTTTATTTTTATTTTTTTACTTTCAGACACAAACTACGTTTTCAAAAATACTTATTTTATGAAGTTACCTTATGCAGGGTCAAAAACAAATAAACTTTGCATCACATGCGACCAAATTTTAATAGCCCAATTTTGATTTTGTAGAAAAACACACATTTAATATGGCGCTACCTTAAAGAAAATGTATCTGAAATAAAACATTGTCAAAACTAAGAAGTTTTATGTAGCTTGCATTGAGTCTTATTTTGCAAAAGTGGTGCAATTTACAAAATACGGGTAAAAAATCAAAATTATCTTATGCAGCTGAAATTTTGCAAGTAGGCTGGAAACTGAATTAAAAACAACTTTTTCTAATAACTTTTTTCGATATTTTCAGAAATAACCCCACTTTTGAATTATTTTTAGAAAAAAATTAAAATTTGACAGATAATGCAAATCACGTGACTACTATTTTTTTGCCTAATTTTTATCTCGATCGAAGCAGAACTTGATGCCAATGTCAAATTTTGAATAAAGCTATTAATAAAAAAAATGCCCATATGATGCGGACTTTACTGGTGACACTGTATAAGTAGTATAATTATATTTTTAGTAAACCCTGAGTGTGGTAGCTTCACGAAATTGTATTTGTTTTTCTGTAAGTGGTAGTTACCACTGACGAAAGCAATGTGCAATTTAGTTCAACACCCACAACCTAATCTTTAATGTGTATGTACTTTGTTTGTGTCTGTAATAACAAATAATCTAATAATATTTAAAGAAAAACACTTTTTAATTGGCATTCCAATACTAAATCGTATGCTAAATTTAAGCTTAACGTTTTTATGAACAAGATTGTATAGTGTGAATTAGATTACTTGAATATTGAATTAGCTGATTGTGGCGTTACCATTAACAATATACAGTGACCGGCAGAATTCTGGCTACATATGGAAAACTTTTTTAATATTGATTTCTCAAAAATTTTTATTCTTGATAAAAGTTTCTGCATGCGCTTAAACTGAAAAAGCGCTTATTAGAATTATCGGTTCTACCGCTTACTATCGCCAAATAATAATAATAATAATATTGAGCCAGCATTCTGCCGGTCACTGTATGAGAGAGGCAGAAGTCAAAAATTTCCAAACCATTGAGCACAAAATTCAAGCGGTACATTTCCCTTAAATCCATTATTAATAAACATAATATATTTCTTAAGTAACTAATATCTATATATTTATAGTCAAGCGGCACTGCGTCCCGCGTTTACCTGTGTATAACGAAACAAAAACAGTTCATAAGGTTTATTTTTCCTAACAAGAGTTCATGAGTCTATTTCTTTTACGTACAAAATTATAGTTCATCATTACACTTAGTTTATCAAAGCTTTTTTATATAAAATCGAAGTAATTTCTTGAAAGCCAATGAATAAAAACTAAAGTACCTAATTGCTTTTGCGTCCAGCAATCGCTTAAAAGTGCAGGAATTGCTTCTAGTCAATGCTTTTTCTTAAAAAATAGAAGCAATTGCTATCGTTTGCTTAAAATGTGATGAATAAATTAAGGAATTGCTTTTTCTAGTGTAGCATTTGCTTTCAACTTTTTAAGGTAGGTCGACCCCTGCATCATTTGCTTGGTAGCAGTCAACTTTAGTTCTCCGCGGCATACACGTGCGTTACTCTTAATTTGTGTTTTCAATTATGGCTGAATATATGAACGTCCGTAAAAGAAAAATCTACAGTGTACGTAAAAATTGCAGGTATGAGGATTTCAGAAAGTTATATCGATTTGACTGCGAAAATGTTGAGTGGTTGGCAAATTATTTTGGACTGATACTGGTAAAAGGCGAGGGGGTGCACTGTCGCCTTTAAATAAGAATAAAGTATTTCTGCGGAAATTGTCGGATCCGGGCTTTCAAAATTCTGTAGGTGAAGAACTCGGTGTTCACCAAATTACTGTCTGTAAGACATACACTTCTGTAATGGATGCAGTTTTGAAGAAGGCCAGTATTTTTATTAAATTTCCTACAAGTGCTGAAGCTGTTGTGGAAGCTAAACGGTTGTGGTCAGAGAGATTTATTTATGTTCCTTCAATTTGTGAACGAATATCAATTGCTTGTCTTTAATTTCTTCATCACTACTATCCTCATTTTCCCTGAAACCTGTCATATCAGAAATATAAGTTTCCTATTTTCCACAAAAAGGTAACAGATGACTATTGTACTAAATAAATAGACCAACGTTGTTGTATTTACGTCAACTCTTTTGCAAATTAGGCACCAAACTGAACATGAAATCTATGATCTGAACAAGTGGATAAGCTACGTCTGAACTTGTGTTGAATAAGCATTTGCTACAGAGGTGTAAGAAAAACAGCAATTGCTTCAAAATTTTATTCATATCCAGATCTAGCAATTGCTTTTACTTATAGCATTTGCTAGTTAAGCAATTGATTTTACTAAAAAGTAATTGCTTAATTTGTATTCATTAGGCTCATTTTGTCTATAGAATTATTATAACTTACATAACAAACTTATGAAAACAGATATTCCCATCTCTTTGCTTTTAGGGTAGGTCACCACCCCTAGATGTTCAAGTGGCACTTAGTGATAAGAAAGAAACACTTGTTAATTTTGAAACCGATACTAGAACGATAATTTGTATTTTTCACTTAATCAACCCCTAAAAGAATTTAAAACACCCTCAATTATAAACTTAGAAAGCACCGTGAGAAATATGTCTTTAACATCTTTACGCGATGTTGTGTGTTTTAAGAATTGAAAATTTTCTTTGTCTATTATTTTTTTCTAAAGCAAATTCCGATATTTTGTACGAATGTCGTTTCCTAAGACAATCCTTTTTTTTATTTGGAGGTGTGGTTAATAGACGAAATAATACTATGCGATTGGTTGTCCAAAATCACAGGAAATCAGCCATATTTGTTTGATACCCGGTCAACAAAGAAAAAGCGGAATGATATCTCGCTAAGTGCATTTGGTAATAAAATGTTATAGCCAAAAAGCTTTTAAGATTTCTAAGTTAAGAATAAGGGAACGATAGGTGGTACCTTTAATTTTTCTTAAAGTGTTACTGTAAATGTTGACTCCCACTATTTCAAAGAGATAGATGTATAAACTGTCCTTGTGTTTAAATTTAGTTTTTTCGAGTAATCGTCGAGCATATTTCTCCTTTACATTACCTTGAATTATTTTTATTTTAATAGCAAATTTAATAAAAAAAATACGAAAGGATGCTTGAGGCTCGACATGTGGATGGGCCCGATTTGGACTAAGATTTGGCACTTTGACTTCTGACCCCTTTGCTAATTTTTTGAAGTCTAATTATACCATGGTCATATTGATCATACATATTATTAACACAAACAGACATTTTACACATCTGCTGTTGACGCGCGTTATTATTGTTCTTAACTTTTATTGTAGCTAATCAGTTTTATTTTATTTTTTGCGTGCACCAGGCCAAACCTTCTATAGTAAGTAACTTTTCTATTTATCTGTAATACCTACACTACTTTTGCTCTATCCGCCACGTCCTTTTTTTTTATTTAGTAAGCCTTTTTGCTAAAATTATAACAAAATCTGCATAAATTATTAACAACCTGTATATTTTTGTTGGATTGTGATTTTATGCATCATGCATTGCATTTTTCTTACCTCCATAGGCTAGATGTGATAAATATGTTTTCCTGTAGTAATTGTAGTATAACCACTAACAACTAAAAATTATTTGCTTTTTCTGCGACAAATTTTCTTTTTAATTTTTAAAGTAACCGTTCTTCTGTCACCCGTAGTATTGAATATCAAACTATTTGATATTTAATGCCTGTAGTATACAAACAAATCATGCACATGCAATGGTCTCCTTTTTAGTACTCCGTTGTCAACTATGGATACGGTAATATTTTTGAATTTACAGTATAATCAAATTAAAAAACTATGACTTGAAGTTAACACGCCATCTATTTTCTATATTTTCTGGATGAAGCATGTTTTTAACATATTACGTTTATGCCGTAGAGGTTATAAATTGAATATTACCTTTTCAAAGCTGAAAAAAAAATTGATGTTGATATATTTTGAGTGCAAGGCCTGATCACAAAATAAGCTTTTTACTATTCTCCTCCAACTTTAATGATTTTACACTAAAGCTAAAAGTATGATCATTTTTTTAAAATACTCTCCCTGTGTATATTCGAGTAAATACTAATTTACAGACAAAATTTCCCACATTCCGGTAGTTTTTAAGGTTCCAACCAGCGACGATCAAGCAATGGTAGACCGCGAAGGTCATTCAAAAACGTACTTTTGCCTCAAGCCGACATGTCACTTTTTAACACGCTTTTATTAGCTTCACCGGTACGTTTGTTTGTTTGTCCGTAACCGACTTCTTTGAACCCGATTTTAACCCACTTTAAACGGTCAGATTAAATTTAAATTTTGTAGACTTATCAAGAACCGCTGACAATACAATAATTTGATAAGTTTATCTCATTAGCCTGATCAGGATCGCCGGAATTAAATAATTTCCTTACAGATGCTCTGTATGAGATTGAGAGAAATAGAGCTCACCGTATTCGCATGCGTACTATCTACCTACTCTCCGGCTCGAGCACTCGGCTTAATAGTGTTGGTACATTCTTTCGCTATCAGTTGGTCCGTTGGTCGAGCGGGTTTGTTCGGATTTGTGGATCCAATGCTTTAAATCTAGCCATTTAGAAAAAATGGATCCACTGCTTTAAATCTAGCCATTTCAAAAATTAATCAAACTAAAAAGCGGAAAATAATAAATATAGAAAAGGAAAGAAAAACACAAAGTCTTCCTCCACAAAATTTAATGGAAATGATTCCAAGTTTAAGGGTCTCTACATGTTTCGAACGCAGAAACGTTCATCTTCAGGAGACAGAAAGTTTTTTAAAATTTATGCTGATGGTGTTAGCAAAAGAGAAATTGAAATTTAGAACCTTAATGGAGCTTTTATGGATTTAAAACTGAAGTATAGAAGAAACATGAAATAAAAGATTTGATAATGGTAAAACCATAGAGTGTTTAAAACATTATGAAGGGGTGTGTAATGGGTATTAAAACACAATCTTCGTTTTCTACACCCATCTATTGAATAATTCTATTTCCAAAATAATTGTACAAAAGTGTCTTGCATAAAATTGTCACATCAACAATATTTGTAAACATATTATAATATTATACGTATGTAATGATGACTTCGCATGGTTAGTGGGTCAATCATTTATATACTCATTTCGTACAAAGGTGCATATCCTGCAACCGTTACAGTGTAAACCAGTGATTCCCAAAGTGGTCCAGGTGGACCCCCAGGGCTCCACGGGAGACTCGACGGGGGTCTACGTTGGCGTGACAAAAAAATGGGGGTTTACAATTTGTAAGCGGGGGTCCACGAAAATTTATCTGGTTTTCATACTGAAGAATTAATTTTTTTTGTTTTTATAGAAGTAACGTTACGTTACTAATATTTAATTTTAATTATATTACGACTGTTATATTACAATGTAATGTAAACCTTACATTGTAATATGATAACAATAATAATTAATAGTGTAATAATTACATAATATTTGAATAAATATAACACAAGGAAAGATTACTATTTTTCTTTTTATTTTTACCACTCCGGTAGTTTTCTAAATAAAATAAGTGAGAATTGATTGGTTTCTTGTGCTGTGAGTAGATGCCAAAAAAGTAAAGCTGGATGTAATCACTTTTTTGATTGGCCAACTTTACTTTTTTGATATCCACTAACAGCACAATCGATTAATTAATTTACCAATCAATTCTCACTTTTTTTTCGAAAACTGTTAATTCGTGGTTGGAACTCAGCCGCAACGCAAATTTCCATAGTAAGATATAATCTTCACATTTTTTGTCGAATTTTGGGAATATGGTAGAAATGTATAGCTGCAGGGGGTCCACCGGAACCAGCAAAATTGTTAAAGTGGTCTATGAGAAAAAAAAGTTTGGGAATCTCTGGTGTAAACCAACCAAATGAATTGGGGAAGAAGAAAACCTGTCTAAGGTGTCGAAGCTTATTTAAAAACTTAAAGGAACTTATGGATTATATAAGACATTATTATGAAGGTACAATCATTGTGTTTTCACATAATATTGTTGTAGCAAAAATAATTTTTGGGGTCCTGAGGACTAAACCTCAGTAAACCTTAGACAGGTTTTCTTTTTCCCCAATTAATTTGGTTGGTTTACACCCCTTCATAATGTTTTAAACACTCTATGGTTTTACCATTATCAAATCTTTTATTTCATGTTTCTTCAGTTTTAAATCCATAAAAGCTCCATTAAGGTTCTAAATTTCAATTTCTCTTTTGCTAACACCATTAGCATAAATTTAAAAAACTTTCTGTCTCCTGAAGATGAACGTTTCTGCGTTCGAAACATGTAGGGACCCTTAAACTTGGAATCCTTTCCATTAAATTTTGTGGAGGAAGACTTTGTGTTTTTCTTTCCTTTTCATACTTTTAACTCCGCTTTAAGTATGGACTATTTCTTCAAATTAATAAATATAGTTTAAAATAATTCTTGAAATTCTTAATATAGGCAGAAAATAATAATGAACAATAAACATTAGTATTATTGTGAAAAAAGCGTGGGGCGCTTTGTGCTATATTTTTCGTATATCGAGCACCCCGCTTTTTTCACAATAATACTAATGTTTATCGTTCATTATTATTTTCTGCCGATAATATTAAGAATTTCAAGAATTATTTTAAACTATATTTATTTTCCACTTTTTAGTTTGATTAATTATAAAAGCGTGTTTTTTAGTTTTTTTTAAACTATATTTATTATAGAGGACATTATATCATATGACATATACTTTTATTTACACATTTGTTTTTCTCATTCTAATGTCAAAAATTGAAAATTGTCATATTTTCACTTGCTACCGATAGGAGGCAGAAGTTGCCACATATTGTGAGCTCAGTGTATAGACATTTACCTTTAGATAAGCAAACAATAATCACACAGGAATAGGCATGCGCACTGCAAAATTATCATTTAACGAATGGGAAAATAGACAGGTCGACCGGGCCTAAATATCTTGTTTGTGTGGCCTATGCTTAGTTAGATGTGTTTAAATTGATCATAATAAAGTAAAATTACATATCAAGAACTATCACTATTTCGTACTTACTGACATTACAAAATACCCGGTATTTTACCCCTAAAAGAGCATACAAAAATCATAGAATGGTCTTTACTAGTCATTGTATCCGAGTCACTAAACACACAAACACAATAGGGAACTTGACAAAAATTTTAAATGGGGAAAAAATTCTATAAATCATAAGTACATATTGTCATAAAACATATGGCAGCGAAAAAACAACATATTTCAAACAAACCCGAACAAACCCAAAAGACCGCTAGAAAGATTTAAAAATGCCCCAAAATTCAAATTATTCCAAGCGGGTAAAAACGCGCTGCTATAGTCAAAATCACGAAAAGTTTTAACGCGTTTAGGTTAGGTTCTGTCATATTTGACATAAATTGTGTGCAGTATATGTCAAATATGACAGAACCTAACCTAAACGCGTTAAAACTTTACGTGATTTTGACTATACTAGTCGTGACGTCAAAGGGTATCATTTCTCAGATTTGTGTGTGACATCCACGAAATAGGTTATAGGTTTTCAAAAAATTTGATGATTTGTCAGATTTGACATCCACGCGTCAAGCGACACGACCTGTTTAAATGCAGGTGATAGCTTAAAACAACAATACAATAACACGAACACACGGCAATCCAAATGCAAATTGGGTCGCTCGGCACCTGTCAGGAGTGTCAGGATGACGGATGGTCATCCGTCATACCCCCTGACGTCATCGGGCTTGGCGCGCTTACAGCTATATTTGAGCGAACTGGCGTCTTCTAGTTGGATTTCTAAGCGTCTTTAAGCGTGACGTCATCAAATTTTTGATTCGCACAAAACCGCTTACCGCTGAAATGTCACAATGGTCACTGAGTTTTGACTTTTTTAACCTTAAAAAATATTTTTATAATTTTTCGTACAGTTTTACGATTTGACGTTGGTGTAAACCTGCTTAAAAGGGAAAATATATCTGCAGCAGAACTATTCTCATTTATAGAGAACGATGAATTTTCTATTTGCGTGCTTATTTATTTTTAAAGGGTTTCCTATGGTTCTCAATTTGTTAATTTTATTTATGACAAGGGAACAACATATTCGATTCATTTATGATGATGATTGGATATACAGGTATTTAAACTTTTTTAAATTGACTGTGACCATACCCGACATTTCCTCGGACATTATAACAGTTTAAAAATATATAAAACGGAAAACGTAGACTGCCAGTACCGCCAATATATATGCCAATTGTCACCTAACCTGAGAAACCCGAAAAACATCAACAAAAGTTCGTTATTTACCCCCACCACACGCTTATTATCTTTCTGGCGGTCTCCAGACAGCGCCAAGTATCGCTTAAAGCGTCTTTAAGCGTGACGTCATCACTTATTCGCTCAAATGACCCCGCTTAAAGCGGCTTATCGCGTCTTACTCGCATAAATATGGCTCAGAGGTCGTTTGAAATGCTTTTGACACGCGCGAAACTTTAAAGAATTTTTACCAAGTTATTACTGATTTTTAAGGAGTAATAATTGGAGAAAACTTTTTTCAGGCCTTACTAAATCATATTATTGAAAAAAAAATTGGAAAGTTCCCTATTCACTAAACTACACTAAAACTAGAAATCCATAAATATTAAACAATCACAAGCCACAATATCAAAAAAACAAGAAATCATATATGTGAAGTTAGCATAGACAATTTACCTTTAGATACCTACAGCTTATCTCCTGCGCAAACAAAAGTTACGTTTTATGGGTGAAAAAATACGTCCGAGCGCATGACTCGTCGGTCAGCTGTCTTCATTCTGGGAACCTTCGTGCATGCGCACAAACCTCGTGTTATCGGCCGTCCTACTTTATCGACAATAATCGACGCGGTCAAGAATACCCTCCAGAACCGGCTCGGCCGCCATTTTTGTTGTTGTGTTTTAAGGTTTCTCTTCTCTGCGGATTCCTTGTAGTTTTCTAAAGTTTTCAGCTATCGGATCGGCTATCGTGGATTGTGGGACTGGTGTTTAATATTTATGGATTTCTGGTTTTTGTGTAGTTTAGTTAGTGAATTGTGTTTGTGCTTTTAGTGACTCTGATTGTAATATAAACAATGACTAGTACTAGTTGAAGCCGTTGTATAATTGTATTATGCCCAAATAGGGGTAAAATAAACCCTCTATGGTGACATAAGAGCAAGAATTTAAATTTTAAAGCCCGGACCTGTCTATTTTCCCATTCGTCAAACGATAATGTTGCAGTGCGCATGTCTAATAGTTCCCAGTTTTGTTTACATGCGCGAGGCCATAAAACTGCCACATTCGTGATTATTGTTTGTTTATCTAAAGGTAAATTGTCTATGGAAGTTAGCGACGCGACGTTTATGCAGCAACGAGTTTTTTTTAGGGGTAGGTGTCAATTCCGCCTGTAGCGTCTGTAAACGAATATTAATTTTTTTAGTGGCGAAGATTGAAATTCTACTATTTTTATCTGTCGTTACCCGTAGGGGTAAATTACCTGCTATACAGTATATCCAAAAAAGTATGCAACATATGGGAAAGTTTTTTATCACCGATTTCTCAGAACATTTTATTCTTTATAAAAGTTGGTGCATTCCTTAAAACTATAAATGCATATTTCATATTTCACCTGCTGCTAATAGTAGGGGAACAAATGCCATTTTTTCGAAATTGCCTTAAGAGTAAAGTACCTTAACTATTTGAAATATAGCAAAATTTTATATGGAAATGTTTTTGCAAATTAATAAAAATACGAAATTTGAGTTAGGTGTGTCAATTTTTAATTTTTTTTATATGCATTTTTTTAAAATAGGTTTTTGGACTCAAGTGTACTGGGTGAAAATGGCAAATAAATTATTAATTATTTCCAGTAATATGAATAGAGTTGGATTCTATCATAATTTTGTTAAGAACATAAGTTGGCTAAAATGTGTTTAAGTAGGCGTGCAACACGCTAATATCTGAACCAACTCGTAACATTGAAAGGTTTTAAATAGTTTGCAACTATTTAATCCATTTTTATTATAAACCCACGTTTAAGTTATTTAATAAATATATTAAAATTGCGTAAACAAAAAATCGACCAGATTTGTACCGTTTAGGGGAAAATAGATATTAACCAAAAAAAATTAAAAATTGTGACACCTAACCCAAATGTCGTATTTGGACTGACTTACTAATTTGCAAGAACATTTCCATATAAAATTTTGCTGTATTTCTAATAATTAAGGTACTGTACGCTTAAGGCAATTTCGAAAAAATGACATTTGCTCCCTTACTATTAGCCGCAGGTGAAATATGAAATATGCATTTATAGTTTTAAGGCATGCACCAACTTTTCTAAAGAATAAAATTTTCTGAGAAATCGGTGATGAAAAACTTTCCCATATGTTGCATACGTTCTTGGACACACTGTATATATACGAATTTTCAAAAGCCCGGAAGAAAAAAGTTACAAGGTAAAAACTTCGAAAAGTAGCGTTCGTAAACGAATTTAAATTTTTTTAGTGGCGAAATACGATAAATCCAAATGGTAGAATTTTAATCTTCGCAACTCAGAAAAATTAAAATTCGTTTACAAACGCTACAGTCGGAAGTGACACGTACCCCAAAAAAATATCCATCCTGCATAAGCATTGCTAACTTCACATATAACAAGAAATTCACAGAGAAAACGTAAAAATGGCGCCGAGCCGGTTCTGAAAGTGTATTGGATTATTCCGAATTCCTACTGTTCTCACTGTAAAGTTAAATTTTTGATTGGCTACCAGCCGACGGTTTTTTTTCGAAACCGGCATGATGCGCTGCCATACCACTAACTAATTCCCAATTGTTACAAATTGAGTCAATTTAACTCAAATAAACTCCAAAAGGGGTGAGTCTTTGGAGTCTTCAGCATCAGCGTAATATTCTAGAGTAAAAAGTGGTTTATATTTTCACGTGGTTTCATTGTGGAACTCGCGAAGAACCTGGTGAACCTTTGCATGTGACGTCTTGTCGGCTTGTTATGATAAAAATAATGAAATTTCTATCTTGCTCTATTTGTCGTTGGTTTCAATCAAACAAACCGACGTAAGTAGAAAACATGCTCTTTTATAATCTCGAAAAGTATTTTCTTGCCAAAAAAGTAAAAGTTTCGTGGCATGTATGGTTTTGGAGATACATCCGCTCGCCACCTTTAGCGGACCACCCTGTATAACAAAACGTAAGGTATAAATATCTTCCTTTTCCTATGCAGGGCACAGCTACCGACCTAGTAGTTCAGATCGTCCTGATCGCTGAATCGATGCGGCTTCAAGCCATGATGGCGACCTATGGAATCCAAACACAGACGCCACATGAGGTTGAACCCGTGCAGATCTGGTCTTCCACCCAGCTGGTGAAGGTCTATCAGAATTTGGGAGTGAATAAGAAGCTGAAATTGCATGGGAGGCCAGAGCGGCCGATCGGAAGTTTAGGTATAAATATAAAAATTTAGGTACCATTACGCTAAAAAAAAAACTGGGGCACGCAATTTTATTTCTTCTCCCAGCCTATTACACATTTTCAGATTTGATATTTAAATGTCATTTTACGCGAGGAACCTGGTGAAGACAATGATGTCTATCTGGCTCTATCGTCGTTGGTTAATTTCTCTATTCAGTGTGAGTAGTAACCAAACCTGGATATTCCTTGTGTCAATACACTGCTGGTCTAGAACAAATTTGTAGTTTTTTTTAAATTCAAATTTTAAATTTTTAGGCACCAGCAAGCTTTATAGGATCTGCGGACAAACCGTGCTTTGTTACCCCCTTATATTCGAAGTCTCAGATTTTTACCTCTACAGAGACATGGCTCTCCTTATAGACGATATAAAAACGGAACTACAATTTGTTGGAAGGTATGTAAATCTGTCGGTACATCTATAGCCCCCTTATTTTCATTAGTTCATAGTTCATTTCAGTGAACTAAACTGCTCATCACAAAGTTTGAGAAACTGTTTTATAACACCTTTATTAGAGGTCTGTAATTCGGAAACAACATGACGGATATTAAGGGGGTTGGCAGAGTTTGAAAGACTGTGTTGATATTTTATATCGTATCTCGATTTTGTATTGATCCGTGTTCGTTTAGTGTTTTGTGTTGTCTAGTTTATAATAGAGACACTATGAATAGGGCCTTTAAATTTGTAACTCTAGTAAAGATACCTAAACTACCTTTGCTATATCCTTTCAAAAATTTAGCACCAAAAAATAGTTAAATACATACACATAAATACATCCCGCTTTAGTCTACCATAGGGGACACAATATTGTAACATTACATTAGCGATATACTGGTTAAGCATGTGGTTGTACCAGGGTACTGTTTAAGCTGGTGGGTCAGTTAAGTAAATAAGGGTGCACACACACAAAGTAGCTTGGGATAAAATAACATTAGATAGGACCCCTTTCCCTTTTCCAAATTTGGGTCAACAATATAGTATGACTCCGTTCGGCTTAAATATTTCAGGTATATATACAGTGTGTCCACGCATAGAGTTTGGAAGAGAAAGAACTTTTTTATTCGTAGGTATAAAAGGAAAAGCATTGTTTATAAAAATGTCTGCTTGTGCTGAAACTACAATTTCTAATATCAAATGTGCGATTACTATACAGGGTTCGTCCGAAACAACATTTTTAGTTTTTTGAATTTTTGGGAATCGAATCCAGAACTTTTCGCTCGTCGGACGAAGGCGCAAGGACACTTTGAAGTTATCTTTATTGTTAATATGGCTTTATTCTCAACCAAAAAGTTCAATATAGAGAATATAACATTAAATATACAATATATAAAGTCACAAATAATAAAAATTATGTTGTGTAACTATTAATAATTCTATAAAAAATTATTAAAATATAATTATAATACAATTTGTCCACGGATAAAGTTTGGAAGAGGAAAACTTTGTTATTAGTAGGTATAGAAGAAAAATTAATTCTTTATAAAAACGTCTGCTTGTGCTGAAACTACAATTTCTAATATCAAATGTGCGATTACTATACAGGGTTCGTCAGAAACAACATTTTTAGTTTTTTGAATTTTTTTTAATAAATTTACGTAAAAACAAACAACTATTGTAAGAAAACCATTTTTTATTTGCCTACTTTTGAAGTATTTTTATTATTACATGTGATATTTGTTCAATTCATTCAATCATAAATTATAAAACTTTTATTCAAACACGGTACCTACTACCGAGTTAGCGCATAGTTCAACTCGGCATCTGAATTCCCGATAACAGTTCCTAACATGCTGTATTGGGATATTTGCAATAACTACTCTTATTTTTTCTTTCAAGAGTTCTAAGTTATTATTGAAATTGGTTTTATACGCATGTGGTTTCAGATATCCCCATAAATAAAAGTCGATAATTGTGAGATCGGGACTCCTACGTGCCAACTGATTTGGACCGTAGGTACCTTCCTATCCTTTTGTTCCCAAAGTGATTATTTAGCCAATCATCAAAAAAGGATTGAAAGAAAATCCAAAAACCAAAAACTGTATTTCTGACGAACCCTGTATAGTAATCGCAAATCTGATAGTTTAAATTATAGTTCCAACACTAGCAAAATTAATTTAATAAATCAGGGAATTGAAAAAAAAAGATCCATAAAACTAAAAATGTTGTTTGTGACGAACCCTGTATAATAATCGGAAATCTCCAATTTGTAGTGTCAGCACAATCAGACCTTTTTATAAAGAATGACTTTTTCTTCTATACCTACCAATAAAAAAAATGTCCTTTTCCAAACTCTATCTGTGGACGCACAGAATTGAAAAGTGCATTTCGAACATAAGAGTACCACTCACCTGACACCAGGCAAAAATGACGAAATGTAACGATTTACGTTAATTTGGCAGTCGGCACCACACTGTTACTAGTTTTACAAACAGCAGAACGTGAAATAAAATTGCACCCTTCCTTGGTACTATCGAATTTCGAAACGGACTCCTTGGACGATAACGAGTAGGTACTCAAAAAAAAAATATTAAAAAAATTACTTACTTCAGTTACGCGTTAAAGCATCGAATATATTTAAAATGGATGACCATTCAGTGCCGGCGTCGGAAGTAAACAAAATACAACCTTAAAATTCCTGAAACTTCCCTGTACTTAATAGGTAAACTGCCTCAAACTCATGATTTATTTCACTTAGATATTGCGAAAGAGAAACAAAAGCCATTGACGAAATAAATTTTATCGTGCAATTTAGTAATTTAGGTTCTAGCTAAATAATAAAATATAATATAATAAAAATTTTACTTATATCTTTTTTAAATTGAATTGGCTAGCAAAATGGAAATAATGCGACAACTTTTCGGCAATTCAAAATAGGCAGGAATTAAATTAAAACCAATTATAACAAGGTAAAATTCATTTGTCAAAATAGCCTCTGAAGCGAGCTATTATTCGGGTTTAAAATGGAGTCGAGACCCAATTTACAGTATTGGGTTTCTGTTTTTTAGTATATTAGGTATCTACCGGGTGTCCACGGAAGGTGGCTCGCCCCTCTAACTTTTTTGTTTTTCAAGATAATGTAATAAAATTCGGGGGATTTGAAAACGACGTAAAACTGCATTTTTTGACGGGTGACTCAACATTATGAAACTTCCGGTTTAACCGGAAGTGACATAAACTTTCGATTTTTAAATGGGACACCTGGTATATTTTTACTTTTTTTGACTTCATATGACATTTTAAATACAACGATGTGTTACTTGTCACTTTTTGTCACCAAGAAAAAATTTTTTTTCCAAATTTATTGTTTTATCTAAAGGGGTTTGAATACCTTAAAATCACTTATTTCAGCTCTCTAATCTTAGGAAAAATACAATTTTTACTATTTTTGATCCAATGCTATGTGCTATGTAAAATTTAATCTTTAAAGTTGTATAACTTATTTTTTTTAAATGGCAACATGGTGGCTCGCCGGGTTAAGAAAAAAAGGATTTTATTACGATTATTTTGATACCATACACTATTAGGTTTTAGAAAAGCTGTCATTAAAAAACTTTAAAAAGGTAACTTGGAACTGTCCTAAAATGAAGCATCTTTTGAGAATAAATTTAGATTTAAATGCATCAAGTAGCCTGTGACCAGCAAAACTAATAAAACAAAATCATGCCTTGAAGAAAATTGAAATGCCAACAGCTTCTGCCAAAGTAAATTAGTTTGTTGTTTAAAAAACATGGAAAATAATAGTTTTACAAGGAGTGAAAAAGTTGATATGTTATTTATTAGTGTTTGGAGAATGTAGAAATAATTCAACCGATGCTGCACGACTTTACGCACAAAGATATTTTAATTGGCGTCATCCAACCCGGCACTATTAGGTACCCAAAACTGGTTCCGAAAATGCGAAACCTTTGAAGTATAAGAAATACTGTGTATTATTTATTATGAATGAACTATATCTACCTATCTTTCAATCTATCTATCTATCAAAAGATGCTTTATTTTAGGAAAGTTCCAAGTTACCTTTTTAACATTAGGAACATTAGTATTATTGTGAAAAAAGCATGGGGTGCTCGATATACGAAAAATATAGCACAAAGCGCCCCTCGCTTTTTTCACAATAATACTAATGTTTATCGTTCATTATTATTTTCTGCCTATATTAAGAATTTTAAACTATATTTATTTTTCGCTTTTTAGTTTGATTAATTATCAAAGCTTGTTTTTCAGTTTTTTAAACTATATTTATTTTTCATTTTTTAGAGTGAGTTATTGTTAAGAAAAAAAAATATTTTTCAGTAGATTGAGCTAGATTAGTAGATTATTGTATTGTCAGCGGTTCTTGATAAGTCTACAAAATTTAAATTAAATCTGACCGTTTAAAGTGGGTCAAAATCGGGTTCAAAGAAGTCGGTTACAAACAAACATACATACAAACTCGAACAAACCCGGTCGTCTATGCCGAATTATAAGAAAAGAACGATATTTGCGAATTTTTTAAAAATTTTAATTTTCAAACATTTTCCATCATATTTCAGATATTTCAGGAAAATTTCGTAATATTCATAAATTGCCATTTTTCTCAGAAAATATAAACTTTAGGAAAAAAGTCTATATAGCTAAAAAGTTGTATCTCTATTCTACATCTCTGCTTTATTATTTTTTTCGTATCTCTTACGGTTTTCGAGATATCGGCCAAAATATGATTTCTATATTTTGCCTCATATCTCGAAACTGATAATACTTAGACGAAAATTTTTAAAATAAAAAAGCCGCGTCTTCGAACGTTCCATAAATAGTTATATAACATTTTTCTCTCAAACTTACAATAACGGAGTTATTCGCAAGAAATAAAAAAACAACAAAAATTTTCAAAATTAAAAAAAAAAATTGTCAGAATTAAAAAAAAAAATTTGTCAAAATTTTTTTATAATTTTTCTCTATTCTTAGCGACAATATCTATACGACCCCATGTTTGTTTCATTACTATCGGTTATTGTAATAATTCTGACATATTGACAGGTGTCAAATTTTGACAAGAGAAGTTTTTGCGTATTTTTTTCAACTTTCCACCGTCAATATACATACGACCTTATAGTTTTTTCATTAATATCATTTTTTTTAAACGATTTGACATATTTTTCCCGAAGTCTCCGCATCGAATACTATACGACCCCATAATTTGTTTCGTCAAAATCGCTTCTTCGTTTTATATCTGACAGCTGTCAAAATTTAACAGGAGAATTTTTGCATGTAGATTATTTTATTGTCAGCGGTTCTTGATAAGTCTACAAAATTTAAATTAAATCTGACCGTGTGAAGTGGGTCAAAATAGGGTTCAAAGAAGTCGGTTACAAACAAACAAACATAGGTACATAGGTACATACAAACATACAGGTGAAGCTAATAATAAAATAAAAAAAAAATACAATTATTGAGATATTTAAATCTTGTAATGAGTGCCAGTATATCGAGGGTATAGTGATACCATTGTAGGGTAAATACTTCGACGCAAAGAATACCAATTTGTTTCGGTTCACTTAAATCAAAAATGCGTCGCTAAAATTTGGAAACCCATTTATGTTTTATATACATTTTTCGAAAAATATTCATTCCCGCGTGCGGTAAATGTATCGACACTGTGGTTTGTAAATATTTCAAGTAACAGAATTGTAGGATGTGTCAATAAAGTCGTTTTA
Organism: Polydrusus pterygomalis; assembly: GCA_963969555.1. Classification (NCBI taxonomy): domain Eukaryota; kingdom Metazoa; phylum Arthropoda; class Insecta; order Coleoptera; family Curculionidae; genus Polydrusus; species Polydrusus pterygomalis. Next base: position 153,555,482 of record OZ018376.1, on the reverse strand, counting down.
TTTGAATCGAAATGTTTCAAAACGTTTCTCAACATAGAATTAGTGTCTACATGCTACTTGGGTTTAAGCCAATGACCCGCAGCTGTTTAAGATAAGGTTATATTGTATTTTTTTTTTAGATATTGGCGTCTTTCCGGCAGACCAACGGTCTGTCTTTTAATCAAAGAGGAACACATGCGGGACCCCCAGTTTAAAAAAATGTTAGACCTTCTGGCGATGCTCAAAAAGGGATACTGTGATAATGTCAAAGTTAGAATAGGGCGACTGCAGAATTTGATTTCAAGCTCGTGTGTTGGTAAGTGAACAAGAAATGCAAATTGTGCAGATTTTTTTTTTAAATACGCTTTACTGAACACGATTGTAATATATTTATTTTTAGAACATTTGGATTTTATGAACTCCTTCGAGGATGCTACAGATACTTTTAGCCACTTTCAACAACTCGAACACGACTATATTGGATATCAAAGTTTGACAGATGTACCGAGAGTTCTTCATTTAAACGACGAATCGAAAGATTATTCTGTAAGTAAAATAATAATAATAATAATAATAATAATAATAATAATAATAATAATAATAATAATAATAATAATAATAATAATAATAATAATCTACTTTTATTTGATAGAACAAATTGATACAAAATCTATAAGTTTAGCAGCAGTTTAATTGTTTTGTAAAAGTTACCAGTTTTTCAATTTTTCTGATATTTTTTGGAAGATTGTTATATAGTGACTGGCAGAAAGTGCGCCGCATATGGAAAAGTTTTTTTTATCTTTAAGTTTAGAAAATTCATTTTGTTTTAGATAGATTCTGCATGTTCTCAAACCAAAATAACACCCAATAAATCCGGTAAAAGTATCATGGTATACGAGGTAGGATCAAAAATTTAAAATTCTGCTAAGAGTAAAGTACCTCCATCTTTCATTTTAGAATATTTTTTTACTAAGAATTATTGTTTTAATTTCAAAGTTATCCTCAACTTCCAAATTCCTTTTGATTTATAAAGAAAAAAATTTAATTAAAAATATATTAATGATTTATATAATTATTTTGCGTGACGAATAAAATCCGTTCAAAATATATTTTTAATTAATTTTTTTTCTTTATAAATCAAAAGGAAACTTTCTATACATACTTCAATGTATAAAAAACTATTTAGGAGATGCTTTAAGTCAATGTTAATCAAAGAATATCAGTTAGATGAAATTAACTTGTTCCCTCAGAAAATAAAATACGGTGTGCAGCAAAAATATTTAATATTTTTATGTTTTTATTTTAAAACGCCATAACATTATAAAAACAATCTAATCGGACTTATGATCAACGGTTATCTCTAACAAAGTCTGAAGAAAATCTTATTTTCGTACTGTTCGGTTGCCATTTATTTTTTATACAGGATTATTCAGAAAACACGATTAAATCCATTTTTTTTGTCCAAAATAAGCGAAATTTCGAATTTGGGTATAACTTTGAAATTGAAACAATAATTCTTAGTATAAAAATATTCCAAAATGAAAGACGGAGGTACTTTACTCTTAGCGGAATTTCAAATTTTCATCCTACCTCGTATACCATAAGACTTTTACCGGATTAAATGGGTGTTATTTTGGTTTGAGAACATGCAGAACCTATCTAAAATAAAATTAATTTTCTAAACCTAAAGATGAAAAACTTTCCCATATGCTGCCCACTTTCTGCCGGTCACTGTATATTATTATTGTCATTTATAAAAACTATTTTTTTCTGAAATAACTTTTTACTGGTATCGTTATATATCGTTTGATAATTTATACAATGTCTGATGTTATGGATCATGTAATATCTTATTCTCCTGAAGTATTGTTTGATTTTTTTTCTTTTAAAATAATAGAGTGAATTAGAATTAGAATAGAAATTTTTAATTTATAAATGTTTTGAACGTGTAAATACCCCCAAGTAGCACAACAATATCGATCCAAGATTGACCCAATATCGTTCATATATTGGCCCAATAAGAAAATGTGCACTTTTTGAATTATTTGCCCATTATTGTATTTTATTTCATAAAATTATTAAGGTATATTCTTTTGTGGACACTAAAAATTAATGGAAAATTAAGTAAAATATCGGCAATTCTTGAAATATTGTGATTGATCTAAAAAGTTTGAAAAATTGTTACTTAAATTATTATATAATTAATTAGTATAGCAATAATTATTGTTAGTATTATTAACTGTATTTATTTTTAAATTAAAAATTATATTAACATTAAACACTATGGCTATGCATCTGACTCATGCCCCTCATTTTGTTTCTCAGCTAGTATTGTAATATTTCACGAAATGCAATATTGGACTAATATTGGTAATATATTGTTTTGCCGATACAAATGAATCGATATTGTGCCAATATGGAACCAATGATCAGCCAATATGTTGTGCTACTTGGGCCCCTTCGGTCTATATAGATTAACAGTTTGTTCTGAATGTAGTAATTTGTGTATGCATTTAATAATTTTATTTTGTATTTTTTGTAATAATTTTAAGTTTGATAAACAAGCAGATCCCCATACGGAAGCTAAGTATTGCAATTTTGAATATATTATTGAAAAATATATTTTTTTAAAGTATTTTAAGGGAATGTAATATCTAGCTCTGTAGAAAACAGATACCAAAGGAGATATCGAGTTCATAATATATTGGATATGACCTTTCCAATTTAAATTTTCGTCTAAAACTGATCCTAGAAACTTGTTTTTGAATATGGAATATTTTCATTATTAAATGTTAAGGGGTTAATGATAGAATTTATTTTACTTTTACTTATGAACATAATATTATATAGCTATTTCTGTATCCTGTTATCGTAAATTCTAAATATTTAAAGGCCGCACCATATAAAAACCGAAATATTATTTTATTTCAAGTTTATTATTACAAATGTTACTATTAATATTAATCAGAAAAGTATTATTGACCGCAGGTCAATAAATCGCAAGTAGAGTCTTGCCAAAATGTCTGAAAGACAAAGGTGGCTATTAATTGTTTTAAAATAAAAGAGTGACCAAACCATAACGGTACCATTCGTAAACATAAAAATCAATACGCTTTTGCTTTGTAAGGGTCGTAGAATATGTGTCAAGTGCACACAGACCTTTTTAACGTAACCTGTGACAGATGTTAGTTTGTCTCCCTGTGTGTATTTTTATTATGTGATACTTGCGAACAAAATTTAGACATTATTAAGCAGTAATAATGCTACCTTAAAATAATAATAATAATAATAATAATAATAATAATAATAATAATAATAATAATAATAATCTGCAATATTAGGTAAAGAAATGGGGGAGGGTTAAATATGGGCAATATTTTATTTGATTAATATACCAGTAAAATTTTCAGAAAGGGTTAAAATTATTTGGTATGATGTTGCCTGTAAAACATTAATTTATAATAGGTGTACATAAAACGGTGTGATGGGTTTTTCTTAAAATGAATGCCCGACAGCAGGAATGACTTAAGTGTCCACAACTGAAGACCGTTGTCGCTCGGCTTTTCACCAGACTACGTAGTACCTTTATACCAAACGTGCACGTAAATCTATAAAAATATTCTTTAACTAAAATGACAAATAATTTTAATAATAAAGCGTGCACGAGAATGGGGCGCGATATGTAAGAAAATGAATTGCAGATTACCAGAGGACCAATCAAAGCAAGAGTGTGGTCACAGACCAAAAATAATCATAAAAAAGGGGAATTTTAGAGAGGTAAACTGTCGCCAATACAGTCGCAGACGTAATTGGTGACAAAGGTAAAACAGCCTTTTTGTCGCAGACATAATAGGTAATACATGAGAAATGCGTCACCATTCTGTCGCAGACAAATATTGGTGCAAACGGGCTAAATTATGGGAGACAGACCATCTTAAACTAAGTTTATGAAATGTAATAATTCTTTTCCTTTATGGGTTTTTAAGGTATATTGACTAAATTGTTCATAAATTGTATAATAATATGGTCAAAATGCTTCTATAATATAGTTTGTTTTTTAAAACTTCGCCGTCAGAATAAGCTTTAGGCTAAAAATCTTAAAATCTGACATAACTTTACCGTTGTACCAAACTTTAAAAGAAACTAAAAATAAAAAACGTAAACAGGGTGGTACCACAATATTTGACGATTACCGCTAGAGTGACGGATTTCCTCGTGTAATTAACACACCTAGGGTCAGTGTGTTATATATATTTTATAGTAGTCGAGAAAAATACTGAAGCTTAGTCGCTCTTTTTTCAGGAATATAAAACCAAGACGACCAATGAAATTATAGAAGCGATAAATAATTACGAAAGCCTATACGCTCGAGCACAATTATACGGATTTCTATTGAAACGAGAAGGAAGACATTTTATGATTGGAGATAAAAGTATAGAAGAATCCTTGTTAAGTAAGTTTTAGCGTAGTCTGAAACCTACGGGTTAAATGCATTAGAGATATATCTGTAGATATGCAAACAATAATCACGAAAGTGGCAAATTTATGGCCTTGCGCGTGTAGATAGAGTCAATAGTATTATTAATGCTAAGGCACACAAGCGTTTACACAAGTCACAGTGGAGTAGATTAAAATTTTGGAATCCAAATTGACAATTAGTTAAAAGGTTGTTATTGACAATCAAATAATATACCATCTGAAAAGCCATGCATTTCGACAGACAGATTTTCGACAATACAGACCACATAGGCCTATAATTTTCAGGTAAATTTGGATCGCCCTTCTTAAAAATGGCAACAAAGCACAAGCGCCTTCTTTAGGGTGGATGGAAATATACTTTCTTGTAAACAAAGATTTAATAACTTAGTTTAATACTGTTAATTAGTCTCACTCTGAGGCCAAAGACATCAGTACATTTTTAAGTTTTTAAGCTGATCAACAATACTCCTAACCTCATTAAAAGTCATGTCCCTCAACCGAAAAGAGTTCCGTGGAGGAGCGATGGCGCCCATGTAAAGCCCAGTACAGGCATGCGGACTACAATATCCTTATTTAACGAATGCGAAGATAGACAGGTCCGGGCTTTAAAATTTAACTTACAATAAACCTACAACTCTATAAAATAAAGCCTCGTTAGATGTGGCCGATTACAATGATGCTAATGTATAATTTAATGGCTAAAGACCTCAAGATTTTAAATAAAATAATTGGTTCATACTTGGATTAATATAAACACAGATAGGTATATTTTAAATCAATATAACTATAACAACAAAAATAGGCGTCTATACTTACTGAAAATACAAAATACCCGGTATTTTACCCCTATTTGGGCAAAGTAAAATCAATTTAACTACTTTCGGTACTATACTAATTGTTTATATTCCAAACCGAGTCAATAACTAATCAATTCAAAGAAACACAAACAGAAATAACTACACAAAAACTAGAAATCCGTCAATAATAAATACCCACAATCCACAATAATAGAGAAACCCTAACAACAAAAATGGCGACGAGCTGGTTCTGGAGTATATTAAGATGATGTCGAAAGAAGGACAGGGCGATAACAAGAGGGTTGTGCGCATGCTCATCGTTAATGGGCATCTAGAAATAGGACCGGCGAGCCGTGCATACGAACGTATTTTTACACCCATAAAACTTGTTTGCGCACGAAATAAGCTGTACGGGTCTTAAGGTATATATCTATATCGTTTTATGTGGTATTACCATATACATTTACCTTTAGATACGTACAGCTTATCTCCTGCGCAAACAATAGTTAGGTTTTATGGGTGAAACAGTACGTCCGAGCGCAGGGCTCCCCGGCAGCTGCCTTTCTTTCCAGCAGCATCGGGAATGCGCACAAACCTCTTGTTATCGGCCTGTTCTTCTTTAGCGACATGCTTAAAATACACTCCAGAACCGGCTCGGCCCAATTTTTTTTTAGGCTTCTCTGTAAATTCCTTGTTGTTAATTGTGGGTGTTTAATATTTACGGATTTCTAGTTTTTTTGTAGTTTAGTGAATTGTGTTTGTGCTTTTTTTTAGTGACTCGGATTCGAATATAAACAAAGACTAGTAATTTTGTTGTATGATTTTATTATGCCCAAATGGGGGTAAAATACCTGGTAAAATTCGTATTTTCAGTAAGTATGGAGTAGTGATTTAACTTTAATTTATTATGATCAATTTTAGCACATCGAACTAGGGTTAGACTACACAAACAAGGTATGGAAATAAAGAGAAACACACACCAAGACAGATTCTCCCGATGCATGTTTTGGTATACTTTATTTGCAGCCCTGCAATCTAATTAGGTACGCCTATTATTCGGGCAATATATTGCTTCAAAAAGCTTAAAAGACACTTTTCTCTATAGTTATATTATATAAAAGAAAAAATGTAAATACCTAGGTAGTTGAAATTTTCAAAAGTTTTGGCCAAATTGTCAAAATCAATACGAGTTATATACCAACTAATATTTGACTTGAGGTTACGCACGCGATAATATCAAAGATTGGTTATTTTGCTGGTTTTGTTTGCTTTTTATATTCGATTTTATAAGTTTTATAGTTTTTTTTTTCTTTTTGAACTAAAACCGAATAATTGCCAGAAATTATTATCTTATTTCCCAACTTGATCAAAAATTGAGAAGAAATTCCAATTTTTTGGCAAGAATTTGGGGCAAATTTTAGCTGTTTACACTTAAAAATGAACAGAAGGTCACCTTTTACAATTTCTTGAGCAAGAACTTAAAATTTTAAGCGCGGACCTGTCTATTTTCCCATTCGTCAAAAAATAATGTTGCAGTGCGCATGTCTAATCGTGTGTAGCTTTGTTTACATGCGCGAGGCCATAAATTTGCCCCTTTCGTAATTATTGTTTGCTTATTTAAAGGTAAATATATCTGGGTATTACCAATACTAATGCTATTTGTGTTTTTTTACAACATAATCTTTAAATAATTATTTCAAATGTTTATGAATTTATTTAGGCCTTTACCACCACGCCGGTTGCTTAAGGCATTGGGCTGCAGTCCGTTATACGAGCAGTCTGTTACATCACACGGTAGATTCAATCAGCCCTTTTATAACGGCCGTACTTGTACACGGAAAACAGGTAAGATTGGAATTTTTTGAATAAATAACATAAACGTTATAAAGAGGTAAAAAGCATGAAAAATAAATCCATTTTTACCCGTACGCATTAAGTACGCTGCAGTGGCGGCTCGTGAAATTATTAATAGGTGATGCAGTAATGCTTGAGAAGCGCCGAAGGCGCAATAAATGCGCCGCATGCGAGCATTTTTGGGGACCACGCCCAAATTTAGTTTTTGTCTACTATTTTCTAATATTTGCAGTGAACACGTGTATGATAAATTATTCAATTTCATAACATACCAATAAATTTGGGGGGGGGGCATGACTCTTCCCATGAGCCCCCCCCTGGATCCGCGCTTGCCCCCTACCTGATACTTAAATTTGGATCGTATACATACATACATAAAATAATATTGCAATATGTTAATAATATGAATTTTCTACCAAAAACTTACCTAAATTCGGTAACATCAGGGAAATTAGGAAGGTAACACGACTAATTTAGAAATATTTTACTGTTTGAATGTGAGGCAAATTCTTCTGTCCTTTAAATTTGCAAACTTATTTATAATGTCCTCGTAAAATGGCTGTGCAAGTATAAGTTCATTTAATAGTTCTTTTTCGATCGAAATTTTTGATAAGTTTGTCAGCCTCAAACATTGTGAAATATAAAACTAAATACCGCAAAGAAACAATACCCGGCACGCGACATAAACCGTTATACCATCGGTGACGGTGGTAGTGCATAAACGCAAGTGGAAAATTTGCATCACTTGTCGCCGGCCAAATCGAGACCGAGCGTCGTATTGTCATGGCAACGCCCGCATCCCTCGTGTCTGACGTGAGCCAGCGGAAGCGTCATCAAGACTCTGCTTCACAGCGCGTTTTACAGGTTGCCGAATGGTTTTTCCAGTGTGTTATAAAATCAAATCTGTAGCATTCTGTTAATTGAATAAAACGCATCATATAATATATGTAAATAATATCAGAAAACAAAGTTTTATAGAAGCGAATGAATTTTTAAATAATTATTTGGTCAGTGTGGAAATAATATGAGGTAGGTGAAGCAGCGCTTCACCTGCGTCATCGGGCGAGCCGCCACTCGCTGTGATCCACATACCTCAATGAAACCACTAGTAATAATTATGATAATGTCAAATATTACTTGACTTTTTAATTTTTATTAGTTTCATTCTATTTTACAGTATTCAAGAAAAAATAATGTTTTTAATAAACGCAAGTACTTAAAATGAAATATTGAGAACTTTATCAGTGGCGTAGCGTGGTTGAAGGGGCGGAAACTTCAAAGGTAAGGGCGTTTTTTTATGGGGGTGAGGGGGTAAAAGAGGTCGAAAAAAAACGCGCCGCAGGCGAAAATTTTGTGGGTGCCACGCCCTTTTTTCAATGAAGTTGCCTGATTTTCAAGTAGGAAAAATATAAAATACACAAGATCCTCAAGGAAATCACAAAAAAATTAAACAAGTAAAAAAAAGTGCTTCGTTTTCATGGTTCATTATGGGTCCTGGGGGGGGGGGGGTAATTACCCCCTTATCTACGCCCTTGTTGAAAGGGCGCCTCACTGCTAATGCATAATTTCGTTTGTTTAGTAAATTTTGGCCTGAGAAATAAAGTTTTTGTTTTGTCATACAGCAAAATAACTGAAAGAATACAAATTATTGGTCGTGGCAAAATATTTTTATTATAAATTAAATCAAGTAGGTAGTGAAAATAAAATAGAATCTCGAAATAGATATAACAGGTTTAATTTATGTTTCTTTACTCTTAAAGTTATAAACAAATAATAACTTAATTAAAACCTGGAACTGGGAACTACTGGGAGAGTGGGAAGGGGGCGCCGTTTGGGACAGGGCTCAAAGGGCGGGGGCGGGGTCGGTCGCGCCCCCTGCACGCTACGCCACTGAACTTTATTTATTTCAACATTTAAATGAAAATTTAATCAGATGCTCAAACAGTCCCCCGTTTACTGCAAAGCAAGGTCCTAAACGATAATAAAATTCAGTTTTTACTTTATTAAGTTGATACGCAGATTCGATTGCATATCCCTGAAACTGCAATCTTTAGTTAGCTTAACCGACGCGCGCAGCATTTAACTTTCAAAATATCTTTATTCCAAACTAACTTTTACAGTTTATTACATGAAAAATGACAATATAATATAGAAAATAATGACCATTAAAAAAACAATAAAAAAATAGAAGTTAATACAATTTAATTCATTAATAAAATCAATTAAAAAAAATATAATAAATAATTTAATTTAGTAAATATCTCTTTGTTTTTTAAAAGTTGCCAATTTTTTAATTTTTCTGATATGTTTTGGAAGATTGTTATATTTTATTATTCCGTCATATAAAAGCGATTTTTTTCCGAAATTACTTTTTACTGGTATAGTTTGATAATTTATACAATGTCTGGTGTTATGATCATGTAATGTCTTATTCTCCTGAAGTGTTATGTTTGATTTTTTTTCTTTTAAAATAATAGAGTGAATTAGAATACAAATTTTTAATTTATAAATGTTTTGAACGTGTAAATACCCTTTCGGTCTATATAGATTAACAGATGGTTCTAAATGTGGTAATTTACATTGTGTAAACATTAAATAGCTTTATTTTGCAATTTTCGTAATGGTTTTAAGTTTGATAAACAAGCAGATCCCCATGCAGAAGCTAAGTATTGCAATTTAAATATATTTATGAAATATATATATTTTTTAAGTATTTCAAAGGAATGTAATATCTAGCTCTGTACAAAACAGATACCAAAGGAGATATCGTGATATCGAGTTGATAATATACTGGATATAGCCTTTCCAATTTAAATTTTCGGCTAAAGCTAATCTTAAAAATTTTGTCGTTTTTTTATATACACATTATTACATGTTAAGGGGTTAATGATAGAATTTATTTTTAGTTATAAACATAAAAGAAGATTTATTATTAAGATATTTATTTTAATTTCCTACAATCGTAGCTTACCGTCGGTGTTATTGGCCAAAAGGAAACGGTATTCGACAAACCAATGACTCCATCGGAAATCCAGTCGGTCGTTTACAGTACCATACAGCCATACGATGTGATACAAGCTGTACTACAACAGGAAATCACCCTGTATTGCGGACGATTGATTTCTACAAATCCAGAACTGTTTAGAGGTGTGTATTGTTGATGTATATTTTAGACAAGAACTTTTTATTTATTAAATTGCAATGATTTTTTTACCAGTTATAAATATTATATTCATATTTCCTAGATCATCGAGGATTTGGTATGATTTATTTTACTTAATTTTTAAATACTAGTCAATTAAACGAACTTCAACTAAAGACAAGGGAAATAGTTAATAAACTTAAAAAATACATAAGAACTTCATCGAACTTTCAATGTCTGTATTTTGTTACTTAACACAACGTTTCGGTTAGTTAGTTTCTCTAACCGTTTTCAAGTGTAAACCAAATTATAAATCCAGGGCTACTGTCTTAAATTTAAATACTCCACCTACGTGCTTACTGGAGTGTAAGGTTTCAGCTGTTTGTTTTAGACAAGGAGAGGCTTATTAAATATACAGGTATTTTGGTTCATAAAAGCTGTTTCTTTGAATATTCTTTTTCGCCAGTGCTCTTCCTTGTCCAAAACCTTGGTTTCTGACCACTGTATATGATGTTAGTTAGTTCACCTCTTTGAGTATGTTTCAAATGTTCTTAAACTCGTACGGGAAGGGGTCTTTTGCTTCTCCAATGTACGATTCGCCACACTCGCAAGGGATTCGATAGATGCAATTTTTTGTGTTTCCGTTACGTGGGGTTTTACTTTTGTAAGAAAGCTTCTAATCGTATTTCCGGATTTGAAAGCTGTTTTGATATTCTAGTTTTTAGTTATCCATCTTTCCGAAATCCCCATAACATAAGGTATTGGCTCCTCTACTAGTTTTAACTTCGCAACTTTAAAGTTTTGAGATGGTATTAGTTAAAAAATATGAGGGTAACCATTCCGTTTTAAATATTTTTTTGAAATTTAAATTAGGGGTCAAAAAACTAAACAAGCTTACATGTTATTGTCAAAATGTCGGAGGTATGCGCACAAAAATCAAAGAAGTTAAAGAAGCAATTGCCCTTAGCAATTATGATATTATTATACTGGTGGAAACATGGCTGACTGAGGAATTTTCTCAAGCAGAGGTGTCTTTTCCTGGCTATAGTGTGTTTCGTGAAGATAGAAATTTAAGAACTAGTGCAAGGAATAGAGGAGGAGGGGTGCTTATTGCCTGCTCAAACAAGCTTAAAGCTACATTACTCAGAGTTAATGATACTACTGTGGAACAACTATTTGTGCAAGTCAGAGTGGGGCGAGACACTATTATTGTTGGTGGAGTTTATCTTCCCCCAAATTCCCATATGGACAATGTAGTGTGGTTGAAGATGTTCGTGAACGGTATCCTTTATCAAACGTAGCAATTTTTGGTGACTATAATCTTCCAGATGCGCAATGGTATAATGAAGTAAATGGTGTAAGTGTTCAGTGTACAGATTCCTCTCCAGCGAGGGTGGTTGCAGATACTTTTGGTTTTCATAATTTGTATCAGAATATTTGTCATCCAAATAATAGAAATGTTTACTTAGACCTTCTTTTTACGAGTTTTAGCGATTGTGAGTCTTTCCCAGCGATTGATTTGTTAACAAACAAGTCTTTACATCATATTGCATATAATTTTGTAGTGAGGACCTCACCTCTCAATTATTTGGAGTACGAGGAGTTCTATTATGATTTTAAGAACGCGGATTATGTGTCAATTAACGATTTTTTTGCGAATATTGATTGGAATTGTCTTAACGAGATAGGATGTGTAAATGCAGCTACTGACCTGTTTTATAATATAATTGAACAGTGTATTGAGCTATTTATCCCTAGGAAAAAAATCAAATCCTCCAACTTTCCAAAATGGTTTAGCCCAGATCTTAAAAATTTAGTTATAAGAAAAAAAAAAGCTCATAAAAACTATTTAACCTACAAAACTACAGAATCCTATAATGAATTTTCCAGGTTGAGAACAGAATGTAAGAACTTATCTTCTGAATGTTATGCGCGGTATATTGAGAGAGTGAATCTGAACTTAAGGGAAAACCCAAGAATGTTCTGGAAATTTGTGAATGAGAGGAGAAAAAGTAATAACATACCTAAATCCGTTTATTTGGGGAATACTACTGCAAGCAGTGGTCAAGGCATAGTTGAACTATTTTCACAGCACTTTTCAGGTGTATATGAAAAACGGATTGTTACATTCCGGACTTTAAGACTAAAAGGAATGGCGATATCTCTATGGGTAATGTGTCTCTGTCTAATGTTTTTGAAAAGATCTGTCAATTTCCTAATAGACCATCGGCAGGTCCAGATCTGTTACCTATCTTATTTTTTAAGAAATGCGTATTTACTCTCACCAAACCTTTGCATACCCTGTTTAATGCTTCTATCGATCAGGGCATATTTCCTACTGCCTGGAAAAGTAGCTTTCTTGTACCAATCTTGAAATCGGGTGACCCTGAGAATGTTAAAAATTACAGAGGCGTCTGTAATCAAAATATAATGGCGAAAATCTTGGATAGTCTTATTTATGACCAAATTAGCTGGGCATGCAAGGGTATTGTTGATCCGAGTCAGCATGGCTTTTGCTCAGGCCGCTCAACGGTGACAAACCTTGTGGAGTATGAGGCTGATCTGTTGGAAGCCTTGGAGGATGGAAATCAAGTGGACTCGGTGTACACTGACTTCTCCAAGGCTTTTGACAGGGTCAACTTTGGCCTTCTCCTGGCAAAGCTTCGGGCAACGGGCTTTGATGAGAGGACTGTTTGCTGGTTTGCGAGTTTTCTTGAGGGACGCACACAGCGTGTTAAAATCAATAATTTCGTGTCAGATCCATTTTTGGTTTATTCTGGGGTTCCGCAGGGTTCCCACTGTTCACCCCTTTTGTTTAACATTTTTATTAATGATATACCTAATTTTGTTGTGCATTCCAAAGGAAGTTCTTATGCCGATGACCTCAAATTATATAAAACAATACATTGCATTCAGGATAGTATGGACTTACAAAGGGATATTAATTCCCTCTGGGAGTGGTCTCAAATAAACCATATTAGCATTAATATCGACAAATGTTGTTACATTAGCTTTTATAGAAAGGTCGCAAGAATTCCAACATCTTACCATATTAATAATGTTGAACTTGAATATAAGAATACAGTAAAAGATTTGGGTGTTTACTTTGATGAACGAGTAAGTTTTAATGACCATGTGGTGAGAGTCTCTCAGAGTAGTCTGAAAATATTGGGTTTCGTTTGTAGAAGCTGTCAGGATCTATCATTGGAAGTGCTAAGGACACTCTATACGAGTCTAGTTCGTTCAAATCTTGAGAATGCAAGTGTTGTTTGGTCTCCCTACTATCAGGCATATACTGACATTATCGAACGAGTTCAAAATAAGTTTTTGCGGGCTGCAGCCTTTAAGATGGGGGTTAATTTTCTGAACTACCATAGGGCTGATATAATGCAGCGTATCAATTTGGTTACATTGGAACAAAGAAGAACGTTTTTGGATGTGTGTTTTGTGTTTAAAGTGTTAACTGGCTTGTGTGACTGTGATGGTTTGCTTTCGAGAATTGGTTTGAATGTTCCTGATCGAAACCTAAGAAATTATACACTTTTTCATTTGGGTTTTCATAGAACTAACTATGGCTTAAATACACCTTTGGATAGAACTCTGCGTACTCTTAACGCTATGAGCGGGCATATGGATTTTTTTAATCTGTCGCTGGAAGCTTTTAAACGTAAAAGTATGATATTTGTCAAGGGACTGTAAAACCGCATTTGCGGATGCTGTGATCAACTAGGGCTGTGCTAAGCATTATTTATTGAAATTATTATATTTTTTCTTTTTAAATTAAGTAGTATATGTTTATTAGAAATACAAAAATTGTAAAATGGGGTATCCCGTATGTTTAATAAATAAATAAATAAATAAATAAATATTTGATCCGTAGTTAAGGTAATAGATTGTCGTATACTGTTACCATGTCACAAAAACCGTATCACCTCTTCGTTACTGTCCGTCCAGATAATGAAGGTATCATCAACATATCTAGGCCAAAGTTTAGGTTTAATCTTGCCGGTGTCAATTGTGTGTGACTCGAACCATTTCATGTACAGGTTGGCCACCACCACCACCGGAGAGAGAGATGAATGAGCCCATTGGAAGACCGTCATTCTGGGCATTGAACCTATCTTCTACTTAAAAGTAGGAACTACGTAGACGACACTCCAATAGTTCCATCACCCCATCCAGCGGCAAACTAGCGCGTTCTAAAAGTGTTGAGTCTTCTTGTGACTTTTGTTTGATGATTGCGGTGAACGTTGGTATATAAACTCGCTACGTCGTGACTGACAAATGTGTCTTGTGGTTCCAAATTGACCGTTTTAGTTAGAGTGGTTAGAGTTACGAACAAAAGAAAATGACTTACCCTGCAACGGTTTCATTATTTCAAGTTGAAATTTTAATAATGCGCTTGTAGGAGAGTCCCAGGAGCTGGTGATTGGCCTTAGCGGCACGGCACGTTGTTCTTATGAATTTTGGGAAGACCGTAGAGACGAGGAGGTTTACTGAGAGGTGGTGTTCGCTTTGTTCGGATGGCGTCTGGGATGTTATTATTATTAATATATCTTTATTCTCAACCAACTTAAAAAGTTTAGTACATAGAATATAACACCAAATATAAAATATATAAAATCACAAATATATATAAAAAGTAGGTTCTAAGGTTGATCCTTGCGGAACACCACAAGTTATGTTTTTTGTGAACTTTTAACGTTTTCCATTTGAACAAACTGTTTTCCAACAATTCCAATATTGTATAGGCATTTAAGTAAAATGTTGTGATTGACTGTATCAAATGCTTTACATAAATCTAGAGACACTATATTATAGGTAGCATTTTTGGTTGCTATCGACGTTTTGTTGAATATCTTTGATAATATCTACAGCAGCAACTTCTGTATCTCTAAATTTACGAAAACATATTGAAATGGAGAAAGTAATTTTTTTCTTCTAAAAAAAATACTACTTATTCTATTATTTAAAAAATTTTCAAAAATCTTTGAAAATGTGGGTAAAACAGAAATTTGGCGATAGTTACTACTAAAATATTTTTCTGCATTTTTAAAAATTTTGTGATACTTTTGATATTTTTAATTTATCTGGAAATAACCCGATTTTAAAAGAAATTTTGATTAGATGATGTAATATAGGGATTATATTATACTTTAGAATTTTAATAATTTTTATGGAAATATCAAATCCAGTTGCTTTCTTCGAATTAAGCTCATCAATTATTTTGCCTATTTCTTCAAATATAAATAATAAATAACTAACCGAAACATTGTGTTAAGTAACAAAATAAAGACTATGGAAGTCCGACAAGGTAATTTCTTTGATAATGGTTCATTGTCGACCACATTCAAGCAAAGTTTAAATAATGTTGTTGTTGACTTGCAGGTATTTTAAAAATAAGGGTTGGTTGGGTACTGGAAGCCATGAAATATTATTTGGGAATTATAGGAAGCAAGAAGAAAGTCGAAGAATATAGTCCTTACGAAATCAGGATTCTCATTTACAGAATTTTATCAATAAGAGAGTGGGGCTCTCAAGATAACACTCAGTAAGTAAAAAATCATCCCCTGTTTTAAGGTTCATAAAGAAAACAATGATTCATATTCTTGCCTAATAGAGCTTCTCTGTACTCATAAGTGACTAGTATAGTTGTCATTATTGGTACCAATTCAAGTAACAAATAATATAGTCAAAGTGAATACAATGTAACCCTGTTCCTGTAGATTATCTCCGCTTCAAAAGAGGCAACTGGAAGGATGTCTATGCAGGGTGCCCCACACTTTCTATCACGAAGTATGGGACGTTATGTTGAGAACGCCCAAAGGAATCATTGTGGAAGGGAATACCATACCACAGGAACCGACAATGTCGAATATGACGAAGAACGAGTTGACATTTTCGTTGTTAGTAGAACAGGTAAGAAAAATATAATTTTTATATATACAGGGTGAGTCGGGAGGAACGGACCAAATTTCAGGAGTGTATTATACACGCGAAAACAATGTAAAAAAAACCATATTATGTTCTTATCCGATATTCATTTGTTTTCAAGTTATAGCGTAATATAAAATTTTCTTCTACATTCCAATTTTATCAAAATGTTCACGTAAGTAGGTATGCCATTTCAAGACTCTATGTTGTCTTGACAATGTGTCTGTGTATTGTGGCAGTAATTAAACGTTTATTTTCAAATTTGAGTAATTAAAGTGTTACAAAATGCCAAATACTTATTCAAATTTAAAATATGGAAATTATCGTGTTTATTTGTGGTTTTTGTAATGGAAGTGCTACAGCTGCTGTTCAAGAATAGGTATCCACATCACAGATATCCGACTAGAAACGTGTTTTCAGATTTTTTAACAATTTGTGCGAGAATGGTAAGCTTGCCAGTGCCAACATTACATCTGAACGAGCTACTCGACAAGGTTTAGGAGAAGTAGAAAATATTCTGGATTTAGTAGAAGAAAATGCAACGATCAGCTCACGAAGAATTGGTACTCAATTGGGCATTCCACAAAAAAGAGTATTAAACACACTCCACGATCAACCCTTATATCCATACCATGTACAGAGAGTACAGCACCTCAAACCGGAATATTATGCTAAACGTATTGAATTATGTCGGTGGATAAATAATCATCGTGTTGTATCGCGTATACTTTTTACAGATGAAGCAACATTCGCCCGTGACGGTATTAATAATACTCGTAACTCTCATGTATGGTCAATCGAAAATCCCCACGCAACAGTTGAAAGTAATTTTCAACATAAGTTTTCGGTTAACGTGTGGTGTGGTATGCTCGATAGCTATTTAATTAGCCCTTTCATTTTGGAGACTCGCCTCACAGGAGACAACTACCTTAATTTTTTACAACATGAGTTACAAGGACTACTAGAGGATGTTCCTGTAAATATCAGAAGGCAAATGTATTACCAGCACGATGGAGCTTCTGCACATTTTGCTCGTCAGGTCAAGCAACATTTACACGAAACATTTCCAGGGCGTTGGATTGGTCGCGGTGGTCCTATTAATTGGCCTCCAAGATCTCCAGACCTCACAGCACTAGATTATTGTTTATGGGGCTGGTTTAAAAATGAAATGTACAAAGTAAAAGTGGACACTCGGGATGCACTAATTCGACGTATTAGAAATACTGCAGCCAATTTTAAAGAAGAAATACATGAAGCAATTAGATGAGCAACGGGGCGGGGCCATCTTCGTAGACGAAGCAGAAAATGTTTAGAAGTCAATGGCGGTATTTTTGAACATTTATTAAAAGAACGCTATGATTAGGAAACCGTTAATATATGAACTTTTCTTTATTTGGTATTACGCTATAACTTGAAAACAAATGATTATCGAATGAGAACATTTGGGTTTTTTCAAATTGTTTTTGCGTGTATATTACGCTCCTGAAGTTTGGTCCGTTCCTCCCGACTCACCCTGTATATCTTTTAATCCTTTACTAGCGCATAGCCCCTTAAAATACTATTTATTTAATAATATATCCACGATTATGAGATTTTGGAAGAGTTTCCGACTTTTTAATGTTCTACAGCTTATCTCGTGCGCAAACAAAAGATACATTTTTTGGTTAAAAAGCTTTTACGCACAGCTCGCCGGTCACATCTTTTGGCGCCCAACAGGGATGGGCATGCGCACAATCACCTTGGTTTCCTTCTTTATCGACATCATATAAATACATTCCAGACCTGAGTGGGCGCCATTTTTATTGTTACGTTTTCTCTGCGGGTTTCTTGTATTCTTTGCTATTAGGTATTTTCCTCAAACAATATCATGAAAGTGGCCAAGTTATGGCCTTGCGCATGTAAACAAAACCACACAGGAATAGGCATGCGCACCGCAAAATTATCGTTTAACGAATGGGAAAATAGGCAGGTCCGAGCTTTACCACCTTGTTTGTGTGTCCTATGCCTAGTTAGATGTGTTTAATTTGATCATAATAAATATCAAGAACTATCACTACTTGATACTTACTGAAAATACGAAATATCCGGTATTTTACCCCTATTTGGGCATAATAAAATCATAGAATGGTCTTTAGTAGTCATTGTGTCCGAGTCACTCAAGGCACAAAGGCAATTCATACAATTAAAATTTCTTTACAAACGCTACAGGCCGAATTGACACGTACCCCAAAAAATGTTCGTTGCTGCATCAACGTTGCTAATAAATAAAGGGCGGATTATATGCGCATAATATATGCCTTGTTGGCTTTTAAAATATGCAGTTATTTGCATTTTTTACCAAATATGCATACTGGTATGCAATATTTCTTAATTTATTATAGTAAAATAACATACACATAGACATATTATAGTAAAGAAACACATTGGGTTCTAAAAAATATGTTTATTTTTAAAAAAATGCAAAAAAAAAAATAAAAGTAAACAATTTTTTAACCTAAAATTGTTTAGATTGCATTTATTACTAAATATTTTTAAAATTTTTTAACTAAAAAGGATTGTCTTCTATAAATAAAAATATATGTTTATACAAACAGAAGCATCTTTCAACATCTACTACTACAAGATACAGCTTCGTTCCTTTCTTCATTCTTTTTTACAGTTACATCCAATTTGTTCCTTACTTGACCTCTTACTTTACCGGGAATGTTGTTACATGTAGCGGAAAAAGTTTCAACAATACTAATTGAGTGTTCTAAACTTAAATTTCAAATTGATATAAATACAGTTTGTTAAGCAGATAATAATAACGCATTATTAGGTGACGGGCGTAGGTGCCAACCCCTAAAAATATACCTGCAAACCACCAATAAATACCTTGTGTATAACCAAAATGTAAAGATAATTATTATAATCTTCAGATTGGAAAATCCCTGAAATAAGTACCGAACTGGACGTTAAACCTTTATTGTTTTAAATTTTTTAATAAAGCCGAAAACATAAAAATTTGTTCTTAAAATAATAATTTATAAAAAATATGCATTTTATTATAAAATTGACCAAATAAGCAAAATTTTTTGCATATACAGTGTGTCCCCGGATGGAGTTGACAAGAGGAAGAAGATCTTTATTATTGATTTTTCGACGAAAAGTTATTCTTTATAAAAAATTCTGTTGTCGAGAAAATGAATTTACGATATACAAATTTTAGATCAGATATACAGGGTAGGGTGTTGATAAATTAAGAAAACATGAAAATGCTCTAAGAGAGAAGTACCATTATTTATTATTTTAGACAAAAAGTTTATAAAACAAAGTTGTTTATAATCCAAAATAAAGCCTAAATACAAAATTTAAAATCTGAATTCTAATTTTTGTTTTTTATTTTTTACAGTAAAATGTATGAATATTCAAAATGTACAATTGTGGAAAAAGTTATTATTCTACATATCCTCCTCCAACCGGCACACATTTCTCCAAATTAGAAATAAATTAAATAAATAAGTCAGCACTTTCAGGTTTTCATTTTGAATGTTCATAAATTCTATTGTAAAAATAAAAAACAAAAATTATAATTCAGATTTCAAATTTTGTAATTAGGCTTTATTTTGGATTATTTCATAAACATTTTGTCTAAAATAATAAATAATGATACTTCTCTCTTAAGGTGGGAGTATCAACATGCTTGCCAACCTATAGTACCCGTACCCGTAGCTTTATTTATGTTTTCTAGCTTTTATACAAAATTTAAAGAAAATCAGTATCGACTTGATATTCTATAGGTAATAATTGACATATTTAATAAATATCAAGGAATTTCATAACTTATTTTAGGAGAATTGTATCGCGAAAAATATCGGGTAAGATTTTTTTAAACATTATTATGTCATTGTCACTTATTGTTCTTTCACTATACAATTCTCCCAAAATTAGCAATAAAATAAATTTATATTTTTGTAATATATCAGATACTACCTAAATAATGTACCGACGATATTGATTTTCTTTAAATGTTAGTTATTAAAATAATAAACTCAAAAAATCAACGCGAAATAGATTATAGGTTGGCAATAGATTGAATGACGTTGAGAATTCAACCTTAAAGCATTTTCACGTTTTCTTAATTTATGAACATCATGAACGTCTGATCCAGAATTTTTATATGGTAAATTCATTTTCTCGACAAGCAGAATTTTTTTTATAAAGAATAACTTTTCGTAGTAAAATCAATAATAAAGATCTTTTTCCTCTTGTCAACCCCATCCGGGGACAGTATGTGCATTTTGCATATATACAGCCATTTACTGATAAACATCGCTAACTTCACACATATCAAAAAATCCACAGAGAAAACGTAAAACACAACAACGAAAATGGCGTCGAGCCGGTTCTGGAGTGTATTTTGATGATGACGCTAAACAAGGAAATCCTAATAACAAGAGGGTTGTGCGCATGCCCAGCCTGCAGGGCGGCAAGGCGCGTGACTGATGAGCTATGCGTACAAACATTATGTCACTCATAAAACTTTACTTTTGTTTGCGCACCAGATAAGCTGTACGGATCTAAAGGTAATTGTCTATGGTTATGTCACATACAATATCCCAAGAAAATTTTGTTGTGCTTAAATTCCTGTATAAATAAGCTGTTTCATTTTTGTGGATATTTAATTTATCAAAGGGTTTCAAAGAGCATAGTAGTACCTACCTTTTGTGTAAATACCAGAACAAATTACCTATAGGTATCAAAATCACATAAAATCACAATGTTTTTAGTTATTTTACTACACTACTTTCGGCAAAAATACTGAAAAACATATCACATACTCGCGAAAAATACCATAGTCACGAAAACGTCAACAAAAGAAGATATTTTCTAACCTTAAACAGCGATGTATCAAAAATGGACTGTGGCAAACACTGTCTTGACTATAAGAATAACATTGCTGATGACATTTAACGGGTGTCTCAATGCCGTTTGCCCACGGCCGCCATTAAATGTCACGTAGTGTGGTTTGGATTCGCTAATACGGCAAAAGCCGGGACAATAAATTTCTCATTGGCTGGCAGCCACGAGAGCTTTTGGAGACTGCCACCAGAGGTCGTAGTCCGTACGTCAAATAATCGTCAATACTAGCCGCGTTCGGCAATTACCTCAGACCGCTTGGATTGATCTAAATCGTTCGTTTATGACATCTAAATGGAGGGGAAATAAATCTCAACAGTTCGGCAATTAAAATCGAAGCGCTCCGAGGATAATCTTTTTGCTCGGAGTATTTTGACCGAGAAAAGCGATTAATCTCAGCTGAATTTGTGAGGTTAAGTTTGATGTTTATATTTAGGTTTAAAATTTTGGTAGTTTGATTGAACAAAGCCTTTATTTTTCTGTGATTTGACTGAAAATAATATGCAGGAAGTTGAATTATATGACGTGGAAGAACAAAAACGTTATACCATGTTTATTTAACCATAAATACACAGAAATATTCTACATGTTCTATATAAGACATCCCAGCAGGTTGACTTGGTTATTCCAAATCGATCAGCGACTGATCTAAATTGAAAATACATATTAGGCAAGGCTAAGGAAGGCATAAACTCTGGTGGGTTTTACCTAAAACTTTCCATATTTGATAAACACCAGATTGCTATCATGGTACCTGTTTATCCAATAACATTTCCGGATGGCCAGCACCTACAGCTATCAATCTTCCCTCTGAAACTGCATTTAATTTATTAAGCAAGTCTTCAAAGGTAGTTGGGGACAATCTAAAGTGCTGTCTGAACTGGTGATGTGCAAATCGGGGTACCGTTTCTTCGGCAAAACCGTCTACCTTTTCCAAAATCTTGACGTCTTCCTCATTATCGTCTTCAAACATTAGTTGATAGCCTCCTTCAATTAAGGCCAATACAACGCTAGGAACACTCATTTTTAGTAACTTAAAAAAAGGGAAAACAGGTTAGGTTTCTTAGATCAAAACAAAACAAATATTACATTTTTGGCTTTGACAGAGGTCATCTGTTAGGTACCGTTCGTTTATTACAAAATTCTCCGACCGATCTGAGGTCACGTGACAAAATATCCATCGCATCGCAGATGTAATTGCCGAACGCGGCTACTGAAATTCTAATATCGTCTGTTACAGATGTTGAATCGCATTAATGTACCTGAATATAGACAGCTGGTAGTGGAGCTGTTGACGATCGTCGCAACAATATTGGGAAGGAATCCTGAACTTACTTTCAACCAACCCCTGGACTTGAAGCAGCTGATTAAAGATGCAGCGCATATGTACGCCAAGGTAAGGAAAAAATAGTAACTTACGTAACAAAAGAGAACCCGTTGTATAATTAGTAATAATACAGCGCTCGTGCCCATTTATTACCTAAATTCCCCAAGGAATTTCTAAAAGTTTTCTCGATACATACGTTTCTTTCCAACATAAGAGCAAAGCATATTTCGACTTTAAAATTAAAAACACGTTTTTAAAGTCATTTATGTTTATTGGTGTTCTTTCTACTTAATATTTAACTCGGGATTTGTATATCTAACGTATCTCAGCAGTTCGTCGCTATCTTCACAAATGTATGGCCTTCTTTTACTGCAATATTCATCGTGCCAGTGGACGCCGTCATTGTATTTGTTGTTTAAAACAGCCAGGCAGTTTTCCGGTTTTCCACTTAAAGGAAATTCCCTAAAAACCAATTTTAGTTGAATAGTAAATTTATTTGTTGCACTTTCCGAGAGTTTTTGGTTTTTTATACTATCTTTTTTAAGTACGTGATCGCGAAAAAGTCACTTTTCGGGATCCCATGAGACCTTGACGTTTTAAACATCTTTTTCGTCGGTCTGTCTGTTGGTTCGGAAGCTCAAAAACTACTTGACGGGGAGTGACGAAATTTTGTATATGGATTAAGTATTAACCCTGCTTAAAACCGAGTATAGATTAAAACCGTATACGGGGTGATCCACGACGGGTGGACAGCGGTTGTATCTCCAAAACCGTACATGCTACGACTTTGGGATAAAAAAGTCATTATGAAATTAGAGCAAAAAATATCACTGGAAATAAATTTTAAGTTCTTAATTTTACCGCTAGGGTGCGTAGTCGCTATGCTTTGATACAAAGTCCTTAATTTCTACTAATGACTGCAATACAATGTAGGCCAAAAATAAAGTTTTTATTTTTTTTTTTAAATATCAAGTTTTTGTATTACTATTTTTCTAGATTTAGCAAAAGCCTTTGGTAAAGTTAGCCATAATTTACTGTTAAAAAAGTTTGAAAATATGGGATTCAGAGGAAAGCAATTAGAATTAATTAAAAATGATCTGAAAAATAGAGCAATTTATGTTCAAATAGATAAAGAAAAAAGCTATCCAAAAGTATTTACGTATGATGTTCCTCAAGGAACAATTTTAGGACCATTATTTTTTAATATTTATATTAACGACTTATTTAGTATAAATTGCGATGGACAAATTCATAGTTTTGTAGATGATACTACAATTTTTTTTACCGACACAAATTGGGACAACTTAAATAATAAAATTAAAAAAGATTTTAAAATTATTAAAAATTGGTTTGATAACAATTTGTTAACAATTAATTTTAATAAAACAAATTATATTCCTTTTACTTTAAACTTAAATAACCTACCACGAAATATGAATAGTATTCAAATAAATGAAGACATTTAAATTTTTAAAGTTAATAAAATAAAATATTTAGGAATTATTTTTGATAGTAAATTAAATTGGAATTTTCACATGGAATACTTAATTAAAAAATTAAGAAGTTTACTACCGATTTTTAAAAACATTAAAAAAAATTTAAATGTAAGACATACGGAAATATTATATTACGCGTTAGTTAAAACTCATTTAAATTACGGAATTTTAGGTTGGGGAGGAATAAATAGAACTTTAGTTAAAAAATTAGAAATATTACAAAAAAGGTTTCTAAAAATTATATTCAATAAAGATTATCTTTATCCTTCAAAAGAATTATATTCAGAAACAAAAAAGTTGAACATAAGACAACTTTACTTTTATAACATCTTAATATATAATAGTAATAAGTTTATTTAAAATTTAATAATATAATAAATATGTTTATGTTGTCTTTGATAAACTTATTCTTCAATCCCGTAAAGCTGAGCTTGTTAGAATAATAAAAACCTTATACAATTTAAAAACCATAATCATAATACACGTCATAAAAATAAAATAACCATAAAACCTAAAATAAATAAGTCATAGGACAAAAAAATTGATTTCAATAAAAAAATTTAAAGTCGAAATAAAAACATGGATATTAAAAACAGACAATTTGAAAATATTTTTAGAAATGCTTTAATTAATTAATATTGTTCTGAATAATTTATAAGTAATATTTTTTACTTAGAAATTATAAATTAATAATTTTATTATAGGTAATATATTTCTTCAAAAAAACTGCTTTTATACCATAAATTAAAATTTTTACTTTAAAACTTGATGTTTAATGCATATTTATGATTTTACCGGGGATTTTACATACTAAAACAAAAAATAAGATTTGCCCCTAACAAGCTTAGCTTCAGGGCATTGAAGAATAAGTTTATAGAAGACAACATAAACATATTTATTATATTATTACATTTTAAATAAACTTATTATTATATTATATATGCTCTGTAATATCCTCTATAAATTTTGTAATAACATTTTTTCTGTAGTTACCATGATAACAGCGTGGAGAAGGGTAACGACTAAAAGTACTTAAAAGGCTGTAACTGTATGATTTATTTTAAATAACGTTTTATCCTGTTTGAACGTTCGTATAAATATTATTAAAAATAATTCGTGATAATAGAGGGCACTTTTAAAAAAATATATTTCTAGCTTCGATTTAAAAAAAAATTAAATGCAACCATCAAACCATTTTAACTCTATTCTATAGCTAACTAGTTAGTAAAGAGAATTGCAAAAACCGCAAGTCGTTTCCTTTTCTCACTTTCACACACAAAGTTATCGCAAAAATAGTGGAAGAGTGTTATACGCTGTATAGAGACCAGATTGAACAGATAAAATTATTTTTAAAAGTTCTATTTACTGTTTTCTTTAAGAATATTGGTCAAACTTTAAATTTTTCGTTGTTTCTAATTTTTCTTAAACCATTCAAAAAAATTATACCAAAATTCGTTTATTTTTGGAAGAATTAGGTTTAAGCCAAAGTTGCTTAAGCACATAAAATTGCTATAAAGAAATGGTTTTTGTACTTTACTCAAGTCAAAAATTAAGGCGCAAAAAATTAAAAACCAATATTGAAATTTTTCTTTTCCGAAGGTATTCGAATATTTACAATTTTCTTCTACCAAATTGTTAAGCCCCGATATACAGATCTTTCCCTTAATTTAACCATCTTCATATCCATCTTCTTACCGTTTTCGAGATTTCCATGTATGTATGTACTCGCATTTGTATACAGGGTAAAAACTTTAAAAATAATTAAATTTTTAATCTGACATTATTATAACTAGATGAGTATACTATTTTCTAAAAGTCTTACGAGCCAAAGATAGACTGTAATCAACTGTCAAAAAATAAATTTTCTTGTTTTGTATTTAAAATATTTCTTTGGCATTCTTTTCTTACCGGTTATCTGGTTGTTGGACACCGTTTCCTCCGGTATAGGACCAGTCATTCGAAGCTCTATCAGTTGTAGGAGCCAATTTTTGGAAAAGAGCCGTCCAAAACCAACCATTGACTTCTATTGGTAAAAGATCTTCCCTATCACAGCCCTAGAAATACATAGTTATAATAGAAGCAAATACTTTAAGAGAATATATTTTATTTACAACCATACATGTAATGTTGACATTACTGACTTTATTAAAGGTTGGGAAGTGTCACATTACCTACCTCTACTTCCCACCCTGATTCCCCGCCCTCATTTTCAGTCCACTAAAATGTGATATTTTAACTAAAATTTTGTCATTTTATTCAGCGGCTCCCCCTATTTCCGGCGGGGTACACTCCATTGATTCTTCTTCCATTAATTTTTAAACTTTATTGTTTTGATCGCAAAAGATCAGACTTGAACTGACATTTATGGTTTAAATTTCAAATAAACGTTTCCTTGACAACCGTTGCCTAATTTGAAAATATGCCTACTTGTAAATTTATTTGATTTTTTTAATATATATTTTCTATAATACTACGTCAAAATGACATTTTTCTTTTAATAATATTTTTAGTTAAAAATTATAAGAAGTGCATGTAGGATGTGATTGTAAATAAAATAGTATACAAACCTCGGTGAAAAGTTTCATTACTGTCTCCGAGATATAGTTTACCTCGACGCTTCGCGTCTCGGTAAACTATCTAATCTCTCGACAGTGATAAAACACTCCACCTCGGTATGTAATATACTATTTATGCCTTCATTACCATAAGTATTAATATAACGATCGCCTCCTTGCCCCCACCCCTTCGGTTACGCCACTGCATTCTACGTTCACCTTCATTAAAAAGTATACAGTGTGTCCACGGATGGAGTTTGGAAAAAGAAAAACTTTTTATTAGTAGGTATAGAAGAAAAAGTAATTCTTTATAAAAACGTCTGCTTGCGCTGAAACTACAATTTCAGGGTTCGTCACAAACAACAGTTTTAGTTTTTTTGATCTTGTTTTTTCAACTCCTTGATTTATTAAATAAATTTTCCTAGTGTTGAAACTACAATTTAAACTATCAGATTTGCGATTACTATACAGGGTGTTTCATTAAGGTCGAAGAGCGGCCATATCTCGGAAACTACTGGGCATAGAAACTCAGGAAAAGAAAAATTATAATAAAAGTGGCCATGAGAAAATTCTGGAAATAATT
The DNA here is from genome assembly GCA_963969555.1 of Polydrusus pterygomalis. Taxonomy (NCBI): domain Eukaryota; kingdom Metazoa; phylum Arthropoda; class Insecta; order Coleoptera; family Curculionidae; genus Polydrusus; species Polydrusus pterygomalis. Next base: position 153,528,437 of record OZ018376.1, on the reverse strand, counting down.
TTCAAGTTCCGCATTTTGCCGCAAGAGGGCGTAATTGAAAAGTACATTTTTAAATTTTAGATAACTCCGAAAATTCCACGTTTAGGTATATGTTTGCTAACACCATTTTAAAGCTTGGACAATTATGCATCATTTTGGTCTTATGCTCATTGGCGTACCGACTTTAATAAGAGTGGGGGAAGCTGTTGAAAGTGTAATCATTTAAATCGCTGTAATTTATAAACGACTGTGCACTTTGACCAGTCGTATTTAGTTGTCCATAATAGTTCTCAAAAAAACTGCTAGAGGGCGCAATTTCCAATAACAATACATTTTTTGATTTTACTCCGAAAAAATAAATCATACGGTATAATTATGATACCATAATCGAGAAGGAGATGAAATTTGCTAGAAAAAATATTAAAACCGCAGCTCGATATCTCCGTTCGTTTCAGAGTTATTGCCAAAACAATAATTTTTAAGACAAATTGCGCCCTCTAGCAATTTTATTAGAAACTATCTTGTACATTGGATACGACAATTAAAGGTACTTACCTTTCTCTTCCAAACAAGCTTAAATTTAGTAAAATTGGTTAAGTCGTTTAGAAGTTACAGCGATTTTAATGTTTACAGTTTCACTTGATAAGAGTGGGAGAAGCTATTGAAAGTTTAAACATTAAAATCGCTGTAACTTCTAAACGACTTATCCGATTTTACTAAATTTAAGCTTGTTTGGAAGAACCTTCAATTGTCGTATCTAATGGTACAAGATAGTTTCTAATAAAATTGCTAGAGGGCGCAATTTGTGTTAAAAATTATTGTTTTGGCAATAACTCAGAAACGAACGGAGATATCGAGCTGCGGTTTTAATATTTTTTCTAGCAAATTTCATCTACTTTTCGACTATGGTATCATAATTATACCGTATGATTTAGTTTTTAGAAGGAAAATCAAAAAATATATTGTTATTGCAAATTGCGCCCGCTAGCATTTTTTTTGAGAACTATTATGGACAACTAAATACGATTGGTTAAAGTGCATGCATTTCTCTTCCAAAAAGTCTTTAGTTTGCTAAAATCGGATAAGTCGTTTATAAGTTACAGCGATTTAAATGATTACACTTTCAACAGCTTCCCCCACTCTTATTAAAGTCGCCAATGAGCATGAGACCAAAATGATGCATAATTGTCCAAGCTTTAAAATGGTGTTATCAAACACATACCTTAATGTGGAATTTTCGGAGTTATCTAAAATTTAAAAATTTTACTTTTCAATTACGCCCTCTTGCGGCAAAATGCGGAACTTGAAAATTATTTCCAGAATTTTCTCATGGCCACTTTTATTATAATTTTTCTTTTCCTGAGTTTCTATACCCAGTAGTTTCCGAGATATGGCCGCTCTTCGACCTTAATAAAACACCCTGTACAGTTTTGGTTTTTTGGATTTTTTTTAAATTCCTGTTGATGATTGGCTAAATCATCACTTTGGGAACAAAAGGATTGGACCTATGGTCCAAATCAGTTGGCATGTAGGAGTCCCGATCTCACAATTATCGACTTTCATTTATGGGGATATCTGAAGCCACATGTGTATAAAACCATTTAAATAATAACTTTAATCTCTTGAAAGAAAAAATAAGAGTAGTTATTGCAAATATCCCAATACAGCAAGTTAGGAACTGTTATCGGGAATTCAGATGAACTATGCGCTAACTCGGTGGTACCATGTTTAAATAAAATTTTATAATTTATGATAATGCATTAAAGAAATATGACATGTAATAATAAAACTACTTCAAAAGTATGTAAATAAAAAATGGTCTTCTTACAACAAAATCGTTACTCGTCCAGTTTTAAAATCATATTCGAAGTAAGAAAGCAACAATAGTTGTTTGTTTTTACGTAAATTTATTTTTAACGAAATCCAAAAAACTAAAAAGTTGTTTCTGACGAACTCTGTATAATGTGTATAGTAATCGCAAATGTGACATTTGAAATAGTTTCAGCACAAGCAAAATTGATTTAATAAATCAAGGAATTGAAAAAAAAAAATCCTAAAAAGTAAAAATGTTGTTTTTGACGAACCCTGTATAGTAATTGCAAATCTGATATTTCGAAATTGTAGTTTCAGCACAAGCATACGTTTTTATAAACAATGCCTTTTTCTTCTATACCTACTAATAAAAAAGTTTATCCTCTTTCAAACTCTATCCGTGGACACACTGTATATTTTACAAAACATCGCGCATAAAAAGCAATTTTCGGGGGTAATAGCATAAGTGCATTAAAATTATCGCTAATTTTGCATAAAAGCGTGTTTTCTAAAATCTGCAGGCACTTATCGTACTCAGCGGGCAATTATCGATAGCTATAGTCGGCTTCCACTTAACTAGGCGCGTTATGAACTTATCATAGAGAAACTTATATAGTGTTGTCTTGCTCAAACCAAAGTTAAAACGGCATTATAAAGATATCCGTAATATAAACGCGATAAACCTATTGGTTATTTATGAATCTGAGAGAGAAGCACATCTAAATTTCAGTAATTATCAAAATGTTTCGAAGAACACTACCGTATTATATAATGTCGTGAATAAGCTCCCCAGTTTTGACAAATGTGTCATTATTAAAAATATTGTGACATAAAATGTCGAGTACAAATCGGTTTGCAGGTTTTCTGCATCCCCAGGCAAAAGAAATGGTTCTCAATTTAATAGATTATTTTAAAAATGAATTTTTCAAAAAACCTTTTGGGATTATGGATATAAATATCTGTTGTTGGTTTGATAATTGTAATCACTATAAAGTAATTATCTAGGATTGTAAGTCCATTTATAGATAGATGTAATTTAACTACTAAGCAGGTTGTTTTTAACCGAAAACATGCAAGTGGTAGATCAGTGATTGAACGAAGTTTTGCTCATTTCTTTGGGAGGTTCCGAAGATTTCGGGACCTTGATATGAACAGACTAGACTGGATTCCTGGGACTATAATTGCAGATTACGTACTACATAACATTTGTATTTTATGTAATGACAATGTTCAAGCCTATATCGAAGAGGGTTTACCTATTGCACAGCAAAATGCTGCACTTCATGAGGAGAATTGATGGAATAACTAAATATCTGTATGTTTATTTAGACCAACTATACATCCAAATAAAATTCCCGCTACTTTAGCTTTTAATTTAACCATTTTTTCCAAAATATTTTACAACTGTCGACGTGACAGATTTTAAAATTTAAACCTTAAAAAATTTCCAACCAATCATAACTCGTATAGCCACTTTCGGACGCTCTCCGGGGTGCCTCCAAATCTTACACTACTCCGGCGATTCGTGAACGCTAATCGCTGATCATTTGTGACAAGCTTCGGTTTATTTAGAACGCGTAAAGTAATTTCTAGCTTGGCTTAAGCCGCTTATGAACGCACTCCTGATAGTTTCAAATTAATTGTTAACCTATTAACATTCAATTTTATGGAAAATCAGCTGTCCATATGCCGCCATATTGGTTTTTATATTTTGAAACATTTTTGAACCTCTGATTCAACTGATTTGATTCAGGAGGTCACGTGCGCCTAGTTAAGTGGAAGCCGACTATAGCGTGCAATTATCGTTGTAAGTTTTCAAAAATTGCATACCTCTTACGGGATTTTTTATACATGAGGGAAATATTCGTCTATAATTTTAGGGACTAATCGAGGAACTTATTATCAGGCACACAGCTGGCCGGTTCCGTCTCAAAATGTCGCCTATTTTTTCCGTCACTCTCATCACACACGCGGACTTTTTTGGCTGTGCCACTGTTTATTATAATGACCATTGTTATTTATGGTTACCTTAAAATCACACAACCTTCCGGATGTCCAAATTTCGGGGATATTTTCGTTGACAATTTTTTCCTTTATCCATTCGTTTTCGGGCATCGTGTCCAATGACACCGCGTCCATGCATCGCATCCTGCAGAAATTGCGGGCACCCAACCAATCCTCTTGATCGAGATTTTCTACAACAAGAAAATCAACTTTTTAAACTAATTGACCGCTTTGTATTCGCTGTTTCGTTTAGGTTTAACAGTTAACGAAGGTAGGAATGTGCGTTTCTCCATACCATAAATGAGCAGCCTGATGTTAAAGAAAGGGTAGTCAGTCACAGCCAGTCAGTAGCAAATTTACTTACTAGAATTTCAAAATGCTATAAACTTACATTAAGTACATTTAAAAAGTTATAAATTTTTAGTGGTTAGGAGGTTACCCGCTTTCCGCATGTGTCACTTCTTCTTCAGCAGATCGCTCCTCAGCAGTAGACACTTAAGTTATTCCTGCTGTCGGACATTCATTTTAAGAAAAACCCATCACACCGTTTTATGTACATACACCTGATATAAATCTATTTTCTACAGGAAACATATACCAAATAATTATAACATCTTTCGATAACTTTACTGGTATATTGTCAACTAAAATTTCATCATTATTTAACCCTCGCCCATTTCTTTACCTAGCATTCTAGATTATTCTAAACTTTATAAGGTAGCATTATTACTGCGTAATAATGTCCAGCATTTGTTCTTAAGTACCCCATAATTTAAATACACCCAGGGAGACAAACTAACATAACCATAAAATTATCCGCCGGCGTATGAAGTACACACATTGTTGCTGGTCTTAAATCGTCAAAATAACTGTTTTTCTTGTCGAAATTAAAAGTAAAATTTATACGGTGAAGTAGCTAAATCATTTACCTGTCATGTGAAGTACTTGTTTTTATATAAAGTGCAACTGCAGTGATGTCGAAGTGCGGATTTTGCGAGTCATCTGCCCGTAAGGCGATGGTCACGTGCGGCGGGCTATGCAAAAAACGATACCATGCTGATTGTATGTCTGTTCCACCTGAAGCAATCAGTGTTATTAACGCAGTAGCTGGAGTGTCGTGGAAATGTCGTACGTGCCGTAACCTTAACACTGATGAATTTCAGACGAAAATGCAGACCATCTTTGATGTCAAAATTACTGAAGTAGTTAACTCACTTTCTCTAAGATTCAATAATATTACAAGAGAAATTTTGGATTCAGCAATAGATAAAATTAATATCAAAGTTGCAAAAACAGACAGCTCAACTTTTGAGAGTCCCTCAACATCCAGCTTTTCCGATGTACTTAAACACAGTACAAGTTCCAAAATTATTATCAAGCCGAAGAACCAAGAGCAAGAAAACTCTCGCACCAAGCAGGATATCCTGCATAGCATTAATCCTACTGCCGAAAATATTACGTTTACTAAGGTTAAACCGGTGTCAAATGGAGGTTTCGTACTCAGTACAAGTTCAAATAACGCCAACAAATTTAAAGAACTTGCGTCACAAAAACTTTCCGACAACTACGAAATCAGGGAATTAAGAGGAGTACAACCGGCGGTCCGAATTGTTGGATTGTCTCAAAAATATGAAGAAGAAGCCTTTTTGCAATGTATTAGAACACAGAATTCCAACATTTTTACGTCATCCTCGCAGTGCAAATTTTTAAAAACATGGCCTACTAAAAAAAATAATTTAATTTTTCAGGTTGACTTACAGCTAGACGCGGTAACATTTAAAAAAATTACAGATATTGGTAAGCTGGTTATTGGTTTGGATAATTGTACTGTTTATGAGGCACTTTCTGTTCCACGTTGTTTTAAATGTAACGGTTTTTATCATACATCCAAATTCTGTAAAAAGGCCTTGACTTGTCCTCTATGTTCAGGTCAGCATGACATTGCTGATTGCAATGTTACCCAAGAGCGGTATAAATGTGTCAATTGCCTTCACATAAAGGAAAAACAGAAACTGAATATATCTGAAAATCACGCTGTTTGGGATTACAGTAACTGTTTTGCATACAAACAAACGTTGGAACAGGTGAGATTCGATATTTTTGGATCTGCCAAATAGCCATCACTGAACTCCTTATGTGAAACGAACCAATTATTTTCGAATCTTGGAAGTAATGTAAACACTGCCTCCGCGCATGCAGTGGAATTTACTGCGAACTTTAATCGGCCAAAAAAATGTACATTATCAATTTATTATCAGAATGTGCGAGGTCTAAGAAGCAAAACGAGCGGTCTTTTTAACTCCATTTCAGCTGTAGATTTTGATATACTTGCTTTTTCGGAAACGTAGTTGGACTCGGGCATTCTGAACACCGAACTATGCGATCACCGGTATTCAGTGTACCGCGCGGATAGAAGATATCGGCAACTTGGTTGTACCAGGGGGGGCGGTGTACTTTTAGCAATAAAAAACAATTACACTGTCTCAACTTTAAAAATTAATAATATTCCTGCCGGTATTGATTTTCTTGGGGTGAAAATAACTCTTAATTTCTGCTCCTTTTATTTACTTTTGACGTATATACCGCCTAACACTAATATTGATGATTATAATCAATTTTTTGATATTGTAAGTACTCTAGAATATCTATACGAGTCAAAAATAATATTTTTGGGTGATTTTAATCTGCCTGATTTTTCTAATACCATATCCGGTGATTATGTTACTGACAAAACTCTAAGCTTTATTGACTTTATGTAATTTTTTAACCTTACACAATATAACTCTGTAACCAATAATAACAATCGTTTGCTGGATCTGGTATTGTGTGATCCAACGTTATTTCCATGTAGGGTTGAAAGGGCTGAGGATGTTCTCCTTCCTGAGGATAGTCATCATCCTTCCCTAATCTTGTGTTGCGATTTGGAACTTGATAAAAAATGTAATAAACAGAAAATTAGTAATATTTACTACAACTTTAGGCAGGCGAATTTTGTGGATCTCTACATTCAGTTTGGTAATGTTAACTGGGACTTCCTAGACCAGGTTGACGACGTGAATTCAGCTTGTAATTTATTGTACTCCGAAATCTATAAAACCCTAGATATTTTTGTACCTAAAACTGTTAGACGTAGGAAAAATTATCCTCCTTGGTTTAATTCTCCAATTATCAAATTAATTAAAAATAAGTTCAAAGCTTGGAAAAGGTATAAACTAACGAAGGCTCGTACGGATTTGTTAGATTTCAGGCAGCTAAGGCGACAAATTAAACATAATATAAGATATGCATATAAACAATATTGCGAAAATATGGAAAATCGTATCTCGTCTGACCCATCCAACTTTTGGCAATTAATAAACAATAAGAAACATAATAAACAACTTCCAGAAGTAATGACAATGGGTGATAATAACTTTAAAGATCATAGTGAAATTGCAAATGCTTTCGCCGAATTCTTTCAGAATTCATATGTTTTACCAACTCCGGTCGCCGATGGGGTAACTTTTAATTCCACTGATTCTCTCTCAATTAACAGTGCTACTGAGGATGATGTTCTGCGTTGCTTGAAAAAGATGAAGCCTAAAGCAACTGTGGGTCCTGATAAAATACCGTCTTTCCTCTTACGTGATTGTGCATACGTCTTTGCAAAACCTCTTTGTAAAATATTTAATTTGGCCCTAAAAACCTCATGCTATCCTGATACTTGGAAAAAATCCAAAATAACTCCTGTGTATAAAAAAGGTGATAAAACCAAAATCGAGAACTACAGACCTATAAGTATCATCAATAATTTTTCCAAATGTTTTGAAATGTTTCTTCATGAAAATTTGTACTTCCAAGTTAAGAGTAAGCTGTCCGATAAACAACACGGTTTTGTTAAGGGCAAATCTACAACATCCAACTTAGTTTGTTTTACACAATTTGTGGCTGAAGCCTTTGATCAGAACTGTCAGGTTGATGTTATTTTTACAGATTTTTCAAAGGCATTTGATAGATTGGACCATAGAATTTTACTTAATAAGCTCAGCTCGTTTGGTATCTCAGATAATCTTATAAAGTTTTTCCATTCTTATCTAAATGAACGACAACAAATAGTGGAGTGCGGTGGCCAATCGTCTGTTCCATTGGATGCTACATCGGGTGTACCACAGGGGTCCATTTTGGGTCCTTTAATGTTTATAATATTTATTAATGATATAGTTAATAATCTTGACAGTGATGGTCTTCTTTATGCCGATGACAAGAAAATCTATGCTCGCATTCGTACCCTGGCAGACTGTGAAAAACTTCAATTGTCCATTGACATGATATATAGATGGTGTGTTCAAAATAAATTGCCGTTAAATATCAGTAAGTGTAACATAATGACCTTTTCATTAAAACGACATACCATTGTGTATGATTACAAAATTAATAACATTACAGTGGATAGAGCTGAGACTTTTCGCGATTTGGGTGTATTATTTGACAGTAAACTATCTTTTGTTCCCCACATAAATGACCTTGTTGCCTCCTGTCATAGATCCTTAGGATTTATAATAAGACATTCTCGTGATTTTTTAAATTGTCATACACTAAAAATACTTTTTTATGCATTTGTAAGATCTAAATTGGAGTACGCTTCGGTTGTATGGTCTCCATATTATCAAGTGCACCTTAATCGCATTGAAAGGGTCCAACGACGTTTTCTAAAATATCTAAGTTTTAAAATTGATGGTCAGTATCCTGAAATCGGTATTCTAGAAGAAGTTCTATTGCAAAGGCACTCGTTTTGCTCCTTAGAAGATCGACGTACAGTTTCCCAACTTAAATTTCTTCACAACATCTTGCATAATAGAGTTGAATGCAGTGATATATTAGAAAACCTACAATTCCTCGTCCCTAGAACACGTCATTCCCACACTTTTTATGTACCAACCGCGCGTACCAATATCTGCAAATACTCCCCTATTTATCGATTGTGCAACACATACAATCTGCACCAAAATAGATTTGACATTTTTAGCTGTGGTTTATCCAGTATAAATCTAAATTAGCGTGTTAGTGTCTTTTTAGGCATAATTATTCCGTATCAATATAGTAGTTGAAGTCTAAATTGTTATCTTAAATTTTTGAATTATTGTTATATTATTACCTATTTTATTTTAAATAGCCTATATACCCATTTGTTAATTGGTTCATTGTAACTGTGAAATGGTGTAAAATAAATAAAATAAAATAAAATAAATATTATGTTACATTAAAAAGGACTATATCAACGAACTTAAACCATATTTTACGACCCTTGGAAAGCAAAAGTGTATTCATTTTTGCATTTACTAATGGTACCGTTATGATTTGGTCACTCTTAACTGGTTTAATATTACAGGTTTTTATCTGTACGCCACTGTCTTTGCATTGGTTAGTCCTTTGCTTTCGGTATTGTCACCTATTGCAAAGTTTTACTAAATTATGTCTTGTATCTATGGTAATGCCGCAACGGCTGACTTAATTTGCGATTTGAAAATTATTAGATTACCGTAAGCTGAATTGCACAGTTAAGGAACCATAATTTTTAAATTATCTCCAAAACGCATCATTTTACCGAAATTTTATAAGAGATAAAAATCAATCAAAATTAAATAATAATCTTGAAAAATGTAATTTGGAAGTCACTGGCGCACGTAGAAAAAAATAGGGGAGGTCAGCCCATTTTAAATATTTAACACTTGTTTTTGTTTTGCTTTTCTAAAAATATGTAACTTTTTATGTTGAAATGTAACAAATTTGAAATTTATATTTTATTAAATACTCGTATCATCGTAAATCAGTTTTTAATTTAAAACTTTGACACACTATATACAGTATGTCTCCGTAAGTTGGAACCATATGGAAAACTTTTTTATTATTAATTTTACGAAAAAAAGTTATTCTTCATAAAAAGTTCTGCATGTCAAAAAATTTGATTTTTGCCCAAGAACCTTTATTTTTGACAACATCGAAAATTTGTATTAAAAAAAGTTGATCAGAACTAAAAACCACGTTCAAATATGTAATTTCACCCATTTACGATGAAAAAATTATTTTCTTCTTTTTTGAAACATACTTATACAATAACAATGTAAATTTAACTGTACAGTAGTTACATGTAATCTAGGATGTATATTTTCTTATTTGCAATATAAATGCATATGTATTTATTACGGACTTGTTTAAATTGCAACATTGTTAGATAAAATTAAGAAACGAAAAGGTTATCATGTTTTTAATAATTACAAGAGATAAATGTTCATTCATATTTAATTAATAATGCAGAAAAAGTATTAAAAAATAACAAAACCTATTTTTTCATCGTAAATGGGTGTAATTACATATTTGAACGTGGTTTTTAGTTTTGATCAACTTTTTTTAATAAAAATTTTCGATATTGGATATTGTCAAAAATAAAGGTACTTTGCTCTTGGGCAAAATTCCTATTTTTTGACAAACCTCGTATACGCTTAAAATAATTTAATATCTGATAGTTGTATTTGAGGTTTTAGACCATGTAGAACTTTTTATTAAGAATAACTTTTTTTCGTAAAATTAATAATAAAAAAGTGTTCCATGTGGTTCTAACTTACGGACACTGTATATCAAACATGAGGGTCAAAAATGAAAAATGGTAATATAAAGGTCATATTGGTTTTGGTCTGTATAAGGATAGCGACCAGCTATCGACAGTTGATTTTGTAAGTATTAACAATGTAACCCTTCTTCCCTCTAAAAGATACAAAAATATGGGTCTCGTTTTCGATACAAAGTTGAGAGAAATTAAAAGTTGTGTATACGCAGAGATGTTCTAACGGCATATTGTGATGTTGTTTAGTGGCCTGCATTGACTATTAAAGAAAAAAATGCCTTACAAAAAATGCAAAATGCTTGCTCACAATTTTGTTATAACTTCTAAAAGTGTGATCACGTCACACCACTCTTTGATGCTTCAAAATGGCTAAATTTAGAAAGCCGATACGTCGACATCTGATAAATTATCCCAAAAATGTGTTTACCTTACCTCTCCATTGGTAAAAATAATTTTGTCCATACGGGGAAGTTTCATGAATTATTCTTTGTGCGCACAACTCGGGTACGGGAAGTTCCAGTTTCCTTCCATTTGGAAACTGAGCAAAAGCGCACGTCACAAAAATTGAGATGAATATTAAAATTTTCATTTTAAAGACACTATTAATATTTACGAAAGCTTACTTGTGTTTTATTTATACCTATCCTTTAAAACTTTACCTAATGAATAATGTAAAAACACGTTTATTTCAAAATTAGGATTAGAAAGTTGTGGGCCTGTTTATTTTGGGTTATTAAAAATCAATTTAAATACTACGACTTGTAGTATGCAGTGAGAAAGTTAATGAAAAAATTAAAACGTTAACCCTGAACTTTCTTGACAAACTATACAGGGTGATTCACGGTGGATGGAACGTTAGACGTTTCTGACGAACCATTAAAGAAATCGTTCTGAAAATTTGGTCGTTTACATAAACGGACACGCTCTACCTATCTAAAATATTTTTAACAATACAGTGTTGCCGCTTCCACACAAAAATAATAGCCACTTCGATATTTTAAATGAAACACCCTATATATTATTAAATTTTTAAATTCTACATAAAATTATAATTATTGTTTAATAAAAGCATTATTAGTCTATGCTTAATGGTTTCCGAGATATTGTCTCTTGAAAAATTACATTTTTGAATGTTAAACGGTTCAAAAAACATCGATAACATTCTTCGAAGATGTTATTGAAATTTTTCATCTTTTTTTTTTAGGATCACGACTTGAAAGAAGAAAAAATCAGTTTCCTCATGGAGATACCTTACATGCAGTCCGCTGGATACTTAGCTAGAGCGGCTGTCAATACTGTCTTAAAAGGTGGTCAGATTACTGGGAAATTTGATAATGAAGCGGAAACTGCCTGTAAGATGCAGTAAAAAAAGATATAGAGTAAAGCTTTGGACAATTTTAGGTAATTTTAGTGTCATTGTTTTTATTTTTTTTTTTGTAGTACTTTGTAGTAATATAAGATTATAAATTATTGGTTGGAATGTTCCTAAAAATCGTTTTCAGAACATGTTTAGTTGGTCATCATATTAACGTCAAATATCAGTAAAAGTTGGGATGTCGATTTGTACCGTAATTAATTACCAATGATATTACTAAATATTTTTTTTTTAATTTTATTTATGAGGCGGCAATGGCCATAATGTACCGGATGTACAACTAAAAAGGGACGCCGACTGTATCTTGGACATCGTTTACCGTAGGTACTTCTTGCGGAAAAAAATATTTATTAGAAAAGTAACTGAGGGAAATTGCTGGAAATTATTTTTCAGTTTCTAGGTGGGCCGCTAGGGGGCGCAACTATAGTGACCAAACAAAAAGCGGGATTTCTCAAAAATCCTTATAGTAAATATGTATTAAAGGTGGCATTTTTTCAATGTAATGAAAATTCTGGATAACTTTCGTTTTTGAGTTTTTGCTTTAACTTTTTGTTTAAGGGGATAAATATGGATATGCAAAAATATTTACAAGTCTGGTTCCGCTTATCGGAATTGACAAATTTGAACTCGCTAAATAGGGATTTTTTTGTTTTACAATTTAATAAAGAACGAAGTCGTTCTGAATTCCGTTGCGACAGCTAGAGGGCGCTATTTAGCAGAATCAACAATTTCTTCATTTTTCTAAATAATTTTAAGCGATAGCTATTTTTATATATATTTTTTAACTTAAGCCAAAAGACGAATACATCAGAATATCTGTGAAAATCGCAAACCAATACAGGGTCCTGCAATAGTGCGTCAGGCTTCCATAGCTCCTATACGAATGGGGTTAGGAATTTTATTAATATGCCGACTTAAACCGCATAGTACGGGGTACTTCCGGAAAATATTTTCTCATATACAGGGTGGCCCAAAAAAGTGTGGTCACATAAAGTTGTGATTTTTTAAATGGAATACCCTGTATGTTATTAAATTTTCACATTCTACATAAAATTATAATATTTTTTTTATAAATGCATTACTGGTCTATATTTAATAGTTTCCGAGATATCGATATTTGAAAAATGACGTTTTTGAACTTTGACAGCTTTTAGCTTTCTAACTGTACGTCTTAGAGCAAAACGGCTTACATGTTCCTATCTTCGATATTTATTATCTTTCCAATAGTGTCAGCTTCCGGTCAAACCGGATGTAACTCGAAAGCAGGAAATATAGTACTTCCGGTTTGACCGGAAGTTAAAATTTTTGGAAAGATAACACAAATCGAAGATAGGAACATGTAAGCCGTTTTGCTCTAAGACGTACAGTTAGAAACCTAAAAGCTGTCAAAGTTCAAAAACGTCATTTTTCAAATATCGATATCTCGGAAACTCATAAGTATAGACCAGTCAGCATTTATAAAAAAATTATTATAATTTTATGTAGAATGTGAAAATTTAATAATATACAGGGTATTCCATTTAAAAAATCACAACTTTATGTGACCACACTTTTTTGGGCCACCCTGTATATGAGAAAATATTTTCTGGAAGTACCCCGTACTATGCGGTTTAAGTCGGCATATTAATAAAATTCCTAACCCCATTCGTATAGGAGCTATGGAAGCCTGACGCACTATTGCAGGACCCTGTATATTTAATATAAAAATGGAGCTCCATAAGAACAAATAGACGTTTTAATACGGTATTTGTAGGCAAGAAGGCACAAATACCATACATTGTGTCTTCTACAAAGCTATAATGAACACAACACTTTTTCAAAATAATTGTTCTGTAAATTTTAATTATTTACAACGAAAATAATACAGGATGGTTGCATTAATAAAACAAATTGCAGTAAAATTTTAAATGGGCTTTCTCTTAGTTCCTTTTGTGATAAATATTTTCTTCTACAAACCGTAGGGTAAACGGTTTCCAAGATACAGCCGGCGTCCCTTTATAGTTGTACAGGGTGTCCCAAATTCGAGCCTCATCATGGGGATCTCGGAAACTATAAGAGATACAGCATCGGTTAAATTGTGGCAAAGTTGCGCAATTTCGTACTGAGCAATATCGAAAAAAAATATCTGAGCTATCTTTTTTAGTTTTTGAAATTTTTGCAAAAAACTAAAATTTTGAGTTTTTGTTTTTTTAAATTGCTCGACCTATTTTATTCGCTACAGAAAAACAAGCACAACATTGTTATGGCAACTTTTTACGCTCCATATCGTGACGTTTCTAGAATTTCGTTACAACGTTTCATTTTTGTGGAACTATGATCAACTTAAATTTTTTAAATACGGACCTGCATTTTTTATTTTATTTTTTGATAGCCCTTTAAGCCCTGAATTCAACCATGTACCACACTTATTTATATTTAGACGTTTTGATGTCATTATTACATCATCAGGAATGTGATAATTATTTTTAAATACGGCCCTGGTGTATATTTGACTCTTGGTTTATTAAAACTACCATACTGGGCTAAATTAGTATCAAGCGTAGCAAAATAACTATAATGAGGCTGCAAGCGTTCAGGATAGTCCTGTAAATAACGGTCACAAGAAATTTGTGAATTTCTATTGGAAGAATAATAAACTCGTAACATGTCGCGCTTTTCTAAAGCAGAAAACATAATTTTGCTGAAATATTCAGTATAAATGGTGACTGCAGTTGTCAAGATAATTAAGGTGGAAGTATCAACATGCTTGCCAGCCTATAACCTATTTCGCGTATATTTATTTAATTTTTCTAGCTTTTACACAAAATTTAAATAAAATCATTATCGTCTTCATATTTTATAGGTAATAATTGACATATTAAATAAATATGAAGGAATTTCATTAAATATTTTAGGAGAATTTTATAGCGAAAAATGTCGGGTAAGATTTTTTTTAACATTATTATGTCATTCTTCTTTCACTATACAATTCTCCCAAAATTAGCAATGAAATAAATTGATATTTTTGTAATATGTAGCTATTACCTAAATATTGTACCGACGATATTGTTTTTATTTAAATGTTAGTTATTCAAATACCTAATAAACTAAAAAAAGCAACGCGAAATAGGTTATAGGTTGGCAATAGATGAAATAATGTTGAGAATTCCACCTTAAGCCAAACAATCAAGTAAAAGTTCTTGTCATAGCAACCTTTGTTTTGTTTGGTTTTATTTTTACTTTGTTACAATTTATATAAAACTTAAATATAGTAAATTATTTGTATAAAATTGCGGATCCATTTACATGTTGTATGTGGTAAAAAGATTAAGTAACTAACACCAGGGCCGTATTTAAATAATTATCACATTCCTGAAGATGTAATAATGACATCAAAACGTCTAAATATAATTAAGTGTGGTACATGGTTTATTTCAGGGCTTAAAGGGCTATCAAAAAATAAAATAAAAAATGCAGGTCCGTATTTAAAAAATTAAAGTTGATAATAGTTCCATAAAAACGAAACGTTGTAACGAAATTCTAAAGACGTCACAATATGGAGCGTAAAAAGTTGCCTTAACAATGCTGTGCTTGTTTTTCTGTGGCGGATAAAATAAGTCAAGCAGTTAAAAAAAACAAAAACTCAAAATTTTAGTTTTTTGCAAAAATTTCAAAAACTAAAAAAGATAGCTCCGATATTTTTTTGCGATATTGCTCAGTACAAAATTGCGCAACTTTGCCACAATTTGACCGATGTTGTATCTCTTATAGTTTTCGAGATCCCCATGATGAGGCACGAATTTGGGACACCCTGTACACCCTGTATAGATCAACTAATCAAATATTTACACTAAAAATATTTAAAGTTCCAGCGACCGAAAATTTGATTATGGTTTTTTTGTGTAGACTACGTTATTTGTAGGAATAGTGAGATTTTAAATGTTTTATTAAATGTAAGAATTAATTTCAATTGATTTTATTATTGTTAACTGATAAAATATATTATTATGTATACTTGATTTTAAACCAATTTTAATATAAGTTAGCAGATTGCCCTTTTGTTTTTTATTTTTTCCAAAAACCCGTGTTTAGGTAACAATACCTAATTGTAATAATAGAAAGGTTAAAGAAAATTTCATTGATAATGTAATAAGAGCAAAAAACGAACTTTGGTCAAATTTGCCCCTAATTCTTTTCCTGCTTTTATTAATTCATAAATCCAACCTTTTTAAACGTTAAACAATATTGATCAAACAACGAAATGGCGAAGGCGTCGCTAACGTCTCTTAAATTTATAAAATCCTTGATAGGAGTCAACGTTTTTGTCTAGGCTATTTTTTTTTTTGTAAATATTTATGCAGGGTGAATTTTTGAAAACTCATAATGGCTATATTATGTTCTACCACAGCCCTCTCCATATCTTATCAAGCCACGAAAAAGAAACATCGACAACACTGCTTGGCGGTACGCTTGTCACGTGACTTTTTGAAGTTAGCCATGGTTTAGTATGTAATTTAAGCACGAACTAGTTGTAGGTGTCGTATTAATTTGTATTTTATCCGGTTTTCGATTGATATCTAATAGAAACTTTAAGTACTATTTTGTTTATTTACGGGTCTTGCAGAATTTTTGGGATAAACTTTATTGTTTTGTGGCTGCAGTTAATTTATTAAATATTGAAGTATTTATTTAGCTTGAAGGTATATGTAAATTAGTTTAAAAATATTATTAGTAGAGATAGTTCGTAAGTAGGTAGGATACCTCTAGATACCTCGGTATACTTAGGTAAGTATTATTTTTTTCTTTTAGTATGTTTATTTATCAACATGCCAACCCCCTGCTGTATTCCTGGGTGTAACTCTAACTATAAAAGTGTTTTAAATGCAGGTGAAGAGAGCGTATCAGTTTTTCACTTTCCAAAAGATAAAAATCTGAAAATTCTATGGCTAACAGCCATTCCAAGAGCTAATTGGTTGCCCACACAGTATTCTGTAGTTTGTGCTAAGCATTTTGTCCCCAGACACATTATTCGTGAGGATATTTATCTTAACCTGATGGCCCCACAAAAAAATCCAACTAAAGTAAGACTAAATTTAACAGCTGTTCCGTGCTTTTATCCCAATTTACCTGCTTACTTGTCAAAAACTGTTCTCATTCCTAGAAAAAGTCCAGCGGAGAGAAACAAGGAACAAGAGTACCTACCTCTCAACTTAATCAAGCTTTCGAGCAATCAGATTTCATTAAAAGTTTTGACAATCTCAGTAATTATTCACAAAAAATTAATACCTACTTCTGAATTTTGGGAAGTAAACATATTTTTATAGTTTAGATTTGACCAATGACTGTATAAATATTGATAATCAGGTTTCAGTGGACATTGATTTGATAATAGGTAAGGTGTTCTTGTTATCCAAAACTATTTATTACTTTTTGTACATTTTTCAATATCAATATAGTGGCAACAGCTTGTGGATCCACAACTCCCAGCTGATGCGGCGTTGCCCGATGTCACTTCATGCTTGATAAGTAGAGGGCTGTGGTTCTACATTACCAAAAATACTACGTCCACAAAAACACGGGGGAATAGCGAAATGAGGTTTAAAATCTTACATGGCACTACCCCACTTGGGACAACTCTCTGAAAAGCAATGCTTATCAGCTATACCAAAATTAATGAGAATATTAGCAACATTTTAAGAAAATGTTTTCACACTGGCTTTTGCAAAATTTGACAGGAACAAGTAGAAAATAAACGTAAATGTAGGGCTAGAACTCGATTTCTTTTGCAATAACGCCAGTGGCGTAGCGTGCAGGGGGCCAGGGGGGCGACCGCCCCCCCGCCCTTTGAGTCCTTTCCCAATCAGCGCCCCCTTCCCAGTTCCAGGTTTTAATTAGGTTATTACCTATTTCGAGATTTTATTTTTACTACTTGATTTAATTTATAATAAAAATATTTTGCCACGACCAATATAACTTGTATTCTTCCAGTTATTTTGCTATAACAATTAAAAATTTCTTTAAATCTCTGATTTACTTTTTTTAAAAGTGTGTTATTGTCGCCAATGAGAATGAATATACATATGCTCATATTATTATGTAATATGCATAAAATATTTTAAAGAGTTTTAACAAAATTCCCCTTGCCGTGTTCATATTCTGTTTTCATGTGAGGATTTTAGACATGACGAATCAAAAACTTTATTTCTCAGGCCAAAATTTACTAAACAAACGAAATTATGCATTAGCAGTGAGGCGCCCTTTCAACAAGGGCGTAGATAAGGGGGTAATTACCCCCCCCCCAGGACCCATAATGAGCCATGAAAACGAAGCACTTTTTTTTACTTGATTAATTTTTTTGTGATTTTCTTGAGGATCTTGTGTATTTTATATTTTTCCTACTTGAAAATCAGGCAACTTCATCGAAAAAAGGGCGTGGCACCCAAAAAATTTTCGCGCGTTTTTTTTTTTCGACCTGTTTTACCAAAAAAAAACTACGCCCTCCTATCTTTGAAGTTTCCGCCCCTTCAACCACCCTACGCCACTGAATAACGCAAAAGCTGGTTTTTTGCTCTTTTGTAAAATCTTCTATAAAATTTGCATCTTTTAAATGATTTAAAATTTAACGTGCTGCTTTTGCTTTTTGCACTTGTGTCCGTATTTTTTCTTTGAATTTAATTTGGAAATGTCAAAGTCAGTGATGTTTATTTGCTACTTTACACAAATTGTTTATAGCACGTCACAGAGATAATAAATACCGTGCGAGCAAAAATTATTTGCATCAAAGAGGGCTTGGTTTAGATCACAATGATATGGGGACGATATATCGAACCAAATCTAGGTTAAAATTTTGTCAAATTCATATTATGGCATGATATTATGCCAAATTAATGAGTAAGAAAATAAGTAGACAAATACAAATTTATTTTTGTTGTTTACAAAATTAACAAAGTAAGAATATACAGAAAGGAAAAGAAAAATAATTACATAAATTGCTGAAATTGGCCACCGCCATGCTCCAAGCATAAATTCACGCGTCTCTTCTTCATATTTTCGAAAGCGTTGGCCAGCATCTCTGGAGAAATGTTACCACATTCTTCGATAATCCTTTCTTGTAATTCCTGCGTCTTTCAAAATCTGCGGCTTGTATTTCTTGGAATACTTGCACTTTATAAGGAAATAAATTTAGCTGCTTCTTAAGAATAGTCCTGGTTTCATAAGATCTTCCCACTTCTTGGGGCAGGCGTCTTATACAATTTGTTGGCGTTTTTTGCCTTATTTCACGAACGTTTGCAACAAGTTCTTCTGTTCTTACAGATGGTCTTCCTGCTCCTTTTTTGTGTTGTATAGAACCTGTTTCCCTAAACACAGCCGCGGTTCTTTTCAGGCAATGATAAAAATCCCCAGCAATAAAAGCAACGTTAGGAAAATGTTCGAGAAAATCATCCATGCACAAACCCGGATTGTATTGCCACTCACCATTTACTTACTCTAACCCCGTTTTGAAAATACGCTTCAACCATGAATGTTTTGTGCTGGTCCGTAAAGCCCATTGTGTGAATTGTTCAAGAAATTTGGAAAAATTAGCGATGAATCAAATTTCTTGTAACGACTGTCAAAGATGACGAAGTAACTGATTGATTATTAATTCAGGTAGTTATACTGACACCTAACAGGTATTAAGCTCTACGGCTAAGCATTACGTCCTTAGATGCGGCCCTCTTTGATGCAAATAATATTTGCTCGCACGGTTTAAGTTAATATACACAGGGTTAGGAAAAATTACCAGAACGGTCGATTATTTCAAAATATACAGGGGTTATCAAAAAACGTCTTATATAAAAAATGTAGGGCTGTTAAAAATCTACATATCGGTGATAAATTGAAATATACAGGGTCGCCCACAAAGTTGTGGAGAATGATAGTTATATTTTTTTAAATGTAACACCCTGTATATTTTTACATTTTTAAATTCCACATCAAATTATAATTATTTTTTATAAAATGCATTAGTAGTCTATACTTCATAGTTTCCGAGATATTGACTCTCGAAAAGTGACATTTTTGAACTTTGACAGCTTATAACTTCTCCTATCTTCAATTTTTATTATCTTCCCAAAAAAATCAACTTCCTGTTAAACCGGATGTAACTCGAAAGCAGGAAATATAGTTGTTCCGGTTTAACTGGAAGTTGATTTTTTTGGGAAGATAATAAAAATTGAAGATAGGGACATGTAAGCCGTTTTGCTCTAAGACGTACTGTCAAAGTCAAAGTCAAAAAATGCTTTATTGTTGAAAGATATAATCTTGTTGACAAAGCGAGCCCTAAATTTTAAAATTGTTTAAGCAAGAAAGTCAAGAAATGCTCAGTAAAGTCCATTTCTACACTCTAACAACTTTATACAT
This sequence comes from Polydrusus pterygomalis, assembly GCA_963969555.1. NCBI lineage: Eukaryota > Metazoa > Arthropoda > Insecta > Coleoptera > Curculionidae > Polydrusus > Polydrusus pterygomalis. The sequence goes on along the minus strand of OZ018376.1, from coordinate 153,508,284 downwards.
ATAAAAAAATAAAATAAAAACCACAATGAGAACGTAGAAAGATCAATAATAAAAACCTAATCAGTGCTATTATAAAATCAACAATATATAAAACACACAATGCTGGAAAAACTAACAACAAAATCAACCGATATAGCCGCTTTTAAAGTTCAGGTGAGCTTCTCGGATATGAAGAAAATTTACAATCCAGAAATATGGCCAAAATATACCATCCTGAGACCATATCGAGCTCCAAAAGTAAATCCCGATAAGAATTTTCCCATCATCATCAGGACCCAGGACCATGGATTGGTAAAGGGAACAACGTCCAATTAAAGGTGTTTTATATTAATATAAGATCAATTAGGAATAAGTTGGGTGAATTGGAATCATTCTTACAAAGGTACCAAAACAGTTTTGATATAATTTGTCTTAGTGAACATTTCTTAACCAAAAATGAAATAGATTTTCTTAAGATTGACGACTACAATTTAGCCTCTTTTTTTTGTAGGGAAAATACTAGCCATGGTGGTACTATTATTCTTAATAAGCCTAGTTTAAACTGTAGAAATAGGGAAGATATTGCAAGCCTCTCTATTGAAAACCATTGTGAAATCTCGGCAATTCAAATTAAAACTTTAAATTTTATTATTATTACAATCTATAGGCCACCTAGTGGCAATTTTGATATATTTATGAATGCCATGGAGACTATTCTTTCAGATCTGGTAGATCTCGAAACACACATAATCATTAATGGTGACTTCAACATACACTTTAACTCCAACGATAGAAAAAATAATGAACTGCTAAATCTTATGCAATGCTTCGGGTTTGTTCAGCAAATCTTTAACAAAACCACACATTTAAATACTTTAGACAATATATTTATAAATTTTAATGACACTTTACATTTTAAAACAGAGACCATTGATCCTCATCTCTCTGATCATTACGCGACGAATATCTTTGTCAGTTTGGACGGGGGTGACTCCGTGTCAGGGCCTATAACACAAAGACCGATCACCGACCGTGGTAAGTTCCTAATGCATAGTCTCTTGGAAGAACAAAATTGGAACTTTATTCAAAGCACAGATATTTCCTTGGAGTGTAAATATGATATCTTTATGCAAGTGTTGCTGGATGCCATGAAAGTGGCTTTTCCAATAGTAAAAAAAGTCTACAATAACAAAAGTAATTCCATTCAGTGGTTCAATAAAGAAATTCGTCAAATGCGTGACACGCTCCAATTAATTAACGAATCATATGCCAATAGACCTTCACCGTCAATGCATGAATACAAAAACCAGTACAGACAGCACTATAGACAAACTATAAATAAAGCTAAACAAAATGCATGTTCAAATTTTATAGCAAAGTCCGATAATATTGCTAGGTCCTCCTGGCAGGCTATTAACTTCTACAGAGGCAGGACACCTGCAAAACACACAGACTGTGAATTAACTGCTGAAGACTTCAATAAATTTTTCTCAAACATTGCTGACCATATTATCTCTCAACTACCAAATCTTTCCTCAGGAAACAACTATAAAGACTACCTCTGTGATTTTCTACGAAATAAAAATACACAAGGTCATCTATCTTTTTCCTTTCAGGAAGTCAGCTATAATCATGTTAGGGATGTCATAGATAACTTAAAAAACAAAAAAAGCAAAGATATATATGACATGAACATAGAACTAATCAAATACTTAAAAAATATTCTCATATATCCAATTACCAACCTGATAAACCTTAGTTTAAAAGAGGGTGTTTATCCCAAATGCTTTAAAATTACAAAAGTAATCCCCTTATTAAAAAAGGGCGATTTTAATGATTTAAATAACTATCGACCGATATCTCTCATGCCAATCATATCGAAAATTTTTGAGTCAATAATGAAAGAACAACTCTATCATTATTTTGAATCAAACAAATTGTTCTCTGATAGCCAGTTTGGATTCCGGACTAACCGATCAACTTCACTAGCTGTGCTGAAGGTGCTCGAGACGGCAGTGGAGGCCTTTGAAAATGGACACTTTATGGATGCCGTTTTCTGCGACCTTTCAAAGGCCTTTGACTGTGTGTCTCATAGCATACTATTAGAGAAAATGAGCCTTTATGGGATCAATGGAAGTAGCCTAGAACTACTAAAGAGTTATCTGAGTGACCGAACTCAAATGACATTCTTTACTGAACTATCCTCGAGTGCCTCCATTAAGCATGGAGTTCCCCAAGGCTCCTTAATATCCCCTCTACTCTTCTTAATTTACATAAATGATATCAGTAGCTCTGTTCCTGATGGGGACGTTTGCTTATTTGCCGATGACACTACATATTATCAACATGACGAAAGTTTCCAAAACCTTATTAAAAAAAGAATTGAATCCTTAATAAACCTGGAAAAATGGTTTAATTGCAACAAACTATGTTTAAATCAAGATAAAACCTCCAAGATTATATTCACTTTAAGGCATCTTCAAGAGGATACTTCAAATCCCCAAGAGGTAAAGTTTTTGGGTGTCTACTTGGACCCTTCACTTACCTTTGAAAACCATACAAAACACCTTGCAGACCGGCTTTGCAAGGGTGTTTTCTTATTAAAAAGTCTTAAAGGCATAGTACCAACATCAGTAATGCTTCAAGCATATCACGGACTTTTCCACAGCCTGATTAGTTATGCAATCCTGGTGTGGGGTCACTCCTGTCATGTTGGCAGAATTTTTGGGTTGCAGCGGAGGGCTCTGAGGGTCATGGCTGGTTTGGAATACCGAGCGGATGTTAGGCAGACTTTTGTTGATCTGAAGATTATGACTACTCCGTCTCAATACATATACCAATGTTTACTACACGCACACAAAAATATTAACGATCTTCAAAAAAATAATGACCTGCACTTGCACGATACGAGGCTTGCAAACGATCTTAGAATCCCCTACTTTAGGTTGAGTAAATCAAGAATCTCATCAAACTATTATTCTTTAAAATTTTTCAATAAGCTACCAATTAGTCTTCAACAAATGCCCTTCATAAAATTTAAAAATAGTATCAAAGAATTTCTATTAACTAAAGCATTCTATAATGTGGATGAATTTCTTGAGTTTAGGTTTTAAATATCATTAAGTAACTGATCTCAATTCCTACCCGAAATTTTTACTTTTTAAAGTTTTATCTTAAATTTAATTAATGTGTGTTATAACGTCCGAAATTTTAAATGTTAAATTTAAACTGTGCATAATGTGCTCTATAATATGTATTGTTTATTGTATAATGAATGTATTTAAATGTTTTTTACATGTTTTCTACATATCTTAAGTTTATTTTAATTGTTAAGATTGACGTGTGTAAAAATTTTAATTTTGTAACACAAATACTTGAATAAATAAATAAATAAATAACAAATGTAACAGAACAGCTAAAACGGATCACCATCTATCATGGAAATACTCCTCAATCCCATAGTATGCCTTGGATAATAATTTCTTTTTTACCTCAGATCGAAATTTATTAGAACAAGTTAAAGATTTTATGTTATTGGGTAGGTGGTTAAATATTTTTTTCGCATTATAATATAAAGAGCGTTGAACTTGTGAAGAGGCTGGTATGGGTAGAGGAATATTCATAACCTGTCTGGTATTAAAGGCAGATCCATCATTCATTACGGACCTAAACTTCTTATACATTAAGCAAACACATTCCAAAATAAAAATACATGTCAGTGTCAAAATTCCATGTCTTAAAAAATAGGGTTTACAGGAATCTCTCTTACCGATCTTATATACAAAACGAACTGCCCTCTTTTGCAGTACAAAAATGGGATTCAACAAATATTGATAACTACCCCCCCAAAAACAGATACCGTATCGTAGATGAGATTCAATTAAAGCAAAGTATACACTTCTTAAAGACAAAACATCAAGCTCACGTGCCAACACTCTAAGTGCAAAACAACCTGACGCAAGCCTGCTGGATAAGCTGTACATATGATTTTTAAAAGTCAACCTATCATCTATGTGAAGCCCCAGAAACTTAGTACATGCCTGATTTCTAATAATTTCGCTATCCATAACAATGTCACTAATATCACATTTAAAACACAGTATATTCGTCTTGGAGACATTGAAAGTTAAAAAGTTATTGTCACACCATTTCCTAATCTTAGCAATATCTTCGCTCACCAGCTCAGCCAGATTGTCAGCATTATCACTATGCCATAAGATGGTCGTATCATCAGCAAAGATGGTCAACAGACCTCCAATATTAATTAGTGGAAGATCGTTAATATAGAGTAGAAACAATATTGGCCCCAGTACTGAACACTGAGGCACACCACTGTCGACCTTAGATGACTGAGAAGTTTCCCCAGGAAGGGATACAGTCTGAGAGCGATCAGACAAGTATGAGCGAAACCATGCCAGTGAGACATCCCTGAAGCCGTAAACTTCAAGCTTCCGCAGCAGTACACTATGGTTGACACAATCAAATGCCTTAGACAAGTCACAGAAGACTGCCGCGGACGCTCGTCCCTCATTCAGATTTAAATAAAGATTTTCAAGGAAAGCAAATATTGCGTCGTTCGTATTTTTTTTATTTTGAAATCCAAACTGGTTGACTGACAATATGTTATGTTTTATTAAAAAAGACATCATTCGCGATTTAACAAGTCTCTCAGCGATCTTTGAGAGGGAGGGCAGCAAAGAGATAGGTCGAAAGTTGAACTTAACTCACCTCCCTTGTGCAAAGGAATGACAACTGCCCTTTTTAGAGATGCAGGAAACTGACCAACCGTAAACGAGTAATTAATGGAATCCGCAAGTGTCTGAAGAGCTTGATCAGGCAAATGTGATAAAACCCTTACAGATATGTCATCCCAGCCTGCTGATTTTTTATTTCAGTTAAAATTTGTTTCAACTCGAGGACATCAGTAGGCATGAAGAAAAAGCTTTCCGGAACATTGACATTTCCAAGGTGTTAAAAAGTTATAAGCTGTCAAGAGAGACAAAAAATGTATGCGAAAATTTATCAAATTCATATTGTGTAGCTAGCGTTTTCTAGGAGGTATCTTAAAACTCATTATGGAATGCCCTCAAAAATAAAACTACACCAAATTTGATTCATATCCGCTCAACATCAAATCATCGCCAATTTTATAGTCAATTTACTTGGATCCCTTTAACCGTATAAGAAATTAGATTAAATTACATATTTTCAAGTCCACTATTTCTTGTTGCTGTATAGCCCCTTAGTTACGGGACATCCTATATATTCCCACAAAAGTAACAAAACCAAAAGAATTCCCAATATGGTGTTTTAATTAGATGTGCACCATTTATGATGTATTACTTTTTTCTTTGTATTATAAATACAGAAATACCTATTTTTGCTTTTTATAAATACTTAAAGAAATAAATTTTGTTTTCTTCTTTTCCTTTATTGTTTTATAATGTTTTCATATACTTATTTAAGACCATAGAAGCAGTAATTCTTGCTTATTTTTCAGGAAAAAAAATAATTTTCAAAAGTTAGAGATGTGTTGAACTTTTGGGTGATTAATTATGCAGATAACAAATAACATAAAGTGTCGTGATTATAATTCCAGAAACATTTTATTCTGCCCTCGTATATATTTATTTAATACTTCCTCGCAAAACTACATAATGCAATTCTATAACCTATAAATACAAATGCTCAGACACATCCCACATATCTAAGTCTTTTAGTATAGGAATTCGTTTTTTGACGGTGACGTTGCTTCCTAGTTCGTCATACTCCTTCCAGCACTGTTCCTTATCCTCACATACGCATTTTCCTTCTTTAAAACTTTGATCTAACTTCAAGCCATTTTTTTTTCTTTTGCCGCCAACTTCATCCGTTATAGTCCTGAGGTCATCGACGTTGGGAGTCATTAAAGCACCGAGACCGGGGTAGATAATGAACGCGAGGAGAGCCAGTACTAAAAGAGAAAATATAATAAATAAAACCTTTAAAAAGTATATACAGTGTGTCCACGGATAGAGTTTGGAAGAGGAAAAACTTTTTATTAGTAGGTATAGAAAAAAAAGTCATTCTTTATAAAAACGTCTGCTTGTGCTGATACTACAATTTCGAATATCAGATTTGCGGTTAAGTTATTTGAGAAATGTGTAAAAGAAAGGCTGTTTGCATTTAAAAAAAAAATAACATCCTATCAGAAGGTCAGTACGGTTTTTTGCCGGGTTGTAGTACGGAAGATGCCCTGTATCGATTAACATCAGAAATTACCTATAACTTAAATACAGGACGAAAATGTGCTGCAGTCTTTATGGACCTGGCAAAGGCGTTCGACACTGTTCCCCATGATAAACTTCTTAGTGTTTTAGAGCACTGTTGAAATTGTTTCAAAGCTATCTTCAAGGAAGATGTCAGGTATTGACGATTAATAATATTTTGAGTGGCGAGCAGGTTGTAAGAATTGGGGTACCACAGGGTACGGTCCTTGACCCTATCCTATTTATAACTTATATAAATAGCTTATTATCGCTTGATGTTAAGGGTTCAATAATATCTTACGCTGATGATACCGTACTGATTTTCGATGGTGATACTTGGCAAGAGGTTAGGGCGAAAATAATATATGGTTTAAAACTAACAAAAAAAAATGGTTAGAAAGCTTTAAATTGTCACTTAACTTATCAAAAACGAATTATATTGCATGCTCTTTAACAGGTGCCAACAGACCCGACTTCACAAGTGTCATGGTTAATGATCAACTAGTTAACTAGACTGGGTACATATCGCTAATCGTCAGCCGAGAGTGCATCTAATATTAGTACTAAAAAAAAATTTACAATAAAAAAATACTTTTCTTTTCTTTTTTTCTATTTACTATTGCTTTTTTTTGCCTCACCTTCCTGCGGAACGTGAAGGGAAAACATATCGCCAAATTGTCATTATAACAACTGACCAAAACTACACAATGGTGCAAAATTTCCGTTTTCTCGTATAGATAGGTAGTTTTCTGAGACGGCGCCGTATAGGTGCTCTTTAAACTCGCACACCTTTGTGCAATGTGGGATATACTTTCCATATTTGCTCTATAAAAATATGTAAGTATTCAATCGATTAAAACATAAGCAAAAAATTATTCTTACATGGGAGCTATCAGTTATCAGCTAATAAATTTGTAGAAATATTATTGTGCCGAGCCCTTCGGGCACGGCACTGTTCTAGTTCGTTCGTTTAATTATACGAAAACTGTCACTTTGACAGGTAAGTGTCATTTTTTTAGCTTTTTCGTAGCGAGGGTTATAGCTGTAAGAATTCGAAATTAAAAAATTTTCAGGTACCTAAATAAGAATATTTTATACGATAGCTGTCAAATTTTGACAGGTAAGAGTCAGTTTTTTTTTTATCCTTTTCGTAGCGAGGGTTATAGCTGTAAAAATCCTAAAGTGAAAAATTTTTCAGTACGTAAATAACAAAGTTTTATACGACAGCTGTCAAATTTTGGCAGGTAAGTGTCAATTTTTTTTTTAGTCTTTTCATAGCGAGGGTTATAGCTGTAAGAATTCGAAATTTAAAAAAATTCAGGTACCTAAATAAGAAAGTTTTATACGATAGCTGTCAAATTTTGACAGGTAAGTGTAAATTTTTTTTTAGCTTTTTCGTAGCGAGGGTTATAGCTGTAAAAATCCTAATGTGAAAAATTTTTCAGTACCTAAATAACAAAGTTTTATACGATAGCTATCAAATTTTGACAGGTAAGTGTCAATTATCGATAGTATCGGACGCACCCAATTCGATTTATTAACGATCCAATATGACCCTACATTGATTTAAAAAAAATCAAAAAAATGACTTCCCAACTTTCGATCGCGTTCGCAAACAACAGTGTTTTGTAGCCCAACGTCGTCTACGCGTCGAAAAAGTTTAAATCGATTAAAATGATTTTTGCCACCTGTATCGCCCTACAACGAAAAAAAACATATTTTTCAACTTTGACTTTAATAACTTTTTTCCGGTACACCCTGTATATTGGAAATTGTTCCCAGAACGTGCCCCGACTATTCCTCTCTACGTCCAGAAAGTTTGAATCGTTTTGCTCTAACCGTTTCCGAAGAAAAAATTCGCGAATATCGAAATGTCGAATAACCTCCTACCACGTGGCGACGGATTATCAATGTCGGAACGCCATCTTTAAAATCGATATTCCAACTATTTCTAAAACATTTTGGGCAAAAATATTGGTCAATAAAATTAGATGAAGGTTCAAGGTAGATATTCCATCCAATTTAAAATCAGGAAATGTTCTTATTAGTCTAGCAAGTCAAGCTCAAAACACCCATTTTTTGCCATTTTTGACAGCCGGATTTTTAGAATTATAATTTACATCAATATCAAGGCACTCTCGTTAAAAGAGAATGGTATTAGAATTTGAAAATTGTGCCTGTTTCCGCACCCAAAAAAGCGACTTTGCCAAGGGCGGTCCTACGGGGGGGGTACTGGGGGTAATTACCCCCCCAGAGACCAGGTTGAGGACGCAAAAACTAAAAATAATATGTCCAAAAAACTATAAATATTTATTATTTTTAAATAAAAAACAAAACCAATAAATTTGAAAAAACATTTTTTATATAAAAATATCAACATCTTAATATTATAAGATATATTCTATTATAGTCCATCGATAAGTCGATATAATATCGCGAAAATGCTGGTAAACCGGACCGAAGAATGTCCGGTTTTCTAATGACTTAATAAAAATGTTAAAAGCAGCGGCATCCAATGCAAAATATATTAAAAAACAATTGTAATTTTTTTTAGCTTTATTTTCATGTTCTGATTTCTTTATTATACATACATATACATTTAGGTTTTGTTTTATTTTAGTGTTTTGACTTATGTTACAATATTAAAACATACTACATCAGTGGCGTATTTACGAGGGGGCTCAGGGGGCCCGGGCCCCCCAGATATGTATAGTACAATAATTGTATAAACAAAGTTCATCTGTTACGGATAATGCCCTCGAAGCTTTTAAAACTTGTTTATTTTGTCGCCCTTTCAAATTTCTTTTAAATTAAAAGAGTGTTTTAAGGTCTGGCATATCGCTGCAGATTAAGCTTTACGGTTATTTTACCCAAAAAAGGGCGTGGCACCCAAAAAATTTTCGCCTGCGGCGCAAGTCCTTCAAAGTACCCCCCCAGGAAGGCGTTCCAGGACCGCCGTTGGACTTTGCTCAAATTTGCGAATATATTTTGATAAGTTTGGATACGTAGAGTTATTAAGAAGAAATCAGCGCATGTTTTGAGAAAAAAATAAAACGGTTTTGTTAAAAACTGAATAAGCTACAGTCGATATACTAAAACATCAGATAAAAGTATCTCTGAAAAAATCATAAATTAATTTTTTTGAGCGACAATATGTTTTCCTAGGCCGCGCTTACTATGCAAACTAAAGCTTGTTTATCCGTCGATATGGTGGATCAAGAAAAAATTCAAAAAGTTATATATTATAGACACTTGCAGAATTATTTAAGCAAACCAGTGCGACGCCAACAGAAATTACGGGAAAAAGTTCATAAGCTGCCGTTTTTTCCGTATTAAAGATAAAGAAACGAAAAAATATCTCTTAAATACAATTTGACGAGCTCTATCCGCTAAAGTTTACAACGTTTCGATCAAAAGTCGTTTTCCATACGAAAAAAAATAAAAACCGTGAAAAAATCAGGCCTAACTTTATGATTTCCACTTTCTTACAATTTTCGGCAATTTCCATTCCAGTTAGGTATAGAACGATATATTGGAAAAAGGTAGATTTTGAGATGGCCTAACCGATTATCCGAACCGAATGTGGATCGGATGCACCCAATTTGACTTATTAGCGATCCAAGAGGTACCATTTTTGACTTTGAAAAAATCAAAAAAATTACTTCCAATCTCTCGATCGCGCTCACAAACAATAGGGTTCTGTAGCTCACGGTCGTCTACACGTCGAAAAAGTTTAAATCGAAAAAACTCATTTTTACGGCCTGTATCGTGTGCCAACGAGAATCCGATATTCTTCGACTTTAAAAATTAATAACTTTTTTCCGACACACCCTGTATATTCGAAATTTTTACACAACGTATCCCCACTATTCCTCTCTAAACTAAAAAAGTTTCAATCGTCCCACTCTAACCGTTTCCGAGAAAAAAAATCGCAAATATGAAAATGTCGAAACTGACGGCGGCGACGACGACAACAAACGCACATTATTTTCACCGAAGCGCCGTATAACATATCGCGGTTTAGCGCGATTTTTAAAATGGTACCCACATATTGAATATTTATCTAATAAAATTATAACTTTGATTCATAAATTCTACATTTTAAGAGACATTTTAAATACAAAACTACTTATACTAATTACATATCGCGCGAACACGCGATATGTTATTCGTCGCCTTCACGCGGAATCACGACAACCCCGACTGCTTCCCGAAAATTTTGCTCTATATAGGCTGCTACATTTGAAATATGTGCGTATGTTGTCTGCGTGGTCGGCGTCGGCGGCGGCGTCGTCAGTTTCGACATTTTCACATTTGCGATTTTTTTTCTCGGAAACGGTTAATGTGGGACGATTGAAACTTTTTGGGTTTACAGAGGAATAGTGGGGGTACGTTGTGTGAAAATTTCGAATATACAGGGTGTGCCGGAAAAAAGTTATTAATTTGTAAAGTCGAGAAATATCGGGATCTCGTTGGCATTCGATACGGGCCACAAAAATTAGTTTTTTCGATTTAAACTTTTTCGACGCGTAGACGACCGTGGGCTACAGAACCCTATTGTTTGTGAGCGCGATCGAAAGTTTGGAAGTAATTTTTTTTATTTTTTCAAAGTCAAAATTTGGTCGAAAATGGTACCTCTTGGATCGCTAATAAGTCGAATTGGGTGCATCCAATCGACATGCGGTTTGGATAATCGGTTAGGCCATCTCAAAATCTACCTTTTTCCAATATATCATTCTATACCTAACTGGAATGGAAATTGTCGAAAATTGTAAGAAAGTGGAAATCATAAAGTTAGGCCTGATTTTTTCACGGTTTTTATTTTTTTTCGTACTGAAAACGACTTTTGATCGAAACGTTGTAAACTTTAGCGGATAGAGCTCGTCAAATTGTATTTAAGAGATATTTTTTCGTTTCTTTATCTTTAATACGGAAAAAACGGCAGCTTTTTTTTTACTGTATCGACTGTAGCTTATTCAATTTTTAACAAAACCGTTTTACTTTTTTCTCAAAAAATGCGCTGATTACTTCGCAACACCTCTACATATTCAAAATCATTAAAATATATTCGCAAAATTGAGAAAAGTCGCTTTTTTGGGTGCGGAAACAGGCAATTTTTACAAATTCTAACACCATTCACTTTTGACTAAGAGTGCCTTGATATTGATATATCTAAATTAATTATTAATTCTAAAAATCCGGCTGTCAAAAATGGCGAAAAATGGGTGTTTTCAGCGTGACTTGCTAGAATAATAAGAACATTTCCAGATTTTAAATCGGGTGGAATATCTACCTTGAACCTTCTTCTAATTTTATTGACCAAAATGTTTCAGAAATATTTGTAATTTCGATTTTAAAGATGGCGTTCCGACATAGATAATGCGTCGCCACGTGGTAGAAGGTTACTCGACATTTCGATATTCGGGAATTTTTTTTTCGGAAACGGTTAGAGCAAAACGATTCAAACTTTCTGGACGTAGAGAGGAATAGTCGGGGCACGTTCTGGGAACAATTTCAAATATACAGGGTGTACCGGAAAAAAGTTATTAAAGTCAAAGTTAAAAAATATTTTTTTTTTCGTTGTAGGGCGATACAGGTGGCAAAAATCATTTTAATCGATTTAAACTTTTTCGACGTGTAGACGACGTTGGGCTATAAAACACTGTTGTTTGCGAACGCGATCGAAAGTTGGGAAGTAATTTTTTTGATTTTTTTAAAATCAATGTAGGGTCATATTGGATCGTTAATAAATCGAATTGGGTGCGTCCGATATACTTTTGGTTTGGATATTCGTTTAGGTCATCTCAAATACTACTTTTTTCAAATATATTGTTCTATACCTAAACAGCATAGAAATGGTAGCAAATTATAAAAAATAAGAATTACTATTTAAGTATATATAATTCGACAGCTGTCGTATAGAACTTTGTTATTTTGGTACTGAAAATTTTTTAATTTAGTTTTATTACAGCTTTAACCCTCGCTACGAAAAAAGTTAAAATAAATTGACACTTACCTGTCAAAATCTGACAGGTATCGTATAAAACTTTGTTATCTAGGTACTGATTTTTTTTTTAATTTGAGATTTTTACAGCTATAACCGTCGCTACGAAAAAGCTAAAAAAAAATTGACACTTACCTGTCAAAATCTGACAGCTGTCGTATAGAACTTTGTTATTTAGGTACTGATTTTTTTTTAAATTTCGAATTCTTACAGCTATAATCCTAGATACAAGAAAAGCTTAAAAAAAACTTGCAATTTACCTGTCAAAATGACAGCTGTCGTATATAACTTTGTTATTTAGGAACTGAAAAATTTTTCATTTAGGATTCTTACAGCTATAAATCTCGCTACGAAAAATCTAAAAAAAAAATTTTAACTTATCTGTCAAAATTTGACAGCTGTCGTATAGAACTTTGTTATTTAACTACTGAATTTTTTTAAATTTTGGATTCTTACAACTTTAATCCTAGATACAAGAAAAGCTTTAAAAAAAATTACATTTACCTGTCAAAATGACAGCTGTCGTATAGAACTTTGTTATTTAGAAACTAAAATATTTTTAAATTTAGGATTCTTATAGCTGTAACTCTCGCTACGAAAAAACAAAAAAAAATTGAAACTTACCTGTCAAAGTCTGACAGCTGTCGTATAGAACTTTGTTATTTAGGATCTAAAAAATTTTTCACTTTAGGATTTTTACAGCGATAACCCTCGCTACGAAAAGGATAAAAAAAAACTGACTCCTACCTGTCAAAATTTGACAGCTATCGTATAAAACATTCTTATTTAGGTACCTGAAAATTTTTTAATTTCGAATTCTTACAGCTATAACCCTCGCTACGAAAAAGCTAAAAAAAATTACACTTACCTGTCAAAGTGACAGCTCTCGTATAATTAAACGAACGAACTAGAACAGTGCCGTACCCGAAGGGCTCGGCACAATATTAGCTGATAATTGATAGCTTCCATGTAAGAATAATTTTTTGCTTATGTTTTAATCGATTAAATACTTACATGTTTTTATAGAGCAAATATGGAAAGTATATCCCACATTGCACAAAGGTGTGCGAGTTTAAAGAGCACCTATACGGCGCCGTCTCAGAAAACTACCTATCTATACGAGAAAACGGAAATTTTGCACCATTGTGTAGTTTTGGTCAGTTGTTATAATGACAATTTGGCGATATGTCTTCCCTTCACGTTCCGCAGGAAGGTGAGGCAAAAAAAGCAATAGAAAACATAGAAAAAAGAAACTAAGAAAAATACTTTTTAAATACAAATTTTTAGTAGGTACTAATAATAGATGCACTCTCGGCTGACGATTAGCGATATGTACCCAGTCTAGTATATAAGAGCCTAGTTGAATCATTGATCAGGTACGGAATTCTGGTCTGGGGAGGTCTATATGACAGTGCTCATTACAGATTAAATATCACTCAAAAATATATATTGAAAGTTATCTTTAAAAGAAATAAATTGTATCCCACAAAATTGCTGTTTTTTGATGATATTTGTAATGTTCGGACTCTTTATATCATAACTATATCAACATTTATTCATAAAACCAAATCCGCTGAAAATACTATTAGCCACTGTTATCACACTCGTGCTAGAATAAATAGGGATATGATTATTCCAGTAAATTATAACAATATCAATTTAAAGAGTGTTTGCTACCTAGGGCCCAAAATTTACAACATGATGCCAGTAAGATTTAAAAGCATAACAAACCTTCATAGATTTAAGGACGAATGTAGAAAATACATATTATCAGAATTTAAAAAATTTGAAAATCTTTTTAAATAAATAACAAAATAATATCGATTATTCATTCACATCACGAAGTGACTATTTTTATGTCAGAGCTCGGGTTAAAAATCTAAAATATAGGGAATCATAAAATGTGTAAGATCCTGGTACATACAAGTAACCCTGTTACTTAGGTACCAAACTAATAATAGTTAGGATTACTTATGGATATAGAAAGCTAATATAATACAATATGTTTCTGTAAATATATTATTTGTAATAAATAAATAAATATATTATTTGTAATAAATAAATATACGTTCGTCACAAACAACATTTTTAGTTTTTTTGGATCTTAATTTGTATAGAACCTATGGAAGCCTGAGTCACTATGGCAGGATATACAATAATTATCAAGTAAATCATTTGAGTTTTACTTGCTAATGTGTTATCTATTTCTGTACAAACCTGTTAATACATATATTGGAATGGCCACAGCCCAATGCCTCTGCGGCAAAAAATCTATCCCAATTTGCTCAAAATATGCTTCAGGTACTACTGCCCATATTAAGTACGTTATAAAAAATATCTTAAAACTCAGGAACATCACGAAACCATATACTGCCCGGCTTGGAGTGGGCGCCGGTGTATGTTCCGGCATTTTAAAAATTGTGAGATTTTTTTCTATAAAAATTAAATACTTTTGTTAAATACAATTTTATAATAATGTCCTTTAAACTTTTTAGTGTTGCAAGGTGTGTTGTTATGTATGATAAAACTAATAGAAATCGTATTTCTCACTGGTGGGTGGACCTACAGCTTCAATTGTTTCAGTGATAAGGTCCACCTTTTCAAAAAAGTTATTGAGGGCCACTCGTAGTTGTCTTGCAAGACTTGCTGTGAACTCTCTGAAATAAAAAAAAATAAACTTGCAACTTACGAAAGCTAATTTTTCTTTTTAAGTTTTGTTTTTAATAAACAGATACTGGGACATAATATTATGTAAGTACTAGTCCCAGTCATACTCAAAATGAATATTATTGTGTATCTCAGATTGAAGCACCCAATGGAAAACACCTTGAGACAAAAAAAGATAAACGTATAGTGTATGTATAATAGAACTTATTAAGAGGTCGATTAATTTAAAAATATTCTTACACTTTAACCACAGTGTCGTCCAACCTCAAAATCTTTATAACACCACTTCGTTTGGGCTCCCCATCTACTCGTAAAACATCATAAATAATTGCAGCTACTCTTTTGTTGGCAAACGGCAATTCCACATCACTACAAGGCCCATGTTAAGGAAAGTAATATAACTATTCGGATATATTCAAGATGACTAAAGTAAAGGATACTCGGATATATTTAAGATGACTAAAGTAAAGGATACATTTTTAGATTTCTAGCTTCATCCATTTCACTTTTGTAATATTGTTATAATTATATTATCAACAAATTACATCTTCTAAAATTTTTTTATTTGGGGCCCCACTTTTCGAGGTTAAGATGAAATTCTTCTTAAATTATTCGTCAATGATGGCTTTAACTGCTCATTCCACAAAGCAGAAAAAGACCATTTATAGTCAAACGAATTAGGAAATTCCAATTAGCCCATCCGTAAAAAGCCTACTCTTCGAGAGGAAGAGAATTAATTTGTCTCCTAGGAAAAACAGGGTCATATGCAAAACGTCAAAAGGTGTGTTTACGTATGTGTCATCGAGCGAGTTTCCAAACAAGAATTTTTATGTTTTCCTTTTTAAAACACGATTTATTTGTCAGGATGGTGACGTACAAACTAAGTTAATTAAATATATTTGTAGCGCAGATAAGATACAGGTTTTAGTGACAACTGTTTAGAAATTAATTAAAAGCCAATGTTTACCAAATATGTTCCAAGTGTAAGGTGAATCTATCAACCCAAATATGAGTTCCAAAGATAGCAAGTATGCCATTTTTATCCGAAATGAGCTACTCAAAGACCTTACGAAATATCAGACCCCCAGGACGGTTTATATGGGACAGATTTGCATCGTAGAAGGGGTTCTCGGAAACAAAATATTACAAGTCCGTCCCCTTAAGGATGGAGAAACATGGGAGTCCCAGTTATTTATGACCACAACTGATGACTGCGTTTTACCCATAAGTAAAGAATTATGGCAATATATTGCCGCAATAGATTCACCCCAAGAAAGAGTCAAATTAGCAAAAAATAGTAATCTTTGTGATAGACTGAAATCTGTATATAAAGATATGGTTGTTGGATTTACTGATTCAAGCGAAGTTAGATTGGGAAAAGTCAAATTTATGGGCAAAGCAAAAGGAATTGGTTATTGTTTTGGCCTTGAGTTACATGTAAGTATTTAGTAATAAGATTTTTAAAAGTAGGTACCTACCTACCTTAATTAAGATTCCTTATAGGTATATTTATGCTTTTACCAACAAATTTGAAATCGTGGTTTTTGGGATTTTTTATGTGCTAGGAACACCTGTTGGAAAAGATTTTTATCGAGATTTTTATGTATATCAAGTTAGCAAGACAACTCGCTCGAATCGAAAAACTGATATCAAGTTAGCAAAACACCTGAGACAATTGTTAATAGAAATAATTTTTAACAGCAATAAACCTGCTAGGAATTTGTCGTTAATTTGCCGTGACAAAATGGTAATGCGCTGGAGCTGGAAATTATAAGAAATCCGTCCTGTATGGGCAAATAACACCCGAAAACGAATAAACGGTTTCCCACGGCCAAAAACGAAGTCCCGGCAACTCTTCAGTAGTATGGCGAATTATCATGGTGTACTCGCAGGCGAGACATCGTATTCACCGTTTACGTGGGGGAGTATGTGGCGGAAAATCGCAAATAACAATTAAATCTTGCAGAATAATTAGCTGAAATCAATCACAATAATTTCTCGAGTCCACAACTAATTCGTCCAGAGTAAACGGCAATTTCCCGCGAGTTTTTCGAGCACGAAAAATGTAGTTTTAGCCTTATTTGGGGGGTGTTTTGTTAGCAATTCCCAAAAACTCACTTTTTTAGCGAATCAGCAGGCAAATTCATCCCGACAAATTCCCCAAGTCCACAACTAGATCGTTCGGAGCGAACGGCAAATTCCCACGAGTTTTTCGCACCCCAAAAATGTAGTTTTACCCTTATTTGGAGGGTGTTTTGTTAGCAATTCCCAAAAACTCACTTTTTTAGCGAATCAGCAGGAAAATTCATCGCGACAAATTCCTCAAGGCCACAACTAATTCGTCCGGAGCGAACGGCAATTTCCCACGAGTTTTTCGCGCCCGAAAAATGAAGTTTTTTCCCGAGGGGTAAACCGCTGGGGCATTTATAATAAATAATAATAAATAATAAATAAATAAAATAAATATGTTGGCAGTATGGGCACTATGCAGGCAGTATTTGGCATTATTTGGCATTATTTTGGCATTATTTAGCATTATTTTGGCAGTATTAGCATTATTTTGGCAGTATTAGCATTTGTTAAAAATAATTAGTTAACAATTTGGCAACATCCTTACGACCCGGCAACACTGCTTATCAAAAGTCGTAGCCATTTGCTTCAAATTAGGTGGAGTGGGGGTGAAACCCAGGGGCGGTTTTAGACCCAAAATATTGGGGGGGCATTACATATTGGCGCAGCCACAATTTTTGGTAGCCTTCGCAAGCAAATAACGCCGCAGCCCAAAATTTTTTAGGATCACGCCCCAGATCACTGCAGGCAGATAATTAAAATGCTAGACAAAATTCTCTACTTCCCCGCCAGAACAATTAACATTGGTCAGCACTCAGCAGCAACGAAACACGAAAGTACCCGTTGAAACGGGGATGATTAATGCGTGCGCAGCGTGTATAGTAAAGCGAGGTTGTCATTGTTGCCAAATTTATTGTATTTCTCTATCGCAATGCAATGCGAGGTTGTCATTGTTGCCAAATTGATTGTATTTCTCTCGAGATATTTTAAAGTTTTTTTCAGAAATGTTGGGGGGTCCTGGGCCCCAGTCATGTCATATTCTTTCACTATACAATTCTCCCAAAATTAGCAATGAAATAAATTAATACTTTTGTAATATATCAGATATTACCTAAATAATAGGGAGACGATATTGATTTTATTTAAAAGTTAGTAAATAAAATAATAAACTAAAAAAAACAACGCGAAATAGGTTATAGGTTGGCAATAGACGGAATGACATTGAAAATTCACCTTAAGTGCAAAATATCTTATCAAAATACCATTAAGATGGTTCCCTCTTTAACAAAGAGTTTGCCTATTACAATGGCCCAAAAACTTTAAATTTTTAATATGTTTTTTACATTTATTTGTTGTATAGTGTTTCTTAGGTCAATTTAATGACATAAAACAGTATAAAACTCCTAACCATAGGCGTCCCAAACAAATAATTAAAATGCGTATACACACTTATAAGTTTGTTTAACATTAGGTGTTTGTACATACTACATTTTATAAACCCACTGTATATATAATAATATTATATTAAAATAATAAATATAAGGTAACTCAAAGATTTTATACACAAAACTAAAACCAGAAAAATAAACCTGACACGGCACGACACTGCTCAGAAAATGCTTTAATTTTTTTACCAGAACTCCATTCTGGGACCATTCCCCGGCCCGTCCATAAGTTTTAAATCACGTATATTTTATCTTCGTCTCTTCCACGCCATCGGCGGTCACTGGCCTATCTCTGTCTGCCAGAATAGATCGTTGAACGGGCTGCAGACCGCTTCAGCTTATACCAGCCGCTTTAACTGGCGCTTATCACCCCTGACAACGTGCATAAATTGTGAACGGTTGCCAGTTCTACCAAATTTTCTGGTTTGTTAATATATTATGTATAAGTATACGAGAAACAAGGGTTTGTTAATTAGTTGTTTTTAAACACTGAAAACACTTTTTGTCTTGATTTCAGTTATATTGTTTCTTTAGGACTAAAGAATGTATTATTATAACAATGAATGGCTTGTTATTTTTTTCTGTCACACTCAAAACTCCTCGGTTTAAAGTATATTTGCAAACTAGCTTTCAAAGAAAGTTACTGACTATCAATTGAATACTGATATAAATGAAACATCTTTAATAAAAAAACTTAAAGAATTGAAGAAGAAAGATCTGACAACCCTGGTTGTGAAGTCGGTCTCTTTGAGACTGTTTACCGCCGTATGGAATGATTGGAATGTCCTCAAACTGAGTTTGGATAAATTATACCTAATTTGTGTATTGTTACCTACATAACTTGACAAAGTAGTACTGATGATGGCCTAACAGCCGAAAGCGCTCTACGGATTTATAAAGATATAATACGAAACTTAATACAAAAGTTTGAATTTTTTTTTGTTATTCATTATGATCTACTCAGCCCTTCACTAAAATTTTAATTTGAAGCTTGAAGCTCGGCTTAAAGTTAAAGTATAACGCTAGTGGGCATCGGCATACCTTAATGATTTTATTTTGTATTGTAACTTTTGTTGTTGCTCCAAATAATTTTTACCAGAGATTTTGTTAATAATAAATAATCTATTGTTGTGAAAGTTACTCTGATTGTTTTTTCTTTATATAAATAGGTCGTATGTAAGTCAATATTACACTCCTATTGTTGAATATTTTTATGCCTAAGTACAGGGTTTTTCCGTATATTTTGGAGCACCCCTGGAGCTTTTATTTGAAGACCTAGAAAAAACTTTAAATTACCAAAGTTGCATGCTTTCTCCTGAACTGCCAGAATTTGTTATCGGACAAAAGAAATGAACATCGTAAATTTGTTTAATAATGCCAATGTCGATTTTTTAAAATGGAACACCCTGTATATTAGTTTTTTTTTTAGTTCCTCACTCTTTTCTGATTCCAAATATGTATATATGTTATATGTTTGTTTCATAAATTATTATCATTATTTATATTAATTATTGTGACTGAATAAGCATTATGTTCTAGCATGTTTTCCTCACACCAATATAGATTTTCTAATCCGCAATATTTTGAAATTAAATTTTGCCTAAACGACTAAAGTAAACATATACATATTTGGAATCAGAAAAGAGTTAGGAGTTAAAAAAAAATTAATATACAGGGTGTTCCATTTTAAAAAATCGACATTGGCATTATTAAACAAATTTACGATGTTCATTTCTTTTGTCCGATAACAAATTCTGGCAGTTTAGGAGAAATCATGCAACTTTGGTAATTTAAAGTTTTTTCTAGGTCTTCAAATAAAAGCTCCAGGGGTGCTCCAAAATATACGGAAAACCCCTGTACATTAAAGTAAGTTTAACGAATATTTAAGTACCCTTCTAGTTTTACCGATACCAATGATTTATTGAAGTATGCGTAACAGAGAGCGGCATTATACAAATACAAATACAAATACAAATACAAATACAAATACAAATACAAATACAAATACAAATACAAATACAAATACAAATACAAATACAAATACAAATACAAATACAAATACAAATACAAATACAAATACAAATACAAATACAAATACAAATACAAATACAAATACAAATACAAATACAAATACAAATACAAATACAAATACAAATACAAATACAAATACAAATACAAATACAAATACAAATACAAATACAAATAATTTATTCATGTCAATACAATTTTTGCTTACACACGTCAATATATAATTTAACAGAATAAAGCATCTGTCACTATAAGGCTAATTAAAATATCTTAAAAGGAAAAGAATTATACTAAAATTAGTTAAAACAGAAAACAATATTTACTAAAACACATTAAAACTTGAGTTAAAATAAAATAAATAAATAGGTGGATCAATAATTGGCACTATTTTAAAATATTACATCACTAGACAAAAACTCATCTACACTATAAAAGGCATTTCCAATAAAAAGATATTTTATAAAAGATTTCAATTTAATGAATGAAAAGCCTCGCACATTATGAGGCAATTTGTTATATAATTTTATGGCAAGGTGCTCTGGCCTGCACTGGCACTTTTTCAGCCTACAATATGCAGTTACAAGATTATCTCTTCCAAGTGTTGAATAATTAGGCATATCGCCATGGGAAACAAAGTTACCTTCATTCTTTTTTATGTATAAAATACTTTCCATAATAAACACACTCGGAAAAGTCAGTATTCTTAGGTCTCTAAATGCCTGTCTGCAGTCCTCCCGAAAGCCCAAACCAGCCATAACTCTGACCGTCTTCCTCTGAAGCGCAAACACTCTACCCGCCAACGAAGCTCCACCCCACGCCATTATGCCATACGTCATTACCGAGTGGAAAAGGGCATAATAGGCAGACAGTAATGTCTCCATCGAGACAATGTCCTTCAGATTCTTTAGCAGAAAGAGGCAGCTTCCAAGCGTTCTCGACACGGTCTCCACTTGCACGTCCCATCCTAAGGTGGGATCCAGATGAACTCCCAGGAACCTGACAGACCCCTCCCCATTGTCAATCCCCTGTAGATCCCGCAAAGTAAAAATTAACCTCCGAGTTTTATCTGTGTTCATCAGCAGTTTGTTGGAACGGAACCATAGCTCGGCTCTCTCATGCGCCCCCAATGCCTCCGCCTGGACGTCTTCAAACTCACTTCCATGAACGGCAACCGTCGTGTCATCAGCAAAGATAGTATAGCTCGCATGCGCCTCACTCATTGGTAGATCATTGATGTAAATTAAGAAGAGGATAGGCCCCAAGACGGACCCTTGAGGAACACCAATACTGACAACACTCTCCACCGACGACCCGTCGCCCACCCTCACAACCTGCGTCCGATCTTTTAAATATGATCTTAAGAGTTCAATACTGCCATTAGTGAAATTGTAATATTTCAGCTTATCCAGCAAGATTTCATGGGAGACGCAATCAAAGGCTTTGCTAAGATCGTAAAACTGAACAAGATCGTATTCCAGATTTTCATACGAATCCATTATTATGGAAAGTAAGTCGAGAATACCCAGAACAGTACTCCTTCCCGCCCTGAAACCAAACTGACTATTAGAGAATAGATTGTTATTTTCAAAAAAGGTGTTTATTTTTTGAGCCATGCATTTCTCTACAATTTTTGATATTATTGGCAGTAAAGAGATGGGGCGATAGTTGAAAACGTCCCTCTCATCCCCCTTTTTAAAGATAGGTACCACTATAGCTCTCTTTAAGACGCTTGTAAATATATTTTCTTTAAGACATTGGTTAATTAATTTTGTGAGAGGAATTATTATAAGATTCTTTATTTGTTTTATGACTTTTACTGAGAGACCATAGATGTCGGTACTATTGTTATTTTTTAGGTTGTCAATGATATCTCTGACATCATTATATGTTACTTCCCCAAAGGTAAAACTGTTGTTTAAGTTTATGTTTAAGTTTTCTAGGTAATCAAGTGGACTAGTGCCATTATTATCGATTTTTTTTACTAGATCATGAGCAATGTTAGTGAAAAAATTATTGAAAATGTTTGGATCTATACCTATGTCCCTACATTGTTTGTTCTTACCCCTACGGTTATTAATTAGACCCCACATGCTTTTTGATGGATTCTTTGACGTTCTAATCATGTTATCGTTTGCTGCTTGCTTATGATCTTTAATTGCTTGGACATATCTTTGCTTAGCCAGTCTGTGCTCCTCCCTGTTTCCAGGGGTATTATACTGTCTGCTTACTTGCCCAAGGAAAGAGACTCTTTCCCGCATATGCAATAAAGTATCGCTGAACCACCGTACTCTATGCGGTCCGTCAGATGCGACTTGGTAAGTTCTCTCCGGAAAAGACTGCAGATAAGCATCCCTTAAAAGGTCCATAAATAGGGAACATTTTTCATCACATGAATTATCTCCATCAATGAAGTGCCATTGTGTTGACTCAATCAGTGCAAAAAAACTGAAGAGTCCCTTCTGAGTTAGTGGTCTAAAAATGTTTTTTTGTAAGTTTTGATTATTACTTGTAAGGCTTACATTGAAAAAAACAGTTTGCCCATTATGATCAGAGATATCCATCTCTACAACATCAGATTCTATGAAATCGGACCCAAGGCTGACAAAAACGTTATCCAGGCAGGCATCTCCCCGAGTTGGTTCCTGAATGGTTTTCCACAGGCCATAGCTTTCTACTAGATCACATAGGGAGAATTAGTGGCAATAGCATGGCATTAGTGGAATTATTATGGCATTAGTGGCATTAGTGGCATTAGAGGCATTATTATGGCATTATCGATGGTGTATTAGGGCATTTTTGCATTAGGTGTACAACATTTTGGTCAGCGGTTTATCCCTCATTTTATCCTTATTTGGGGGGGCGTTTTGCTAGTAATTTTTAAAAACTCACTTTTCCCGCGCATCAGCCGGAAAATTCATCGCGACAAATTCCCCAAGTCCACAACTAATTCGTCCGGAGCAAACGGCAAATTCCCACGAGTTTTTCGCGCCCGAAAAATGAAGTTTTACCCTTATATGGGGTGGTGTTTTGCTAGTAATTTTTAAAAACTCACTTTTCCCGCGCCTCAGCCGGAAAATTCATCGCTACAAATTCCCCAAGTCCACAACTAATTCGTCCGGAGCAAACGACAAATTCCCACGCGTTTTTCGCGCCCGAAAAATGAAGTTTTACCCTTATTTGGGGTGGTGTTTTGCTAGTAATTTTTAAAAACTCACTTTTCCCGCGAATCAGCCGGAAAATTCATCGCGACAAATTCCCCAAGTCCCCAACTAATTCGTCCGGAGCAGACGGCAAATTCCCACGAGTTTTTCGCGCCCGAAAAATGAAGTTTTACCCTTATTTGGGGTGGTGTTTTGCTAGTAATTTTTAAAAACTTACTTTTCCCGCGAATCAGCCGGAAAATTCATCGCGACAAATTCCTCAAGGCCACAACTAATTCGTCCGGAGTGAACGGCAATTTCTCACGAGTTTTTCGCGCCCGAAAAATGAAGTTTTACCCTTATTTGGGGTGGTGTTTTGCTAGTAATTTTTAGAAACTCACTTTTCCCGCGAATAAGCCGGAAAATTCATCGCGACAAATTCCCCAAGTCCACAACTAATTCGTCCGGAGCAAACGCCCAATTCCCACGAGTTTTTGGTGCCCGAAAAATAAAGTTTTATTTCTATATTTATTCATTACAAACAACACATCTTTTCTTGAACAAAAACACATATTTTTTTAAACCTAACGACCATTATAATCTTTGGCATGAATGTTCCCCCACACCCCCCCAAATAAGGATAAAACTTCATTTTTCGGGCGCGAAAAACTCGTGGGAAATTGCCGTTCGCTCCGGACGAATTAGTTGTGGCATTGAGGAATTTGTCGCGATGAATTTTCCTGCTGATTCGCTGGAAAGGTGAGTTTTTGCGAATTGCTAACAAAACACCCCCCCAAGTGGGGGGTAAAACTTCATTTTTCGTGCTCGAAAAACTCGCGGGAATTTGCCGTTTACTCTGGACGAATTAGTTGTGGACTCGAGAAATTATTGTGATTGATTTCAGCTAATTATTCTGCAAGATTTAATTGTTATTTGCGATTTTCCGCCACATACTCCCCCACGTAAACGGTGAATACGATGTCTCGCCTGCGAGTACACCATGATAATTCGCCGTACTACTGAAGAGTTGCCGGGACTTCGTTTCTGGCCGTGGGAAACCGTTTATTCGTTTTCTGGTGTTATTTGCCCATACAGGACGGATTTCTTATAATTTCCAGTAATAAATTAATTAATTAAATGCGAATACATAGCCAAATCAGCCCCTATTTAATTCTGCGCATTACCATTTTGTCACGGCAAATTAACGACAAATTCCTAGCAGGTTTATTGTTGTTAAAAATTATTTTTAATAACAATTGCCTCAGGTGTTTTGCTAACTTGATATCAAGTTAGCAAAACATCCATTTTTTTTTTTTAAATATGAAACGACAAATTTTTTTTTTCACACAACTAATTAGCGGCAAATTATTGGCCGGACAGTTTTTCGATTCGAGCGAGTTTTCTTGCTAACTTGATATACATAAATTTTTTGAGGTAACAAAAAAAAATGTACCCACTGATAAGCGTTTTTTTTTTCACAAAAACAGGTTTTCCTATACTTACTTAGTTATTTATAAATTGATAAGGATGTTTTTTATATCTACATTGATCACAGATAAGTAATTTAAATTTTTTTTTATTTATTGTTTTTACTTGGGTTTATGAGTGATTTGGTATACACGTAGGGAAAATGTTTGTCCGCCCATCTCTTAGTAATAAGTTAGAATAGTACAAATATGAAGTAACGCAAAGTAAACAGAAATAGGTAGATTATGTTTCCCCCACTCCATCGCATCGGATCTGGCTGGCTCGATGCGTTTTGCTTGATCCTGCTTCGGTTGAATTTTAAATTTTAGTTCTGTTTCGCTGTTTCGCTGTTATTAATAGAATCGAAGCGGCGCGGCGTGCCACCAGCAAGTGCCATAAGCGAGATGCAATACGATGGAGCGGGGGGAAACATAATCTACCTACCTCTGTTTGCTTTGCGATACTTCATATTTGTACTATTCTAACTTATTACTAAGAGATGGGCGGACAAACATTTTCCCTACGTGTATATGTATATTGGAGAACTTGTTACTAGTCTTTGATAACAAGTCTAAAATAGGGAATTTTAAAATCTTTAAAATAGTAGTCAGGTTAGGTATAATTAGGTTTTTGTTAAACTTTAATAGGTACCTACTGGGGTACCTACATAAAGTTCTTTCATAATATCAAGTTCAAGTAGATCTATTGAAATGTGAAACACAGTTTTTTATAACCTATAGATCCTAAAAAATATCAAGATCTTAAAGAGTTATTTTTTCACAATTATAGGTAAGTACTTTTTTTTTTGCTATAATAGTAAAAATAGAAGTTGTAATTTTTCAATGAATTTTTATACTGGTTGAGTGATTTATTACAGTCATAAGTATAAGAATTATTTTCTCCTTATGTTAAACCCTTAATTAACAGCAATAATTTAATCACCACTGGTAGAAAAGAAAGTAAGTAGTTTGTTTTTCACTATATAAGTATAAAGAAATAAATAACCTATCTATTAGTCATACCACATACATAAACTCATTACCCATGAAACGTTAAAACAACCTGTAGTCATGCGTTGAATGGAACATCTTGATTCATACTTTCATAATACTAATTAATTACACTCTTGACTTATCTGAAACATGTGTGGCACGACAATCAGTTAATTATTAAGCACCTATTTGAGTCTTTGTAGAGACACACACTGGTTTGTGGCCAAAGTTTCTAAGTAATGTGAATTAAAAAGAGATTTTTTCCCATACCTATCGCTGGCATTAAGTCAAGATCTATAAATACTAAGGTTAAGGTTGTCTCCTGCGATGTTGACCTTTCTCAACGCCTCACGAAAGCGCTACGTCATATGGCGTCCGGCGCGCTTCTCAGGGTATCGTCGGTTTCTTTTCTACGCGTGATTAATTCGCCATAACGTGTCTTTCTTCAAAGCAAAGTATCGTTATTCTCGTAGTTTTTAAAGGAAATTAGTTGTTTTCTTTTTTAATTAATGTTAACTACTTATGATGTAAATTGAAAATTACTATTAATACCAATGATTTGGTACCTATAGATGGCACATGTCATTCATAAACGCTATTAAAATGTGTTGACAACATCGTTTGTAGGAGTGAGGCAGTGAAGAGCTGGGTGGGGCAGGGAGTATGGATTACGATGGATTTACCTTTGAATGTGACCTTGTTACTATAGAAGAAACACCTTTCTATTTGCTCACCCATGAAAAGGGACTGCAGAATTATTATTTTCCGAATTCTCACATACTTGGTACTTTCGACTCATCTTAATTAGCCTTTAGAAAATATCGCAAAAACACAGCACTTATTACCTACTCAAAACCGATAGACTGAAAAATTTTTTAAGCCGCTGTCAAACAAACACCACATGGAAATAGGAATGTTCGATATACATCGATACATCGAAAACATCGATATTTGCGATAATGCGATGTATCGTTTTTAAGCGATGCATCCAGGCCATATGTAATTTGTCGATGCATCGATCAGCTAATACTGGTTTCTTCCTAAAAGTTCCCAGTTCAGTGCTGGACCGTAGCAAGCTCACGCGTCAGGTTTCAGAGACTAAATTTTCATGGTGTTTCTTATTTAAGTTGAACAGTGGGAAGAATAAACCACTTTAGGTTAATTAACTCCTATTTCTAATAACAAACATTTCATTTATCATCATTTGCTATTATAAATTTAATATTATTAGTTTATCAATTTTAATTACAGTACAGGGTCATTGGCAATATTTTGACCGGCCCACGGCCAGCGGGTATTTTCGGGTGAAAATGAGGTATCTTTTTTGGTTTCAAATCACAATAAAATGTAAAAATAAATTTTGATTCAAAAAAAATACAGCGTGGATCAAAAAAAGGTAAGATTTTACCAAATTTCGTAAAAAAATATTTTTTTGTGGAGGATAAAAATCTCTCGGAAAATTTTAGTTTACTTATGTGAAAAAATGGTTCATACAAAAGTTATAGTAGACCTTTTTATTATCTAAGTATAACTTTTACATTTAACTTCTTTCAATAGAAGGTCTAGTTTCGCTGGAAATCCTGAAAAACCATTTTCCACCCTTAAAAGTTGAACCCATTTTACCCTCGTAATTCAGATCGACTTTATTTATTTTCCCCGTTGGTTGCTCTATATTTCCTACTGTTGCTGTTATTAACTCTTTTTTTTTTTTAATTATTTGCATTGGTCTAATATTTTTGAAATTTTTATCAAAAATGCCTATATACAGGCCGAATACAGGAGGCTGTCTGAAGGTCAGAGAACCATTCCCAGTTTAAACACGTTTCCCAACATATACAGCCAAGTTTTCTGCTCTAAAAAAGGCATTTTGTGACAAAACAACTTGATAGTTACTGGTGTCCATGTCAAAAACCATACAGGTGCCATCAAGGAATGATGAAATGTTCGCAAATAATTAGAAAACTATGAAAGATAACTATAACATATGATGATTGGGGTCTTTTTGAAGAGCTCTTTTACTCCTAGAAATGACGTAAAAATAAATACTTTGTTTAATAACCACTTTCTGAGACACCCTGTATAATATTTCTGAATAAAGAAAATAAAATACACTTTAGTACCTACAACCTGGGGACAAAATTAAATTTCTATCTTTAATATTAATAAAGTTAAGGGAGCGGTCAAAATATAGCCAATGACCCCGCCTGTACCGGGTGGTCAAATAAGCGAGGACGTCGGCTTTATCTCGGAAACCATTAATCGTACAACTTTCGGAAAGATTTTTTTTATGAGTAAAGTGGTCAAGAGAAATTGCTGGAAATTACTTTTAAGTTCCTCATTTCGCCGCAATGGGGCACAATTAAAAATTGTTTTTTAAATTCTAAATTTCTCCGAAAATTCCCATATTAAGGTATAACTCTGATTACATCATTGGAAAGCTTAGACAATTCTGCATCATTTTGGTGTAAGGCTCATTGGCGTATCGACCTTGATAAGAGTGGGAGAAGCTATTGCAAGTGTAAACATTAAAATAGCTGTAACTTCTAAACGACTTATCCGGTTTTACTAAATTTAAGCTTGTTTGGAAGGGAAAGGTAAGTATCTTTAATCGCCGTATCCAACAGTACACGATAGGGTTTAAAAAAATTGCTAGAGGGCACAATTTGTAATAATAATAGTTTTTTCGATTTTATCCCGAAAATTCAAATCGTACGGTATAACTATGACATCATAATCGAAAAGTACATGGAATTTGCAAGAAAAGATGTGAAGACCGCAGTTCGATATCTTTGTTCGTTTCAGAGTTATTGCCAAAACAATAATTTTTAATATAAATTGCGCCCTCTAGCAATTTTATTAGAAACTATCTTGTACCATTAGATACAACAATTGAAGGTACTTACCTTTCTCTTCCAAACAAGCTTAAATTTAGTAAAATCGGTTAAGGCGTTTAGAAGTTACAGCGATTTTAATGTTTACACTTTCACTTGATAAGAGTGGGAGAAGCTATGGAAAGTGTAAACATTAAATCGCTGTAACTTCTAAACGACTTATCCGATTTTACTAACTTTAAGCTTGTTTGGAAGTACCTGCAATTATCGTATCTAATGGTACACAATAGTTTCTAATAAAATTGTTAGAGGACGCAATTTGTATTAAAAATTATTGTTTTGTCAATAACTCTGAAACGAACAAAGATATCGAACTGCGGTCTTGACATCTTTTCTTGCAAATTTCATCTACTTTTCGATTATGATGTCATAGTTATACCGTATGATTTGAATTTTCGGGATAAAATCGAAAAAACTGTTATTATTACAAATTGCGCCCTCTAGCAATTTTATAAAACACTATCGAGTACCGTTGGATAGGGCAATTGAAGATACTTATTTTCCCCTTCCAAACAAGCTTAAATTTAGTAAAACCGGATAAGTCGTTTAGAAGTTACAGCGATTTTAATGTTTACACTTTCAATAGCTCTCCCAATCTTATCAAGGTCCGTACGCCAATGAGCCTTAAACCAAAATGATGCAGAATTGTCTAAGCTTTCCAATGATGTAATCAGAGTTATACCTTAATATGGGAATTTTCGGAGAAATTTAGAATTTAAAAAAACAATTTTTAATTGTGCCCCCTTGCGGCGAAATGAGGAACTTAAAAGTAATTTCCACCAATTTCTCTTGACCACTTTACCCATATAATTTTTTTTCCGAAAGTTGTACGATTAATGGTTTCCGAGATAAAGCCGACGTCCTCGCTTATTTGACCACCCGGTACAATAAGTTGCCAAACCTTGCGCTCACTAAGAACGAATCCAGCTGTATGTATTTAAAAACACGTGACATGTTGGCGGCGGCTTTGTACTACACCGCGAACGTAAATTATAATATGGCAACGCAGCATTCAACGCGAAACTTGCTATATATGTTGTTAGGGTTGTTCATAGCGTTTTATAAAAAATATGTAAAAAAATTTTTTAAATAATCTTCGACACCTTCTTTTAATGAAGGTTTTTTCTTCGTCCCCAGTTTATTTGGTTGGTTTAGACCTCCTTTAATAACTTTTTTTAACATACTTAGTATGTTTAACCTTTATCAATTTTCTTCATGATATGTCTCTTCTACACATCAATTTTTTAATTCCATAAAAGCTCCATTAAGGTTCTGCATCATTTTCTCTTCTGCTAAAACCATCAGCACTAAATAAATTTTCTGTCTCCTGATGATGAACGTTTCTACGTTCGAAACATGTAGAGACCCCTAGAGAATTTTTATTCTATTAAATTTTGTGGAGAAAGACTTTAAGTTTTTTCTTTCTTTCCCATATTTTCAACTCCACTTTAAGCATGGACTATTTCTTCAAATTATATTATATGATAATTGTCATTTATTATTATATGCATACAATTTTGGACAGTTACCGTATCTGATCTATTGACAATTTACAATTTAGGTGAATTAATTATTAATAATTTTACAAATATTTTTTATTGGTTGAGATTTCCATAATTAATTTAAATTATACGCAGCAGACTTTTAATACCTACAATTTAAAATCAGCTTATGTGTTCTGTTCATTGTTTTTTTTTATTGTGTAATTGTCGGTACATTATTGAACTGTTACGCCCGGATGGCTCGAAATTGAAGGATTGCTCTGTTGGTTGGGTTATGGTTTGGGTTTCAATGATTTCATTTTCATGTTTATTGGGTAATAATGCCATTGTAAATTGTAAGTATAGTATAGAATGCAATAGGTTAACCGTATATACTTATATTTCTTCATTTACCTACATCAGGTAAAAATTAAAATAGCGCAGTGTTTTTAATACATAATATGCTTAAGCTTTGGGAAGAAAATACGAATATAGATTGGCCATCGCAGTCCCCAGACCTTAACCCCATAAATATAATAATATTTTAGTAAAAATAGTAAACGCAGTTAAAATTGAATTAATTCCTATTTTAAAATACCTGGTACAATTATTATCTGTACAAAAATCAAAATTTCCGGGAAAAATGAAATTCGCTCTAGTGACACCAGTTTTTAAAAGCGATAAAACTAATAATCCTAATAATTACCGTCCAATATCTGTTTTGCCTGTTCTGTGAAAAATTTTGGAAAAAATTATAAACATAAAATTAACGAATTTTTTAGAAAGACAAAATTTAATTTTCGATAATCAGTATGGGTTTCGCAAATCTACTGAAGTTGCAGCTATGGATATTATTACTAACATTCAATTAAATCTAGATACCAAAACTGATACTGTAAATCATGATAATTAAATTATTTGATATACTTGTCTTATAAGATGAAAAAAATTATCGTTGGTTTGAAAGTTATATAAAAATAGAAAACAATGCGTTAAAATAGGAAGTAATATTAGTTCCTATCAAACAATAACGTGGAGTACCACAAGGTTCCATTCTAGGACCCACATTATTTTTTATTTATATCAATTATATTTCAATATTAGAATTATATGAACAAATTAAACTTTTTGCCGACGACACAACAATTATTTATTATGCTAAAAATATTACGGACATCCAATTAAATATCAAAAAAGATTTAAAAATTATATTTGACTGGTTAGAATCTTATAAATGAACGTTAAATTTTAATAAATCTTCATTTATGTACATTGCTAAATAAAGACTAGATATGGAGAAGCAACCAATAATATTTAATGGGGAAAATATTATTTACAAAGATAACATAAAATTTTTAGGTTTATATATTGATCAAAATTTAAGCTGGAGAAAACACGTAGAACATATTTGAACTTACATTTCTCCGCTAATTGGGACATTCTTTAAAATTTGTCATTGTATATTTTAAATTATTTACAAAATATTTATCATGCGTTAGTAAATTCAAAAATTCAGTATCTAAATTCCTAGCTAAATTCGATAGTACTAAAACCTTTAAAGAAACTACAAAATAAAATTATTAAATGTATTCATAAACTTCCGCACTTAGAAACGTCAACAAATTTATATGAACCGAATAAATACCTAGATATAAATAATTTATATAATTTAAAAATTTGCATATTTATTTATTCTTTACTTTTAAAACAAAAAATTTCTAACATAACGTTTGCTAAAGTTCATGATCTTCATAGTCATGATACTAGACGGACTAATTTTTTACAAACTATTAAAATAGGCAGCAACTTTGGAAAACGGTCATTGTTAATATAATGGATTAATATTATATAATATTTTACCCGAAAATATTAAAAACTACCCTTATTTGAATTTAATTTAAAAAAATATTTCCTAATGTAAATTTCTTTTTTAATGAGTTAATCAAACGTTTATACTATGGAGGGCTTTAGGAAGGAGTCCGATCGAAAATGGCTGTTCTTTAAATTTACGTCCCTGTTTAGTAGTTAGTTCGCTGTTTCCCGGTCGCGGCGCAGTGATCGTCAAGTGTTTGACTTTTTACAGGTTTTGATAGACGTCAGCGGTATTTTTATCCAATAATTAATAAAATAAGCTTTATTAGATATAATATATACATATCTCAGCCTGTAGAGGGTTTTAGTTAACTAAATTCAATAAAACAGTTGATTATCCCATAAGAACCCATGCATTTTACAGATTTAAAGGAACACATGCGCCCCTGACGGCCATTTTTAAAGCTGCTTTACCAATCCAAAACTTTGCCCGAAACCAATGTATTGCGATCGGACTCCTAACCTAAAGCCCTCCATAGTTTATACAAAACGAATATTTTTTTAACTGCCTTTTCTTTCTACTCGTTTACCTACTAAGTTAGAGTAATAGTTGTCAGTTAGGTTTATATACCTATTTATCCCTGTAATAAACTTGTAAAGTTGGTTGGGAGTAAAAAAATTAAAATTTCGGACTATTTAGATGAAAAAAATATTGCAAACCGAGGCGAATTATGGAGTATTTTAAAAGAAGAATGGCACAACTTTTTTTTGACTATTGTGCTAAACTTATCGCCTCTACGATGAACGCAAGATGTCAAGCCGTTTTTGCTGCAATAAGGTATCCGGTGCAAGATTTAATGATATACAGTGTCCGCAAGAAAGTTCGCATCAAATGGGATTTTTTTTTATTATTAGTTATAGGTAAAAATTGAAAAAGTAGATAGTTTTTGCTTACCTAAAAACCAAGAATGACGTATACTGAAGCAGCTGCACGACTTGCGTTACCTGCCAAATTTGACATTTTTAATAAAATAGGTTCAAAAATGCCATTATTTATCAAAATATCGAAAAACTTTATCGAGAAAGTTGTTTATTTAGGCATTTTTAGCCTCTGTACGAAATTTTGACAGTCTAATACAATTTTTATTTTTTGCCAGATTCTTGAAAATTTTGATCAACCCTTGTAGATTAACTTTTATACATCGATGTAAAACCATTTGTCTTTACTTCATTTGTAATCTTAATGCAATTTTGTGTAAAATTTTGGTTTCCAATTATTTATTTTGCTTCAAAAACTGAAATTGTTATTGATCAGTATGTAATGTTTGATGCAAAGTTTATCTAATTACATCAGTTTTGCCAAAACCGACGTTTCTTATTTTTCTTAATTTAGTTAACAGATGTACAAAAATAAAATATTAGGAAGCTTTCGTTGAAATTTTACCTAATTAATATTAAATTAAATTAATTATATTAAATTATATTTTTGTTGAATACCATGTTTCGTGCGATTAATATTATTTAGTCTTTTTGATCCAATATTAATTAAGTAAAATTTCAACGAAAGCTTTCTAATATTTTCTTTTTGTACATCTGTTTACGAACTTAAGAAAAATGAGAAATGTCGGTTTTGGTAAAACTGATGTAATTAGATAAACTTTGCATCAAACATTACATACTGATCAATAACAATTTCAGTTTTTGAAGCAAAATAAATAATTAATATTAATATAATAATTAAGATTACAAATAAAGTAAAGCCAAATGGTTTTACATCGATGTATAAACGTTAATCTACGAGGGTTAATCAAAATTTTCAAGAACCTGGCAAAAAATAAAAATCGTATTAGACTGTAAAAATTTCGTACAGAGGCTCAAAAAGCCTAAATAAACAACTTTCTCGAATAAAGTTTTTCGATATTTTGATAAATAATGGCATTTTTGAACCTATTTTATTAAAAATGTCAAATTTGACAGGTAACGCAAGTCGTGCAGCTGCTTTAGTATACGTCATTTTTGGTTTTTAGGTAAGCAAAAACTAACTGCTTTTTCAATTTTTACCTATACCTAATAATAAAAAAAAATCCCATTTGATGCGGACTTTCTTGCGGACACTGTAGAAGGGAACTTCAATGAATGATATGGGAGGGAAGTCAATACTTGTGTGCAAGATTTAATTATTTAAATAGAGACCCTTTCAAGATTCATTAATATCGAATTGAACTTCATAAAGTCCTGTGCAAGATTCAATGATTTGGGGTGGAACGTCATAGAGGCCCTTGCAAGATTCAATGATTTTGAAGGAAACTTCATAAAGACCTGTGCAACATTTAATAATTTGGGATTGATCTTTATTAAGACCCTTGTTAGATTCAGTGATTTTAAAGGGAACTTCATAGAGACCCTTGCAAGATTCAGTGATTTTAAAGGGAACTTCATAGAGACCCTTGCAAGATTCAGTGATATGGGAGGGAACTTAGTAAATACCTGTGCACGATTCAATGATATGGGAACGAACCTTATAGAGACCCGTGTAAAATTCAATAGAATTACAATACAGAAAAATAACCTTTGAATATTTTTTTTCGGAAATTTTGCTTACTTACTCTGTAAAGTTGTATCTTGTATTATTCATTTATTATTTAGAACTTATAAATGAGTAGGTGTTGGCTTTATTTTTGGTGTCAATAATAATTTATTATTAATATCGTTGGGTATTTTATTATTACTAAGTAGATATTAAATTTTGACCTCGTGTTTAGAAGGAATCTGTCTAGAATAGGTGTTTATTTATTTATTTATTTATTGGTGACTCGTTTTATAAACTTGAGTAAAATCGATTATAATTTATTTAAGACAATGTATAAAATCAAATACTAGGTATATCAGTCGGTAAACAACTGCCTGAGATCAACCATTGCGCAAGAAAGAAAGGTATTTTATTGGGGAGTCTACACAGTCAGCATTAGTGATAATGTTCTTAAATTGTTAGTACTAACAGTAATATTGACCTGGTAACCTTACACAATCAATATTACTTTATAGTTACTGTCAATCCAAGATTATATAAATGCCCCTGCGACTAACCATACAAGTAGTAAGTAGTTCAACTAACCGCAAAATTCGTATTTTAGGAAAAGCGTCCCAACAGCAAATGCAACGGCTCCTATGCCGGCATCCAGCACTTCCAGTGTCTGCCGGGACGGGGACTTTTCACCACCATAGAAAGGATCATACCGACGATGTACAATGACAGCGAAAGGGAGGAATCTCCACCCCTACAGGCAATGACGGACTTGGACATTTGCTTGCAGAAAAACATGTCGAGTTTTGTGAACGGGTCTTTAGGTAATATAGTTAAATCTTAAGTACCGTGCGAGCAAAATTTATTTGCATCAAAGAGGGCCTTGCATCTAAGGACGTAATGCTTAGCCGTAGAGCTTAATACCTGTTGGGTGTTAGTAACTACCTAAATTAACAATCAATCAGATATTCCATCTTTGACAGTCGTGACAAGTAATTTGATTCATCGCTAATTTTTCCAATTTCTTGAACAATTCACACAATGGGCTTTACGGAACGGCACAAAACATTCATGGTTAAAGCGTATTTTCGAAACGGGGTTAGAGTAAATGGTGAGTGGCAATACAATCCGGGTTTGTGCATGGACGATTTTCACGAACATTTTCCTAACGTTGCTTTTATTGCTGGGGATTTTTATCATTGCCTGAAAAGAACCGTGGCT
The DNA here is from genome assembly GCA_963969555.1 of Polydrusus pterygomalis. Classification (NCBI taxonomy): domain Eukaryota; kingdom Metazoa; phylum Arthropoda; class Insecta; order Coleoptera; family Curculionidae; genus Polydrusus; species Polydrusus pterygomalis. The sequence continues at coordinate 153,472,315 of OZ018376.1, read as the reverse complement.
GTGTTTAGGGAAACAGGTTCTATACAACATAAAAAAGAAGCACAAAGACCATCTGTAAGAACAGAAGATCTTGTGGCAAACGTTCGTGAAATATTGCAAAATACGCCAACAAATTGTAAAAGACGCCTGTCCCAAGAAGTGGGAAGATCTTATGGAACATGCAGGACTATTCTTAAGAAGCAGCTAAATTTATTTCCTTATAAAGTGCAAGTATTCCAAGAAATACAAGCCGCAGATTTTGAAAGACGCAGGAATTACTTTCAATGGTTTACCCAAAATTTATTGGAAAGAAATGATTTATTAGACCTGACATTTTTTCGGATGAAGCCTGATTCCACCTCTTCGGTTATGTGAATTCTCAGAATACACGCATGTGGAGTAGTGAATCCCCATTTTTTTGTAGTCTAGAGTCCACATTGCACCCTCAAAAAATTGGTGTCTGGTTAGCTGTTTCGCGAAGAGAATTGTTGGTTCTATTTTTTCCATGACACTATTACAGCACAGCGGTATAGAGACAATATTTTAAATCCATTTGTGGAGCAATTACTTTACGACGAACTACGTTTTGGATATTTTCAACAGGACGGTGCAACCGCCCATACAACCGCCGAAACTATTAACTACTTACGCAATTTTTTCGGCGACAGATAGATCAGTTTTCGAACATACATTGAATTCCCACCTAGATCACCTTGTTTAACGGTTATGGATTACTTCGTTTTTCCTCATTTAAAGAACACTATTTTTAAAACACCAGTTGTAAATTTAGAACAATTACAAGAAAGGATTATCCAAGAATGTGGTAACATTTCTCCAGAAATGCTGGCCAACACTTTCGAAAATATGAAGAGACGTGTGAATTTATGCTTGGAGCATGGCGGTGGCCAATTTCAGCAATTTATGTAATTATTTTTCTTTCTATATATTCTTACTTTGTTAATTTTGTAAGCAACAAAAATAAATTTGTATTTGTGTACTTATTTTATTACTCATTAGTTTGGCATATCATGTCATAATATGAATTTGACAAAATTTTAACCTAGATTTGGTTAGATATATCGTCCACATATCATTGTGATCTAAACTAAGCCCTCTTTGATGAAAATAATTTTTGCTCGCACGGTATTAGTATATTATGTTTTGTGGTGATGACCATAATTTAGTTCACTCTATGTTAAAGTCCAAGCGGCCTTACTTATATTTTGTATTGCATTGTTTATGCCTTTTCGTGAAATATTACCTTTTTTTATACTTACATAATTAAATTTTTATGTTTTCAGGGTTCATAAAACTACTTAATTAAAACGCATTTATAAAGTGTTGATAATTTGCCTTAACAAAGACATGGTCAACAAAATGCATCTAAAATTTAATTGGGAATTAATGCTCTTGTTTACACCTGAATACAAATTGAAGGCCAACAATTTTGATTTCTTGTTCAAGACACGGTTCATTCTATAACAATAATGTTGAGTTGACCTTAACAATTAGAATACGGTAGTTTTTATTGTTTATTGGCCATTATGCATGTAATTTTAATGCACGCTTGTAGAACAACCTGCAAAAGTAATTTTGATCACGGTGTTTGCCATTAAATGTCCCATTGTAAGTGTTTTCTTTGTTTTCATCTCAGAAAAATGTTTTAAGTATTTATTTTTATAGTCATACAACCAAAACTAATATTTTCTCCTATGTATGCTTCATTCTTCATTTTGTATCACAAGTAAGCAAAGACATAAAAAGAAAGCCATCATTTTTACATTTTGTTCCGATCTTACATCGTTTTATAAGTTTTCTTTGCATTTATACATAGCGTGCCTCAATTCACGTTTCCTTGATTAGTGTCGTGAATTATTAATGTCTGTTAAATGACTGCTGACCGTTACGTCATATTCTCCATAATTGCGGTACGTCGTAAATTAACTCGGTCAGTTTGACTCACCGGTGGTAAAGGTTATGATTTTTCTCTCTCTTAGCCTTGATCTACATAAAGACCGGATGCATGTGAACAAGTAAAATACAAGCGCGTTTTTTCAAATTTTTAATTATTATTTTTATACTGTTAATGAAGTCAGAAATAAGTAGTTTATTTAGGGTAAAAGGTATCATGGGATGAAACATTTTGTTTTTGAAAATCAGTATGAAATTTTGAATTAATTTGAATTAACTGAAAAATAAATAAAACTCATTTATAATAAAAAATTACACCACAAAATACAGTTTTTTAATAATTAAAATAAATCATGTCCCCAAGGATCATCATCATAAGATTCGTCGTTAGCATCGATAAATCTTTCCCGTTCCCACACATTATTTAAAATTTTATTAGTGTGTGTTACATAATTTTTCCATTTTTCCACTGTTACATTTTCTATGGCTCATTCCACAGACCCAAAACTACGTCCTTTGTTACAGGATGCATAGAACTTATTTTTGCATCATAATAGCGCCTACATTCCGACCAAACCTTTTCAATGTGCTTAAAGTGCCAATGATATGGAGGCAGTCCTAAAACTCGATGTCCATGTTGCAATGCTACTTCGTCCAACCTATTAAAATAAAATTAAAATAATTAAAAAATAAAATCAATAGCGCTTTCCAGATTACTTGTAACATTTGGGTGGGATATGCTGCTTCACTATTATCCAGATCTGATCCTTCGTTGAAAATGGTGAAACCGGAATTTGTCTTTGTTCTAACCATGCAATAAGTAATCTTTTTGGCCAACTTGTATTTGAAATTTTTTCAATTAGCCCAGAATGATAGGTGGGGTTATTCATGGTAATAAGCGACGCTTCTTCCAAGTTTGGTAACAATTTTTCTTTAAACCATTTCTCAAGGTTTTCACTATTCATCGAATCATGATAACCACCAGATTTTAGGTCAGACTTGAATATCAAACTTGCATTGTTCACAAATCCATTTTCTGAACTAATATACAGTACACCCTCTGACGCTTTTCTTAACTGTATGAAGAGTATCATCTTGCCAACTTCGCCTAAAAGCCCCTTTACTGTATATCCAGGTTTCATCCAAAACAGTTTTTAAGGGAAATTGAGAGTTGCTGTTATTCTTAAATTTATCCCTTTTGGGCCATATTTGGTTGCTCTATTAAAAAACGCCTGTTTGATATAGTACTACATTTACTATATTTAAATTTAAATTTTTTTTAAACAGTCCGCTAATAAACCAGTGGATATTTCAAAAGTTGTTGACCACGGGATGACAAAATAGCTACAATATTGCGATTCTTAAAATCTACATCCTTCTCTATCCCCTTTGCCCTAATTCGTTGGATTGTTGAACACGAAACTCCCAAAGCATCAAAAACTCTCTAAAACAGATACGAAATTATAAAAACATTGCCATATATTTTTCATGTTTATTATTTATGTTTTCACAATTCATGCTTTATTATATCTACTTACCTCGTAAACTGCGTTCAAGGGTAAAAGAAGAGTCTTTCCGGCATCACTTTCTCTTTTTAAAATAATCAAATAATTTTAATATTATTGCTTGTTCTTTTTCACAATACCGTGACATTTTTGAAATAATGTTGATTAAAAATGTCACTGTCTAAAATAACAATAAACTTTTGGGACTCGTAAAATTATACGACATTCATTATTGACGCAAATTTACTATCTCACCTAGTTCACGAATGTTAGAAAGAGGTAAGCACTAGTCGTGATCGTGACGTAACGGTCAGCGGTCATTGAACAGACTTTACTTTCTATTGTGGTCGCCTCGTCTCCAAGCACTGGTTAATATTTTTATTATTTTATAGACAAACCACCGAGGGAAGAAATAGTAACAAAATATGGCGAGTATTCGAAAAACGCATCGAAACCTCAGCGCGAAGAAATAGTTACGAAATACGGAGAGTACCCGAAAAAAATGACAGCGCCAATGACGGCGCCAACGAAGAGTCAGCTGAGTTACAACATGAGGAATTCGTTGTCGTTGCAAAACATTCTGGACGTTGACGGGAGCAGCGTCAATACAAACAATGATTTTGATCAGAACACGATCATTCAGCCCGACCGCAGTCAGCTGATGAGTACTGAAAAATTAAAGGTATACATTTCTGTAATATTTTTGTTCGATAGTTACTTAATAATAATAGTAATAATAATAAGTTTATTTAAAATTTAATAATATAATAAATATGTTTATGTTGTCTTCGATAAACTTATTCTTCAATCCCCTGAAGCTGAGCTTGTTAGGGGCAAATATTATTTTTTGTTTTAGTATGTAAAATCATAAATCATAAATATGCATTAAAAATCAAGTTTTAAAGTAAAAATGTTAACTTATAGTATAAACATAGTGCGTTTTTCGTAGGGTTTCAGGGGTAAAATAAGCATATTTTTTGCGCTCCGCTCTCACTGAATTTGTCCAAATCGGGGCATACTAAAAGTCTAGCTGGACAAAAAAAAAACGGATCCTGGATTTTTCTAAATTTTAATCCTTGATAACTTTTTTGTTGTTAATCAAATTTTGATAGTTTTACTATCATTTAATAGATAATTTTATAAGGAATATGCTGTATGTGTTTAATGATGGGCCATGTTCGATAGGGCGACATAATAATAATAATAATAAAAGTTTATTCAAATTTTTTTTCGACATTTATAATGCTAATATATAATTTTTTTGTATAAACTATCACTTTTGAACTCAGAATTAAAATACTTATTTTGAGTTAAATAATATAATATTTATTGTCAAGAATATATATTTCATAATTCAAGCACAACTAGATTATAATATATAACGATATATATGACAATATTTTATTGGTATATTTTATATCACTACAGTATACAAAGATACAATACGTCATGTATAATAATACAATATATATATATATTTATTTATTTTATTCATCATAGCTTGGTATATTTATTATTTATTAATGACGTTCTTGAATACAGGGTGTTCCGATGATCATGTTACAAAATTCTAGGGTAGACAAAACACACGAAAATAAGAAAAAAAGTTCATGTGAACATGGGTCCGGAAACGCTTCTTCAGGGAGCTAGGGCCCTTCGAAGATGACCTTCAAAAACTACTTTTCGTTTTATAGCTTCGGTACTACTGCAGCTATCGCAACCAATTTTGGGACATGAAATCTAGTTCGTAGGTTCATCAATTTGAGCCTTCCGGATTTTGTCACCTTTAACCAGGGGCGTACAAACCAAGGGGGTATTTGAGTAAATTTGACCCTACTCCTCTTAGGCTTTAATTTCTTACCATTTTTATATCTGATTATGATTCTCCAATGCCTTTTACATAAAAAAGGTACTCTTAGTAAAAATCGCTATCTGTCACAGTTTCCTCCGAAAATGGCTAAATCCAATCAATAATAAATTATTGGTCTTAAACCAATTATTACGTTGAAATATGAAAATGAGGTTCAGTACAGATAGTGAGCATTATAAGTTAGTCAAATCTTTTTCTTTAATGAAAATAAATTAGATTAGAGAGATTTATTGCCTTTTCGAAATTGGGGGTATAAAAAGTAAAAGGGAACGTATACAAAATATTTCAAAAAAAAAACAATTAAACAGGTTTAACGAGTGAGTCAAGGATAAGGCAGAGTAAATTTCTGTCTTGAAGATGAATTTACTAACGCTGTCGTTGACTGACCCTGTACGTACCAAAATAAATTCAAAATAACAATTGTTGAAAATGCCTGCCACCACGTTCAATACATGTATTACACCTACGTAGCATATTTAAATTGACGTCAGTAAAAACATCAGGCATGGTTTGGATCATTTCAGCCGCAACAGAAATCCTAGCCACCAAATCTTCCTCCGACTGAACTGGAGTTTCATATACAAGGCTTTTCATATGTCCCCAAAGAAAGAAATCCATAGGAGTTAAATCTGGGGACCGGGCTGGCCAGTTGACATCGCTTCCACGTCCAATCCAACGTCCTCTAAAACGATCATCGAGGTGCTCACGTACGACATGTGCAAAATGAGCGGGTGCTCCATCATGCTGGAACCATAGATTCCGACGTATGTCGAGGGACAGCTCATCCAATAACTCAGGTAAGGTGTATCTTAAAAAATTGAGGTACACCGTCCCAGTTAGTCGAGGAGGCAACATGATTGGTCCAATTAGACGTTCTCCAACAATTCCAGCCCACATGTTCACCGAGAATCGATGTTGGTACCCTCTTATTTGAAGAGCATGAGGGTTTTCCTCCGCCCACACATGGCTATTCCGTGAATTAAAAATACCTTCTCTCGTAAAAACACCCTCATCAGAGAAAAGCACAAATTTCGGAAATTGGGGTTCTTGTGTACACTGTTGAAGAAACCACTCGCAAAACTCTACGCGGGGTGCATAATCATTTGGTCTCAATTCCTGTACTTTTTGGCGATGGTAAGGATGAAGAAGTTGTTCGTTAACAATCTCCCATACACGTACATGACTTACATTCATGGATTCTGCAACAGCTCGGGTACTAACACTAGGATTTTCCTCGAATTGTCGGAGTACCTCTTCCTCAAATTCTGGAGTTCGTACAGTTCTTTGAGCGCCATTATCTGGCCTCGTTATTTTCACGGAGCCAGTTTCCCTTATGCGCTGATTTACCCTCTCGAATAGCGTGTGAGCAGGTACACGCCTCTCAGGAAACCGCTCCTGATACAATCTTGAAGCGGCTCTTCCATTGCAATGAACTTCGCCATAAATTAATAGCATATCGGCATATTCGGCGAAAGTATAATCCATGATTCACTGGCGACACAATATTTTATTGACAGATTTTTGACAACTATCTGTACTGAACCTCATTTTCATATTTCAACGTAATAATTGGTTTAAGACCAATAATTTATTATTGATTGGATTTAGCCATTTTCGGAGGAAACTGTGACAGATAGCGATTTTTACTAAGAGTACCTTTTTTATGTAAAAGGCATTGGAGAATCATAATCAGATATAAAAATGGTAAGAAATTAAAGCCTAAGAGGAGTAGGGTCAAATTTACTCAAATACCCCCTTGGTTTGTACGCCCCTGGTTAAAGGTGACAAAATCCGGAAGGCTCAAATTGATGAACCTACGAACTAGATTTCATGTCCCAAAATTGGTTGCGATAGCTGCAGTAGTACCGAAGCTATAAAACGAAAAGTAGTTTTTGAAGGTCATCTTCGAAGGGCCCTAGCTCCCTGAAGAAGCGTTTCCGGACCCATGTTCACATGAACTTTTTTTCTTATTTTCGTGTGTTTTATCTACCATAGAATTTTGTAACATGATCATCGGAACACCCTGTATATCTCTTGGATTGGATAATATTGAATTTTTAATTTTATGTCTATAATTATTTAATGATTTAATTATTTTAATTGACTGTGGTAGTATATCAAAAATATATGGATTGATGTTTAAAAAATATTTGTGTGCTATTGTTTTGTTTACTCTATTTTTATATGTAATAGTATTTTTATGACGAGTTTCATGTGTGTGATTAATATAATTTATTTTATTTTTATGTTTAAAAATGTATATTAACATGTTGTAAGAAAATATTTGTTTAATATCCATTTTTTTGCTATTTTTAAATAGTAAATCAGAAGAATATTGGTGGTATTTTTCGTAAATAATTTTCAAAATGTATTTTTGAATAGTTTCAATATTATTAAGATAATTCTAATTTATGCCTCCCCATCCTAGTATTCCATAATTTAAATGGGTTTGTACTAAAGAATAATAAAATATTTCTAATTCTTTTATATTTAAAAACTGTTTAAGGTGTTTAAATTTTGGTGTAAGAATTCTTAGTATGTAATCACTATTACTATTATTATTATTATGATGCCGGGGAAAATTAATGTGTACTTTTGGCACTAAGTTTTAAACACCCTGTAAAAAAATTGGGGCTATTATTCTTCATACTGATAATTTTTTAATGAAGTTGCATCAGGCCCGGTTCTAGACCTCTTGGCGCCCCCGGGCAAGGGTCTTATTTAGCGCCCTCGAAATTTTTATTTCATATTTTTTTCCTGAATATATACTTATACCATCAAAAATATTTAATTTTTTTGACGTGATATTTTAAGAAAGAGAGGTTAAAAAACGAGCAGATAAAAATACTAAAAAGGTTACAAAATATTTTTAATGCACAATCGACTCTCTGTGCACTCTGCAGTGACTAATTTGCAAATAATTTGCTCCCTTCAATGTTTTAATTTTAGAAAAAAACAAGTCTATCCAACGGAGCCTGCTGTTTCTTTTTTAGTCCCCGCACCGCGTCGCGCTAAGGGCGGACTATAAATATCGAGGTTTAAAGATCATCGATGTTCCATTTTCGATGTTTTTTTGGCCCCTATTAAATGGGTTAAAGGCACCCGCTTTGTTTCAGAATTTATAAAAAATACTTTTAAATAGTATATTATACATCGATGGTTATACAGACGCTTATTTGTTTTACCATTGGCAATATTTTGCGCCCTCGGCGTTGCCCGGGCGCTGGGACCGGGCCTGGTTGCATGTACCATTGCGGCCAAAAAGATATTGATTCTGACGTTTCGTCTTTCGGGTACCATCATCAGGAATGTATTTTTAAATACGATCCTGTAGACAATAGCTTAAAGATAGAAAACAACCCGCTCAATATTCAGGTAGATGCGGCGTTCGACCTTCAGCTGAATAACACGGTCCCATGGGTCGAGGCAGATGTGACGTCAGTGAGTTTATTCCCGTGTTTTTATTAAACACCGTATCTTGTTTATTTATTTTCTCAGTAAATAATTCGAAATTTTAAAAACTGAAACCATAGAAAATTTTATTTTTCCTTTCTCTATGCGATAGGATAAAAATCAAAATTTAGTGAAAAAACCCATTGTCGTATACAAGTATTCATACGAGTATCAAACGAAATTATCATAATTTAGAGAATTTGTTCTCAAAATAAAAAATTGAACATAGGTTTGAGAGCAGGGCCGTAACAAATATTTCAATAATTTTCTAAATTACAATAATCTCGTTTAATACTTGTATCGTTGTATCAATAGTTATCACAACAATTCTTTTGTTTTCCATAAATACACTAAAATCCCATTATATAAGCAACTAGATTCCATGTTATTTTTGTTATTAATTTAATTTGTTAAAATATATAAGTTGAAAAAATATTCTTTCTGATAACCCCACAGAAGAAGTAATAAAATGCAATACATTTCTTGACAAAATGGTGAAAGAAACCGCAGTGAAGCGATGCCGACGGGAACCGGCTAGTTATCTATAAAATTAATTTAAAAAACTGTAAAGATCGAATTAAAACAAAAAAGTTAAAAGGGATCAAAGTTAGCAAAATATCCAATGTGCTTGTATACAGTGTCACCAGTAAAGTCCGTATCATATGGGATTTTTTTTTATTAATAGCTTTATTCTAAATTTGACTTTGGCATTAAGTTCTGCTTCGATCGAGATGAAAATTAAGCCAAAAATAGTAGTCACGTGATTCGCATTATCTGTCAAATTTTTATTTTTTCCAAAAAATAATTCAAAAGTGGGGTTATTTCTGAAAATATCGAAGAAAGTTATTAGAAAAAGTTTTTTTTAATGCAGTTTCTAGCCCACATGCAAAATTTCAGCTGCATAAGATAATTTTTGACTTTTTACCTATATTTTGTAAATTTCACCACTTTTGCAAAATAAGACTCAACGCAACCTACATAAAACTTTTCAGTTTTGACAAGGCTTTATTTCAGATACATTTTCTTTAAAGTAGCGCCATATTAATGTGTGTTTTTCTACAAAATCAAAATTGGGCTATTAAAATTTGGTTGCATGTGATGCAAAGTTTATTTTATTTTGGACCCTGTATAATTATATAACTTCATAAAATAAGTATTTTTAAAAACGTAGTTTGTGTCTGAAAGTAAAAAAATAAAGTAAAGGGGTTTTAAATTAAATCGTTGAAAATAGACAAACTTTACGTTACTAAATTTAATTTTCCACTTAATGAACACTTTACTGATGACACTGTGTTCTTTTTTGTCTTAATATTAAGGTGTATTACTTTCAGACACAAACTACGTTTTCAAAAATACTTATTTTATTAATTTACCTTATACAGGGTCAAAAACAAATAATCTTTGCATCACATGCGACCAAATTTTAATAGCCCAATTTTGAGTTTGTAGAAAAACACACATTTAATATGGCGCTACTTTAAAGAAAATGTATCTGAAATAAAGCATTGTCAAAACTAAGAAGTTTTATGTAGGTTGCGCTGAGTCTTATTTTGCAAAAGTGATGCAATTTACAAAATATAGGTAAAGAATCAAAATTATCTTATGCAGTTTGCATGTGGGCTAGAAACTGCATTTAAAAAAACTTTTCGATATTTTCAGAATTATTTTTTGGAAAAAACTAAAATTTGACAGATAGGTAATGCGAATCACGTGACAACTATTTTTTGCTTAATTTTCATCTCGATCGAAGCAGAACTTGATGCCAAAGTCAAATTTCGAATAAAGCTATTAATAAAAAAAAAGCCCATATGATGCGGACTTTACTGGTGACACTGTATCTAGTCCGGCAATTTATTTGCTTCAGTTTGAATATATCGAAGAACAACAAAAATAGCCACCCCGTACATTTTTAACTTAAAACGTGTTAATTTGTTAATGTTTTATATAAATATTTACACGTTGTTTGCTAATAAACTGATGTTATTTACATTTTTGCAGAATAAATCGGAAATGGATCTGTATGATATCATCGGTAATTCGTGGTTGGGTTCCGACGCAGCAAAGCCAGAGAGTTACGCGAACCTTCGGAAAAACTTGGACAAGAACGATAATTTTAAGGAAAAATATAGTCCGTTGATGAATAGAAATAGTACAATAAGGTAGGTGAAATTATTAATGAAATACGGCGAAGTAAAGAGAGTACCCCCACCCCTTTAACTTTTTTTTCAAATTTATTGGTCAAAATTGGATTTCTCCTTTCCCAGATAAAGTTTTCAAAACAAGCGGTGCGTCATAATATTTCTTTGTAATATAAAAATTTAGTTCGACTCACGCTTCTCAATATCTCGAATTTTTATATTAAAAATTGGTACAAGGTAAATTTTATTGGGGACAAGGATGGCTAAAAATATCACCAAAATTCAAAATGAAAAAAATGTTCAATTACCTACAACTTTTTGAAACAGTTTGACGAGAGAGTTTTTATGCTGGTACAAATATTTATTTGCGTACTAGTCTGGAAAGTACTGATGAGACTTTTTTTTTAAGTTTTTTTTTCCAAACTAACTTTTACCGTTTATTATAATATGTCAAATGACAAAGTAAAATAAAAAATAATAACTTAAACATTAAAAAAATTAATAATATAAATACTTATCATTATTCATTAAAATCAATTTGAAAACATACAATAACAATTTAATTTAGTAAATATATCTTTTCTACAGTGTGTCCACGGATAGAGGATGGAAGAGGAAAAACTTTTCTATTAGTAGTAGGGTTGTGGATTTGACCGGTCAATTTGTTTTTGGTCAATTTGTTTTTGGTCAATTGACCAGTCAATTGACTGAAATAAATTAAAATTTAAAAATGCAGTGGATGAACCTAGCTATACAGGGTGTTTTTTTAAGGTCGACGAGCGGCCATATCTCGGAAACTACTGGGCATAGAAACTCAGGAAAAGAAAAATGATAATTAAAGTGGCCATGAGAAAATTTTGGAAATTATTTTTAAGTTCCACATTTTGCCGCAAGAGGGCGTAATTGAAAAGTAAATTTTAAAATTTTACATAACTCCGAAAATTCCACATTAAGGTATATGTTTGATAACACCATTTTAAAGCTTGGACAATTATGCATCATTTTGGTCGTATGCTCATTGGCGTACCGACTTTAATAAGAGTGGGGGAAGCTATTGAATTTGTAAACATTAAAATCGCTTTAACTTCTAAACGACTTATCCGATTTTACTAAATTTAAGCTTGTTTGGAAGGGAAAGGTAAGTATCTTCAATCGCCCTATCCAACAGTACACGATAGTGTTTAATAAAATTGCTAGAGGGCGCAATTTGTAATAATAACAGTTTTTTCGATTTTATCCCGAAAATTCAAATCATACGGTATAACTATGACATCATAATCGAAAAGTAGATGAAATTTGCAAGAAAAGATGTGAAGACCGCAGTTCGATATCTTTGTTCGTTTCAGAGTTATTGCCAAAACAATAATTATTAATACAAATTGCTCCCTCTAGCAATTTTATTAGAAACTATCTTGTACCATTGGATACGACAATTGAAGGTACTTACCTTTTTCTTCCAAACAAGCTTAAATTTAGTAAAATCGGTTAAGTCGTTTAGAAGTTACAGCGATTTTAATGTTTACACTTTCACTTGATAAGAGTGGGAGAATCTATTGAAAGTGTAAACATTAAAATCGCTGTAACTTCTAAACGACTTATCCGATTTTATTAAATTTAAGCTTGTTTGGAAGTACCTTCAATTGTCGTATCTAATGGTACACGATAGTTTCTAACAAAATTGCTAGAGGGCGCAATTTATATTAAAAAGTATTGTTTTGGCAATAACACTGAAACGAACAAAGATATCGAACTGCGGTCTCTACAGCTTTTCTTGCAAATTTCATCTACTTTTCGATTATGGTGTCATAGTTATACCGTATGATTTGAATTTTCGGGATAAAATCGAAAAAACTGTTATTATTACAAATTGCGCCCTCTAGCATTTTTTTTGAGAACTATTATGGACAACTAAATACGACCGGTGAAAGTGCATATATTTCTCTTCCAAATAGTCTTTAGTTTGCTAAAATCGGATAAGTCGTTTATAAGTTACAGCGATTTAAATGATTACACTTTCAACAGCTTTCCCCACTCTTATTAAAGTCGGTACACCAATGAGCATAAGACCAAAATGATGCATAATTGTCTAAGCTTTAAAATGGTGTTATCAAACATATACCTTAATGTGGAATTTTCGGAGTTATGTAAAATTTTAAAATTTACTTTTCAATTACGCCCTCTTGCGGCAAAATGCGGAACTTAAAAATTATTTCCAGAATTTTCTCATGGCCACTTTAATTATCACTTTTCTCTTTCTGAGTTTCTATGCCCAGTAGTTTCCGAGATATGGCCGCTCGTCGACCTTAAAAAAACACCCTGTACTTGCCAAATTTCTTATTTTGAATTTTGTATTTTGGAAAAAATTAATTTTTTATAACAAGTTTTGCTCATTCTGAAAAGTCTATTGCCATACCTAAATTTTATACAGGGTGGTCAAATGGATAATATAGTTAGGTCCATCCAGGTACACATTCTATAAGTGATATCTCAATACTTGCTCCACAGTAGATATATTTTCTTTTACTTTGTTTTCTTCTCTTATTTCGGTAAAACAATTCCAAATTTTGGTTTTGTACTTCCCCAAACTCATCGTGAATGCGACGTCGCGTCGTTAGTTCACAAAAATGCAATGCAAGTGCAAACCCTAACTCTGGCAAATACGAAATAAAAATAAATAGACAGAAGGAAATGTCTATGAAAATGGTATAAAAAGAGAATAACAATAACTTCTCTATTCCTTTCCTTCATTGAATCCGTTCCGGGAACCACTAATAAATGAGGCTGACTATTGGGATTCCCAGAATCAGGTGTTATTGTTTTCTTAAATAACGGCGCTATAACGATACACTAAACATTATCCTGGGTGGTAGGAGGTAATCTGGATAGATCACAAATGCATAAATAATAAAATAAAATTGATATATTTTGACCGAATTTGACCGGTCAAATACGGCATGGTCAATTGACCATGCCCAACTCTAATTAGTAGGTGTATAGAAGAAAAAGTCATTCTTTATAAAAACGTCTGCTTGTGCTGAACCTACAATTTTGAATACCAAATTTGCGATTACTATACAGGGTTCGTCACAAACAATATTTTTAGTTTTATGGATATTTATTCAATTCCTTGATTTATTAAACGAATTTGGCTAGTGTTGAAACTACAATTTCAACTATTACATTTGCGATTATTATACGGGGTTCGTCAGAAACAACAGTTTTTGTTTTTTAGTTTTTTTTTTATTCTAATTTTCAATTCCTTTTGATGATTGGCCAAATAAAACCAATTTCAATAATAACTTAGATCTCTTGAAAGAAAAATAAGAGTAGTTATTGCAAATATCCCAATACAGCAAGTTAGGAACTGTTATCGGAAATTCAGATGTCGAGTTGAACTATGCGCTAACTCGTAAAACGTTTGAATAAAAGTTTATATAATTTATGATTGAATGAATTAAAGAAATTTGACATGTTATAATAAAAACACTTTAAAAGTAGGCAAATGAAAAATGGCTTTCTTACAACAAAATTGTTACTCGGCCAGATATAAAACCATATTCGAAGTAAGAATGCACAATAGTTGTTTGTTTTTACGTAAATTTATTTTAAACGCAATCCAAAAACTAATAATGTTGTTTCTGACGATCCCTGTATAGTAATCCCAAATGTTATATTTTAAATTGTAGTTTCAGCACAAGCAAAATTCATTTAATAAATCAAGGAATTGAAAATTCGAATTAAAAAAAAATCCTAAAAACTAAAATGTTGTTTTTGACGAACCCTGTATAGAAAACGCAAATCTAATATTCGAAATTGTAGTTTCAGCACAAGCAGACGTTTTTATAACGAATGGCTTTTTCTTCTATACCTACTAGTAAAAAAGTGTTTACTCTTCTATCCATGGACACACTGTATATTCGTATACAGTTACCGGCAGAATTTTGGGCTCCATATTGAAAACTTTTTTATTATCGATTTCTCAGAAAATTTTATTCCTGATAAAAGTTTCTGCGTTCGCTTAAACTAAAGAAGCGCTTATTAAAATAGACAAAAGTCTGTGGAGCGTACAAGGTAGGTTCAATTTTTTAACTTTTATTTTTCTTTTTAGATCACATTTTTATTTGTAAAAGTTGTTTAGAATTAAAAGTTATGTCCGAAAACGAACTCGCCTTCTATTCAAAAACGAAAGAATTACTTTTTTTGTCTTACCCTGTATAGAGACCAAATTGATAAGATCAATAAGTGCTTTTCAATATTTACTTTAAGAATACTGGTCTAACTTTGTAAAAGTGGACCTTCAATGTATTTTTACGTGTAAACAGCTAAAATTCACCCCAAATTCTTGCCAAAAAATTGGAATTTCTTTTCAGTTTTTAATCAAGTTGGAAAAAAAGGTAGTGAATTTTGGCATTTTCAGTAGTTGCAATCCTATCAGATTTTGAGGATAGAAATTTTTTTTAAGAGTTTGTTTCTAAAATTTGGTTAAAAATGTTTCGTCGTCGTGTTTTTCGTTCGAAAAGGAAGAGAACAAGTCAATAATTAAACTATAAAACTTATAAAATCGAATATAAAAAAAACCAAAAAAAAAACATCAAAATAACCAATCTTCGATGTAATCGCGTAACTTGTACTGATTTTAACAATTTGGCAGAAACTTGGGTACGTGTAAAACATTTTCAAGCATAATTTATTGTTCAATAATTTGAAAAAGGTCTTGCCGGAGAAATTGACCCGTAAAATACTTTCACCCTTGGATTAATATATACATACATAGGTATTTACTTTTTCTTTTATATAATATAAGTACTATAGAGAAAAGTGTCTTTTAAACTTTTTGAAGCAATATACTTATTTTCCGAAAACTAGGCGTACCTAATTAGATTGCAGGGCTGCAAATAAAATATACCAAAACATCCATCGGAATAATCTGTCTGTCTGTTGGTATCTCTTTCTCTTTATTTTCATTCCTTGTTTGTGCAGCCTAGACCTAGTTTGAAGTGTTTAAATTGATCAGAATAAAAGAAAGTTATATATCAAGATGCATCACTACTTTACTGAAAATACGAAATACCCGGTAGTTTACCCCTATTTGGGCATAATAAAATCATACAACGACTGTTACTAGTTTACATTGTTTATATCCGAATCAGAGTCAGTAAAAGCACAAACACAATTCACTAAACTACACAAAAACTAGAAATCCGTAAATATCAAACACACACAGTAAACAACAAGGAATTCACAGAGCTGGTTCTGTAGTGTATTTTGAGCATGTCGCTAACAAGAGGTTTGTGCGCATGCCCAATGCTGCTGAGGAGGAAGGCATCTGACCGGAGCAGTGCGCTCGGACGTATTTTTTCACCCATAAAACTTTACTTCAGTTTGCGCAGGAGATAAGCTGTGTATCTAAAGGTAAATATCTATGGTTTTTTGAATGTCGCAGACATTATAACTTTGGTTTAAACCTAATTGCTCCAAAAATAAACGATTTTTTTTGAATGGTTTAAGAAAAATTAGAAATAATAAGAAGTTTAAAGTTTGATCAATATTTATAAAGAAAACATTAAAAAGAACTTTTAAAAATACAAAAAAAAAGTATTTTTCGTTTTTTGAATAGAGGGCCGAGACTTCGTATTCGGACATAACCTTTAATTCAAAAACAACTTTTACAATTTAAAATTTCTGAAACAAAAATAAGAGTACTTTACTCTTGAGCAACATTTAGAAAATTGAATCTCCCGCGTATGCTCTACGATTATTTCTTATTTTAATGAGCGCCTTTTTAGTTTAAGCGAACGCAGAAACTTTTATCAAGAATAAAATTTTCTGGGAAAACAATAACAAGAAATTTCCATATGAAGCAAGAATTTTGCCGGTCACTGTATATCCGTCATATAAAAGCGATTTTTCCGAAATTGCTTTTTACTGGCATATTTTGATAATTTATAGACTTTCTGGTGTTATGATCATGTAATGTCTTATTGTCCTGAAGTGTTTGATTTTTTTTCTTTTAAATAATAGAGTGATACAAATTTTTGATTCATAAATGTTTCGTTTGTAACACCCCTAAGATCTATCCAGGGTGGTGGTTGCTGAAAAAATACAGAACTACGGCTGCGTTTTAGTTTGGCATACGTTTTTCATGTCTTCCCCTCTTTTTGGGGTAGAAACCGCTCCCAAGTGTTTTTTTTTTTTTAATGTAAGTGTCCCACTATAGGGTTATCATTGTAGGGACGTGTATATTTAGTGATGGAGTCGCACCATGAGTGTTTCCCATTGATATATTATGTTCCAGTTCAAATGGTTCGTTGAGTCGGAGTCCCAGGAACAAAAGTATGAATCCAATATCGCACTTGATCGAAGGGGCGACGGGAAGTTTGAAGAAAAGCAAGTTTTACACCTCGGACCCGTACATTGAAAACAACGCCGACAAGACCGCCACTAAAGTCAATATCAAGAAATTTGAGAATGGCAGAAGTAAGTACATTATACGTACGTTTGTCTGTCGTTTGTTATTTTCTTGGAAAACGAAACTGTTTTTTTTTTCGTAAAATTTTAATAAAAGAAGTGGCAAAATAAAATGTCTTGTCTAAACCACAAATATCTTTAATAAAATAATGGCAAAGTCTTTACATTAAAGTAAGAAATCAAAAAATATTAGGACATGTTTTGTCCTTAGAGAAGGTCATCATCAGCGATTGGAGAAAAAATAAGTAGTCCGGGGTTAAGCTTTGCTACATAATTACATAGCCCGATGTACAAATATGAGAACTAGTCTCAGACGAAAAGCAATTCGTAGTTCCAAGTAATAAATGACAGTTGAGAAAAAAGGTTTTTTAAGGAAAAATTTTAAATTTTCCATTTTGTATTAATGTCAAAATTAATTAAACCACAAATAATGTTGTTCCTTTGAATAATATATAAAGCCCACTTTTCTTAGCTACGATTTTTGGTATCTTTCGTTTAATGAAATAAGAGGTGAAATAAAATCTTTTACAACGACAAAATTTTCAAAACTGTTTTCCTTTTGGTTATTCCATTGCGTTATGACGTAAGGATGTATATTTACCCAAATTTCCTTTACTATACAGGGTGTCCGGAAAAAGGAGGTCATTCCGTTAACCATATATTCCTGGAGCAAAACTAATATGACTTTTTCTAATTTTGTCTCGAAATAGATCTATTTCGAACTCCGAATTTTATTATTTAAAGGTTGGCCCTACATGACATGTTTTTTTCACCGTTTAGCATAGCATTCTAGATAACTAATATTTTTTAGTCCAAATATGCAAAATACTACACGAACCCACGTATGTATGTTTGGTTGCCTAGATCTACAAATCTGTATGTATTGTTTTAGTTTATTAAAAAACACATATTAAATAATAACTTTATTGACGGAAAACTATTTTGCTTTTATAGATGCTTCAAGCTATCATTTTCTGCCAAATCCTATCCAAAATTCAATCTACTAACCTTTCAATGTCGATTTTAACTACAACTTTATTTGAATTTTCCATCTTCCCTATACTAAATTGCAATGCCGTGACGTAAAATCACGTCTTTTGAAATTCGAAAAAAAGTAGCAAAGTCGCCCGAATTTCCGAACGCTCTGTATATGTACCGACAGGGCCGTTTCTGGCCTATTGGCCGCCCTTGTGCGACATATGAACTGGCTGCCCTTTAAATCAAATCAGTTACTATTTTACAATTACCTACCTGAAATTGTGGCGCAAAGCAATTGTCACAAAAATTACCTTTAATAGGTGTCTATTTTTAATATTTTTCTTTTATTCATACATACCTACATAGGGGCTCAGCACTCCTAAATATTTCTACAAGTGTTGCAGCAATATTCTAGGTATTGCAGAGAATCGCAGACTGTATTGCAGAGTGTTGCAGAATATTGTAGTGTATTGCAGACAGAGTACCTACCTAATGCAGTGTATTGCGGAAGTATTGCAGAGATTTTGTACAGATATTGCAAATAGTGATGAGCCCCTCATTACATTACCTACCTAATAATTGTAGTCAAGTCAATTTAAAAAAAGTTGCATTATTATTACTTGTTTAATTAAAGGTAGGTATATGCAATCACAAAACTTTAAAACCTAACATTCTGCAAACACGTGCTAAAATCTGGAAAGAAAATAGAAACAAGAAACTGAAAACTAATTTTTGGTAATAAAAAATAAACCTATATAGTAAATAGAACAGTAAAAAAAAATTAAAGAATTACTCTTCTAGCCCTTTTTGACGCAAACTCATCAATCGATCACCTGGTCTACCTTTAACTCTTCACAAATTTGGCTTTCAATGGCGATAAGGGCCAAGCCACTAATCCTTTCTTGGGACATAGTTGGCCGCAAGTAATTTTTAATTAATTTTAACTTTGATGCGACAGTATATATAACCGGTATAGAGTAATAAAAATTCTCAGCGCAACACAAATATTTGGAAATGATGAGATTAAGTCTTTTTCAGCTATGAATTTTAGCGTATCTACAATTGAATGTTTTATTGGAATAAATTTTCGGACCGACAAAATTTCCTGGTAGAGCTCTGAGCCATCAATATCTTTGTTTGTGGGACTTTCTTGATCTTGAAGCGCTATATCGAGATATTTACAGGATTTTAACAATTTCTCGTCATTTATGGCATTAGCTTCATAGAAGTTCGACAAAAACCCAAACGTTTCATTACACTTATTAAGTGAAGTCATCTTTTGTTTCGTAATCAAAATGTCTGGGTACTTTTTTTCGACGTCGGAAAAGTTATTTGTAACAGCATTTGAAACCGGACATAGGCGGCAAATTTAAATAGGGTGCGTTCTTTTGCCCTGTGAGTGTTTTTGCCCCCACCTACCCTACTACCAAATTATTAAGACCTACCTACATAATTATTCAAATAATATCAATTTGTTTTAATTTTTTGAGTAAACCTATATTCACCTACCTAAAAAGAAATCTCTAATTAACACAAAGAACAGCTACCTCATTATTGACAGCTACCGCAAATTTTTTTTTTTGAGAACTAAATTTTCCATTCTTATTTGACATATTTTTGAAAACTCCTAGAATTTTTTTACGTCTAAATTTTTTTCCTGTGAAACTGCAGGCGGCTTTCGCCGCCCTATAATTTTCGCCGCCCTTGTGCGGGGGCACTCCCAGCACACCACTCAGAAACGGCCCTGTGTACCGAATGTACAAGGATCACACAACGTATTCCGTCCAATTTCAAATCTCATATCGCTAAAATAACTTTAGAATCTCGTGGTGAAAATGGGTCAATACTATGATAAAAAAAATAGTATTACCAACATAAAATTTAGACATAAAATTTACAAAATTTTAAGGATTTATTTTCTTTTTAAATATGTGTTTTTATTGAAAAAACTACAAATTAGAAAAAATAGTATAACGTACGTATTATATAAAACAGTTTTAAGCACGCGTGCTATAAAATGATGCTTTATAAAACGTGTACGTTAATATACTATTATAATGCCATTTTTAATTTTTGACCCTCGTGTTCGATATACAGGGCGGCAAAGTTTAAAATTTAAAACCGATTTTTGGAATAATTCGAGTATTTAATAAGATATATATTTCAAATTTGGTACATTGCTTCACCATAAAGAGCTACATCTTTTGAGAAAAACGAAACAAAAAACAATTGTCAAATATTCAAAATAGGAGGGTCCAATACCCGCTTTTTATTACGTGCGCCAAAGACTTCCTAACTATTTTTTAGGTAACCATTTATTTTTCATTATTTTTCGTCTCTTGTAAAATTTTCATAAAGTGAGGCGTTTTGGAGATAATTTGTAAAGTATGGGAACGTAACTGAGGCCAATACAAGAATATTTATTAGAAAATGATATTTCTTTTGAATTTAGTTAAAAAAAAGAACAACTTTTAGAAGTCTTAAATACGCTTAACAGTAAAAAAATAATACGTATGTGATAACTTGGTAGAACAGATGGGTCATATTGTCTTACGTCTTCCATCGTATTATTGTATATTTAACCCCTATACCTTAGAGTTAAATCAAAGGTGAGAGGAAAAATGTTTCCTTCCCTACCCTAAGCGCAAGTGTCAGTTAATTAAGTCTGTTATAAACAATATATCGGCCGCAAGTTGGAGTTAGGACACATGTTATTAGTATATTTTTAAGACTGTGTGAATTAAAATGAGAGTTAAAATTTTTTTAATCCGTCTCTGATTTCTCCTTAGCCTCCTTAGTAAGTAATAAATTTTGGCTGGAAATTTGCATTTTCTTAATTGATGTCAAAAGGGCAAGACTGTACTACCGTGCGAGCAAAAATTATTTGCATCAAAGAGGACTTGGATTAAAAAACGTAGGGCTTGGTTTAGACCACAATGATATGGGGACGATATATCTAACCAAATCTAGGTTAAAATTTTGTCAAATTCATGTTATAACATGATATCCCAAACTAATGAGTAATAAAATAAGTAGACAAATACAAATTTATTTTTGTTGTTTACAAAATTAACAAAGTAAGAATATACAGAAAGAAAAAGAAAAATAATTACATAAATTGCTGAAATTGGCCACCGCCATGCCATGCTCCAAGCATAAATTCACACGTCTCTTCATATTTTCGAAAGTGTTGACCAGCATCTCTGGAGAAATGTTACCACATTCTTGGATAATCTTGTAATTGTTGTAAATTTCCAACTGGTGTTTTAAATATAGTATTCTTTAAATGAAGAAAAACGAAGTAATCCATAACCGTTAAACAAGGTGATCTAGGTGAGAATTCAATGTCTGATCGAAAACTGATCAATCTGTCGCCGAAAAAATTCCGTAAGTAGTTAATAATTTCTGCGTCTTTCAAAATCTGCGGCTTGTATTTCTTGGAATACTTGCACTTTATAAGGAAATACATTTAGCTGCTTCTTAAGAATAGTCCTGCATATTCCATAAGATCTTCCCACTTCTTGGGACAGGCGTTTTATACAATTTGTTGGCGTATTTTGCATTATTTCACGAACGTGTGCAACAAGTTCTTCTGTTCTTACAGATGGTCTTCCTGCTCCTTTTTTGTGTTGTATAGAATCTGTTTCCCTAAACACAGCCACGGTTCTTTTCAGGCAATGATAAAAATCCCCAGCAATAAAAGCAACGTTAGGAAAATGTTCGTGAAAATCGTCCATGCACAAACCCGGATTGTATTGCCACTTACAATTTACTCTAACCCCGTTTCGAAAATATGCTTCAACCATTAATGTTTTGTGCTGTTCCGTAAAGCTCATTGTGTGAATTGTTCAAGAAATAGGAAAAATTAGCGATGAATCAAAATACTTGTAACGACTGTCAAAGATGTCGGAATAACTGATTGACTGTTAATTCAGGTAGTTACTGACACCCAACAGGTATTAAGCTCTACGGCTAAGCATTACGTCCTTAGATGCAAGGCCCTCTTTGATGCAAATAATTTTTGCTCGCACGGTACTTTTAGATATACTTTACTGACGAGCAACAATTTAATTAAGAAAAACTAAATAGTAATTTACTACAGCCAAATATCTACTCACCCTTAGTAGTGTGTAAATAATTCCTTTTACACCAGATCCAATTAACTTGATTTAAAAAGCACACATTTTTCCCACCAGGACGTAATTGAATTTATACATCTCTAATTTTGGCTTAGCTGTAAAACTGATCCGAACGCGATCCAGGAAATTGTGTCACATCATCCATAAACAATATACGGTTTACTTTCTCTTTTCAGTGGCGGAGCATTGATAATTTTCTCTAAAAACAAAAATTAGTCGACTTTAAATAATGCATCATGCACATGCTATCAATCCTATTATACATCTTTACTACATGAGATAATTCTAATAATCTCATAGATACCGGTCGGTAAGTCCCGACGGAAATATTTACATTTTTAAATTGTTAACAGTGTGATTCAAAAGTAGTTTGACAAACAAACAACGTCGGGATATGGTTGCTGACGTTATTTTAGGAGGGAAATTTTTAATAAAGTATGTTCTTCGTTTCAGAAATACAGGGCGTCCAAAATTTAAAGAAAAAGTAGTTATTTTTAAATAATTAATAAAAAAGTAGAGATTTTTAGGTTAAATTTGGTGAATTGGATAAACACTTAAATGTGACTCATTTGAAAGTAAAATTCATTCTTGGAGACAACCAGTTTCGTCGGTACAAAATTATTCTCATTTTTTATTAAATTTATGTTACGCAACTGGTATTTTTAAATAGTATATTTTTTTTATGAATCCTTACTTTAATTATCATAAAAACGCTTTTTTGTATTTTTTTGATACGGGGGATGGTTTAGAAGTAAATAGTAGTGTTGGCAAAAATCGACTTATTTTAATAATCGACTACCGAGTATTCGAGTGATTTAAAAAACCGAATTATAATCGATTTTTTTTTCACTCAAATTCTAATATTAATTATTAATGTTGGCGGTTCATCGTTCATGTTGATATACAGCATTTGTATTGGGAATAACTGACTCGGTGTCGTTAATCGATTGATTTTTTGCGGATTATTAAATGTGGCGGAGATATTTGTGGATTTTTTGGCATGGTTCCCAGATCATACATTTAATTTAACAACTTGACTACTTGACCTTGAGATGTCACGATATTGCATAACTCATGATATTTATGAATACTGAATACTCACCACTAAACATTAAGTTTTCAGTAGACGCCTACGATTTCTAAATAAAATAATAAATCATATTATCCTACTCAGGCAACCCGTAAAGCAGTATTTAAATCCAAATAATAAATCATATTATCTTACACAGGTAACCCGTAATGCAGAATTTAATTTGAATTATATCGCCAATAATAACCGAAACCACTCGGTGTAGCCGCTCGCTAGGAGATGGCTCTGGCCGCAGTGAGTGATTGACAGGCGGGCAGCAACTTTGGAGACGCGTTGGAAAATAAAAACCATATGTTCGTCACTCATATCGTCACTCGAATTATTTCCGAAGATAATCGAATAATTCAAGTGATTGAAAAAACCGAATAATAGGTTATTTTTCACTCGAGTGATCCCATCACTAGTAAATAGGTTTTTTCGTCTAGACTACAAAAACGATTAAACCTTTATAATAAAGTAACATTTTTTAATAACTCAAAAAAAAATCTTAACGGCAATTAAATAAATTATTGAAAGTGTCCACCTTCAGCCAAGATACAGGCATATCTAATATTTGCATAGAATCCTGCACACGAGCTAAAATTGCAGGAATGTTTCTTATTGTTTGAAAGCCGTCGATTATTCGATTTCTTACGTCTTCGTCATTTTCTACGGGCGTTTTATAAACCCTGCACACGGACTCTGATGAACAGAAAAGTCATTATCGAATCGTAAAGTAACGTTATTTTAGAAATGTGGTACTCCGCTCGCTTTTTCTCTTTCTTTTCTATTGTTTTCGTCCTTCCCCTCCAGCCCCGATAGAATCGAATTGAAACGAAAATAAATTGCAGCAGATTCACATTCCGCATATGTAAAGAAAAAATACAACCGACTAGACAAAGATGCCCTCCGTCAGTCGCCCCGTCGCGTCGAGTATTGACAATATTGACAGTGTGATTGACCGTATTGTACCTTAACCTCATAATTTTTGTTAATTTACTGTGTAGAAATATCGTTTAAAAATATTGCTATACAATGGAAAATTTTGAAAGAAAATTTTTAATTTACAATAAGGTAAACCATATCTTTATTCAGTCTAAAAAGATTTATGAATTGGTCATCAGCCAAAGCAAACGGATCACTTTCTTCTCATAACACGCCGTTCCAAATGATATTGACGAAAATGCTCACGACGCTGTTCTAATTGATATGCCCCTAACATGTGCGGTCACATTTTAATCGCTTATTATACCAATAGTTTTGTCCCTAATAACTTTAAAATAATATAAGCCGTCTTTAAAATACAACCATACTCGCAAAAGTCGCAAAAAAAAGGAAAACAATGTTTCAACCTTGTTGACGTTAGATTTTTCCGATTTATAGGTTAATAACTATTAAATGTGACATTGGCAACAATAAATATAAAATATCCCCAGTGTTATTAGAAAAAAGCCGAGGACTTCCGACCTCTTAATTCTATTATTAGAATCGAAATATGGGAGTAGCGAAATACGATTTCTAACGAACTTTTTCGAAACGCTTTCAAGCGCATCGAAATTAAAAATTCTATGTATCAGAGTCTTGCTGCAGTGACTTTAAGTGTCCCCATTAATAATAATCAAGAGGATTTAAGTCCGGCGAGCCCCCATGGTTGATTAGGTTCTTCAGCACTCCGATCCATTGATTTCGAGAAATCGCATTTAAGAATTTTCTTCCCATTACGCTATAATGCATGAACCAAAACCGCACGCGATTTTCTAAAGGCACGTCTTGGAGCAGAAGAGAAAGTTAATTTTCTAAGAAGTCTCAATAAGTTCTGCCATCTACTCTAGGAG
This sequence comes from Polydrusus pterygomalis, assembly GCA_963969555.1. NCBI lineage: Eukaryota > Metazoa > Arthropoda > Insecta > Coleoptera > Curculionidae > Polydrusus > Polydrusus pterygomalis. The sequence goes on along the minus strand of OZ018376.1, from coordinate 153,446,970 downwards.
GAAGAAAGAATGGACCAATAAGGTAATTGCCAACTATTCCCGCCCACACGTTTAATGAAAATCGGTGCTGAAAATGCCTTTCGCTAAGCGTGTGGGTTTTCCAGAGCCCGATATGGTTATTATCGAAATTTGTTATGGCATTTCGTACAAAGTTTGCTTCATCAGTAAAAAGTACATAACTTAAAAACACTGGATTTTCTGCCAATTTTCTTAAAAACCACCGACACATTCAGTCTCGTGAAAATATCTAGGTAAAACAGCTTATACTCTTTAAATATGGTAGGGGTATAACTGTTGATCGTGGATAATTCTCCAAACTATAGCCTGAGTGGAATAGAGAGCTTCAGCAAAAACTCGAGTACTTGTGTCCGGATTGTCCTCCAAATCATTTAAAACAGCTTCTTTCAATAAATTCCACTGTTCGTGCTGTTCGTGGTCTTCCAGTTTTAACTGTAGGCGCAACCGACAAACCACGATCAGGTTTACTGAAGGTTGGTGCAGAAGGCAGCGCTCGATTTGAATATCGCTCTTGTTAGATACATTTTGCATCGCGGCCTTACCATTCGCAAGACCAAATAAAAGATAAAACTAGCAGAAAACAGAATAAAACTATTACAAAATAGCAAAAAAAATATCTATTAGCTTCCTACTGACAAGAAGCAATTATTTGCATAGATAAATGTCAAAATTATGATTCCAGAGCCCACTTGAAAAAATACATAATTGCTAAGAATTTTGATCAGTGTAAGGTTTTACAAAAAAATGATTTACTCTTAAACCATTCACCGTATCAAGAAAATATAAGAAAGCATTTTTATTACAATAAAAGTAAGGATTCATAAAAAATATTACCTCTCGTCTACTATAGCTCAGTTATTAATTAAGTTAGGATTTTGATGTTTTACAGCCTTCAACTGTATGCTAGGGCCTGCTTCAGTAACATACTTTTGTTTCTACAGGGCGCATCAAAAAAGTGTGACGTCATGACCCGATCAGGTTTTCATCAGGTCCGGTATTGTCCTTATTAATAAACTTTAGTCTACATTTCGATAATGGATCGTAATGCTGTTATAGCTTTGTGGTATTTGTATAGAAAGCGTGAAACGCAAAGAAATGGTAAAAGGGGACTTTGGGTACACCCTCTACTTCAAACACGTGACGAGATTGGTGCTTTTCAAATTTTGTATGAGGAATTAAGGAGTGACGAATTTTTTTTTTTAATTACCTACTTTAGAATGTCTGTTTCGCCTTTTAAAGAACTACATACTAAATTACAGCCAGTTTTACAGCGTCAAAATATAAAAATGCATTGGAATGCATCAGTCCAAAAGAAATGTTTAGCTTAACTATCAGGTAAGCGTTCGCACCTTCCTCACAAAGTTAAAGTAAATAATAAACTACCACAGACTAAACCTGAAGACCATAACAGGACAAGTGAGAACGCGTACAGAAGCTGCAATACCCCACCATCACTTCGTCCGGCGTCAGGGAACCGGATGCTCCAGTCGACCCATCCGGCTGCAACCGGTGGCTAAACCTAAACTTGATAGTGTGAAGAGCTATATTTAAACGAACGGTCCATTACTTGTCCGGTTTGCTTCAGGTTTGAAACCGGACCGGCTAAACATGATAGTGTGAAAGAGGCCTTACAGTTATCTAAATACCCACAGAACTCTTAAACAAGGAGTTCTGTGTAAGTACCCCTGATATTCTATTGAAATCGGTTCAGTGCTATAGGCGAAAAAAAATTAAAACTAAAAAAAAAATCAGATTTGCACCACCGGTTTTAAAAAATTAATGAAAATTAAAAATAGTGCATCTTAACATAGTATAAAACAAAATCGCTATCGCCCGTCCTGTCCCTATATGTGCTTAAATCTTTAAAACTACGCAACGGATTTTGAAGAGGTTTTTTTAAATAGATAGAGTGATTCAAGAGGAAGGTTTTTATGTATAATACATGCATAATATTATAGAGAAACACTGATAAACACTGAATAATTAAAGTAGGGAGAACGAACGACCCAATCTAACCGGTCCCCGGCCCGTTCAACGATCGATCCGAAGCACCGAAGCCGGAATAGACGAAGACAGAATATGTTTTATGCATGGATGTGAATTGTGGACGGGCCGGCAAATGGTTGAGTTTCAGGTTTGTTCGGGTTTGTTCGCCTTATTATCTCACGTCGTATAATGCCGGGCTGCAACGCAGGCCGGGTACACGCTAGTTGTGAATAAAATTATACCAAGGTCCTTATTAAATAAGGTCTTATAGTCTTGTTAACCGAGTTTGATTGATACGAATTGTACAGGATGTCCAAAATTTAGTGTCAAACTTTGCAAACATTAAATCACTTTATTTTTCTTATTTTATGTCATTGGATGCCGATTTAAAAATTAAATATTTTTTCTAATTACAATCCTATCATAATTTATAACACATCAAAAGTTAATTGCAGAAAGCTTGTTTTATCAACTATGCCAATAGCCCAGGGCCCAATTTAAAATAAGAAAAATAACGGGCATTGCAGCAAATATAAATAATGCAAACCCTCCCATTTTTTTGAACCTACGTCTATGAATTCTAAATACTCTCACAGAAACTTCATATTATATTTGCATTATAGCCTCGATTTATTAACATGCTTTTATTAGCTTCACCTGTATGTTTGTTTGTTTGTAACCGACTTCTTTGAACCCGATTTTGACCCACTTTAAACGGTCAGTTTTAATTTAAATTTTGTAGACTTATCAAGAACCGCTGTCAAAACAATAATCTATACGTAAAAAATTCTCCTGTCAAATTTTGACATCTGTCAGGTATAAAACGAAGAAGTGATTTTGAATAAACAAATTATGGGGTCGTATAGTATTCGATGCGAAGACTTCGGGAAAAATAAGCAAAAAATTCTCCTGTCAAAGCTGTCAATATGTCAAATTGTTTAAAAAAAAATGATATTAATGAAAAAACTATAAGGTCGTATGTATATTGACGGTGGAAAGTTGAAAAAAATACGCAAAAAATTCTCTTGTCAAAATTTAACACCTGTCAATATGTCAGAATTATTACAATAACCGATAGTAATGAAACAAACGTGGGGTCGTAGATATTGTCGCTAAGAATAGAAAAAAATTATAAAAGAAATTCTACCCGTCAAATTAAGATTTTGACAATTTTTTTTTAAAAATGTATGAAAAATGTCGGAAAATTAAAATTTTTCAAAAATTTGCAAATATCGTTCTTTTCTTATAATTCGGCATAGACGATCGGGTTTGTATGTATGTTTGTTTGTAACCGACTTCTTTGAACCCGATTTTGACCCACTTTAAACGGTCAGTTTTAATTTAAATTTTGTAGACTTATCAAGAACCGCTGATAATACAATAATCTACTAATCTAGCTCAATTTACGCAAAAAAAAATTCTTAACAATAACTCAAACTAAAAAATGAAAAATAAATAAAGTTTAAAATTAAAAAACACGCTTTAATAATAATTAATCAAACTAAAAAGCGGAAAATAAATATAGTTTAAAATAATTTAAAGAAATTCTTAATATAGGCAGAAAATAATAATGAACGATAAACATTAGTATAATTGTGAATAAACCGTGGGGTGCTCGATATACGAAAAATATAGCACAAAGCGCCCCACGCTTTTTTTTTACAATAATAGGTACTAATGTTTATCGTTCACTATTATTTTCTGCCTATATTAAGAATTTCAAGAATAATTATTTTAAACTATATTTATTTTCCGCTTTTCAGTTGGAAAAGCGTGTTTTTAGTTTTTTTAAACTTTATTTATTTTTCGTATACGCGCCGCGCCACTGTGCATTATACAGCAAGTTCCGAAAATAAACGGCCAGTAGTAGCACTTTGACTCAGTTCGACTTGGCCAAATCGCGGACCTTTTTTTAGACGCGGATATTTTTAGCTTATCCTAGTTCAGTCTATGGCGGATTTCTTGGCAAAAACGCACTTCTTCACACATAAATTGCAGTTCTTTTCCGAAAAAATCTCTCCTCTTAAATCGTTAAATCACACGGTTTCGTGTGCGTGTTTGTTTCGTCGTTAATCGTACGGGTTCGTTGTGATAAAACCGCTACCACGAAGGCCTCAAGCCTAAATGGTTTTCGAGATATGGTTCTTGAAATATTCGGCGTGAGACATAGCATGTGCTGTACACCGAGGCTAATAAAAAGTGTGTATAATATACATACAGGGTGGTTGAAAAGTGCAACGTCATCGACGAGTTTTTCCAACATAAATTTGTGCTTTTTACGTCAATTTCTAATTCTCCAAAGAAAGATAATCATTTTAGGAATAAAATTTATAGGGGGTTGTTGAGTAGACCGAAGATCTATTGCATTTTTGGTTGGCACCACACCGTTAAATTTAATTTTTTTTATATAAACTGTTTATCACAATAAAGTTCGACAAATTGTTTTTTTAACACGTTTATTACAGGTCTTTTTATATGCTCTAGGGCAGGAATTATTCTATATTTTGTAAACAAAAAACAGCTTCTTGCACATAACTGAAGACATCAAGCCCGTTGATGACTGACGCAGTTTGTTTTCAATCTAATATGATTTATTTTTGAAAAATAAAATAGATGATCCTAAGATATGTACCGGGTGTCCCAAATTACAAACGGTATCATAAAATTAGGATCAAAAGGGTATCAAATTTAAAAAGTTTAAACTTATATTAAGATATTTTGGCTATAAAGGTTAATAACTTTTAGTAAAAACATCGTTCTTATGCTTTAATCGATCTCTCGAGGCGGTTTTGGCAGTTTTTTATTTCAAGTCCTGGGGACTGGAATTATTCTATTTTTTTTTTTGACAAGCAGCTGTTTTTAACAAAAAATTAAATGTAGACTTTTCATCAAATTATTTTAAATAAAGTATCTTTAACCTTATACCAGGTGTCCCAAATCATGTAGAAATTTAGCTAAATTCGTTATTAAAACTGAAACGTTTTAGCTTACGAGAATTCAGTTATTAATTATTATTTTTGATAAATTATAGTATTTAATGAGGATATCCGAATTTATTTATAATATACAGGGTCGCCAAAAATTAAGCAGTTATTACACGAACACGGATAAATACAAATTCATTGTCTCCCCTCCCCTTCCCTGCCTTCCATTGTTTTTATTTTGTTACTTAACACAACGTTTCGGTTAGTTAGTATCTCTAACCGTTGTCAAGTGTATACAGTGTGGCTGTTTAAGTGTGCAACATATGGGCATTTTTTTTATTACCGATTTCTCAGACAATTTTATTCTTGATAAAAGTTGGTGCATGTTCGATAATCATATTAGGTGCACTTGGAATGGTTGCAAGTCAAACCAAAGAATATAAAACTTGCACAAGAATAAAGTACCCCTATTTCAGAAAATTCAGCAAAATGTTATAAAGAAAAGTTGTTTAGAATTAAAAGTTATGCATAGATTCAAAAACGTGACCTCCTAAAATAAAAATAAATATATTTTTTTTAAAAAACATTAAGTAATAATTTCCCAAAAAAATTTTTTTACATTCACCATAATGAACTTCATAAATTAATCAAATCAAATCAATTCCACATATCTTTGTTCAAATTGAGGTATATTTGTAAAACTTACTTAAATTTTTAATTTATTAAGTAATCACAAACCTTATGTTTGTTGCAACGATATTAAACACAACTTTAAAATATCCTAAAAATTATTTTTAACAAGATAAAACATTAGTAATGATAATATGCTAATTAAAAAACTATTATTTAAAGTGCAAAATTTTTATTTTAAATATTTATTAAAAAACTTTATTCTTGTACAAGTTTTATATTTTTTGGCCTACCCTGTATGCCGTTTGACTTGCAACCATTCCAAGTGCACCTTATATGATTATCGAACATGCACCAACTTTTATCAAGAATCAAATTTTCTGAGAAATCGGTAATAAAAAAAATACCCATATGTTGCACACTTAAACAACCACACTGTATTGGAGTGTGAAGTTTGTGCTGTTGGTTTTGGATAAGAAGAGGCTTGCAGATATTGGGGATATCTATACTTGGTTTACTAAATATATGGGTATTTTGATTCATGAAAGCTGCTGCTTTGAATTTTCTCCAGTGCTGTTCCGTGTCCAAAACCTTGGCTTCTGACCACTGTATACAGGGTGTAACAAATTCGTTTATCACTACAGGGATCTCGTAAACCGTAAGAGATACGAAGATGGTTAAATGGGGGCAAAGTGGCACAATTTAATGCCTAATCATAATCCAAAAAGAAATTATTTAGATTCCGAGTACTTCCGGAGATATTCGAAAGAAATCGAAAAACTGTCAATAAGATTTTTTTGTTTTGCGCCCTTAATGTAGGAGATAAAAGAAAACCAATCACACCTTTTCAGGGCCACTTTTAATCCTTTCTTAGAATATATAATTAATTTTGCCATGCAACGTTTCATTTTCCTGAAACCATCATTAATTTCACTATTTTAAATACGGACCTGGATTTTTTCCATTTTTCAATAAAAGACCTAGGACATCTTTATTCAAAGCCTAGGCTAAATATTAATTTAAAAAAAGAATTAACGCTCTAATGTAGATTTTATTAAGATTTTTCTAATCCGACCCTGTGTTACACAATACCCATTCGTTTTATTACCCACGTCACCTTTTGTGTAACAATTTAAACTAGCTCCTTAAAAAAATACTATAAAATTCGTAAAATTGACAATAATCGTAATACAAATTCTTGCTAATGATATTAGATTTTATTTAATTAACAATATTTTATAATATTAATAAAATGAATTAAAACTTTACGAAAAACATTATAAGCAATATTAGCAAAATAAAAAAAAATACTCCTGAATAAAAGAAGTTGCCATATAAAAATTAATTATTAATTACGTGTTCAAAAATGTTTCCCTAGACAGCGATACATTTTCATGTCGTTATTAAAATGAAATGGTATTGTGTAACACAGGGTCGGATTAGAAAAATCTTAATAAAATCTACATTAGAGCGTTAATTCTTTTTTAAATTAATATTTAGCCTAGGCTTTGAATAAAGATGTCCTAGGTCTTTTATTGAAAAATGGAAAAAATCCAGGTCCGTATTTTAAATAGTGAAATTAATGATGGTTTCAGGAAAATGAAACGTTGTATGGCAAAACTAATTACATATTCTAAGAAAGGATTAAAAGTGGCCCCGAAAAGGTGGGATTGGTTTTCTTTTATCTCCTACATTAAGGGCACAAAACAAAAAAATCTTATTGACAGTTTTTCGGTTTCTTTCGAATATCTCCGGAAGTACTCGGAATCTAAATAATTTCTTTTTGGATTATGATTAGGCATCAAATTGTGCAACTTTGCCCCCATTTAACCATCTTCGTATCTCTTACGGTTTACGAGATCCCTGTAGTGATAAACGAATTTGTTACACCCTGTATTATGCTGGTTGGTCCATACTGTTCCGCTATACCTGATCTCGAAGTTTCACCTCTTTGAGGAGTAAGTTTCAAATGTTCTTTTACTCGTCGGTACGGGAAGAGATCTTTTTATTTCTCCAATGTACGATTCGCCACACTCGCAAGGGATTTGATATACAGGGTGGTCCTTAAGTACATCAAGAAAATCTAGGATATGATTCCTGACATCAATTTAAGTTGAAAAGTTCATATGGACTTATGCCCTAAAATGCTTACCCTCTAAGATACAGGGTGTTAAAATATTTTCCATTTTCCTTTAAAACTACTATTTTTTTCAAAAACATAGTAGAGACAACTTTTGTTCCGCTTATATCAGTAATGCATAAAAATGCATCAGAGTTTAAAAAAACAGTGGCGTATCACATATTTTCACAAAAAAAGATTGATGGTACCTTCATGCACGCCACTGGTGGAAGTAGGCAAACCCTTTTTTAACCAAAAAGTGCAGTTTAATACGAAATCAATCGACATCAATTTTCAATACCGTATCTTCAAGGAGTTTCGAAATTAAAAAAAAAAACAATTATTTTTTAAAAATATTTTAACACCCTGTATCTTAGAGGGTAAGCATTTTAGGGCATAAGTCCATATGAACATTTCAACTTAAATTGATGCCAGGAATCATATCCTAGATTTTCTTGATGTACTTAAGGACCACCCTGTATACAATTTTTTGTGTTTTCATTACGGGGGGATTTTTCTTTTGTAAGAAAGCTTATAAGCGTATTTCCTGATTTGAAGGATGTTTTGATATTATAGTTTTTGGTTTTTCTTCTCAGAATCCCCTTTTCAGAAATCCCCTGGACATAAGGTATTGTAAGAAATGCTTGCTCCTCTTTCGTTTCTGTATTAGTTTTTACTTCGCGATTTTTAAATTTTGAGATGGTATTAGTTACAAAGGTTTCAGGGTAACCATTCTGTTTTAAATCGTTTTTGATGATTGAAATTTCAATATTATGGTCTTTCGGATTGTTGCAAACGTTAGATACTCTGTGATAAAGAGTTTGAATTATGGCATGTTTTATGGAGTTTGAATAATTCGTTCCGTGAGTAAGGTATTGCCCCATGTACAGGTGATGTTTGGAGTTATGCAGTTTTCATATAAGGCCGACAATATGGCATTTCCAGCATTTTATATACGGTATTTATAATAGTCATTTTAAGAACGTAATTTTTATTAAAAAACATATTTTTCAATAAATTAATGTTCGTACTTGTTGTTTTCTTAATATTGCCCAGCCAGGTGTTAGTTTTATGTTAACTATTATTGGAATTTTATGTCACTTCCCGAATTTGTTATTGGTTAATGTTCGTTTAGTAACTAATAACTGCTGCGTTTTTGGTGACCCTGCACGTATATTATAAATATGTTCTCAGATCCCTACTAAATTATTTTTTTTAATTAATAACTGAATTCTCGTAGGCTAGAACGTTTCTCTTTTAATAACGAATTTAGCTAAATTTCTACATGATTTGGGACACTTGTAATAAGGTTAAAGGTATTTTATTTAAAATAATTTGATAAACAGTAATGATTGCTTCCGCTTAGCAGACACATTTGATATGAATACATGTTCAGTTTGGTTAGGTGTCTACATTTCAATTTCTGTATTAAAAATAGCCGATTGCCAAAAAATTAGAAAAATTCCAGTCCCAGGACTTGACATAAAAACTGCCAAAACCGTCTCGAGAGATCAACTAAAGCATAAAAACGATGTGTTTACGAAAAGGTGTCAACCTTTTATTGCTTAAATATCTTAGTCCAAACTTTTTACATTTGAATAACTCATTTATATCCTAATTGTATCATACTTTTTGTAGCGTGGGACATCCGGTACATATCGTAGGGTAATTTATTACTTTCCTTTTTTAAGAAATAAACGAAAGAAGTGCATTAGATAGAAAATAAACTGCGTAACAACGGGCTGATGTAAATTGGATAATCTAGTATTAACGGTGAAAAAAAAATTGTCGGCCATTGTGATGAACAATTTATAATTTCCTTAATTTAATAATTTCAAGTCATTTAAATTGTGTTCAGGCTAAGTCTTTCTAAAATATGATTCCAAACGTCTACATACACTGCCTAAAACATAACCGCCATTAGTTTTGACGCCCCTGCACTATCTGCGCTGTAACGACGTTATTCCATAAAAAAACGAATCCCGGGCTTCAAAATGGTGTATTAATTGGTTACAGTCTACAATGGTCCGGCGGAGGTCAATCCGAAAGGCCCGGCTCAACAAGTTGTCATTTTTTTTTTAATCAAACCAGGACTTTTTTGATCAACTTGTGCTGAAATAGGCTGATATTTTCAGCCGCTCATCGGTTGAAAATAGAGCGTGACATATTGTTTTTATATCTTTCTATTTTCTGCCCACAAAGTTTATTCGCAGCTAAGATCAAGTTTAATTATATTTTATTTATGGGCTCGATCGACAATCTCTGAAAAAAATTAATGAAATGTTATCATAATGCATACGTTGAATCTATCTTTTAATAGACCCCTATTATGATAGGTGTATTATATTGATAGGTATACCAGTATAATTGTTGCGATTTCATACGTAACTTTCTTTTGTTTGTATAGTTTAAATACTTTCTCCATGCTTATCTATGTATAATATAATATAACAAGACAAGCCAAGGCCTAAAACTCAGTTCGCTCTAGCTTATTCGATAAACAGCTTCGTTTCTACCAGTGTTACAAGTGTGTTGTTCTTTTTAACTTGCCCTGTATCGCATATAATATCATTACGCTAGTTAATAAAGTTTTTCTACAACTGAATACGGTCTAACATAATTTTTTTTCAAGTTTCGAACATATCTTCCTTACAGCAACAAGCAGGGTGCATAGGTCAGAGAACCTAGACGCATGAAAGTGAATACCCTGTGAAGACATAAATATCTCCGATACATGAAAGAACCTGGCTGGATGTCGGAAGACAAGATGCCATAGTAAAGAACAACAACCACCTTGTTCTTATAGCTGGGTTTGTTTGCTCTATTACTCAGTTTGAAATGTTGCAAATTAAACCTTTTACAAATGAATCAACCCTGAATGATGTTAGCTGTCATTTAAACCCAGCCAGCTAGAGCTAGTATAGTTTTCCACTTTTGACGCGCCTATTTTGTTGTCCACTGCCCTTCTATTGAAGTCGATTTCTTTAACGGATACATATAGTAATTTTTACATGTTATGTATAGATAACAGTTCATCACCTTTCAAACTTTTGACTTTTTTGCCCATTTGGGTCAACATTGAAGTAGGCATCATTATATCAACATCTGATTCGTACATCGTGTATACTTTATACTATTTTACCAACCAAAAAACTTTATTAACTAGCGGTATCATCATCAGCTTAAAATCTCCATGATGTCGCTCGCCAGACGTAAAAAATGCAACCTAACCTTAAACTTTCGCGCCGACAAAAACAAATCGAAAAAACACGACGAGAGTAACAACAACGACATGTATTACAAAAACCGTTACGACAATGACGTCATCTACGCTAACTCGGGTGCCCGAGAGTATTTCGATTGTGATTATAATCCGCTGCCGTTGTCCGTTATAGAGATCAACGGGTGCGCGAGCGAGAGAAAGGATGCGTCGAAAGATAGGAGGAGTAGGAGGGAGCAGTCAAAGAGCGCGAGTCGAGTAAGAGCAGGTAAGATCGTGGAAGACGTTTTACCAACAATTTTCCCGAGGCCAGTTGTTTGATTGTTGTTTATCGATTTAAATAAATAGACAGTTGCAGTTCACAATGATAAATGGCCTCACGGCCAGCTCCTCTTCCTTACTTACACCCTCCCTGGCTGTAGGTATACCGGGTCTCCCAAAATGAATGGGGTATTTTTTTTTATTCTAGAAGTGCTCGATCACCCTCCGAAGGAAATTACCCAAGCTAAGCCAACAGCGACCTTTTATGTGATAGAGAAGGCAAAATATAAAGACCCCTTGCCGGGAACAACACACGACCTCGTCGTTGGAAGTTTGGTGGAAGTTGACACTGACGTAACTGATCAACCCTTATACGGTAAGTCAATCCATAGAGAAACAAAACCAAGAAAAACAGTGCAATTAAAATATTTCACCGCTCATAAGTTTCTACGACGTACAGGTGTATAACGAGTTACGCCAAACGTTGCCTGTGATAAGCACTTAACACACGAGCATATCCGTTAAAAGGCACGTCGCTTCTTGGAATTTACATAGCGGCCTCGAGCCTCGCTTTCGACCATTTACGTGGGATGTCTAGGATTGCTTAGTTTACGGTCATTCTTAAATAATAATTCCATCAAAACTTTACAGAGAGATAAGTGTGGAGTTCCACACGGGTGTGCTTTGGGCCCATACTAAACTGCTCATCACAAAGTTCGACAAATTGTTTTTTAACACCTTTATTACAGTTCTGTTGTTCGGAAACGACATCACCGATTTTAATACTTTCATCCAAAAATGTTTGGTATTTTTAAAAATTAGGTCTAACGAGAAATAAATCATTTTTGAAAAAATTATTTTATGTAGCTTTAAATTAACTAAATGGATGAAATTTGTGCTTTTTTGAAAGAAACCCAATACAGCGCAATCAGTTAAGTGGTTTAGTCTAAAAAAAATCTTTTTAAACAATTACGCCTAACGAGAAATAAATAATTTTTGAAAAAATTATATTATGTGGCTTTAAAGTAACTAAATGGAGGAAATGTATGCTTTATTTGGTAAATTCGAATGTTTAATATTCTTAATAGGGATCTTAGACCTTATTTATAATATACAGGATCGCCAAAAACGAAGCAGTTATTAGTTATTACGAAAACTAACCAAAGACAAATTCGGGAAGTGATATAAAATTCCAATAATAGTTAACATAAAACTAATTCCTGTTTAGGCAATATTAAGAAAACAACAACCACGAGCATTAATTGTTATGTTCGTTATAATAACTGCTTAATTTTTGGCGACCCTGTATATTATAAATAAATTCGGATATACAACCACGAGCATTAATTGTTGTTGAAATATTCCTTTTAATATTTACGTTATATAATATCAAAATAAATTTCTGCGAAAGTTTCATCAAAATAAATAATCGTTGTATCATCTGCAAATAGCTTTATATTGCCCTTTAAGTTCAATTTGGATACGAAATGAATGTAAATTAAGAATAATAATGTACCTAATATATAACTTAGGTTATAAAACGCGTTAAAATATAACACGAAAAAACACTACTAACAAAATGTGACCTACTTGAAATTTTTAATTTTTTGCTCGGCTTTCTTTTCCACCCTGTATAATGTTTAAGTGCATTGGTTACATTATAGATGAAACATACTATAAATCTGCAAGAAACAATCGTTCAAACTCTGCAAACCGCATTAAAATCGGTGATGTCGTTTCCGAACTACAGACCGACTAGTAGTTTATTTATTTCCTGCAGATCAGCCATTTTTATCACCTGCGGCTCCTGCTAATACGAATTTGTTGTAGGTGTCATCCGGTGGATGGGAACCGACATCGAAACCCAGTTTACCACGGTCGGTATAGAACTAGAAGAGGACGCGACCACCCTTCCTCTCACCCTCACAGACGGTACCCACAACGGCGAGAGGTTCTTCAGGTGCGCGCCCGAGAGGGCGTTCTTCGTTCCGTTGGAGCGGTGCCACAAGGACTCGAGGTTCCAAGACGGTGTGCCGACGCCCGTGCATCACGCGGGACCCAGTGAAGTGGTGAGTGATTTTTTAAATTTCTTTAAAGAGAGCTTCAGGTTCCTTGTAATATTTTGCGTTTACCTACTCGTTCCTAAAGAACTAGTATTTTATGACGCAGAAAATTTGACTCCTACGCTTGTTTGCATTTCATTGTCTCCTTAACATTATTCAAATTTTATTTTAAGTCGCAAATTTAAATTTTTGTGTGGGAAAATAAAATAAAAATGGATTGTTTCAAATGGTTTTACATTTATATCAGAAATATCAGTAAGAGAAAATAAAGATGCGAAGTCGCATCAACTATTGGTGACCCCGACGTGATATTTCTGATATAAATGTAAAACCATTTGATTTCCTTGAATGATTTATTTTCTGCCTACAATTTACTAAATAATTTACAACAAACTCCTTCAAAAACTGACTTTTTCGTTCTTCCATTTCCTCGCAACCGTCCACCATACTTCACCTTTCAAAGGTACCAGAAAGGTAACCTACAAGGACTGAACAACAGTAACAAATTTGGATACAATTTTTGCAAGAAATCATGCACACTAAAGACCAGTGACGCATTGTTAAATGTCAATGTCAAATTATATCTAACCCAGCTTTTCGGTAAACAAAAATAAAGTAATTTGTAAATGTATATACTGTAAAAACTTGACTATTTGTTTTATATCTTTATAACTAAAAAAAATATGGATTTTAATGAACTTTTAAAATATTAAAATATAAACGTATTTATCGCTTAAGAAGGAGTTAGAAGCTCTTTCTTGTTTAACCTATTTCTCACTATTATACAGTAACTTATACAATAGGTACTATTAATTGCAAGATCTTTAAAAAAGCGAAAAACGCGTTTTAAGAGAAATATCTGAGTAAAACCGTGGCTATTAAGAAGAGTCAAAAATACGGGAGTGTTGGATATGTTAAATTTGGAACTTAAATTTGAAGACATGAACGCCTACAGAAACTTTCTACGTTTAGGAGAAGATCAGTTTAATTATTTACTTAAGCAAATATCTTCTCTTATTTCAAAAAAAGACACCTCTATGCACACGGAAATAGCAAATATAACCTTCGAATGCCAATTTCAATCAAACGTAACCTTTCTTTTTCGGCTTTTCTTAAAATATTTTGACAAGTGTTATTTTAAATTACTGCGCATATTTTTGCGCACTTTTAATAATTTTTTTGATAAAATATAGAAATAATAATAATAAATTTTATTAAACAAATTGAATAAACAATCACCATTACATCAATAAGATTGAAACGTACATGTATCTTATAATCACTTTAAGTTAAGTTTGTACCTAGATGCTGTGATGCATCTGTATGTACAGATAAAAGTAAATGTATATAATATTTTTTTTATATAAAAATATCAATCTATCAATCTAGGCTGCCAGTTGCAAAGTGATATCATAGAGAAAATACCCTTAAAAAGTAAAAAAAAAAAGAAACAAACAGAGTCCCAAAAAAAAGCTTATCCATAAAAGGACATTAAATTATCACACATTTCATTCTAATAACTAAGGTACTTATTGTTTAAAAGAGATTCTGAAATTTTGACCAGTTAGAGAAAATATATGTTCTACATTTAAGTTTATATAACTTTACATTAGTAATATTTTTTATATCGGTTGGTATGATATTAAAAACTTTTGGAGCAAGGTAGTTTGTGCTTCTTAAATTTAGATTTTTGTTACTGTTTGGAATTATCAGATGTTTATTGGCTCTATTTCTAGTTGCATAAAGGTGGTTTACATAGTTCCTTACTTTAGGTTTTTTATAAATATATGTGCACATATCCAATACATATAGAGAGCGAATATTCAGAATTTCTTCAGAGAATAGAAGTTGAGTAGAGAATAGTTTATTCTTTCTAAAGATTACTTTCAGTATATAGTTTTGAACCACATTCAATTGTTTTAAAGTATTTCTATATTTTCGTAAAATATTATAATATTTTTCTAATAAAATTTGTAAAGTGTGTATTACACGTTAAAATTTAGTTGTAAACAAATTTCTGCTTAAATTTATCGTCAAATTTGCTACTGTGTAAAACGATACTTACACGTTAAAATTTAGTTGTAAACAAATTTCTGCTTAAATTTATCGTCAAATTTGCTACTGTGTAAAACGATACTTACACGTTAAAATTTAGTTGTAAACAAATTTCTGCTTAAATTTATCGTCAAATTTGCTACTGTGTAAAACGATACTTACACGTTAAAATTTAGTTGTAAACAAATTTCTGCTTAAATTTATCGTCAAATTTGCTACTGTGTAAAACGATACTTACACGTTAAAATTTATTTGTAAACAAATGTTTGCTTAAATTTATCGTCAAATTTGCTACTGTGTAAAACGATACTTACACGTTAAAATTTAGTTGTAAACAAATTTCTGCTTAAATTTATCGTCAAATTTGCTACTGTGTAAAACGATGCTAATGCAAGGACCTTTAAAAAGACTATTACAATTTTGTTGTGAAATTAATAGGGGAGCCAATATTTAAGGGTAGCAAAATTTACATCGGATTTCTAATGGCCATTCTGGGGAAGCACACCCGGTATATAAAAATTGAGGACATTGTTTTTAAAGAAAGAAAATAGTCTAAAAGTTTATTTCTTCACTAAATATCACTCTTTAGGTTGAATGTCCTGTGATTCCCGGAGCAGTAGCTCCACTATGCATGCCGACGGAAGAAGACGTGCAAGCTGTGTGCGGGAAGTACCGAGGTATCCAGGGACATCACAACTCGTGCTACCTGGACGTGACGCTGTTTTCCATGTTCACTTACACGGCTGTATTTGACAGCTTACTGTTCAGGCCTAAAAATGAAAACGATATCTCGGATTATGACGAGGTAAGCGATGTAGCGCACCTTATGATTTTGATCCCTTTAGGGGCCCAAGTTAAAAAAAAAGGAAGTAAGTGTTTCATTACCTGTGTTTCGAATACTTATGCATTTTTAAGAAATTCGTACCTACCAAAAATATTATTTCCTTTTATATCCTATTTTACCCCTGTAGGGGCCAAGTCCCAAAAAATTAATAACTACGTGTCTCATTGCTTGTGTTCTAGGATATGTGTGCTGAATTTCAAGAAAATCAGACAAAAAATACTTTTCCAATATAAACTTCTATATCCCTTTGTCCCTCCTCTTTCATACTCCCTTTAGGGACCGATTTCCGAAAAAAATGAGAAATGCCTGTTTCTTTATTTGTATTGTAGAGTATTGCTGCTAAATTTCAAGAAAAAAAGATTTTAAAAATTTTTTAAATAAGCCTCGACACCTAGACAGGTTTTCTTCTTCCCCACTTTTTGGTTGTTTCACAACTCTTCATTATGTTCTAATCGCTCTGTGGTTTCGCCACTATCAAATATTTTACCCATGTTTCTTCTACACTTCTGTTTAAATCCATAAAGCTCCATTAAGGTTCTAAATTTCAGTTTCTCTTTTGCTAACACCATCAGCATAGATTTAAAACTTTCTGTCTCCTGAAGATGAACGTTTCTACGTTCGAAACATGTAGAGACCCTTAATATTTGGAATTTTTTTTCCATTAAACTAGTGGAGGAAGACTTTGTGTTTTTCTTTCCCTTTTCATACTTTCAACTCCACTTTAAGCATGGACTATTTCTTCAAAATAAATTCCTTTTGTTTCCTGCCCGTGTTGTAAATAAATTATACATAGTAAAAACTGTATCTGATTTAGTTCTAGCCGATAATATACATTAAAAAAACAAGGCGATAGTGAAATAGTGTATCGTTTTAAGAGAACAGGTCTGCCAATAAAGTCGACCATTTTCACCCATTTTTTTAATGGAGTAACCTGTCCTCTTAAATTGTAATATTATGGTACGTTCTTATTTTAATTTTTTTTGGTTTTTATATCTAATTTTTATTTATAATTTATATTTATTCGTATGTAGTTTTTAACGTGTGCAAAAAAGATTTGTATATATAACTGAATTAATTTTTTTTCTCAATACGAAAACAGTTCATACTTAAAAGAGTTAACAAATTAAAGGTCTAGAAAGGTGTCTTCACTATTACTAAATTCGAAGGATTCATCTGTGGAGTCAACTGAAATAATAAATGGTTCTACCGTTTCTTCCATCGAGTTGTCTAAGTCCCACATTTTTTTCCCTCTTTTATTACATGTTTTATAGCTTCTTTCCAATTTTCTTTCGTTATAATTTTTAATAAATACTTCAATAACTCACGTACATCTTTTATTTTAAATGTAGTGTTATTCCTTGCTACATAGCCTTTTATTTGTGCCCATATTAACTCAATTGGATTTAATTCTCAGTGGTAGGGCGGCAGTCTTAGTAAAATGATAACACGTTTTTTAGCCATTTCGTCGATTACACATTTTTTGAAACGTGACTTATTTTCTTGTACTATTTTTAAAAGCTCTTTTGGCATGCCACCTTCAAAGCCTTGAATGGTAGCTGGCGTTATATAATATACACACAAGCTTTCGATAACACTAAACTACCTCACTTGAAGTTGGAAATATTCTATGACATAAGCAACCTACCTGTATACCTATGCAATACCTAATAGATATAATTTAATTACTTAAGATCAGGTACCTGCTATTGTTACGCTTATGGTTTATTAAGGTTTTACGACTCATGACCCTCGGCTGTGCTGTCAGGCTTTAAGAAACAGAGTATAGTATAGATTATTCAATAAGTTGAAGTCTATTTTGTTTTTAAATGTTACTCACTGTCTTTGATTTACAACTCGTATTTTTTAGGTGCAACGGGTGTTAAGAGAAGAAATAATCAATCCTTTAAGAAAAAATCTGTACGTGAGCGCGGACAATGTGATGAAACTCCGGAAACTTCTGGACCGGTTGAGTTCAGTTTCCGGACTGACGAGCGAGGAAAAGGATCCGGAGGAGTTTCTGAATTCGTTGCTGGCCCAAATATTGAAAGCCGAGCCATTTTTAACGCTTAATTCCGGCCAGGTAACCAAATCCGAATTGTTTTCGCCGTTTACCTAATGTATACCATACAGAACTGAGAAAATTCCATTAATATTATGTAGTACCGGTCATTTCCTTTAATTTTTGCCAAAAAATTTCGATAATGAACTTCTCTGTGCACGTTCCCTGTTGCCGTATTTCTGTATAGTCTTGCCACAGCTAATTAATAATAATACTAGATTGTTATTTGATAAAACAAATTGATACAAAACCTATAAGGTAGAACAAGGCGAAGTTTAGCAGAGACCAGGGGAATCTGGTATTCTAATACACAGGGATCCAAGCACAATGGATACCATGGGGCGGGTAGACCACGACGGCCGTTTCGTCTAATATAAAAAAAAACAGTTACACACTAGACTTGTCCGTTATGCCACAATATTCGCTTTAAATTATTTTCGCGGACACTATATTATCTTCTAACCATTTTTATGGCTTTTCTTGAACGGATTGCACGCACTCTAGTGGGTGCCGCTGTGTTGATCTGTTTCCAATCGGCAGACTGTTTTGGTGAAAACGCAAATAGCGTTCCCTTTACTGGGTTGTGATGCACTTCGTGGTTTATTTAGTTGCCTACCTTTCGATTATTACCAGTGTGACTGCCTTTCGTATTGGAGTTGATTCCGCTGGGATGGCGCTAGGGTGTATTGATGGCCGCTTTGCTTTTGTAAAAGGCTTTTAATACATCTTACCGCTATTGTCGGGATTGCTTGGGTTATGGCTGCCGTAGAGTCCTAGCAAATACGAAACGGCCGTCGTGGTCTACCCGCCCCAGGGTATCCATTGTGCTTGGATCCTTGTGTATTCCAATATAAAAAAAAATTACACACTTGTCCTTTATACCAGAATATTCGCTTTTAATTAATAATGATTTAAAAATACTTCTTTCTTGGCTTTAATCAAATAAACTTACGTTAAATTTTACAAAATCTTCTTTTATGTTTATAACTAAAAATAAAATAAATTCCATCATTTAATAATAAAAATATTCAATACTCAAAAACAACAAAAATTTTAGGATTACTTTTAGTCGAAAATATAAATTGGAAAGGTTATATCCAGTATATTATAAAATCGACATCCCGTTTGGTATCTGTTTTGTACAGACCTAGATATTACATTTCTTTGAAATTTTTTTTTTCTTGGAATATTTTTTTAAATGGAACACCCTGTATATTTTTACATTTTTAAATTCCACATAAAATTATAATTATTTTTTATTAAATGCATTATTAGTCTATACTTCATAGTTTCCGAGATATTGACTCTCGAAAAGTGACATTTTTGAAATTTGACAGCTTATAACCTTCTAACAGTACGTCTTAGAGCAAAATGGTTTACATGTCCCTATCTTCAATTTTTATTATCTTCCCAAAAAAATCAACTTCCAGTTAAACCGGAACAATTATATTTCCTGCTTTCGAGTTACATTGGTAAGTTGTGTATACATTTATTAGCTTTATTTTGCAATTTTGGTAATGATTATAAGTTTGATAAACACGCAGATTCCCATACAGAAGCAAAGTATTGTTATTTTAAATATATTATTGAAAAATATGTTTTTTATTTAAAAAAAAAATTTAATAATATAATAAATATGTTTATGTTGTCTTCGATAAACTTATTCTTCAATCCCCTGAAGCTGAGCTTGTTAGGGGCAAATCTTATTTTTTGTTTTAGTATGTAAAATCATAAATATGCATTAAAAATAAATCAAGTTTTAAATGAAATATGTTAATTTATAGTAATTAATAATTAGGTAATTCAAAGGAATTTAATATCTAGCTCTATACAAAACAGATACCAAAGGAGATATCGAGTTTATAATATACTGGATATGGCATTTCCAATTTAAATTTTCGTCTAAAACTAATCCTAAAAATCAAAAAAATTACCTTGTCGGACTTCCATTGTCTTTATTTTGTTACTTAACACAACGTTTCGGTTAGTTAGTATCTCTAACCGTTTTCAAGTGTAAACTAAATTATAATTCTAAGGCTACTGTCTTAAATACTATCCATGTGCAATGAAGCTTGATGACTCCGCCTACGTGCTTATTGGAGTGTGAAGTTTGAGCTGTTGGTTTTGGACAAGAAGTGGCTTCCAGATATTGGGGATATCTATACTTGGTTTACTGAATATATGTGTATTTTGATTCATAAAAGCTGCTTCCTTGAATTTTCGTTTTTTCCAGTGCTGTTCCGTGTCCAAAACCCTGGCTTCTGACCACTGTATATTATGTTGGTTAGTCCATACATGTTCCGCTATACCTGATCTCGAAGTTTCACCTCTTTGAGTATGTTTCAGATGTTCTTTAACTCGTACGGGAAGAGGTCTTTTTGTTTCTCCAATGTACGATTCGCCACACTCGCAAGGGATTTGATAGATACAATTTTTAATTTTTTAATCTTTTAATAAATTAAAAGACAATGGAAGTCCGACAAGGTAATTTTTTTGATATTACTTCATTGTCTACCACCTTCAAACTAATCCTAAAAATGTTGTCCTGTTTGAATATTGAATATTTTTATTATTAAATGTTAATGGGTTAATAATGGAATTTATTTTATTTTTAGTTTACATAAAAGAAGATTTTGTAAAATTTATCGTAAGTTTATTTGATTGAAGTCAAGAAAGAAGTATTTTTAAATCATTATTAATATCAAAATACATTTCTGCGAAAGTTTCAGCAAAATAAATAATTGTTGTCTCATTTGCAAATAGCTTTATATTGTCCTTTCAGTTCAATTTGGAAATTGAATTATTGTAAATTAAAAATAATGGACCTAATATTGATATTTGTGGAACTCCACATATTATTTCTTTTTCCGAACGTTTTCTTTCCCCAATTTAAACAAGTTGTAGCTTAAATAACTTTGAAGTAGTTTGTGTGTATTTCCTCTTATTTCGATACTGTATAATTTTCTTAATAAAATATCATGGTTTACGGTGTCAAACGCCTTACACAGGTCTAAGGATAGTAAACAGCATTTTTTACTGCTCTCGACATTAACTTGGATATTTGTTATGATATCTCCTACAGCTATTTATGTATCCTTAGATCTGCGAAAACCATACTTAAATTACAATAAACTTGAATGTACGCTGTTGTAATAGAAATAACCAAATGACCTGTAGGTTTTTTCACCGGGGTCTCTTTTTCAGACGGCGTTTCACTATCAACTTTTCGTTGAAAAAGACGCGAAGTTGACGCTTCCCACGGTGCAACAATTATTCGAACAGAGTTTTTTGACAAGTGATATTAAGTTAAGAGAAGTACCTTCCTGTTTGATCGTGCAGATGCCGAGGTTCGGAAAGAATTACAAAATGTACCCGATGATATTGCCGTCGCAGCTGTTGGACGTGACAGATGTCATAGAAGGATGTAAGTGTAGATTGCTTTTCGGAGTCTACCATCGCATTTACTCGCGCCATGCATTGATACGATTTACTCTAAATTTATCGAATTTATTTCAATATATATTTGGTACCCGCCACTTCACTTGCGCAATTCAATTGTTATATATTCGCTATCGAAACAAAACAGCGGGTACCATACATATACTACCCAATAGAACCTTTAATAGTATACAGGGTGTTCGGAAAATGCGTTAGGAAATTTTAAGGGGTGATTCTACATGCAAAAATAATGCTAAAGTCTATTTTTATTCGAGATGGACACGACCAAAACAAAAGCATGCGATGAGCACGTGATTTCCCTAATAGCTATATTTATAAGGGCCGCATTTAGAATCGTTAAAATCTTATTTTTGCAATATTTTTTTAAATTATTTTTGGTGTGAAAAATGCTATATGAACAATTACACATTTTGTAGGTTGGTGGGTAGGGTCAGCTCTATTGATATACAGGGTGAGTATAAAGAACCAGAACGGTCGATTTCGTAAAGTATAATGTTTAGCAAAAAAAAGTTTTAGACAAGAGTTTTAGGGTTTTAAAGGATTTATAAGACCATAATAATTTTAGTTGTAAAGGGTGTCCTAGAAAAACGTGGCAGACCAAAGTAATGTTTTTTTTTAAATGGGACACCGTATATATTTTAACATTTTTTGTTTCTACATAAAAGTACGAGTATGATAATATATCACTTGAAAACATTCAATTATACCTTTAGGAGCTATAAACAATTGAAAATCGTTATTTTAACCTATTTGACAGCTTTTTATGCCAAACCGGTATGAGATGGAGCAAAATTAATTTTACATTCCTACCTTAGGGTTTTAAGACCTTTATAACAGTAATTCCATAAATGGTACCACATTCGGCAGCATCATGGTACTACAGTTGGATAGGTCAGATCACATATTTTTTTTAGAACATAATTCCAATTTTTTTTAAATAAAAAATAAATTTATGTTGTTTTGTTCACTTACCATCACAAATTAGTATAAACTATTCAGTAACACAAAGAGCAATTTATATTTGCAAGATATGTTGGTATCTGATGGATGGCTCGCAAAGGTGATAAGGCGGAGGCAAAGGGCGTTACTGCTTTTTGAAAGTTTATTTTATCGTACTATTTTTCTGCACAATATGTTTAAAAATCACTTATTTTCTATAAGCATATTTTATATTTTCACCATGTGAAAAAAAAACCCTGTGGGCAACCGTGTATATATTGGTCACATAAGTAGTGAAAGTAAAAAATGTATTTTTAATACATAAAAAGAGCACTATTCAGATAGATCTGAATCACTACTGGTTGAGGTTGTATCCTCATTCTCGCTAACGTGAATCACAAGGCGTTCCACTTGGATCTCCATGATGTTGTCTAGTTCCCACATTTTAGTTTCCACATTTTCCCGGACATGTGTAATACATTTTTGCCATTTTTCTGGTGTAATATTTTCTAATGCCTATTAAAAATCTTTTAACCCTTGAATGCCTAAGCGGGGTCCTTGCGGGACCCCAGTACAGTATTCTCCTTAGTATTTCTGGAATAAAAAAAATCTGGCAACTGCGCCTTTAGGTATGTGCTTGAAAATAGTGTTAGCACGTGTTAGTTTGGTTTGAGCCGCCGACGCCGCGACAGTGCCAGGTTATAACGATATTAGGTAGGTGGGGTCCCTCAGAGATAATAGTATAATACCTACATATTAGTATTTGTTTTGCTTTTGTTAATATTCTTCAGAAGGTGTTGTAAGTTAATTTTTAAATATTTAATAAATATTTTGAACACTATAACCTTAAGCTTGTGTTTGATAATTAAAATACACTTTAATGCATATCCATATGTTTATTTACTATGGGGTCCCTTGGGGACCCCGGTTGGGCATTTACGTTGCTTTTAGTAGGCTGGGCGCTCAAGGGTTAAAAACACGCAAATCGTCAAAGAGGCCTATTACAATACTGTATAAAAACAATAGCCAGACTGTCTGGAGATGCAGGTGTTAAAAGCGGCACGATCGTTTGATCCTCCATCGGAACGACCAATAAGATTTGAACAATCCCTTCTATCACGCGCTGATCACGCGCTGGCAATGTTTATGTCGTGTCCATCTCGAATAAAAATAGACTTTAGTAAATCATTTGGCAAAATGTCGAAATCTCCATGGTTACCAAGATACAGGGGTTTGAATTTGATCTTTTAGTTTTAGTTTTTCGTCATACTACATTTATTTTCGAACCAAATCATTTGATATTCGGCACACATACTAATCTCGAGCGACTATACAATTTGAAGATAAGAGCGTTTTTTTTAAACCGCTAGAGGGCACTTTACCTGAAACATAAATATTATTTCCGTCATAACTTTTTTCTTTTGGTAGCCTGAGCAAAACCGAAGGTGCCATTTTAGTGGCAATTAAGAACACAAAAAATAAGTTACTCTTGATCAAGGTCGATAAACCCCACCGTTTAGCCACTAATCGCTATCAAAGCTTTCATTGCTCTCAACCAAATGCCTACGTACATAAATGGAATCGCGTCAAATCAAGTGGCCTCGTTTCAAATTATGCGAAATTTGACAACTAAATAATTTGATTACTGTCAAGTTTAGATAGGTAGAGTTTTTTGGTACTTAACATTTGAATATTCTTGTTCCATGTCTTTTTATGACAAAAAACTCTCCCTATCTAAACTTGACAGTAATCAAATTATTTAGTTGTCAAATTTCGCATAATTTGAAACCAGGCCACTTGATTTGACGCGATTCCATTTATGTACGTAGGCATTTGGTTGAGAGCAATGAAAGCTTTGATATCGATTAGTGGCTAAACGGTGGGGTTTATCGACCTTGATCAAGAGTAACTTATTTTTTGTGTTCTTAATTGCCACTAAAATGGCACCTTCGGTTTTGCTCCAGCTACCAAAAGAAAAAAGTTATGACGGAAATAATATTTATGTTTCAGGTAAAGTGCCCTCTAGCGGTTTAAAAAAAACGCTCTTATCTTCAAGTTGTATAGTCGCTCGAGATTAGTATGTGTGCCGAATATCAAATGATTTGGTTCGAAAATAAATGTAGTATGACGAAAAACTAAAACTAAAAGATCAAATTCAAACCCCTGTATCTTGGTAACCATGGAGATTTCGACATTTTGCCAAATGATCTACTAGAATTATTTTTGCATGTAGAATCACCCCTTAAAATTTCCTAACGCATTTTCCGAACACCCTGTATATTATTCTTTTTAATAATAGATTTCTTTACTGTTTCCTTACATTATTTCTTTCTCTTTCAACAAAAATGGTATTCATCTCCTATAGCTTTGTTTAGAAAATAATGGCTAAAATATAGATTCCTTATAACTAAAGTGCGGATATTAGGTAGTGAAAGGACCTCTAAACCAGAGTCCAAAGGACTAATTGGAAAATATTTTGTATTAGCACAGACTAAAAAGCTCACCAGTTAGGGATGGGAACTTTTCGATCCTGTATTGCGAATAAACCCCCATCAACTGTCGATTTAGAAAATATCAGCTTATAATTTTTTTCTTCCATTTTTACTAATTTCTGTCTATTATATAAGGAGAAGACATCCTCAAACTTTCATTATTCGATTATTAGCGGTTTCTTCTAGGGCGTTAATCAATCAATCAGTCACTTTACAATTTCATATAAGAAGTACCGTGCGAGCAAAAATTATTTGCATCAAAGAGGTCAGTTATTCCGTCATCTTTGACAGTCGTTACAAGTAATTTGATTCATCGCTAATTTTTCCAATTTCTTGAACAATTCACACAATGGGCTTTACGGAACAGCACAAAATATTCATGGTTGAAGCGTATTTTTGAAACGGGGTTAGAATAAATGGTGAGCGGCAATACAATCCGGGTTTGTGCATGGACGATTTTCACGAACATTTTCCTAACGTTGCTTTTATTGCTGGGGATTTTTATCATTGCCTAAAAAGAACCGTGGCTGTGTTTAGGGAAACAGGTTCTATGCAATACAAAAAAGGAGCAGGAAGACCATCTGTAAGAAGAGAAGAACTTGTTGCAAACGTTCGTGAAATAATGCAAAATACGCCAACCAATTGTATAAGACGCCTGACCCAAGAAGTGGGAAGATCTTATGGAACATGCAGGACTATTCTTAAGAAGCAGCCAAATTTATTTCCTTATAAAGTGCAAGTATTCCAAGAAATACAAGCCGCAGATTTTGAAAGACGCAGGAATTACTCTCAATGGTTTACCCAAAATTTATTGGAAATAAATGATTTATTAGACCTGACTTTTTTTCGGATGAAGCCTGGTTCCACCTCTCCGGTTATGTGAATTCTTAGAATACACGCATGTGGAGTAGTGAAAATCCCCATTTTTTTGTAGAGTCCACATTGCACCCTCAAAAAATTGGTTGTCTGGTTAGCTGTTTCCCGAAGAAGAATTTTTGGTCCTATTTTTTTCCATGACACAGTTACAGCACAGCGGTATAGAGACAATATTTTGAATCCATTTGTGGAGCAATTACTTGACGACGAACTACGTTTTTGATATTTTTAACAGGACGGTGCAACCGCCCATACAGCCGCCGAAACTATTAACCACTTACGCAATTTTTTCGACGATAGATTGATCAGTTTTCGATCAGACATTGAATTCCCACCTAGCTCACCTTGTTTAACGGTTATGGATTACTTCGTTTTTCCTCATTTAAAGAACACTATTTTTAAAACACCAGTTGCAAATTTAGAACAATTACAAGAAAGGATTATCCAAGAATGTGGTAACATTTCTCCAGGGATGCTGGTCAACACTTTCGAAAATATGAAGAGACGTGTGAATTTATGCTTGGAGCATTGGCGGTGGCCAATTTCAGCAATTTATGTAATTATTTTTCTTTTTCTTTCTGTATATTCTTACTTTGTTAATTTTGTAAACAACAAAAATAAATTTGTATTTGTCTACTTATTTTATTACTCTTTAGTTTGGCATATCATGTTATAACATTAATTTGAGAAAATTTTAACCTAGATTTGGTTAGATATATCGTCCCCATATCATTGTGATCTAAACCAAGCCCTGCGTTTTTTAATCTAAGCCCTCTTTGATGCAAATAATTTTTGCTCGCACGGTATAAGTATAGAAAATAATGTTATATTAACTATCGCCGAGATAAATATTTCAAAATAGTTGCAAGGCGTTCGGTTGTCACCAAATATCACTTGTAAACTTAAATTAAATAGGTATACATTTGGTATCACTGGATAGCTAAAGGTTCAAACGTTGATTGTCTTGTAAAGGAAATTTATTGCCTTTCTTTGGGAGAAAATAATTCTTTAAGTTGACCTAAGTATTTATACTAACACAAATTATAGTATATTTTGAAAACGAAAGAGTAATCGGAAATCTGCTACATGAGAAACAGAGTTTAAGGATAGGTATTTCAATATTTTTTAATCGAAGCTGTTTCCGAGAAATTCGGTGACAGCGGAGGGAAATAATTGGGTTTATTTCACATGCGGTGATGAACCCTTAATACCGTAAAAATTATAGCCGTTTTTATTTTTAGCCCCTCGTCAATGTATAGTATGTGGCAAACTGGCCCACTGGGAGTGCAGGGAGTGCTTCGCGGAGTGTTCCGCGACGGCCGGTCTGGAAAGCACCGCTTACTGCACGAACTGTCTGCGTACCGCGCACAAGCACGAACGGAGACAGATGCACAAGCCGAGGGAGCTGGCGGTGGACGCGGACTTTTTGGCTGTGGAGGAACATTACAGGTAAGAACTTTATCATAACGTTCCATAGTCGTTTACCTTTAGATCCGTACAGCTTATCTCGTACGCAATGCAAAAGTTACGTTGGGATGGTTTACTAAAAACGATAAATCCAAATGGTAGAATTTCAATCTTCGCCACTAACAAAAATTAAAATTACGAACGCTACTTTTCGACGTTTTTTGGAAATTCGTATACAGGGTGTTAATTAATGTCATGCAGATAATTCAGGGGATGATAGTACTCATCAAAATAAGAAAAAAAATGCAAATATATGCATGGTCCAAAACGCCTTATATTCGTTATACAGGGTGGCAAAGTTTCAATTTTTTTTCTCTTATTTTGCGTTTTCTCTCTTATATTCTGCGATAATTGTTTCAAATTTGGAACATTAACCCTTTTTTAAAATATCTACAATAAAGTATCAAAATTGCCGGTCGCAGTATACAGGGTGTTACATTTTCTTGAATCGGCAACAATTTTATCTTTCAGAACTTTTTTTTCTGGCTCCCTGTATGTTTAGCGTTCTGGTCTCTTGCACTATTCTCGTATCTGTGACCGTTTTCAATTTATTTGCAAAAATATCCATCGATGAAAATTAAGTGTAGGCGAAATATCGCAATAATGAATATAAGAAAAAAATAGAGTGTCTGTCAGTCCATGAGGCGAAGACTTGATTCGTGCATTTTAGCAAGAGGCGGCCATTTTCAACAGTTTTTATAATTTTGTTTTATTTTTATTTGATTAACTAATAAATTGTTTTGATACACATCTTTTTACTCTGCGTTATTTCGCCGACACTTAATTTCCATCGATGGCTATTTTTGCAAATAAATCGAAAACGGTCACAGATACGAGAATAGTGCAAGAGACCAGAACGCTAAACAAAGGAACAGAAAGTTAAAATTTCATACCGGAATTCATACAGGGAGCCAAAAAAAAATGCTGAAAGATAAAATTGTAGCCGATTCAAGAAAATGTAACACCCTGTATACTGCGACCGACAATTTTGATACTTTATTGTAGAGATTTAAAAAAAGTGTTAATGTTTCAAATTTGAAACAATTATCGCAGAATATAAGAGAGAAAACGTAAAATACGAGAAAAAAAATTGGAACTTTGCCACCCTGTATAACGAAAATAACGCGTTTTAGACCATGCATATATTTGCATTTTTTTCTTATTTTGACGAGTGCTATCACCCTCTGAAATATCTGCATGACATTAATTAACACCCTGTATAGCAGGTAATTTTCCCCTATGGGGTAGTTTACTAAAAAAGGCGATGAATCTATATGGTTGAATATTGTTCTGAATAATTTATATACGTAATATTTTTTACTTAAAAATTATAAATTAATAATTTTATTATAGGTAAGATATTTTTTCAAAAAAAAAACTGCGTTTATACTATAAATTGACATTTTTACTTTAAAACTTGATTTTTAATGCATATTTATGATTTATGATTTTATAAAACAAAAAATAAGATTTGCCCCTAACAAGCTCAGCTTCAGGGGATTGAAGGATAAGTTTATAGAAGACAACATAAACATATTTATGCTGCTCAATAAAAATATTAATATAAAATTTTATTAGACTGTATTTTTATAATGGGTGGTGCGTATCTTATTTTGAAGTTTTTGCGAATCCTGTATAAAAAAATCAAAATTTTCTCTTCGTGAATTGCATTTTTTTACAAGCAAAACTTTTTATCAAGAATTACTTTTTCCCGAAAAATGAAATTTTTCATCCATTTGAGCTATGCCACCTTAAGCTATAGCTAAACGTCTATGTAATATGTGTACCATTCATAACGATTACGGGGTACAGAATAGCACCTATCCGGGGGGATTTATGACGGCATTGAGTAATTTGGGGTAAGTTTAAAACCTCATGTAAAAACTTAATTTTTTTGATATTGTTGTTTCAGGCCTCCAAGATTATTTATGGAACTTTTTGCTGTGATTTGTATAGAAACTTCCCATTATGTAGCTTTTGTAAAGTGCGGAGTGGGGCACGAGGCGCCCTGGTGCTTCTTCGATTCCATGGCTGACCGAAAAGGTAAAATATTAACATGTTGGTACTTATTAGAGTTCTTTAAAGTTGGTCTTAATCTGTTAATTTCTTACACCGGGTGTACAACTAAAAAGGGACGCCGCCCGTATCTTGGAAACCGTTTACCGTACGGGTTACGGAAAAAAAAATATTTCAAAAAAGACTAAGAGAAATTGCTGAAAATTATTTTTAAGTTTCTAGGTTGGCCGCTAGGGGGGCGTAACTGTAGTGACCAAACATAAAGCGGATCTGAATTTTAAAAAATCGCTTCGGGTATAGCCAGGTCAAAATTAATAATTTTGTTATACAGGGTGTTTTTTTAAGGTCGACGAGCGGCCATATCTCGGAAACTACTGGACATAGAAACTCAGGAAAAGAAAAATGATAATTAAAGTGGCCATGAGAAAAATAATTTTAAGTTCCGCATTTTGCCGCAATTGAAAAGTAAATTTTAAAATTTTACATAACTCCGAAAATTCCCCATTATGGTATGTTTGATAACACCATTTTAAAGCTTGGACAAGTATGCATCATTTTGGTCTTATGCTCATTGGCGTACCGACTTTAATAAGAGTGGGGGAAGCTGTTGAAAGTGTAATCATTTAAATCGCTGTAACTTATAAACGATTTATCCGATTTTAGCAAAGTAAAACCTGTTTGGAAGAGAAATGTATGCACTTTTACCAATCGTATTTAGTTGTCCATAATAGTTATTAAAAAAAATGCTAGAGGGCGCAATTTGCAATAATAATACATTTTTTGATTTTACTCCGAAAAAATAAATCATACGGTATAATTATGATACCATAATCGAAAAGTAGATGAAATTTGCTAAAAAGATGTGAAGACCGCAGTTCGATATCTTTGTTCGTTTCAGAGTTATTGCCAAAACAATAGTTTTTAATACAAATTGCGCCCTCTAGGAATTTTATTAGAAACTATCGTGTGCCATTAAATACGACAATTGAAGGTTCTTCCAAACAAGCTTAAATTTAGTAAAATCGAATAAGTCGTTTAGAAGTTACAGCGATTTTATTATTTACACTTTCAATAGCTTTTCCCACTCTTATCAAGTGAAAGTGTAAACATTAAAATCGCTGTAACTTCTAAACGACTTAACCGATTTTACTAAATTTAAGCTTGTTTGGAAGAGAAAGGTAAGTACCTTGAATTGTCGTATCCAATGGTACAAGATAGTTTCTAATAAAATTGCTAGAGGGCACAATTTGTGTTAAAAATTATTGTTTTGGCAATAACTCTGAAACGAACAAAGATATTGAACTGCTGTCTTCACATCTTTTCTAGCAAATTTCATCTACGTTTCGATTATGGTATCATAATTATACCGTATGATTTATTTTTTCGGAGTAAAATCAAAAAATGTATTGTTATTGCAAATTGCGCCCTCTAGCATTTTTAGAACTATTATGGACAACTAAATACGATTGGTGAAAGTGCATACATTTCTCTTCCAAACAGTCTTTAGTTTGCTAAAATCGGATAAGTCGTTTATAAGTTACAGCGATTTAAATGATTACACTTTCAACAGCTTCCCCCACTCTTATTAAAGTCGGTACGCCAATGAGCATAAGACCAAAATGATGCATAATTGTCCAAGCTGTAAAATGGTGTTATCAAACGTATACCTTAATGTGGAATTATCGGAGTTATGTAAAATTTCAAAATTTACTTTTCAATTACCCCCTCTTGCGGCAAAATGCGGAACTTAAAAATTATTTCCAGAATTTTCTTATGGCCACTTTAATTATCATTTTTCTTTTCCTGAGTTTCTATGCCTAGTAGTTTCCGAGATATGGCCGCTCGTCGACCTTAAAAAAACACCCTGTATAGTTTTTCACCGTTACATTTTCTATCTTCATTCCACCGATCCAAAACTAGGTCATTTGTTACAGGATGCATAGAACTTATTTTTGCATCATAATAGCGCTTACATTCCGATCAAACCATTTAAATAGAATTAAAGTGGCCATGATATGAAGGAAGTCTTAAAACTCGATGTTCATGTTGCAATGCTAGTTTGTGCAACCTATTAAAATAAAAATATTTAAAAAATAAAATAAATAGCGCTTTCCAGATTACTTGTAACGTTTGGGTGGGATATGCTGCTTCACTATTATCCAGATCTTCATTGAAAATGGTGAAACCGAAATTTATCTTTGTTCTAACCATGCAATAAAAGTACCAACTTGTATTTGGAATTTTTTCAATTAGCCCAAAATGATAGGTAGTTTTATCCATGATATTAGGCGACGGTTCTTCCAAGTTTGGTAACAATTTTTATTCAACCCATTTCTCAAAGTTTTCAGTATTCATCGAATCATATAATTACCAGATTTTAGGCCAGACTTGAATATCAAACTTGTATTATTCACATATCCATTTTCTAAACCAGCATGTAGAATAATATACCTTACACTCTGACGATTTTTTTTTAACTATGTGAAGAGTATCATCTTACCAACTTCGCCTAAAAACCCCTTTACTATATATCCAGGTATCATAAAAAAAAACAGGTTTTAAGGGAAATTGAGAGTTGCCTTAATTCTTAAATTATCTTTAAAATTCTACTCGTTTTTGGGCTATATGGGGTTGCTCTATTAAAAAACGCTGTTTTGATGCAGTACATTTACGCCATTTAAATTTTATTTTTTTTAAACAGTCCGCTAATGAACCAGTGGATATTTCAAAACCATTAATGATTTTAAGGTTTAATTGTATTGAACGAATGGTAACGTGTTTACCTGCTCTACACGCATAGGCTATGCATAAATACGCTCTATTATGGTATGTTCGTGAATTTTGTGAAGTTTTCGACCACGGGATGACAAAATAGCTACAATATTGCGATTCTTAAAATCTACGTCCTTCTCTATCCCCTTTGCCTTAATTCGTTGGATTATTGAACACGAAACTCCCAAAGCTTACCTCTCTAAAACAGAAAGGTATTTATAAAAACATTGCCATATATTTTTCATTTTTATTACTCATGTTTTCACAAATCCTGCTTTATTATATCTACTAATAAACTGCGTTAAAGGGTAAACGAGTCTTTCCGGCATCACTTTCTCTTTAAAAATGATCAAATAATTTTAAAATTAGTGCTTCTTCTTTTTCACAATACGATGACATATTTGAAATAATGATTAAAAATGTCACTGTCAAAAATGATGTCCTTAAAACTTTTTGGACTGGTAAAATTATACGACATTTACTAAAGCCTGTTTACATTAGGTGCAGTCAATGCAATTGCAATAAAAAATTGCCCCAAGGCATGCGCTTTGGTGACTTTCTGATCAGCTGATGCAATTTTATTTGCATCGCACGAAATTAGGAATTGTTCTAATTTGATTGCAAATAGCATGCAATTTTAGTGACTTTACTAGTATTATTTTCAATACCAACCTGAGAACAAAAGTAAACATAACTCTACAAAAGTATTTGTTTGTATTGTGAAGCCGTTGGGTGTAGGTTTTTGTGATTTTCTTTAATATAATATATTTTTGAAAGTACAATATGTTTTAATTAACAAAAATCACAACAAAAAATTACAGAAACACTTACAGGAAAGTCAACATAACACATAACCTCTTATTTAATCAGCAGTTTGGGTTGGTAATATCTGTTGTCAAGATACTTGCTTGAAATTATTTGCTTCATAATGTAAACGGTCATGCAATGCAATTAATTGCCTTGCTATAAACTGCATGCAGCGATTGCACCTAATGTAAACAGGCTTTTAGTGACGCAAATTTATTATCTTATATAGTTCACGAAGGTTAGAAAGATAAGCACTAGTCGTGACGTAACGGTTAGCGGTCATTGAACAGACTTTACTCACCGATTCTACTGAAATTTAAAAGCGCTTCATACTAGGTTATATATTTAACATAACTGAAAAATGTTATACCGACTTGCAGTTTTTTTTATGTTTAAAATTGAAAAAAGTTTTACACCTCCGCTGGGATTGAGTTGCACGCCTATTAACATTTTTCAGTTAGACGTTAAAAACTACCATTTCAAAAAAATATATTTAATCCCTTTTTTAATACGGGTCCCTTTTTAAGGTGAGAAAAACGGTTACAATATTCCTGAAATGGTTGCCTGTCCCGATATATCACAATGGCTCTCCGACGAAACATTATTGAGGTAAGTCACTCTGAATAATGATAAATCACCTTTAAAAGTAACAACAGAAAAGTTTAGGAATCGATAAAAGTCGGCAAACCCGAACCCAAACTACACCCCGGTAATTGTAAAAAAAAATTTTTCCAGATGTAGGATTGGAATTCAAGGAAATATTTATTTGTTGTTAAAAAATTACTTACATTATAGAAAACAGTTTGTTCAAATGGAAGATGTTAAAAGTTCACATAAAAATATAACTTGTGGAGTTCCGCAAGGATCAACCTTAGGACATACTTTTTTAAATCTACATTTATATAGCAAAATTAAGTTTAAAACGTAAAATAAACTTGTTTGCTGATGATACTTATATTTGAATATTTTTATGAAGACTATGCTCAAATTTATAATAACATTAACCACGACCTAAATATAATACCTATGTAAATGGCTTGAAATTTATAAATTATCATTAAATTTTAATAAATCATCTTATGTTTATAAGTAAATCAGAAGAATTAAAAAATAATAATATTTCTTCACCATCTTTTAATAATCATAATTAAAAATACTAATACAATTAAATGTTTAGGTTTACATATCGATGAAAACTTAAGTTGTAAAAAACATATTCAATATTTAAGAAGTTACATCTTACCAATAATTGGCATTTTGTTTAAAGCTAAAAATTATATATCATTAAAATATTTTTAAAAAAATCGGTCGGTCTCTACTATTTTTGTAACTAACGTTAACGTATTATATGTTATTGTTTTTCTTGTGGAAATGGTTATTAAATACAGTGTGTCCACGGATATAATTTGGAAGAGGAAAAACTTTTTTACTAGTAGATATAGAAGAAAAATGCATTCTTTATAAAAACGTCTGCTTGTGCTAAAACTACAATTTCTAATATCAGATTTGTGATTACTATACAGAGTTCGTCACAAACAACATTTTTAGTTTTTTGGATATTTTTTTTTCAATTCCTTGATTTATTAAATGAATTTTGCTGGTGTTGAAACTACATTTTCAACTATTAGACTTGCAGTTACTATACAATGATCGTCAAAAACAACAGTTCTTGTTTTTTGAATTTTTTTTTTAATTCCTTTTGATGATTGGTTAAATCATCACTTTGGGAACAAATAGATTGGAAGGTACATATGGTCCAAATCAGTTGCCACGTAGGAGTCCCGATCTCTCAATTATCGACTTTTATTTATGGGGATATCTGAAGCCACATGTGTATAAAACCAATTTCAATAATAACTTAGATCTCTTGAAAGAAAAAATAAGAGTAGTTATTACAAATATCCCAATATAGCAAGTTAGAAACTGTTATCGGAAATTCAAACGTCGAGTTGAACTATGCGCTAACTCGGTGGTACCACGTTTGAATAAAAGTTTTATAATTTATGATTGAATAAATATGACATGTAATAATAAACATACTTCATAAGTAGGTAAATAAAAAATGGTTTTCTTACAACAAAATCGTTACTCGGCCAGATATAAAATCATATTCGAAGTAAGAAAGCAACAATAGTTATTGTTTGTTTTTACGTAAATTTATTTTAAATGAAATCCAAAGAACTAAAAATGGTGTTTTTGAGGAACCCTGTATAATAATCGGAAATCTGATATTCGAAATTGTAGTTTCAGCACAAGCAGACGTTTTTATACAGAATTAATTTTTCTTCTATACCTACTAATAACAAAGTTTTCCTCTTCCAAACTTTATCCATGGACACATTGCATTATAATTATATTTTAATAATTTTTTATAAAATTATTAATAGTTACACAACATAATTTTTATTATTTGTGACTTTATACATTGTATATTTAATGTTATATTCTCTATATTAAACTTTTTGGTTGAGAATAAAGACATATTAACAATAAAGATAACTTCAAAGTGTCCTTGCGCCTTCGTCCGACGAGCGAAAAGTTCTGGATTCGATTCCCAGCTGCGACAATAACCTTTCAATTAATTGCACGCAGCTGAACATTTTCCACTTCCATTACTGCTAATATGTAACCATTTGACGTTTTGTTGTTTAGGCAGCTTCACGAAGAGTTTCCGGTGGAACGGCACTTGCCCGAACACGCCAGACGGTTGCTGTGCGACGCCTACATCTGCATGTACCAGAGCTCCGACGGAATGATGTACAGATAAATACACGTGCTAATCCAATCTTTAAAAGTAAATATTTCCGTTTGTCAATAAAGGCTGGTTATTATGGAAATGACTTTAAAAAATGTTTTTAAATCTGGCTTTGTTAGAATAGGCGGGAACATTTTTAACGTTTGTCTTGTGAAATTTATGACCCACCGCTACTGGCGGATTATAAGGACAGTCGCTCGGATGAAGTACATAATAAGTGTACACTTAGTAGATAAACAACACCGACAGTTTGGCACACAGCTAAAAATTTCCCATTGAAGAAATAAAATACTGCTTTGAACTGCACGCAGTCCGTTATTCAAAGTTAACAAAAACCACGAGACGATTATTGTTACAATATTTACACGCTTTTCTTCCCAATGGATATACAGTGTGTCCAAAAAAGTATGCAACATATGGGAAAGTTTTTTATCACCGATTTCTCAGAAAATTGTATTCTTTATAAAAGTTGGTGCATTCCTTAAAACTATAAATGCATATTTCATATTTCACCTGCGACTAATAGTAGGAGAGCAAATGCCATTTTTTCGAAATTGCCTTAAAATTAAAGTACCTTAATTATTAGAAATACAGCAAAATTTTATGTGGAAATATTTTTGCAAATTAAAAACTTGGTCTGAGTACGAAATTTGAGTTAGGTGTCAATTTTTAATTTGTTTTGTATGCATTTCTTTAAAATACGTTTTTGGACTTCAGCGTACTGAGTGAAAATGACAAATAAATTATTAATTATTTCCAGAAATATCAATAGAGTTGGATTCTATCATAATTTTGTTTAGAACATAAGTTGGCTAAAATGTGTTTAAGTAGGCGTGCAACACGCTAATATCTGAACCAACTCGTAACATTGAAAGGGTTTAAAAAGTTTGCAACTACTTAATCCATTTTTATTATAAACCCACGCTTAAGTTATTTAATAAATATATTAAAATTGCGTAAACAAAAATCGACCAGAGGTGTACCGTTTAGGGGAAAATAGAGATTAACAAAAAAAATTAAAAATTGTGACACCTAATCAAAATGGCATTTACTCCCCTACTATTAGCCGCAGGTGAAATATGAAATATGCATTTATAGTTTTAAGGCATGCACCAACTTTTATAAAGAATAAAATTTTCTGAGAAATCGGTGATACTTAAAAAATTTTCCCATATGTTACATACTTTCTTGGACACACTGTATATATAGTGTTTTCCCATAGGCATTCCGATCGATTTAAATAATAATGGAGTATTTTTTAGGACAGCCAAAGTTATTTCCATAAACCATTGTATATCGTACTCGGGAGGAGAATAAAATCGCCGTACCGCGGCGACTTGAAAGTATTGTTTTACGAGTAATTTGCGTTTAAAGAATGGGCTAGCGAGGTAGCACGTAGTATCCATAATTAGTATGTAATAGTATGGACGGAAAGGTTTGTGTAGTTAGGTCTTAAGTATAGTGTTTATCAGATACGAATGTAATGGCCGCCGTTGTCATTGTCATTTCCATAGACATTTACCTTTAGATCGGCAAACAATAATCACGAAAGTGGCAAATTTAAGGCTTGGCGCATGTAAACAAAGCTCTATAGGAATAGGCATGCGCACTGCAAAATTCTCATTTAACGAATGGAAAGATAGACAGGTCCGGGCTTGAAATTTTAAAATGTCTTACTGAAGGCCAAATGCTGGAGTGCACTGGCTTTAAGCCCTTATTTCACGGGCTAAACTAATTTTAATAGTTAACTTTCAATTTATTTTTACGTGTAAATAGCTAAAATTTGCCCCAAGTTATTGCCAATATTTATTAACCAGAAATTGGAATTTGTTTTAATTTTTTGACCAAGTTGGGGGAAAAGGTAGTGATTTCTGGTATTTTTAGTGGCAATCCTTCAATCGTTTTTAATGTTTTGTTTCTAAAATTTGTTTAAAAATGATGCGCTGTCGTGTTTTATGTTCGAAAAGGAAGAGAACAAGTCGATTAAATTTATCTTATCAAATCGAAAATAAAAAACCAAGAGAACAGCAATATTCGATGCGATCGCGAACCTAATATTATAAGCCAAATATTAGTTGGTAACATTTTACCAAAAACTTGGGTACGTATAAAACAACACTCTCAATCATAATCAAGAATTTGTAAAAGTTTTCGGTACCAATTATTGTTTATAACACAAACTACACAAAAACTAGAACTCCGAAATATTTAACACCCACAATCAACAATAACAGAGTTCCTTTTAGTTGCTTTTAAATAGCAAAGCCAACGGCTAAGTTAAGCGTTCCTTTTAAAAATTTAGCTCAGCTTAGCAAATATATTGTCCGCCTTCCTTGCCGCGGTTGAGTATGCCCAACTATATTTCTTATACAAGTATACGATTTGTTCGCTAAGCGCTCCTTTAACAACTTAGCTAAGCAAAGATTTTTACTTTGCTATGCTGTTAAAAAGAAGCAAAAGGAAAGTTCCTAATAGCAAAGAACACAAGAAATCTACAGAGAAACCGTAACAACAAAAAATGCGCCGAGCCGGTTCTGGAGTGTATTTTGAGCATGTCGCTAAAGAATGACAGGCCTATAACAATTGGTTTGTGCGCATGCCCAATCACGCTGGGAGGGAAGGCATCTGACCGGCGAACCGTGCGCTCAGATGTATTTTTTCACCCATAAAACTTAACTTTTGTTTGCGCGCGAGATAAGCCATACGGAACTTCAACATTGGTCAGGGCTGGACTTTACATTTTTTATTATTATTCATAACCGTTCGCGCTTAGAACCAACAATAAATTTATAAAAGCCAAATGCATACATACTTTCATGTCAATAACAATTAATATAATATTAATCATATTATTATGAATACCGTAAAACGGGGTGAATCGGTACACTTTGTGGCCTTTACGAACCTGTAGTAGTCACGGAAGTTATCTTATTATTACTGTAAGTGGCTGAAAAATCGGAACATGTTGAGGACTTCTTATTCTCAAAAAGATGTTTTTTTTAGTCATTTAAAAAAAAAACTGCTATGTCCCTTTTCACCTGGAAATGTGGTGATTGGGGACGGACTTGATTTTGGGTTTGTATTCGCATTTAGAGAAAGTTTAGGTGAAAGGGGACTTACTAGGGTAAACAAGTATACCCTTTTTTATCCAAAAATGTGATAAAAATATGTA
Source organism: Polydrusus pterygomalis (assembly GCA_963969555.1). Lineage (NCBI taxonomy): Eukaryota > Metazoa > Arthropoda > Insecta > Coleoptera > Curculionidae > Polydrusus > Polydrusus pterygomalis. Next base: position 153,408,036 of record OZ018376.1, on the reverse strand, counting down.
ATTTCTTTAATTAAAAAACAAAATCATGCATAAATCTGTATTTTTATTAGCTGTTATCTTTCTAAACCTAGAAAGTATAAAAAAAATTGTTTTAAACAAATATAAACAATAATACTGAACTTTGTATTAAATAACACATTAGGAACTATAAACCGAACACTAAATTAAAAACTAAATTTGTATATACTTAGTCCTTATTTGAAATTCACTCATAATCCTTTATATCTAAATTTAGGTCAACATTTGACTGCATTCCTACAAAAAATAAGTTTTGAGGCAACTTAGATCAATTTGAAATAAGTTTACTTACTTTTTTCTACTACCAACACTTTCTGACCACCCAAAATATCTGATTTTAGACAGGTGAGTTTTAGCTTATGTCAAACTTCAATTATGACATTTATCAGAAAATTCAGTAGCCCCACATTGCCAACTGGCATTTAGAAACCATATGCGAAGTGTGTGATATTTCTGTGTCGATTTTTAAAAAAGTTAGAAACATGAAAACAAAATAAGTTTTGTCCCGAATCACCTAGTAGTCCCAATTCATCTCGTTTTACGGTAATTATAATTAAAAAAAAAATGCGAATATAACTTTTAAAAATGTTTATGCATGATATACATACCCACGCCCGCGACACTAAATTAATACAAACCATAAAGATTAACAGTAACTTTGGGAAACGATTATTCGGATCATTGCTATATTGTAATGGATTAATAGATATTATAAACACAGAATAGTTGCAAAAGACTTTCTGAAAAAACTCAAAAAGCACAAAAAATTCCTAAAAAACTTTAATTTTAACTTCATAAATCATAAATAATAATGTGACGGCTTTGCGAGTTTTCGAGGTTACCGAACGAAAGAATGATAGACAGACGAGATGGGTCGGAAATATGCCAGTGCAAAAGCATAAGAAAAAGATGCACATTATATCTGTTGACGCTTTTACGGCTAAAGGGTTAGATGAGGAATATGTATCTTCATCGCGAACATGTAAATAATAATATATGACGATTAATATATCCATCTCCCATCAATGCAACGAGTGCCATTACATTATTACCTGATAAATATTATTGTCTCCTTTTTAACTGTACCTCAACAAACAAAATACCTCTATTTACCTATTATGTCATTTACTGAAGAAAAGTTCCCTTCATTTCGTCGGACCCATTATTAGTCACGTTTCGTCATATCACGGCTCACCAGCAAGACTGGGATCCGACGAAATTAAGTGTTGTACTACCACCTGACCTTTGTTTAGCGGTCACTCCTTTTTCAGTTGTTTTTCTTGCTACATAAACCTTATTTAACCCAGTGACTGATTATTCCTAAACCGTAGTTCTTAACTGATTGTTCGATTAATGAAAGGAACTAATTAACTTGTCGTACGTAGTGCGAGAAAGAATTTGTACAGGGTATCCCACTCAATAAATTTATTAATCGCTGGTCCGGTTGTCTAGCTCAGAAAGAATTATAAAATATATCTTTAATATTCCACTTGCTAAAATAAATAGATAGTTATTAAGGTCCAATGTTGCGATAGAAGTACTCGGTGTACCGAACTCGTTTTCGGTACATTCTGGTACCTACTATACAGGATGTCCCAAGTTTCAGCCTCGGCGGTGGAATCTCAAAAACTATGGGAAATACTATATCGGTTGTGTTCGTTTATGTACATTTTTTTGTTACCGTGTTTAGAAAATTTAAAAACCCGAATTCCTGCTGCTTTGTCGTTATTTGACCAACCCTGTATTAGTTCCCTATAGTTTCTGATGTTCAATTTGCGACACCCTGTTTGTTATTCTATTTAACCCCAAATAAATCTAGAGTAAATTAGGTATATTATGAGCTTATGCTATGTTGTAGATTGTTATAAAGAATAAATTTAGAAATTTTAAAGCATCACGTGGTATGATTGCGTTGGGGGTGTCTTAAAAATAGATGGAAGTTATTCAATTGTTTATTCATAGCTTTATGTATAAATATTACGTTAACATTTTAAAATAGTCTAAAGTTGTAAAACGAACACCATCTAGCTTTTAACGCACCCTGTATTTTCGCTTGCACTTAATACTTTTATGCGCTTAAAAGGCTGATTTGCACATGTTCCACTTAAGATACGCTTAAGGTAAAGGGACGCTTATTGACAGATCGTCAAATTCTATTGACGGGATAGTTACCCTTGCCGTTAAGGTTCGCCTTAGGAACATACATGAGGTACAGTTGTACAGGTAAGAAAATGCGTTGTTAATAAGTTACAAGAGTAAACATATTCAGTATCAGCAACGCGAACCCCCTCTATCGTAACGCATCTCGCTGATTATTTTTCTGGTGTCATGCCTCCCGCTTCGACTGAATTTTTTTTTTTGCTGTTTACACTTCCGAGGGGGAGATGTACTGTATTGGACACAGGTGCCATAAAAGTAACGTACTCACGGCCTGTTTTTATTTTTAGTTTTTTTTACCAGTACATTTTTACAACACCGAACAAACCCGTACGAAAGAATGGATATTTATTTAATATTAATAGGAGAACGATGAACGAGATGATGCGATACAAAAAATTTAGGGGGGGGGGGGGGGCAAAGACGTCAGAGCAAGATAGACATCCCATTATTTTTATTATAACAAGCCGACAAGACGTCAAATTCCACCGGGTTTCTCACGAATTCCACACTGAAACCACGTGACAATGTACCATCGTGCCGAGAAAACATAACATATCTCCTAGACTATAAAAGGTGTCTAGAGCTGAAAAGGTAAAAATATCTAATTTTTTAAAAGTAACCTCGTGTAATAAAATAAATTTAATAAAAAGAAAAACTTACAAATACAAAATTAAATTTGTCAAAACAACACAAAATTTTTATTATTTGGTCATAGAACCGTTTCTGTTTATTACTTCTTGGAGCCTTTGCGGCATACTTAAAACTAGGTTTCTGCATAATTCGCCTGTTACTTCATCCCAAGCTTGATTTATTCTGTAGCGTAATTCATCCCTGTTTCTTGGTCGAAAATCATGTTTATACATAGATTTGACCATTGCACCCCAAATGTTTTCGATCGGGACTCTTCGAAGACCAGGGAAGAACTGCAATATTATTCTCTTCTCTTGAATGACATTTTTTACAATGCGTGCTGTGTGTATTGGAGCATTATCATGCTGAAATGTAAAATTTATCGATGGTATCATCACTTCATTAAGTATATTAACGTATACGGCTGCAGTTAGTCTTCCTTCTACTATTTGGCAAACTCCTGGTCCTCTAGCGATAATCCATCCCCAAACATTTATAGAAAAACGCCCACTTTGGTTGGTTTTGTGGGTGTATCTCTCACCATACCGCATGCCAGAAGGCCTATACACTCGAATTCTCCCATTATTGCATGACTGAAAAGTTTTCTAGTCAGAAAATATAACTGTTTCCCATAAATTATTTTAATTTACATATTCATGTGCAAATTCTAACCTGTCCTGTTTATTTCTTTCCGGTTTTAAAATTTTATTGGCAGCACACTTCGTATATCGGAATTTCGAAGCCTTTTTCTGGCGGTATATGCATAACTGGAAAGGCCATTTCTTCTTTCGCCTTTATTGCTGTTTCAAACGGATGATCCCTTAGATAATTAACCAGTCTTCTATCATCATCATCTTCAGTAGAAATTTAGGGTGTCCTGAACCTGCTTTTCTAATAATAGTCCCATGTCTTGCTATTTTTTGTTCTGCCAATAGCCCGGTACTCTTACTTATACCTAATTCGTCTGCAATATCCCTAATAGCAACACCATCTCGCAACCGACTATAAATAATTGCTTTTTTGCTCGGGGGTTAATTGTGGCATATTTATACAAAGAAAATTACTTAATCATAAAGTGACAATCTTAACTGACATTCAAATTTCATATGAAGTTTTACTGGTATATCAGGCTTTATATAAAAATTTTTCTAATAGTCTTGGAGAAAACAGGAAATTTTCCTGTGTACCAGATTTTTTCTCGGCACGATAGTACCATTGCGATAAAAAAAAAAAGTAGTACAGCAAAATATAATTTAATCTGCTGGTCTATTATAAAATATTTTCTTTCAAACTGATAACTCAATGTCACCAGAATTCTTGTGTCAGTGTCTAGTCAGTGTCACCTTTATTACAATACTGTCACCAGAATTCTTCATGGTAACGCCTAAAAAGTTAGGTGGCATAATTATATTGTTTTCATAGTGACGACGATATCCACTTCTCGATATCCTTATAGACCAAGAGTTCTATCTGGGACTACTAATTCTTGTACTACTTTTTTTTATCGCAATGGTACACCAATTTTTACTAGCCCTCTTTTGGGTTTTATTTAAACTTAAATTGGTAACACTGGTGTAGATGCGCAAGACGTGGCAAGTGCAGATTGTTTTTGCAACATTTGCATCCTTAAATCTTTAGGTATAACGATGCCGAATAGCCCGTATGCCGTTAACCTTTTATGTTTGTGTTTTTGACTTGTATTTATTGTATTAAAGAACAATGGCTTCAACAGTCCAAGAAATATTAGTTTTATTATTCCTTGCATAAATTATGCACTAAACTGCGCTTTGCTTGCTGCCATCAAAATTATATCCACCTGTAAAAAAAACTACGGGCTGCGCCTGCAAGACAGTATACCAGGTTTGTAAAGTACATGGTTTAGTGCCGGGATTTTCATTTTACAAGTAAGTGTTCACAGACATATCATACGATAGAATGTCCTCTATAAACAGTGAGATGTTGGCTAGGGGCAAAAGTGCGTTTATAAATGAGATGCGTCATCTATCTCGTGGGGGAAACATAATATATCTATTGCGATAGTTAATATTTTACTTTTCTTATAACTAGAATATAGACGGACAACGCATTTCCATGTCTGTATGTGCAAACCACCCTGACTTGTATTAAGTGAAGTAAGGAAGCAGTAGGGTAGCATACATTTTTGGAGTTTTCATTTTATTTTGTAATAGGTATCAGCTTTTAACAAAATTATTGTTGTCATTTTTCGTGTCACAATTTTTTTCTTAAAAGTGTTTTATCACCTACTTACATACCAAGTGGCGTATTTATAAAATGGGAGGAGGGGGGAGCATTCTGCCCCCTGTAATACATTGCTCCTTTCACTCGTATCTACACCACTGGGCATAAATATTCAGTTTTTTTTTTAAATCTCGATCTGTTCTACAATAACATTTTAAATTTTGGCCCCGTTTGACGTTTAAAAACAAACGCATCTATGGTGAATAATTTTCTTTTTCTTATTTATAGAATACCCACCCCATGGTAGGAGGTAGGTATGTACAGCTCTTATGCGACTTTTTCTTACTTCACCTAATGTTAGTCGAAAAAAATACTTAGCAAATTTTTAATAAAATGTTAGTTTCTACATCAAAATTTTAATATTGTTCTTGTTGCCTTAACGAGGGCGCCCTGTATATTATCACGTCACAGATTATAGTATTTTAGATGTGTTAACTTTTGTGATTTATGTATATTTTGATATGGTTAGTTTTTTTTTTGTTAATTACTTAATTCTTTATGCTAAATATAGATATTTACTTTTTACTAAATTAAAAATTACTGAGCACCATACATAATTTTATTTCAAATTTTACGAATAAAATTAAGGCCTAATAGGTACATCGATAATTTTAAATGGCCTTGATGCATCGTTTAAAAACGAAACATCGCATTGACAATATCGATGTTTTCGATCATCCCTATTTCCGTTTGGTGTTTCTTTGACAGCGGTTTGAAATTTTCTTCAGTTTATCGGTTTTGTGTAATTGCTGTGTTTTTAGCGTTATGTTGCGGCATTCTTTGGCTTACTTATCAGCTTTAAAAGTCACAAGTGCACGGCAGCTCTTCTATGGCTTAAATTTGATAAAATAAAAATCGAAGGGAAAGTTGACTTATAAACCTATTACTTCTGTTACTACAAATAGTAGGTTATAATTAATAGTATAGTAATAATAGTAGGTTAAAATTTTGTCGAATTCATATTATGACATGATATGCCAAAAAGTAGACAATTACAAATTTATTTTTGTTGTTTACAAAATTAACAAACTAAGAATATACAGAAAGAAAAAGAAAAATAATTACATAAATTGCTGACATTGGCCACCGCCATGCTCCAAGCATAAATTCACACGTCTCTTCATATTTTCGAAAGTGTTGACCAGCATCTCTGGAGAAATGTTACCACATTCTTGGATAATTATTTCTTGTAATTGTTCTAAATTTGCGACTGCATGGTGTTTTAAAAATAGTGTTCTTTAAATGAGGAAAAACGAAGTAATCCATAACCGTTAAACAAGGTGATCTAGGTGGGAATTCAAAGTCTGATCGAAAACTGATCAATCTGTTGTCGAAAAAATTGCGTAAGTAGTAAATAGTTTCGGCGGCTGTATGGGCGGTTGCACCATTCTGTTGAAAATATCCAAAACGTAGTTCGTCGTCAAGTAATTGATCCACAAATGGATTTAAAATATTGTCTCTATACCGCTGTGCTGTAACTGTGTCATGAAAATAAATAGGACCAACAATTCTTCGGGAAACAGCTAACCAGACATCAATTTTTTGAGGGTGCAATGTGGAAATGGGGATTTTCACTACTCCACATGCGTGTACTCTGAGAATTATATAACCGGAGAGGTGGAACCAGGATTCACCAAAAAAAAAATGGCAGGTCTAATAAATCATTTATTTCCAATAAATTTTGGGTAAACCATTGAGAGTAATTCCTGCGTCTTTCAAAATCTGCGGCTTGTATTTCTTGGAATACTTGCACTTTATTTAAGGAAATAAATTTAGCTGCTTCTTAAGAATAGTCCTGCATGTTCCATAAGATCTTTCCACTTCTTATGCAATTTGTTGGCGTATTTTGCATTATTTCACGAACGTTTGCAACAAGTTCTTCTGTTCTTGCAGATGGTCTTCCTGCTCCGTTTTTGTGTTGTATAGAACCTGTTTCCCTAAACACAGCCACGGTTCTTTTCTTTTCAGGCAATGATAAAAATCCCCAGCAATAAAAGCAACGTTAGAAAAATGTTCGTGAAAATCGTCCATGCCCAAACCCGGATTGTATTGCCACTCACAATTTACTCTAACCCCGTTTCGAAAATACCCTTCAACCATGAATGTTTTGTGCTGTTCCGTAAAGCCCATTGTGTGAATTGTTCAAGAAATTGGAAAAATTAGCGATGAATCAAATTACTTGTAACGATTGTCAAAGATGACGGAATAACTGATTGATTGTTAATTCAGAATAGTTACTGACATCCAACAGGTATTAAGCTCTACGGCTAAGCATTACGTCCTTAGATGCAAGGCCCTCTTTGATGCAAATAATTTTTGCTCCCACGGTATTAACCAAGCATAAGTAAACTCAAAAATATGAATTTTCATTTAGACACGGTAGAAAATACTGACCAAAATTACTTAAATTTAACCTTCGGTGAAAAATTGGGTATTTGACCCTAACGGCGGTCAACCTATGTAATTATAGGCGGCAAATTAAAGTCCTATAGCTTTTAAAATAGGAAAGATATTCATTATAATGGGTCAAATAGAAAAATTTACAGAAACTGACTAGCCTGCCTTGGTCCAGTGAAGCTGGTCACTTCTTTATAGTCAGCGGCGTTGTGGCGTCGCCGAAACGACCCTATAAAGAACGTTCCCGATTACCTTATGGAAGTCAAAATGGAAAAAAATAGGTTAATTTACCTTCCGTTTTCTGATGCGAGGGTCCGGGATACAGCTTCTGGAAACGCCTCGTATGCCCATCGGGAACACTACAATTTTTCGTACTTTGGCGATATATTTATCGACATAAAACTTTGGTATAAGACGGCAAAATTTAAAATTCACTCGGCGCTTCACGGAAACAGTTCGAGAGATTTTTCCCCCCGATTCTCGTTGGACTCTCCAAATCAAAAAGGGCCCTCTGCATTCCAATTCCTGGTTAACATAAAAACGACTATATATAGGTACCTGTTCTAGGGAATGTATAATAAGACTTGCTTTTCCTGATAAAATACCCATAGGTTTGACAGAGACTGCAACAGCTCGGCAATCGACTCCCGCAAGGTCCACTATTGGCAACCAGACGTACCGTCAAACGGGGTAAAGTCGATCATGCGGGGCAAAGTCGATCAAGCACGCCCCTGTGAAGAAAATAGCGCGTAAAATGGAACGGTTGCGTTTTCATCTAGTAACAGTGTTGTCCACCGGTTCAGTAAGGGTGTAGTTGTGCTCTAGTTCTGAGTGTTTAGTGATACATAAGGTAAGTACGTGTAGAAAAACCTGTTTATAAAAGGTTGAAAATTGGCTAAAATTGAAACATGCGAAAACGATTGATTCCACAGCTAACAGATTTCGCGAAGAAAAAGAATTCGTAAATATACGGGAAAACATAGTTATTTGTGAATGTAAATAAACAAAAATAACACTATAATTTAATTTTTTTAAAGCTCAACTGGAGATTTTTTTAAAAAATCCATTGTTAAGGGGTAATTTCGATCACTTTCAGTTTTAGGAATATGTTTTACCTTTTAATTTTAGAAGTAAAATTTCAGGTTATGTTCATTTTTTGTAGTAAACTAACGTACGGAGAACGACCTGTACAGTGTTGCCAAGCATATCGCGATTTCCTGTTTAGTGAGAGAGTCATTTAATATCTATATTAATTCTGTTCATATTTGTTTTCAGATGCCTCGACACTACCAAAAAAAGTTTGGACCACGGGGAAAGAAAAATTATAATGCAATATTTCTTGATAGGGCAGTGGCGGCGGTAAAACAAAAAAAAATATCAATGAGGGCTGCCGCTGAGCGATTTGCCGTCCCTTACTCGACACTTAATGACCATTATCACGGACGACATCAGCTTAAGTATGGGAGGCCGTCCGCTCTAGATGAAAACGAAGAAAAAATGTTGACTGAAGGCCTGGAACTTTGCGCTAATTGGGGATTTCCCTTAAAGCCCATCGACATGAAACATATCGTTAAGCAATATTTAACAAAGCGTGGAGTGACAGAACCAAGGTTTATAGAGAACTTACCTGGAACAGACTGGTTTAATGGTTTTATGAGGCGAAATCCCAATCTTACCATAAAACTAGCAGAAAATACAAAACGGGTTCGAGCAGCGTTAAGCTACGAGGTAGTGGAAGATTATTTCAATAATTTAAAAGATGCCGTCAAGGATATTCCAACTTGTAATATCGTTAATTATGACGAAACCAATTTCGTAGATGACCCCGGCGCTGTGAAAGTCGTCTTAAAAAAGGGCACCAAACATGCACATAGGGCCATAGATAGCACGAAAACTAGCACCACGGTGATGTTTGCGATAGCAGCAGACGGCACAATGCTTCCACCATACATTGTGTATAAAGCAAAACATTCGTATGTGGGGTGGACTGAAGGGGGTATAGAAGGAGCCAGATACAATCGCACTCTCAGCGGGTGGTTTGATTCCACCATCTTTGAAGACTGGTTCTATTCTATTGTTTTGCCGCATTTTAAAAAGCTAGATGGAGATAAAGTTCTACTTGGAGACAATTTAAGTAGCCACATCACAATGAGCGTAATACAGGAATGCCAAAATAACAATATTAGGTTTGTCCTGTTGCCACCCAACTCTACACACCTGCTACAACCTTTAGATGTAGCTTACTTCCGACCTCTTAAGGCGGCATGGAAAAAGGAATTAGAAAAATGGAAGTTAAAAAATAGAGGAGTGCTTCCTAAAACTTTATTTCCAAAACTTCTTAAGGATACTGTGGAGTCTGTTGGTCTCAAATCTGAAGCCAACTCTATTGCAGGGTTCAAGGCATGTGGCATCGTTCCATTCAATCCGGACGCTGCACTAAAGAAAATTCCACGTAAAACAGTTGACGATACACTTAAAACATCATGGACAGATGCTATAATAGATCATCTTGAACAACTTCGGACGGGTCCAACGAAGACTATAAAACGAGGGAAAAAACTGAATGTATCTGCAGGAAAGAGCATAGGGACATCGGATCTGTTAATAGCTGAATCCAGACGCACATCACAAAACGTTAAAACCAGAAGGCAGAGACGGGAGACAAGTGACAGCCAATCAGAAGAAGAACGTGGACAAGCTAAAAATAGGAATATAAGTGACATTGAGTCAGAAAAAGAGTCGGATTTAGAGGTTGCGGAATCAGATAAGTCATTCACAGAAGAATACGAAATAGGAGAACCCTCTACCCTAAGCGAAAGCTTGGCAGAGAGCAAAATTCTTTGCCAGAAGGGCAAAATTCTAAGGTTTTTAAAGTAAAAGACTACGTATTAGTAAAATATAAAACCAACAAAAGAGACAGACATTTTATTGCCAAGATTGAAACTATCTCAGATGAAGAACTAACTGTTAATACAATGCGCAAGAAGGAGTCAAAAAAAGATGTGTTTTTTGTGTATCCGCAAATTCCGGACCTATCAATAATTACGTTTGAGCAGATTAAAAGAAAAGTTAACTTGAAAGGAGAAAAACGTGGAAGGCACTTCTTTCATCTACGCGAAGAAGAACAAGATCTTCTGGAATAAGTTTTAATATTTGTTTTGATTTTTTTTTTATATCTTTGACCAAAGTTATTTTTAAAAAGCTGTGTTTTTTTTACAGCTAAGGATTTAATATTTTTTGTTGTATTTTATTTAAGTTTTGACTGAACTTATCTACCTATGTAAAGAATATGTGATATTTTTTGTAGATAGGTAGATCTAAGAATTTGTGATTATGTTTTGTTCCTATGTTTTTCTATTATTTTTAGTTGTTCGTGAAGTTTTCTTTAGTTATAGCAACCAAGAGCTGTAAATAAGACTAAATAAAGAAGTATTTTTCTATTTTTTAATGGATTTATTACCCTAAAATTTAAAAAATTAGTTTTGATGTCTTTTTTTTTAATATTTGTTGATCGACTTTACCCTTTGAGAGGGTAAAGTCGATTTTTCTATGCTTTTAAATAGGTGATCGACTTTACCCCAATATGCGGGGTAAAGTCGATCACTCTTTAAGGAAAAATAAAAATTGAATGGTAAAATTTAAAAAAATAATAATAGGTTCATCAAATGGCTTAATGTTTAAGGTATCTTCATTTTTAATTTTATTTAAAAAAATTAAATCGTTTAGGCGCTATGCTAAAATAACCTTTATTTTTGATCGACTTTACCCCGTTTGACGGTACTTGTCGAGAAGGTTACCGACTGTAGTACCTTTCAGGGTTTGTAAAAACAAATTTTTAATAGATAAAAATAAAATTTAGGTATACCTACTATATTTATTTTTTTATGATCGATCATAAGCACTATAGGAAAAATCCTTTAAGGCGCTCTAAGAGCGGTGCGTGTGCGAAGATAGCGATTCACGTTTTTCTTGAATCGTTGGAGGTTATATTCGGTTGGAAACACGGTCTCAGAAAGGCCGTTCCACAGAGATGACGTCCTCCAAATGAAAGAGTTCTGAAACAATGAGGTTCGGGGTGTACTAAGTTGAACCACATAGGGATGGGCGGCAGTGGTTCGTCGTGTGTTTCTGCTATGCATTACTCTAGGTGAAATCGAGCGGGCAATATCTGTCGAACGCTTGCCATGGAAATATCTGTAGAAGAGAGTCAAATCAATCTGTAGAAGAGAGTCAAATCACCAACCTGTTTTCGATGTTCTAAGCTGTCGAGGTTCTTAGTCAGCTCGTGGTCGCCGATTAGACGAACGGCTCTCCTTTGTATGGAATCCAACAACCGAAGGGTATGCTTCGGTGCAGAACTCCAGATATGAGAGCAGTATTCCAGTGATGGTCGAATCTGGGCTTTATAGAGTGTCAAAAGTTGTTGAGGTGTATACAACTTTTTGGTACGGAAAAGTATACCGAGCTTCTGAGAAACTGCCCTGGCGATTGCCACAACATATTTCCTCCCAGCAAATTAATAGACGAAGTCAGTGGAATTGCGTGTCCTGCCATAACGATATCGGGTTCTGCAATGTTAACCGTCTTATAGAAAACTGCTGCCTGGGTTTTTTGAGCGTTAAATTCGACTTGGTTTCTTGGTTACTGTCACCCCAAGACAAAATTTCTTCCAGGTCTTTATTGAGGCGTGATACTTCATGTTGTCTGCGAAGATGTGCGTCAGCAGCCGATGTTTGAGATTTCAAAGTAAAAGATGAGATAAGTGTGCTGTCGTCAGCGTCAACACATTACTAAATTAAATACGAAGGCTTATTATTGTTAATTTAAGGGTTGGAATAGTGAAGTACCGAAAATTTAAATCAAAATAGTAGTACCTACAGTCCTATATACAGAGATAAAACTTGTTATTTTATACGACCACCATAATGTCTAATAAAATATACTAAAGTTCAAAATTAAATTATGTTTGGCGTAACTTTGAAATGCTACAATGTGATATTTTCTGAAGGCTAATTAGGATAAGTCCAAGTACCAAGTATGCGAGAGTTCGGAAAATAATAATTCTGCAGTTACTTTTCATGTGTGTGTAAATAGAAAGTTGGGTTATTTGTAGGTTAAGTTTCTTCTATAGTAGCAAGGTCACATTCAAAGGTAACTCCGGCGTAATACCCACTACCTGTCTCGCCCAGCTCTTCACCTCCTCTCTTCTATAAACGATGTTGTCAACACACTTTAATAGCGTTTATGAATGACATGTGCCATCTATAGGTACCAGATCATTGGTTACCGGCATCTAAACTTGGTATTTATTATATCTTACTCAAGAAGGGGAATTTAAAAATATTAAAAATAAAGTTTTCCGGCAAACAAAGGTGATGGTGGTTGTGAGAAAACGAAACGTCGGATTAAAAATCTTAATTACACCATCTCGTAAAGGAGAAAAAATGGCAATGAGAATGTAATCTTTATTTTGACATATCTCTTCAAATAGAGTCAGAAAAAATAAAAACAAAATCGCCCAAATATCTTCGAAATTTTTTAGTTGCAGAATTTAGTAGAGCGCAACTTTTTTCTAATTTAATCATCTCTGTATCTTCTACGGATTCCGAGTATCGCTTTAATCACACCCAGTGGCGTAACTACCATAAGACAAGTAGACGCAATGCGTCGGGGGCCCCCGAGCCTAGGAGCCTATTTTTTATTGTGGTTAACAATTCTCCATAATTTATTACCTTATGCAAAGCTTGGCAACGGCAGACGTTGGAAGACCCTGTACATGTAATTTCTAATTTGCGACTGAAAGGGGGGCCTCCTTATGCATTTTGCGTTGGGGCCAAAAAGTTGTAGTTACGCCCACTGATCACACCCAGGGTACCCATTAGGAAAAACTTCCTGAAAGTTTTGTGGTTGCTATAGTAACGAGCTGAAATGAAAGCTTTTAGGCTAAAAATTATAGGTGTGAAATTTTCAACACAAATATTAAAATTAATTTCGAAATTACTAAAAATTAGACAAATAAAACTGCATAATTCAATAAACTTTTTTTAATATATATTTTTACATTTAGGTACTTACAGATCTCTTAAAACTATATAATTAAAATAACGTAAGTATTTTTTGAATTTTTACCTTTTTTTCCTAAATCAAATCAGTTCATATAAGGTCCAACCTAACACTCTTAAATACCCCAAAAAATGTTAGTTTAAACCTTATAACAAGTTTTTAGTTTGTAAAATACAGGGTCCGTCAAAAACACAGCAACGACTTAAAGTGATACTTATTAAAAAAAACTGGTGCAGGTTTATTCGCTAGTGTCGCATCATAGCGCTTTTTTGCCTCAATCAAAAATCGTTGCAGTTTTGTCAACACGAAGGAATAAACCTAAATTGTAATTTAACAACAATCACTTTTGGAATTTTCTCTGTCTTTGTTTGAATCCCCATAGCCAGATCACTGTACACGTTAGTACTCTGTTAGTTTCACGCCAAACCCGAAAAAGTTGAGATCATTCTAAACACCAATCCTACATACCTATATACAGGGTGAAAAAATTCTCAAGATTCTCTTATCTACAGAACTTGCAGCACCCTGTATACTATCACTATTATTAATTGTAAGTGAACATCTAAAAGCTACAGATAAGTCTTCAAAAAACCTTTAAAAACTAAAAATTATTCTGCTAATGTGTTAGTTATTGTGATTGACGAGGATTTACGCACAAGTAGATAAAGTGCGCGAAGAGAGTTGGAGAGCTGACAACATGCGAGTTTTGACTTCTCACGGATTTCTGGTGAAAACTTTTTGAAATAAAAATGTTGGAAAACATAAACCTTTAAAAAACTCTTTATTTGCGGTTTGTTGGCATAATATACAGGGTGTCCGGAAATGATGAGCAAAAAATGTAGGGGATAATTCTAGACCGAAAATAAACGTTATCCCTATCACATTTTTTCGAAAATTGATTATTACCGGAGTTACAGGGTGTTAAAGTTAAATTACTAGAATAATAAATTAAACATTCAAATCAAAGGTTCAAAGTGACGTCCTTCTTCTTCGATGCATAAATTAATTCCTCTTAAAAACTTAAATAATTAAATTAAAAAAAAAATTAAAGTGATTTCGTATTCATCACATGCAAGCAATGTTATTTTAGCGTTTTTCTCGAAAACGGTTAGATTTATCGAAACAAAAGGTTAGGAGAATAAAAATATTCAGTCAAAATACGCATACATTGTAGGACAAAAAAGTTGGGACCATTCAAATTCAAGTATAGGCTCCTATGTCGCGTCGCGCCTCCTACAAAATGCGAAAAAACCGGGGGGCAAATTTCATCATCCTGAAAAAGCCGATACGAGATTTCGTCAAAATATTATGAGCGTGGCAAAAGGTGTTGCAAAAGAATAGCAAATAAAATTTAACTCCGATAATTCACTGGCCGACAAGATTTTTCTAACACAGGTCAGCTCTTTATTTTTATAATGGAAATACCCTTATAATAATAGAAAAAATATTGGGAAAGCCCCAATACGTACCATTTTTCAATAGCTTAATAAGACCATTTTACATTAGCAGGTAGTCAATTTAATTAGGGGCGGTAAAAATGGATGCATTTTATAACAGAAAAATTACCTGAACTGTAGGAATTTTAGTAGGACTTCAGGGAGGATTTACAAAATATTGCTGTTTCCTTTGTTTGTGGGACAGTCGTGCAGTAGATCAGCATTATGTAATAAAAGATTGGCCACAAAGAAGTGAATTTCAGCCGGGATCTCAAAATGTAAAGTTTGCACTTCTTGTAGACCCCAAAAAAGTCCTTCTGCCTCCTCTTCACATTAAACTTGAGCTGATGAAAAACTTTGTGAAAGCTATGAATAAAGACGGTGATGGATTCAAATACCTAAGACAAGTCTTTCCCCAGTTAAGTGATGCCAAATTAAAGGAAGGTATTTTATTGGGCCACAAATCAGAAAATTGCTGGACGAGGTCAACTTTACAGAGAAGCTTACCAGGCAGGAACTCAGAGCATGTAACTCATTTGTTAGTATAGTAAGGGGATTTTTGGGCAACAATATGGATGCAAACTATCAACAGTTAGTTGATGAACTTTTAGATTCCTACAAATCGCTTGGTACCCGAATGTCATAAAAAATTCACTTCCTCCATTCCCATCTGTCATTTTTTCCTGAAAATTTGGGAGCTGTCAGTGACGAGCAGGGTAAAAGGTTCCACCAGGATATCAGGACACTGGAAATTCGCTATCAAGGATGATGGGATCCAGCCATGATGGGTGATTCCTGTTGGTTTTTGAAAAGAGAAGATATGACCCCTCATAAAAGGAAAAAATAAAATTTAATTAGTGTGTTCAGTTATTATTTGTAATGTTTGTGTTTTTTCTAGATGTAAGGTATGTTTAGTAGGTGTAAAAATTTAAATATAGTCGATATACACAGTTAGAAAATTCTTAAATTATTTTTTCAATAGATATTAAATATTGTAACATTAAATGTGGTTCTATAAATGTAACAAGAAAACGTTACGTGTTACAACTTTTTTTTTCTCATTTTCGTATTTGGATAGGTCCACTCTACCACAAGATGCTATTTAGCTTTGTGTTACAACAAAAAAAAATTTTTTTGTCGGCCAGTGTAATAATCAATTTTCGAAAAAAATGTTATGGGAAGAGATAGCAAGCAGAAATAAATATTTTCGGTCTAGAATTATCCCCTAAATTTTTTGCTCATCATTTCCGGACACCCTGTATATATATTTCTACCTACCATAATCAAGGGATTGATTTGATCATAAAACTCATCATTTGATCATAAAATTTGAAATTATTATTAAATTAAATATCCTACCATTGCGCTACTGTTTTTCTTTTAGTTAAAGTGTAACGTGTGCCCCTTTAACTGTACAATCACAACAAAAACTGCCGACATATTTCCTACATCAAAAATCAAAATTGAACACGAAAAGTCGAAACTCGTTAACTCAGCGCTCCTTCCTCCTCTTCGCTTTGTCGGAATTTTTGTTCGTTAAAAAACATTCCTTATTTGTGAAAGACGATAAAAATATTAACAAAAAGGTTGCATTTTCATTGTTCTTCAGCATTTATAATTTAAAATTATTATTGGTTTTATGATATTAAAAAGTGTCAATCTTTAATTTTTAAACTCGCTTGTTAAGGCCGCCACAGATTATCAGTTTTAACCTTGAGTAGAATTTTTTGCTTTTGTGAATTGTAGGTGTTTAATATGGATATTGTGCAGTTTAGTGAATTATTGATTATTTCGGTTGCTCGTCAATGTCGATTGACGTGCCGAGTGGCCTGAGCTGCTAGGGCTATACAGCCAGCTGCTATTTGTGTTTGTGACTTTAGTGACTCGGATACAATGACTAGTAAAGACCATTGTATGATTTTATTATGCCAAAATAGGGGTAAACCATCGGATATTTTGTATTTCCATTAAGTATGAAGTAGTGATAGTTCTTGACATGTAATTTCATTTTATTATGATCAATTAAAACACATCTCTGGCCTAGGCCCCACAAACAAAATGTTAAAGCCCGGACCAGTCTATTTCCCCATGTGACCATAAATTTGCCACTTTCCTGATTATCGTTTGCTTATCTAGAGGTAAATGTCTATGGCAAAAGTATGTTTATGAATTAGATACCTGGTCTATCTTTGCTTAATTGGTTAAAACTGATCGACCTGAACCAATCTGGCATTATGCTCATGCTCATACACTCAGTCTATACCTACCGGGATACCTACTTGACTGTTCTACACGCTATCAACGGACAGATAAAAACTGAATGGTTTACTTGATGCGAACACACACTTGATCAGTTTCTTACATCAGATCTGATAATCTATGGGAGCCCTTAAGCCTTATTGTAATAAAGCTGGTAACACAATAAATGTTGGTAATATTACCAATTTAATTTAGCTCTACGATACATGAGTAATTAGAGCCATTTTATCCCTCAAATAAAAAAAATACTGGCAGATTAATAAGAGCAGCTTTATTGTAACATGTACGCCACATTAAATCGATATAATTACCAATGTGATGTGAGATAGGGGACATATACAATCCAAAACTTAATTTAAATAACGGTAAAATCAGGTACTAAAAATACTGCAATTTTTGTCTTTTATGTTCTAAAATTAGGGGTAACCACAAAGGATTTATCTATTTTTGTTTCACATGCTTATCAGTTTCCAAGATAATTAAGAAGACAAAGAAAATGAAACCCGTTTGCTTAAAAACCACCATAATTAAAGGTAGCCTCAAAACGCTAACACTATACCTATATCTAATAAAAAAAAGTTTGTAAACACTATTTTGTACCTTTGCTCTCACCAAAAGTGTCCTAATATTAATGTTTAAAATTCTAAAAACCGTAAAAATTTTAGGTCTACATTACATAAATTGTTCTTTTTCTTCATATTTTGTGTCATAAAATACTTAATATAAATCCCAAATAATTAGTACGATTTTTTCCATATAGATAATATGTTGGTGAAATGAACTTTCCAAAAAAAATATCTAGTCCATTCATCTAAACACAATTTAGGTTCGGGATTCTGAAGAAGTTGCCTAGTTCTTGAGAGGTACGAAGACTAAAGTAAGTAAAATAGACCTACAATTTCTATTCTGCCGGCATAGTAGCCATATCTATAATGTTTAACAGTGTAAATATAATAAAAATAGAGATTCTTTCATAGAATTCTGATACAATTTTGTTCCAATTAAAATTCCTTAAGTTACCAAAATATTGCACATTTAAAATCAATCAAATGTTTTTTAAACAAAGATTTTCCAATACCAAATGGGTTTTTACTTTTAGATAAAGCAACGTGTTTCAGAGCTATTAAAACCGCATTAAAGAGGTTCCTTTTTAAGATTGTCATTTATAGATAAAGAAAAACATTTTTATCTTTTAGTATGTTCCTTGAAAGAATCTTTTTTATATCTGGAGATGTAGTCCACTCGGCAGATTCGTATATATATCTCTGCCTTTCTCTGTCCTGTCTACATTTCATCTTCATCCATAACGAAATCGCTTCCGAAACCCGAATCAATGGCATAGCTTGGACTGAAATAACGAAAATCGACAGTGAACTGGAGGAAACTGATACCAATAACACAAACAACGTATAGCAACCAATTTTTGGTTACAGATACAAAAAAGGTAAGTACTAATATACCTACTTGCTAGCCCTGCACGTGTAAAACACGATCCTCTTCAGCTTCTTGTTGTACAAGAAATAGTTAAAGCTCCACAGACACCCGTCCTCGCCGAACGGATCAGACGCCAGGTCCGGATTGTACGAGTAGATGTCGCAGTTCTCCAGAGATATTTCGTTGTCGATGGCCGTCCACAGGGCGGGCCGCAGGGCCCTGTACGTGTCTCCGACCGTGGCGGTCATCTGAGAGTCGATCGCGTTCGTCACCCATTGGAGGGAGGGCTCCTTGCTGAATTCGTGGCTCTGTGGAAAAACGATAAATGAGAAACGTGCGAGTATGATTGATAATAATATGAAAGACCTTGTAATTAAAAAGTAGATAGCCCAGAAAATTTTGTTATCAAATTTAGGTTATGTTAGAGTGGCAGACCTCTGTTCAAATAGTGTCACGTAGTCCTATAAGGACCGTTGTAGTTTGTAGTACCAAACGTGTTCCGCGGAACCTATCCGCATCAGCTTCCTGATGGTTAACGCGACGTAGACCATAGAAGAATCCTGGCAGTTCATTCAAATCAGCCACTGCTGGCAATAAACTTAGTCGACCCAGTTGTAAGGTGCTCACTTCCTCCAGATCATTAAAGAATGGTTCGCCCAAAGCATTGAACCTTCTTCTCGCGAGGCCGGAGCATTCGCACAAGAAATGCTGAATACTTTCCTCCTCATCTTCATCTCTGCAACTTCGGCAGAAGTCGTTAGCTGATATTTGCATACGTTCGGCGTGTCTATGAAAAATCAAATGGTTTACCGCTTAATATATATTATGGAATCAGGAAAGTCCATTGATAAAAATAAAAATATACAGTGTGTTCCATTGAAAAACCAACAACTTTACGATACAGTTCTTTTCTTTTAGGCCAAGTTTCTTTTTAACCATTTTAGATTTTACAGTAGCACATAAACAAGATGGCTATATTGGTTTTAATAAAAATGCAGAGGAACTCCAAAAATACGTCACTGTTGAGTCCTAGTTGGATAATCCTATACGGTTTTTTGCTGATAATTGGTCATCTATTTTTGTAGTTCCTTCCTACTCTGATTGTGATAACAATGTCTACTGTGATAGCGACTATAAAGACAGGAAATATTAGTGGACATTTTCACGTATATTTCTGATTTAAAGAATAATTTAGGATGCGGTCCTGATGGAATCCCGGTTGAATTTTTGATAAACACGAAATATGTACTTACTGAAATATTAGCTAAAATATTTAATAAATCGTTACGTGATGGTGTATTTCCTGATGAATGGAAACAAAGTTACATTTCTCCAGTATTAAAGGAGAGTGGCGCAACTAATGTAAAAAATTATAGAGCCATAACTAGGGTGGTGGAATTGACCGGTTAATTTTTTTTTGGTCAATTAACTAGTCATTTGACCGGTCAAATGACCAAAATAAAATTAAGAAAGGAGTAAATTATTTGTATTATTATTTACGGTATTACTCAAATAATAAATTCGCTTGATTCATACAAACTCAGTTTGAATATCAGTAAAACCAATTATATTGCATTTTCTCTCACCGCGGCAAACATACCGAATTTTAATAGCATAAGGATAAAAAACTTAAATGATTGTATAATATCAAGGAAGTCTCCCATACCAAATATTTAGGGATTATTATGGACCAAAATCTTAAATGGGACAAACATGTGCACAAACTTACCAACAATATAAGATCATTATTAGATAAATTTTATATATTAATTAATTAAAGCATTTCTAAAAATATTTTCAAATTGTCTGTTTTTAATATCCATGTTCTTTTTTTGTTTTTTGTTTTTTTTATCCATGTTAACATAAAATATTAAGTAAAAAAATTTTAATAAGTATTTACAAAGCATTAATTGAATCTTTGCTCCGATATGGACTTGTTATATGAGGTGGTCTATACACAAACTCTCTAGGTCAACTGAATGTGGTTCAAAATTACATTTTAAAGATTATTTTTAAGAAAACTAAGAGGTTCACCACGCAACAGTTATATTCTGAAGACATTATGAATGTTCGTTCGCTGTACGTTTTGTTTGAGTACCTACCTGTTGTTTTGTGCACAATACTAACAAACTAAAAACTATGTAGATCATACATACAATACTCGAACCAAAATAAATAAACACATAAAAATACCAAATAGTAATAAAAACATTAACTTACGTTTTACTAATTATCTTGCTCCTAAAATATATAACCTCTTAACACCAGCATTAAAAAATATATCAAATATAAAAAAAATTAACATAAAATGTAAAGCCTTTATAGAAGCAAATTGGTCTAAATTTGAGGTACTATTTTGATGTTTGTTCATGATAATTCCCTGTCCCTTTCTCAGTTGTATCTCTTTCTAGGTTAGGTCTATTGTATATTTTTCTATTATTTTTGATTATTTTATCCTCGAGTATTTGATATAAAAAAATTATTAAATTCTAAGGTTTTGGATACCACCATGTTTATGGATCTTTGCACATACAGATGTTTAGTCATCTAGGTGCATGATGTAACAAGTTTTTAGAACACTAGTTAAAATCTTACATCTATTGGTATCTGTATATTATTTAAAGTTGCTAATAAATGATTGATTGATTGATTGATTATTTGTAAAAACGCCAACAAATAATCGGGGGTAATACCACGAGTGCTTAAAAATTACCGATAATTTTCATGAAAGCTTGTTATTTATAATTCCACGAGTTCGAAGAACGAGTGGAATTAGTATAACAAGCTTGAATGAAAATTATCTGGTTAATTTTTATGCACGAGCGGTATTTAGGGAGAATATTTCTAGAATGAAATATATATAAAAATTTTTTTTTGTCATACAATTTTCAATTTCATATAACATAATTAAAACTGTAACTGATATCCAATAACAATTTTTTTTTTATTTTATAAAAAAACTTAACAAATAGCAACAAACAATTGAAAAATATTAACTAATTATTGATTGAATAATAAAAATTAAAAAAACTGTCTCGTCAAATAGGTTCGATTGTTGTGTGTTGGATATACAACGTTGTCTAGGCAACGTTGTATATCCGCTGATATTTTTTTATTTTTAACGTTTCTTATGGGAAAATTTATACATGAGTGAAATATTCGCAATAATAATATGAACAGAACTGATAGTCTTAAGCGCTGTGATGTCGCCGTGGAAGATCGGGGAACAACCAAATAAATGAGCTGCCGCCTGTCGATGGCGTACCGTAAACGATACCGATGTTGCACAATACTAGAAATTTTGGGATTTACCGGTTATCGAAAGAACGGGTCTATACCCGTATAGCTCCACTGGGCTGATCACAAATTCATAAATAATGCCCATAGCAAAATGTAAAACCAAAATAAAATGCTACAATATTTTGACCGGTCAAATACCAATTGACGGTCAATTGACAATCCCCAACTCTAGTTAGGATCAGCATTATTCCTACAAGAATTTTTTTATTTTCAATTTCAATTTTTTTTTTAATTTTAAAATCTTACGCGTGCTAGTTAATATTTTCCGCACCGTGCGGAAAAGTGGATATTTTCAAACTAAAAAGAAGATATCTGCTTTGGGTATTACAGGGTCACTTTTAGACTGGTTGAGTAGTTATTTTACAGAAAACAGGTTGTAAAAATAAAGAATATTATGTCAAAAGAATTCCTTGTTACATTTGGGGTGCCACAGGGTAGCCATCTCTCACCTTTATTGTTTGCGTGTTTTATAAATAATCTTATTCAATGTCTCACGTATAGTGATGGCTTATTATACGCTGATGGTTTTAAAATGTTTAGAATAATTAAAAACTATGGTGATTGCGAAAGTGTAAGGGTATGAGTTTCTATAAAGTAAAATCTCCAACACTTTATCCTTATCACTTGGAAAATGAGTATATAGAAAGAGTTGAACATATTAAGGAACTTGGGGTAATATTTGCCACAACACTTCCTTTTTCGAATCATATTAAGCTGATATCAAGCAAGGCTATTAAGCCTTTAGGTTTTGTAATGTGATCTCTTAATGGATTTAATAATGAACCTATATTGTGGTGTGATTCGCTCCGTAGAACAGGACAATTCTCTTGAAATTTTGATTGGCTTAAATTAAAAACACTGTGAACCCTTATCAAGTGAGTTTGACTGGCCCTTGATCAATTAATTTTTTATTAAAATTTAAAAAAATTTTATAAAAATTTATTACTGGTATATTGAACTTCTCAGCTTTACACAGTTTCGCACAGATAGCGCTACTTGCTCTATCTTGCCAACTCATTCCCGCATATTGAATTCTTAAGCAAAATATTGCTGCTGCTCTTCCTTCTTTGTCTAGGGGAGCATAGTGTTCCATGATCGTCTAGTGAGGACACTTATGCTGACACCCTATATTTAAAATGTCCGCACCCGCTGCGTGAAAGCGCATGCGAGTGCAATTTTTGGAAGTGCCCCCTTACTTTATGGGGGCCGTCAATATTCATTAATGATATATTATAGAGGTGTGCTTAAGAGTTATTTTTGAATCACCAGTATACCGGTGACTGTTATTTTAAATTAACTGTTATTTTAAACAGTTACCAGTTATTTTCAAAAAATGAGATTTACTAAGGTGAAGGGGTCAATTTAAATAATCCACTTTTTCTCTTTTTAAATATTTTATTGGCGCCAAATTAAAATAGCTGTTATTTTGAATAATAACAACCTTTTCTCTATTTTATTTTTAGCATATTATGTTACTATACCCATCACATACCACACACCCTAGTCTCTAGTTAAATTACCAATAAAAATAAAGTCTATGTAGTATCATATACTAAGTATACACACAATACGACGGTCACGACTCACGACATACACACACATAAATAGAAAATACATTAAATACAACGCTACAACGCGCTTCGGGGAATTACAGAATAATTGCCAACCTATCCACCAATCCACTATTTCCCTCGCAATTTTAAACGTGAAGAGTAGTAAAGACGTGAAATTATCTTGTAACTATTTAACACCTTTCCTTTAAGCAATAGCATCCTGCAAACCAGGACTATCAAATATCAGAGAAATAACGTTCATTGGAAATTAATTATACCTTACCGTTACCGCCCACAAAGTGATAAGAAAATTATCCGATTACTAATAATAACCATGTTATTTTTTAATATCTAGTTATTTAACAGCGAGAGAAGGCTGCATGAGCCGGCGACTTAAGCAGCGGCAGTGCTGTGCGATCGATTGGTATATGAATCACTAGTAGTTGCTTCACATCCTATTACTAAAATAACAGCGTGCAGCGAAAGAAGGCTGCCATGAGCCGGCGAACTCAGTCGGCAGTGCGATATGCGAGCGCTTGGTATATTGAATACCTGGTAACTGCTTCAGATCATATTTAATCACCGATAGCGACTGTTATTTCTTAATAACCGGTTACTTTTAACCGTGACAGTTATATCGTCACACCTCTAGGACAAATATAGATAATAGATACGTAAATTGCTTTTTTTTTAACAGTAAAGTGAAAATTAGCTTAGCTAAAATTGGTAAAGGAAAAGAACGCTTTGCGTTATAGAATTATCATTGTTTTTCAACCAATAATAGATATGGGTCCGACCCGCTATTTTTGTTTAGCAGCTGCTTCTGCTATTGCTAAACAAAAATAACAGTTAGAAATAGCTGCTATTTTAATAGCAGTTGCTATTTTAGCATTATTCGTCTCGTAAAACGACACGTCCAGCAACCATAATAAATTAATATTTATTTGTTTTTGCTTTAAAAAGTATTTCGTTTATCTCGGTAGGTATCGATCGATGGCGTACTGTTCTAAAAATAACAATTAGAATATGGATGGCTCTGCACTTTTGTCGGCTTGTAATTTATGACTTTGTTTAATTTACATTGATTACTTATTCCTTTAGGGCTTTCAAACATCCAAACGTAATATTAGTCTACTACGGTTCGATTGGCCCGACTCCGAACCGAACTGGCGTTCGCACTTCGCAGTAAGTAAATCGGAATAGCAGTTCGAAATAGCATAGCAGTGATAACCAAAATCACCTAACCTGACAACCGCTCATTTCGCTCTGTCAGCGCCAGTTTACAGTAAAGTAAATATTAGGTGCCAAAAATTAGCAGCTAATTTTAAAGCTCGTAGCATTTAAAATTATACCGAATCAAATAGCAGCTAAAAAAAAAGCAGGCTGCTATTTAGCAACCCATCTCTAACCAATAATCTTATTTCTGTAAATTAGCATTTATTTTTATGAAAAGGAAAGAAAAACACAAAGTCTTCCTCCACAAAATTTAATAGATAAAGGTATCTACATGTTCCGAACGTAGAAACGTTCATCATCGGGAGACGGAAAAATTTATTTTATGCTGATGGTGTTAGCAAAAGAGAAAATTAGAACCTTAATGGAGCTTTTATGGACTTAAAAAATTGAAGTGTAGAAGAAACATGATATTATGAAGAAAATTGATAATGGTTAAACCATACTGAGTATTTAAAAACGTTATTAAAGGGGGTCTAAAAACCAACCAATTTAATAACGTTTTTAAATACTCAGTATGGTTTAACCATTATCAATTTTCTTCATATCATGTTTCTTCTACACTTCAATTATTTAAGTCCATAAAAGCTCCATTAAGGTTATAATTTTCTCTTTTGCTAATAGACCAGGGTCGATAATTTTTGAAACCAAAAAAAATAATAGTAGGATGAAACTAGGGTTGTGCCTGACCGATTTTGACCGGGTCAAATTCGGTCAAAAACTTTTGCAACCTTTTATGAGAGAAATTGATCCTCATGGCGCCATTGTCCATAGCAAGCTTCGCAACCGATTGAAAACCATTCGCTCAGGAAAGCTTGTTTATATTAAATACAACTTAAAGCTGTTAGGTGGCAGTGGAAATAAAAAAAATGGAAATTCGGAGGAACCAGCCCTAAGTTTCCGTAGTGAGGATGAAACGAGTAATTCAGATTCTGAAGAACATAAAGGCAATGCCGGGGGTGAGTTCAGTGACGAAAATGATGTACATTTATCTAAGCTATCTACCAAGGCCAGCAGTCTCTCATTTCATCATCAATCAGTCACTCACTCATTACTTCATGAGTAATTTAGTATTGTTAGATTAATATTATACATAATATTTATGTGTCATTTTTGTGTTATTTGTACCTCAGCATGGTTTATTTATTTTTTGTTAGCTGTTTTTTAATAACGACACGATTCTATGTACTTACTCATGGCTTCATTTCTTTTGACAAAACTGAAGATTTTGACCGGGGCTTAGTCAATTGACCACAAAAGATTTTGAGGGTCAAAATCCCAACCCTAGATGAAACCCATTGGAAAAGAGAATATAACAAAAATGAAAGGAAAAATAACTTACGGGCGATCCGAGATCGGGAAGTGAAAAGGGGTGAGTTTTTAAGGGTAGAAAACGATTTATCTCGATTTCCGGCAAAACTACAAGTCCTATGGAAAAACGTTAAATGGCAAAGTTGTAGGTAATAAAAAGATCTACAACTTTTGTATTTACACTTTTTTCACATAACCTCAAAATTTATGTGGAAAATTCAAATAACCAAGTTTTTGGTTTTTTATTTTTATCTTTTACAAAAATTTTTTTTTCACGAAATTTTGTGAAAACTTACCTTTTTATGTCCCAAACACACTGTAATTTTTTTGATTTAAAATATTTATTTTTTCACCTTATTTTGACGTAATATCGAAAAAGCACCATAATTTTCAATCGAAAATTCTCACGTCAAAATAACTGCTTTTTTAAAAAAGTCGGTGGGTTTTTTGTTCGTTGAAATCTCTACTTTCTGATGGTGTAAATGTGTACTACGGTAAATGTTCTCAAAAAATGCAAAGAAACGAAAAAAACTTGAATCCGAATTTTTTTATTTAATCATAATGTAGTACAATTTTGAGCTATTTATTAAAATTTATACTTTAATTACTCGAAAAACGTATAATTCCATGTTACATTGGTAAACAAAAAAATTACAAATCCATAAAACATAAAGATCGCAAAAAATATGCGAAAATAGTTGTTCTAAATATAATTAAAGGTAGGATTTCATCACATTTACCATAGTAATGTATATTTTTTTTACACCATCAGAAAGTAGAGATTTCAACGAACAAAAAGCCCACCGACTTTTTTAAAAAAGCAGATATTTTGACGTTAGAATTTTCGATTGAAAATTAGGGTGCTTTTTTGATATTATTCAAAATAAGGTGAAAAAATAAATATTTTAAATCAAAAAAATTACAGTGTGTTTGGGACATAAAAAGGTAAGTTTTCACAAAATTTCGTGAAAAATTTTTATTTTTGTAAAAGATAAAAATAAAAAACCAAAAACTTGGTTATTTGAATTTTTCACATAAATTTTGAGGTTATGTGAAAAAAGTGTCATTTCAAAAGTTGTAGATCTTTTTATTACCTACAACTTTGCCATGTAACGTTTTTCCATAGGACTTGTAGTTTTGCCGGAAATCGAGATAAATCGTTTTCTACCCTTAAAAACTCACCTTTCCACTTCCCGACCTCGGATCGTCCGTAAATTATTTTTCCTTTCATTTTTGTTACCTATATTCTCTTCGTTTTCCAATGGGTTTCATCCTACTATTATTTTTTTTCACGTTTTACCATTTTCAAAGGCTTCAGCCCTGGTCTATAACACCATCAGCATAAAATAAATATTTCTGTCTCCTGATGATGAGCGTTCCTACGTGCGAAACATGTAGAGACCTTTAAACTAAGAATTTTTTATTCTATTAAATTTTGTGGAGGAAGACATTGTGTTTTTCCTTTTCATACTTGCAACTCCACTTTAAGTATGGACTATTTCTTCAAATTTATTTTTTATTTTAATAGGAAGTTTCTGTTATAAATAAAAAATGTTATCCTGCCTCTAACCTTTGTACTTAATTTTTAATCTATCACGAAAAATATTTTCATAAAAAATTTTATTCAAGATTTTAAATTGAATTGTTTTTTATACTGATAAATTAGATCCTTGTTATTAATAGCTTTTGCTGGGGTCAATGACTACCACTATGCTTATCTTATCATTCAAATGCAATAAAGCTGTAAAAAAAATATCACCTCACCACAATTAAAAAAGGCGTTTTTTTCGCCTGTACCGGGTGTACAACTAAAACGGGTCGCCGGTTGTATCTTGGAAACCGTTTATCGTACAGCTTGCGAAAAAAACATTTATAACAAAAGTGACCAAGATAAATTGCTAGAAATTATTTTTAAGTTTCTAGATTAGCTGCTAGGTATAGCGGCCAATCAAAAAACGGGATTATCTCAAAAATCCTCATAGTAAAAATGTATCAAAGGTAAAATAGTTTTTTTTTAAAATAAATTAAAAATTTTAATTCCAGATAAATTTTGTATTAAAGTTTTTTTGTAGCTTTATGTTTTGGGGAGGTAAGAGGGAACAAATGTTGCTATGAAAAAAGATTCACAACTTCGGTTTGGCTTATCAGAATTTGACAAATTTGATCTTGCAAAATATAGGGGTTCTGTTTATTTCAATTTAATAAAAAAATTAAGTCGTCCTAAATTCCGTTGCGGCAGCTAGAGGGCGCTATTTAGCAGAATCAAGAATTTCCTTATTTTTCTAAGAAATTTTAAGTGCAATGATATATCCTCGGATATATCTTTTTAACTTAAGCATAAAGAAGAATAAATAAGAAGAATATATTTATGTGAAAACCGCAAGTCAATATATTTTTTTAAACCGGAGATATGGAAATTATAGTATAAAAATGAGCTCCATAAGAACAAATAGACTTTTTAATACGGTATTTGTAGGCAAGAAGTCACAAATATCATTCCATTGTATCTTAAAACTTGTCTGTGTGTTAAAGAATTACACTGGCTTGCGGTTTTCACAGATATTATTATTTTTTATTCTTCTCTTTGCTTAAGTGAAAAAATATAGATTGGTAGGTATATCATTGCATTTAAAATTTTTGAGAAAAACGAAGAAATTGTTATTCTTGCTAAATAGCGTCCTCTAGCTCTTGCAACGGAATTCAGAATGACTTTGTTTTTTTATAAAATTGATAAAATAAAAGAATCCCTATTTAGCTAGTTCAAATTTGTCGAATTCTGACAAGCCAAAAGTTGTGAATATTTTTTCATAGCAAATATTTGTCCTCCTACAAAAAGGTAGAGCAAAAACTTTAATACAAAAGTTATCCAAATCTTCCCCTGAACAAAAACTGCTAAACCCCCTAACACAGCCAGCCCAGAAACTTAAAAATAATTTCCAGCAATTTCTCTTAGTCACTTTTGTTATAAATATTTTATTTTACAATGGTAAACAATTATTCAGTTTTAAGTTCCAAAATAAAAATTTTAATTCATAAAAAAATAATGTTACATAAAAAATTACAGGTATTGGTACCCACCATCCCACCTCTTAATGACCTATCACTTTCTTAATTATAAATAAATAAATAAACAGTTAAATAATTTCAATAAACAAATTTAGCTTCATAAATTAATACTCAGGAGTACTTTGTATACTAAGCAATTCTCATCCTAGACACATAATTTTACTCCAAATACTGTTGTAACTATGTCAACACACATTGAAGGGGTAAAGAAACAATTTAAAAAAAACCTTGGGCCAAAAATAAAAAATTTTCCAATTTTTAAGATCATTGCCAATTTACATACCTCACAACATCTTTCATAGATGCGCTATTTTTATTTTTTTAAGGTCAAGTTTGTATTTCAACAAGGCAATCAATAATTAAGATATCTGCAAGTTTCCATAAAATTAATATTAGGTAGGAGTAAACACAGGGTAAACAAGCTGGCTGGCAATGAAAAAAATGTCCATGTAGGACAAAATTGTGAAACTCAAATCTAACTGTAATATATTATTATTTTTGTTGCTAATTTATTTAACTGATTTTTTTAGCTAAATAATGCATAGGTAGGTACCTCGGTAGGTACTAAAAAAAATTTAAAAAAAACCTTACCTTAAGATCCATGAAATCATAATCAGGGAATGAAGAATTCAAAGTTGCGATCAAATAAAACAATGTTTTACGACTTATTGTATCGCAGAGGGGCCCATCTTCATCACCAGAAGTACTTCTACTGTACTGACAAACTGTCTGAGGGGGTGAAAGTGCTTGCAGATCATTGGGATTTATTCCTTCAGCATTAAATCTAAGTACAAGAATATAAAATTTAAATTTGTTTTAAACTTAAGTACCTACTTTCTGCTTATGGCATTAAAGGAAAAACCCACCTTTTGTAGAGAGCCTTATCAGCCCCAGCCATCTTACAAGAATAACTCTCGATTCGTCCAACTATTTTGCTGTCTCCAGTTTGGAATTGGAGGGCATTGTTAATAGCTTCAAACGTGGTGCTTTCTAAAAGCTTCATATTGTCTTCGTTTAATTTGGAAACAAATAAACAATTTCTATCACAAGTTAAAAACGTATTCTTTCAAGAAGAAAGACTGAATAATACTCGATATAAGTAATTAAAATAAATTTTAACACTCGGGTGGATTAATAGATTTACAATCTAGACGAACTTCTCGAAGTACTACTACTCAAAAAGTTTTTAAACATTGCTGTGGGGTGTATGAATATTCCTTTTCTCTTTGAATGTATCAAGTTGTTTTGTGGGACCAAGGATCTTCTGACGGAGCTTTTTTCTAGTAGATAGTTTGGGCACATCACAATTACCGTAAAAAATAAAAAAAATTAGTCTCTAAACAAAAGAGTCTTTTAGTACGAACAGGGGTGAAAATTTGCTCTTGAAAATGACGAGAAAAAGAAAATACACTTCAAGGACAAACAGAAAAAAATCGGGGCGAGTCCACTTTTGCACTACTTCGGAACCTTAAATTTTTTCACGTATTTGGGGGGGCTACTGTTCAAAGTGTTCCGATTCGCACATCATTTTCACAATCTAAACACTTAACACTTACTAAAAAACCAAAAAAACTATTATTTTCGGCGAATTAGATATTAGAAAATCACAAAGAAAATTTGTTTGACGCTTCTTTTTAGAAATCAATCACAATAAACAGACAGCGTTGCCATTTGTTACCTGCAGTCTTCATTGGAACTTCGTTAAATGAACGGCTCCTTAAAAACCTTCTTTACTAAAAGCTTTTTTGATCCAATTTACAGTAACTTTATTTATCATGCTGTAAAAAACTTGTGAAATATTGCATACTATTAATCTTATCTAGATATTATGATTATTTTATCTCTAACATAAAAATTTTCTACTGCAAGTTCATTAACTTTAGGAAAATATTGTCCTTTTGACAACGCCGGTCGTTACCGTCACTTACGTCAGGGCAGGGCAACCAAGCGTGAGCCAGGCCAATATTTTTACCGTTCTCGTTTAGAGTTGGGCAACGCTCGAAATGGTGTAACACACATGTTTTGTCTTTGTCTCGCATTAGCAAACTTGGAGTTTCTTTTTATTTGTTTAAGCTTGTGGTAAATTAAAATGAAAATATATTACGATAAGCTAAAAATAGTATTTTATGAAAAATAAACTAATGAGTGACATTCGTTACGAAATGATAATTTGCGTGTTGTAAAATAGAACTTTGTATATTTACTTTTTATGTATTGTATTATTTTTTTTAAGAAAAAATTTCAATTGTAAACAAAAATTTTCCTAATATATTTTTTGACCCTGGGCATATGGCCATGGGGTACCTATCTCCACAAATCAAATCTCTTAAAACAAGTTATGTGCAACATTTAAATGCATTTTTTGAATTTGAGATCACCCACTGTTTTCTAGTGACGAACAAACCCGAACAAACCCGAATTTAAAATACACTCAGTTTCAAAAGTCATGCACCACCCTGTAAAACAAAAAATATTTATTTGTATTGAATTTCAGAAGTGTAGATATTTACTTGATAATGTTTTTTTTACAAAAATGAAAAAACATGCCAAAAAACGGAGCAGATTAATCCTTATCACAATCGTAAAGCAAAACATGTAGTTTTGTACGTGTCGTTTAAAATAAACAGTGTTTAAAAATTCGTCTTAACAATGCCTGGAAATCCGCTTAGTAATGAAAGTCGTTTGCGAATAATCTTCCTTCATGAAGAAGGCCTATCACATCGACAAATAGCCGATAGATTAGGCTGTGACCACAGTACGGTTACTCGGACCACTCAAAGGCGCATTGAGACGGGTTCTGTGGAAAGTAGACCTCGAAGTGGACGTCCAAGAGTTACAAACGAAAGGCAAGACCGATATGTAGCTCAAGTGACTCGAAGAAATAGATTTGTAACGGTTAGCAGTCTTCGAAGGCAATTCCAGCATACTTATTACCATCAAGTCGTTTTTAATGTCACCATTAGAAGACGCGTCATTGTCTCGGGTTTGCTGTCTAAAAGACCTCTACGAGTGCCAAGGTTGTTACCTAGACATAGGCAGTCGCGGTTAGAATGGGCTCGTGGTCACCAAAACTGGCTTTTGCCTCAATGGTCAAATGTAATGTTCTCGGATGAGACAAGGATTGAATTGGTTAGTGACGATCGTCGATGTTGAGTCTGGAGAGAACGGGGAGCACAACACCGACTTGCTTTCGCCAGAGAAGTGGTCCCATTTGAAGGCGGGAGTGTTATGTTTTGGGGTGGAATCATGTACGGAAGAAGAACCCCTTTGGTTCATGTTCCTGGCACTATTACCGGCCAAATTTATATCGATCTTATTTTTCGGCCTATTGTGCAACCAATTCGAGACGAAGCAGGTACCAATTTCATCTTTATGGACGATAACGCTCGTCCACATCGAAGCCGAGCCGTCCAAAAATTTCTTCGGGAGGATGAAATTGACAGATTGGAGTGGCCACCTCTTTCTCCGGACATGAATCCCATCGAGCATATCTGGGACTACTTGTCTAGATCGATTCGTCGTCGTTTGAACCCACCTATGAACGTTCAAGAGCTCATACTAGCCGCTACTGAAGAATGGAATAACATTCCTGAAGAATACCTAAATAACCTTGTACGAGGCATGCACAGACGTGTTTATGCCTTTGCTACAAAGTATGGGTGGCAATACAACGTACTGAAAGTAGTGACGTGTGACATAACCTAATTTGTTTAACAAATAAAGTTACTTGGCAATGGCATTTTGGTATTTTTTCTTTTTGCCCTAATAACCTTTAATTAGGTAAGTGTCAGCATACTCTAAAATGCTGCAAAAAACAATTAAATACCTAATAGTAAGGATATATTTTTAGAATGACAATTTTGTTTACTTGTAGATGTAATTTCAAACTGGTGCAAGACTTTTGAAAATGAGTGTAATAGGAGTATTCGATTCTGGCGTATAGGCATATTCAAATGAATATTCGATTTTCAATTTTTAACTTAACAAAGTATTCAAATACTAAATTATTTCACGTCGCGTCTGGTTCGAGCCAGCAGCTACCAATTATATATTGCTAATGGCACCCCAACGATGGCACTCGGGACCCGGGTAATAAGTATATAAATATAACAATAAGATTATTTGGTACCCGATGGGGTATTAAGTGGGATACAGAGTTTGCGCACTTTACATCATTTTGTGGATCATGTAAACACTAAACAGGGCCGACTTAAAATGTATTTAATATAATTTTGGTGTTAAATTTTTGAAACACTGGTTTACATACAGTAAGGACCTAAAGTCCCCCCCCCCCCCTCTAACTTCTAAACCGTTCGGTATATTTTAATGAAATTTTGAATAATAATATTTGAGCAAGTCTTGCACTTTTTGACATACCAATGACAGCTTTAAATGTCAAGATGACAGCTGGGTCCGCTTTTGGAATATTTTTTTAAATGGAACACCCTGTATATTTTCACATTTTTAAATTCCACATAAAATTATAATTATTTTTTATTAAATGCATTATTAGTCTATAGGTACTTCATAGTTTCCGAGATATTGCGACTCTCGAAAAGTGACATTTTTGAACTTTGACAGCTTATAACCTTCTAACAGTACGTCTTAGAGCAAAACGGCTTACATGTCCCTATCTTCAATTTTTATTATCTTCCCAAAAAAATCAACTTCCGGTTAAACCGGATGTAACTCGAAAGCAGGAAATATAGTTGTTCCGGTTTAACTGGAAGTTGATTTTTTTGGGAAAATAATAAAAATTGAAGATAGGGACATGTAAGCCATTTTGCTCTAAGACGTACTGTTAGAAGGTTATAAGCTGTCAAAGTTCAAAAATGTAGCACATGGTAATACGCTCTAGTAAGGAAAACTATAGTTTTTCGTTGTTCCTAAACAGTTGTGTATTTGTGAGTTAGCAGGTTAACACATTTAACCTTATACCTAACCACCCCGGTGAAGCTTAAATGGACGATTTCGCAACACAGTAGAAAGAGAAAGAAGAGAGAGAGAGGGGTGTTAGTGTGCCTGCCGGCCATCAGGGCAAATTAGCGCTGTTGTCGCCAGCTGGCCGTGTAACCGGGTTCTGTCGCATATTTTTGACGTATAGAAGAGAAGGACAGTTATATTCTAACCTACTATAACGCTTCCCAAACTGCGCCAGGTGCTAATTGGAACAAACCAGCCAGCCGCCAGCCCGCCATCCATCGCCTCGTCACAACTGTCAATTTTTCTTGTCCACGTTTTTTTCTGAGGAAATTAATTAATTCTTTATTATCATTTTAATATACAATTCTATTAGTTTCTATTCTAGAAAACTTCGCCGATGTGTGTAATCTTTCAGTTATTATTCCAGCCTACTATGCAGGTAATTATTTTTTATTGTTTATCAAATTGATTTTACACTTCCTTACCTATTTTTTAAGGAATATAGGAAATGTAAGTTTACAATAAATAAATTAACATGAAATGTTTCACATACATAATAGGTGTTGGTTAACAAGCCAATCTTAACAAAATATCACTGGGCAACCTGCAGATAACTGCAACACATTGTGCCCGAGGTAATACCTAACAATCTATCAGTTACGAACAGATAAGTTTAGTCTCTTGAAATGATAATTTTAACATTTTTGTTTTACTGAGTGGATTAAAAATTATAACATAATGGCACAAAGATAATGGTTTGAGCTAACTCGATAAGTAGATACTGGGCCATCGGCCATATTTTACAGAGAAATTTAATGTCTACCCGATACTGTTTCTTTTGTTTCAGAGAACGCTGTAAGAATCACCTGATAGTTTATGGATCTTTTAGTACGTGTCTCAATGCATCCTAGTGCTTGTGTTTATACAGTATTTGTGATAATATATGAATTGAGTCAATTCCAGATGAGTGAGACCTGTGAGACGTAACCTAAGGACATTAGTTTATTCTAAACAGTTATTTTTTGTTATGGTTGTCAATGCAGTTTTTATTTATAAATAAACGTAGAAAACATTATTTACGATAAAGTGCTTCCATCTTTATTTTCTAAATCTTGGTTAATATAAAAATAATGTGCATTATTTATTCCATAAAAAAAAAACTTTTGTGCGTCTTTTTATTGATTTAATTTGTGATTTAATAATATTTATATTGAATCACAAATTAAATCAATAAAAACTCGTTCAAAAGTTAATAATTAAATTGAAAAGTCCTAAAACCGCTGTTCAAATTTCCCGCCATTGCGCCTCTGATGGCCGGCGGGCACACTAACACCCCTCTCTCTCTCTTCTTTCTCCCTCTACTGTGTTGCGATTTTTTAACAAGGAGCTAACATTTCTAACCCTATAAATTTTCTTTGTACCTAACCATAAAGTTTAAAAATATTTTTTGTCATGGAGTGCGTGCTTGATCACAAAACTATGAAAACAACCGCTTCTTCATTTAAAGTTTTAAAAATTATTCTTTTGGCAATAACTCTGAAACGGATAGATCGAACTGCGGTTTTGACATTTTTTGTAGCAAATTTCATCTACTTTTATTTATTTATTTATTTATTTAATACAAACAGTACATCACAGAGAATACCTTCAAATAGTATATACAATAACACAAATACGTATAGGGGAGGGTCCTGTACCTTGAGGCCAGTTTTTTTTATGTCTGTAATGCTCAGTAAAAGAACAAAAGTCAATATCTCAATATCGTAATATTAACTTTTAGACTTGTTTTATTAGGTGATAACATTATTTGTGGTTAATATTTTTAAATAAATTTATGATCTTGTATTTAAAAAAAAGTGCAAAGTGGCCCAAGGTACAAGAAGGTATTGTACCTTAAGCCACCTGTAATGTACCTTGGGCCATAGGCAAAAAAAAGAAGATACTGAAATATTTTTTAACATATATTTTACAAAATAACACAAAAAACTTGAGAACTCATCCACTAACATCTATTCGACTTTGTATGATGAAAAATCAATGCCAAAAGTAAACATATTTTTGTGCCTTTCTGAAAGGCCTCCGCCTACAGGCTGTGGCAGAGATAAGACAATGCTATATTTGTCAATTGCAAATATATCTTCACATTCTTTTACAAACTTGCTTGTAGAAAGGAATCTTTTCAAGTATTTTACATGAAATTCATGTGTTTTTTTTACCAGTTACTTTTGTTAATACATAGTCACCCGGTTTTAAAGAACTGCTTACGAAAGCTTGTTCTTCAGACTCAAAAATTTCATCGGATATTTCTGAACTGCCGAAATCCTCTTCTTCAGATGATTCCAGTTATTTTGCTTTTCTTTTTACGACTGTAGTATTCCGGGCAACTAGCTTGCTTTTCTTCAGCCTTTCTTTTCTTTGTCTTTCATTAAACAGTCGTTTAATTTCTTCCTTCTCGGGAGTGTCAGTCAAAACTCTACTTTTTATTTTTTTACGATTATTGACTTTTGTAATACGATTTTTTGGTTTTGGATATGGCCTTATTTGTTCCGGAGTTGTGAACTTTAAGGTATTTAAATTTAATTCCATTGATGCCTTATTTTCCACAGAAGTAGCAGGACTTTGCGTACTTGTAGACAGCAGTGCATCGTCTGTTGGACCATTAGGATTTTAGGTTTATACCTTGGGCCATGGCTAAAGGTTCAAACCACATGCCGGCTCAAGGTACAAGACCATACATTAAGTAATTTACAAAATCACATAACCTAAATGCATACTTTAAAAGTTAGGAAAAGTGTCTAAGTATGTTAAGTATACATCCACTGTTGCATGCCATAAATAGTTTATATGTCAATCTACATTCAGACTAGAAAAAAATACAATTAAAAAAAATAAATTACTTACTTTAAAGTCGCAAAATAGACATTTTTACCACAAACGGTCGCAATCATTTAAACACTACTAGAGTTGTTAAGAAAAGAACGGAACAGGTTCTTTAGAACAGGTTAGAGATAGCCTGTTCAGTGAACTGTTCTTTGTAAAAGAACTGAACCGGTTCTTTAGATAGACTTATGACAGATGATTGCAGTCGAGTGATGTTAAAGAGCGTGGAAATTGCTGCGGGAGTTCAGCAGTTCTGACCCGGGAACCTGTTCACGTGTTCTATTGTCACAAAAACCGCTTTTTGTTAATCACTTTCTAAAAAAAAAAAAAAGGTCGTCAGTTCCGTAAACAAAGTAAAATCACAGAACACCGCTGCGCGCTGCGTCCGTGTGTATGCTCTCACTGCTCTTTTTTTTTTTTTTTTTTTTTTTTTTTTTTTTAGAAAGTGATTAACAAAAATGTGGTTTTTACTACTCGACCTTTCACTTTTACTTTTTTACTTTTTTTTGTTACCAAGTCAGTAGGCGATAATAATTTATAATCAAAAGAACAGGTGAACATGTTTACGGAACAGGTTCCCGGGTGAGAACCGAACTGTTCGAACCTGTTCAGCAATTTACCTGTTCTTTAACATCACTAAACACTACCGACTACTAGCACCACCACCGATATAACGGTTATATCGGTGGTGGTGCTACTAGACTATATCAAACGTAAACGAGCAGCTGACAATTTACAGTGATGTCAGCTTTTATCGTAAGGAATACTACCAGATAATTGAGTGGCTTAAGGTACAAGGTGGCTCAAGGTACAGGACCCTCCCCTACATCAATAATAAAGTTCATTATTAACGTAATTTTTAAACCTTGTAAAGTTCTGATATCTAAAAATGTCAACGTTCTTAAAATTAATATTATAATTATTCATAAACCAAGTTTATATCGATGGCCTCAAGCCGCTTTGAAATTAAAGCGGCTTAGATTTCAAGGTTAGGCTCACACGTTTATTTCAGCGACTTTAATTTGGATTGAAATTTGGCTTCAAGCTCAATTTTATAACAACAACAATACGCATGCGCTGATTTTGACGCTAACTTCAGTTTAAATAAAATACCATGACCGTTAATAACCTCACCTTCTGGTTTTTCTTTTTTTATTTGGCTTAAAGCAAAAACTTGCCATGAATCAAAAAGTAAAAAGAAATGTATGATCAAATGAAAAAGCAAAAGTGTTTTTACATGCAAACTAACCTTTAAATTTAAAGCCAACGGGCCCAGATGTCAAAATCATAATATGGCGATGACGTAGTAATCTGAAGTTAGGCAGCAGTAAAGCGGCTTGAACCATTTATATCGTGTTTTAAAACCACTTGAATAAAGTCAACCCCAATTATTTTTAGGCTTGACTTGAATACTTTAAGTCGGATTGAAGTTCGTTTATATCAGTTTTCTCGAGTCGCTTATACAAGCCGCTTTGACTCAATCCAGCTTGAAGTCATCGATATAAACTTGGTATATAAGAAAAACGTTGAGTTCCGTAATTGGTCCGGTTATAAAATGAATAAAATAGTCGTCTTGAACGCGTTACTCTACTTGGGAGCCTGAAAGTATTTAAAGACAATAAGTGTTCGCATTAACTATTTTGTAAAGAAAAAACAGCAACGCTTTTTCTCGACGTTTTTCCAGACTGTCTATTCCTACTAATTGAATTCGGGTTAAATATGGCAAATCCTTATATGGAAACCTTTTAGCTTATAGAGTAGATATTTAGCAAATTTGTTTTGTATTCGTTCCAGACGCTGTAAATGACAGTAATAGATAGACCATATAACGGAGTTATATTCCAAAATACTGCGCACTAAGCAATTGAATACACTTTTAATTGCTGCTGTATCATTTATGTCAGCGCAGGTACGACGTAAAAAGCCCAACATTCTAGAGGCCTTCAGAATTATATTGTCTATGTGCTTGTTAAAGCTTAGATCACAACTGAAAACAACGCCCAAATCGTTGAAACTATCCACATTATTAAGTAAAATGCTGCCGATGGAATATTGATAATTAATTGGACTAGTAGATTTGCTAAATTTCAGTACTTTACATTTACCAACGTTAATTTCTAAACCGTTCGCATTACACCAATTGACTAGATTGGTAAGGTCTTGTTGTATATGTAGACAGTCACTTATACACTTTACGACGCAAACCATTTTGAGATCATCCGCGTACATAAGACATTTACACTTTTTAAAAACAGAGACGACATTATTTATAAAAATTAGAAATAAAACAGGCCCCAAATAAGAGCCCTGAGGCACCCCAGATACCACATTCCCCGAGAGATTGCACTTCCGATTCTGACAAACTGCTTCCGATCAGACAGATACGACCCAATCCATTTAAGGTAGGAACCACTCACGCCCATTTTTTCGATTATGGTATCATAATTATACCGTATGATTTGAAATAAATGAATAAAGTTAAGAAATGTGTTATTATTGCAAATTGCGCCTTTTAGTATTTTTATTGAGAAGCATCATGGACCACTCAAGACGACAGTTAAAAAGTACTTACATTTCTCTTCCAAACAAGTTTTAGTTTGCTAAAATCGGATAAGTGGTTTATAAGTTACAGCGATTTAAATGATTACACTTTCAACAGCTTCCCCCACTCTTACTAAAGTCGGTACGCCAACAAGCATGGGACCAAAATTATGCAAAATTGTCCAAGCTTTTTAATGGTGTTATTAAAAATATACCTTAACGTGCAATTTTCGGAGATATCTAAAATGTTAAAATTTACTTTTCAATTGCGCCCCCTTGCGGAACTTAAAAATTATTTCCAGGATTTTCTCATGGCCACTTTAGTTATTAATTTTTTTTTCCTGAATTTCTATGCCCAATAGTTTTCGAGATATGGCCGCTCTTCGACCTTAATGAAACACCCTGTATACAAACCCAATTTTGTGTTGTGTAGTTCACCGATTCTTGGATTTGTTAAAACTACAAATATATTTTAAAAAATTGAGATTTATAGTAGGTATCCTCCCTCTGTATACAGAACATCGACACAAAGATAATAGTTTTTGCCTTTTTGATCAAACCGAAAGTTGATTCGATCGAGAGTAGAAGAGCAGAGCATCATCGCTTTTACTCGCCACATTTATTAATACCATTTTACTCGAAACCCTCTAAACTTATCGAACTTACATCAAGATGTTTATTTTGAAATACTCAACTCAAACTCAAACTCAAATATGCTTTATTGTCCGAAGATTAGTACAATCCCATTGACAAAGCTAACAACTTATTATCTAAATAAAAATTATAAATAATAAATAAAAATCATTCAAAATACAATGAGCAGTTAACGCAGGAAGGACACTAAATATATAAAGATAAAAACCTACTTACAATTAAAAAACAAGTTAAGACAATAACTGTGAATATACAAAGATAAAATTTAAAATAGAAATATTCAGGCAATGGTATTGATCACACTGGATTATCCATGAGATATTCCTCAACCGTATAATATGCCTTCTTAACCAATAGGCTTTTTACCCTACTCCTAAACATCCTGTAATTAGAAAGTATTCTAAGTTCTATAGGCAGATTATTAAAAAGTTTTTTACTATTATAAAAAATAGAGTTTTTAGTTAATGCAGATGTAGGAATAGGAAGCCTAATGGTATAGGAGCTCCTTGTAGGAACCACTGACAAGGAACGAATATCCAACGAGTATTTTTTGAACATAAGACATACAGTCTCCAATATAAAAATACATGGCAAAGTTAAAACTCTCCGAGACACGAACAGGGGTCGGCAAGTTTCTCGTGGCTTAGCACCACAAAGATTTCTAATTGCTCGTTTCTGCAGCACAAATACAGAATTAAATAGGGTATTCGAGCAACCACCCCAAAAACAGATGCCATAGCGTAAGTGTGTCTCAACCAAAGAAAAGTAAGCGTTTCTTGCTATTGATGCATTTAACTCATTCTTTATAGTCCTGATGGCAAAACAACTCGATGAGATTTTCTTACATAATTTCTTAATGTGTATGTCGAATTTAAGTTTATTGTCAATGAGTAAGCCAAGAAACCCACTCTCTGACAGATTATCAACCACCTCGCCATTCAATAAAATATCATTCAATTTACATTTAAAATATTGGTTTTAGAAATATTAAAGGAAAGTAGGTTGGAGTCACACCACTTCTTAATACTTAACAAATCTTCCTGCATTAAACTATTAAGAGCAATCGAATCCTTGTGGTGCCAAAGAATTGTTGCGTCATCGGCAAATGATGCATTATGACCATATTTAATAACATTGGGAAGATCGTTAACATACAATAAAAACAACAGTGGTCCCAATACAGATCCTTGTGGAACCCCTGCCGAAACATTTAGTTTACCTGAAGCAGTCCCCCGAAAGCAGACACTCTGACTCCGCTCAGAGAGATAAGACCTGAGCCAAATAATAAAGTAATTTTTGTACATTTGACTTCCATACTATTAATGATAACTCAAGATAAACATTTCAAAAATAGTTGCAGGTGTTCAGTTGTCACCAAATATCACCAGTTAAATTTATTTAAACAGGAAAATATTAAAATGATTCTTGAAAGCCGCAAGATTTCACTAAGTAATTTTTTGCAATTACAATCATTCTTGCAAAGAAAGTAAAAATACTTGTCAAAAAAAATCTCGCCATATTCACACATAATTTTTCTCTGTGGTGGTAAAAAGGAAATAAAACGAAACACAAACCCTTAAATATTAAAAATTATATTTATTCTCCTAATTATAACCGTAAGAGTTAATAACTTTTGTGAACGGTGCGGTCTGCTTCGATACCTTCACCGAAGCATTCTTGGTAATCTTCTTCAGTTTATCCCTCTTGCGAATGGACAAGACAGCCTTGACTTTACGTTTGGACTCAAGAGTACGTACCACAGATTGGTATTTCCAGCCAACTTCATGTGATAAACGTCCTACATGGCAGAACTGTAACAAAGGATGTAAAGTTAAAAAGGAGCAAACATGGTTATTTTTAAAAGTATGTACTACGAAGTAAAGTTCTCATTTATTTTAATGCTAATTTCACTATTTATTGTCAAA
Organism: Polydrusus pterygomalis; assembly: GCA_963969555.1. Lineage (NCBI taxonomy): Eukaryota > Metazoa > Arthropoda > Insecta > Coleoptera > Curculionidae > Polydrusus > Polydrusus pterygomalis. The sequence goes on along the minus strand of OZ018376.1, from coordinate 153,365,994 downwards.
TAATGTAGGTAATGTTTTGTAATCATAGATGCCAATTATTCAAGTCAAATGCAAAATTTAAATAAACTATTCCAGCTAATATTAAAAGTGTTTAGTTCTTAGTTAGAGAGTCACTGCTTACGAGTGTGCAAAATTAACCTCATTTTTATCATTATGTCACCTAAATTTTTAAGCATTGACCTTCTGGTTTAAATCATTCTATTATGTCAGTTTAACTTTAATTGTGACATTGGCAGAAACTATTTAATTATATAAAAGTTGTCTAGTTAATGATAATAATACTTTTTTCCAATTTTGTATCATAACAAATCTATTACGATAAGCATTGATGATTTGATGTTGGTAACATGTAAATGTTTTATTTCATTGACTTGCGCGGCCTTTGTGATTTACGAGAAAACCCATTTTTCGCAAAGGAAAAATAGCTTGATAACCTACTTTTTTATTCTGTGTGGATAACAGTCATGTATGTTGGTCGCATAAATCTATAAATCAATCTTTTGTAGATGCTTCAAGCTATCATTTTCTGCCAAATCCTATCCAAAATTCAATCTACTAACCTTCCAATGTCGATTTTAACTTCAACTTTATTTGAATTTTCCATCTTCCCTATACTAAATTGCAATGCCGTGACGTAAAATCACGTCTTTTGAAATTCGAAAAAAAGTAGCAAAATCGCCCGAATTTCCGAACGCTCTGTATATGTACCGAATGTACAAGTATCACACAACGTATTCCGTCCAATTTCAAATCTCATATTGCTAAAATAACTTTAGAATCTCGTGCTAAAAATGGGTCAATAAATCAAAAAATTACATTTCGCAAAATAATTTTTGTTGTCCAGAGGCTACTATGATAAAAAATAGTATTACCAATATAAAATTTAGACATAAAAATTTACAAAATTTGAAGGATTTTTTTTTAAATATGTTTTTTATTGAAAACTATAAATTAGAAAAAATAGTATAACGTCCCTGTTATATAAAGCAGTTTTGTCCCGTTATAAAACTCGCCGCAAGCGGCTAGTTTTTTAACTTGGACGCGTGCTATAAAATGATGCTTTATAAAACGTGTACGTTAATATACTATTATTATCATTTATAACCAACCACTTTCATTATTTCTGCCAATGTCAAGTTAGAACCAAAACTGCCTGGTTACAGGTTACTTAATTATTGTTTTGAATCTTTCTAGAACCTGAAGTTAAGTCATTAAACATCAATATTCTTCAGTACACACACAGTAGGTACATTAACAAGTATATAATAAAAATCAAAATTATAACAGTCAAAATCTTATTTGTTACAAAGAACTTACCAGGTAAGTACTAAGATTAGAATTTTCAACAAACAAACAATATTTAAAACAAAGTATTTTACTTACTTTACGTCCAGGTTTAAGGCAGACAACTCTTAATGCTCCAGGAACAACCACACGCTTCCTTCTGTCATATGGTGGGGGGATACCTTCGTAAGCCTTCAATTTACGAAGGGCTTGCTTTCCCCTTTCAGTTTTGTGGGGCAACATGCCTAAAATATATATAGGTTTATTTCTACTAGAAAATTAAACTTACAATAATATCACAAAATATATTAAGTCATTTTAAAAGGTGTTTTCATTATTTTCTCAAATAATGTAGGTAAGATAATTTATAATCATATTGAAAATTATATAATATAGAGGGTTCTACAGTTTACTACACAACACTATGTAGAAATTTGGCTTTACAATTTGTATGCCGTTTCTTATAAAAAATACCATTTAATTTCAAAAACCTTCACAGGTCTTGAAATAGTAATATAGTGGGTATAAAGTTTACCATGTTAAAAATGAGCCTTTACTTTAAAAAAAACAGAATAACTTATCAGGCTTTAGAAAATTTTTACTTAGAAGGTTTGCACTCGAAAATGTTAATGTATCTCTGATCAATACTTAAATAAACCACACTTACCTCTAACTGTTTTCCAGAAAATTCTGGAAGGTGCTCTGAAGTGGAAAGGACCACGAGCAGGATTCACATTACACCTTTTACGAAGGAAGGACATGAACTTCAACTTGTTCCTACAAAATCATATTCTTAGGTTAGTAAAAAAAATTAGGTGGTAGCTTTTAAACAAAAGACGTTGCTTAACTTTAAAGTAAGACAAAACCTGCTATTGAACTAAGGAGATGAGACAGTTTTAATTAAATAAATCAGAACCTTCTTTTTTGAATAATTTCAGTCTGTCCCCAATATCATCAAGATGAGAGAAATGGATTGTCGTAAACGAATCTAGCGCTGACTTAAAGACGATGCACTATATTTAAGCAAAGGTAGAAGGAAGTGATAAAGAATAAAATTACCTACATATTTATACACTTACCTGAAGAAGTTGCCAGAGATGTTGAGCTGTTCACATCTTACTACAATAACTTTGTTACCTTGCAGAAGGGTTTTGGAGACGATAGCTGCAAGGCGGCCAAGTAGGTGTCCCCTACCGTCAATAAGAATGGGCTAAAATATAAAAATAACTTCATTAATACCAAAAAACCAACCAAAACACGTGTCATACGGTGCACGTTTAGGTTAGGTGTACACAAATTCCACTGTCCCATTTTCGATGCCATTCTCGTACACAAATCAAAAATATTATATCTTTAGAACATTTTTCTCTTACAAAACTGGATGGAAAAGGGCGTAAATTAGGGATAAACAAATTACCTTTTCACTAAAACCCGTCATCTTTCTGTCCTTTGCGGAAAAGACAGCTACCGGAAACGATCAAAGATGGCAGGCGATTTGACGTTTCTTTTAAGTTCCGGCGTCGTGGCGGCCAATTTGAATTTCAAATATTATTTTTTGTTACTTAACAGCTATTTTATAAAAAACACAGTTTAATAATTACTTTATTTTTTGTAGAGTTTAATTAAAATTGTAATTAACTTTCTCAAAAATAATTAAGTATTGCCTATAATTTATTCTTTTGCAAATATTGGCACCAAGGAACACACACCACAGAAAAAAAATTGTTCTAAATTATAAAGTAGTACATCACAGAGGAGAAATCGATTGTACTATTTCTTTTTAAATCATCCTATTTTGACGGAACTTCTTTCCTAATAACCCTTTGCAATTGTCGTAAAACCATCTTTCTGGTCAAGAAGAAGAGCTTTTATAAATAAAGTAAATAAACAAATAATAACGTTACAAAATATTCGCTCATTGCAATGTTTAATGCTTCTAAGAAAATTTGGTTTTTGCAACGTGGGAGATTTTTATAATTTTCAGGGTTGGATAAGAGATATTGACGAAAAATTTACCGTTAGTTTAGTTGGTTAGTCGATAACAGTCATTCAAATTCAACGGCTCAACATATAGCCAAACTCCAAATTTTCAGTCGCTCCCATTCACTCAGACGGACGTGCCTTGCAGCCGCTGACAGGAATCTTCGGAGAGGCTCATTTAGACTACATAATTATTGCCTGGAGACCCTCAACGTTCAACGCCCGAATTTGGAAATTCGCTTCGCCAAGGACCGTACTACAGGACCAGGAATTCGCTACTCTACCGACTTTTTTTCGTCTCTTCAACAGGAGCTAATCAATTTTTGACTTTTCAGAATTAGGAGCACCGCAGACCTTCAATCAGCGTCATTATTTCCAGTGCGTACCCTGGAACCACGCGATTCGTCCGTTGCTTTTCTTTGAATATCGAAAACTGATAAGTATCATGCATCCTTTATACTTGTTAGCTTTTCTTTCTTTATTGAAGAAGTAACGAGGGTTTAATTTTACCATTGGGGCATCCCTCATGACCTCTGGTAGGCTGTCGATAACCCCCTAGGTCTAATTAAATTCTCAGCGATCTATATAAAGTGCGTTTTTATATAGAGTGAAGAAAAGAAGCGCCTTTTGGCGAAATAGTAAAAAAAAACTACGGCCGTGTTGTCAGACTAGTCTAAACGTTAGCGCACGTAAAAAGCCTTCATCGTAGGAAACGGCTTGGTAAAACGTATTAGACAGAATAGTCACAGTTCGAAAACCAATTAGGCAGCATTATCCTGGCCTTGCAGGTGGTGTCCGGCCGAAGTGGTATAGAAGCCTACCCTTTAAATAAAAATTTTACAGAATTTTTTCTATTTATTTCAGGAAATTTTCTCTTTAAAATTTAATTTAAGACCTTTGCAAAAGGCACGCCGTCACCGCAGACCTATAGAAATTATTTTTTTTTTTATTTATTTTATTTTACGTCAGCCTTTTTCCGCAACGAGGCCAATCACCGACGCCAGGGAATTTGTCACACACTATCTGGTAATTTTGCCGAATCCCTCTTTGTCGAGGGTAGGGTTCTTTAACGTGCCAACATCCATGACACGGGGCCCACAGTTTAACGTCTCTTCCGAAAGACGGCGCAACCTCTTAAATCAAATTCCAAATTTAACATCGACGTTGCCGGCAGTGGGAATGGAACCCGGGCCTACGATCTGTGAGGCCGCTGCGCTGACCATAGACCACAACGTCGATAAGGCTATAGAAATTAGGCTCCGGTGTACACTTGAAAAGTTGGGTTATTGTTATAGTGTGACATACATTTTAGACTTTTAAAGTTCGTCGCGCGTACATAGCGATACAGTTTTTATAATAGCTAAAATATCTTAGCGGACAATCTTAGTTAGTTTGGTATACACGTAGGGAAAATGGTTGTCCGCCCATCTCTTAGTAATAAGTTAGAATAGTACAAATATGAAGTATCGCAAAGTAAACAGAAATAGGTAGATTATGTTTCCCCCACTCCATCGCATCGGATCTGGCTGGCTCGGTGCGTTTTGCTTGATCCTGTTTCGGTTGAATTTTAAATTTTAGTTCTGTTTCGCTGTTGCAGGAAGATGTACTGCAACGTACGAAAGAATGAATATTTATTTGATATTAATAGAATCGAAGCGGCGCGGCGTGCCACCAGTGAGTGCCATGAGCGAGATGCAATACGATGGAGCGGAGGAAACATAATCTACCCACCTCTGTTTGCTTTGCGATACTTCATATTTATACTATTCTTACTTATTACTAAGAGATGGGCGGACAAACATTTCCCATACGTGTATAGGATTTTTGAAAATCCTTTTTATTGTAAATAAAATAGTAGTTTATTTAGGGCGAACTTACTTACAAAGGACAGACTTACCCTGAAAAAATTAAAATTAAAATCAACAGACAAACAAATAAGGACTAAGCCCTCCGTGATATCGAATAAAATATTTTGCATTGTATTTTATTCCTGTTGGACGCGCCCGTGCCAACTTTAAAATGAATTTTTGGAAGATTTCAAAACATTAGATATTTTGAAAAATTCGGGGGAGCAAACTTCCCCCCAAACCGATCATGACAGGCATGTGACACTAAGGCGTAAGCTGATGGCGTCTTTCAAAATCAATCAAAATAATGGTGGGGAAACCTTTATAAGGGATAGAGACCAAAATTACGGGGACAATTTTGAAAGCACTTTTTTGTCAACAGATATGCCTTTATTGACAAATTCAGGGGTAAATCTTTTCGGAGACCGTCTAGTAGAAAACGGGAAAAAGAGCGACACCATGTCGTGAAGATTATTTTCTTGACGTAGACGGTCATGTTTAAAATAAAAAAAATCGCCTGTTTCCATGCATAGGAATCAACCCCAGAAACTCTGGGCCAAGAATCCCAATGACATTGACATTTACTTCTTCTTTCTTGGGTTTTAACGTGTTAGTGCCGTTGAGCACTTTTACACACTTTGGGTTTTCTGAAAATTAAAGGACAAATTGTCCTTTGGGGGGGACGTTAGTGTTTCTCTAGAGTGTAATTTTTTGAAATTTTTTTTTTTCAAAAAATTTTTTTACTTTTTTTTTTTTTAAATTGATCAAATTTTTTGGGTTTGATCAATTTTTGTTGTCATACGATCAAGCATATGGCTTGACTATGGAGAACTATAAAGTCCTCCATAGGCTTGACGATTAGGATGTTGTTTTTGTGTTGTTTATGTTATTGTATAATAGGAGCATTTATGCTCCTATTGCGGATTTTGAGCAGATTTGGGGCGGGATTTATAGGAAATGAATTTTGAATTAATTGATTTGGGTGAAACTGTTTTTTCCTAAAAAACTCAGTATGTCTTTTGTTTAGGAATTCTTGAATTGTTTCTACTTTAAGGTCGCGGTGGATCGCCGCTCCCCTAATGTAGTAGGGCGCGTTTGTGATGGCCCTAAGAATTTTATTTTGAAGTGTTTGAAGACGTTTTCTTCGTGTTTTAGGTGCTTGACACCATGCTAAGCACTGCAGACTGCAGATGTTCTACGTTGGGTCTTGTAAAAAGAAAATAAGGCAGACGCACAGAAAAAAGGGACTGTTCGGGAAGACGCTCTACCTACTGACAGAGGCACGATATTATATATTACTTATTACTGAAAAGAAATAGCTTTATAATTTATATTATACAATATAATAATATACTATTCGTTTTTATATGTTTATTGAATTTTTAAGTTTTGCACCTAGAGAACTAAATAACTGTATGTGCAAAATTTAATATTTACACCTGACACCTAGATTGTGATACGTTGGTGTTTACTAAGTAATTAATTTTTTTTCCTATTGCCCATACCCACGAGGTATGTCGTAGTGGGTCCGTGCCCAACCCCTCTAACCGACGAGGCGAGCACGGAAAACGGTTTTTTTTAAACTCTTTATTTTTCTATGGTTTATTAGCCTACGATGTCCGTGCCCTAATTCATAGACCCCTAACCTAACTTGGTGTGCGTCTAACTTAACAACGCTTAACGGTACACTTTTGAGGTTAGGGTTACGATTTTTATAGGGCTTGTTATTAATTCAACTCACCAAAAACATCATATCCCTTTTCCTTTCCGACGCAGCTCATTTGTGTAATGCACCTCCGCTGCGCGGGTGCGAGAAGAGTCCTATCCTTTTATGTAATAACTCCTATACATCATGCCATTTTTACCTTGCTTGATCGTTTAATATTTCGATTTGTATGCGCTTAAGTTGCATTTTGTAGGAAATCAGCGACTTCGATATATGGTTTAGAGCCAGGCTGAATCGTGGTCGCCCTAATGTACTGGCGAATTGCCTTCTGGAGCAGACGCCATTGAAGAAAAGACAAGACAAGACAAAATTATTTGAACCAATCTTGTAACAGTGTCTCTGTAAAGGTTTATTATCACTTTGAATTATTAATCCTAAAAAATATGAGTGCTGAAAGCTCTCAAAGCAACGGCGATGGACAGTTGGAGTCTCGTTTTTTAGAGCTGGCCAAATCCCAACCTGAAGGGCTATCTAATAAAGAACTTAAACTGCATTTACCAGACGTACCACTTCCTGCTTTGACAAATATTATAAATAGATTTCTTCAAAATGGAACCCTAGAACTATTTAGGACAAAAGATGACCTTCTTTATAAGATTAAAGATCCCTCAAAAAACACTGCCGTTAAGGGGGCCGATAATGAAGAAAAAGTTGTTTATAAGATTATCGAAGAGGCAGGAAATAAGGGAATATGGATTAGAGATATTAGGTAATAATTAATTGAAGCTAATTACTTATGTGGGTAGTATTGTGTTAATGAACCGGTGATTATTCACTGCTGTTTTAATATCAAACCCTAAATATCCTATTACTTAGTTGTTATTTTCATGTAAGTAAGTACTTTATTTTTAGATTTAAATCAAATTTAAATATGACCCAGCTAAACAAGGTTCTTAAAAGTTTAGAAACTAAAAAGATTATCAAAGCAGTAAAGTCAGTTTCGGCTAGCAAGAAAAAGGTCTATATGCTCTATGACTTGGAAGCTGACAGCACAGTAACTGGTGGAGCATGGTATCAAGATCAAGACTTTGAAAGTGAATTTGTGGACGTTTTGAGTCAACAATGCCATAGATTTTTAGTGCAGAAACTGGAAGATGCTGCAAAGCAAGGTTTGTTCTACTACTTTAGTACCTACCTACAATGCAATTATTATAAATTATGTTTAAAGTTAATAGTAAAAATGTTCATCTTAGCAGAAACATCTTTAAGTAAAAAAAAATACACCAGTTGGCGAATACCAAATACTATAGGTCATTATTGTAAATTTTGCTCTTAATGCTACATGACATTAGTATATGCAACCCCTTTTTTTAGGTGGGGGCCCATTATTGATTAGGAACCGCTCCTATGCCACTGCTTCAGATGTTCATAAATTTATTTCTGATCTAGGCATCAGCAAAGTCTCCCTTAGTGTAGATGACATTGAGAGCATCCTATATACTGTAGTTTTAGACAACAATGCTGAGAGAATAGCATCCGCGAACGGGACTTTTTTGTATAAGGCTGCAAATAAATTCTTAGCCCCAACGGGATTGGTTAAAACCACCTGTGGAGTTTGTTTGATAGCAGACAGGTGTGCCAGTACAGGGGCTGTAAACCCTAGGGCTTGTACTTATCTGACAGAGTGGTTAAATGGTAGTTGATGTTGCTGAAAAGGTCGTTGTACGACTTGTTTTTAATAGGCTATGTTTGAATTTAAAAGCAATTTATTTCTCCGACATCCATTATTATATTAGTGTAAGAAAGAGGCAAATTATATAAAAAATTATATCAAATAGACTTTGATTTTTCAAATATAAAGGATACTGCAATAACGAAAACAATATACCTAAAGAATCATTTTAAACCCAAAAAAAAAATTTTGCGGAGCGTCTATTAGGATATCCACCGCTAGCTGTTTTCTTGCCTGAAGCCGTTCTAGAATACCTGAAATTTGAGACCCACCGAAGATTCGGTTACAGCTAGTTTCGGCCAAAAAATCTAGTTTCGGTTTCGTCCAAAAATCGGCGGAAACTTCAGATGCGCCGAAACTCAGTATTCGTGAATTGTCGCGCACAGGTCGGCTAACTTTGCAAATTTTAATTAACATGCAAAATTTTAGGTGCATAAGATAATTTTGATTTTTTACCTAGCACTAAAATTTATTTTCCCCTTAATGAACACTTTACTGATGAGACTCTGTTCTTTTGTCACATGCGACTAAATTTTAATAGCCCAATTTTGATTTTGTAGAAAAACACACATTTAATATGGCGCTACTTTAAAAAAAAAGTATCTGAAATAAAGCATTGTTAAAACTTAGAAGTTTTATGTAGGTTCTTAGGAGTCTTATTTTGCAAAAGTGGTGCAATTTACAAAATATGGGTAAAAAATCAAAATTATCTTATGCACCTAAAATTTTGCATGTGGACTAGAAACTGCTTTTAAAAAAACTTTTTCTAATAACTTTTTTTGATACTTTCAGAAATAACCACTTTTGAATTATTTTTTGGAAAAAATTAAAATTTCACATAATACGAATCACGTGACTACTATTTTTTGCGTAATTTTCATCTCGATCGAAGCAGAACTTGATGCCAAAGTCAAATTTCGAATAAAGCTATTAATAAAAAAAAAATCCCATATGATGCGGACTTTACTGGTCACACTGTATATGCCGTGCATCAGTGACGATTTTGCCATTTAATTTTAATATCAATATTTCGTTTATTTTTTGTTTTGTCTAAAAAGCGGCCAAATTTTACCATGCATGGACATGTACCTTTAGATAAGCGAACAATAATCACGAAAGTGGCAGATTTTTGTTCTCGCGCATGTAAAGAAAGCTACACTGGATTAGGCATGCGCACTGCAACATTATCATTTGACGAATGGGAAAATAGACAGGTCCGGGCTTTTAAATTTAAGTCCTTGCTCAAGAAATTGTAAAAGATGACCTTAATTTTATTTTTACGTGTAGAAAGCTAATATTTGCCCCAAATTCTTGCCAAAAAATTGGAATTTATTTTCAATTTTGATCAAGTTGGAAAAAAGGTAGTGACTTCTGGCATTTTTAGTAGTTGCAAACTATCCGATTTTGAGGATAGAAAATTGTTTTTAAGGTTTTGTTTCTAAAATTAAAAAAAAATTATTTGTTGTAGTTGTTTTTAGTTCGAAAATGAACTAGTCAATTAAACTAGTCTTATAAAATCCAATATAAAAAACAAACAAAACCAGCAAAATAACCAATCATCGATGTTATCGCGTACCTAACCTCAAGTAAAATATTTGTCGGTACATACTTATAAAAAAAAATACTCTAAATTCTGAGATAAATATATTATTAAATTGGCTTAAAGTAAATAAATTAAAATTAAATATTTCAAAAACTAAATGGATGGGTATGAGTAATAATTTAAATTGTCAAAATATAAATGTTGTAATTGATGGTGAAAAATTGGAAATAGTGAACAGTTTTAAATATTTAGGGATACTTATTGATTCAAAATTAAATTTTTTAAATTATTTTGAAAGTATATCGAAGATTGCCGGAAAAGTAGGTTATTTTAAAAGAATCAGTTCTAATTTAAGTTTGTTTTCTAAAAAAACTGTATTTAATACTATTATATTACCACATTTACTTTATTGTTGTTCCATTTTATATTGTGCTGGTGAGGAAATATTTGATAAATTACAAATTTTACAAAATAAGGCAATGCGGATTATTTTAAATTCTGACAAATATACAAAAATTAATTTTATGTTAAAAAATTTACATTGGTAGAATGTCAGAAATTTAATTTTTTATTTAGTATGTATCTTTATTTATACATAAAATTAAAAATAATTTATTGCCGATTGTTTAAAATTTTTTTGTTCTTTTAATTATGACCATCATAATCATAAAACATGCAAGAACTAATCAACATTTTTATGTGGATAGAGTTCCTAAAACATTAGCTTATACTTCCATTTTTTATAAAGGTTTGATAGAATATAATAATTTGGAAATTTCTATTAAGTAAATCTCAAAAATCATAAAACTGGTTTAAAAAAACTAAATAAAAAAGAAAACATTTAATTAAAAAACAAAATGGTACGTAATATTTGATACAATTTGCAAAATGTTTAACTTTTCTGTCTGTTTTTGTTAAAAGAAGGTTGCGTTTTAAAATTTAAAAATAAATCTATAAAAATGTGTTAAAAAAATGTGTTAAAAAAATGTATTAAAAAATATTTAATTGTAGCTTTTTGCTGAATAACACATGTTACTACTACTACTATAACTTGTATCGATTTTTGCAATTTGGCAAAAGCTTGGGTACGTGTAAAACGTTTTCAAGCACAATTTCTTATTCAAGAATTTGAAAAAGTGTTTGCCCGGGAACTTGGCCCGTGGAATACTTTCACCCTTGGATTAATATAAACATACCTAGGTATTTACTTTTTTCTGTTACATAATATAAGTACATATAGGGAAAAGTGTCTTTTAAACTTTTTGAAGCAATATATTTCCCGAAAAATAGGCGTACCAAATTAGATTGCAGGGCTGCAAATAAAATATACCAAAACATGCATCGGAATAATCTCTCTTGATGTGTGTTTCTCTTTATTTTCATACCTTGTTTGTGTAGCCTAGGCCTAGTTTGATGTGTTTAAATTGATCATAATAAAATAAATAAGTTATATATCAAGATACATCACTACTCCATACTTACTGAAAATACGAAATACACGGTATTTTACCCCTATTTGGGCATAATAAAATCATACAATTGTTTTTACTAGTCATTGTTTATATTCCAGTTCGGGTTTGTTCGTCACTAAAAGCATAAATATAATTCACTAAACTACACAAAAACTTGAAATTCGTAAATATTAAACACCCACAATCCACAATACCAAAGAAAACAACAAGGAATCCACAGAGAAAACGCAGTGCCGTCTTTCATATGATTGGGGCCCTGGGCCCAAGGCGGAAATGGGGCCCTGAGAAAAAAAAATTGTGGGCCACGCCGTATTTAGGGTGTTTGGAAAGCGCCGAAGGCGCTCTTTTGCGCTCGCTTAAAATGAATAGTTAGGAATTCGACCAGCAATATAATTATTTTTAAATATTAGGTTTCACGAGAAAAATCTTCAATTTGCAAGGTCAGGGTCAAATTTTCGTAAAATTTAGTGGAATTTTGACATAATATTTTAAAATCGAATAGTTACCTGGACATCTGATGCTAACTGTGTTTGCTCGATTTCATATCCTAACTAGGATGGATATAAAATTATATCCGTTCAGTTAACTGGAATTGCCTACTTATCCATTCTGTAGATTGGGCTAGAAATACCTAATATGCAGATGGAAGTAGAGAAAAAACTATTTATTCTTACTAAAATATAAAGATGAAATCTCATCCTAAAACATTAATATTAATAACAATAACTGTAAATAATCCGCGCTATGTAAATGATTGTTTTCTTGATCGTAGGTGTGCAAAATCGTCTATTATGTCATTAAAATTTATTCCTAGTAAGATCTCATTTTCTATGCACATTAAGGATAGACTATTTAGTCTCTCTTGCAGCATGGTATTCCTCAGTTTGTTTTTGATTCTAGCCAATTTAGAAAATGAACGTTCTCCACTGCAGTTAGTTATGATTATTGATAAAAATATTCTCAATGAAATGGCAACGTTAGGAAATGTATCCTCTAATTTGTTAGTTGTTATAATATTGTATAGGTCCAATAAACTGATTTCCTGGGTTTTATATTTTTCGTCTGAATTTAATTATTCTGCCAAAACAATGCATTCCAACTCTAATTTTTTTCTATTGACATCAGAACTGTAATTTTCTACCAATCTTGAACAACTAAGGTGCAAATTGACTTTACTGATTGTTTTTAAAATTGTGAGGAAACCAAACCGATTGAATATGCTGTCGTATGCAGCAAATCGCCGGTTAAGTTCAGCTATTAATGAATCCATAATTGAGAAAAAAACTTAAATTTTAAATTTTTCTTTGCCACTAAATTGGGGCTGGGGCCCCGAAGACGAACACAGCGGGAACCGTAGGGCCCCTAAGACAGCGGGGCCCTGGGCCCGGGCCCGATGGGCCCGTACGGAAAGACGGCACTGAGAAAACGTAAAACATAACAACAAAAATGGCGCCGAGCCGGTTCAGGAGGGTATTTTTAGCATGTTGCTAAAGAAGGACAGGCCGATAACAAGAGGTCTGTGTGCATGCCCAATCCTGCTAGGAGAAAAGGCATCTGACTGACTCGCGAGCCGTACGCTCGGACGTATTTTTTCACCCATAAAACTCAACTTTTGTTTGCGCCCGAGATAAGCTGTACGTATCTATTAGGTAAATGTCTATGCCAAATACCCAGTGTTAAGTTAAAAAAAAATTAATTGATAACTTAATAAAAGCATGAAACGAAATTTTGTCAAATTTTCCCGTATTTCTTTTTCTGCTTTGATTAATTTATAATTCCAACCCTTTTTAACATTAAACTGTAGGTAATTGTACTCGAAAGATTGGTACTTGGCCGACTTTTGGATAAAACGAAGAAGTAATAAAATATATTGATCAAAAAACGAAATGGCGAAGGCGCCGCTTGTGTTTGCTCTGAAATTAAACTAAAAACAAACTAAATATTTTTCTGATATAGCCCGGGAGGTAGCGTTGCATTTCTGATGGTGATTTCAGGTCGCTTAAATTTTGTGTGTATTCGATAGTCGAGAATTCAGTGGTTCCCAAACTTATTTTGTCTACTGCCCACTTTAAGAATAAATTATTTTTTAGCGCCCCCATTTTTTCACCTACTTAAAAACCACTATAACTTCAAATTAAATTAATTAATTATTGTGAGCTATATTAGCGGAGATTAAACATTCATTGTAAACGAGACTTGTACTGCAAGAGTTACGCGCGAAAGCGCAAATGAAAATAAAATAAATATTACGTTGTTTATATAGGATTGCATGAGCAGCACGCACCGACAGGAATAAGCCAAACATGCATAAACTCGTTTATCTCATTTGACGCTCAATCGTACTCAACAAGTAAGAACAAGTAGTATTTTATGAACCAGTCGATTGATACAGGAATGCACAAATTGGGTTATTTAACAAAAACTTGTTAAAACATGATTGTCCGCTGTCTATTATCCACGAAAATTAACTATCTAGGAATACTAATAACTAGTAAAATGCGAAAGTGTCTGTTGCCTTTTTATTTGTTTGTGTCTACTTTCATTTCGAAACGGAGAGACCGATTAACATGATTTTTATTTTATTCATTCAATAAAACAGGACAGATATATGAACTACGTGGAGAGAAAAATCGAACCGAGTTTGAGCAATCTCTTAATTAGGGTATGGTCCGAATATCACCACCAGTAACCACGGTTAACCTCGACAAATGACAGATCAACCATAAAAATCCGGTTATATTCGGGACGAAAAATCACCATGTTCGTTAAAATCATAACCTTTAATTTTGAAAAGTTCACGACAGACTGATAATTTACAGAAATGCTAAATACACTTACTTATAATTTCATTGAGATTCATTCTCTTAATAAATTACCAACCATCGGCCAAATATTTTGAAATTAAATTCATAACAATATTTTATAATGACAAGTGACAGGAGAAACCACTTGTAACCGGCGTTTAAAGCCGGTGAGCATTTTGACATTTGGGTGACGTCATATCCGAAAACCGTGTTCCAAAATAAACCTATTTTTTGGTTACCGCTATCATTTGGTTAAATACGGAACGCTAAACCACGAGACTAGTTACTTTCGGACCATACCCTTAATATGAGTTGATGTCCACAAGTTGTAGTCGAGTGTCGAGAGCTTAGTCGGTGTCTAAGAGTCTTCCTAGCTAGATGAAATACAAATCGCCCCCAAGCCTCTACACAACGCCCCCATTTTTTTTCTGGGTCTCTTACCTCCCCTCTTTAGGCTTGCAGCTCCCACAAGGGGGCGTTATCGCCCACTTTGGGAACCACTGGTCTAGATATAGCTAGCAATCAAAACAAGCGTCAGCTGTCAGAGTCGTGGTGGACCTAGTCGTAAGAGAATGTCAATTATGTCAAAAAAAGAATATCTAAAAGTGATTTCAGGTCGTTTGAAAATTTGTACAGCAAATTTTTCTATGATGACAATAAATTTTAAAAAAGTCAGCTGCAAAGATAATGGGGGATTATGCGTCAGCTGCTTATACAGGGTCCTGCACCTCTTCTATAGCTCACTTATTAATAAGTTAAAATGCTGATATTTTGCAGACCTTACCTGTATCTTGGAGTGCATTTTAGGAAAACATTTTTTTTATACCTACAGGGTGTTCCAAAAAAGTGTGACGTCATAAGGATGTAGTTTTTTAGATCACATGCCATATATTTTCTTACTTAGTTGGGTGCCTCCTATAGTTACCTACATATCCCTAAAATTTTATTAAAGTCGATTCAGTATTATAGGCGAAAAAAAATAAAAACTAAAAAATATCAGTTCTGCACCACTGGTTTTAAAAATTAATAAAAAATTAAAATAATGCTTCGTTAATAAAACTATACAGTAGTATACCTTGGTGGATTGCTAGCTATGAGCAATCTCTTAATTAGGGTATGGTCCGAATATCACCACCAGTAACCACGGTTAACCTCGACAAATGACAAATCAACCATAAAAATCCGGTTATATTCGGGACGAAAAATCACCATGTTCGTTAAAATCATAACCTTTAATTTTGAAAAGTTCACGACAGACTGATAATTTACAGAAATGCTAAATACACTTACTTATAATTTCATTGAGATTCATTCTCTTAATAAATTACCAACCATCGGCCAAATATTTTGAAATTAAATTCATAACAATATTTTATAATGACAAGTGACAGGAGAAACCACTTGTAACCGGCGTTTAAAGCCGGTGAGCATTTTGACATTTGGGTGACGTCATATCCGAAAACCGTGTTCCAAAAAAACCTATTTTTTGGTTACCGCTATCATTTGGTTAAATACGGAACGCTAAACCACGAGACTAGTTACTTTCGGACCATACCCTTAATATGAGTTGATGTCCACAAGTTGTAGTCGAGTGTCGAGAGCTTAGTCGGTGTCTAAGAGTCTTCCTAGCTAGATGAAATACAAATCGCCCCCAAGCCTCTACACAACGCCCCCATTTTTTTTCTGGGTCTCTTACCTCCCCTCTTTAGGCTTGCAGCGCCCACAAGGGGGCGTTATCGCCCACTTTGGGAACCACTGGTCTAGATATAGCTAGCAATCAAAACAAGCGTCAGCTGTCAGAGTCGTGGTGGACCTAGTCGTAAGAGAATGTCAATTATGTCAAAAAAAGAATATCTAAAAGTGATTTCAGGTCGTTTGAAAATTTGTACAGCAAATTTTTTTATGATGACAATAAATTTAAAAAAAGTCAGCTGCAAAAATAATGGGGGATTATGCGTCAGCTGCTTATACAGGGTCCTGCACCTCTTCTATAGCTCACTTATTAATTAAGTTAAAATGCTGATATTTTGCAGACCTTACCTGTATCTTGGAGTGCATTTTAGGAAAATATATATTTTATACAGGGTGTTCCAAAAAAGTGTGACGTCATAAGGATGTAGTTTTTTAGATCACATGCCATATATTTTCTTACTTAGTTGGGTGCCTCCTATAGTTACCTACATATCCCTAAAATTTTATTAAAGTCGATTCAGTATTATAGGCGAAAAAAAATAAAAACTAAAAAATATCAGTTCTGCACCACTGGTTTTAAAAATTAATAAAAAATTAAAATAATGCTTCGTTAATAAAATTATACAGTAGTACCTTGGTATAATTTTATTAAGGAGGCATTATATTTATTTTTTATTAATTTTTAAAACCAGTGGTGCAAAACTGATATTTTTTAGTTTTTATTTTTTTTCGCCTATAATACTGAATCGACTTTAATAAAATTTTAGGGGTATGTAGGTAACTATAGGAGGCACCCAAATAAGTAAGAAAATATATGGCATGTGATCTAAAAAAATACATCCTTATGACGTCACACTTTTTTGGAACACCCTGTAGGTATAAAAAAAATGTTTTCCTAAAATGCACTCCAAGATACAGGTAAGGTCTGCAAAATATCAACATTTTAACTTAATTAATAAGTGAGCTATAGAAGAGGTGCAGGACCCTGTATAAGCAGCTGACGCATAATCCCCCATTATCTTTGCAGCTGACTTTTTTTTTTATATTGTCATCATATAAACATTTGCTGTCCAAATTTTCCAAACGACTTAAAATCACTTTTAGATATTCTTTTTTTGACATAATTGACATTCTCTTACGACTAGGTCCACCACGACTCTGACAGCTGACGCTTGTTTTGATTGCTAGCTATATCTAGAATCTAGACTATCGAATACACACAACATTAAGCGACCTGAAATCACCATCGGAAATGCAACGCTACCTCCCGGGCTAATAGGTACTCGCCCTGTATAAAGCAAACTTAAACTATACTACTAGGAATCCTAAAACGTGCACATTTGATAATGATATCAGAAAAACAATTCGCGAGTACAATAATGTCCGTCGAACAAGTCTGTGGCTATCGAAAGCAAGCGGTAGAACCGACGAGACTAATGCACCTATTGTTCTTGTAGGTATCACGTGCCAACATTTATCACAAATAATATCACAGCGTGTAATGGATAGAATGGGGGCAAAAAATATACGTCAATGCTCCAACCGTTAAAATTGACTTATTTACGCCCTTTATCACCCCGTCTCCTCGAACGTCGTAGCCACAGACTTGTAAGGCGGACTATACGTCTGCGAGGAAAGCGAAAGCGGGATTTTAATTGAAAAAATAAATCGCAAAAACAAAAAAGTTAATAATTATTTCCAATTAACGCTGCGTGCCAAGGTGTTAATTAATTGACGTTAAAATCATTTCAATTCATGCTAACTAGAATGTTTTTCTTCTATTATTTTAGGTTTTGTTAATGGATGAAAATTAAATGGCAAACATGCGAACACGTATAGAGTCTGCTATGCCTTGCGTTTTGCAACTATAATTAAACACATAACAGGTAAATTATAGATTCAACATTGGCGGTTCGATTGGAAATAGAAAATTATCCGAATTAAGATAAAAAAAAAATTCCTTGATAGGAGGGGCACCAGTAATATATGTATTCTCCCTAAAATTATTCAACATGATTAAGGAACCCAAATTCGAGAGTTTCTTGCTTACTTATGAAACAAATTTCAAAAAGTACGCACAGCTTTCAACATTTAAAAGCAAACACTAGTGGCGCGTTCGCCATTTAGTTTTTTTATAATATTTCTTCGTTTTATACCCGTATGTGGAGTGTACAATTACTTACAGTTTTACTTTAAAAAAGTTTGGATTTACCAATTAATAAAAGCAGAAATATGGGCAAATTTGACCAAATTTTGGTCAAAGAACCCCGCACTTCTCTTATGGAAAATGGCCCTCTGTTAAATTTTCTAAATTTTTAGTATGTTGTAGAGAATGCCATTCTAATCAAAAGTGTTCATGGCCACAACAATATCTGCCGACTAGTTTCTAAGTTGCAAAATATGAATTCTCAATACATTATATTTTCGTAGTTTATAATATTAATTCGTTTTGTTTTTCTAAATTTTTGTTGGCCCTGTCGTAGATAGGATAGAAAACTATAAAAATAGTTTAAATTTTTTATTATATACCGGGTGAGTGACGAAAATTATTTAATATTTTTTGTTAAATCATTGTATTTTCGGCATTAAATTAAATGTTAACAAAGTAATACTGTAGATGACATTAGCTTGGAGCAAGCTATCAGAATTTATATTATTTATATTTATACAGGGTAACTCAAAAAAGTTAATATTTTTTTAATTAGTTTTGAAAGAAATTTTGTAGATATTTCTTTATGTACTACTTGTCGCTTATCGTATGCTTCCAAATATATATAGTTACCAAGGTTATACAGGGTGTTTCCGATGATAAGCGATAGAAATATAACATAAAAATGCATGTATTCATAAATCACCCGGTATATTAAAAATTGATCGGTTAAATTTCCTTATTTTTTATTATTTTTTGCTTGAAGTATCTTACTTACATGTTGGCTATTGATTTCCGTTTTCCTATGACCCGTTCTGGAGATATACAGCGTCAAACAGATTCAAAACTCAAAAAATAAGCAAATAAAATAACAATTTTTTTAAAATTACAATAAAATTTGTTATGTAAGTTCATTTTATGGTTAAAGTTAATATATTTAATGCTATACAGGGTGTTTCGAATAATTAGGGGCCTACTTATTATTTTTGGATAAAATAATTTGGATATAATAAAATGTTCATAGTTTTTATATATATTTCTTATTTGCAATACAGTGTTAGAATACCCTAATAATTCGAAACACCCTGTATAGCATTAAATATATCAATTTTAACCATAAAATGAACTTACATGACAAATTTTATTGAAATTAAAAAAAAAAATTGTTATTTTATTTGCTTATTTTTTGAGTTTTGAATCTGTTCGACGCTGTATATCTCCAGAACGGGTCATAGGAAAAGGGAAATCAATAGCCAACATGTAAGTAAGATACTTCAAGCAAAAAATATTAAAAAATAACGAAATTTAACCGATCCATTTTTAATATAATGGGTGATTTATAAATACATGCATTTTTATGTTATATTTCTATCGCTTATCATCGGAAACACCCTGTATAACCTTGATAATTATATATATATATATTTGGAAGCATACGATAAGCAACAAGTAGTACATAAAGAAATATCTACAAAATTTCTTTCAAAACTAATAAAAAAAATATTAACTTTTTTGAGTTACCCTGTATAAATATAAATATTATAAATTCTGATGGCTTGCTCCAAGCTAATGTCATCTACAGTATTACTTTGTTAACATTTAATTTAATGCCGAAAATACAATGATTTAACAAAAAATATTAAATAATTTTCGTCACTCTCCCGGTATATAATAAAAAAATTTTAACTATTTTTATAGTTTTCTATCCTATCTACGACAGGGCCAACAAAAATTTAGAAAAACAAAACGAATTAATATTATAAACTACGAAAATATAATATATAGTGAAAATTTATAGTTTGCAACTTGAACACTCTGTATCTCAAAAACTGGTCGGCAGATATTGTTGTGGCCATGAACACTTTTGATCAGAATGGCATTCTCTACAACATACTAAAAATTTAGAAAATTTAACCGAGGGCCATTTTCCATAAGAGAAGTGCGGGGTTCTTTCATTTTTTGCTTTTATTAATTTATAAATTACTTTTTTTTTAATTAAAACTGTAGGTAATTGTAAGACGGGTATCTGGCCGCTTGTTGGGAAAAACGAAATATTGATAAGAAAATGAACCCGCTTTTCTTTATGAAATAAAAAATAGCGATACATTTTTTTATCGAAGGGCATCCACTACGTTATTTGTTATTTTTTAAATTTATATACAGGGTGTTATTTAAGTATGTGGCCAAACTCCAAGGGGTGCTTCTTTAACTGATTTTAAGAAGAAAAGTTCATATAACCATGGGTCCGAAAATGCATAGTTTTTACGATACAGGGTGTCAAACTTTAAAAAAAAATCGGATGTTCGTAAATATCACAATATTATTTTATTCGATTTTGTTGAAATGTGGCAATCCTGTTTGTAATAACAAGAGGATAATTTAGCCTTAATTAGATTAAAATTATTAAGTCCAGTGGCGTCCCGGAAGACAGTCCAACTAATATTCTTGACGAAAAAATTGTGCGCCACTGACGTTTTTTAAAATTATGTATTTTTTTCAAATTAAGCAACTACAAATACAACTATATTTATGTGCTGAGTTTTTTTCATATCTTGCTTTGTTTTCGAGAAAAAAATAAAAACCATTTTATTGCATGTCCCCGGGACAATAAGAGTAAACATTTTAAACTATTTACCAAACTATTAAACAAATAAAATTACACGAAAGTCCTCTTCTGAACTTTTTCGCACAGATTGAAAACTGTTTTCCATAAAAAAATTAACATAAAATAATCGCATAACGTAATAATTTATTACTGGAATGTTTAGTTATGTATTTAACAGGAAAAGAAAAAGCCGACCTTTAAAAGGTGCCTGATTCGCAGAGCCTTTCATGTATTCTCACAAATGTTAAATGTTTCTAAGTCTATTTGGTACAATACGTTTAAAAACGACTGTTACTGTTAAAAACACTTCAAATAATTACGATGAAATAATTATTTATGTTATGACAGTTTATGTAAAAATCAAATTTGTTTGAACAGCAACTGTTTTTCCTTCCATAGCACTCTTATTCTTTTTCTGTTACTTTTACAACATTGCAGTAATAAATTATTACGTTATGCGATTATTTTATGTTAATTTCTTTTATAGAAAACAGTTTTCATCTGTGTGAAAAAATTTAAAAGAGGACTTTCGTGTAATTTTAATTGCTTGATAGTTTGGTATGTAAGTAGTTTAAATTTTTTACTTTTAAAGTAATTTTATTGTAATTATTATATGCAATAAAGTGATTTTTATTTTTTTTCTCAAAAACAAAGCAAGATATGGAAAAAACTGAGGAGATAAAATAGTTGTATTTGTAGTTGCTTAATTCGAAAAACATACATAATTTAAAAAAATAGTCAGTGACGCACAATTTTTTTGTCAAAAATATTAGTTGGACTGTCTTCCGGGACGCCACTGGACTTAATAATTTTAATCTAATTGAGGATAAATTAACCTCTTGTTATTACAAACAGAATTGGCAAATTTCAATAAAATCGAATAAAAGAGTATTGAGATATTTATGAACATCCGATTTTTTTTAAAGTTTGACAACCTGTATCGTAAAAATTATGCATATTCGGACCCATGTTTATATAAACTTTTCTTCTTAAAATCACTTAAAGAAGCACCCCTTGTAGTTTGGCCACATACTTAAATATCACCCTGTATAACTTTACACATTCTGTAAACTTTGCTTGTATCAGAATTATGCTCTACTTTTAATTCATTTACCTATACACGGTGTCCCATAAAAGGGGGAATACAGCATCATAATTACTTATGAGAAAATATCCATGGTTAATTTTCGAAAAATTATGTTCTTTAAGAAAGGTGTTTATTTAAATGGCTCTTGCCATCTAGCATTTCAACGCCAATATCTCCAAAACTAATTGAAATATCAAGATTATAATGAAGTACAACTTTTTTACGTATGTACAAGACCCCTCTTTTATAATTTGATGTGAAGCGGTCAGAAATGTGAGAGACGAAATATTTTAAATAAAACTTTAAGAATTTACGAAACTCATATAGTGTAACTAGCGTCCTTTATTGGAGGTATCTTAAAACTAATTATAAATTCGTCTTTCGTGCCCTCAAAAACATAATTGCACCAAATTTGATTCATATCTTAACCATTTTCAATTCATCGCAAAACAAATGCTTGAACTTGAATCACCCTGTATCTCGTTAACCGTGGATATGTTATCATAAGAAATGACCTGTTGCTGTATGGTCCCTTGGTTATGGGACACCCTGTATATGTATTTTTCCGTAAAACAAAGAATAAGTTTTCCATTTTCAAATTACAGTCTGGATGACGATATATCGAAAAATAACAGGAAACCTAACGTTAGCAACTACATTATATTTGTTAAAACATTCAGTAAAAGTGCAATGCGCTCCCCATGGCAATGAATATTTATCACCATTTTTACATTACCGTTGAAAATTAAAATTATACATATTATACCTAGCGGTTATTTAAATTAATAATTATTTATTGTACGCCAATAACAACAAGTTTGCGTCGTCGAGGGTACCGAGCACTCGACGCGCGATATTGATAGCAGAACGACGGTGATAACGACGCGCGTTTTTATGCCATTTGCACAGAAAGGTGCGATAAATCGAATATAGTTCGGTTGACGAATGTGGCTAAGGTTTAGACAGCAGCGGTGAATAAGAAATTGATAACATCGAATAAGACGACAGTGTGTCAGTTACGATTTGCTATCGACTGACCGCATTTGTCATCATAAGTGAAGGTAAAGGAAGTGGGAGGCAAAGGTAAGATATTTCCGTAGTCAATTATTGTATTTTTTCCGAAGAAGAACCATAACAAGTTAAAAAAATCAAATCAAGAGGTTCCCGAGATATTTTATTTTAAATTAAATTACTTACGTGTTTCAACGTTAAACTGAAAGTTGCAATGACATTTTTCGCTAGAGACAAAACTAAAATAGAAATGAAAAAACCATTGTTTTCTAAAATACATCGTTTAAAAGCCACCATGTCTCAAAAACTAAAAGGGCTTAATTTGCAGACACTATAAGAGATAGAGAGTTGATTAAATGGAGACAAAGTTGCATTGTTTGAAGGTTGTAGACAATGATGAGTAATAGATGTGTGAAAAACTAAAGGCAATGGAAGTCCAAAACACATCTATTACTCAAAGTTGCATGGCATGCTGAATAATTTGTTAAAAATAAATTTAAAATATCCGATAGCTTTCGGAGATATTCGAAAAAACTAAAAAAAAAAAATTGTTTTTAATTTTTTACGACAAAATACTGATTATTTTGAAAAATCAAGGACACTTTCTTAAGGCACTTTTTTATGCTCATCAAGGAAATAATTTAATTTTTTAGATACGACGTTCCGTTTTTTAGATAGGGACCCACATCATCTTAAGTTTTTTAAATACGGACCTGAATTTTTTAAAATTTTTGAGTAGCACTTGTCACTTAATTGTAAGAGTTTTCTTAAGACAATTTTTAGGCTTTTTAAGATACAACGTATTGTGTTTTAAATATTATATTATCAACATAAACAATTAAAATCTCACTTTTAATATATTTTTTTTTAATTTTGAATGTCAGGTCTCTACAAGGTCCATAATATTGGTTTTATCAGTTTTAAATTGGAAGCAATTTGAGATAAGAGGCCGATTTTTTGTGGAGGAGCATAAAAATTGCCTTAAAATTTACGGCCAAGTGTGATGCGCATTAGTTTTGGCAGGTAAAAAGCTACTCAAAAAAATTAAATTGATGTGGGTATCTAAAAAACGAAACGTCGTATCTGAAAAATAGTGTGCAAGACCAAATTTATAGCAAATTGAAATTGTTTAAATATATTGAATAAATATTTCGTAAAATATGTCACATTTATTTAATTTGACATAAAAGAGTATATTAATGTTAGCGTAAAAAAGCCTATTTTTAACACATTATCCCCTATTTTTGTGTGAAATGTGACCACATTTCTTAAATATCGACATACAGGGTGGCCCTTTAGTGTGGCAAAGTACAATAGCTCCGTTACTATTTCAAATACATTAAAAATATTAATACAAAAGTTGAAGGGCAGTAAGTGACTTATAACGTAAAATTATTTTTAACTCTATAGGGTGGCTCAAAAAGCGGAACAAGAAAAAATGTACTTTTTTCAAATGGAACACCCTGTATATTTTTACATTTTTAAATTCTACATAAAATTACAATTATTTTTTATCAAATACATTATTAGTCTATACTTTATAGTTTCCGAGATATTGACTCTTGAAAAGTGACATTTTTGAACTTTGACAGCTTCTAACTTTCTAACACTACGTCTTAGAGCAAAACGGCTTACATGTCCCTATCTTCAATTTTTATTAACTTCCCAAAAAAATCAACTTCCAGTTAAACCGGAACAACTATATTTCCTGCTTTCGAGTAACATCCGGTTTAACCGGAAGTTGATTTTTTTGGGAAGATAATAAAAATTGAAGATAGGGACATGTAAGCCGTTTTGCTCTAAGACGTACTGTTAGAAAGTTAGAAGCTGTCAAAGTTCAAAAATGTCACTTTTCAAGAGTCAATATCTCGGAAACTATAAAGTATAGACTAATAATGTATTTAATAAAAAATAATTATAATTTTATCTAGAATTTAAAAATGAAAAAATATACAGGGTGTTCCATTTAAAAAAAGTACATTTTTTATTGTTCCGCTTTTTTGAGCCACCCTATAGAGTTAAAAATAATTTTACGTTATAAGTCACTTACTGCCCTTCAACTTTTGTATTAATATTTTTAATGTATTTGAAATAGTAACGGAGCTATTGTACTTTGCCACACTAAAAGGCCACCCTGTATTAAAGACCGCAGTTCTATTTAGCGTACAAAGTTTACTAAAATACCAAAATTTTAAATTTGTAAAGTAACTACAATGTGACTATAAAGTCCGCATCATATGGGATTTTTTTATTAATAGCAATAGCTTTATTCGAAATTATACTTTGACATCAAGTTCTGCATCGATCGAGATGAAAATTAAGCAAAAAAATAGTAGTCACGTGATTCGCATTATCTGTCAAATTTTAATTATTTTCAAAAAATAATTCAAAAGTGGGGTTATTTCTGAATATATCGAAAAAAGTTATTAGAAAATGTTTTTTTTTAAATGCAGTTTCTAGCCAAGATAATTTTGATTTTTTACCCACAACTAAAATTTATTTTGTGTATTACTTTCAGACACAAACTACGTTTTCAAAAATACTTATTTTATAAAGTTACCTTATACAGGGTCAAAATAAACAAATAAAATTTGCATCGCATGCGACCAAATTTTAATAGCCCAATTTTGATTTTGTTGAAAAACACACATTTAATATGGCGCTACTTTAAAGAAAATGTATCTGAAATAAAGCATTGTCAAAACTAAGAAGTTTTATGTAGGTTGCGATGAGTCTTATTTTGCAAAAGTGGTGCAATTTAAAAAATATGGGTAAAAAATCAAAATTATCTTATGCAGCTGAAATTTTACATGTGGGCTAGAAACTGCATTTAAAAAAAACTTTTTCAATACTTTTAGTAAGTGTTATTCCGTTGGATAAGGAAAATCACTTGCAAAACTACATTACCTATTTTCATATTACTTTTTGGTTACGGAGGGGGGAGAAGTAATAAGGTTTGTTTTATTTCCGGGAAATATTACAAACCGGTCTCCAAGTCTAGACACATTTTTTAAGCGCTTTTACCTTTTACTCACGACATGCATTTACCATTTACTCGAAACCCTCTAATTCTATCGAATTTATTTCAAGATAGATATATTTGTTTATTTTGAAATAAGAAAGTGCTTTTTGTAATTTGTACCGGGTGTCCCACTAAGAATAGCTCTCGGCCCTATTTCAGAAAGGGTTAGTCGTATGGCTTGCGGAAAAATTTTTTTTTGGGAAAAGGCCATGAGAAATTGCTGGAAATTATTTTTAAGTTCCTTATTTCGCCGCAAGAGGGCACAATTAAATTTTTTTTTAAATTCTAAATTTTTCCGAAAGTTCCCATATTAAGGTATAACTCTGATTACACCATCGAAAAGCTTAGACAATTCTGCATCATTTTGGTTTAAGGCTCGTTGGCGTACCGACCTTGATAAGAGTGGGGGAATAAGCTATTGAATGTGTAAACATTAAAATCGCTGTAACTTCTAAACGACTTATCCGATTTTACTAAATTTAAGCTTGTTTGGAAGGGAAAGGTAAGTATCTTCAACCGTCGTATCCAACAGTACACGATAGTGTTTAATAAAATGGCTAGAGGGCGCAATTTGTAATAATAACAGTTTTTTCGATTTTATCCCGAAAATTCAAATCATACGGTATAACTATGACATCATAATCGGAAAGTAGATGAAATTTGCAAGAAAAGACGTAAAGACCGCAGTTCGATATTCTCGTTCGTTTCAGAGTTATTGGCAAAACAATAATTTTTAATAAAAATTGCGCCCTCTAGCAATTTTATTAGAAACTATCGTGTACCATTGGATACAACAATTGAAGTTACTTACCTTTCTCTTCCAAACAAGCTTAAATTTAGTAAAATCGGATAAGTCGTTTAGAAGTTACAGCGATTTTAATGTTTACACTTTCAATAGCTCCTCCCACTCTTATCAAGTGAAAGTGTAAACATTAAAATCGCTGTAACTTCTAAACGACTTATCCGATTTTACTAAATTTAAGCTTGTTTGGAAGAGAAAGGTAAGTAACTTCAATTTTTGTATCCAATGGTACACGATAGTTTCTAAAAAAATTGCTAGAGTTAGTTAACTTTTATTAAAAATTATTGTTTTGCCAATAACTCTGAAACGAACGAGGATATCGAACTGCGGTCTTCACGTCTTTTCTTGCAAATTTCATCTACTTTCCGATTATGATGTCATAGTTATACCGTATGATTTGAATTTTCGGGATAAAATCGAAAAACTGTTATTATTACAAATTGCGCCCTCTAGCCATTTTATTAAACACTATCGTGTACTGTTGGATACGACGGTTGAAGATACTTACCTTTCCCTTCCAAACAAGCTTAAATTTAGTAATATCGGATAAGTCGTTTAGAAGTTACAGCAATTTTAATGTTTACACATTCAATAGCTTCCCCCACTCTTATCAAGGTCGGTACGCCAACGAGCCTTAAACCAAAATGATGCAGAATTGTCTAAGCTTTTCGATGGTGTAATCAGAGTTATACCTTAATATGGGAACTTTCGGAAAAATTTAAAATTAAAAAAAAATAATTTAATTGTGCCCTCTTGCGGCGAAATAAGGAACTTAAAAATAATTTCCAGCAATTTCTCATGTCCACTTTTCCTAAAAAAAAATTTTCCGCAAGCCATACGACTAACTCTTTCTGAGATACGGCCGAGAGCTATTCTTAGTGGGACACCCGGTACAATAATTTGACTTCAAATATATCACCAATAAAATTTAATGAAACTTGTATAAATTTGGTATCACAGGGTAGCTAAAGGTTAAATGTTGGTCATTTTTTAATTTAGGCCTTTCTTTGGGAGAAAATAATTTTTGAAGTTGGCTTAACACAAATTATAGTATATTTTAAAAACGGAAGGGTAATCGGAAAATCTGCTACGTGAGAAACAGAGTTTGAGAATAGGTCTTTCAAAATTTCCAAATTAAATTTCATTAAATTAAATCGTATATGCGGTTTCGGAGAAGTTCGGTGACGCGCATAGACAATTTACCTTTAGATACCTACAGCTTATCTCCTGCGCAAACAAAAGTTACGTTTTATGGGTGAAAAAATACGTCCGAGCGCATGACTCGCCGGTCAGCTGTCTTCATTCGGGGAACCTTCGTGCATGCGCACAAACCTCGTGTTATCGGCCGTCCTACTTTATCGACGCGCTCAAGAATACTCTCCAGAACCGGCTCGGCCGCCATTTTTGTTGTTGTGTTTTAAGCTTTCTTTTCTCTGCGGATTCCTTGTAGTTTTCTAAAGTTTTCAGCTATCGGATCGGCTATCGTGGATTGTGGGACTGGTGTTTAATATTTATGGATTTCTGGTTTTTGTGTAGTTTAGTTAGTGAATTGTGTTTGTGCTTTTAGTGACTTGGATTGTAATATAAACAATGACTAGTACTAGTTGCAGCCGTTGTATAATTGTATTATGCCCAAATAGGGGTAAAATAAATCCTCTATGGTGGCATATGAGCAAGAATTTAAATTTTAAAGCCCGGACCTGTCTATTTTCCCATTCGTCAAACGATAATGTTGCAGTGCGCATGTCTAATAGTTCCCAGTTTTGTTTACATGCGCGAGGCCATAAAACTGCCACATTCGTGATTATTGTTTGTTTATCTAAAGGTAAATTGTCTATGGTGACGCGTAGTATTTTACTTGCGGTGAAGAACTGTTAGGTAGGTTTCAAGCGAAAATAGGAAACATGTTTTTCGTGACCTAAAACGTCGATATCTGCGTGAAAAGTAAAAATACAAATTTCCCGAAAATTCCAGTTCTGATCTACTTATAGATATTATTATATAAAATTGAAATGAGTGACTGACTGATTCATCAAATGCCCAGCCTATACCCCTAATCCTAGAATCATGAAATTTTGAGGATGTCTTCTTGTTATAACGTAGGAACCTAAATCGGCATCTATTGTATTTAAATTGCGTGTTGTCATATCAAATGTTCCGAAACGTCTTCACATACCCATAAGGGTGGGGGGGGGGGGGGGGGGCCCCCAGCAAACCAATTTACATACTATTTATGTTTACTTTATATCACCACTAGTTTAAGTAAGTCACAAAACTTGTAAGAATCCAGTAAGGGTTAACGCACACATTACTATTAATGTCCGCCTCACGTAGTACTAGAATTTTACTAGTCAAATTTACAAATATTTTATATCACAAATATGATATAAAATAACCGTAAAAGGATTTACTTAAATTTTATCAAATACTTATAAAAAGTCTTACTTTACCGTGATATACCAGTTACATCTTTAAAATATAAAAAATATATATCCATCATGTGAGATATACGTTCAACGTACGTAAATTTTACTAGATTTTTACTTATGCTAATATAATTATTTTACCTAAAAAGGATAGCAGTTTAACAAATCATAACACAGGATGCGCTAAAATTATAAACTTTAATAATTTATAAGAGTTTACTTGTTGATAATAAATATTAAAGACATAATTTCTATTATCATCAATCCCAGTGTTATGCTTTTACATGAGACAGTAGCTAGTTATCGTTACAAAATTTACTAAAAGTTGTGTAAAAGGATATTAAAACACTAAAAATAAATTGTCGCGTAAATCAATTACAAATCAAGTACTTACCTAATTTAAGTTGTGTCCTTCCTTATAGGTAACCTCATAAATATTAAAATTTAGAAAGTTGGATAGTTTGTGATGCTCTCTGGATCTCTTAATTTGTTTGTTTGACTTATTAGATACTACAGGATCTGAATAACACACGCATAGAAACTATTTACGTTTTATATTTATGTATTTATATACAGGGTGTCCGGGAAAATGTGGGAAATCTATCGAATTCAAATAGAACATAAACAAAATAAGGTGAAAAGTTTCTATAAAAACATTTTTACAGGCCTTCCCTACGGTGTTATTTTATAGAAACTTGTAATCTTATTTTTTTATGTTCTATCTGAATCCGATAGATTTCCCACATTATTCCGTTTAATAAAAATGTTTGCTTATATTAATGTGGAAATTACAGTGGATTTATTGTTTCTGCATCACTTTTTAATAACGTTTTTCGAGCAAGGCATTGTTTTGCCAATCCAAAATATTCATACGCTGCAAATTCAATGGCTGATAGTTGCGCATTATTAAATTGTGTGATTAGAATATCTAAAAAAAAATGTTTTGTGAGAATGACATATGCATGGGTACCTATATTATATATTATCATTTTATATTAAGGCTTTTTTACAATCTCTGGCCGATTTTTTAAGTACATGGAGAGTCCATTATTTTTTGGTATTGTAGAAATTAAGTATTTTTATAAATCAGCAAAGTTACATTTTTATTCAATGGGAGAGTATAAAATATTTTTATTATACTATATACATTTAAAACAAATTTCATTTAATTCTAACTATTAACTTCGCTAGCATGGTAGGTAACTTCATAAGAATCCATTTATTCTGAATGATACTAGAGCATAGGTATAGCCCTTTTGAGAATTAATCAGCATTCATAGGTACAGTGATAGTGAAACTATATAGTTAAATGTTTGTTAAGTGTCAAGTCAAATATAGTGGCATACAGTAAAAAGATTGTTTACTTTCCCATAGAATTTAATCATGGAATTCCAGCAACTAACAACAGACACGTCACTTACAGTTGTTTAAGAGTTTTTAAAAGCGTACATACCTGAGAGATATTTAACAATCTTTAAGTCACATATTTTGACGTTGGATTTATTTCTCATTAATTTGACCCTTCCACGAGCACACGCATGCTAATTTGTCAGAAAATATTTGTCGAAGTGCCCGATTAACGGCATCCTTTAGGTCCTTTCCACCAATCCT
The DNA here is from genome assembly GCA_963969555.1 of Polydrusus pterygomalis. Taxonomy (NCBI): domain Eukaryota; kingdom Metazoa; phylum Arthropoda; class Insecta; order Coleoptera; family Curculionidae; genus Polydrusus; species Polydrusus pterygomalis. The sequence goes on along the minus strand of OZ018376.1, from coordinate 153,335,261 downwards.
TTTAATAAAGGCTATCTAGAAACAAATTATAACTCTTTAAAAAACCGTAACTACATATATGTTAACAAAAAAAAAATTGATCTCCACTTGTGCATTTAGTGCTTGCAAGAACCGTCCATTGAAGGCGATTCTCCCAGCGAAGGTGTCTCGGATCAAGTTTTTTTGTATTACTTTTAGATGCCGACAAAATTCGACGTTTTTGTCTTTTCGACAAATCTTTAGAATCTCGTTTCATCGGCATAATCATAAGATAATAAGTTAATTTATATAGGTACAGATTATAATACTTACGAATAAAAAGTCAATAATCTTCAGAAAATCTGGAAACATAAAAACAGGTGACACACTTTGGTGACTTTGGTTAACGGACATCAAAAAATTCGGCACTGTCGGATTCTAAGGTTATGTTATATGCACAGAACACAACGGTTGATTTTGAACGAAAATGGCGTTTTTCGATGTTTCTTCACACACGTAGCGGCGTAACATTATCTCAGGCATTTTTATAACAAAATTTGAAAATACGAAATGACGCAAACTCTGCATGAAAGAATAAGCGAAGCCTGCGAAGCGTCCTGTTACTTTATATGCTAAAAAAATGGCGGTCATTATTACGAACCACGAAAATTATGTTTTATTAAGATGTAAATAATATATCAAAATAGGGCATCTTTGGTGATAATTTAGCGATAAAAATAGAAGTAAACCTCTTTACAAGTATATTATGTATATTTTATATGACCAATTCAACCTAAGTGAGGCGTGACTGCAAAGATAATCTTGTAATTTACTTTACTTTTATTCTATATACTATTTACATCACCATTTATGGTTTAGTTTATGATTAAAATTTTACATATAATTTACAAAACAAAAAGTGACCTAAATAATATGTACACAATTTTACATATAGTTTACAGAAAACTATTTTGTAAATAATATGTATACAAATTTATGTAATAATTACGTCATGTGATAAGTTTGGTTTGCTGGGCTACTGCACAGAAAATTTTCGAATAACAACCCCTAAGGGGGTAAAAACGGGGGTTGAAATTTTTCTAGGAATTTCTGTGTTTCAAAAACTTAAGCTGGTGCAGGTTTAAAAATTGGTACATTTTTTCAAAATTCACTTAGGGGTTGAAAAAAAGGGGTGTAGTGTAGCCTATTTTAAGGGGGTACCTATAACTATCTATAATTTTAACTTATATTGCTGAAAGTTAGTACTATGCTTATTTCGTTAAAATAAGCTATTACGTGTTTTGATGTTTTGGGAAATTTTCCCCTTTGGGGGTAAAAATGGAGGGGTACGTTTTCAATGCAACCGCTAGAGAAAAGATTAGTAAAAAAACTTCCTTACTTGAACCATATAAACATGTGTTATTTAGGCATTTATGAAAATTTTGCTCCTTTTGCTCCTAGGGGGTGAAACAAGGGGTAAAAAAGTTTATATTGGAAAAATATTTTTGGTCCAAATATCTTTAAACTCAGCAAAAATACTCTAAACACGAATAATGAAACATGTACTTCTTATTTTCTTTAACTTCGGCCCCTAAATAAGTGATGAGTTGTAAAAGTGCATACCGTGCGAGCAAAAATTATTTGCATCAAAGAGGGCTTGGATTAAAAAATGTAGGGCTTGGTTTAGATCAGAATGATATGGGGACGATATATCTAACCAAATCTAGGTTAAAATTTTGTCAAATTCATATTATGACATGATATGCCAAACTAATGAGTAATAAAATAAGTACAATTTAATTTTTGTTGTTTACAAAATTAAATTAAGTAAGAATATACAGAAAGGAAATGAAAAATAATTACATTAATTGCTGAAATTGGCCACCTGGCTCCAAGCATAAATTCACACTTCTCTTCATATTTTCGAGTAATTCCTGCGTCTTTCAAAATCTATGGCTTGTATTTCTTGGAATACTTGCACTTTATAAGGAAATAAATTTAGCTGCTTCTTAAGAATAGTCCTGCATGTTCCATAAGATCTTCCCACTTTTTGGGACAGGCGTCTTATACAATGTGTTGGCGTATTTTGCATTATTTCAAGAACGTTTGCAACAAGTTATTCTGTTCTTACAGATGATGGTCTTCCTGCTCCTTTTTTGTGTTGTATAGAACCTGTTTCCCTAAACACAGCGACGGTTCTTTTCAGACAATGATAAAAATCCCCAGCAATAAAAGCAACGTTAGGAAAATGTTCGTGAAAATCGTCCATGCACAAACCCGGATTGTATTGCCACTCACCATTTACTCTAACCCCGTTTCGAAAATACGCTTCAACCATGAATGTTTTGTGCTGTTCCGTAAAGCCCATTGTGTGAATTGTTCAAGAAATTGGAAAAATTAGCGATGAATCAAATTACTTGTAACGACTGTCAAAGATGACGGAATAACTGATTGATTGTTAATTCAGGTAGTTACTGACACCCAACAGGTATTATCTCTACGGCTAAGCATTACGTCCTTAGATGCAAGGCCCTCTTTGATGCAAATAATTTTTGCTCGCACGGTATTTCAATAAATTCTACCCTTAAGGTGTATTTGAACCCAATGTGCATGGAAAGGTTCTGTGGGTGTTATTAACGATATGCAATGAAATAGATTTTTGAATAATTATAAAAAATCTATTATTTTGGTATTATTTTCAGGAACAAAAATACGAGTTAAATGGCATTTTTATTAAAAGAATAAGAAATAATATGGATACATATTAAAGGTTATATTGGGTAATATTATGTATGGCACCAGTTGCTTTGTTTCGATAGCTATAATATATAAAAATTGAATTTCGCGAACGAGGCCCCGGGTACCCGCTAGTAAATCATATAAAGTTTACTGAAACATTTTTTGTCGCATACACAGAAAAAAAACATTAGAAAAAATCGAAGCTGGATTTTATGGAATTACCAATACCATGAAATCATGAATAAATAAACAAGGTTAAAATTGGTGTATAATTTTCTTCGAACTTTTCGTAGTAAAGGAATATTACTTTCATTAAAAATAAATACCTATTATTAAATCGATTTTCCGCAATACCCACGGTTTCACGGAAAGTGGAAAAATATTGTGTTTATACAAGGGCGAGAAAATTCTTGAAACTACCTCTACTCTTCGCCATAGTGCAAATAATAAAAGTTGGTGGTGGAATGGTGACCCAAATCGTTGGCACACGATATTTCAGAACAGTAAATATGAGATAGTAGTTGTAGATAACCATCTACAGGGTGTCCGGAAAAAGGAAGTCAATCCAATAATCATATATTCCTTGAGCAAAAAGAATATGATTTTAATGATCCCATTTTTCATTTTTGACCCTCATATTCGATATACGGGCGTCAAAGTTTGAAATTAAAAACTGATTTTTTGAATAATTCCAGTTTTTAATAAGATATTAATTTCAAATTTGGTACATTGCTCCACCATAAAGAGTTACATCATTTGACAAAAACAAAATATAAAACAATTGTCAAATATTCAAAATAGGGGAGGTTCAGTACTCGCTGACCTCCCCTATTTTTTAGTGCCTGCGCCAGTACTTCCGAACTGTAATTTTTCAGGTAATAATCATTTGATTTTGATTATTTTTTGTCTCTTACCAAATTTCGATGAAATGATGCGTTTTGGAGATAATATGAAAAGTATGGGTCCTTAACTGATCGTCATGCTAGTATTCATTTGCCCTATATCCATTTTTTTCACTTATAGACCTATATACATAGACGGATAGCTCTAATTGCACTTAACCTATATCCACTCCTATATTAATGTTTACTTTTAAGACAACCAAGATTTTCGGTAAATTGTTGCCCCATATCCACAAAGTTTTGTTAGTAGGGAGTATCGTTTGCCGTATATCCACCTAGTAATCCTTTTAGCCCATATCCATGCCAAAATATCTATCTAATTATCCTATATCACATGGTTATTTATAATTTTATGTTCATTATTTTGTCCTATATCCATTATAATATACACTTGCTCCAAATCCACTACTAATATATACTATGGGTCTATATCCCCTTAGAAAACCATTTGCTCTATATCCAGTTGAATGCCATGCCTTAAGTTAGTACAGTATGGCAAATATGTATTTGCTCCATATCCACTATCCACATAAATAAACAACCAAATAAAATCCACTTACATAGAATACAAAAGTATTCAGGTCGTACATGTTTAGAATAAAGAAACAAATTTTGGACTCCTTACTAAATTTAAGCCGAATATATGAATTACATTTAGAATGGGTTCTAAAAGATTTATCCCCTGTGAAAAAATTCATGAATTGTCATATATTTAACAATGAATTGAATCCGGCATCTTACTAACTTAAAAAAAAACTATAAGAAGAGTTTAAGAACATTGTTGAACCTAATACTGAAATAATAATTTAACAAGAGGTACTACATTTAAAGAATTAAGAAGTAGGAAGGAGTGAGCATCAACAAGATAGATAGAGTAAAGAACAGGATGTAGAAGTTATTACTTTTGATTTAGAAAATGTGTTAGCTCTTCCCAAAATAAATGTATCCAATGCTTTTTATAAAAAGAAGTTAAATTGCTATACCTGAAGGGTCACTGTATTAATGGTGTCACTTACTGCAGCATCTGGGATGAACATATGAGTGATCGAGCGGGAAATCACGTGGTCAGTAATTTGATTAAAATATTAACAAATGTTATAAAGATTACAGTAATTAAAAAAAAAACTTATACTGTAGTTAGATAGCTGTGTACCCCAAAATCGGAATAGTATATTAATGTCTGTCTCACTGCAAATCTTGTTGCAATCAGAAGAAGCATAAAACCTAATAAAAAAGCAAGCAAAAGTTTGGTGAGCCTGGATAAGGAAATCGGCAGCATTGACGCCGTGCACAGTGTTATAAAGATTCTTGCGTCCAAAAGAAATTATGAGTCCAGTTACATCAGTTAAATTACTAACGCATCTGCCGGTCACTTTTAAAAGTAAACTAAGAGTGTTGCAAATATATATAGATAATTTTAGAGATTATCAAAAAATAGCTATATTATACGTCTATAATGAGGTACCATAAACTAAAATAAAACAAATTATTTACAAGAAGCAGAACCCTTTTGTCATTTGTTTGTTTCTTTTAGAAACTCATTTGAGGACGAACTTAAAGAAATCGAGCTTTGTCAGTACAGAGCAAATAAGATATTGACAAACGATATCATGCTCCTTTTTCCTTGTTGGTCGTTTATTGACGGTAAGCGCAGGTTTGCGAAAAGATAAAAGGAAACATATTTTATCTATGCTGTAATAAATGAAAGGGGCAGATCTGCAGTATTTTAAGCATATGAGTAGTAATAAAAAAATGGAAAACTAAACCACAGAGCCTAGTACCTCCCAAAATCCTTTATCGGAAGTAAAAACAACTGGACAAACAAACCTGATAAATAAAGACCGAACGACCAAGCCTAGTTCCTCCAAAACCTCTTTACTAGAACCAGCAAAAACTAAATTTAAAAGGGCTCCGAGAAAGAAGGTTAGAACCTCCAAAACCTCTTTAACAGGAGCGCAAAAATGAAATTAAAAAGGACTACAAGAAAGAAGGCTGCTAAACCCACATGTTCTAAACTAAACATAAGGCCAAAGCAACGAAAGACTAAGAAAACTGCAAAACTTTAGTTATTTTTGTACTATCTTCTATTCACAATTATTGTATTATTTTAATAAAGAAAAATTCAAGTTCCTAATTTTATTATACATAATTTACATTACGATTTATTGTTAGAAGGTGGTTCTATATCACCTCCAAAGGCACAATGCCAGAGTTTGCTTTGACCTAGATCCATTAAAGTTAGTACTTTTGACCCATATCCAACAACAACTTTTTGATTTATGCCGAAATTAGGTCTTTTGACCTATATCCAAAATCAATATCAGGTAATATCTTTGATATTTATAATAAAAAACCATTATTTTATTATATTTTAGCATCTTATTGCTGTGTTTATTATTTGAATGTAACAAAAATATCTCTGAAGTCAATATACTTAATCTAGTACTTGAATAAACCTTCAAGTCCATTTATCTCAAAACTTGTTTTTGTGATATAGATCAAAAGAATACTAGTATGACGTGATGCCAACGCGGCTTGAGCAAGTTCCTAATTTTCAAATGCTAAATCAAGCCAGCCGTTGTGGCATTAAAATGGATACAAGATGTACCGTGCGAGCAAAAATTATTTGCATCTAAGAGGGCTTGGATTAAAAAACGTAGGGCTTGGTTTAGATCACAATGATGTGGGGACGATATATCTAACCAAATCAAGGTTAAAATTTTGTCAAATTCATATTATGACATGATATGCCAAACTAATGAGTAAAAAAATAAGTAGACAAATACAAATTTATTTTTGTGGTTTACAAAATTAACAAAGTAAGAATATACAGAAAGAAAAAGAAAAATAATTACATAAATTGCTGAAATTGGCCACCGCCAAATGTCAGGTCTAATAAATCATTTATTCTTTCCAATAAATTTTGAGAGTAATTCCTGCGTCTTTCAAAATATGCGGCTTGTATTTCTGGGAATACTTGCACTTTATAAGGAAATAAATTTAGCTGCTTCTTATAGTATATTAAAGTATAAGTGGATATTAAGGTCTTTAAAACACGCGCGATTTTGCATTTGACATAGAGCAAGTGTTTTAAAGACTAGTTATCCACGAATACTTTACATTCTTTTTTTTTTATTGGTAAACTTATTGGTATTTATATTACAAAAAATGGAAATAATAACTTAGTAAGTATAAGTGAAATGGTCGAATTCGTGATGTGATATACCTGTCGTTGTCATGAAAATGAGGAGAACAAAAAATAACTTCTAATCTGTCACATAAGATTCATTGTTGTCACCGTTGACATTGGTTGTGTATTGCTTAAAAAATATTTTATTTGACGTTAAAAGGTAATTCTGTCAAATCAATAATTATTAAAAAGTTGACATATTTAGACTTCACGTTTCAATAAGTATTTTTGAAAACGTAGTTTGTGTCTGAAAGTAATACGCCTTAACATTAAGACAGAAAGAACACATTGTAGTCAGTAAAGTGTTCATTAAGTGGAAAATAAATTTTAGTTTAACTTAACGTAAAGTCTACTTATTCTACTTATTTTCAACCATTTAATTTAAAACCCCTTTATTTTATTTTTATTTTTTTTACATTCAGACACAAACTACGTTTTTAAAAACACTCATTTTATGAAGTTACCTTATACAGGGTCAAAAACAAATAAACTTTGCATCACATGCGACCAAATTTTAACAGCCCAATTTTTATTTTGTGGAAAAACACACATTTAATATGGCGCTACTTTAAAGAAAATGTATCTGAAATAAAGCATTGTCAAACTAAAAAGTTTTATGTAGGTTGCGTTGAGTCTTATTTTGCAAAAGTGGTGCAATTTACAAAATAAATGTAAAAAATCAAAATTATCTTATCCAGCTGAAATTTTGCATGTGGGCTAGAAACTGCATTTAAAAAAAAAATTTCTTATAACTTTTTTCGATATTTTCAGAAATAACCCCACTTTTAAATTATTTTTTGAAAAAAATTAAAATGTGACAGATAATGCGAATCAAGTGACTACTATTTTTTTGCTTAATTTTTATCTCGATCCAAGCAGAACTTGATGCCAAAGTCAAATTTTGAATAAAGCTATTAATAAAAAAAAATCCCATATGATGAGGACTTTACTGGTGACACTGTATAAGGACAGGGTTGGAAATTGAAATTTCTACTCAATTTTTGATCAAGTTGTGAAATAAGATAGTAATTTCTGGCTTTTTTAGTACCTAGTTGCAAACCTATCAGATTTTGAAAATAGAAAATTGTTTTAAGGGTTTGTTTCTAAAATTTGTTTAAAAATTATTCGTCGTCGTGTTTTTAGTTCGAAAAGGAAGAGAACAAGTCAGTTAAACTATAAAACTTATAAAATCGAATATAAAAACGAACAAAACCAGCAAAATAATCAATCCTCGATGTTATCGCGTGCCTAACCTCAAGTAAAATATTAGTTGGTATATAACTTGCATTGATTTTTACAATTTGACAAACACTTGGGTGCGTGTACAACATTTTTAAGCACAATTTCTTGTTCAAGAATTTGAAAAACTTTTTGCCCGAGAACTTGACCCGTGGAATACTTTCACCCTTGGATTAATATTCACATACCTAGGTATTTACTTTTTCCTTTATTTAATATAAGTATAGAGAATAGTGTCATTTAAACTTTTTGAAGCAATATATTGCTCGAAAAATTGGCGTACCTAATTAGATTCCATGGCTGCAAATAAAATATACCAACAGATGCATCCGGATAATCTGTCTTGGTGTGTGTTTCTCTTTATTTTCATACCTTGTTTGTGTAGCCTAGTTTGATGTGTTTAAATTGATCATAATAAAATAAAGTTATACATCAAGATATATCACTACTCCATACTTACTGAAAAAACGAAATACCCGATATTTTACCCCCATTTGGGCATAACAAAATAATACAACGGCTGCTACTAGTCATTGTTTATATTCCAGTCGGAGTCACTAAAAGCACAAACACAATTCACTAAACTACACAAAAACTAGAAATCCGTAAATATTAAACACCCACAATAAACAACAAGGAGTTCACAGAGAAAACTTAAAACCCAACAAAAATGGCGCCGAGCCGGTTCTGGGGTGTATTTTGAGCATGTCGCTAAAGAATAACAAACTGATAACAAGAGGTTTATGCGCATGCCCGATGCTGCTGGGAGGGAAGTCATCTGACCGGCGAGCCGTGCGCTCAGACGATTTTTTTCACCCGTAAAACCTAACTTTTGTTTGCGCACAAGATAAGCTGTACGTATTTTTAAAGGTAAATGTCTATCGTCTGATCCCTCCGTAGTCACATGATCTAAAAATTTCCTGCTCCAGAGCTTTGCGAGGAACCGAACTTGACAAATATACCAGTGGCGTAGCTAGGGGGGGCGCCTGCCCCCCCCCCTCCCCCCTCTCATGGCGCCCCTTGCCGCTTGGTGCCCGTATGCAAAATAAAAATATACTTTAATAACACGCTAATAGAGGTTATGGAAAGCATCTCATCTGGTGAAATTGCAAGTACAAAAAATGCAAGTCAAATAATTGATGCTCGTGGAATTTTAACTTATATAAAATGTTTTGAATTTGTAGGTATATCTTCTTTGCTTTTGGAAACCAACACTTTTAGGTATTCAAATTCTATCTAATTTATTTACAAAAAGTCGACAATGTCGACATGAATATATTAGCAGCAGCTTCTTTAATTAAATCAACCATAAATGACTTAAAATCATTGAGAAATGACGAATCATTTAACAGCTTTGAAGAAAAGGCTAAAGAAATTTCAAGTAAGTTTGACTTGCCCAATGAATTGACAAGAAAAAGATCAAAAAAGGTCAAACTTTTTCACGATGAAAAAACGGCTGGACACATTGAAAAGGCGAAATTTTAAAATTTCTGTATATTTTTTTGTACTGAACACATTTATTCAAACATTAACTAACACAGAGATTTGATGACTTTTTTCTGATAGCAAACAAATTTTCATGCTTAGAGGCGGAAAATATCGCTTTTTCTGAAGAAAATAAAAAATATTTGTATGATTTATGTATTTTTTACAAATCTTCTATCCAACCAGAATTGATGAATACAAATCGTTTTGTAGTCTATTAACTGAAATAAATCAGAAAAAAGTTAAAAACTGAAGAAATATACCCTTTCTTAATTTCCAAAAAATTGGAATCAGTTTTTCCTAATTTATGTAAAATATACCGAAATTTTTTAACAATAGCTACAAGCACTGCAACAGGCGAAAATTTTTTTAATATACTACGAAATATTAAAACGTATAATAGGTCGATCATGTCTGAGGACAGGTTGACAAACATAGCATTATTAAATATGGAAAGAAAATATGCGTCTAATATTGATTTGCAATCTGTAATCGACAAATTTAAAACCATAAAGAGTAGAAGAATTATTTTGTGAAAATTATTTAGTATTATATAGCGTAAAATTAGAGTACCTACCTTCCTATTTACTATTAAGTATATGATGTATTTTTATTTACGAAAGTTACGGTGTTTTTTGTCCGTAATTTTTTAATGGCATGAATCCCATTTATTTTTGTTTATTATTTAGAATATATTATGATGTGTCTTAACTCGATTCTTATTATTTCTATTTGTTTTTTTTTTATAAATTTTATAATAAAAAACACCATATTTTTAATAATAATAATAGTGGTTCTAAAAAATCATAAAGCGCCCCCATATATGTTCGCCCCTCCCGCCCCGCAAGGCTGGCTACGCCACTGAAATATACCTACTGTTCTGACTGTAAAGTTAAATTTTTGGTCGGCTGCCAGCCAACAGTTTTTCTTAAAACTGGCATTGTGCACTGCCATAGCACTGGTAAATGCCTAATAGTTACAAATTGAGCCAATTTAAGCTTAAATAAAACCTAAAATGGGCGAGTTTGGATTGATCGGTAACAGCGTATTATTCTAAAGTAAAAATGTGTGTATATTTCACTTGGTTTTATTGTGGAACTCAAGAGGAACCGGGTGTACCTTTGTATTTGACGTCTTGTCGGCTTGTTATGATAAAGAGAATGATATGTCTATCTTGCTCTGTCGTCCTTGTACACGAAGATATAAATAAACAATGACTACAGAGCATTGATTTATATCTTAGTGTACCGGGTGAGTCAACGATTGCGCGGAGTAATTTTAGGCCTTGAAGATAAGATTTGTCGATAATGAGCTTTTGTATGAAGGTATGGCTGGGTATCTGGCACATTATAAAAATATTTTGAATTATACAGGGTACGCCCAAAAAGTAGTGATAAAGTTAATTTTTTTTAAATGGGACACCCTATATTTGAATACATTTCTTAATTCTACGTGTTATTTCATACATTTTTATTAATGGTATAATTTTCGAAAAGTTATAGTTTTTAAGATAATTCGACTTATAATGAAAATTTTGCATTTGTAAGCATCTCGTTGTTGTGAAAGTGCTACTTAAATTTTGACACTAAGCGATTCATAATTTTTATACTTACTAAGTAAAGTCAAAAATACATATTCACTATGAAATATTTGTCGTCTCATTTACAGGGTGTTTACTTTCTAGGACCAAAGTAAGAAAATTTCTAATTGAAAAATATCACTTTTATTAAATGGAACACCCTATATATTTTTCTGTCATCTTATAGCTCGTCATAAACTCTTTAACCTTCGTAAAGAACGTCCTACCCCTATCTCTAATAGTTTTTGAAATATTTTGATATTTCGAGATTTATTGTCCTCGTTATATAGCATGTTTTGTCAATGGATCGCGCCTGTTGAATCAAACATTTCCATTAAATTTTGAAAACTTCGAGGACTGGGTGTTCGCCGCTCGGGATATTTCATCCTGTATAGTTGTTCAGCTAAAAGACATTTTTTATCTGCTTCGCCCAAAACATAAATCATATCGATTAATTTATTTTGAGTACCAACTTATAAAATGACTGGACAATAAACTTTGCAGTAAAAAGGCATAATTTTTACATTGATCTGATTCTTAATGTGTCATCCACTGCCATTATTTTCATTTATTTTCCATGGCTATTGTGATCCATTGACAAAAAATGCTATCGAGGACATTAAATCTCGAAATATCAAAATATTTCAAAAACTATTAGAGATAGGGGTAGGACGTTCTTTACGAAAGTTGAAGAGTTTATGACGAGCTATAAGATGACAGAAAAATATATAGGGTTGTTCCATTTAATAAAAGTGATATTTGTTAATTAGAAGTTTTCTGACTTTGGTTCTAGAAAGTAAACACCCTGTAAATGAGACGACAAATATTTCATAGTGAATATGTATTTTTGACTTTATTTAGTAAGTATAAAAATTATGAATCGCTTAGTGTCAAAATTTAAGTAGCATTTTCACAACAACGAGATGCTTGCATAATATGCAAAATTTTCATTATAAGTCGGAATTATCTTAAACTATAACTTTTTCGCAAATTGTACCATTAATAAAAATGTATGAAATAACACGTAGAATTAATAAATGTATTCAAATATAGGGTGTCCCGTTTAAAAAAAATGTAACTTTATGACACCCTACTTTTTGGGCGCACCCTGTATAATTCAAAATATATTTATAATGTGCCAGATATCAAACCGAACAAACCCTACTTTTTGGGCGCACCCTGTATAATTCAAAATATATTTATAATGTGCCAGATATCAAACCGAACAAACCCGAACAAACCCTACTTTTTGGGCGCACCCTGTATAATTCAAAATATATTTATAATGTGCCAGATATCAAACCGAACAAACCCTACTTCTTGGGCGCACCCTGTATAATTCAAAATATATTTATAATGTGCCAGATATCAAACCGAACAAACCCGAACAAACCCTACTTTTTGGGCGCACCCTGTATAATTCAAAATATATTTATAATGTGCCAGATATCAAACCGAACAAACCCTACTTTTTGGGCGCACCCTGTATAATTCAAAATATATTTATAATGTGCCAGATATCCAGCCATATCTTCATATAAAAGCTCATTATCGACAAATCCTATCTCCAAGGCCTTAAATTACTCCGCGCAATCGTTGACTCACCCGGTACATATTTAATTAAATATCTTCTAACTTGTCTACCCTGTGTTTGTTAAACAAACTATATCAATAATACTTGTCACCTCTTCAATGTAAATGATAAGCGACCAATTTACATAAAAGATTGACGTTAGCGACAAGGATTTATCGGTGAGACTTCTATCAAATCATTAAAGTGCAATTCAATTTCACACCAATTAATTATTAGTCGATTTTTTACGTCGCTAATAAAAGTTTATGTTCGTTTCATACAACCTCAACAAAATCTTTATAACCATATAATAATAAGTATTATACGGGTAATACCCTGCTACCAATAAGTTAGTTTACTTTTAAACAAATAATTTATTTTCAAACAGGTCTGTATTTATTTGTTACTCTTTAGTCTTACGTAAAATGGACAAAATTAGTATGATTGAAGGAAATACCCATACCCGCTTATGAAATCGGTAAATTTCCTTATACAGTGTGTCTTGAAAATAACTTTATATTAGATTTTTTAATATTATATATTATAATTATATTTAAATGAATGGGTAACTCGTTGGATGCCCGATAGGAACAGCTCATAACTTTTTTTTTAAATCGACCGTCTAAAAAGTTGGGTAAGAACCCTTTAAATCAGATTAAATGCGCCGCATGCCAAGATTATCCTCTGACCATAGACATTTACCTTTAGATACGTACAGCTTATCTCGTGCGCAAACAAAAGTTACGTTTTATGGGTGAAAAAATACGTCCGAGCGCACGGCTCACCGGTCAGATGCCTTCCCTCCCGGCAGCATCGGGCATGCGCACAAACCTCTTGTTATCGGCCTAACCTTCTTTAGCTCCAAATACACTCCAGAACCGGCTCGGCGCCATTTTGGTTGTTGTGTTTTAAGGTTTCTCTGTAGATTCCTTGTTGTTTATAGTAAGTATTTAATATTTACGGATTTCTAGTTTTTGTGTAGTTTAGTGAGTTGTGTTGTGCTTTTAGTGAGGCGGATTGGAATATAAACAATGACTATAGTAACAGCCGTTGTATGATTGTATTATGCCCAAATAGTCTTAAATTATAGAGTAGTGATGTAGCTTGATATATAACTTTATTTTATTATGATCCATTTAAACACATGAAACTAGGCCTAGGCTACACAAACAAGGTATGAAAATAAAGAGAAACACACATCAAGACAGACAGATTATCCCGCTGCATATTTTATTTGCAGCCCTGCAATCTAATTAGGGACGCCTATTTTTCAAGCAATATATTTCTTCAAAAAGTTTAAAAGACACTATTCTCTATACTTATCTATATACAGGGTGGTGATTTAATAACGGATAAATTCAATACAAATTAAATGGGGACGTGTTTGGAGAAACGCTCGAACCCGTCGATTTTGTTTTTAAATTGCGCATGTTTTGACATAAAATGTAGGTATACAGGGTGTACCACAAAAGTGTGGCAGAAAAATTTTTTTTTCTTAAATGGAAACCCCTGTATGTTATTACATTTTCAGATTGTCCGTAAAAATCTAGCCATGTTTGATGCATAATGTCCTAAACATATTTTCAACTATTCACGAAATATTGAAGTTCATTTCTCCAGAAACCGTAGAAAATGTACAGCAGGAATTCATTGATCGGCTGGGGTACTGCAGAGCTGTTAATGGCGGACACTTCGAACATTTGCTAAAGTAATTTTTGAGATTTTTAAAAATGTAATTTAGAAATCAATTTAATTAAGTGTTATTTTAATATTTGAACTTCAATATTTCGTGAACAGTTGAAGATATGTTTAGGACATTATGCATTAAACATGGCTGGATTTTTACGGACAATCTGAAAATGCAATAATATACAGGGGTTTCTATTTAAGAAAAAAAAAAATTTCTGCCACACTTTTGTGGTACACCCTGTATACTTACATTTTATGTCAAAACATGCGCAATTTAAAAACAAAATCGACGGGTTCGAGCGTTTCTCCAAACACGTCCCCATTTAATTTGTATTGAATTTATCCGTTATTAAATCATCAAATCATCATCATATAAAAATGATTGTTTGTCTGTCTGTGTGTCTGTATGTCCCGTATGCATTCCTATACCATTTATCCGATTACGGTGAAAATTTGGTGAGTTGTTGTGTGCAGGCCGAGAAAGGTTTCGGCATAAAAAAACAGTGGCGCAAGGGATGCCGGGTACCAATAAATAATAATATAAAATGTTTGTTGACGCGATGGTGAACCCGCCTTATTATTCCTTTAAATTTATTTTAGTAAGTAGCAACGCGCGCCAGGTATAGCTAGTATTATATAAAAGAAAAAGTAAATACCTAGGTATGTTAATATTAATCCAAATTCGGTCAAATTCTCGGGCAAAAACTATTTCAAATTCTTGAACAAGAAATTGGGCTTGAAAATGTTTTATATGTACCTACCCAAGTTTTTGCCAAATTGTAGAAATCAATACAAGTTATAGGTATAGGTTCCAAGAAATATTTGACTTGAGGTTAGGTAGGCGATAACATCGATGATTAGTTATTTTGCTGGTTTTGTTTGTTTTTTATATTGGATTTTATAAGACTAGTTCATTTTCGAACTAAAAACACGTCAAATCATTTTTAAAAAATTTTAGAAACAAAACCTTAAAAACAATTTTCTATCCTCAAAATCGGATAGTTTACAACTACTAAAAATTCCAGAAGCATTACCTTTTTTTCAACTTTATCAAAATTGAGAAGAAATTCCAATTTTTTGGCAAGAATTTGTGGCAAATATTAGCTGTTTACACGTAAAAATAAAATGAAGGTCAACTTTTACAATTTTTTGAGCAAGAACTTAATATTTTAAGCACATACCTGTTTATTTTCCCGTTCGTTAAATAATAATGTTGCAGTGCGCATGTCTAATCGTGTGTAGCTTACGTTTGCAGGTAGGTTAGGGGTTGTTTATTTGTCACTTAATAATGCGTTACTGCTTACCAAACTGTATTTATATCGATCCAGAACCTGTAATTACCCGGTGGGGAACATGGCGCAATATTCTACGCAGAGCATTTCAAAGCCATTAAAGAACTAATTTTGGATTTAGACGACGATTCACAGTGTGTTGTGCAAAGTAAAGAGTTGTTAAAAAGTAAAAAGTGCAAGAGCAGCTAAAGATCTTGTTTTTATCAAGGTTAATTTCAGTTTTATACCGGACATAATATTCTCGTTGGAGAGAAGAAATTTAAGTTTAAGAGACTCAATTAGTATTGTTGAAACTTTTTTCGCTAAATGTAACAACATTCCCGGTAAAGTAGGAGGTAAGGAACAAATTGAATTTAACTGTAAAAAATAATGAAGGAGTTAAAAACTTAACTGCAGTAAAAAAGCATTTATGAGGGTAAACCATACAACGAAGTTGTACTTGGCCTTATATTTTGCTACCTAAGTTGCAGTATTGTCCGATTACCGATTTTTAATAATAATAATAATAATAATAATAATAATAATAATAAAAAGTTTATTCAATAAATATAGGTACATATAATAAAATATTTGCAAATTTTAAATTATAACTTTGAATAAACTAAAATGAAATATAATGAAACTCACGAAGTCTTACTTTATCAGTAGATGTCGAAAGAGGCTTCTCTTTATATAAACATATTTTTACTAATAGACGACAATCCTTTTTAGTTGAAAATTTTGAAAAATATTTAGTAATAAATGCCTTTTATACAATTTTAGGTTAAAAAATTGTTTACTTTTAATTTTCTGTTTTTTTGCAAAAAAATTAATATGAAATATCACAAAAAAAAATGCTGGAAATAATCATTAAGTTCCTAATTGTACCGCTAGGGGCGTAGTCGCTATGCTATGATACAAAGTCCTTAATTTCTACGAATAACTTCAATACAATGTAGGTCAGAAATTAAGTTTTTATAATCTTAGTAACATCTTCTAATTATGTAATAACCATTTTTTTGCAATTACCATGGTAACGGTGTGAAGAAGGTTAACAATTAAAAATACTTAAAAGACTGTAACTTTGGCTTGTGTTAACCGAATTTAACAAACTATGGGTTGTTTTAAAGAACGGCTCACTCCGATTGAACGTTTATATAAATAATATTAAAATTAATTCGTGCTGTTAATAATAAAAGGCACTTTTAAAAAAATATATTTCTAGCTTCGATTTCTTAAAAAATGTAAATGCAACCATTCAACTATTTCAACTCTATTTTATAGCTAACTAGTTAGTAAAGACAACGGCAAAAACCGCAGGTCGTTTCCTCTTTTCATTTAAAAGTTATGCAAAAATAGTGGGAGAGCGTAATTCCATTTCGGCTTTTACCAAAGTTTTGCAATTTTCCTTTTATTAAAACGTTGAAATCCTACAGGAATAACTTTCTTGACTATATTTAATAATTTAGGCATTTTTTTAGAACAATAGTTATTTACGTTATAAGACCGGAAAGTAGTGCTTTTCAGGCCGAGACAAGCATTTCCAGGGCGAGCCGTATGCGAGTCCTGGAAGCTTGGAGAGACCTGCAAAATACTAACTTTCGGTTGCGTGACGTACAATATTTTTTTTAAGACCGACACTTCGATCATTTAATTCTTTATTTTATTTTATATTATTTTTAAATGCGTCGTATGACTTCTCGTAACGGGCTTTTGATTTTACTGGCAATATATCGTAAGTCGCTTTCCTTGCTGCTTCCAAAATTTCTTCTGGAATCTCATTTTCCGTGTCGGATAATTCAAAATCTGAATTCATATTTTTAAATTTGCGCATTCGCGAAACAAGTTTTACATAAACAACAAATTGAAAATCAACGAACTGTCACTCGACAATACATCGAAATGTTGTTATCATAGTAACGAAATCAAGGTAGATTGTATTATCAAAGAGCGATTGGAAAAATGAAAAAACAGGGACCGGAAAAATCTTTTGCCGGTCCCTCACGTCCATTTTCCGGTATTGATCGACAAAACTTTATTTTCTGGACGAAAAATTGTTAACAGTCGTGACCATCAAGTCTATTTTTGTGAACTAAGTAATATTTTTAACGAAAAAATGCATTTTACGAACGATTTAGCCTACCATATGTTAGCCATTAGTTACGGGAGACCCTGTAATGGTAGGAACCATTAACTATTATTTTTATTTTTGTATAGTTACACCCCCTCCTAACAGTTTGGGAAACTACACCTCAGTAGATCTCCATCCCGACTGGTTTACGCCAACCATTAGAAAAAAATTCCAAAAGTCGTAATCGGTAATTTCCCACTAATTGCTTCTAAATTACTTGCCTTACGATAAGTGCAGATAACCGGATATAACCTTCTCCTTAAAGTTACCAAATAATGGTTTGTTGCCGCCATTTACACCATTTTATTTAGTATAGTGACACGCGTTTTTTTTTAGTCGAAGCATCATCATCACACCATCCTAAGCAATTTATATGTGCATCTATTAATACTAGAAAATCCCTAAAATGACATTAAAAAACTTTTGTAAGATACAGAGGAGGTCCCGAGAGAAGTATAAGGAGAAACGGAGATCTGGACTACTGTCACCATTAGATCCTGGCAAATATGACGAACTGGCTCAAGAGAAATACGAAAATAAGTTTTCGAAAACTAAAGAGTAAGTAGAGCAGTAGTAGGTGATTAGGTGAAGAGTAAAAGGGGGAATGCAATGATCTGCTACCTAGATGTCCATAATCGGAATTTTTAAGAGAGCAAATTAAGAACTGCAAAACGGCATAACACTGGTATTCTGATGTTATAGATACAGTCGTGATTCGATTTTTGATAAAAGTTTATTTTTTCTTAAATATAGAAAAATATTTCGAAATTGAAAATCCGAAGATACATTTTGTAGTTGAAGGAACAAATATACCGTTGAAAGATAGTTTAAGAATCTACCATCGCTTTTACCCCCGACAAGCATTTATACTGTTTACTCGAAACCTTCTCAACATGTCGAATTTATTTCAAGATATACCGGGTGTTTCTTAAAAGACGTTCACCCCTATAACTTTTCTGTATTTATAGATATTAAAATGAAATTTTGAGATGATGCATAAGAGATAAGTCTGCATTTATTGGCATACTTTTTAATTTGTTAGCACTTCCGGTTTGACCGGAAGTGACCTTGACTTTAATATTTTAAGTGGGACATCTTGTATATTTTTACTTATTTGGGTTCAGCATAACATTCTGAGTAAACTGACACCTCACTTGTCATTTTTTGACGTGTTATAACCTTTTTATGTTTATTTTTTATTTTCAATCTAGAGTGCTACAAATTAATTAAATCGTTAATTTATAGTCAAGTAGTATATGAAAATTAAAATTATGACATAAAAATATAGACTTTCTAAGTTTCACAAGCGTTTAAAAAATGAAATTTTGTTTTCTTGACGTTTACTCCATTTTTCCAAATGAAACGATGGTGGTTCACTAGCATATTTAAAACAAGCATTTTTTTTTCCAAAAATTTGATACCATACACTCCTATGCTATTTTAAAATTGACACTGAAAAATTTGCCTTAAATCCCAATCGGAAATTTAAAAGCATTATGCATTATTGTCGCCCAGTATTTTCTAAATAAATATAAAGGCGGCTTTAAAAAACAATGGAATGGTTTTGAAAACCAATATGGTTTTAAATTAAAATTGTAATATCATTCGTTTATTAAACTTACATTGTAAATCAGATAAAATGGTTAGTTTTACTAGAAATGAACAAATTAACATGCTCCTAATATTTGGAGTGACCAGAAAATTTTTTCTGAAGCCGCAAGATTGTATGTATTGTATGTTTTATAAACTATTGACATTACAACTTTCAATTAAAGCCATATTGCTTTTCAAAACCATTCCATTGTTTTTCAAAGCCGCCTTTATATTTCTTTAGAAAAGAGAGGGCGGCAATAATGCATATAACGCTTTTAAATTTGCCATTGGGATTTAAGGTACATTTTTCAGTGTCAATTTTAAAATAGCATAGGAGTGTATAGTATCAAATTGTTGGAAAAAAAATGCTCGTTTTAAATATCTTAATGAACCACCATCGTTCCATTTGGAAAAATGGAGTAAAAGTCAAGAAAACAAAATTTCATTTTTTAAACGCTTGTGAAACTTAGAAAGTCAATTATTATGACATAATTTTAATATACTGCTCGACTATAAATTAACAGATTTAATTAATTTGTAGCACTCTAGATTGAAAATAAAAAATAAACATAAAAAAAGGTTATAACACGTCAAAAAATTACAAGTTAGGTGACATTTCACTCATAATGTTATGCTGAACCCAAATAAGTAAAAATATACAAGATGTCCTATTTAAAATATCAAAATCGAGGTCACTTCCGGTCAAACCGGAAGTGCTAACAAATTGAAAATTATGCCAATAAATGCAGACTCATCTCTTATGTATCATCTCAAAATTTCATTTTAATATTGAGAAACACCCGGTATATACAATAGTGCGTCAGGCTTCCATACCTTCTATACGAATTAAGTCAAGAACTTCATTCTTATGGTGACTTATACTGTTTCACAGGGTGTATTTCAAGAAAATATTTCCTATATACAGGGTGGCCCAAAATTATGTGTGATAACCTAAAGTTGTATTTTTTAAATAAGACACCCTGTATTTTTTTGTATTTTTAGGTTCGTATTAGTGTCCTTTATAATTGTTTGTAATTATATTAAATTTGATTTAGTAGTTTAGAGGCTGGTACTTTCAGTCCTGATTAACTCAATTGATACGTGGTTACTTTAATATGACGTTTGGAATAGGTCAGGGTGACAGGGAAATAAATAAGTGTTGACGTATTCCAAACGTCATATTAAAGTAACCACGTATCAATTGAGTTAATCAGGACTGAAAGTACCAGCCCTTAGAGTAATAAATTAAAAACTAAAAAAAAAATTTACAGCCCTAAAAAAAATAATCAAATAAATAATCTAAAAACATGTTTTCAATTACGGCATTGTGTGCGATTAATGGCAAGGGGTCAAGAGATATTATAAATTAAATAAATTTCTATCTATTTTATACAGTTTTCACTTTCACTTTCTCTTTGAAAATAATCAAATAATTTTAAAATTAATGCTTCTTCTTTTTCAAAAATGATAATACAACTTTTTTGACTGGTAAAGTTATACGACATTCATTATATTGACGCAAATTTACTATATAATAATAATAATAATAATAATAAATGTCTTTATTTCTGACTTCCACAGTACATATTATATGTATACATATTTGTTAAGACTAAAATAATGGTCCTCAGAAAAAGGCGAAGTTCAGATGAGGTATCCCAGGATACCTCCCTGATCAAACTCAACCTTTGTAGAAAAAAAAATAAACACATTTTGTGATGTAAAGGTGATTTAGGTCATATTTAAGAACAAAAGAACAATTATGAGTAATTATTAGGCAGAGCAGGATCGGCAATATAGGATATAAGGTCCCTATCTTACTATCTTCTATTCATTATATATTTAGTGTACTTTTTTCTAAAAGCAGAT
Organism: Polydrusus pterygomalis; assembly: GCA_963969555.1. NCBI lineage: Eukaryota > Metazoa > Arthropoda > Insecta > Coleoptera > Curculionidae > Polydrusus > Polydrusus pterygomalis. The sequence continues at coordinate 153,314,043 of OZ018376.1, read as the reverse complement.
TGGGAAAGCTCCTTAAAAGTCTCTGGCACAGAGTTGTAGAATTTGGCTATATTATACGAAAAACTGCGCTCAAAAATGGCAGTTCGATGATATGGTGGTGTTATTTTATTTTTAGTTCTAATATTAAGGTTATGTACATGTGTTCGGAAAATAACTCGTTTATATAAATATGAGGGGCGTTTAAGATTTATAATTTTATGAAATAAACATAGGTGATGCAGTTCTCTTCTCTCCGCCATGTTCAACCACCGCGACTCTATTAGTTTGTGGGAGATATGCTGATATTTTCGTACTCCGTAAACAAGCCTTAAACAAGAATTTTGAACAAGTTGAATTCGTCGCATATCTTTAGCATTAATACAATTTCCATATAGGACGTCGCCATGGTTAAAGACAGAGAGTACTAGAGAATCGCATAGTAGTAACTTAACCCTTTGGGATAAGAAATGGCGCAGGTGATATAGCAGTTTAAGTCTAATAAATGACTTTTGTATACAGTTGGAAATGTGTGCACTAAACCTTAAATCACTATCAAAAATCACACCCAAATTGCGAACATTGTCCTTTACTGGCACGATCGTGTTGTCAATTTCAATCCTGATTTCGTCCTTAATTAAGTCCACGTCAGCCTTGCGGCCAAACACCATTACAGAACATTTCTTGGGATTAAGCTTAAGGGAATGCTCCAGTGACAATTTGCTTAGAGAATTTAGTTCTTTACTTATAGTTCTGCAGCTTACGGCAGCATCAGCCTTGTTAAAGGACTTGTAAATCTGCGTGTCGCCGGCATAGTATTGGTCCGAGCACTCCTCCAGCGAGTTGGAGAGAAATGCAGTATAAATAGCATATAAAAGGGGTGACAAGGTAGAACCCTGCGGCACACCATTGTGTATAGTAATCGGATCCGATATAACGCCGCCGACACGGACAGATTGCGATCTATTCAGTAAGAAGTTCTTAAAAAACATTACTGCATTATCAAAAAGACCTATATAGTGTAGAATGGCCAAAAGCAGCTCGTGGTTTATGGTGTCGAAGGCTTTGGAAAAGTCCAGCAATGCCAAGACTGTGACCTTTCCATCATCGGTGGCCTGAAAGATATCATCAGTAACGTTAATTAGGGCTGTAGCGCACCCGTGACCCTCTCTAAATCCCGATTGAGTTTCTGGCAAGATGGTATTTTTTTCAGTATGGTCAGTTAGCTGTGCATTTATTATCCTCTCCAAAACCTTCGCCATACATGGTAAGACACTGATAGGTCGGAGGTCATTAAACTCCTGTGGCGACGAAATTTTCGGAATTGGTGTTACTAGAGCTTTTTTCCAAATTTGAGGGAATTCTGAACAACGAATACAGAAATTAATAATGTGAGTAATATAAGGTAACAGGAATGGACATCCCAGTTTTAAAATGTCACTGCCAATACCATCGACTCCTTGAGCTTTGGATTTAATGCCCAGAATGATTTTAAGGACATCAGCCTCAGATACCTCCGTGAAATTTAAAACCGCAGAGACTTTCAGAAATCTTATTTTTGTAGGTATTGAGAAGACGAGCATTATTATCGTTCTGGGGAGCATTAACTGTAAAGAAGCGATTTAATTCCTCCGACTTTTTAAGTTTGTCTGGAATCTCTACTCTTTTTTGATTTAAAATTCGAAATTTTTTTAACTCTTGCCAGGTGTTTGAGGGGTCCCTCAACCTAGCTTCAAAAAATGACTTTTTCTCCCTTCGAATCGTTAGTGTTACCAGATTACGAATGCTTTTATAGTAATCCCAATGCGCGCGCAATTTAGTTTTTTTAAAACGTGTAAGAGCTTTATTTCGTGTCTTAATCATATTACGAATGGTATCAGTAATCCACGGCTCGTTCTTTTTTGTAATCCTAGCAGTTTTCAATGGCATGTGAATATCCAAGAGTGCCATTATGTTTTCATTAAAAAATTGTAACTTATCATCAACGTTATCCAAATCAAAAATATTTCGCCAAGGTATAGATTGCAGATCCGAATAGAACTGATTATAATTAGCATTCTTAAAATCCCTATATTCCCTAATTAAAGGCTCGGATTTGTGTTTAGAAACCCAAAATTCACAATAAACCAAGTCGTGATCTGAGATATTTGGGACAGAGAGTGTATCTGAGGCATTTATGTCTAGCGCTTCTGGCACCAATATAAGATCCAAAAGAGTGGAACTATTAGCGGCAATTCTAGTGGGTTTATTAATAACCTGTTTGAGACTTGTCACTTCAAGAAGTGAATATAAATCAGACACATCTTTTGAATAAACGTTTATAAGGTTAATATTAAAGTCTCCTAAGCAAAATATTATCAAATTTAGGAATAAGCGCCATAATTTGTTCTTCAAATTGATGTAAAAATTCATTTGTGCTATAGGTCGGTGGCCGGTATATACAACCAAAGACAAACGATTCTTTTTTAAAACTAACCGACAGCCAGACCTGCTTGAAGCCCTTGTTGGCTTTAATGACATTAATATGACAGGCTTTCAAGCCATTCTTAAAATAAATTGCAACTCCACCACCTCTACCTAGCCTATCCTGTCTTACCACGGAATATCTCACCTAGTTTACGAATGTTAGAAAGATAAGTAGGTACTGGTCGTGACGTAACGGTCAGCGGTCATTGAACAGGCTGTATATTTATTATTCTTTATGGATAGTTTAACCTTTCATTCAATGTTATAACAAATCTCGTTTATAGTTAATGCTGCTTTTAGTTCAGTGAAATTATTGTTAACTTTCCATTTTTAGGGAAAACAATATACTGTATCAAGCTCTCCTCAACAATGAATTTGTTAAATGCGTTGTAACCGACACTTCACTTCAGAGTCTCGTGGACTGCATGTACGTGAAACACGTGCAGGAAGGAGACTTACTCCTTTTACAGGGAAAACTCAGTTCTCACTGCATTGTATCCATCACTGGAACATTTGCCATAACGGAAAATGAAAAGTTGATCGAAACGTTGAAAGGAGTACGAGTTTTTGGCGAAGTCGCGATACTGCACAGCACTAAGGCTAGTCAGACAGTGAGGGTTGTGTCATCGGTAAGTTAATTTTAATTGTTCAGTCCAGTTCATATATGTACCGGGTGTCCCACCTAAGGAGGTAATCGGCTATATCTCAGAAAGTAATCACACTAGAACTTTGGGAAAAAAAATATATCGATAAAAGCGGCCAAGAGAAATTGCTGGAAATTATTTTCAAGTTCCAAAAATGACCGCTAGGGGGCGTAAGAGAACTTTCAAAATAGAAATGTCGATTTCCTCTTGATTTTTCTTAATAAAAATATGATAAAAATATAAGCATTGTATTCTTCATAAAATTTTGCAACTTTATGTTAGGAATCGTTTTTTTCTATTTTCAATAATTAAGTGGTGGGAGAAGGTCAAACTTTTTTACTTTCAAACGCTGATATCTCTGCTTTGGATGAACCGATTTTACTCAACTTGGTCTTGAAAAAAAGCCCTTCTTTTACTCTACACGTAGATCTATTACCTATATCATGTTTATTCTGATGGTGGCCACTAGATGGCGTTTTTCCGTAATTTCTCAATGAATAAGGATTTTCTCAAAAAAATCAAATGTTATGATATGACTTTTTCATCATATTATATTTTAGCCTTATAAAGGCTATTAAATAGTGAAATAAAAAATCCAGGTCCGTATTTAAAATAAAAAAGTTGATAATGGTCGCTCGAATCCGAAACGTCGGATTAAAAAACTAACCCTATCAGCTTGTAGAGGAGGAAAAGTTACTATAAGAACATCATTAAACCAGTGATTTATTTGCTTAATAAATGTTTTAAAAAATGGCCTACTTTTCCATATTAAATATTATTATCCCTAATTTCTCTAGTTTTTTAACAAAATATATCACGTTGCGGTTTTCAGTTCCTTATAGTAACTTTTCCTCCTCTACGAGCTGATGGGGTTAGTTTTTTAATCCGACGTTTCGGATTCGAGCGACCCTCATCAACTTTTTTATTTTAAATACGGACCTGGATTTTTATTCCACTATTTAATAGCCTTTATAAGCCTAAAATAAAATATGATGAAAAAGTCATATCATAACATTTGATTTTTTGAGAAAATCCTTATTCATTGAGGAACTACGGAAAAACGACAGCTAGTGGCCACCATCAGAATCAATATGGTATAGTTAATTAATCTGCATGTAGAGGAAAAGAAGGGCTTTTTTTCAAGACCAAGTTGAATAAAATCGGTTTTCCAAAGCAGATATATCAGCGTTTGAAAGAAAAAGGGTTTGACCTTCTCCCACCACTTTATTATTGAAAATAGAAAAAAACTATTCCGAACATAAAGTTGCATAATTTTATGAATACAATTCTTATATTTTTAATATATTTTTATTGAGAAAAATCAAGAGAAAATCGGCATTTCTATTTTGAAAGTTCTCTTATGCCCCCTAGCGGTCATTTTTCGAACTTGGACATGATTTCCTGCAATTTCTCTTGGCCGCTTTTATTGACATATATTTTTTCCCAAAGTCCTAGTGCTATTACTTTCTGAGATATAGCCGATTACCTCCTTAGGTGGAACACCCGGTACATATGAGTTCAGGTAAATCCGAAAGTTAGCTTTCAATATTCCTAGGGCGTAAAGTACATCCAAAAATATTACAAAAATGTTCTATAAACATACCCTCAGAAATGCTCCTTTAGGGGACTAGAGCCTCTCAAAGGGGCGCAAATTTTTTTTTCGTAATAGCATGAAGTCTTTGAAATGATCCATTTTCTATTAAATTTCGATGGACCGTAGCAAATCTTCTACGGCTAGGTATTCTTCTATGCGGAAATCGCCTCATGTACTCTATTACAGCGGCAGTAGAACTACCATTACAAAATCAATACACAATACATAAATAAATATAAAATATAAAATGAATATCTGTGAGTTCTCTGTTGCCCCCCCCATTTGAGAAGCTAGTCTCCTAAAGGAGCATTTCTGAGGGTATGTTTATAGAACATTTTTGTAATATTTTTGGATGTACTTTATGCCCTAGGAATATTGCACGCTAACTTTCGGATTTACCTGAACTCATATGGACTAACCTTTCTTTTGAAAAATACGTTTTATTTTAAAATTAATTTTACTTGAAAACGGTGCCTCTTATCGAAATAAAACAAGGGGTACTTTTTTAAAGAAAAAACTCGAGGTTCTTAAAATATTATCCTTAAAATTAAAAAATCCGAGAAATAAAAAATATAGGATAATATTTACCCTCAGCCCCACTCCGTGCGACGCCACTGGAAGAAATATTTTCACTCTAAACTAACTTTTATGTACAACTTATCGGTTGTAAGGCACGTACCAATTTTCATGTCATTATCTTTAAGGGTTTCCATACTATTATAAAAAAATACTTCCTTCCGACCCTCTTTGAGGGGCTCTAGCCCCCTAAAGGAGCATTTCTTGGGGTATGTTTATAGGACATTTTTGTCATATTTTTGGATATAGTTTACGCCCTAGAAATATTGCACGCTAATTTCGGGACACCCTGTATAAATAGTTTGGGATTAAGTAGATTGGTTAAAATTAAAGGAAGAAATTCATATAAGATTGCTCTATGTCCACTTACTAAGAAGCTACAACTCTAAAGGTTTCTAAATATTTTCGAAACCTTTCTAAATACAATTTAAAATTTGGATATTTTGGTAATACTTACTTGTACGCTGAATAAAACTGTGGTCTTATAAATGTGGATATTTAAAAAATGTGGCCAGAAATACGGGATAGTGTGGTAACAATAGACATAACTTTTTTTACGCTACCATTTATACTTTTTTATGTCAAATTGGAAAAACCTGGACATATTTTACGAAAAAAAGATACTATTGGTATGACATGATTGGATCCGCCGTTTTTCAGATAAATTTATTCAAAAATTACCTTGCATTTAAATAAATCGCTAATGTATGTTATTTACTATACTCAAAATCCAATATTATAGGCAGTGACGTATTATTCGAAACCATGGAAACTAATGCAAACCGCCAATGACCATACAGTATTTTGGTCTTTTCCATGGTTATGAGAGCTACGTCACCGCCTATATTTTTGGTAATAGACTATAGTATTAACAAGTCCTATTTTCTTTTCATTTTAATTTATTTATTTATTCAATAAAGCAAACAAATTAAAATATACATTAAAATGATTCAAGGTACCAATGTAAGCTTTAAAAAAAAGGTGTCAATTTTTACCCCACTATCCCCTCTTTCAGGCCACATTTCTTAAATATCTATATTTTTAAGACCACTGTTCTATTCAGCGTACAGGGTTTTTCCGTATATTTTGGAGCACCCCTGGAGCTTTTATTTAAAGACCTAGAAAAAACTTTAAATTACCAAAGTTGCATGATTTCTCCTGATCTGCCAGAATTTGTTATCGGACAAAACAAATGAACATCGTAAATTTGTTTAATAATGCCAATGTCGATTTTTTTAAATGGAACACCCTGTACATCTCTCATCAATGCAACGAGGTGTTTTCCGAATTAGGCACTAGCTACTACATCTTTTAAGACAAACGCTAAAAGTGCAAAAACATAACCTTTTTATCATGCAGATATGTTGGCACACTCCTTAAGTACCTCTCAGCGAGACGGGACTTTTGGAGTGAACACTTTTCACTCTTTTTGTTATACCCGAACGCCAGAGGATTCACTCTTTTTGCGCCGAATGCAATACTCGAACGGATGGAGTGCACTTAGGTATTTAAGTTCGGAGTGAAAAGAGTGGCAATCTCAAACGCACCTAAACAAATGATTTTTACATTTATTTACGTACTATTATAATTGATTTAATCAAGAAAATGATAATAAATTATAGTTAAGGGTAATAAAACCTTTTTTGTCCTTTAACACGTCTAAAAGTAGAAAATAGTATAAGTTATTTTTTATGGAACAGTGGAGTGAATATTTATTGAGGGTAATAAAACACTCAGTCTGCTCCACTAGTATATTCTAACTTAAATTACTTCGGACATGTTTCGAAAGCAAAGGCTTTCATCTTTAGCGAAAATTATATGTTATTAATTGGCAAAAGTTGAAGGAAAACTTCACATTTTTATTCCAATTCTTACGTTTGGCCCAAACTTGATAATATACTAATGGGTAGAAAATTAATTGTATTGTAATTTGAAAAAATTAACTTTCAAACATTTTTTAGGTTAAGTACATTATTGAATAAAAAGTAAATTAAACAAAGTAAAAAAAAAATGTTTGAAAGTGAATTTTTTAATTTTTTCAAATTACAAATTAATTTTCTACCCATTAGTATATTATCAAGTTTGGGCCCAACGTAAGAATTGGAATAAAAATGTGAAGTTTTCCTTCAACTTTTGCCAATTAATAACATATAATTTTCGCTGAAGATGAAAGCCTTTGCTTTCAAAACATGTCCGAAGTAATTTAAGTTAGAATATACTAGTGGAGCAGACTGAGTGTTTTATTACCCTCAATAAATATTCACTCCACTGTTCCATAAAAAATAACTTATACTATTTTCTACTTTTAGACGTGTTAAAGGACAAAAAAGGTTGAAAGTGTTAAAGTAATGGTGTAATATTAAGCTTTAAAGTTAAAGTGTAAACTCCTAGAACTTGCAAATTGGTGTTTTTTTTGCTATTATTAGTGTTAAAAAGTACCTACTTTCTCTAGTTTTTAAAGACTGTAAAGTGTGGACTACTGTTGTTCTTTTTCTTACTATTTTAGTTGATTTCCAGAATAGGGAAGTTTTGTTCGGTTGCTAAGTGGAGAAAAGGCTCAAATGGGGACAAGAAGCTACAAAAACTTTCATTGGCATTTTCAGGTTATCTAACTGCTTCGATCTGGTGGTAGTTTGGCTATTTTTCTAATAGAAATCCGTAGGCTGCAACCAACATAAATTGGTAATCTGTCTGTTTGTCGCGTAATGAGAGAAATTCTCACACGAAGCGGGTCCTTCTTATCAGCAGCCAGCACCACACTAATGTAATGTGATGCTCATACTAAGTATACTCAAAAAAGGAGTGGGAGTAGCCAGTAAAGTAGCCGATGTGACAACGGTCAGGATTGTCTCTAAAAACGAATCAACGAAACTTTAAAATTAGTGTGAGAAAATCAAGTAAAATGCAGTATCAAAAAATGTATTATATATATGGTTTAGCCAAAAATGGGTCCAAAGTTTCAGGGTGGTATTTTTTTAGGCAGCATCGAGACTGTCAAACACTTTGCGTTTTTAAACTTTTGTAAGCCCATATTTCCTGATTAGGTTCTTGGCTTGTCCTGAATAGTAAATAACTCATAATTATGTTTCTCCATACCATTGGAAGCAGGGGCGGATTTAGGGGGGGAGGGCGAATGGGGTTTCGCCCCCCCCCCCCCCCCTGAGCCTTAACCACACCTAAAGTTAAATTCGTCATTCGCGAATTCCAGTGAAATAAATATAAGAAAAAACGTAATTTCAACTTCACATAATTAATAATAGAAACTTTTCGGGGCACCCTTGTCAGTGTGGGTAGGCGAAAAGCCCGAACATTTTTTTTAAACTATACGTCCAAATTTTAACAAATTTGGTCAATAATTTAGAGCAAAATTTTTAAAATCGACTATGTATTGAGAGTATTTGATGTTCTTATATCCATGATTTCTAAAAATAAAATACTAACAGTTTAGTAGGTATCTAAAGAGTAATAAAAAAATATGATTTCATAAAATTGTAATAGAGTTGCTAGATGTAGGTATAAAACTCAAAGCGCAAATTAAAACCTTGAAGGCGCCCGAAAGCGCGCCTGCCAAAGGAGCACATGATGCGAATAGGAAGTTTAACCCCCTCCTTAATGCACCGGGTTGTTTTTGTAATTTTGTTTTGTATTATTATTTTTCCCACTTGGAAACCAAGCACCATGATTCAAAAAAGGGCGTGGCACCCAACAAATTTTCGCCTGCAGCGCTACTTTCTTTCCGCCCCCTCCTGGGCAAAATCCTAGATCCGCGCCTGATTGGAAGCTCATTGGGAGAAGTACTGTACTCGGAGTCCTTCAAGAAATAAGGTTCTACCCCATCAATAAATGCCAACTTTTCCCTGTAGAGTAGGTACTTTAGAATCATAAAATACTGTATCATTATTACTCTAACTTACTTTTAACTACATTTAAGGTAAACAGTTTTAAAACCCTTAAATTTACCATTACTGGCTGCCTTAAAAGTTCAAAACAGAGTAATATCGCTTAAAAACAAATGGAAATTAACACAATAACACCTCTTAAAACTACAAGTTATAAAGGGTCAAACCCTAAAAGTATCAAAAAAGTTCCAAAAATTGCACAAGACTCGAAAAATAAAACAAAATAATCATATTAACTTCAATGGTAAAACGCTTTGTTTGTCCCCCCATCGAACGTGAGGTTATGTGTGTGACGTCACAAGCTATAATGCCTAATTAAGAACTTTTAAAACATATGACAACGACAGCCCCTACATTCTTATGTAATAAATACTATACAGGGTGGCAAAGATTAAGTACTTTTCGATAAATTAAAAATCAAGTATGCCGGTCGTAAGAAAAAAGAAAATTGATGATGGTTTCAGGAAATCTAAACGTTGTAGCTAAAATATTACCAAGTAGGCATATTCTATGTAAAAAGTTGCCGTAAAAATGTGTTTACTGATTAATAAAATATTGGGAAATAGCATAGTTACATATAATTGCCTAAAACTTTTCCCATTTAACTTTCAAAATGTCTTTATTCCAAACTAACTTTTACAGTTCGTTACGTGGAAAGTGACAACATAATATAGAAATAATAACCATTAAAAAAAATAACAATAAAAAAAAATGGAAGTTAATCCAATAATTTAATTCATTAATAAAATCAATTTAAAAAAAAATAGTATAAATAATTCAATTTAGTAAATACCTATCCCTTTAATTGTTTTTTAAAAGTTGCCAATTTTTTAATTTTTCGGAAGATTGTTATATTTTATTATTCCGTCATATAAAAGCGATTTTTTTCCGAAATTACTTTTTACTGGTATAGTTTGATAATTTATACAACGTTGGGTGTTATGATCATGTAATGTCTTATTATCCTGAAGTGTTATGTTTGATTTTTTCTTTTGAAATAATAGAGTGAATTAGAATACAAATTTTTAATTTATAAATGAATCGGTATTTGCAGAAACAACACTTGTCCAATATATAAGTTTTTGAGAAAACGCAAAAAACATTTTACTGTTATTCACAAGATGTTTTATTCAATTTAAACGTTTCAAATGCTTACTATCAGTTAGTCTGATCAGTTTTAAATGATCATTCTAATTTAAAAATAAAAACTACGTTTTCTACGCTTTAAAAAAAATGGACATGTGAGCTTCATGCATAGCGCAGGTGAAATTACTACAGCAGATTTTATTTAAGCAAACTTTTATTTCAAAAATGATACAGAAAAAAATCTATGCAGTGGTAGTTGGCCACAGAAGTATGGAACTGTAAAATTTTTGATATTTTTCTAAAATTTAAAAAAAAAGGTTAAAAATTTTTTTAAAAATTTAAAAAAATAAATAAAAATTTAGAATTTAAAAAATTAGAAATTTACCAGAAATACACGCTTAAACTCGTTCCCCACCCCACTCATTCTACTACTACTAAACAGATACTTGGCGCTAATGATGGCGCACGGGCAATCAAATCAAGCGAATACCGCCATCTGCGGAAACCACACATGTCCAGGACATGTGTGGTTTCTACTGATTGTCGCTTATGAAGGTCGTCGTTTACAACTTGGGTGAAACAGGGACGTGTGTACTTTATGCATAGTACTATGCAGTTATGTATGTAGATTAATTTTCTTATATAACCCAGTTTTGGGAAAAAGTGGACATGTGTTGTTTCTGCAAATACCGATTCAAATGTTTTGAACGTGTAAATACACTTTCGGTCTATATAGATTAACAGTTGGTTCTAAATGTGGTAATTTGTGTATACATTTATAATCTTTATTTTGCAATTTTTGTAATGGTTTTAAGTTAGATAAACAAGCAGATCCTCATGCAGAAGCTAAGTATTGTAATTTTGAATATATTAATGAAAAATATATATTTTCAATTCCAATTTCAAAGGAATGAATCTAGCTCTGTACAAAACAGATACCAAAGGAGATATCGAGTTTATAATATACTGGATATGGCATTTCCAATTTAAATTTTCGTCTAAAACTAATCCTAAAAATTTTGTCGTTTTCGAATATAAAATATTTTCATTATTAAATGTTAAGGGGTTGATGATGGAATTTATTTTATTTTTATTTATAAACATAAAAGAAGATTTTGTAAAATTTAACGTAAGTTTATTTGATTGAAGCCAAGAAATAAGTATTTTTAAATCATTATTATTATCAAAATACATGTCTGCAAGAGTTTCAGCAAAATAAATAATTGTTGTATCATCTGCAAATAGCTTTATATTGCCCTTTAAGTTCAATTTGGAAACGGAATTAATGTAAATTAAGAATAATAACGGACCTAATATTGATCCTTGTGGAACTCCACATATTATTTCTTTCTCCAATCTTTTTCTTTCCCCAATTTGAACAAATTGTTTACGATAGCTTAAATAACTTTGAAGTAGTTTGTGTGTATTTCCCCTTATCCCAATACTGTATAATATTCTTAATAAAATATCATGGTTTACCGTCTTTCTATCTATTGTATTGTCAGCACCAATTTCGGGCAACTTGTATACAATAAATCAGGGTTGTGATTTTGTCCACTTTTTTTGATTTTGTCCAGGACATGGACAAAATTGGACAAAATCGGACAATATTGGACAAAATCAAATTTCATTACATTTTATTAAATTTGTTGATTTAGGCAACCCAAAATACACGTTTGTATTGTGTATTATATAAACAATAAATACCAAATTAAAAATTCCAGAAAATGGCTATTTGTTATTTCATTATGGGGCCTTAAGGTTGAATTCTCAACGTCATTCAATCTATTGCCAACCTATAACCTATTTCGCGTTGATTTTTTGAGTTTTTTATTTTAATAACTCACATTTAAAGAAAATCAATATCGTCGGTACATTATTTAGGTAGTATCTGATATATTACAAAAATATCAATTTATTTCATTGCTAATTTTGGGAGAATTGTATAGTGAAAGAACAATGAGTGACAATGACATAATAATGTTAAAAAAAATCTTACCCGATATTTTTCGCTAGACAATTTTCCTAAAATAAGTTATGAAATTCCTTGATATTTATTAAATATGTCAGTTATTACCTATAGAATATCAAGTCGATACTGATTTTATTTAAATTTTGTGTAAAAGCTAGAAAACATAAATAAATCTACGCGAAATAGGTTATAGGTTGGCAAGCATGTTGATACTCCTACCTTAAGGTAAATTTTCATGCGTCCGTCATCCGACGGCACGATGATCCGACGGTATCCCGTTATTGTTTAAGTTTTGTTTGACACCCTACTCCTAATATAATAAAGTTTTTTTAATTTTATATGTGTTTAATTTGATTTTGTACAATTTTGTCCATTTTGTCCAGAACAATTGATTTTGTCCGGACGGACATAATTGGACAAAATCGTCCAATTATGTCCACTTGGACGAATTCAACCAACCCTGCAATAAATAGCATTTATTTTAGGGGACAATAGGAATTTTAGACTGTGCATACTTCAAGAACCGGACAGTTAACAATTGCATCGAAAAACAAGACGAAACAGTTTATTACCTTCAGAACGTACCCAGTCTTAGCAAGGCTTCGGAAGATACCTTGTACACACTCACTGATCTCTGCAAGGAACAGTTCTATCCTCCAGCTAGTCCGTTGGTCAAAGAAGGGGCAGTTATCGATAGATTTTTTGTTGTAACTGCAGGCAAGTATATATAATCATATAAAAAACATATTTTGTACAAACAGCGTATAGAGGCATTAGCTCAAATGCAAAATTCTAGTCAGTTCCTAAATGGAATTTGGACGGTTTCTGAATTTACTCATTCACTGTCCAGGTGAAAAATTATTTTACGTAAATTTATAAAATCAGGTTTTTGTTTTAGTAAATAAATAGTATAAAAGTTTGATGATCGATAGACATATATCTAAAACCCGTAAAGCAGCTTATATTGTGCGCAAACAATAGTTAAGTTTTATGGGTGAAAAAATTCGTTTGTATGCACGGCTCACCGACCATATTTCTAGACGTCCATTAACGATGAGCATGCGCACAACCTTCTTGTTATCGGCCTGTCCTTCTTTAGCGACATCATCTAAATACACTCCAGAAGCCACTCGCCATTTCATTTAATACTTATATAATCAAATATAAAAACAAACAAAAATAACCAATCTTCGATGTTATCGCGTACCTAACCTCAAGTCAAATATTAGTTGGTAGGTATTATGTAACTTGTATTCAATTTTACAATTTGGCAAAAACTTGGGTTTGTGTAAAACATTTTCAAGCACAATTTCTTGTTCAAGAATTTTAATGGATGAATTGGATTAATATAAACATACCTAAACTATATTCACATTTCAAATACGCCTAATGTCAACAAAAGCACGTGAACAGCAGGACCGCGCGGCCAATAGCGTTGCGAGAATTGGCAATCACGAGGTTAGCTGGCGGTTCGGCTTGCGGAGAGCACGCGCCGGTCAGTGTTTACATCGGGCTTATTTCAAACGTGAATATAGTTTAGGTATTTACTTTTTCTTTTATATAATATAATAACTATAGAGAAAAGTGTCTTTTAAACTTTTTGAAGCAATATATTGCCTGAAAAATAGGCGTACCTAATTAGATTGCGGGGCTGCAAATAAAATATACCAAAACATGCATCGGGATAATCTGTCTTGGTGTGTTTCACTTTATTTTCATACCTTATTTCTGTAGCCTAGGCCTAGTTTGATGTGTTTAAATTGATCATAATAAAATAAAGTTATATAATATCAAGATACATCACTACTCCATACTTACAGAAAGTACGAAATACCCGGTATTTTACCATTTGGGCATAATAAAATCATACAACGGCTTTTAATAGTCATTGTTTATATTTCAATCGGAGTCACTAAAAAGCACAAACACAATTCACTAAACTATACAAAAACTAGAAATCCGTAAAATATTAAACACCCACATTAAACAACAAGGAATCCAGTCTGTAAAGCGCTAGAATTTTCATTTGCCTGTCATACGATATCCTCTAATAATAACCAGTGAGTTGAAATTAAACAATCTGTTTATTAGTTAAAAATTTTTTTAAAAATTCTTATAAATCTTTTCAATTAATTTCTGGAGGTTAACCGACCCCTGACAAGACATCAAAGGGTCAACATCGATAAGGCAATAAGTGCGTTTCTTCCGAAAACCAAATAATCGTTTATCTTCCTCTTCAGGTACAGCTACTATTCTAACACGAGACAGCAGTAAAAAACTAGAGAAACTTTCAAGGGGCGACTTCTTCGGGGAAAATATTTTTCTCAAAGAAACGGTCAGTCTCTATACGATTGTAGCGGACCTTCCCGGAGTAAAATGTCTGACGGTGCACCGGAAAGATTTTTTGGAGCGTTTTAAAGATTTGGAAGAATTCTTGAAAGGAAAAAAATATGGTAAGCTGCCCGCTGTCCTTTTCTAATTAGGTATTCTAATTGAGTGATATAATATTAAGATTTTTGTAATTTTTAGTCGACGATACCAAAGAATCGAAATATGCTCATTTGGAACTGAAGAATCTTAACAAGCTCAAAACGTTGGGTATAGGTGGTTTCGGGAGAGTAGAGCTGGTACAAAATATTAAACATAAGGATGACATTTTTGCTCTGAAATGTATGAAGAAATTTGAAATTAACAGTCAAAGTCACATAGATCAAGTAAGAAATAGATTGATGTAATGAATATAGTTAACTTTTTCTTAAAACAAAGCATTTCGACAGAAGACAACGATATTTGACATAAACAGCTGATCTGGTTTCGTCGTTAAAGTTCCCACATCAGCAGTGGGCCGTAGCAAGCTCACGCGTCAGGTTGTGTCATATTATTTCCTTCCGATTTTGATGTTTTTGAGCGTTTCTGTGGCTGTTTTTTTTTGTAGTGTGTGTTTTAAATATTTTACGTTTGAATATTATATTTCTTATTTAAGTTTCTTAGTGAGTACAAAAACCTTTTTGGTTAACTCATCTATTATCAAATCAATAAAGTGCCTAGTTAAACCATTTTCTTATCGTTATGTACAGGATGTCTCATAACTAAGGGGCAAATACAGCAACAGGAGATAGTAGACTTGAAAATATGTCGTTTATGCTTAATAACGCACGGTTAATTTTAAGGAGTAATTTTTAAGGAGTAATTTATTACATATACATATACATAACAGGCAGATGCCCAAATAGTATAACAATATAAAAAACAATAAAACATATAACAATCAACAATTATAAACACTGAATGAAAGTGGAAGTATTAATTAACGACTGTTCTAATCTTGCGTTTGAATGATTCTTGTGAACAGTTAATATTAAAGTCATATGGCAAGAAACGGTTGAAGTAATCCATGATGCGATTCATTGGTTCATTCTTTCCGACATCAGTTCGGTGTGGCCGCAAAGAAAACAGTTCCAGTTGTCTAGTTGGTCGCGCTGGAATGCGAAATCTAAGCTGGCTAAGTAGTTCCGGACAGTCGATGAGATTATTTATAATTTTATGACCGAATGACATAGCAAGTGATATTCTTCGCGTCTCTAGTGTGTCAAAATTAATTAACTTAAGACGATCAGTGTACAAAAGCTGTGATTTATCTATCTTTAACTTATAGAGAAGAAAGTTTACAAATTTCGACTGTACTCTCTCAATGCGATTTTTGTGAACTTTGTACATTGGCGCCCAGACTGTACAGCAGTATTCCAGATGGCTTCTAACCAGAGCGAAGAACATTGACTTCAAGACATCAGTATTTTGAAAGTCCCAGCACTGCCGAATGATAAAACCAGCCGTTTTAAATGCTTTGGAGATTGCATTGTCTATGTGATGTGTGAATCTTAATTCGCTGTCGAATATCACTCCAAGGTCGTTTACAAGAGTCACGCGAGGTAGTGGAATATTCTCGACACTGTAAAGGTAATTTAAATTGTGCTTTTTTCTTGAAAAGGAAATTACTTTGCATTTTAGTGTATTTAAAGTAATTTTGTTCTTTGCACACCATTCAACCAATTTTCAATAAATGTTTCATTATGAAAGGTGTTTCTTTAAATGTTTCTTGCCATTTAGTATTTAAAAGCAATTATCTCAAAAACTAATTGAAATATCGAGATTAATTAAGTACAACTTTTTACGTATACAGCCCTCTTCCATAATTTGAGGTAAAGCGGTCAGAAATGTGAGAGACAAAAAATATATGCGAGAATTTATCAAACTCATATTGTGTAGCTAGCGTTCTCTAGGAGGTATCTTAAACCTCATTATACAATTCTCTTTCTTGCCTTCAAAAACATACCTAACTACACCAAATTTGATTCATATCCGCTCAACATCAAACCATCGCCAATTTTATAGTCAATATTTACTTGGATCACCCTGTACCTCTTTAACCGTATAAGAAATGAAATTAAATGACATATTTTCAAGTTCACTATCACCTGTTGCTATATAGCCCCTTAGTTACGGGACACCCTATTATTTATATATTCCCACAAAAGTAACAATACCAGACGAATTCCCAATATGGCGTTTTAATTAGATGTGTACCACAAAGCTTACACCTCGCAAAAAATGTAGTACTTTTTCCTTGTATAATAATTAAATAAATCCCTATTTTTGCTTTTTACAAATAAATACTAAATGGGGTCTGTCAATATTTAATTTTATAAATAATAAAATTAGTATGTACGCTATATCTTTATAAAATATTAAGACTTCCTTGTAAAATTTAACCTAAGGCGAAGGTAAAATAACTTAGTCCGGTTCTGTTTCTGTATCCAACTGCTTAACGTAAAATATACCAGACTTCAACAGGGTGCAATTATTACAGGTGATGCGGCGAGTTCTTAGATTAATTTGACTTTTGTTAGTAATGAAAAAATTGTTCTAGCTTAACAACTTTTTTTTTTAATCTTAGGTTTATAACGAAAAGAACATTCAAGTTGCCTGCAACAGTCCCTTCATAGTGAACTTATACAGGACGTTCAAAGACTCGAAATATATCTATTATCTCCTGGAGGCTTGCATGGGCGGAGACCTGTGGAATCTCCTGCGACGACAAAGAACGAAGAATTTCGGCACCGATGCTGCTAAATTTTATGCAGGTACATAAAATAAGTTGCTAATATTCAGTATCAGTTTTTAAGTTGACAGGTACGACAGGCTTGTTCAATCGGAGTAGGTATACAGGGTTATGAATGATAAAGACGAATCAACCTTTTATATAGAATACCGCCGACTTTTATCAATAATCGCTTCGACCCGACAAATATTTTTTTAAATGAGTTTTTTTAGAAAATATATTATACAGGGTGAATCGTACTTTCATTTTTTTAATGAAACATTGTATATTTTTGCAGTCTACAATCAATTCTAGACATTTTTCATAAATCATGTCCTATACCTATCTTCAACCGTTTAAGAAATATTGTTTGTTTTAAAAGTTTAAAACAAAATAGACAAGCGACAAAGTATGAAAAGAAACTGTTTTATAAGACGTTGAAAATGTCCTCCACCAACTGTTCTGCAGCAGATCAATTGATCTAAAAACTCGTGTTGTACATTTTGTACTACCTACTTGTGGAGAACGAAGCGTATCTATCGAACTGGATTTAGATTTATAAACAAAATTTTTGACATAGCCTCACCAAAAAAAAATAATCCAGTAGGTTAAGATCGGGTGATCTGGGTGGCCACTCTATGACCCCCATCCCCTAAAAATTGTATTTAAGTACTCCCTTACATGAGCAGCATCCTGTTGAAACCATAAAGTTAAACTTGGCAAATCTGGATCATTATCATCTAGAAATAGAGTGGTAAGAACTGGACATTTCGAAAAACATTTAGATATATTTCTCCAGGAAGAAAAATGGTCCGATTACCCCATTTTCAACAATGCTCGCCCAGACATTAACGTTTTCATTATCGTAGGCACGCCGAAGTTGTGTGCTTGAGCTATGAGAATCGTCCTGCAGTGATAGTACTATGTTTATATGTTTCTCCTCAGGACAACCACTTTTAACACTATCTTTGACAGTTCGGGTAATTCTCCGCTTTATTGATGTCGTAGACACTGTCGATTGGGTATTTTTCATTGAACATATCACGGACTTCCCTATGACTTCTACTTTTATCTCCACAACTTAAAATAATCAAAATAGCATGCGTTCATCTCCAGCGAGGAGCATTTTCAGCTATAATAACCCTAGGACATTGATAATGGACGAGATAATTTTAGTCGAAAGCACGTTGCCTGGTAACAACCCGACGCTGAAGGCGGAGGGTTGTTACCTTGGTTACGTGCTTGAGATAAAATTATGAGGCATTGGTCAATGTCCGAGGGATATTCGGTCAGAAAATTTTTTGATAAATTTTTGATAAAAAACAAAAATTTCTCGCAACCAAACAATTATTTATTTATTAAAAGTACAATTTGTAAAGGTGCAGTTATTAAAATTTAACGTAACATTTGATTCGCTATTTTTTTCTGCTATAGAAGATCCATTACCACGCATAGTATTAATAATCTTATTGTGGTGTTCTTGGTCGATGTTTAAGTATGGTTTTATAGAATTTGGATTGTTATGACCAGTGATTTTCAGCAATTGTTGTTCTTGCACACCTTTTTTGCCAATTCGCTAACAGCAGTTGACCTGTTTGAATGGTTTGTTATTTTTTTGTCCTTTACATTCAGGCCGATAGCTTCAGCAGACGATTTTGTCCATCCATTAATAGTATTTTTTCCAACAGGAACATTATCGTACCAACTATCGGTTTCCGTTTTCCAGTGTCGAATTGCTTTTAAGAACAGCCGTGGTGAGGTTATATGTACGCCTCGTTTTGATATCAATTTATGAAACAGGCGTACAGGGCATCTTTGACTTTCACTATTGACAATCAACCATTTACTACTTGTACAGCTTTTTGAACCGCCTTGGCAAGTCTTACTGAACACTGGATTATATTCAATACGATTTGTTGGAAAACCATCGTTATTTTTTTCGATTTGAAAAAAATCCAGGAGATATGCAACTGCTTCGCCTCCTCTCCACGCTGATTCTACTGCAGCAATATGGTAGAATTTACGCATAAGACCTTCAGGGGTATTTTCATTCCAGAACAATATTATTTGGTTTACTTCAGATAGACTTAACGAAACTGAACTGGTCTTACGTTTACATGGATCTGCTTGTAATTTCTTTCTGGTTGCATCGCGGGCATCTCGGGCTGGTTTAAATACTATGCTGTTAAACGGGTCAATCATAATCTTATATTCATTATAGTACTTTTCTTGTAAAATTTTGCACGAAACGTTCCACATAGTCTTTACCGTTGCTTCTTTGAATTCAGTCCCATCTTTTTTTCTCATATTAACCGCCCAATCTTTCAGTATCATTGCCAGCTCTTCTACGCTTCTATATGTTTATTTAACTCGTATTTGCGTTCACAGCAAAACTCTATAAATATTCCCCACGTGTATTTGTGACTGTTTCTGGTATTTTTTGAGATTGTTTCATTAACTAGCGCGTTAATGCAATGAAAATTTGCATTGCCAAAACGTGATATTTTGAAATTTATATAGTTGGAATATGAACTGTCAAAGTATTGGTGTCATAATAAATGATGCCTGGGTGTCATAGTGATTGAAAACTACCCGGAGTGTTGTTTTCACTTAAATGTTGATATGATTGGGTGATTTATGTAAGATGATAAAGAATAACAAAATTTAATTGGCTGTTTGAAATGTCAAAAAATTTTCGATGTAATATCAGCGGAGCAAAATTTAAATTTAATTAACATTCACTGCCTTTTTTTGATGTCTCAAACTTAAATAGCAAATTGTCCTTGTCAATGCCTTAAAGATTGTAAATGCGAGTTCAGAACGTTGCGAAGACGACAAACTTATCAATGGTGCATACCAGCATTAAAGTGTTAATATTTCGTAAACGGTTGAAGATAGATACAGATAGATAGAAACGTCTTTATTTTCGACTCTCAGACACAGCTGTTTGCTTAACCGAGTATGTATAATACATGTAGGTTCATACAAAAATTTTAATTTTACAAAGAAAAAAATACTAAAATCGAGTAATATTACCTAAATCTAATTATAGAAGAAACTTAAAAATGGCAACTTAAAAAGTAATAAGACAATGATCATTGACATATATTTAAACATAATTTCCTACCAAAAATCTACGATATTTGGTCCTAAATGAATTCGAACTTATGTTACATATATCAGCATTGTAAACTTGAGGATCTCTATAGGAAAAACTACGTTGAAAAAGGGTAGTGCGGTGAATTTAAGAAACTGTTGTAACGAGTTGAACGATCATGTGTGGAATGCCGAAAATGGAGCTTTTTACGTAGGTATTGGGGTATACCACTCAAGATGGATAAATTCATAGTTTTGCAGATTATTCTACAATTTTTTATACCGATACAAATTAGGAAAACAAATAATAAAATTAAAAAAGATTTTAAAATTATAAAAAATTGGTTTAATAACAATTTGTTAACAATTAATTTTAATAAAACAAATTATATTCCTCTTACTTTAAACCTAAATCACCTACCACGAAATATGAATAGTATTTAAATAAATGAAGACATTCAAATTTTTAAAGTTAATAAAATAAAATATTTAGGAACTATTTTTGATAGTAAAATAAATTGGAATTTTCACTTAGAATACTTAATTAAAAAATTAAGAAGTTTAGTACCGATTTTTAAAAACATTAAAAAATTTTAAATGTAATACATATGGAAATATTATATTACGTGTTCGTTAAAACTCATTTAAATTACGGAATTTTAGATTGGGGAGAAATAAAAAGAACTTTAGTTAAAAAATTAGAAGTAGTACAAAAAGGGTTTCTAAAAATTATATTCAATAAAGATTATCTTTATCCTTCAAAAGAATTATATTTAGAAACAAAAATTTTGAACATAAGACAACTTTACATTTATAACATCTTAATATATATACATTTAAAAATAAAAACCTTATACAATTTAAAAACCATAATCATAATACACGTCATAAAAATGAAATAACCATAAAACCTAAAATAAATAAGTCCAAAAAAAAATTTCAAATATTTATGTTTTTATTTAAACCATTATTTACCAACAAAAATTAAAAAATTAATTTCAAAACAGACAATTTGAAAATATTTTTAGAAATGCTTTAATTAATTAATATTGTTCTAAATAATTTACATAAGTAATATTTTTTACTTAAAAATTATAAATTAATAATTTTATTATAGGTAATATATTTCTTAACAAGAAAAGGCGTTTATACTATAAATTAACATTTTTAATGAATATTTATGATTTATGATTTTACATACTAAAACAAAAAATAAGATTTGCCCCTAACAAGCTCAGCTTCAGGGGATTGAAGAATAAGTTTATAGAAGAAAACATAAACATATTTATTATATTATTAAATTTTAAATAAACTTATTATTATTATTAAGAGCAAACGATATAAAAAACATGCAAAATGCAGTTTTTGTCGGTCTACTATTTTAAGCCATTTTAGCTCAGATGACTTGTAGCTGACATGGTCTCTTGTTCGCAGTCCATAGATAAAATGAATACAAGTATTCTGAACCCTTTGTAATCTCGTTTTGGGCATGATTAATGAAAAATGTATAGAATTGATGTACATTAAAAAAAATTAGAGTTTATATACACGTAGCATTTCATGATCCATCCTGTATCTTTTTTCTAAAAAAATGCACTTAAAAAAAAGCAATTTGATGGGTCCGAGCGATTCTTGATTAAGGTGGCATTCTCAACGTCATTTAATCCATTACCAACCTATAACCTATTTCTCGTTATTTTTTAAGTTTATTGCTTTATTAACTAACATTTTTAATTAAAATCAATATCGTCTGCACATTATTTAGATCATATCTGACATATTATCAAAATATTAATGTATTTCATTGTTAATTTGGAAAGAAACGTGTGTGAAAGAAAAATGACACAATAAAGTTAAAAAAAATCTTACCAGATATTTTTCGTTACACGATTCTCCTAAAATAATTTATGAAATTCCTTGATATTTATTTAATAGGTCAATTATTACCTAGGGAATATATTATATGCTATCGGCATTGCTTTTATTTAAATTTTGGGCAAAAGCTATTAAAAATAAATAAATCTACGCAAAATAGGCTATAGGTTGGCAAGCATGTTGATACTCCCACCTTAAGTTGTCGGTATTCTATATAAAAAGCTGACCTGTTTCTTTATTATAACGCTGTAGTTACCTGTATACCTAAACTTCGATATGATCCCTTTTAAAACAGACCACGAGTCGCCCCTGTCGCTTATAATCAATATCTGTTGCAGGTTGCATACTGGAAGCTTTCCACTACCTCCATTCCAAAGACATCGTGTATCGAGACCTAAAACCAGAAAACGTCATGGTCGGGGCAAACGGTTACCTCAAGCTCACCGACTTTGGATTTGCCAAAAAACTCGGTCCCAACGACAAAGCCTTTAGTTTCGTCGGTACCGCCGAATACGTGGCACCGGAATTGATACAAAATTCGCCTCACGACAAAGGCGTGGATTATTGGGCTTTGGGTATATTTATCTTCGAACTGTTAGTGGGAAAATCACCATTTCGAAACGACGAACATAACGACCTTAAAACGTACAAGGCAATTTTAAAGGGGATAGATTTCGTTTCATTTCCTTACATAATTTCGCCGAGGGCGAGAAATTTAATCAAAAAACTTTGCAGGCCTTTGTCTATGGACAGAATAGGCTGTTTAAAAGACGGGGTTAAGGATATTCGGGAACATCCGTGGTTTTCCAAACTTGATTGGGATAAGTTGAGGAGTTTGGACTTGGAGCCGCCTATAAGGATATGTTTAAATGGGCACACGGATACGAGGTATTTCGAAAATTTTAAGGAGGAAAACTTAAATGTAGTGGACGACTTTTCTACTTGGGATAAAGATTTTTAGACGGCGCACATAGTCAATTAAGTTAAAATAATTCCTATAATTTGTTACCGGAACTTTTAGTTCTTTTTAACGAATTTATAAGCATTTGTTTTCGTGCATTCTACAGTGTGACCATACGGGACAGTCCGCATCATATGGGATTTTTTTTTATTAATAACTTAATTCGAAATTTGACTTTGGCATCAAGTTCTGCTTCGATCGAGATGCAAATTAAGCAAAAAAATAGTAGTCACGTGATTCGCATTATCTGTCAAATTTTAATTTTTTCCAAAAAATAATTCAAAAGTGGGGTTTTAAATGCAGTTTCTAGCCCACATGCAAAAATTTTAGCTGCATAAGATATTTTGATTTTTTATTCATATTTTGTAAATTGCACCACTATTGCAAAATAAGACTCAACGTAACCTACATAAAACTTCTTAGTTTTGACAATGCTTTATTTCAGATACATTTTCTTTAAAGTAGCGCCATATTAAATGTGTGTTTTTCTACAAAATCAAAATTGGGCTATTACAATTTGGTCGCATGTGATGCAAAGTTTATTTGTTTTTGACCCTGTATAAGGTAACTTCATAAAAGAAGTATTTTTGAAAACGTAGTTTGTGTCTGAAAGTAATACACCTTAATAGTAAGACAAAAACAACACAGTGTCATCAGTAAAGTGTTCATGAAATGGAAAATAAATTTTAGTGGTGGGTAAAAGATCAAAATTATCTTATGCAGCTGATATTTTGCATTTAAAACAACTTTTTCTAATAACTTTTTTCGATATTTTCAGAATTAACCCCACTTTTGAATTATTTTTTGGAAAAAATTCAAATTTGACAGATAATGCGAATCACGTGACTACTATTTTTGGCTTAATTTTCATCTCGATCGAAGCAGAACTTGATGCCAAAGTCAAATTTCGAATAAAGCTAATAATAAAAAAAAATCCCATATGATGCGGACTTTACTGGTCACACTGTATTTAAGGAATTTTATGTTTTCTGTGAAAGACATTTTACAATAATTTACCATGTAAATACCGAATAATATAGTTAAAAATGTGATAATAGTTGTACATATTTATATCGACAAATGTTTTATTTTATTATTAAATAAACGTTGTTAAAGGTTTTCCCCTTATTATTTATCTTTACACAAACCTTGTTTTAAGTATAGTCCGGTCAATCTAGACCATAAAATGATAGTGAAGGTACATAAATTTACAACAAGCTGAAAATCAGTAAAATTATTCAAAATATAATTATAAATTAAATGTATAAGTTCCCCATCATTCCCGTGTTTGAAAAAAATTTTACTCGAGGTCAAAGGTCAAAAAAATTAGTTTTTCGCGATTTTCAGCAAAACGGTATGTTTTATCATAAAAATACTCCAGACAAGAATTGTAGATCATAAAATTATCTATAAAATATGTATCAATACTTTTTTACCTACGAGCCACCGTTTCTGAGATATAACGATTCAAAAAGTTGTTATCGTCATAATATGCACACGTTTTTACGCCACCTATGAGGTAGTGTACTTAGCGTTTTTTTAACGTGGTTTCCCCAGTAGGCCTACTCCACGGGTTAGTTGTAATCTTGTTTAATTTAAAACTATTGCAAAATAACGGAAATTAGCAAAGATTGGAAAAGATAAAAGCGATGTAAATTTAAAAAAGTGGTGAAGTTTATTTGTCTGATTCGTGACCTTCAAATTATTCTTCCTTGTTCTTCTTCATCTTCTAATTCTTGTTCTTCATCTTCATTCTGGCTATATTTTGAACAATTTTACCGATTTTCAGCTTGTTAATTTATGTACCTTCGAATGTCTAGATTGACCGGACTAGTAGGCAATTGAAGATAAAACTAGAGATCGACCGATACCGATATATCGGTCATATCGGCCGTTATGCCGATTATCGGTATCGGCCGATATACGGAACGTATATCGACCCTTTTGCCGATATATTCTGCTGCTAAAAAAAATTAATTAAATAATATAAATACACAATAAAGTCCTTGAATAATTGACAAAAACTTTATTGAACACTTTCGAGTAGAAAAAAATAGTGTTTAGTTTAAGTTACTTAATATTTGTAAATTATGATGTAAAAATATCAAAGAATCAGCTGTATCTGGTTTCAATTTATTTCTTTTTGCAGAAATTACAAGTCCAGCCTCTGAAAACATTTGTTCGCTAAAAATATTGCTTAAAAAAACATTGGAGTACTACGTTGTCACAGTTAAACGTAAATAATTCGTTGGTGTTTGATTGTATTGGCCGATAGACCGATATATATCGGTATCGGCCATAAACTTATCGGTATCGGCCAAAAAAATTATATCGGTCGAACTGTAGATAAAACTACTTAAAATAGAGTGGTAAAATTACATTTCATCATTACGAGGCGTTTTTCAAAGACATCGAGGAACACCCAGTGGTGTAGCTCGAAGTCTCCCCCCCCCCCCCCTCTCCTCATTCCACTGCTGTTGACGTCAACAAAGGAAGCACCTTCAATATTATCCCCACTAACACTACAACCCATTCTAAGTAGTGTTTCACTCTCGCCTCGCTTTTTCTCGTCGAGACAAAAATATGCGAGAACGAGAAATCTCCCAAATCTGAAGATTTTGTTTAGGATTTGCGATAAACTTTAGAAAGAATCCTAGTATCGCTAACTAGATAAAAAAAAAGCTAACTTTTTTAGCATGTCGCCGAAAAACAATAGAAAAAAGGACCAAAATAAAAAAAAATAGGCTTTTTTTATGTTATGTTTATAGTTTTTGTCGAAATGTTCGATCAAGATAAACGATAATCGTCTTCGCGAATTAATTATAATATAATGCCACTTTCAGCAAAATGTAGGGAGTAAACTACATACTATTTTGATTGTGTCCAGTTGTTTCTGGGAATTGCTTTTAATCATTTTTTTTTCTATAAATTATAACTTTACAAAAATTCTCCAATTTACAAAATGTGTCATTTTTTTACGTTGTATGCATCAGATATTGAGGTAGATAAAAGTAGCCTTGGTCGAGAGAAAACTGAGGACCAATTAACAGACGTAATATTGTGATGCTCAGTTGAGTACCAATTTTTATGGAGTTTTGATACTTGATCGCCTCATAGGCCTTCCTTTTGTTTTTGTTATATTCACTAGCTGTAAGATGTATCTGCAATTGGCACGTGTTGTTGATACTTATAAATAAATAAGTAAATAACTGGTCGGAAATTTTAAGGTAAATAAAGTTTCTTACCTTGTTTTAAGGAGCTATAGTAATTTAATTTGCACCCCGGAACACTGCAAGTTTTGGTTTCGGTATGATTATTTTAAAATAATGCCGTTGTCAATCAAAACAATCTAGCTTCATTTTCACTATTTACATACAGACAATTATGTTATCGTAAACTACAATATTATAACATCGACTGTGATTTTTGCTATTAGGTTATTAGTTACACACACAAATACGAAACAAATATTACAACGAGCAATAAAAACTTAATTTCCACAATGGTTTATGGAAAAAAACACAAGGAAACGTCCCCGTTTATTAATTATCCAATTAAAACAACATTAAAATATAATTTACACTATATTGAAAATATATTACACACATTTTTACAAAAGAACGACAGATAAACAAGACAGACAAGTGTTTTTAGAAGTCTGAAGCCGGTAACCGACCTATTTTTACACTTGCGTGCTTTTTGTTCCGCCACGAGTAGGCAACCAGCGTTGTCGTCTTGTGCCTTGAATACTCAAACTTATTTTTATTATTTAAAATTAAATTTTTGTATACAGACTGTCCGCGGATAGGGTTAACAATAGCACAAATGGATGAAAAATTTAATTTTTCGGGAAAGTCATTCTTGATAAAAAGTTTTGCTTGTAAAAAAAATGCAATTCACGAAGAGAAAATTTTGATTTTTTATACAGGGTTCGCAAAAACTTCAAAAACATGATTTTTCTCCGAGAGTAAACTACCTTTATTGTTCATTTTTGACCAAAATGCCAATTAGAGAACTTATTTAGTAAGTATAACGTTTGTAATTTAAATCCGAGGTTTAAAATAAATCTTCGATTTTTTTAGTTTTTTTAATTTTAAGAGGTAAATAGAAATTTTGCTGCTCAATAAAAATATTAATATTAAATTTTATTAGACTCTATTTTCTTAATGGGTGGTGTGTATCTTATTTTAAAATTTTAAATGCATTCCTACCATCTTTTGTAAAAACAAGGAATTTTTTTACCTTTTTATTACTTTGCTTTACGTATGGGGCAAATTTGAAATTGTCAATTAGAATTTGATGTGTTTTGAAAATGTTGACCGTAGAACAAAGAATTTATTTAGTTGAATGTTACGGTGCGGGCGAAAGTTCTTACAACTTTGTGATAGAGAAATTTAATCAAATATACCCTAACGTTTACGTCTCAAGAATGGGACTTCATAAATTATTAAGAAAATTTCAGCGAACTGGATCAGTTTCCAATTAAAAAAAAAAAAACTGATCAGAATGACGCAGCGTCCCTAATCGTACTGCAGTCTGTTGCTGACAATCCTACCCTTTCATTAAGAAACCGAGCTCAAAAACTTGATATAGTAAAAAAAACTCATATTCAGTATATTTTAAATGCAAACAAAATATTCCCATTTAAGCCAACTTTTAATCAAACGTTGGAAGAAGGAGACGGAGCCAAACGTTTGGATTTTTGTCTTTGGGTCGGAAACAAAATTGTAAGTGAAAACAGGAATTTTCATAAATTTATCATGTTCTCGGGGGAAAGTGTCTTCTGCGCATATTAGATACTGGAGCGAAAATAATCCCCGTTTTAGAATTCCTGCAAGATGATATTACAAAAAGTAAATGTCTGGTGTGCAATTTCTTATGGCATATTGGCCCATACTTTTTCGAAAACACGTGTAACCGTATAGGAGTTATTTTGAAATGTTGGAAACATTCCTTTCTGACAACCTAGAAGAATTACCTCTCCAATTTAGAATGAAATGTACTTTCAACAAGATGGATGCCCTGCGCATTTCGCAATTGAAGTGAGGGAATGGCTTAATAATACATTTGGCCTCAGATGGATTGGTCGGAATGGTCCGGTTCTGTGGCCCCCAAGAAGTCCCGATTTAACTATTTCAGATGCCTATCTTTGGGGGCGCCCTAAACAATTAGTGTACTCCCGTCCAATTGAGAACGACGTACAGTTTCTAAAACAGCGAATTGTTGAAGCTGTTTAAACAATTTCCATTGAAGAAATTCGAAGAAGTTTT
Source organism: Polydrusus pterygomalis (assembly GCA_963969555.1). Lineage (NCBI taxonomy): Eukaryota > Metazoa > Arthropoda > Insecta > Coleoptera > Curculionidae > Polydrusus > Polydrusus pterygomalis. Next base: position 153,285,530 of record OZ018376.1, on the reverse strand, counting down.
GACCACATTCGTTTACAGCTGCAAATTAAGAAATTATTATTTGTTGTTATTTTAAGATTTTTTTGTGTTATTTCCGGTGTCATTTCATGTATAAAATTAAAAATACATATTTCTGGTAACACCAAAAATCAGTTTTTGAAACTTTTTGATACCCCTCTGTCATTGATAATGTATGTATTTCGAGTTTAAAAAGTTTAAAATCTTGTCGAGCTTCCATTGTCTTTATTTTACCTTATACTCTTTGTTACCTTATACTCCTTGTTACCTTATACTCTTTGTTACCTAAAACTCTTTATTACCTTATACTCACTGTTATCTTGTCGAACTTCCATTGTCTTTATTTTGTTACCTTTTCGACCGCTAATGCTGGCTATCCAAAAAAAAATTCTTTTACCTCTACAAATTAAAACTAAAAAAATCGAAGATTTATTTTAAATCTCGGATTTAAATAACAAACGATATTCTAAATAAGTTTTCTAATTGGCATTTTCTTTGCATTTTGGTCAAAATGAAAAATAAAGGTAGTTTACTCTTGGAGAAAAATTATGTTTTTGAAGGTTTTGCGAACCCTGTATAAAAAAATTAAAATTTTTGTGAATTGCATTTTTTTTACAAGCAAAACTTTTTATCAAGAATTACTTTTTCCCGAAAAATTAAATTTTTCATCCATTTGTGCCGAGGGGCAAACCACCCCCCGTATTATGTACACCAAAATTCCCCTTTTGTCAGAAATACCCCTTAAATACCCATAAATACCCCTTAAATACCCATAAATACCCCTTAAATGACCATAGATCTTAATTTCCCATTAAATTCCCTACATTGTACACCAAAATTCCTATTTGCCTCCGATAGGTATAGAGGTTTGGAAACAAAAAGGTACAAACGTCGGTGCAAACCCTGTCATTAAATAGTTGGACCCTGAGGAACTGAAACGAGCAAAAAAGTGGTCATAGAAAAAATTAAAAAAATTAAGGCGGATCTAGGGAGGAGATTTTGGGAAAAATAAGCAAAAAATTCCAGCTGTCAAATTTGACAGCTGTCAATGTCAATTTTTTTTTAAATAATTTTTTCCGAGAAACGCCATAATATGGCCTCTATCAGCGTCTTCTCGGAAAGACAAATAAGAAAAAAGTTTCGTGAAAATCGTATGTACCGTTCGAGCGATCTCTTTCGCAATACGATTTGTCAAAATTTTCTTTTCGCTCTAGCTTCCGTATAGTTTATCCGATTTTGACGAAATTTGGTATGGTGGCTACGGTAGTGGTATACTACAAAACGTATATCTCAGCAGCAGCAGGACGTATATATAGTGACCCAAGGAATTCGGGAAAAATACGCAAAAAATTCTCCTGTCAAAATTTGACAGCTGTCAATGTCAATTTAACAATTTACTATTTCGATGAACCAAAGTGGGGGGTCGTGTAGATATTGAAGTGGAGATTCTGGGAAAAATACGCAAAAAATTCTCCTGTCAAAATTTGACAGCTGTCAATGTCAAAAAATTACAAAAAAAGCGAAATTGAGAAAACTAGCTATTGGGGGTATGGATACTATAGGTACCTATAAGAAAGATGTAGGTTAGTTATTTACATCACATTCTAATTTCCAGTAATTTAATGAACACTGATCATAAAACAGAAGCATTTTTGTAGGTACCTACTTACTTTTTAAAATATATTATCACTTTTAGATTACTTATAATTTACCTCGTAAGTCACACTATCGCCGTTTAAGAAGAGCCGAGATCGTATCTCTATGATAATGAAAGTTGTAATGAGCCTCACAGAAAAATTAAGGGTTTAATGAGCCCGCAAAACATCCCCATTAGAACATAAAGTGAAATGACGACAGCCGAGCCGATAGAGGCATACGCTAGATGCGGTCTGACGCTAGATGGCGATAAAATGCACTACCAGGTTTCTGCCTAATCAAAATAGATGGCACCACACGTAAATGGATTAATCTGAATTCTATCGGCTATCCCTCGGGTTATCCTATCATAGGTTCTATACGTTCTTGAAAATTCGCAGGTGCGACACCATTTGGCGCATGCGTAGAACTCGTTATATAATAATAAATTCCTCTTAAATGGCCATAAATATCCCTTAAATACCCATAAATACCCCTTAAATGACCATAAATACCTTAATTTCCCATTAAATTCCCTACATTGTACACCAAAATTCCTAGGTGAAATCCCCCTCGATTTGTGCTATTGTAAACCCTTTCCGCGGACAGTCTGTATATGCAACCCTGAAAACATGATTCAAATTTAAAGGCAACGGCGCGAACGGCACCGTAGTCGTTTTTATTTGAATTCGGTTCCAGTGACGCATGCGCATTTGTTAAGTAATATAAGTACTATTATATTGGTCATGTGTGAGTTGAGTGTTAGCAACACTGTGCCAGATTTGCCTTACCTTGGTAAGGGCAGTTGCCGTACCATGACCCCTTATAAAGCCAGGCTGGATACTTGGAAGAATAAATTCATTTATCATTTCGCAGACAAGTGTTTCCATCATCTTGGCAAGAATTCGGTAGCAAAGCAAACTGAACGGCCTCAACTCTGATAAAGTTTCTATTTTATGGATTTTTGGTAGTTAAAAGGTTTTCCATATTTTTGGAATTTCTCTACGTTGTAAGCACATGTTAAATAATTCAGCAATCACACCCACAACATGGTCAATGCTAAACAGTAACATGATTATAGCCTATCAGATCAGGGTCGATAATTTTTAAAACAAAAAAAAAAATATAGTAGGATGAAACCCATTGGAAAAGAAAGAGAATATAACAAAAATGAAAGGAAAAATAATTTACGGGCGATCCGAGGTCGGGAAGTGGAAGGGGGTGAGTTTTTAAGGGTAGAAAACGATTAATCTCGATTTACGGCAAAACTACAAGTTCTATGAAAAAACGTTAAATGGCAAAGTTATAGGCAATAAAAGATCTACAACTTTTGTATTATTTACACTTTTTTCCTCAAAATTTATGGGAAAAATTCAAATAACCAAGTTTTTGGTTTTTTATTTTTATCTTTTACAAGAAAAATTTTTTTTTTACGAAATTTGGTGAAAACTTACATTTTTATGTCCCAAACACACTGTAATTTTTTTGATTTAAAATATTTATTTTTTCACCATATTTTGACTTAATATCGAAAAAGCACCCTAATTTTCAATCGAAAATTCTCACGTCAAAATATCTGCTTTTTAAAGAAAAGTCGGTGGGCTTTTTGTTCGTTGAAATCTCTACTTTCTGATGGTGTAAAAAAAATATACATTACTATGATAAAATGTTCTCAAAAAATGCAAAGAAACGAAAAAAAACTAGAATCCGAATTTTTTCTTTTTAATCATTATGTACAATTTTGAGCTATTTATTAAAATTTATACTTTAATTTAATTACTCGAAAAACGTAAGATTCTATGTTACATTGATAAACAAAAAAATTACAAATCCATAAAACATAAAGATCGCAAAAAATGTAGGAAAATAGTTGTTCTAAATATAATTAAAGGTAGGATTTAAAGGGGATTTTAGCACATTTACCATACTAATGTATATATTTTTTTACACCATCAGAAAGTACAGATTTCAACGAACAAAAAGCCCACAGACTTTTTTAAAAAAAGCAGATATTTTGACGTGAGAATTTTCGATTGAAAATTTAGGGTGCTTTTACGATATTAAGTCAAAATAAGGTGAAAAAATAAATATTTTAAATCAAAAAAAAATTACAGTGTGTTTGGGACATAAAAAGGTAAGTTTTCACCAAATTTCGTGCAAGAAAAATTTTTTTTGTAAAAGATAAAAATAAAAAACCAAAAACTTGGTTATTTGAGTTTTTCACATACATTTTGAGGTTATGTAAAAAAAGTGTAAGTACAAAAGCTGTAGATCTTTTTATTACCTACAACTTTGCCATTTAACGTTTTTTCATAGGACTTGTAGTTTTGCCGGAAATCGAGATAAATCATTTTCTACCCTTAAAAACTCACCCCTTTTCACTTCCCGACCTCGGATCGCCCATAAATTATTTTTCCTTTAATTTTTGTTATATTCTCTTCCTTTTCCAATGGGTTTCATCCTATTATTTTTTTTCACTTTTTACCAGCCCAGGTCTACATGCCATCAATGCCCATACTTTTAGATTTAATTGTCGCAAACGCCTGATACACATCCTACTCAGACCCATTTTTATAACTAAACTGTCTCCCATTTAACCTATTCAGTGTGTTATTCCCAGTTAAAAAGGTTCCTAAAAACCCTGCACTGCAAATTGTAAATTAAAACCCATGAGACAAACCAAATTACAAAAAAAAAATATTTATTGACAATCATAAAAGTGACATTCAAATAACTGCTATGCTACAAGTGAAATAATTTATTGTTAATACATCCAAATCATGTAAATCGTAACCCAAAACACAATCCTATTTCATATAAAGTAATTTGTATGTATGTAGTAGGTAAGTGAACTGTTCAGCACGGAAAAGTGACCGTTCTCATCACAAACTTACATATTATTACTCTTTGTTGCAGAGAAAAGATGTAAACTACAAAAACTAAGTAACGAAAAAGTAACTATTAAAAACTTGTATGTAACACAAATAATTTTACCCGGGATTTTACCATAGTTGTGAAAAGGAAAAAAAAATATCAAAATACCCTCTGTATAAATTAAAATTGGCATATTTTTACATTATTACTTTTATTTACACATGCTTTCAACTTGCCTACATTTCATAATTATGCCCTTCAATACTATACTGATGATTGAATTGCTAATTAATTATAAATATAAATACTAAAGTAGTATAAACTTTCTGTCACTTAAGTAAAACTATTTTTTCCAATTTACATCCTTCCAGTGGCGTGCTTCCAGCATCTCCCTTGGGGGAGGAGGTTCAAGTTATATAGTTAGCAGAAAAACGTGTCACAGGTAAAAATCATCTGGCTTTATTATCAACAATAAAGGAACTGGCCTTTTACCAGCTTCCTAGTTTAGAATGTTTTATTTAATTTTTTTTAATGTTTCAGTAGGTAAATGTCTGGTGGGAGGACTGAACCCCTCCCCGGCGGTACGCCCCTGTATCCTATGCCTAATCTACCTTTTTAATATCTCCCAGGTGGTCCACCTCTCATCATGCCCGGTGGTGGTCCGCGCATACCCATTGGCGGTGGTCCACCCCTGCCCATTCCCATTGCATTTGGTGGCATACCCATCATGCCGGGTGGGGGACCGCCCATCATGCCAGGTGGGGGACCACCCATCCTGGGAGGACCGTGGTTCATTTGGGGTGGAGCAGAAACTTGACCTTAAATAAATTGAATAAGAAATATGTTAAGAAAATATTTTTAAAAAAAGATTATTTATAACTTAGGTACTTAGGTAAGTATTAATAAAGTACTTAGCCTGAAACTTAACCTTTTTTATAATGGCGTTCACTGAGTTTTGTTCATAAGGAATATGAAAATATTTAACAAAATATAGATTAAAAAAATAATTACCTCTACCGCCCGGAGTCATCACTTGCTGAGAAGGCCCACCTACACCTCTTACAGGGCCTTGCAAACCAACGGGGACCCCACCCATTCCGGCGGGCATTCCACGTCCTGCTGCTCGTCCAATACCTGATAAAAAACATTATTGAATGCCAGTAGTACAGGTACATGCAAATAAATAAATTAAAAAAAGTACCCGACACCTTCCTTTAAATAGTTTTTTAGTCGGTTGAAAAGAAGTGGATAAACCGAGGGATAAACCTTTGAAACCTTTAAATTCTTTTCTTCTTTCTACATTTTTTAAAGAATCAGAAGTAGTTTATTGAATGGTTTGGTGCTGGACGTAAATTCCTCCCAGTAGGCCATGGATACACTCCTAAATATGTCAATAATGAAAATAAGTTACTTTTACCTGGTCCAGAAGTTGCTCCAGGAATAGGCACTCTAGGAAGTCCTTCTTCTGGTGGCGGAGGCCCTTCTACAGTCAATGAAACTATGCTTTCCCCTCGTAACAACACAAAGCCCAAAACACGCTTCTCCTCCCTCTCTACTTTCGAGTTTTTTGGCTTTATCCTCCTAAATTCCTCGCAATCTCCCAAAATCATGTTCATATGCTTATCAAATGCCTTAAAAGTTCCAATAAATGTTCTGGAGTCCTGTAGCGTGATCCGCACACGGTAGTTTATGTGCAGGATCATCTTGTTGTTCTTGCCGATCGTCTAAATAGCAAATAAAGATTCAGATTTAGTAAAGAATAATGTTAAAATGAGATAAACTTACCATTTTGGCTAATTTTTGCTAAATTACGGACAAAAACAACCGCGACGCTTAGAAAACGTCGCTGGATAACCTCAAAATTGTGGCGCCGTGGCGGCTTTGTGAGAGTGTGAGTAAAAAGTGAACTGGAAATTTAGTTTAAGAGTTTCATCGTCAGAGGGCGAGGTCACAGGGTGAGGTTAGTACTTAAAGGACTCTGTAATTCCGAAAACTCATCCAATGAATGCTGAAATTTATTTGTTTTAATTTATCGTAACTAGATGTCGCACTACAAATTAATTGAATTTAGATATTGCACAGAATTATTATACCTAATTAATTATTTATTTTCGATTTGTACCGTCAAAATAAACATGAGTTTCAATGTTTCATTGGATTTTATTATAGTTAAACCCTACGGTTTGTGAAATACTTTGTATTTTGTGAAAATGTAGTAACAATTTTAATGATTTAGCTTAATATTTATTTCCTTTTTTAAATCAAATTCACACTGGGACACTGGAGTCTACTAACTGATTAGGTTTTAAAGTAGAAAAAATCGATAGTGTACTCTATTATACATACATGAGGGCTTAAATGTGTCGCTCATGAAACCCAAAGACAGGCGAAAACTTATGCCTTTTCTGCCCCATATGCATAACCACGAAAATAGCACTCAAAAATTTCAGTGTAAGGTCAACAAACACTTAATAAAGCTCGTCCTAATTAGAGTGATCCTGAAAAAGTTTCTTTCAACAAACACTCGTCTTCTGTTTACGTAATTATTCTCCTAAGTGGTCCATAAATATTTACTTAAACTAGTCGTTTCAATCAGGCAGGAATAGTCGGGATCGGGGATTCTCTGGTTTTATTTCTTACTCATAAAATACAGAGTGCAGAAAAGTAGTATATTGTTTTACAAGAAGTGACGAAGAAACATTTTTTGCCAGCGAAATAACAGCATACAAACCACGGCGAAGTGACACATTATGAAAGTGACACTTAAATTTATAAAAATGACACTTTATCTTTATGAATAAAGTGACTCTTTATGAATGTGACACACACATTTTAAGGTGCATAGTATAGCCTTAAGTACACAGATATGTTAAGTTAATAACAAACAAATTTAGGTAACTTTTTCTTTTAATTATGTACATCATTTTGCTACTATTACGGTTTTAAATTTAAAAAAAAAACCAAAAAAGAATTTATTCATGATTGTTATTATTTTGTTTGCCGAGGATAGGGGGAATAGGGTCGGTCAAAAAATTTGTTGCCTAAGGGCGGCTAAAACCCTTGACACGGCCCTGATCGTAATTGTGTTGCATACTCTGATGCACCAACCAAAAAGAAATAAAAAAAAATTAATTAGAATTTTAAAAGTTTTTAGATGACAGAATCACTATGTTGAAGATTTATTTGAAAAGTACTTCCTGTTTAAAGGAGATTGTTTTTGTAGTAACATTAGTCCTATACCTTCTTTGGCATAAAAATAAAATAATTTAAAACATAAGGTAAAACCGAGGGATATAGTTACGTTGAATTTTATACAAATTTTGTTCTTTGTACTAGTTGGAGCTTTAGGGTCTTCCTTCTGTTTCTTTTGTAAATTTTGTTAAACTCTTTTTGTGTTCTATTTTTTTATATATTTCTAAATGTCCACTCTTAGTTTAGCTGATATATAACAAGTTCTATACTATTTTGTATTATTTTTGACAGAACAAATAAAAAATTAATGAAAAAAATGGTATTTTGATTGTAAGGTTTCAATATTTATTATTTACTACCTATATAAAAGCATTTCAAAAATATCGTAAACCATTAAAAATAATTAAAAAAAACCCATTTCCCGCGAGGAAAATTCTAAAATACGTTTTCACGTATCATCAAATGAAACTAAAAGAACAAAATTTGACATCCGGGGGTCGACGAGAGAATTAGGTTCTTATGAAAATACTTTTTCGGTCAGATATTTTTTTTCTATTTCCTTTTAACCCATCGAATCAGACAAGGACGAACTTATTTCTGAACATCGTACCGTCGCGATACACTAAACCTATCTTATCTATCAGTTAAAATTAGCACCGCGACGCGAGGCGCCGTTTTTCGACGCTTGACGAGCTTCAGCCAAAACTTAGTCTAGTTCGTTATATTTTGGTAATTTGTGGTTAACTTTTCTTAAAAAATGTCTTTAAACGGTGCTTCTGACGGAGTGTTAGGTGTTGTGAATTTTAAAAGAAAATAATAAAAAATCTAAGAATGGTAAGTGCACCACATTTTAGACAATGAATAGTTCTTAGTATTTATTTATAGAAATTCGCTTCTTATTTGAGATGTATGCGCATTAATTTCTATTAATATATTCCGTGGATTCTAATTGGTAACCCAAAACCCACTCATCTGAGCGATTTTGGATATTTTGCCTTGATGATGAATGGTGAAAAATCGATCGAAAGTCCAGATTTCAGGAAATGTGTAGATTTTGGGGTTATAGGTAAATTATTAGGTACGTATTAAAAATATCTTTCTTTCCCACTGAAAAATATATCTATTTCATTACAGACTTTTATAAACAGGGGTAGAATTTATTGAAATACGTCAAGAAAGTCCGTCAAAAAATATTTTGTCCAATATAAACTTTTATAAACCCTTGTCATTTCTTTACGGGCCGATACGCGACGTACAAAAAAATAAGAAATAAGAGTTTCAAGAAATTCGGACCAAAAATATCGGTACCCCACAAAAGAAACTACACCCCTTTTATCAACCCCTAAGTGAATTTTGAAAAATGAGGAACACGCATATTTTTATTTTCTTCTTCTCTAGTTATAAATCAATTTTTAGACCTCCACCAGTTTTAGTTTCCGAGAAATTCCCATAAAAATTTCATGCCCCGTTTTTACCCCCTTAAGGGTTGATTTTTGGAAAATCCCTTCTTAGTGAATGCCGACGTTATAAGGAGAAGACATCCTCAAAATTTCATGCTTCTAGGATTAGGGGTTTAGGCTGGGCGTTGAGTATCATAAAGGAGTTAATTTCTATTTATTTTGTGTTCAATATCTGTGTTATTATGCATGTAGTTTATTCATATTTTACACAAATTATATGGTACTTTGACTTTGATCATTCTGGGTTGGGTCATTAAGTATCACTAATGCGGAGAAGTACAATGATGCATTGTAATAAAAAATACGCAAAAGTTATAGGTTTAAAAGTCGAAATTATATTTAATTCCACATTGTGGCTAAAATATTCATTTTTTAAACATAACGCATTATTGAATTATCGGAATCAAACCAATTTTTTCGAATAAAATGGTTATTTATAAATAACTCAAGAAAGAATAAATATATCGAGTAACCGGTCATTAATGGCACCCTGTTGAAGTCTGGTATATATTTTACGTTCAGCGGTTGGCTACAGAAACAGAACCGGACCAAGTTATTTTACCTTCGCCTTTGCCATCTATTAAATTTGGTAAGATATAGGGTAGATCGAGGGGTAGATACTAATTTTATTATTAATAAAATATTGATAGACCCGTACCTACCAAAATAAGTATGTGAAAACATTATAAAACTAAACGAAAAAAACAACCTCTATTTTTTTTTAGTATTTATTTAAAAAGAGCACTTTCAGGGAAAAACACCTCCGAACATTCCAGCAGTTCGATGGGAAATGACTGATATCGTATTCCGCCAGCGTCCTGTCAAACGAATTCTGAAGGTGCTCGATGCCAAAAAAGCTTCTGGTCCAGATGAAATTCCTATTATAGTGCTCAAGAAATGCGCCGATGAACTCACACCCGTATTTTGTAGACTTTTTAACCTATCCTACAAAAAAGGAATATTTCCATCTTGCTGGAAAAAGGCGCGAGTCCAGCCTATACCAAAGAAAGGCAAGAAAACCCTGCCAAACAACTATCGACCGGTCGCATTGCTTTCAGTTATATCAAAGGTGATGGAGAAAGCTATTAAGCCAAGTCCAGATCAACAGGAGACCTTCTAGCCTATGTCACTTATCTTTGGAGCAACGCTATCGAACATCATGGGGAGTCCCGGGCTATTGCACTGGACATCTCTAAAGCCTTTGACCGTGTCTGGCACGAGGGGCCCCTAAGTAAACTGCGTTCTTATGGTATGCCCGGTTGATTTTGTTCATGGTTGTCTAGCTTCCTCAAGGACCGTTCTCTGCAAGTGGCGATTGACGGGTTTCTCTCAGACACCTTCACCATCAATGCTGGTGTTCCTCAAGGGTCCATATTATCTCCCACTCTCTTCTTACTGTACATTATAACGACCTTCTAGCGAAAACAGAAAATCCAATATATAGCTTTGCTGACGACAGCACACTTATCTCATCTTTTACTTTGAAGTCTCAAACATCGGCTGCTGACGCACATCTTCGGAGACAACATGAGGTACCACGCCTCAATAAAGACCTGGAAGAAATTTTGTCTTGGGGTGACAGTAACCAAGTCGAATTTAACGCTCAAAAAACCCAGGCAGCAGTTTTCTCTAAGAAGGTTAACATTGCAGAACCCGATATCGTTATGGCAGGACACGCAATTCCACTGACTTAGTCTATTAATTTGCTGGGTGTCAACCTGGGAGGAAATATGTCTTGGCATAATCACGTTGTGGCAATCGCCAGGGCAGCTTCTCAGAAGCTCGGTATACTTTTCCGTACCAAAAAGTTGTATACACCTCAACAACTTTTGACACTCTATAAAGCCCAGATTCGACCATCACTGGATCTGCTCTCATATCTGGAGTTCTGCACCAAAGCATACCCTTCGGTTGTTGGATTCCATCCAAAGGAGAGCCGTTCGTCTAATCGGCGACCACGAGCTGACTAGGAACCTCGACAGCTTAGAACATCGAAGACAGGTTGGTGATTTGACTCTCTTCTACAGATATTTCCATGGCAAGTGTTCGACAGATATTGCCCGCTCGATTCCACTTAGAGTAATGCATAGCAGAAACACACGACGAACCACTGCCGCCCATCCCTATGTGGTTCAACTTAGTACACCCCGAACATCATTGTTTCAGAACTCTTTCATTTGGAGGACGTCATTTTTGTAGAACGGCCTTTCTGAGACCGTGTTTCCAACCGAATATAACCTCCAACGATTCAAGAAAAACCTGAATTTCTTTCTTCGCACACGCACCGCTCCCAGAGCGCCTTAAAGGATTTTTCCTATAGTGCTTGTGCTCGATCATAAAAAAAAACTTATGTATTTATTATACAAGGGAAAAAGTCTCGGAAAAAGTAATACATTTTTTACGAGGTGTTAACTTTGTGGTGCAAGTCAGATTAAAACACAGGTGACCCAAGTAAGAATTTTTTATTTAATTTGTAAAATTGACGTTGATGTGTTGTTAAGCGGATATGAATCAAATTTGGTGTAGTTATATTTTTGAGGGCAAGAAGGAGGATTCCATAATGAGTGTTAAGATACCTTCTAGAGAACGCTGATGGCTACACAATGTGAGTTTGATAAATTCTCGCATATATTTTTTGTCTCTCACTTTTCTGACCTTGCTATTAATCGAAATACACTATGGAGAGTTAGCAGAACCGAATTATTATATCGATTTGCTATAAATGTGTATGAAAACGGCAATAGTTTTGGACACCTCATTCGACTCCATTAGTTAGTTTTTGGTATTGTTCTAATTTTCATTAATAATTTTGTATAATTTCTCATCAGTACTTTCATAAAATTCAAAACATCTTTTAATTTTATTCTATTGAGCTTTAATGTTTAAACTTGGCTTTTAAACAACAAAAAATACAACGTATTAATTATTTAATGATTTTTGTTCTCCAGAGATATACAATAAAATTGTTTTTATTTTTCGAAAACGAAGCAAGATATGAAAACAATTTAACAGACAAGAAAAGGATATTTTTAGTTGCTTAATCCGAAAAAAATATAAAAATTACCAAAAACTCAGTGGCGTCTTATTTTTTGCCAATATTATTTGTTAAGGCGCCCCCTGAGACGTCACTAGACGGAATAATTTAGCGCCACACGAGCGTTTTATCACTAAAATTATCATAAATTAAAATATTAAAAATATTTATAATTAAAATGACTACTCGTTAAAATTATTTTTTAAAAAACTTAATGTTTGATTTATGAAAAAAATTTTTGGGACATATTTTAATCAAAAATTAATTTTCTTTAAAAACCGCAACATTTAAAAGTTCCTGCTGTCATCGAAAAAATTCTTTGCACCGTGGCGCCACCTACATCTTGTATTATTCAAACACATTTTTAACACAGTTGTGAAGCCAATCATTGAGGCTAAAAACTGGCATTTACAGAATTTACATGTCGCTTTTAGTTTTCGAAATAATTGGCCTGGGAGTTTTTATTGAAACACCCCATATAATTATATAGTGTGATAATAAATACATGGGGGCGTGCCCAAAAAAACGCTCGGAAACGTCGATTGGTATTTCTAGTTGCACATTTTTTTCAATAAAAACTTTTTATACAGGGTGTGTCATGTAACAGTAGCCAATACCAACTTTCTTTTTTTTTTAATACAACACCCTGTATATTATTAAATTTTTGTATTCTTCAGAAAATTTTAGACATATTTCATGTACAATGTCCTATACTTATCTTCAACTGTTTCGGAAATATTAAATGTTTTCAGATTTATTGCAAAAATTACTTACTTACCAAAGATTAAACTTAAATGTACCTTAAAAAAATATTTAGTCAGTAAGGCGTTCTATAATATTAATGAATTCTTTAATGATCCTGATAAATAGTCAATACAATGCCTATAAACTTTAAATGTTTTTGTAGCTGTACATATCACTAAAATGTTTGTGATTATATATTATGTTTATATGATTTATGTTTTTTAAGCAGATCAAATTTATGCATTAATCCTGTCGCTACCATTTTTGAATTTCTAAATTATGTGTCTCTTTTTTCTGTTTACATATCTTTTGTCATTTATCTCTTATATTTCGTTACTCAATTTCTAGTTTGATTAAGTATTATTAAGCATTTGAAAATTATTTGATGTGACTTTTTTATTTAACTTTTAAGTTTATTTAATTATAAATGTTATTTTGTGAATTGTAATTCTCAACCAAAAACCGAAGATAATTAAGTAGTTATTGTGAACCACGACACTGTTCTACACCCTCTGGGGTTTGTTTTTGTAAAAAAAAACTTAAGCAAATAAATATTCATTCGTTCATTAACAACACACTCAAAAACTAATAAGTAATACTGTTTATTTTTTGATAATGTAAAAAACAAAAAAAACACTAATGTTGAAAATGCTCGCCGCGAACGTCTTGGTAACATCCCAATCTTAAATAGAAATTTCTTCTAATGTTACTGAACCTGAACATCTCAGGAATGACCGATCTAATCGTAAGCGTTATTCGTCTTCTTAAGTCAGATAATTAGAGGGGTTTAGTTTTGTATACAATATTTTTGACATAACATGTCGTCAGATCAGGGGATCGTGCTGGCCATTCCATCGACCCACGCCTCCCTATCCACCGATTTGGAAATACTCGGTTGAGGTACGGCCGGACATTGATTTGGTAATGGGGCGGTGCTCCATCTTGCTGAAACCAAATCATATTTGCTGGAAGTTTGGGTTTGCTGGATCAGGATATAAGTTTGTCAAAGTTGGCAAGACATTATTTTGGAGCAGTGCTAAATAATTATCGCCATTTAAATTGCCATTAATGAAAAGAGACCGATGATATGATCTCCAACTATTCCTGAGAAAAAAGATTAACCCTTTCAGGATATTGCGTATGTTCTTCTCTAATCCAGTGAGGATTTTCCTTACACCAATAGCGGCAATTCTGACGATTAGCATGACCGTGAAGTAAAGGTGCATTCATCAGAAAACAAAACATGTTCTAGATCACATTGTTATCTAACATTGCCATCATTTGTTCAGAAAAATACGTTCTCCCATCAAAATCGTCTTCCATGAGCTCATGAATAGGTATTATTTTATAGGGATACATTTTATTTTCTTGTAATGTTCGAATAATCGATGAATGGCTAACATCGACCATTGGGACTGTTTTTCGACTAGAAGTATGAGTGGTTTTTCCTCAAACTCAAACATAATATCTAATTTGGTATCATCATTGCATTTGGCAGCTACTTTTTTTTAACTGCTTTACATGTCCAAGCTGGCGAAACAGCTTTTCTATTTTACTAATTTTCCCTTGAGTTATAGGCGGCAAATTTGGAAATTTTTCATGAAATAAGCGAGCAACTTCGATTTGTGTCCGTATTTTATCTCCATAACCAATCATCTGTAGAATTGTTATTTTGTATATTTCTGTTAAATAAACCATTTTTCTGATATGCAGTCAACGAAATTCAAACGACTATATCACTGACAACCACTGTCATGCAGAGAGACAACAATTTGCTAAGGTCAGGAGTTTAAAACAAAAGTAAACGAAACTATTTAACTAGACTGGGTACATATCGCTAATCGTCAGCCGAGAGTGCATCTAATATTAGTACTAAAAAGATTTACAAAAATTTACAATAAAAAAATACTTTTCTTTTCTTTTTTTCTATTTACAATTGCTTTTTTTGCCTCACCTTCCTGCGGAACGTGAAGGAAAAACATATCGCCAAATTGTCATTATAACAACTGACTAAAACTACACAATGGTGCAAAATTTCCGTTTTCTCGTATAGGTAGGTAGTTTTCTGAGACGGCGCCGTATAGGTGCTCTTTAAACTCGCACACCTTTGTGCAATGTGGGATATACTTTCCATATTTGCTCTATAAAAATATATAAGTATTTAATCGATTAAAACATAAGCAAAAAATTATTCTTACATGGAAGCTATCAATTATCAGCTAATAAATTTGTAGAAATATTATTGTGCCGAGCACTTCGGGCACGGCACTGTTCTAGTTCGTTCGTTTAATTATACGAGAGCTGTCACTTTGACAGGTAAGTGTCATTTTTTTTAGCTTTTTCGTAGCGAGGGTTATAGCTGTAAGAATTCGAAATTAAAAAATTTTCAGGTACCTAAATAAGAATGTTTTATACGATAGCTGTCAAATTTTGACAGGTAGGAGTCAGTTTTTTTTTTTCCTTTTCGTAGCGAGGGTTATCGCTGTATAAATCCTAACGTGAAAAATCTTTCAGATCCTAAATAACAAAGTTCTATACGACAGCTGTCATTTTGACAGGTAAATGTCAATTTTTTTTAAGGTTTTCTTGTATCTAGGATTAAAGCTGTAAGAATCCAAAATTTAAAAAAAAATCAGTAGTTAAATAACAAAGTTCTATACGACAGCTGTCAAATTTTGACAGGTAAGTTTAAATTTTTTTTTTAGATTTTTCGTAGCGAGATTTGTAGCTGTAAGAATCCTAAATGAAAAATTTTTCAGTTCCTAAATAACAAAGTTATATACGACAGCTGTCATTTTGACAGGTAAATTGCAAGTTTTTTTTAAGCTTTTCTTGTATCTAGAATTATAGCTGTAAGAATTCGAAATTTAAAAAAATTCAGTACCTAAATAACAAAGTTCTATACGACAGCTGTCAGGTTTTGACAGGTAAGTGTCAATTTTTTTTTAGCTTTTTCGTAGCGACGGTTATAGCTGTAAGAATCCCAAATTTAAAAAAAATTCAGTACCTAGATAACAAAGTTTTATACGATACCTGTCAGATTTTGACAGGTAAGTGTCAATTTATTTTAACTTTTTTCGTAGCGAGGGTTAAAGCTGTAATAAAACTAAATTAAAAAAATTTTCAGTACCAAAATAACAAAGTTCTATACGACAGCTGTCAAATTATATATACTTAAATAGTAATTCTTATTTTTTATAATTTGCTACCATTTCTATGCTGTTTAGGTATAGAACAATATATTTGAAAAAAGTAGTATTTGAGATGACCTAAACGAATATCCAAACCAAAAGTATATCGGACGCACCCAATTCGATTTATTAACGATCCAATATGACCCTACATTGATTTTAAAAAAATCAAAAAAATTACTTCCCAACTTTCGATCGCGTTCGCAAACAACAGTGTTTTGTAGCCCAACGTCGTCTACATGTCGAAAAAGTTTAAATCGATTAAAATGATTTTTGCCACCTGTATCGCCCTACAACGAAAAAAAACATATTTTTTAACTTTGACTTTAATAACTTTTTTCCGGTACACCCTGTATATTTGAAATTGTTCCCAGAACGTGCCCCGACTATTCCTCTCTACGTCCAGAAAGTTTGAATCGTTTTGCTCTAACCGTTTCCGAAAAAAAAATTCGCGAATATCGAAATGTCGAATAACCTTCTACCACGTGGCGACGGATAATCAATGTCGAAACGCCATCTTTAAAATCGAGATTACAACCATTTCTGAAACATTTTGGGCAAATATTTTGGTCAGTAAAATTAGAAGAAGGTTCAAGGTAGATATTCCACCCGATTTAAAATCTGGAAATGTTCTTATTATTCTAGCAAGTCACGCTGAAAACACCCATTTTTCGCCATTTTTGACAGCCGGATTTTTAGATTTAATAATTAATTTAGATACATCAATATCAAGGCACTCTTAGTCAAAAGAGAATGGTGTTAGAATTTGTAAAGATTGCCTGTTTCCGCACCCAAAAAAGCGACTTTTCTCAATTTTGCGAATATATTTTAATGATTTTGAATATGTAGAGGTGTTGCGAAGTAATCAGCGCATTTTTTGAGAAAAAAATAAAACGGTTTTGTTAAAAATTGAATCAGCTACAGTCGATATAGTAAAAAAAAAGCTGCCGTTTTTTCCGTATTAAAGATAAAGAAACGAAAAAATATCTCTTAAATACAATTTGACGAGCTCTATCCGCTAAAGTTTACAACGTTTCAATCAAAAGTCGTTTTCAGTACGAAAAAAAATAAATACCGTGAAAAAATCAGGCCTAACTTTATGATTTCCACTTTCTTACAATTTTCGGCAATTTCCATTCCAGTTAGGTATAGAACGATATATTGGAAAAAGGTAGATTTTGAGATGGCCTAACCGATTATCCAAACCGAATGTCGATTGGATGCACCCAATTCAACTTATTAGCGATCCAAGAGGTTCCATTTTGGACCAAATTTTGACTTTTAAAAAATAAAAAAAATTATTTCCAAACTTTCGATCGCGCTCACAAACAATAGGCTTCTGTAGCCGACGGTCGTCTACACGTCGAAAAAGTTTAAATCGAAAAAATTCATTTTTACGACCTGTATCGAATTTCAACGAGAATCGGATATTATTCGACTTTCAAAATTAATAATTTTTTTTCAGTACACCCTGTATATTCGAAATTTTTACACAACGTACCCCCACTATTCCTCTCTAAACTGAAAAAGTTTCAATCGTCCCACTCTAACAGTTTCCGAGAAAAAAAATCGCAAATGTGAAAATGTCCAAAGCCACGGCGGCGACAACATACATATATTATTTTCACCGAAGCGCCGTATAACATATCGCGGTGTAGCGCGATAAGTAATTATACTTATAGATACCTTTCTTTCAGTAGCGTAGCCATAGGGGGGTCAGGGGGGGCGGTTGACCCCCCGCCCCCTGGCTTGACGCCCCTTTGCTACTTAAATAAAATTTAAAAAATCGGTCTTATTTGAATTTTAATAAACTTAACACAGAACAAAATACCAAAAAATCACAAAGCCTGTAAATGTCCGTTTTAAAATAAAATAAAAGTTATTCTTAAATACCGTCCGTCGCTACGCTAATTAAATCCACAATAGAAGATCTAAAAAAATTACGAAGTGACGATACTTGTTTTAATGAATTTGAATCGGGCGCAAAACAATTGGCAAGAAAATATGGTATTTTAGATGAATATATTTCTAAAAGACATGCAAAAGTTAAACATTTTCACGATGAAAAAGAAGATGCTAACACTGAAAATTGCCCGCGCAAAAAATTTAAAACAAGCGTTTTCTACGTTGCATTGGATACTTTCATACAAACACTAGCTGTGAGGTTTGAAGATTTTCTTCAAATTGCAAATAGATTTATTTGCTTAGAGGCAGACGTTATCTCTCCGACACTAGATAATTTAAAATATCTTAGGGATCTGTCAGCCTTTTATGAATCTGATATAAATGGCAATTTATTAATCGATGAATATAAATCATTTTGCGCTTTGTTTCAACAATTAAAAAAAAAAAGATTACCCTAAAAACAGATGAGATACTTCCGTATCTTATTTCAAATAAGCTTGAAAGTTCATTCCCATATATATTTTTCTATTTACACGGTATACCTTATTATTGCAACGAACAGTGCCAATGCGAAAGGTCCTTTAATCGGTTAAAAAATATTAAAACTTATAATCGCTCGACAATGACGGAACAACAATTAAATGACATAGCTATATTAAACATAGAAAGTGACTATGTTAAAAATTTAGATCTTTCTAATGTTTTAGATGATTTCAAAAGCCTTAAGACTCGTCGAATAGCTTTATAGTTATATAAAAACAGTTTTTAAATTATTGATTAAAGTTGTGTAAGGTCAGAATATTAAAATATTTTTAGTTTTGTGTTTATTTTTGATTGTTTAGTACTTGTTTTTATTATAAAAGGATTTATTTTTTGTTTTATTAAAATTAATATAATTTACGGCTCCTTTTATACTGGGATTCTGTATGCGAGATACATTATCTCGCGTTCCGAAATTCGGAATGCATACTTTTCTTTATCTTGTGTTATTTCGAAATATAGAATCGCGATTCTGTATCCGAGAAAGCGCCCGTTTAAACGTTTCGCTTAAGCGCTACGTTAAATGTGAAGCCGAGATTCCGGTATCCGAGATACAGAATCCCAGTATAAAAGGAGCCTAACTGTGTTAAATGAAAAAAAAAACGTTATATAATATAATACCTAATACCTATATCACAAAAAGCATACAATGCATTTTTTTACCCGATGTTGAAATGTTATGTTTTTTTAGCTGAAATTTAAAACACGTCTTAGTTTGGAAAAATATACTTCTATTGTCACTCACCAATAATTTAATAAAAGGCTTTAACGGTGCTTAATACCATGCCTTATTTTTTGTCAATGATTAACTGAATCAGAATGTGTATTTAAAAATATAGGCGCCCCAAAAGAACTTCGCCCCCCCCCCCCCCCCCCCCCCCCGCCCGGCCCAAAATCCTGGCTACGCCACTGCTTTTTTAATTTCATATTAATAAAAAGAAACGCTGAAATGCAATAAATCTGAAAACACTTAATACTTCCGAAACAGTTGAAGATGGGTATAGGATATTGTATGTGAAATATGTCTAAAATTTTCTGAAGAATCCAAAAATTGGATAATATACAGGGTGTTATATTTAAAATAAGATAGTTGGTATTGGCCACTGTTACATGACACACCCTGTATAAAAAGGTTTTTATCGAAAAAAGTGCGCAACTAGAAATACCAATCGACGTGTCAGAGCGTTTTTTCAGACACGCCCCCATGTATTTATTATCGAATTTATTTCATTTGGCTGATACACACTGTATGTGTGCGGTTTTATATTATGGTTAAACACATTTTAGATATTTACATTTCTATAGATTTTATCTATGATGAATTACAGGTAAAGGTTAAGTAGTGTAAGAATAGCAGATTCCCATGGTCTCTGCTAAACTTCTCCTTGCTATGCTACAATAATTGTATACAGGGTGTTTCATTAAGGGTGGTCACCGGCCATATCTCGGAAACTACTAAACATAGAAACTTAAGAAAAAAAAATTATGATTAAAGCGGGCATGAAAAAATTCTGGAAATTACTTTTAAGTTCCTCATTTCGACGCAAGGGGGCACAATTGAAAATAATTTTTTTAAATTCTAAATTTCTCCGGAAATTCCCATATTAAGGTATAACTCTGATTACATCATCGAAAAGCTTAGACAATTCTGCATCATTTTGGTTTAAGGCTCATTGGCGTACCGATCTTGATAAGAGTGGGAGAAGCTATTGAAAGTGTAAACATTAAAATCGCTGTAACTTCTAAACGACTTATCCGATTTTACTAAATTTAGGCTGTTTGACAGGGAAAGTTAAGTATCTTCAATTGCCGTATCCAGCAGTACACGATAGTGTTGCTAGAGGGCGCAATTTGTCATAATAACAGTTTTTTTGATTTTATCCTGAAAATTCAAATCATAGGGTATAAATATGACATCATAATCGGAAAGTAGATGAAATTTGCAAGAACAGATTGTTCGATATCTTTGTTCGTTTCAGAGTTATTGCCAAAACAATAATTTTTAATACAAATTGCGCCCTCTAGCAATTTTATTAGAAACTATCGTGTACCATTGGATACGACATTGAAAGTAATTACCTTTCTCTTCCAAATAAGCTTAAATTTAGTAAAATCGGATAAGTCGTTTCAAAGTTACAGCGATTTTAATGTTTACACTTTCACTTGATAAGAGTGGGAGAAGCTATTGAAAGTGTAAACATTAAAATCGCTGTAACTTCGAAACGACTTATCCGATTTTACTAAATTTAAGCTTGTTTGGAAGTACCTTCAATTGTCGTATCCAATGGTACACGAGAGTTTCTAATAAAATTGCTAGAGGGCGTAATTTGTATTAAAAATTATTGTTTTGGCAATAACTCTGAAACGAACAAAGATATCGAACTGCGGTCTTTACATCTTTTCTTGCAAATTTCATCTACTTTCCGATTATGCTGTCATAGTTATACCGTATGATTTAAATTTTCGGGATGAAATAGAAAAAAACCTGTTATTATGACAAATTGCGCCCTCTAGCAATTTTATTAAACACTATCGTGTACTGCTGGTTACGGCGATTGAAGATACTTACCTTTCCCTTCCAAACAAGCTTAAATTTAGTAAAATCGGATAAGTCGTTTACAAGTTACAGCGATTTTAATGTTTAGACTTTCAATAGCTTCTCCCACTCTTATCAAGGTCGGTACGCCAACGAGCCTTAAACCAAAATGATGCAGAATTGTCTAAAAGTAATTTCCAGAATTTTCTCATGACCGCTTTAATCATAATTTTTCTTTCCCAAGTTTCTATGCCTAGTAGTTTCCGAGATATGGCCGGTGGCCACCCTTAATGAAACACCCTGTATTGCATCCCTCATTATCTAAAATAAAAGTCGATTAATATTATTATTATTTAAAATTCAGCACCTGCAACACTTTTGTCTTGTCTTCCTTAGGCCAATGGCTCAACGAGTGAACTAACATGAGTAATCCCGATCAAGCACCCTCAAGCGCCGAACAAAGTACTGGCACAGATCCAAGACCCAAAAGGAACAGCGGCCTCTTCGCCTTTTTCAAATGGTTCAAGCCGGGATCGCGCGAGTCGATCGATTCGGCGTCCAGATCGAGCAGCCAAGAGAGCGTGTCATCGATTAAGAGCAATAAAAGTGGCGGTACCGTCGCGAGCTTCAATTTCGTCAATCCTACAGAGTACGAAAAGAGAGCACAATCGGAAAAACGCTCTTCCGGTACCGAAAAGTGCGTGCTAATCGGTCCGGAAACGGACACTTACAAAGCGCGATTAAAACAAAGGGACAAAAGGAGAGAGAGTGATAAAAATGTGACGTTGAGGAAGAAGTATAATTTGTTTTTCAACAGGGATACGTTGCTGAGATCCGGAAGACTCTTGGAGGACGAGGAGAACTCGAAGAGTTTGCCATTGATGACGCGGGCGCATGTTATGGAGGCGGAGCCTCAGAAGGTTCACCGAAGGTAGGGGGGCTTTCTGTTGCATGCATTAAAAAAAATTGAATTTGTTTTGTTTATAGTATACCGGATCCTGCACCTTACCTCCCGTCTTCTATAGCTCACTAATTAATTAGGTTAGGATTTTGATATTAGGGAATTATTGAAACGATAATTTTTACGTCAGCACTAATAAGGGAATGCCCTATTTTAATAAGGTCTTAACCTTACTTCTCTAAAAAATAAAGACTTATTGGAACGCTTTCCTGTTTACGACCGTTATTTTTAACCTAATGTCTAATGACCTCCCATCCTTCAGGATTTTATAAGGGATTTTGTCCCACAAATTATCTTATAAGGACCAAATCGTCATTATAGGTAAACCTTAATCTGTTATAATGCAACCATCTGTTTTTTAGGTTCGGTTTGCCGAATAAGGGAAATAAGGAAACGTTATTTTACTTACGGTAACTAGTCGTAAATAGGGGAAGGCAGTATTTTATTATGGTTCCCATATTAAATATTTTTTAGTGCGCATGCTTAGCTGTCATTTTAAGAACGACCATAATAAGGCCTTTACCTTATAGCGTTTCCAATAATTCCCTATTTTGCAGACCTTACCTGTATCTTGGTGCGCATTTCAGGGTGTTCCAAAAAAATGTGACGTCATAAGGATGTATTTTTTAGATTACACGACATATATTTTCTTACTTATTTGGGTGCCTCCTATAATTATCTACATACCCCTAAAATTTTATTAAAATCGATTCAATAGTATTATTATAGGCGAAAAATAAATAAAAACTAAAACATATCAGTTTTGCACCACTGGTTTTAAAAATTAATAAAAAATAAAAATATTGCCTGGTTAATAAAATTATACCAATATTCTTATTAAATAAAGTCTAACAGTCTCGTTAACCAAGTTTGACTAATACGAATTGTACAGAATGTCCGAAGTTTGGTGTCAAACTTTGCAAAATTTAAAGCAATTTATTTTTCTTATTTCAAATAGGAACCTATAAACTTTAATACCAATAAATTGTTTTTCAAAGCCACCTTCGATATTAAATTCATAATAATGACTGTTGGAATAGTTGATAAAATGAGTTTTCTGCAAATAAGTCTTGATGCTTTAGAAATTTCGATATGGTTGGAATTAGGACAAATGTTTGATTTTTAATTCTGCATCGAATGACATAAAAATATACAGGGGTTCCTATTTGAAATTAAAAAAATTAATTGCTTTAAAGTTTGCAAAGTTTGACACTTAACTTTGGACACCCTGTACAATTCGTATTAGTCAAATATGGTTAACGAGACTGTTTGACTTTATTTAATAAAGTATTGTATAATTTTATTAACGAGGCATTATTTTTATTTTTTATTAACTTTTAGAACCAGTGGTGCAAAACTAATATTTTTTTCGCCTATAATACTGAATCGATTTTAATAAAATTTTAGGGGTATGTAGGTGTTTATAGGAGGCACCTAAATAAGTAAGAAAATATAAATATGACGTGTAATCTGAAAAAATACATCGTTATGACGTCACACTTTTTTAGTACACCCTGTATGAAAAAAAATTTTTTCTTGAAATGCGCCCCAAGATACAGGTAAGGTCTGCAAAATATCAAAATTCTAACTTAATTACTAAGTAAGCTATAGAATACGGGAGGTGAGGTGCAGGACCCTGTACAATAAGCACTAAAGGCTATTTATTTTCAACTGGCAGGGACAGTAAACAATAACCTAGCACGACATGCCCGATGCGATCGGTACAGGACCGCATTCAGTTGTCGCATTTGAATAAACACGTTTTGCGATTATATTGTAATTTTATTTTTGCTCAACATTATTATTTTCAAAATTATTTAGGGTTTGGCATTTTGGTTTCGCATAATGCAGTGCTTGTTGAAACGGTTAACGTAAAATAATCTTTAGGTTTAACCCGACCTTAACCTGAGGTAGAAATAACAAAAAAAAAACAGGTAATAAAATTAAATAAATAATGTTCTTTGTTTGTAAGTCGACCCCTGGCGAATAATTAAATAGGGAAAATAAAATAAACTCAGTTTAAATCACTCTATTACTGCTTTCACCCTCATACAGCCTTTACACTTGTCGTCTGTGTCTTGTTTAACCCCCATATTATCTAAAAACAGTCGTTTACCAACGATGTCGTCTAAGAACGACTCTCGTTATAGATTCATAACGACTTTCTAAACGATAATCTGAAAATCGCATTCTGTAACGACAATAATTATTCTCGTTACCTTACTTTTCTGCCGGATGTTTGTAAAATCATTGTACCTACACAAATAATAATGCAAGACATAGGGGAAAGTGTTGCAAAATGGTACCCTTAACAGGATAGTGGGCCAAAAATTATCAAAAACCAAAATAATTGAGTACAGTTTATTGCAACAACATAAAGGCTATATTGAGACATATTTCACAATAAAAAATTTTTGCAAGAAAATTATAACAAAAAAGAAAATATTATTTAAAAAAAAACCTGCAAAGGGGTCATTTTTCAAGTGCATTGAATCCAGCCCTCTTTCGACCGAGATTCACTGAACAATTCTTCACAAAACATTTTGGGTAGTTTACTAGGAACAACCGTTTGGATACCGGACTCATCCATATTGTACATTCTTGGTGGATTAATATTATTTTTCGTTGTTACTTTTTCCAAAATTGCAAAAAACTTTCTTACTGCTTCGTTATTAAAACCTCTGGCTCTGGCAGCTGAAGTGGCCTCAGGAGTTCTGAATGAGATTTCAGGATTTCTCCGCAAGAAATCTCTAAACCAAGCCGTTCCCGCTACTTTCTTTTCTTTCGAAAATCTGTGGCTAATGCCACAAATATTTATCTTTGTTAAGCCAAAGAGTCGATCTTCCATCTCTAAAACATACTCCTTCAGATAAGTCTCCAATTCTTGAGGCAATGTTGTGGTGAATCTGCCTAGACATTTTTTATGTCCCGTCGACTAAAAAACCAAAAAGATTAGTTGCTTGTCATTTCCAAATCCAAATAAGGATTTGCTTAAGATACGCTGAAAAAATCCTTTAAATTGTTTTCTTACCAATTTATTTTGCTTTTTTGCTCGTCTGTTCAAAGTGCTTAGTGGCAAATTATAAATCCTAGCAGCCCTTTTGTAAGCCATATGCCATTAGACATTTCTTGGAGCGCGAGCCGCATTGAATCTGCATCCCACTGCTGCCTTGTGGTTTTCCGTACGTAATTCCTAACCATTCTGTAAGAAGGAAACTATAAAATTAGATCACCATGATAAATAAGAGACCTTAATTCGACGCCAATATGATAAAAGTAATAGCAGACTTTCGTTGAAGGTTTTTTTTGTTTTGTAAAATTGAGGTAAAATGGATCCTGGGACCATTTTACCTCAACCAAGAGGGAACATTTTACCCCAAACAGCAACAAAATTTCAAATTATTTTTTTTTTAAATCCCCATTATTAAAAGCAATAGCAACACAATAAAAATATGCAGAAAATGATCAGCTTTGATTGAAGACAATACAAACATTTTATTCTTACCTTAATTTAAACATCCTATTCGCACAATTTGGTAAAACGCAAAAGTTACAACAAACCACGCTGTTTTATAGGTTATGATGCACTACCTGTTTCGCCCGCCGCACACCTTCACAACTTATTTAATAAATGGCAGTAGTCGTACTGAATCTATTTTTATATGCAGAATTGAGGATTTGTATCAGGCACGTGAAAAATATACGGGGTCCATTTGACCCGGGGGGGGCGTTTTAACAAACTCTCCCCTACCTTTATATTATAATCAAAATGTACAAATTTTTGCTATTCCGATTATGTTTTTTTTTTTTATTTTAAAGTAAAAAAAAATACGTACCTAACTGTGCCAATTAGTGCTTGGTCTGAGGCCAATTCAGTGGTAAAATCAAAAATACGAATAATGAGTACTAACCTCAACCTCTATTTGTTTTTGTTTTAATTACGGTCAGTTTTCTGTTTTTATATTTTTATTATTTTGGAATTTGATGAAAATATATAAAATTTAAATAAAAAATAAAGAAAATGTGAAGCACCATAACCACTAGATAGTAGTACGCCATTTACTTACTTAGAGTTGAAGGCAAATACGTTTATAGAAAATCCACGAACTCCGTGAGAAAACTACATATTTTTGCCATCGTCTCGGGAAACTAAAAGGGATCGCTGATATTTCGTATAACTGTCGATTTAAAAGTATGTTCTGCCTTATGCAATTAACAAAAACCAGCAAAAATTGAAAACGGACGAAGTTCTGTTGATGCATACCTTTATATTAACTCGTCTAGTAGGTACGTCTAGTATAACTAGTAATATTTGTCGGCGCATTCGTGGTGTTTCCAATTTTCATAATTATCGCCGAACAATTCCAAAAAAAGTAAAAACAATACCAAAAACGCAAAGGTTATGTTTTAACGGCTCTTAACGACCGCTTTTCGTTGTAGTTAATGGACGACTACATTTCACCGACTTTTCGTTTGTTAACAACTGTCCAAATTTTACGGAATACTTAACTTTTTTAAAATTTATCGTTATTTTCACGACTCTCGTGCAGTAACGATGTCGTTAAGGGTTAGTGAATAGGGGAGTTTCTCCGTATGTATACTAGCGTATAATATAGTCTTCGTTTAGATATTTATTGTTTTATGAGGCGTATAAAAACTATATGAGTCGCATTATACAGGGTGTCCGGAAAATACGTGTACAACGTTTGACAACAGACTCCTGACGTCAAAATAGGTCGATCTAAGCCGACTTAGTTATATCCAAAATTGTCTCGTTTAGTCGGTAGAGGGCGTCAAAAATTTGTAAAAATATTGGGTTTTCCTAAATTACGTGAAAACCTGCTAATCAATTTTAATGATTTTTAGTATGTAGACTAATACTATAAAATGACGTTTTCTAGTAGTATAGTCACCGGCTGTAAATAAGTGGAAGTGTTATAAAAGTGATATAATACGTCAACATTTCTCCTCATTTTTTATATGAACGGCGTTATGACAACCCAGATATTTTGTAGAGTGACTGGATGTATTTGAAAGCTATTTTACCTCTTTAATATTTTTCGTTGAATGAGCTGTTTTGCCAGAAGAAAATATTTACAATTACCTGCATACATCAATTATTAACAATAAAAATAAATCAAAGTACAACAAAGTTGAAAGTATGTATTGTAAGAAACTAAGAAAAACAAAATATTACTTAAGCAAATGTGTAAAATGACCGACATCTTGCTAAATACACTTATTAACACTCCTTAAAAAATGATATTGGACCCTATCTAATGTCTCGGGGTTATTAAAACGGTTGCCTGCATTTAAAATCCGCTGCAATAAATTATCGCGTGTGTTTACCGGAGTCTTGTAAACTTATGTTTTAAGAGCGCCTCACAAAAAGAAGTCACACATATTTAACTCAGGAGAACGTGGTGGCCATTTTACTGCTGCATCATTGCCCCTTCCAATCCATCGGTTGGAATATTGATGATGTAAGTATTGCCGAACGGCAACGGAAAAATGGGGCGAGGCACCACATTTCCCTCCGAAGTAAAAGGGGCAAATTGTCCAGAAGAATTGGTAATGTGTCTTGCAAAAAATTTAAATAAATATTACCATCTAACGTGTCTGGAATAACAATGGGACCAATAAGGTAGCGATCAATAATACCTGCCCAAATATTTAATTTAAATTGATGCTGATGATGTGCAACTTTAATGGCATGTGGATTTTCATCGGAATAAATATGTTCGTTGTGCAGATTGGTTACTCCAGATCTTGTAAAGCACGCCTCGTCAGTAAACATAATTCTGTGGATATTTGCCAAAAGCTGACATGTCCGTTTTTTTCAATATAATCGCAATATTTCATCGCCTTGATATGTCATAAAGTTTAAAATTTTATATGGCAAAACATGATATATCAATCTTTTAAACTGAGCATGCGCCGGATCGAGTCCTAATATGATATGTTTCTGAACTCCAATTCTGTTTTTGTCAAAACCTGTTATGTCTGTGACATATCATGTTCAGTCAGTTTTAATCGAAAGATAGACAAAGACATGTCAAGTTTTGACCCTTAGAATATTAAAGGTTTTGTTGTTTATTAAGCCGTTACAGACAGTTGATGTTTATATTTTAAAGTAAATTTTGGCTTGTTTTTTACTTAATAAAGAAAATTAAAATCTCGCAGCGGACAAGTTTTTTTTAATGACAATTTTTATTAAAAAATAAAAAGGTGGAATGTAATGTTGTGTAAATCTTGTTTTTTTTATACCTACTTTTGTAATAAAGATATTGAGTCATAAGCCACTTCCCCAATTATTGATATGTCAACCCCCATATTTGGCAAAAGTTGGTATGTCATTCAAACTCTATTTTCTCTCAATTTTTTAATAAAACATTAACTTTTCTCTAAAAACGGAATATTTTTAAATAATAATGAAATTTAATCAAAAACAATATCATTATGAGGAAAAAGTTTTCATGTAAAAATGGATTTGTCAATAACACAAAAACTTTAAAATGGTTTCCCTTAAAACTATTAAAAATGACATGTCGGCTTTCGGCAAATATCCACAGAATTGTTCTACAAAACTTTGGATCACGGATTCTTTTGTTTCTAATATAATTTGACAAAATGTAAGCCGCATGGGGGGATCAGTGGTAAAAGTTCCTGGACTTTTTGCACGTGATAAGGATGTAACAACTGTTCTTTTAAAACCTCATTGACAATCGCTTTAGGAACATGTAACTCACGTTCTAAGCGACGGGTACTGGTACTTGGTTCTTCCTCAACTCTTTTCAGAATCATCTATTCTGTTTCCACAGTTCGAGTTGTTCTCATACGACCCCTTCAAAGTTTTTCTTAAAGCTGCCCGTTTCCCGAAAATGACGCTTGATATTGGCAAATGTTTGGTGGTTTGGTATTCGACGGTTAGGAAACCTTTCCATATAAACCCTAACACTCTGACGCCCATTTCCTTGACAAAACCCGTATACCAGGAGCATGTTAACCTTCTCAGAGTTCGTATAATTTTCCATTTTTAATGGTAAAATGAACTTGTAATTCAAGAATGTTGATCTTATACTTGAGCAAATTTCATAGACTGGTGACAATTTGTCAATAATTGTCAAATTATTAAATGCCATAGCAACAATGTCACTTAAAAAATTATTGTTACAGGTAATTTGATTTTAATATTATTACTAATAATACTAAATATTGTAAATATTTTCTTCTGGCAAAACAGCTCATTTAACGAAAAATATTAAAGAGGTAAAATAGCTTCCAAATACATCCAGTCACTCTACAAAAATATCTGGGTTGTCATAACGCAGTTCATATAAAAAATGAGGAGAAATGTTGACGTATTATATCACTTTTATAACACTTCCACTTATTTACAGCTGGTGACTATACTACTAGAAAACGTCATTTTATAGTAATAGTCTACATACTAAAAATCAATAAAATCGATTAGCAGGTTTTCACGTAATTTAGGAAAAACCAATCTTTTTACAAATTTTTGACGCCCTCTACCGGCTAAACGAGACAATTTTGGATATAACTTAGATCGACCTATTTTGACGCCAGGAGTCTGTCGTCAAACGTTAAACACGTATTTTCCGGACACCCTTTATATTAAACCTGTAAATTGTGACAAAATAAACACATTATTGTGCATGTGCAGCCGTAAAAGTATTATAAGCGTTTGAATGTGACCCTGTTTAGGTCGAGAGTCCACGTGTATTTGTATGTATTTGTTGCCAGTTGAAAATAAATAGGGTTTAGTGACGCATTCACCATTTTGTCTGATCAACATTTCGTTACTGCTTCGTTTTATCCAAAAATCGGCCGATTATCCGACTTTGAATTACAATTACCCACTGTTTTACCTTAAAAAGGGTTAAATTTATAAATTAAATAGAATAGAATTGAACTATTATAAATTCGCTATCGAAATAAAGCAGCGGATACCCCATACGTACTACCCAATAGAACCTTTAGTGGCTACCCGTAACTATTCATCTTAAAAAGACATTTCTTACATTATTTCTTTCTGTTTCAATAAAAATGTCATTTATCTCCTTGGTTTGTTCATGAAAATAATATCAAAAATATAGATTCTTTATAATTATTATTAAAAAATCTATTTCATTGCAGATCGTAAATAACGCTTACAGAACATTTCTATGGCTTAAAAGCACCTTAGGGGTAGAATTTATTAAAATATGTTATAATGTATGTTTTTCTATCAGTGGCGTAGCCTATATTTTAATTCAATTTTTTTTTAAATAAATATTTTGTCATAATTGTTCTTTTTTAATATACATTCAGTCAAAAACCCTGTTTTTACCCCCTTAGGGGGTTGATTTTTGAAAAATACCTACTTAATGGACGCCCACGTTATAAGAAGAAGATATCGTCGAAATTTCGTGATTATAGGATTAGAGGTTTAGGCTGGGCATTGATGAAACAGTCAGTCACAGTGGCAGATCCAGGGTGGTGGGCGCAGGTGGCGTACCCCCTGAAATTATAAAGATAAAAACCTAACAACAAACACAAGCAATAATGCACACAGCTGACTTTTTTTTTCTAGAAATGAAACGTTTACTGCTAGCCGCCCCTGAGATTATAAACCCACTACAGACTACTACAAACAGAGGAGATAATTAATACTCGAATTAATGTTTGGCTGACCTTTTTTTAGAAATCAAATCTTCACCGTCCCCCCACCCCCCTGAGATTATAAAAACAACAAACAGAGCCAATAAACTGTACAGCTTACCTTTTTCTTTGTTTTTACAAGTAAACCCCGCTAACTTACCCCCAAAAAAATTAAGAGCCCACCTTTATTTCTTGATTGCCTTTTTTTGCGCCCCCCCCCCCCCCCCTCTGAAGAGAATCCTGGATCCGCGCCTGGTCTGTCAGTCACTTTACCATTTTATATAATAATATAGATAGATATACGCAGAACAAGAAATATGGGCAATTTTGATCAAACCCTTTTTTGTTTTTATTATTTATCAATTAATTTTTTTAAATTTAAAGTTGTAGGTAATTGTTCCCAAATCTGGCAGTTTTTGGAAAAAACGAAAAATAAACGAAATATTGATAAGAAAATGATATGGCGAATGCGTGACTACTGTTTGCTCTTGAGGGTATTTCTAAAATTTATTACTGCATATTTAAAGCTTTTATCGGCAAACTCATTTGCGAAGCAGGAATTATCGAAATTTAATTAAAAAATGTTAATCTGCAATATTAAAACCATATAAGTAGGTCATTATCAGAGTTATTTGAAATATCTAGGTATTAAAATTTTCGTTTTATAAAAAAATTGCATTTAAATAAAAATTCCTATATAGTAGCCAACTCGGTAGGTAATTTAAATAAAGATGCAAGGTTTATTGGGATTAATTCATCGAGTCGCTGTCTACAGGGTTGTCGATACATAATTTATCGCATTATGAAAGCAGACAGAGCGATACGCTTTTCTGTGTGTAAAACAGAGTTGGAGCAAAGGACACAAAATACTAATAAAATTCCTATAAAAAATAAAAAAATATTGGAAATTTTTGTTTTCGTCTTTGTATTGGTAACTTCTGGTAGTTTTTTTTAGTTTAAATTTAATTTTTACAATATTTTAAGAGTTTGTTCTTTATATAGGATTTTTAACAAATTAGCGCTTTTTGTTATAAAAAACGAATGCCAAAAAAAAAGGGGATCTTTACAAGATATGGAAAATTACAAAGGGGCTACAATCTTGGTTATAAACATCTCATTCCCTCCAACGAGTATAAATGGGAGAGAGAGAATAGGAAGTTCGGCTTCATTGAGCATTTCGTGCAGAACAAATATTATGGGATGAAGAGGATTTTAACTAAAAAATTCGTCTAGTCCTTACTTAATAAATTTAAATTTTAGTCAAATTAACAGAAATAGTACTTTGTTTGAACAATTTTTAATTTTCTTTCAGATCGTCCTTGATTTCCACAAAAAAACACAAAGAACTGACAATTTACAAATAGCTGGCTTTGTCTACTTAATACATATAAGCATTTTCTTTCTAGTCATTTCTTTAGTTAGCGTTTTGGATTACTATAATAAGCAAGTTTAAACTTTTTTTATACTTAGTGTCTATACTAACAAGGTAAAAAAATAGTATTTTTTAAATTCAGACTGGTACAATTTATTTTTAAATTTTTTCTTTCGAAGAATACAACTTTATTGTTAAGGAGGTATTGTTTTCGTGGTGTATTTTCCACACTAATGCCGTTTACTCAAAAAACTAAACCTTATTTTACTGACTTACTAATATTTAAGATAATACCGTTATACAGAGTGTCCGGAAAAAGGAGGTCAATCCGTTAACCATATATTCCCGAAGCAAAAATAATATGACTTTTATAATACCTACCATTGCTTCACCATAAAGAGTTACATACTTTGAGTTTGAGAAACACAAAACGAAAAACAATAATTGTCAAATATTCAAAATAGGGAAAGTCGAGTACCTGCTGCCCCCCTCCCTATTTTTTAGTGCGTGCGCCAGTGACTTCCAATCAATATTTTTCAGGTAATCATTTGATTTTGGATTATTTTTTTACTCCTATAGAATTTCGATAAAATGAAGCGTTTTGAAAATAATTTGAAAAGTATGGGTCCTTAACTGATGCCACTGATTTGAAATTTTTTGTATCTTATTAAATATTCGAATTATTTTTAAAAAATCAGTTTTTAATTTCAAACATGATGGTCAAAAATGAAAAATGACATTATGAAAGTCAAATTATATGGAAAAAGTAATCCAATAAATAGATAAATAAATAAATAGATAATCACACCCTATACCGGGTGACAACGAATGTTGTTACCCCCCCCCCCTATTTTTTCCGTACTTTTATTATTAAAAATTTTAAAATTTCAGGAGATTCTAAGTGTATATTTTGTTACTTTTTAGTGAAATCGTACTTTCAAAATCACTTCCGGTTTGACCGGAACTGGTATCAACTCTTTTATTTTAAATGGAAACCTATTATTTTTATTTGATATTTGAATTCTACGGCCAATTTCCTTGAAAATGACGTATCACACATTATCATTTGTTTTTAAAATGGCTTCCAGGCTAACTTTTCAAGGAAATCCTTAGATGGCCATGGATTCGCTAATACAACATGATTCTTTGAGAGTGGGCCATGGAAGTTTTAAAGTGGTCTATTTTAACCTGTTTTATGTTGAACAATTACATTCTTTGCGAAAGATGCTTCTGTCAAAAATATTTTAGATATGTCATATTTTTGAAATATGACCTATCTCGATTATTTTTCAATTTTGGCCGCTCCTTTAAGTATAATACCATACTTATGATACATTTTCAAAAAGGTAATTTAATAAGCTATTCTTTGGCCCTAAAAAATGCCTTGTTGCCATTTAAATATATTGAGTAATTCTTCCTCATTGTTTAAAAAAACATGACATATTTAAAATATTTTTGACAGAAGCATCTTTCGCAAAGAATGTAATCGTTCAACATAAAACAGGTTAAAATAGACCACTTTAAAACTTCCATGGCCCACTCTCAAAGAGTCATGTTGTATTAGCGAATCCATGGCCATCTAAGGATTTCCTTGAAAAGTTAGCCTGGAAGCCATTTTAAAAACAAATTAATGATAATGTGTGATACGTCATATTCAAGGAAATTGGCCGTAGAATTCAAATATCAAATAAAAATAATAGGTTTCCATTTAAAATAAAAGAATTGATACCAGTTCCGGTCAAACCGGGAGTGATTTTGAAAGTACGATTTCACTAAAAAGTAACAAAATATACACTTAGAATCTCCTGAAATTTTAAAATTTATATTAATAAAACTACGGAAAAAATAAGGGGGGGGGGGTAACAACATTCGTTGTCACCCGGTATATGAGACAACAAAATAGTCATGATCAAAAATTTGCACACTAATCAATCCACGACGAAGACGAGCTTAATCTTACAAAAAATCTGGCAAGAATATACACTAATTAAAGTTTAAAAAAAAAATTAAAGGGAATCCCTAGATATTATAATTTTTAAATTCCTGGATAGTATAAGTAGGGTCTAGCAATTTGTTGCCTTTTTAGTATTTGCTTAAAAATCCTGTCATCAATCACCT
Source organism: Polydrusus pterygomalis (assembly GCA_963969555.1). Classification (NCBI taxonomy): domain Eukaryota; kingdom Metazoa; phylum Arthropoda; class Insecta; order Coleoptera; family Curculionidae; genus Polydrusus; species Polydrusus pterygomalis. The sequence goes on along the minus strand of OZ018376.1, from coordinate 153,251,310 downwards.
GCCAATAAGCCAGTGGTATGTGGTTATAAAGTTTGATGCTCTCAATTATCAAGGAATTTTTGGTGAGAGTTGTTTTTGGTATATCATTCGCAGTACGCATTTTAAAGGAGTTGTTAATAGCATAACTTTTATATTTTTTATGAATAAGGCCAAGATAAAAATTCCAATCAAAGTTAAAATATTTCCCCCGACAAATAAAGGTTTACAGTGAGTATGACAATTAACACCACACAATTATCTTAATGCCCTCTTTTGCAACACCAATGTAGAGCCCAATAGGTCCTTATTACTACTAAATCCCAAAAAAGCAATACCATACCTCAAACCTCAAGTAACTCTCAATAAGTGAAAAAATCTACCCACACTGTTCCCCAATTCTCTTGAGACAAGTCTCACTGCGTATAAGAACCGGACGCTATAGTCTCCCATTCAATGCAAGAATGTGGTCCTTAAACTTAAGTTTGTCGTCTATTTGAACACCCAAGAATTTAGCCCGAGTTTTTAACAAAATTATCTGCCAAAGTTAAGTCAGAAAACGAAATAGTTATATATACAACAGTAGCGTCCTAGCCCACAGACTGTGACCTGCTTATCTGCACCGGAGGGTGCGTCTATCTAATATTGGTAGATACCTAACTAATAGTGGTGTGTGGTACGCTAACGATTCGTTCAAAAATAACGAATCACTTCACTGAATTGAAAGAATGAATTCATCGTTCCAAAAAGATTCGATTTCTTTTTGATTCACTAATTTACTCGTTCATTTCGTTCACTCATTTATTTGATTCACTCGTTCACTAATACCCAAAATCCTATTTTTAATTATGCACTACGCTAAAAAAAAAAGGTCGACGGAGTACAGTTGAAGAAAAACCATTTTCGATTTATTTATTTTAAAAGAAAAAAAGAAAAGAATCATTTGAAAACGAATCTTTTACCTAAATGAATCAAAGAAATTGGATTCACCAAAAAGAATCAAACTTTCCACCTCTAATATCTAAAAAGTGAATTTTGTGGAATATCGGATAAGTGTGTAACTATTTTTTATATTGGAATACACAGGGATCCAAGCACAATGGATACCCTAAGGCAGATAGACCACGACGGCCGTTTCGTCTTTGTTATGACTCTACAGGCAGCCATAACCCAAGCAATTCCCCAACGGCGGTAAAATGTATTAAAAGCCTCTTTGCAAAATCAAAGCGGCCATCAATACACCGTTGCGCCATCCCAGCGGAATTAACTCCAATATAAAAGGCAGTCACACTCGTAAAAATCGAAAGGTAGATAACTAATAACCACGAGGTGCATCACAATCTAGTATAGGGAACGCTATTTGCGTCTTCACCCGAACATCTGCCGTTTTTGCAGACTAGAAACAGATCAACGCTGGCACCCACCAGAATGCGTGCAATCAGTTTAAGAAAAGCCACAAAAATGTTTAGAAGATAATATAGTGTCCGCGAAAATAATTAAAAAATGAATTATGTGGCATATCGGACAAGTGTGTAACTGTTTTTTATATTGAATTTATATGGCCGCTTTGATTTTGCAAAGAGACTTTTAATGCATTTTACCACCGTTGTGGAATTGCTTGGGTTACCTATAGCTGCCCGTAGAGTCCTAACAAGGACGAAATGGCCGTTGTAGTCTACCCGCCCCAGGGTATCCATTGTGCTTGGATTCCTGTGTATTCCAACATAAAAAAACAGTTACACACTTGTCCGATATGCCACAAAATTTACTTTTTAATTATTTTCGCGGACACTATATTATCTTCTAAACATTAGTAGATACCGTAAAAATAACTATTTAAAAAAAATGTATTGTCTTTCTTGCGAACTGTGATTAGGAAATGTATATCGCTCTATCAGCGTCCCTTGTTTGATGCGAATTGACTTATTTACGCCTGTTATCATCCCGTCTCCTCAGGTGTCATAGCCACAGACTTGTAAAGCAGACTTTAAGAAGAAGCCGGTTTTCTCATATTATATTAAAAGAGCTGAAACTGGAACCGAAAAATTGATAAAGGAAGACAATAAAAAAATCAGAAAGAAATCAAAAATTAAAAAAAAAATTCTGGTAATTTTCTAGGTAGGTAGGTACCAATATCCAAGGCATTTTCTGGTACCGATTAGCGGTATGCCACCTAATTAAAACCTGCAGTCTATGGGCTACTACGCTACTGCTACCTAAACTTTGTGAAACACCATGCGTTGTTTTTGTTCGAATAAAATGTTCGTCGTGCTGCTTGTCGAGCAAAGCAGCCAGCAAAGCCGCAGTTTGTAAGCTCCTTAAAGCACTTTTCCTTCCAATAAATTATCGCCCTCGCACAGCTTGGACAACGATCGACTTTCAGTCGCGGGCGGCAAAGTGGCATTTTACTCTTTCGGTACTAAAAAACAAAACTATTTGTTACAGGACAAACAGCGAATCGTCAAAAGTTAAACGCGCAGGCGCATACGTCCACGTCAAGGGCAAACGGAAAGCACCTCAACCCCCAGCGGGTGCTAAATTGCCAATCGACTCTTCCTCAACAGCAAGTTTAAAGCGAAAAAAACGAGTGGCTCCCACACCACCCCCTCCAAGAGTAGAAGTGACATCTAGTCCCACAAAAAATGTAGAAATAACCAATATTTTTGAAATAAATACGAACAGGGACGAAGTGATTTTATCAAACGATTATTTGAGACTGGACCATGGCGTTCTGAGGCCTGTCAAAGAAGACTCGAGACCCAAAACTCCCCAAGAAAATATTTCTTTGCCAAATTTCAACGCGCTAAGTCCGTCGTCTTCGAGAACTAGTTTTGTTGAAGCGCCTGTGTCGCCTAGGCCGTGGTATAAGAGGAATTCGGCTTCCAAGGAAATGCTCAACAAGAAGGAGAGTAAATACGAACCAATTGAAAGGTAAGTAGTTGTAGATACGAGTAGGTAGGTATATTAGAATCTGCTGAAAAATATTACATTTTGTTGTCTTTGTCAAAATTTATGAAGAATCCGCTCTACCTATAAACTGAAATGAAAAAGGTACTTTGCTATACATTTATAACCATTTATAATATTCTGAAAATTTCACGCGAACCATAATAAATTAATAGACATTAAAAATAAACTAATTTAACAACGTTAGTCAATTTTATAACCATGACCTTATAAATGAATTTAAATTGGATAGGTAATTCACCTCTTGATATTAGCACATTTAAATTAAAATTGTGTTTCAGACTTCCCGAGGTCCAGTTCATGCGAAATTCAACCTTAGATCTGACTCTAGAAGATTCCTTACCCAATAACGAAAAAGACAAAAAGAAAGAAGACAAACGCAAAAGCGGCATGTCGTTTTTAACTAACATCAGCGAGTTAGACAGAGAGGCTTCAGAAATAATTAAAAACAAGGCCGAGTATGAGAAAAAAATGGGCGTTAATGGGACCGATCTGGGCGAGATCCCAGAGTTTATGAAACCCAAAGAAATTAAACCCAATGACAGTTGGGTGTCGCCTAAACGGCGCTCCGCCAGGGACTTAATAGCCAAGTTTAATGCCATAACAAACGTCACTAAAGTAACTGTTTTCGGAGCTTCGCAAAAAGACAAATATTTTGGAAAACAAACCAGCCTGGACGAGACAAGACAAAGGCAACAGCAGCTGTTAGAAAGTCACAAAAAGAGAATTGAAGAAATAGATAAAAAGAAAGAAGATAGATTTTCTCCGCTCATGAAGTCTGAAAGCGCTAGCGCTGTAAAACTTGGAACAGCTAAAGATGATACGCCCAAAATGGAAAGGAAAAGTTGGAAATGTCCGAAGTGCAACTTGGAAAATGAGTATTGGAGAATCATTTGTCATGTTTGCTCGGCAATTAAACCATACTTTGATGATTTTTCTTCTAGTAAAATTAACGGAGATACAACAGCTCCAGAAGCCAAAACATCAAGCCCTGTAGTTCTTAGAAAAGAACCGTTTGGCCCAAGCAACGCTGAAAGAATGTTTGAGAGAGCTAAGACGCAGATTGGATTTTCCGCTTTGGTAAACTATAACGCGAATCATAAAAAGAAAACGGAAACGGCCAAAAGCGTTTCTTTGGAAGAAAAAGATAGATCTAATGTGGATGACGCCAGTAAAAAGGAAGAAAGGGAAAGGTTAAAGAAGATGTTGATTGAGATGAAGAATTCTCTCCCGAAAAGAAAGAGCAATATGTTGATCAAGCAGAATAGTAGAAGTAGTATTATTATGGAAAATCCGGAGGAGCCTAATAAAGGAATGAACGAAGCAAAGGAAGAAGTTAGAGACAACCATTACGGAGATGGAAACGAGATTACCGCAGTGCCAGTAGAAAAAACCCAAGAAGAACAAGTAGCAGAGATCTTGATAGGAACGTCAGAAACCATCTATGAAAATATAAAAGTACGAAAAAGTGAGAATCCTAAACCCGTTAAAGTATCTTCGGCAGCCCAAACCAGTGCCGTAGTAAAACAAATAGTGCCAGAGTCAAGTTTAAAAAAGCTAATTGAAATCCACAAAGCCAACAACGTGTACGAACCAATGAAAATGCAAGACTTTGAGGACATTTATTCCGACAAAAATGGAAAAAGTGCCGCTAAAATTTACGCTAATTTAGCTCAGAACGATGAACTATCATTATTTTTTAACGTTCCGAAAAATATATCCGCATTGAAAAATAATCTCAGTGCTTTCGAAAAGACTGGTGAAAATAGCGTGTCGGGTCAAAGTAACGTTAAGTTTAACGTAAACACCGATACGATAGAGATAAATAGACTTTTAAGGAGATTGGAGACTGCGATCGCTAAGGGTGATATGGTCGAAGCAGCTGTTTTTGCTAAGGAACTGGCGCAACTGAAGGTTAATTGCTCGGTGGTCAGGCAAAAACCTCAAGGATTTTTGGGAAAGAAGAAAGGATTTCAGTAAGTTTTTTTTTAATTTTTAAGGAGGTATTAACATTACCTACTTCTATATAGTAGGTAGTGTGTCCACGTATAGAGTTTGGAAGAGGAAAACTTTTTTTATTAGTAGGCATAGAAGAAAAAGTAATTCTTTATAAAAACGTCTGCTTGTGCTGAAACTACAATTTCAAATATCAGGTTTGCGATTACTATACAGGGTTCGTCACAAACAACAGTAGGTATTTTGTTTTTTGGATTTTTTTTCAATTCTTTTTGATGATTGGCAAAATCATCACTTTGGGAACAAATAGATTGGAAGGTGACCTATGGTCCAAATTAGTTGGCACGTAGAAGTCCCGATCTCACAATTATCGACTTTCATTTATGGGAATATCTGAAGCCACATGTGTATAAAACTAACTTCAATAATAACTTAGATCTCTTGAAAGAAAACATGAAAGTAGTTATTGCAAATATCCCAATACAGCAAGTTAGGAACTGTTATCGGAAATTCAGATGTCGAGTTGAACTATGCGCTAACTCGGTGGTACCACGTTTGAATAAAAGTTTTATAATTTATGATTGAATGAATTAAAGAAATATGACATGTACCTAAATAAAAATACTTCAAAAGTAGGCATATAAAAAATGGTTTTCTTACAACAGAATTGTTACTCGGCCAAATATAAAATCATATTCGAAATAAGGAAGCAACAATAATAGTTGTTTGTTTTTACGTACCTAAATTTATTTTAAACGAAATCCAAAAAACTAAAAGTGTTGTTTGTGACGAACCCTGTATAGTAATCGCGAATCTGATATTCGAAATTGTAGTTTCAGCATAAGCGGATGTTTTTATAAAGAACGACTTTTCTTCTATGCATACCTACTAATAAAGAAGTTTTCCTCTTTCAAACTGGGACACACTGTATTAGCTGATATTGTATACAGGGTGCATCCAATTAAGTCGGCCCTATTGCTAACTCCGCTATTATTAGAGCGACGATGTTGGTTAAATTAGTAAAGTAGTAGCTGATTAATATGACATAAACGAAAAAAAATTGAACAACATGTGTTTGAATTACTTTAAAAATGTACTTTTTTCAAATAGATTTGATTTGCACCTTGGAACACTGCCGCTTTTGTTTTTGGTATGATTATTTTAAAATAAAGGCCGTTGTCAATCAAAACAATCTTGCGTCATTTTCGGTATTTACATACAGACAATAATATTATCGCAAACTACAATATTATGACACTGACATTATTTTTTACTGTTAAGGTATTATACACACAAATACAAAACGAATATTACAACAAGCAACCATGGAAGAAAACACAAGAAAACGTCCTCGTTTATGAATTATCCAGTTAAAACAACATTAAACTATAATTCACACTATATTTAAAACTTAGTACACAAATTGTTTAGCAAAAAGACAGATAAACAAAACATACACGTGTTTTTAGCAGTGGGACGTCGGTAACTGACCTATTTTTGCACTAGCGTGCATTCTGTTCCGCCCCGTGCAAGCAACCAGCGTTCCCGTTTTGTGCCTTGAATACTCAGAAAGAGTTTATCTTACTTTTAATATTTTAAAATTATATTTCTGTATATACAGGGTGTTACAAATTCGAAGTAATAGCATTGCCATCTTGGTAACTATAAGAGATAGAGAATTGGTTCAATTGTGGCAAAGTTGCGCATTTTTGTGCTGAATAATAAGCTAAAAAAAAATTAAAAATTCCGATTACTTCCGGAGATATCCGAAATAAACTGAAAAAATCATTTTTGGTTTTTATTTATTTGCGGCCTTATTACTAGTAATTTCAAAAAACCAAAAGCACTTTTTCATTGCACTTTTTTATGCCCTTCAAGAAAATAATTTTATTTTTAGATTCAACATTTCGTTTTTTAGATACCAACATCAACATTAACTTTTTATTGCATTCTTGAGTAGCTTCTGACGTTCGAAAACCAATAATGTATCACACTCAGTAACTTGTTGGCTGTAGGAGTTATTTAAAGTTTTTTAAAAATTAAAGAGTATACATTGACACAAAATTTTTTTCAAAAAATCACCGTTTGTATTTATTTGCCCCCTTAACCACATGCAGTAATTTGATCTTATTTCCCTATCACCCGGGTGCAATTGCTGTAATATGTGGAGTTTAAAGGGTTTGTAGCCATTACTCTTTATTATTCTCCATGCTTTTATATGGTGTATCGTTGGATTATTCAAATATAGGTACCTCAAGTCGAGACACAGTTATTGTTATTTACCTAAAACAATTTGTTTTGTATTAGAATATTTAAATTTTTCTAATAGTTTTAAATTAAAATACCTGAGCCAGAACCAAATCTGTGTCTTCTTCACTAAACTTTACTTCCATAATTATTTCTTTAATTTACCATCCTCTCTTAACCGCCTATCTAATCTTGAAAACAATACTGGGGTAGTTGCGGGCGTTCGGGATATTGTTGCAAATACATTTCCGCTGCATTTTTTGTGTTTAAGTGACATAAGTAATAAATATTAGGTAAGCATATCGCGTTTTTCCTCATTAGAATAAATTATTGTTAAAAGGGAACTGAGTAATTTAAGTTATATCAAAAAGCAACACTGTTGTTTGTTGCTAAAGTCAAGGCACACTACTGATGTTTCAATGTCAATGCCTACTCCTTAATTTTAAAAAAAATTCAAATAACTCCTACAGCAAACAAGTTACTGATAAGTGTGATACAATATTGGTTTTAGAACATCAAAAGCTACTAAAAAATGCAATAAAAAGTGCAGGTCCGTATTCAAAAAATTACTGTTGATGTTGGTATCTAAAAAACGAAACGTCGTATCTAAGAAATAAAATTATTTTCTTGAAGAACATAAAAAAGTGCAATAAAAAAGTGCTGTTGGTTTTTTGAAATCACTAGTAATAAGGCCGCAAATAAATAAAAACCAAAAATGATTTTTTCAGTTTATTTCGGATATCTCCGGAAGTAATCGGAATTTTTACATTTTTTTTAAAGCTTATTATTTAGCACAAAAATGTGCAACTTTGCCACAATTTAACCAATTCTCTATCTCTTATAGTTACCAAGATAGCAATGCTATTACTTCGAATTTGTAATACCCTGTATATAATACGCAACCCTAAAAACACGATTCAAATTTAAAGGCAACGGTGCGAACCGCGAAGGGCACCGTAGTCGTTCGTTTCAATTCGGTTCCAGTGACGCATGCGTATTTGTTAGGTCATATAAGTACTATTATTTTGGTCCAGTGGCGTATTTAGAATATTGCCACGGGGGGGGTCTATACCTTTTGTTTTATCTTTCTTTCTTTCTTTCTTTAAAAAATCGCCGCAGGCGAAAAAATTTTCGGTGCCACGCCCTATCAAAATTTATAATTTCTATGTTTTGATAGCTGAACCCAAAAAAGGAAGAAATTAAGAAATTTTTAAATATAAACGCAATAATGGGAATATATATTTTTTAAAATATTTATGTTTAAAAATATATATTTCTACATAATATGACCGATTCCGAAAATGATTGGTTTTCAAGTTATTTTTGCCATTTTATTTTGCCAAGTTTGGCCATGTTGTTTTGTTATCTGTGACACAGTTACCCAATTATTTGTAAAAACAAAGTATTGCTAATAGTTCTAGTTTGCAAAAAAATTACAAAACTAAGTGAACATCATTTCAATTTTTTTAAATTAAATAAATTAGACACGCAGGTAAAAAACAAGAAAAAAATTGAAATAACTCGAAAACCAAGCATTTTCGGAATAGGTCATATTTAAGAAAAAATCACAAATTACATCCTGCGAGGAATTAATCGAATTATCAATCACCGTGTATATATTATTTTACTCACTTAAATTAGAAATTAAATGCAACAAGGCATCTGATCTGTTCTGAGTTTTTTTTAATGTTGAGCCCACGGGGGGGGTCCAGACCCCTCGGACCCCCCCCCTAAATACGCCACTGTTTTGGTCATAATGTGTGAGTTGAGTGTTAGCAACACTGTACCAGAACTGCCAGATTTTAACTTAAGAAACACTTTTTAAAATCGTTTCAGAAGGATGCAATTATAATACTCACATGGTAATGGTAATAATAAAAACCCGTATGTACTTGGAGCATTTGCAGAATTTGTCATGTTGTCATGACGTCATGTTGCGAGAACGAGAAATTACGAGGCTCTCGCGAGAAGAGAAGAGAAAACATCTTAGCGAGGCGAGATTTGGAAAAACTCTCGAGACTAGAGTTTTTTAAAAGGGGCGAGATTTCTCGTCTCGAAAAACACCACCTTCGCGTTTTTGTAAAAATTTTATTTTAGGTTTTTTAATATTCTTAACCTTTAGCGTAGAAAATATAGCAATTGTCCGCTTTCAAAAAGGCTCCCTCTTATTATTTTTTAAACATTTCGGAATTTCCAATTTTATTAAAAAACACTAGGGGTTTCTCCATCGGGCGTCGTCGGATTACTAGTTTCCGTGCAAAATAAGCCAGTGAGGTAGCCGGGGTAGCCAAGGGCGTAAATAGAGCGTTTTTCAGGGGGGGGGGGGCAAAAACTTAAACAATATTTTTTTATCTACTAACTAACCACTGTACTATTCAATATTTATACTGAATTATGAAATAAAATAGTAATGTGGGCGCCTAGGGGGGGGGGGGGGCGTTTTGCCCTCACATATGGACGCCCTTGGGGGTAGCCCTACCCCTGGATGCGCTTGTGTCAATTAGGTAGGTAATAATCACATAAGATAAAGAATTTGTCGAAAATTTGTCGGATTTTGACCTCAAATTTTCTTTTTATAATGTTGTAGGAAGCGATGAGGTTCCTAAAAAATTAAAAAGCGCGAATGCCGCTTTTTAAAATAGAAGTGTAAACACTCGTAATTTTATAAACGCCCACGCAACGATTCAAATTTTGTCGTGTTTAAAAAAACAAACTAGAACTTAAAAACGGAAACTACCGAAATAATTAAATAATAGACATGATCATTATCTTAATATCTTACTTAAAACAGGCCTAAAATAGCTGATACACAGTCTGAGTTGGAATAAATTTAGTACCTAAACCCAGTATAGGTACAGTTTTTTTTAAATGCATGGGCGCGGGTTTTAACACAAGTCTTTTTTATAAAAAAAAGTTTGTTAGAGTTTATTCAAAAGGAAGTTTTTAAATAGAAACCCTAGTTTTATATTAGAGACTTTTTGCACCTCTTAAATTAATATCAGTTTTTAGCTCCGTTATGGTTAACTTTATTAAACATAACGAGTAGCGCCACTGTTAAAACCAGAGATTTTGCAGCGCTTATACGTTCTGTCTGTAGTTATTAATTTGGCGCCGGCGCACCTAAACAAAATAAAATACCTAACCTAACAATAATTAGATTAAGTTGTATATTTTAATGTAAAGCTACTATTGCTTTGGATTTTAATTAATTGCTTATCACAATTTTAATTCATAGCAATGATGCTTCATAACTTTTGTATGTTCCGGCAACCATGCAGTTTAAGCATAACCATAAGGATAACGATAAGCTCTTCCTTATCCTTCCGTAACTAACGGAGTCCGTTATGGTTATTAACCATAGCGGATCACCTTTCTGACATTGCGCATGCTCAGAATAACCATAACCACAAAAGAATGACGAATTAAGAGGTGCAAAAAGTCTCTAATGACTATGCCCATTAAGTTATTCTTAAGTACCACATTTCAAACTTTTATTCCTTGTATTTATAAGATGTTAGACAAACAAAAATTAATTTAATTGAAAACTAAAAAACCTTCTATCTATAGTGTTTCACGAGACGAGACATCTGGGACTTTTTAAAACACTCTCTTCTCGCATGTTGGGATCCTAGATGGTTCTTGCAAAATAACGCACAAGTCGCACTTTCGGTTTTTAAAGTATTTATTAACTGATTACATTTAAAAGGTTAAATGCACAAAATAGGAGAACTGTAAAGTTGAAAATAGTGAGCTACACGAATGTATTCAAAATAATGAAAACGTTATTAAGACAAAATTTTAGAAAGGTGATAGTGTATTTGAATTAATAAATAGGTTTTAAGTTTATTTCATATTCGATACTGAAAATAAGAGCAATCAAGGAAACCAAGAGCAATATAGACAAAACGTGAGGCGTTTACTACCTTTACTGATATTTGTTACCTTTAGTTTTACTTCTAATATTAATAATAAAGTAAAACATATTTGGTGGATATAACACGCAAATCGAGACGAGAGTTTTTCCAAATCTCGCCTCGCTAACATCTCGCAAGATGTTTTCTTGTAATTTCTCATTCTCTCAATATGACGTCATAAAAAAGATTTTGCAAAAGCTTCCAGTACATAATATGGGTTTTTATTATTACCATTACCATGTGAGTATTATATTTGCATCATTCAAAAACGATTTTTAAAAGTGTTTCTAAAGTTAAAATCTGGCCGGTCTGGCACAGTGTTGCTGATACTCAACACACAATGCGTGTAATATGTTTTAAATATAGTGTAAATTTAATGTTTAATGTTGTTTTAACTGGATAATTAATAAACCGGGACGTTTCGTTGTGTTGTTTTTACATAAACCATTGTGGAAATTTAAGTTTTTCTTGCCCTTTGTATTATGTTCGTTTCGTATTTGTAACAGCAAAAAATAATGTAAGTGTTATAATATTGTAGGTTGCGATAATATTATTGTCTGTATGCATGTAAATAGTCAAAATGAAGCTAGATTGTTTTGATTGACAAAGTCATTATTTTTACATAATCATGCTGAAAACAAAACTTGCGGTGTTCCAGGGAACAAAGCAAATTACCATAGCTTCTTAAAACAAATTAAGAAACTTTATCTAAAAAGTTTCTATTGGAAAAATATTTGTTGTCTTATTTTCTTGAAATTCCTACTCTACAACACAAATCATGAAAAACGCATATTTTTTTTGGAAATCGGCCGCCAAAATATAATATAATAGAAATATTTTTTAAGGCAATGTTAAAATGCGAAAAACATAGGTTTCTATTTTAAATTAGTCACGTGTGTAGTGTAGATCTTTCAGAAATATTTCGTTTTAGAATAGAAATGTATGTGGAAGACAAAGTGTCACATCGAGGTCCGTTTCCAATCGACGTCACCGAAACTCAGACTGTGACGGAATTAAAGCTACAAATTTCCAAAGAATTCGAAATTCCAGTGGAAGTCCAGAGATGGATTTTAGGAAAAGAATTGGTCACTGACGATAGCAGCACGTTGAAGGATCATAAAATTACGGAGGGATGTCCGGTATTCTTGTATTTAGTAGCAGCAGGTAACAAATAAACCCATAAATAAAAAAATTGCACATTTTAAACAATACGTTTACACCCATAAAATAGCCTTGCATTTATTTACACGTTCATAGTATATTTTTTTTTCACTAATGGGTAACCTTGCACTACAACTTAAATATTTTTGGAACGCACATATCTTAAACACCTAATTACTAACACTTTGTTTTTCTTCTATTGCCGTCTTTTTGTATTGAGGCGTCCAAGTGTTAAAGAATGAAACAGGATGATAATATATAATTTCAAGTATTTTTAACTCGTTTCTGAGAACTATTTTTAGTCTTTTATAATATCCTTAATTATAAAGTTTGAGTTTGATAGAGCGTTAAAATAATTAGAAAATTATAAATATAAGTTAATCAAAATATGACTTTATTCCTTTTTTTTATACACCTCTTACATTTTTAACGATTTATGCAACTAAGGCGAAGCAAAAACTAATATTATTTTCTACCTACCTATACTTAAAGTCAAAAACCTGTTAAAGTCTGGTATATTTTACGTTAAGCGGTTGGCTACAGAAACAGAACCGGACTAAGTTCTTTTACCTTCCCTTTCGCCATCTGTTGAATTTTGTAAGGGAGTCCTAATGTAAGATATAGCGTAGACACTAATTTTATTATTTCTAAAATAAAATATTGACAGACCCGTACCTACCAAAATAGGTATGTGAAAACATTATAAACCTAAAGGAAAAGAAAAAACAACATTTATTTCTTTAAGTAAGTATTTATAAAAAGCAAAAATAGGTATTTATGTATTTATTATACAAGGAAAAAAGTAAGACATTTTTGTGGTGCACGACTAATTAAAACACCGTATTGGGAACCCTTTTGGTATTGTAACTTTTGTGGAAATTTTATATATGGATATATATATATATACAGTATGTCTCTGTAAGTTTGCATCATATGGAAAACTTTTTTATTATTCATTTTACGAAAAAAAGTTATTCTTCATAAAAACCTCTGCATGGTCTAAAACCTAAAATGCAACCATCAAATATCGAAATTTTCCAGTCATCTACGAGGTTTGTCAAAAAATGTGAATTTTTCCTAAGAATGTAAATTTTTCCCAAGAGTAAAGTACCTTTATTTTTGACATTATCAAAAATTGTTATTAAAAAAAGTTGATCAGAACTAAAAACCACGTCTAAATATGCAATACCACGCATTAAATTAATTAAATAATTAAAAAAATTAAATAATTAATAATAAATTAATAAAATAATTTTTCAACATAAATGCGTATAATTGCATGTTTAAACGTGGTTTTTAGTTCTGATCAACTTTTTTTAATAACAATTTTTGATAATGTCAAAAATAAAGGTACTTTACTCTTGGGAAAAATTTACATTCTTTGGAAAAATTCACATTTTTTGACAAACCTCGTATATGAGTGGAAATTTTCGATATTTGATGGTTGCATTTTAGGTTTTAGACCATGCAGAGCTTTTTATGAAGAATAACTTTTTTTCGTAAAATGAATAATAAAAAAGTTTTCCATATGATGCAAACTTACGGAGACATACTGTATATATATATATAGGGTGTACCGTACCTAAGGAACTATATTATATAGGTATATAAATATATACTTAATATTTACTTTATAAAATTGGCGATGATTTGATATTAAGCGTATATCCTATTTGATGTAGTTATGTTTTTGAGGGCAAGAAGGAGTATTCCATAATGAGTTTTAAGATACCTCCAAGAGAACGCTACCTACACAATATGAGTTTGATATATTCTCGCATATACTTTATCTCTCACATTTCTGACAGCTTTAACTCAAATTATGAAAGAGAGATCTTTGATACGTAAAAAAGTTGTACTTCATTAATCTCGATATCTTAATTAGTTTTTAAGATAATTGCGTTTAAATTCTAGATGGCAAGAACCATTTATATAAACACCTTTCTTAAGGACACATATTTTTTGGAAATTAACCGTGCGTTCTTAAGTATAAATGACATTTTTTCAAGTCTACTCTATCTCCTGTTGCTATATTTGCCCCCTTAGTTATGAGACATCCTGTATATAACGATAAGTAAATGGCTTAACTAGGCACTTTATTGATTTGATAATAGATGAGTTAACCAAAATGGTGTTTGTACTCACCATTAAACTTAAATAATAAACACCAAGAAAATATGTCTCTGAAATATATAAAATCCAAAATAAAATGTTTAAAACACACACTACAAAAAACACAGCCACAGAAACACTCTAAAATCACCAAAATCGGGAGAAAATAATTTGAGGCGAACTGACGCGTGAGCTTGCTACGGCCCACTGCTGATCAGGAAACCTCAACGACGAAACCAGGTGAGCTGTTCTGTCAAAACGCTTTGTTTTAAGAAAAAGTTAATACCTATATCATAAATTATGTTAGTGTACTACAGAAATTCGTTTTATCTGTACCAAATATTTTTCTTACAGAAAAAAGGCCTCCAGAAGACGATAATTCAAAGGCGAAAGCTCGACCTTCAACCTCAAGATCTAATGCTCAAAACTTAAATCAAAAACCTCCAAATAAACCAGAGACTACGATGTCCACCAAAATCGGCACCCACCAAGTACCGATATCAGTAAAAGTTAATAGTGAAACTAAGGATTCAGTAAAATTAGAACCTGAAGGACAACTATTGATTTTAAATAAAATTAACCAAGACAGTTCTCAAAATAACAGAGATAGTATTCTAGGTCTTAATAAAATCAAAATGGATGCACCTAAAGTAGTCAATGTTATTCCAAAGTCTTCGGAAACGTCTCCAAGTAAGGCTGAAGTAATAAGAATAATTCCTGTACAAAGGGAGCCCCAAATAAAAACGACGAACCAAGAGCAGAAAAATGAAAAAAGTCCTTGTACGGGATCTACTAGCGCTTTGACACAGCTACCAATATCTGTAACAGAAATTAAATTAGATATTAGACCATACACCTCCAGATCTCAAAATGTAGACCCAAACGAGCAGAAAGCTTCTTTGGTCAAGGCAAAATCGACTCAAATCGAGGTTTTACAAGCCCCATCTTTAGTTGTGACGAATAATATCTCAAAACAAAATCCAAATAGATCTTCAGTTGTGTTAAACGTGAATAAAACTGAACCAATAACATCAAAACACTTCGACACTCGGTTAGAACAAAAATCTACAAAAGTTATTGATTCGAATAATCCAGAAGTCGTGGAAGTGGCAATAATGTCTCAAGAACCATTAAAAGAATTAAGAAATTCGAATATTCCTGCGACATCTAAAGATATAACTGAAGGAAATAATTGTTTTGCTACAAAAGCAAGTTCTGACACTATAAATGTATCAACTCCTTCAAGCAGTGCTTTTAGAGCTCCTCAAATTTCAATTGGTATTTATCCAAACCTTTCAAAATTGAGCCCCAATCTGACACCCGAATCACCTGCAACTCCCAACTTAAAAGTTTCTTCCTCTTCACAATCGGCAAAACCCACCTCTCACAGATCAATATTTTCCTTTGAGAAACCTCAAAACACCGCGCCAGCTCCAATAGCTCAAACGGAGCATGATCTTGAGGACTATGACTCCAATACCTTAAAACCAATAAAGGAATGGGAATGCCATCTATGCACCCTCCTCAATCCTATCGCAAGCAACATCTGCACGGTATGCGCAACTGTACGCCTAAAAAAGAATTCCCTGAAGAGGTCGAACAAGAAAAAACCTGCTCCGCAACCTCAAAAAGACCAAACTTATCTGCAATTGGTGAATCTAGATAGTGCGGATTTGGTACCCAATGCGGATGTTTTCGAGTGTGTTGTGTGTTTTTTGGATGTGCCCAGAAGAGAAGGTGTTACTTTGAGAGAATGCTTGCACCAATTTTGTAAAGATTGTTTGGCGAGGACCGTGGAATTTTCGGAGGATGCTGAGGTCAAATGTCCTTACAGGTAAATAAGTTATGTAGTATTTTAATCGACTTTAAATAAGGAGTTAATCAAATCGATCTGCAATATGCCTATTCAGTTTTGATGATCCTTTTAGCCAGTGGCGGCTTGTGACTAGCGAATCAGGGGGGGCGCTGGCTTTAAATAAAAAAAAAGTTTAAATGTTTATTATTTTCAAAAGTACGTGTCTGTTTTTTCTAACTTTCTCGTTGTGAATTTTAATTTCATCAGCATAAGCACTACTTAAACAAGTTAAAATATTAGTCCTAACATCTCAAAATTTACCACATTATGACGATGTTTTGCACTATTTTCATGTTTTTTTTATTTTCTCTGAAAGATGTTTCCCTGCACCCCATTTATAGTCCAATTATCATCCCCGTCAAAAAGAAGACACACGAAACAAAAAAAATTTTTTGTCCTCACAACCACATACCTATTCAGGATTTTTTATTATATACCTATTTCTTTGTCAAACTTACGCGTAAACTGTGCCTTACTTTTACATTTTGATTGCACTTGTAGGTACCTACTATGTTCAATTTCTAGTGGCCGCCCTGCATTTTTTAAATCAAGTTTTTCACTTAAGCTTAGAGAACTAAACACAAGCTTCTGTAAATCACTGACCTTCATATTACACGACATTTTCCAACTTTATAACGTAACTAATAAATCAAATTAAAACAAATAAACAAAACATTAGCGTTTAGCGGCATCGATAGGTCGCCTCGTCAGAGCACATATTATTTATCGATTATTCTACCGTGGCATCGCGAACAGCTGTTGTTGGGCGCGGAAAATTGGTGCTCGTCCGTGGCCGCTCGTTGTGCGATGTGTAGGTGACGTCACGCCTTTGTCGTCATGACAACTCATCGAGAAGCCGCGTTGAATCGGGACGGATAATCGGTCGCCCCCGCCCGCCCGCGCTTAGTATAACATTGAGAGCGCGGAACTCGCTTGTCAATGAGTATAACCTACCCGCTGGAATAGGGCTATGTTTGGTTTGAATTATTTTAATGGATTGCTTACATTCATTGCTTTATTGGTTTTTTAAGTAAAGTATTTTTGGATTCTGTTTGAAATAATTGCAGGGAGGGCGGCGAGCCAGAGCCCTTCATTAACGAGCCGCCACTGCTTTTAGCATGTGAAAGAGTAGTAAGGGTAGTAAGGGGGATGGTGCTACATTTGTTGCAAAAATGTTGAGTAAAATGTTATTTTTTTTCAGAGACGACGAATATTCCTGCAACATAGCTCTCCAAGACAGGGAAATTAAAGCCTTAGTAACTGCCGCTGTATACGATCAGTATCTGGCCAAGTCCGTCGCACAAGCCGAAAACAAAATGGAAAAGACTTTCCATTGCAAAACGCCAGATTGCAAGGGATGGTGTATATTTGAAGACAATGTTAATGAATTCAGGTGTCCCGTTTGTAGAAGAACGAATTGCTTGACGTGTCAGGTAAATGCTGTTATCCTTTTTATGATTGTGCTGATTTGAAACGTACAAAAATGAACGAGGTTGTTATGTAATTATTGTTATTGTCAATGATCTGCTACCTACAGTCGCCACAGTGGATCTTTTCCCGTGCGTCATCCCTTTCACGTCATCAAAATCGTATGAACCAAATCAAAATTACGAGACGAAAAAAGTCAAAACTAAGTCTAAGTTCATAAAATGGACGTACCTGCCTACCGTTTGACGTACCTACATAATATCCCGAAAAATTATTATTTATTTTAAGTTTTGCCCGGCATTCTCTATTATCTAAAAGAAATTGACAAACAAATGTTAATACATTTAATACTATTTTTAAAGCTTAAAATCTAGAAAAGTTTGGTGTTTTATTGACTATTAAAATCGCAAAAGTCAAATTTTTGACATCCTTTCATTTAAGGGAATTTAGCCACTGCCGTAAACTTTTCAAAGAACTTTCACGGTTAGAATATTTAAAATAAATAAATTAGGTATTATAAAAATCCATAAATACTTACCGCCAAGACAGATGGTGGGTATAATTAGCTCTAAAAAGAACTATTTTTTAGAAAAAGGAACAGTTTTAACGCATACAAATTTACAAAATACGAATTAGAATGGCAGATGAAAATCAGGTTGACAATGACGTTCTAAAATACAACGGTAGTCAACTAAACAAATAAAAAAAAGTAATTAATTGACGTTTATAGTTTTATTCTTGTCTAGCACGTTATATTATTGCGGAATCTTGGAGACGTTCTTTTATGCTTTTATTCAAACTTGTTACTGTAATAAATAAGGATGCAGAGTTATTAACCACGTCGAGTCCTGATCGTTGATTGATGACGCACGGGCAAAGATCCACTGTGGCGACTTTATATAGATGTCATCATAAATGCAATGAAGAGGAAAGGCGGAGAGCTGGGTGGGGTCTGGAGTGAGTATTACGCTGCATTTACCTTTGAATGTCACCTTGCTACTAAAGTCTATTCAATGACCGCTGTCCGATACATTTGGTTACATCATATTCTCCATAGTTGCGGTAGGTCCTAAATTAATTCATTCAGTTTGACTTACCAGTGGCAAAGGTTATGATTTTTCTTAGGCTTGATTTACATAAAGACGGATGCATGTAAACAAGTAAAATACAAGCGGGTTTTTTCAAATTTTTAATTTAGTCAGAAATATTTTACTGAAAAATAAATAATACTAATTTCGTGTAAACAGCTAAAATTTGCCCCAAATTATTGACAAAAAATTGGACTTTCTTCTCAATTTTCGATCAAGTTGGAAAAAAGGTAGAGGTTTCTTGCATTTTTTGTAGTTGCAAACCTATCCGATTTTGAGGATAGAAAATTGTTTTTAAGGTTTTGTCTCTAAAATTTGTTTACAAATGATTCGTCGTCGTGTTTTTAGTTCGAAAAGGAACTAGTCAATTAAACTAGTCCTATAAAATCAAATAGAAAAAACAAACAAAACTATCAGCAAAATATCCAATAATCGATGTTATCGCGGACCTAACGTCAAGTCAAATAATATTAGTTGGTACCTATATGATTTACATTGATTTTTACAATTTAGCAAAAAATTGGGTACCTACGTGTAATACATTTTCAAGCACAATTTCTTGTTCAAGAATTTGAAAAAGTTTTTGCCCGAGAACTTGACTCGTGGAATATTTTCACCCTTGAATGAATAGTAACATACCTAGGTATTTACTTTTTTCTTTTATACAGTGACCGGCAAAGAGTTCGCAACATATGGGAAAAATTTTTATGAGCGGAATATTGAAAAACCTTTTTTTGGGGGATTGGATGTGCATATCCCATAACCTTAAAATCGATTTTGACATACGTCACGTGACCAATGGTATGGCGGGAAAGTTAAAAAAACCAATATGAAATCATCATAAATCAGATAAGTTGATGAGATATCAAAAAAATTCCAAGAATAAAAAGTGTTTAGAATTCCATTAGAACCTTAAATACAATGTTTGGGATATCTACCTAAAAAAAATATAAAATCGAATATTTTTGTAAATATTTTTTTACCGAATAAAAAATTTCCATATTTTTCCTTTCTTAGAGCTTCATTAAAGTAAAACTGACATCTGGTGACCACAACTAGAAATATTCTTTTGTTTTTCTGACAATTTGGAGCAATAATTCAAAAAATTCGTTTACACTTGGATAACAGCTGTTGCAATAGTCTATTCTAATAACCTTATCGATATTTTTTATATCGAAATATTCTATTATGTTAAGAAATCCTTAAATTCATTAATCCAAAGCAAATTTTATTTATAACCGTAAAAAATAATTTAAATTTTTATTAATTTTTAGATTTTTTTAAAGATTTCTGCGAAATTTAAAATAATTTTTTACAGTTATAAATAAAATTTTCTTTGGATTAATGAATTTAAGGATTTATTAACATAATAGAATATTTCGATATAAAAAATATCGATAAGGTTATTAGAAATAGACTATTGCAACAGCTGGTATCCAAGTGTAAACGAATTTTTAGAATTATTGCTCCAAATTGTCAGAAAAACAATTTCTAGTTGTGGTCACCAGATGTCAGTTTTGCTTTAATGAAGCTTTAAGAAAGGAAAAATATGGAAATTTTTAATTCGGTAAAAAAATATTTACAAAAATATTCGATTTTATGTTTTTTTAAGTAGATATCCCAAACATTGTATTTAAGGTTCTAATGGAATTCTAAACACTTTTTATTCTTGGAATTTTTTCGATATCTCATCAACTTATCTGATTTATGATGATTTCATATTGGTTTTTTCAACTTTCCCGCCATACCATTGGTCACGTGACGTATGTCAAAATCAATTGTAAGGTTATGGGACATGCACATCCAATCCCCCAAAAAAGATTTTTCAATATTCCGCTAATAAAAATTTTTCCCATATGTTGCGAACTCTTTGCCGGTCACTGTATAATATAAGTATAGGGAAAAGTGCCGTTTAAATTTTTTGAAGCAATATATTGCCCGAAAAATAGGCGTACCTAATTAGATTGCAGAGCTGCAAATAAATGTATCAAAACGGGATAATTTGTCTGGGTGTCTGTCTGTTTCTTTTTATTTTCATACCTTGTTCGTGTAGCCTAAGCCTAATTAGATGTCGTTAACTACACAAAAACTAGAAATTCGTAAATATCTCGGTAAATATTAAACACCCACAATTAACAATAGCAAAGAAAACAACACAAACACAAAGAAAACTTAAAACACAACAAAAATGGCGCCGAGCCGCTTCTGGAGTGTATTTTGAGCATGTCGCTAAAGAAGAACAGGCCGACAAAAATAGGTTTGTGCGCAAGTCCAATTTTGCTGGGAGGGAAGACATCTGACCGGCGAGTCGTGCGTTCAGACGTATTTATTCACCCATATTACCCATAAAACTTAACTTTCATGCACAATTCTTACACAAAACCGAAAAATCTGAAAAAACACTAGATGAAAATTAATAAAACAACGTCATGGCCTCAAACTAATGACATGGTGGACATGCCACGAAAACAGCTGTTTTTTTACGAATCTCTTACTACTGCGTTGCCATATTGCCGAATGTTACAAGGTTTTAGTAGACAATAATTTATATTTCATACACCATTCTAATACTTTTAACAGCGTAAGATTGGCAAACGAAGTGGAGGGGCGCAATTTGCATTTTGATTTACTTCAGACTGGAATACGATTATCTTAATAGTTTTATTTTTTATTGTTGTATCTATTGGTAGCAGATCATTGCTTATTGTTACTAATTTGACTAAATTGGGTCCGGACGGCACGGCCGTGGATCACAGAATAGAAGAAGAATTTGCTGTTGTTATTCAATAAAGGACATTTATTTCAATCAATTATTTTTTCAAAAAGCTCATAATATTGTGATTTAAAACATTTCATTGGCATTTTTACAAGCCGTTCATTGGCCTACAGTTGTCATCGATCTTTTTATAGTTTGCAAATCGACATAAATATAGACTGCCTATTTTAACTCGTTAATGTTATCTTTTTTTGGAGAGCAGGAATTCTTCTTCTCTTAAAAAATTAAAATAAGATTTCTCCTATTTACTTTTTTCAATTTGACAGCGAAATTGGTAACCCATCAAAAACACACAGATTGTATAGTTTTTTAAATTTGTTTTCAACCTATTTTTCTCAAAAGCATCAACTAAAAATGGTAAATTAGAATTAAAATTTCATTTCGGCGTACATCTGGAAGACCGTAAGAGTTCCGAAAATGGATAAACTGAGCAAAGTAGCAAAATTTTTGGGTTTAATAATTAGGTGGAATAAAATTCTAATTATTCTAAATACGTTCGGGTTTGTTCGGGTTTGTTCGAACGACGTCCGAAAAAAAAAATTCAGTTTTTTGGGTTTTCGTAATAATATAGGCTTCTTAATTTTTGACTTGGGTAAAGATGGTGTTATTAAATAGTATAAAAATTAGACGTCCGTCACCGCTAGTCAATTCTTATAAATACAGACCTGGAATTTTAAATACGGTTTTAGGGACTAATAGAAAATAGAATTATTTTCCATGCCTTGCTATGGTAAATCTTGCTTATGACTAGAATTTTATTGAACAATTATTATTCTTATTATTTTATCAATAGCAAGTGAAAAGTCCGATGAAGCTATTGTTTCAGTCTATTTGATTTTTTTTTGATGGTTTATCGTGATTTAAAGTGTCTAAAAGTCCGTTGGCTACTTTAAATTACTTGTTAAATTCTTACGCGAAAGTTATTTAAACATGGATAGGTAAGTAAGGGTAAGGTAAGAGGTGGTGGTGTAGCAATATACATAAAAAATAGCATTGTATTTAGAGAACTTAAAAAGTCAAACACCAATGATCTTATTAGTTGGGTATTATTAGTAAGAATTGCTTTGATGTGCCATTTGTTGCTATTCTATTTTCGAATTTTTGTCGTGCTGCTGCAATTGTTTGTTTTAGCTTATTACTGTGAATCCTATAATTCTGATAGTTTTCTTTCGTTTTTCTGTTGACATATTTATTCTAAAGCCGTCTTTTTTTATTAATTTTTTTAAAAATATGCCCATTAATTCATGGTTTTTGTGGATTAACTCTTACGGAAACGTTTGGTATTGTAGACTTTAAAATATTTTCAATATCATTGTAAATAGTGTTGGAGGGCATTATGCCATTTTGAAACTGTTCTTGCAAGTGATTGTTAATACCAAGATAGTTTGCATTCCAGAAGTTACGCCTGAGTATATTTTGGGTCGGTTTAATAATAGTTTTTATTTGCGATTTGGCAGTAATTACTAAATGATCACTTTTGATGAAATACGTAATAGTTTTTGTAATGTAATTTCGATATTTAATTCTAAAAATATTGGCCAGATAATGGTAAAGTAACTTGAAAAACTGATAAAGTTTTTTGACGGCAAAACTTTAAAAAAAATTGAATCATTTTAAACTCTTAAAGCTGAGAAGTATCTACAAAGTATTTTAAATTCCCGGTCTCTCCAGGATTTTTACTGAATCCGAATTTACGTAGGGTTTGTGCACGGTTCTTGAAGAGTTCATCACTCATGTAAAATAAATCCAATTTTTGTCCCCTGCTTTTTCTGATCAAAATATGATGTTTTAGGCAATACATACAGGTATGAACTGTAGACAGTACCAAGAAAGGATGAAGGATGAATCTAACATAGACGAAGAAGCCAAGCGGACGAAAGATTTTTTGGAAGAAATGGTCGAAAAAGGAGAAGCAATAGCTTGTCCAACTTGCAAAGTACGAACATTTTAAAGATATAATAATTAGACCAAATCGTTGCTGCTATTATTTTTTTATTAACAATTTTAAAAAAATGCAACGTTATAAAGAAACGAAGCAGCCTTTAAGAGCAGTAACCCCCTTTACCACAATAAAAATTGCCGAACGTTTTGCTGGTCAAACGAAAATAAAAAATAAAATTTGGTATTTAGAAAATAAATTCTACTCTAAATACCCCATCTAGAAAAGTAAATGACGATCGAAAATATTCCCAAAATTTTTTTAATTTTTAGTAATTTTGTAATATCTTAAACAATTCTTTATTGTTCAAAAGCAAAATGACTTTCCCAGGTGTAGAACGTTGTACCAAACAATTTTTCTTGAAGCCATTTTTCAATATCGGCCTTACTTTTTTCTCAAAAACTTTGGGCGCGTAAACCCACTTTACACGCTTAAATTCACTTTACGCGCCCAAAGTTTTTGAGAAAAAAGTAAGGCCGATATTGAAAAATGGCTTTAAGAAAAATTGTTTGGTACAACATTCTACACCCGAGAAAGTCATTTTGCTTTTGACCAATAAAGAATTGTTTAAAATATTACAAAATTACTAAAAATAAAAAAAATTTTGGGAGTATTTTCGATCGTCATTTACTTTTCTGGATGGGGTATTTAAAGTAGAATTTATTTTCTAAATACCAATTTTAATTTTTTCTTTTCGTTTGACCAGCAAAACGTTCGGCAATTTTTATTGTGGTAAAGGGGTTACTTCCTCTTAAATAGAATACCGCCAACTTAACCAAGAATCGCTTGTACCGATCAAATTAATTTTTTTGAAATGCATTTTTTTTAAAGATATAACTTTAATTTTTTTAAACGTATTTATATTTTTACATTCAACAATCAATTCTAGACATTTTTCATAAATCATGCCGTATACCTATCTTCAACCTTTTACAAAATATGCTGATATGCACCACTGATATGTTTCTCGACTTAGCAATGTTCTGAACTCAAATCATAATCTTTAAGGCAATGAGCAATGTAGCGATTGCTTTTTCTTATAAAATCGAAGTAATTTCTTGAAAGCCAATGAATAAAAACTAAAGTCATTGCTTTTGCGTCCAGCAATTGCTTAAAAGTGCAGGAGTTGCTTCTGGTCAATGCTTTTACTTAAAAAATAGAAGCGATCGCTATCGTTTGCTTAAAATGTGATGAATAAATTAAGGAATTGCCTTTTCTAGTGTAGCGATCGCTTTCAACTTTTTAAGGTAGGTCGACCCCTGCATCATTTGCTTGGTAGCAGTCAACTTTAGTTCTCTGCGGCATACACGTGCGTTGTTCTTAATTTGTGTCTTCAATTATGGCTGAATATATGAACGTCCGTAAAAGAAAAATCTACAGTGTACGTAAAAATTGCAGATATGATGATTTCAGAAAGTTATATCGATTTGAATGCGAAAATGTTGAGTGGTTGGCAAATTATTTTTTGACTGACTGGTAAAAGGCGAGGTGGTGCACTGTCGCCTTTAAATAAGATTAAAGTCTTTCTGCGGAAATTGTCGGATCCGGGCTTTCAAAATTCTGTAGGTGAAGAACTCGGTGTTCACCAAACTACTCTCTGTTAGACATACACTTCTGTAATGGAAGCAGTTTTGGAGAAGGCCAATATTTTTATTAAATTTCCTACAAGTGCTGAAGCTGTTGTGGAATCTAAACGGTTGTGGTCAGAGAGATTTATTTATGTTCCTTCAATTTGTGAGCGAATATCAATTGCCTGTCTTTAATTTCTTCATCACTACTATTATTACTTTCCTTATTTTCACTGAAATCTGCCTTATCACACATATGTTTCCTATTTTCCACAAAAACGTAACAGATTACTATTGTACTAAATAAATAGAGCAACGTTGTTGTATTTACGTCAACTCTTTTGCAAATTCGGCACCAAACTGAACATGAAATCTATAATCTGAACAAGTGGATAAGCCACGTCTGAACTTGTGTTGAATAAGCATTTGCTACAGAGGTGTAAGAAAAACAGCAATTGCTTCAAAATTTTATTCATATCCAGATCTAGCAATCGCTTTTACTAATAGCATTTGCTAGTCAAGCAATTGCTTTTACTAAAAAGTAATTGCTTCAAGTAATTGCTTAATTTTTATTCATTAGGCTCATGAGTATGACAATTTGCTATTTAAGTTTGAGACATCAAAAATTGGCAGTGCATGTTAATCAAATTTAGATTTTGCTCTGCTGATAAGCTGATATCACATCCAAAAAGCGCCTCGCTGAAGATGAACGCATAGAAATTTTGAATATGTTGGGTTGTGGAGATAATAAAAGGACCAAAATCGCCAGCCAATCGACAGTTTCTACGGTAGCAATAAAGTGGAGAACTTTCGCCATCCCTACAAATCAGTAATTGTGCAAGAGTTATTGGTCGATCACCCTAATAGGCGAGAGCAATTTTGTGAAATAATGATTGAGCTAACAGATAATCATGCACGAATTGTCCAAAAAATTTGTTTTTTAGATGAATTTACGTTTTCTTTAAATTGTCAGGATAGACAAACGACAGATACTGCAGATACTGGGCACGGGACAATCCTCACTGGTTCATAAAATTCAATTTTCACTTAGTATTATGAAAATGTTAATGTCTGGGAAGGCAATGGGGCTATCGGACCATTTTCTTTGATGAAAGCCTCACTGGAATCTAATAATAATAATATCTAAATTTCCGAAATGGTCTGGTTCCAGCTCTTGTCACTCAATTGCCAGACGATAATGAGTCTTATCCACCAAGTTTAACCGATGGTGTCAACAGCATTATGCTGCTCATTTTAGGGGATACTTAAATACAATTTCTTTAGGGCGGAGTTAAAATTTGAATGTGGATGTTCGTGAATCAACATCAAAGTATTCGACCACTGAGCAGAAAGCATGGGAATCAAGAAATTTATTAATTACATCTTTAAATTTTTTAATATATTTTAATATTTCTCACTCTACAACAGGAAAAAATGGTTAAGACAACCTATCTGCCACGGCTGTGTCCATATCCTCCCGAACTGAATAAAAAAAACAGTGACGGCGAAAAGATTTTTTAATCATAGATTTGAATTTTGACTATCTCAGCAGCTTTACATTTTCAGGCAGTGCATTATACAATACGATTTTAATTGAATTATCCTCGGCCTTCTTGTAGCCAATTTTTTTTTAGGTCTGATTAAGTCAGAACCTTTAGTTGAGTAGTTATGAAAATTAGAATTTAGGCAAAAACTATTTTTGCTTTTATGAATTTGGAGCAGTTAATATAAACAGAGAAGGTGGAGGCATAATTCCAAACCTCTTAAAAAGGGGTTGACCGTGTTCAAAGTAACCAGCATCGGCAATCACACGAACAGCTTTTTTCTCCTGTCTAAAAGCTTTAATGGATGAGAATGAAAAAGTGCGGAATAAACAGTTAAAATGGTAGATGGATTAACTGATTTTTTTAATCTGCGCAGGACAAAGGTAGAGGATATTAGTTTTTTTTGTAGGACTATTAACATGGGCAGACCAGCTGTTTAGCTTAATTTTACCGATTTACCACACGTAACAGTGTTATTGATGGAAAAAATAATACGCTGTGTTTTTTCAAGATTAAGTTGTAGGTCCTTATTGGGAAACCAGACGTGGGCTTTAGATTCTAAAGATGACGTGCCCCGTGATATGCGCATATACTTTGTCGTTTATCTATTTTGTTTTAAAAGTTAAGATTTCCTTAACGGTTGAAGATTGGTATAGGTATTCATAAAAAATGTCTAGAATTGATTGTAGAATGTAAAGATATGCAATATGTTTCATTAAAAATATTAAAGTTGAAACACGTAGCATTTTTATGACACACCGTGTATAATATCTTTTTCCGATCCGTTTTTTACCATGTTGTACATTTTATAATATTAAGTAACCAATTATTGCTGGATATATGCAGTGTGTGTATAAAGTCTGGAAACGGCTTAATAACATCACAATTTACTGGCCGATTTAAACCAAATTTGGTACAGTTGTGTAAAAGGATCTAACGCACCGAATGACGATATTGGCGTTGTTGCCAGCTTTTTAGTTTGTCTGGAATTCGAACGAATTTTATATTTTTAAATATAACACCCTGTATATTTTTACATTTTTAAATTCCACATAAAATTATAATTATTTTTTATTAAATGCATTATTAGTCTATACTTCATAGTTTCCGAGATATTGACTCTCGAAAAGTGACATTTTTGAACTTTGACAGCTTCTAACTTTCTAACAGTACGTCTTAGAGCAAAACGGCTTACATGTCCCTATCTTCAAATTTTATTATCTTCCCAAAAAAATCAACTTCCAGTTAAACCGGAACAACTATATTTCCTTCTTTCGAGTTACATCCGGTTTAACCGGAAGTTGATTTTTTTGGGAAGATAATAAAAATTGAAGATAGGGATATGTAACCCGTTTTGCTCTAAGACGTACTGTTAGAAGGTTATAAGGTGTCAAAGTTCAAAAATGTCACTTTTCGAGAGTCAATATCTCGGAAACTATGAAGTATAGACTAATGATGCATTTAATAAAAAATAATTATAATTTTATGTGGAATTTAAAAATGTAAAAATATACAGGGTGTTATATTTAAAAATATAAAATTCGTTCGAATTCCAGACAAACTAAAAAGCTGGCAACAACGCCAATATCGTCATTCGGTGCGTTAGATCCTCTTACACAACTGTACAAAATTTGGTTTAAATCGGCCAGTAAATTGTGATGTTATTAAGCCGTTTCCAGACTTAATACACACACTGTATATATAATTATTCGTATTTTTCTTAGGTGATACTAATGAAAAAATGGGGCTGTGACTGGCTGCGCTGTTCAATGTGCAAGACAGAAATTTGTTGGGTGACGCGGGGGCCCAGATGGGGACCTGGGGGAAAGGGCGACACTTCGGGGGGCTGCCAATGCGGTCTTAATGGCGTCAAATGTCACCCAAAGTGCAATTATTGTCATTAAGCAATCATATTAGAATTTATCGGTAGAAATTTTTGTAATATTTCGTTGCATATACACGTAGGGAAAATGTTTGTACGCCCATCTTGTAGTAATAAGTTAGAATAGTACAAATATGAAGTATCGCAAAGCAAATTGAGCCAGCCAGATCCGATGCGATGGAGTGGGGGAAACATAATCTACCTATTTCTGTTTACTTTGCGATACTTCATATTTGTACTATTCTAACTTATTACTAAGAGATGGGCGGACAAACATTTTCCCTACGTGTATACTATTTTTACGTATAATTTTACGCTTATTATATAGTATATTTAGTGAAGATTTTTTTACCAAAACGTTGACAATAGGATGAATTAAACTCCCCTTACTTCTTTGTCAAGTGAGTGCAAACCATAGACATGTAATATACAGGGTTGCTCAGAAGTCCGGAATAAAATTAATATACCCTTAACCTGTAACTTTTGGGGAAAACGCTCGGACACGTCAATTTAGTTTTATATACAGTGTCACCAGTAAAGTCCGCATCATATGGGATTTTTTTTTATTAATAGCCTTATTCGAAATTTGACTTTGGCGTCAAGTTCTGCTCCGATCGAGATGAAAATTAAGCAAAAAAATAGTAGTCACGTGATTCGCATTATCTGTCAAATTTTAATTTTTTCAAAAAAATAATTTAAAAATGGGGTTATTTCTGAAAATATCGAAAAAAGTTATAAGAAAAGGTTTTTTTTTAATGCAGTTTCTAGCCCACATGCAAAATTTCAGCTGCATAAGATAATTTTGGTTTTTTACCTTCATTTTGTAAATTGCACCCCTTTTGCAAAATAAGACTCAACGCAACCTACATCAAACTTCTCAGTTTTAACAATGCTTTGTTTCAGATAAATTTTTTTTAAAGTAGCGCTTTATAAATGTGTGTTTTTCTACAAACTCAAAATTGGGCTATTAAAATTTGGTCGCATGTGATGCAAAGCTTCTTTGTTTTGGACCCTGTATAAGGTAACTTCATAAAATAAGTATTTTTGAAAACGTAGTTTGTGTCTGAAAGTAATACACCTTAATATTAAGACAAAAAATAAAACAGTGTCATCAGTAAAGTGTTCATTTAGTGCAAAATACATTTTAGTTTAACTTAACGTAAACTTTATCTATTTTTAACGATTTAATTAAAACCCCTTTACTTTAATCTTTATGTGTATGTATGATGTAGGTTGCGTTGAGTCTTATTTTGCAAAAGGGGTGCAATTTACAAAATAAAGGTAAAAAACCAAAATTATCTTATGCAGCTGAAATTTTGCATGTGGGCTAGAAAATACATTTAAAAAAACTTTTTCTAATAACTTTTTTCGATATTTTCAGAAATAACCCCACTTTTGAATTATTTTTTGGAAAAAATTAAAATTTGACAGATAATGCGAATCACGTGACTACTATTTTTTTGCTTAATTTTCATTTCGATTGAAGCAGAACTTGATGCCAAAGTCAAATTTTGAATAAAGCTATTAATAAAAAAAATCCCATATGATGCGGACTTTACTGGTGACACTGTATGCTCCCATTTTGACGTTATTCGTTTGTTTTTTATAGACAATTGTCAAAGATATGACGACATCGATATTTTTTTTTAATGGAAACATACATCATTTGAAAGCTAATATCTCGTACAGTATGCTCATTAATTTTGGCGCGATTCTGTTTTTTCAAAATGGCGATTAAATACTTTTAACAGTTGCCATTTTGAAATAGCTTGACAGAATCGCGCCAAAATTTATGAGCATATTTCGTTCGTCACAAACAACATTTTAGTTTTTTTGGATCTCTTTTTTCAATTCCTTGATTTATTAAATGAATTTTGCCAGTGCTGAAACTATAATTTTTACTATTAGATTTGCGATTATTATACAAGGTTCGTCAGAAACACACTTTTCGTTTTTTGGATTTTTTTTCAATTCTAATTTTTAATTTCTCTTGACGATTAGCTAAATCATCACTTTGGGAACAAAAGGATTGGAACGCACCTATGGTTCAAATCAGTTGGCACGTACGAGTCCCGATCTGACAATTATCGACTTTCATTTCTGGGGATATCTGAAGCCACATGTGTATAAAACCAATTTCAATAATAACTTAGATCTCTTGAAGGAAAAAATAAAAGTGGTTATTGCAAATATAATACAGCAAGTTAGGAAATGTTATCGAGAATTTAAATATCGAGTTGAACTATATGCGCTAACTCGATGGTACCACATTTAAATAAAAGTTTTATAATTCATGATTAAATGAATTGAAGAAATATGACATGTAATACTAAAAATATTTCAAAAGTAGGCAAATAAAAAATGGTTTTCTTACAACAAAATCGTTACTCGGATAGATATAAAATCATATCCGATGTAAGAAAGCAATAGTTGTTTGTTTTTATTTAAATTTATTTTAAACGAAAACCAAAAAACTAAAAATGTTGTTTCTGCGAACACTGTATAGTAATCGCAAATGTAATATTTAAAATGGTAGTTTCAGCACAAAGCAAAATTCATTTATTAAATCAAGAAATTGAAAAAAAAGATCCAAAAAACTGAAAATGTTGTTTTTGACGCACCCTGTATAGTATTCACAAATCTGATATTCGTAATTGTAGTTTTAGCACAAGCAGACGTTATTATAAAGAATGACTTTTTCTTCTATACCTACTAATATAAAAGTTTTTTCTCTTCCAAACTCTATCCGTGGACGCACTGTGTGTTTTTTTTTTAATTTTCCACTAGTCAAATTATTTATAGTTTACTAATGATATCAAATTATAATGCTTTAGGGAAATCACAACACCAACGCTGTACGGACGTTTTTACTACGAATGATGCAAAATTTTTAACATTCATTTATAATCTAACGTTACGGTGTTGGTGAGCTGTGTTTGTGTTAAATTGCGTCTGTCGATTAATTTTTAGTATTTTTTCGAAACAGAACTATTTAATGCTATTTATTATTGTTTACAATGGTTCGCCAGTGCGTGGTGTGTAAGAGATCCGACTATTCTAATCCTGGATTAACATTTCGCCGGTAAGTGAGGTTATTCAGGTCTCTTAAGCTTAAAAGCAATGGTGTAAATAGTTCTGTATTTTAAGTAAATGTTGCAAAATATATAAAAAAAAAACATATGCTAATGCACTGTAAGGATAATAGCGAGTTCTTACAGCTTACAGTGTTGCCATTTTTTCAAGCCATCTCCTTCTAACTTATCTGAAACTTTGGAAGTGTGTCTGATTGTAAACAAATGTTTTTTGAGGAATGGAATGTTTTGTCTCCTTAGGTATATTACATGTCTGTGGTGAAAGCCCAACTCATCAGATTCTGCCCCGAGGGTTCTTCCTCCTAGCTCAAGAGGGCCCCTTTAGTTTCCGGAAAGATGTCCTGCTCTATATACAGACTTATGCATTTTTATTGTTCTTTACGTCGACAATATATTTATTAAAAACTATATCTGGCAGTGAGTATAAGTTAATAGCCCCCCATACACCAAAATATAAGTTGGACCGATTTGATCCGTTCGGTTTGGTCTGCGAACTAGACCCGGCAAGTACCAAAACTCTCGTCGTTTTTGGGCAGCCGAATTTGGCTGGTCGACTTTAAAAAATGACTTTGTTAACTTAGCCTCAAACCAAGTTGGATGACTTTTTATGATGATAACAAATTAACCTAGCTAATCTTGACGGGTTAAAACCGGCTGATTTCATCCGTGGCAGATATTACACGGCCCGAGGAAGCTCGGCTCGCCACATACACTTTAAGTTTAAACCCCCATACACGCTCGAGCATGTTGGGTGAGCAAGAGTTGGACCAACATGCTTAATCGTGTATGTGTTGTACAAGCCTAGTTGGCGGTTGGAATGCTCGGCTCGGAGCTTGGCTCGATGGCACCGACCAACACGCGCTCGGCACAAACATGTTCGTAGGTATATGGTAGTCGCCGAGCATGTTGGCCAATTCCAGCATTTCCGTGGGAACCCAACGAATACTTTCACCAGGTGCGAGCCGCTGGGAGACATATTTCGGTGGCTCTTGATTAGTCTTGATTTAGCTTAATTTTGTCGTGAAGTCGTTCAGTGACAATAAAAAGTTTTGGACGGAATTCATAAATTTATACAGAGAACAAAGGGCCCTTTGGGACGTAAGAAGCAAAGAGTACAGCAACAAACATATGAAGGGGGACAGTTACGGCACGGTAGAATAAATAAATATGTACTCTGGTTACGGTATACTTGTAGAAAAGAAAAATTTGTAAAGTCAAAAATTGAAAGTCTAAGAGCTTCTTTCGGAGGGAGTTTATTGAAGTCAAAGAATAAAACAAGAAGCTCGCAAGATGATTCTGCTAGAGACTAGTTGCAGCAGCTCTTTAAAAGACGTTTCGCTCATTCGCAAATAGTTTTTTAAATCTTGCGGCTCGTTAGCAGCCAATTCTTTTAAAAGTGCCATATGACTAAATTTATTCCGTTCTTGAAGCCATTGTTTTGTCCAAACACGTCTGGGTTTTCTCCTTCTTCGCTGGTCTAAACATATAAAGCCACCAACAATCGCGTGTAACGTCGTAGTAATAAGATCCATATTATATTATTAAATGGTTGATGCTCACTAAATAATAACAGTCGATGATCAACTGATGTTGTGTTGGGAAAATTGTTGAAACTTTGGTTCGGACGTGTATGTAATCAAGCAAACATGCTCGGTTTGAAGTTGGGCTCGTGACGAGCCAAGCATACTCGAGCGTGTATGGGGGGTTTTATCGGCGTATGTATTTGGCTCGGGCCATATTAAATTCGTTAAGTTATCCGCTGGTGTATGGGGGGCTATTAACTTACTAATACAGGTTTTTGCGGATACAGAAAAACAAAAGGTGCCAAATTTTTTTGTAAATCATCATAGACATATTATATCTTCAGATCAGCAAACAATAATCACGAAAGTGGCAAATTAATGGCCTTGCGCATGTAAATAAACCCCAGCACAGATGGGCATGCGCACTGCCTGCATTGCCTTTAACGAATAAGAAGATAGACAGGTCCGGTCGCAATCATTAAAATTTAACTTATATAATAAACTTGATTACGGTTACAATGTTGCTGATGTATAATTTTAATGCCTAAAGATCTCAAGACTAATCAAGTATAGTTGGTTCACATTAATTTGCAATAATATAAACATAGGTATTTACCTATTTCTTATTTTATTAAGATAAGTATAGAGAGTAAAGGATCTTTAAAGTTTTTTAAAGCGACATACGGCATGAAAAATAGGTGTAAGTACCTAATTAGAATCATTCCAGTGCTGCAAATAAAATCTAAGATCTGCCTTTGCTCTTTATTTTTACATCTTGTTTGTGTGGCCTATAAGTGTGAACCGTAAATTGTAAAGTCCGCATCATATGGGATTTATGGATTTTGACTTTGGCATCAAGTTCTGCTTTGAACGAGATGAAAATTAGGCAAAAAAATAGTAGTCACGTGATTCGCATTATCTGTCAAATTTTTATTTTTTTCAAAAAATAATTCAAAATTCTGAAAATATCGAAAAAAGTTATTAGAAAAAGATTTTTTAAATGCAGTTTCTAGTCCACATGCAATTTAAGCTGCATTAGATAATTTTTGATTTTTTAACCATATTTTGTAAATTGCACCACTTTTGCAAAATAAGACTCAACGCAACCTACATAAAACTTTGTTTTGATAAGGCTTTATTTCAGATACATTTTCTTTAAAGGAGCGTCATATAAAATGTGTGGTTTTCTACAAAATCAAAATTGGGCTATTAAAATTCGGTCGCATGTGATGCAAAGTTTAAGTATTTGTTTTTGACCCTGTATAAGGTAATTTCGTAAAATAAGTATTTTGGAAAACGTAGTTTGAAGCTATTATTAAAAAAAAATTCCATATGATGCGGACTTTACTGGTGACACTGCATATTAAGGAGTATCACTACTCCATACTTACTGAAAAAACGAAGTTTTACTCCGATTCGGGCAAAATAAAATCCACTACACCAATTATTCCAGTAAAACATCCAATATTCTAAAGTTAACACGAGTAGCCCCGTGGTACTTCACAAAATAAATTTATGACCTCTTAATTTGGCATCAACGCATTTATGCCACGCTTCGACGCAGTTCCCTCTCGCGTCCCCCCCCCGTCTTAACAAATCCTAAGTCCGCCACTGGAACATTTAAGGGAGCAATCGGGTTGGCGCTAACGGGTAGGTTACAAAGTACTATTCATGTGGTTTCAATAATCTCGACGGGAGCAATATTTGTTGTTTCATTACTTACATTTGGTTATACTATTAGCTTGCCTCTGTATATTCGCCTTACAAAAAGACGCCGCTGCACTCTTGAAGATCTAGCAGAAAATTCGCACCATTTTTGCCAATAACGATTTGGAAGTAAAATTCGCAACTCATGTAAAATTTCGTCATCATTTCGAAGTAATATTTTATTTCATAGCAGAAGTCATAGGAACACCATTTTAAAGTTTTAAACGACACTTGTTATATTCAGTAATAAAATATGGAGCCACCAACATTTCACAAAAATATCTTCTAAGTCTAAATAAACATAAAACCAATATTTCTATTCCTTAACGCAGCACTTACTTTGTGGGCGCAATGTACATATAACTTTGTAGACTGTCTATCAACAAATCAACTTTTTGACTTTTTACCGAACTTTTAACTATCCCGGACCGAAGATACTACGGCGACTTTAAAATCTCGAAAAACTTTTAAAAACAGAACTGAACAGAACTCTCTAAAATATTCACGTTTTTGCTTATATAGACTTCTATCTCCCCCATCGGAAAAATGTCAGTAGGGATTTTCAAGAAATCCCGCCCAAGATGGCAAGATGCCCAAATGAGGACAGAAAAGTATTTAAGTCAACAATCGCGCATCTTTCTCGCTTACTACGTTGTTTCCTAAAATTTTCCGTCGAGTCTAAAAAGATCTACAGTTCATTCGCTTAAGATAGAAAATATTAAAAATTCTTAAATAATTTCCAATAGGAACCGAAATCTAGGTCAACGCATGGACTATATTTTATTTGTCATCGGATGAGTCGGTCTTAGATTTGTTATACCGAAGGTTCATTTTTGTCTAACTTTATTTGACCAATGACATGAACCTAAACTATACAAGCGGGGACTCGCGATTTGGATGTTACCGATCTTTTCTTTGTTAGTTGAATTGTGAATTTTATATTTAAAACTTCTTAAAATAAAATAAAATGTTATTTTAAGTTTTTAAGAGAATTAATTTTTATTTTATTTTTAAAATTCTACAAAATGATTGTCCTAATTTTCGAAAGTTTTAATTTACTTTTTGAAAAATAAAATTTTATTGATTTATTTCTCAAAACTTAGAATTCTTTGTTTTAAAATAATTTTTCGCAAATTTAAAATAATTTTATTTTATAATTTAATTTTTTACAGAAATTCAAAAATAATTCTCATGAATTTTACAGACATATTTTACATTCAATTAATTTTTGAAAAATAATTCTTTTCGATTTAAAACTTAAAATAATTTACTTAATTTATATTTATTCTAATTTATTTTTAAAAGAATTTTAAAAATAATTCTCATGAAATTTTCTAAAAATGTTTAATTTCCAATTAAATTTTTGAAAAATAATTTTTCCCAGTGGAAACTTAGAATCATATTCTCTAAAACTATTTTCAAAGAAATGTGTATCTCCCCAAAACTTGTAAATTTTTCCCAGACATTAATGTGAAGAGAAATTATTTACTTAAACACTTAGAAAATATCTGATTGATATGATTTATAGAAAATCTTTTAAAATAATTCTTTAAAAAAAAAACTATTCCACTTTCCACCCTTTTTAATAAAATGTACCTGACGACAAACATTTATTTTATTTTAAATCTTTCCAAAATTTTTGAAAACTTTTAATTTTTTGAATACATATGTTAAAATGTTTAAAGCTTTTTCTCATTCAGAACAATATTGAACTTGGGCGTCACAATCCTTTGAAATTTTATTACTGGTGATAAAATTAATTTTTAATTAACTCAACGAAAATAATCCCGATTTTTTATTAAAAAAAATTACTTCGTATTTCAAAAATATATCCCATAAATAGGATTTAAGGTTTCCAAGTATATTTATTTTTCTATGAATTTATTACCGAGTCGTCACACTGTCCCTGCCAGTTGAAAATATATAGACATTAGATTGTTATGAACGCTCTAAAATGGTTACTTTATTTTTTTAAAGGGGCCCCCGCAAGACGGGGAAGGGCTCTGAAAGGGTTTGCAGGCTCCTGTTATTCTTTTTAGTTATTCCTAAATTGTGACGAACAAAGGAAAAAAAAACAGTTGTGATTATTGATTGAATTATACGACATAAAACATTTTTTTAAAGATTATTTATCGGTTTATCGAATATAATAGTAAATTATTAAGTACATTTATAGAAAGTAAATATATAAGTTGTTTTTGTTAATTTTGTTATATTTTTGCATTAATTTATTGTTTTAGTGTGTGTCTTGTTAAATACTGATTAATGAATGTATCTTCTTTCAGATTATTTTGTTTTTCTTTTAATCGACAAAAACTATACCTACAGGGCCGTCTTTAGCTAAGATCGGGATGCTTTTATTGAAATTATAATTTCCTAAAAAAAGTGCCAGGGCCCCTTTGAACTCGGAGCCGCGAGCTTGCGCGTAAAGATGGCTCTGCCTACTTAGAGAAAGCGTGATATAAACAATAAACAAATGTTAATTATATAATACCAGTTTTTGTTTACTATTGTGTCAGCAAGTTATTATTAATTAATATTAGGTACTTTAAGAAAATTGTTTTAAATGCTTAGCAAATTTAACATTTATATACCTTATTTGTAGAGTCCGGATATCAGGTAGTGAAAGGATCTTTTTAAACCAGAGTTGGCATGACGACTCATTGGAAAATACCATTAGTATTAGTTAATTATTGTTAAAAACCTTTGTGCAATCCAACATAAGTGTCTGTAAAATTTCAGTATTCTGGACCTTACCATGTTTGAGGTATCGCTTTTTAATAATGATATATGATATTCTAACAAACATTAAAAGTCTTAGCGAGCTCTAATTTGGGAAAAATGACCTATTTCTTAAGTAAAAAAATACTCTATTTTTTACTTCCAAATCGGCTTTTTAGACGAAACGACCAAAGGGAATTACTGTTTGGTCAAAAAAAAGTGATTCGAACCTATTATTACGTATTCAAAGTCGGAAAATATTGGAGGCCCAAGAGATGGTCCAAAATATAAGATATTTACCTTGTAAATCGGCTTAATAGTTAGGTCTAAGGAAAGTCAGTAATATAAACGCCAAAGCAGGTTATTTTTTACCTTAGATTGGGCCTTAAAGCCCAAAAATCTTAGGCCCATAAATGAAGAATAAATTACTTCGCTTTGTCTTTAATATATCTTCATGGTTAGGTTTCAATGTGAACATTATCTGAGGTGATATACTCTACATTACTCAACATTTTGTACTTATTGCCTAAAAGGCTTTAAAGTATAAAATATGTTCTAGTAATGACTGAAATAATTTTTTTTATAGCCGCTAATTTTATAGCAGTTCTCTTCTTTCGTCATCATAATGACCTTTAGGAAAAATATTTTACTGACGTCATATTTTCTTAACATGGTGTGTTATTGTTAAATTACTTGTAACACTACAACTAAAACAAATATATTACAAAAATCGAGCACAACCTATAGCTAACTTATTCATTCAAGCCCAAAATATTGGCTATATTTTAAATTTTAATTTATCTTGTTTTTTTTTTTAAATTAAATGCCTCTTTCCGCGGCGTGGTTAGTTATTCATGGTAAAATACGAAAATTTTTTACGCGCACCTAATTTTTCACCTCACATCGATCAAATAGTGATTTTGTAAGTATTATATATACTATCACTCCATTTTAAAAAGCAATAGCGTTTGACAGGACATGTTCTGATTTAAGTAAACTCGTGCCTCCTGCGCTTTAATAAAAATAAAAACAGCATAATATTTTCATCTTTTTCTAAAATTGTGGTTATGGGTTTCTATGAACTTCATAGCCCATAACAGGCTCAACATAGGGCCATAAACGTTAAATACATGTAAAAAACACCTATTTACTACCAAGAGGAAGACTACTTGGCCTTGTCTATGAAGCCCAATTATTCTATATAACAGGTGTTTTTTACCAGTTTATTACCTTGGTTTTATTCCCCAATAGGTGATTAAGTGATTTATATTACTCACTTCTGCCTATGTAAAGAGGCCCTGTCAGGCTTTATAGTAAAAACCTTAGGTAAAAGTAACATTTCTTAAACTAGGTATAATTGTTTTTTGGGATCACATTAGGGGCAGCCCCCTCCCGGGGAAGTAAGTACTAATTGCCTGTAGGTAATATTTTAGTCTCATTATTAATAATAAATACTATTTTCCAATAAATACTTATGCCGAGTCTGGTTTTCGGTCCTTTTACTGCCTGATATCCGTACTATACTTATTAGTTAAATATTTTATAAAAAGTAAACAAATGACTGATCATCTAACTGAAACTGCCTTATACGATATATACGAAATAAAATATTTTTAATTTTGTGTTTTCTTTCATCTTTTAGATATTATGGTTTTGTTTATAGGATGGGTATAGATGCATAAATATATACCTAGTTACCCAGGTAGCAAGCTGCCGTAAATCTGACGTAGATAATTATAACGTTGTACTATTGACGTCACCAAAGTGTCGACTTTTAAACGTTAACTTTTGGACGTTACATCCGTTTAAAAAAAAAACATAGTGACATTACGAACTAAATGTAACACAAAACTTTAATAGATAATAAAAATAGGAATCGACTCTTCAGCTAACTCATAAGTATCAGAAAAAAACATGCAATCTTTAGTGTCGCATTGTTGTTATGGAGTTTTGATATTTTTTCTACAACTCCCATTGTCCAAGGATTATAAAGAAACAAGGTGTATTTTTCGTTGTGCAATAAACATTATTATTATAGTGCAATGTGCTGATGCCGATGAGATAATTGTGATAAGATTATTGGCACTAAAGTTTAACTGAGATGATTGATATTTCCGCTTTTGGCAAAAAAAGTTTTTGTATTCCGGCCATATTTATTTTAATATTTTCTTAAATATTGATTTATTTTTTTAAATGTATATTGTTCGGCTTGTTTTTGTTAAAAAAACTTTACAATTGCAGGATTTAATGTTAGAAATTACACAAAATTAATACACGCAGGGGCGGATCCAGAATTTCTCTGAAGAAGGGGCGATTCTAAAAATACAGATACACGCAATGTTCGGAAAATTCTTTTGACTTTCAAAATAGTATATTAAAAAACTTAATGACAAAATTTAGTTTTACCTTTTATTTTACTTTTAAGCAAACATACTACATAAAACACAAAATAATATTAGTTTCATAATTAATAAAAAAATACACTATGAAACATGTAATGGAGCAGTCTTAAGAAAAAAATAAGCGAACCTAAGGAATCTTAGTTAAATAAATAATACTAAAAAGTAAAGTAACCAAAACAAACAAAAAAAAAGAGTAGTTTTACCAATTGCTTTATGATAATAATTATTACTATAAAACAAATTGACACTTTCTAGATGCCTTAGCCAATCTATCAATCACCCTGTCAACTTCAATATCTATGTCTCTATAAACATGCAACAAGGCCAATCCATCCAAACGATCTTGTGTCAAACGAGAACGCATCCAACTCTTCACCCTTAAAGTTGCCACTGATATTGGCAACGTTACTAAAACTTTTAAATACTTTGCGATAATGGGATAAAAGTTTTGATCTATTTTGACGAGTGTTTCAATCAGGGGCGTAGTCACCAGTGTTCCGCGTGTTCCGCGGAATACGGGCCCGGTACGTCAAGGGGACCGGTTCTACATAAAAATAATTTCTATTAAGTAAACAATATATTTAACTTTAATGTAAAAAATCATCTACGTAAGTAAAATAAACTATTCTTTTAAATTCTTACTTGGTTTCCAAATGAATTTTAAATGATTTCCTTTACTTCCCTTAAGTTTAGATTTGTAAATGTCTTAAAAGTGTTGTCGCAAATTATATTGACCTCTAATAATAAAAATGAAGTAGAAGAAGCTAATTCTTTGAAAAAAAAACTTGAATTATTTGTAACTGTCTTTTTAATAGTTCTCCAATCAAAAATTTTAAAATTAACTGACGCTCTTTCAAAACACCTGCAAAATAAACAGCAAAACATTGAACATGCATCAAAAATGTTTCTTACTGCGCTTGAAAATATCAAAACGCTAAGAAATAATTATGATTTATTGATTAGTGAATCAAATAGTTTGGCTGCGGAATGGGGGATAAAGCGGAGTTTTCAAAAAAAAAGAATAACCAGGCCCAAACGGTTTTTTAATAAAAAGAAAAATTATTTTCAAATCGAATCTAACGAAGACTGGTTTAAAATAAACGTTTTTAATACAACGTTAGATATTATAATATCTTAATTAGGAGATGGAACGTCCGGGATAAAAGAAATTTATAAAACTTTTCGTGGAATATATGCGGAAGTTTTAGATAATGATTCAATTTCTGATGATGAATTGTATGCGATGGGCCAGGAATTGTAAGTCAAATATTCCGATGATATTTCCGATACAATTTCTTCACAACTTGTTTCTTTTAGAAGTTGTTTTAAGGGCGCTTTAGGTAGAATCAAATCCATTAAAGACTTAATTGAGTTTATTTTAATTGAAAATTTTAGTTCCTGTAGTAGTTTTAGCGAAATTTTGACGACTTGCTACATTTTCCTAAGTATTATTGTATCTGTAGCAACAGCCGGGCGATCATTTTCCAAGTTAAAATTGATAAAAAAATTTCTTAGGAACACCATGTGACAGGAAAGACTGTCGGAGTTGTCAATTCTGTCAATTGAACACCAAATTGCGCGGAAAATGAACGTGTCCTCCATTGTATCGGTTTTTGCAAATAATAAGACGAGAAAAAAAAACTAATTTAGATCAGTGATTTAATTTCTTTTTATATTTTATGTTATGTTGCTTGTTACTGCTTTTAATTTTTTGTGATTTTGTTATGTTCGTTACATATTTTTTTAATAAACATAAATAGATAATTCGTTATTTAGTGGGTAGGGGGCCCGGGGATCCCATGAAACACAGGCCCGTAACGGCATCACTACGCCACTGGTTTCAATAGCAGTTTGTCATAAAGTATTTTTTTCAATTGTTTTTTGATAAATTTGTACTTCCCCTAACAATTGCACGATATCATTTTTAACACTTTCAGTTAATCCTAAAAACTGATTGCATATTAATGTAATATTTTCTTTAAGAATGCTGTAGTCCGTCAAAAGCAGTAAATTTATGGGAAGCAATACATTAAGTGAAAAACAATGTAATGTTTCGTCAGAAAATCTTTCGGTTAAATATATAAAAATAATATAGTCTAATATAGTCTAAAATAGGAATAAAACTTGCTTTCCTCCAATAATCTATCGCGTTGGAAGCTGGAATATTGACCCGCCGAGTTTGTCGAGATGTTAAGCAAGAAACCTGTAATTCTAGCCCAAAAGTTTCTAGTGATTAAAAGCACTTTGGATTATTGATGAGAACTCATTTTCTGAGTTAGTTCTTGTGTTACTGGTTAAATATTTACGCACTCAGCAATTCTCAGGTGGGGGGCGAAACCCCTTCGCCCCCCCCCCCCCTAAATCCGCCACTGAATACACGTGTAAGACATAAAAGAAAATACACCCTGTATACCCAAACCCTAGAGGCTCCAGACAGTATCAATTTTTAGTGGTTTTGTTTACATTACGTTAAGAGTTTCCGACAAGTGGCTATTTGTTAAGGTGGGATTACCGACGCCATTCTCTATCGTCAATTCGATTTGCCGAACTGTTGACGATTCGCATGCGCACTGCAGCGCTGTGTTGCTTAGAGTAGTTATTTTAATGATTTTGGCATACGAAGATGAAAGACAGACATATTCTGGAGCTGGTAGAGCAAGGCAGATGTTATTCAGTCGGTCATAGTTTTGTTTACTTTCGTGTTTTGTGCAATTACGACCCCCTTTCTTGTTAAAACAAACACACATTCTCTAGAATTCTTAGAAGAGATGACATCTAGATAGACTAGAAAATATTGTGTTACCAGTAAAAATTGTTGTTTTTACTTCAGTTCTGAAACTCGTCGTGTTTACTTTCAAGGATTGGATTTTAAGGTAAATTGTGGGAATTTTAGGGGTTTCAAAAAAACTGTTTTTTTTTAAGTTTCTGTGCATTTATTTAAAAAAAAAACACCGGCATAATTATAAAACAAGAACGACTAATCAAAATTTTTATGTGGATAGAGTGTTTAAAACATTAGCTTATAAATATATTTTTTATAAAGGTTTGATAAAATATAGTAATTTGGAAAATTCCATTAAATCTCAAAAATCATTAAAACTGTTTAAATAATTTTAAAATTACATTTAATTAAAAAACAAAATGATACGTAATATTTGATACAATTTGCAAAATGTTTAACTTTTCTGTCTGTTTTTGCTAACCCATTAACTCCCAGTGATACCGTTTGGTATCGCTAAATCAGCCATTACTAAGACATCGGCCATTTTGTGGGTGGTAGTGGGATAATAATTCTGACTAGTGCGTTAGTTGCGGAAAGCATCATCAGTTGTGTTTTAACCACCCCGGTGAAGCTTAAATGGACGATTTCGCAACACAGTAGAAAGAGAAAGAAGAGAGAGAGAGGGGTGTTAGTGTGCCTGCCGGCCATCAGGGCAAATTAGCGCTGTTGTCGCCAGCTGGCCGTGTAACCGGGTTCTGTCGCATATTTTTGACGTATAGAAGAGAAGGACAGTTATATTCTAACCTACTATAACGCTTCCCAAACTGCGCCAGGTGCTAATCGGAACAAACCAGCCAGCCCGCCATCCATCCATGTCACAACTGTCAATTTTTCTTGTCCACGTTTTTTTCTGAGGAAATTAATTAATTTTTTATTATCATCTTAATATACAATTCTATTAGTTTCTATTCTAGAAAACTTCGCCGATGTGTGTAATCTTTCAGTTATTATTCCAGCCTACTATGCAGGTAATTATTTTTTATTATTTATCAAATTAATTTTACACTTCCTTACCTATTTTTTATATAGGAAATGTAAGTTTACAATAAATAAATTAACATGAAATGTTTCACATACATAATAGGTGTTGGT
The DNA here is from genome assembly GCA_963969555.1 of Polydrusus pterygomalis. NCBI lineage: Eukaryota > Metazoa > Arthropoda > Insecta > Coleoptera > Curculionidae > Polydrusus > Polydrusus pterygomalis. The sequence continues at coordinate 153,207,578 of OZ018376.1, read as the reverse complement.
TAACAAGCCAATCTTAACAAAATATCACTGGGCAACCTGCAGATAACTGCAACACATTGTGCCCGAGGTAATACCTAACAATCTAGCAGTTACGAACAGATAAGTTTAGTCTCTTGAAATGATAATTTTAACATTTTTGTTTTACTGAGTGGATTAAAAATTATAACATAATGGCACAAAGATAATGGTTTGAGCTAACTCGATAAGTAGATACTTGGCCATCGGCCATATTTTACAGAGAAATTTAATGTCTACCCGATACTGTTTCTTTTGTTTCAGAGAACGCTGTAAGAATCACCTGATAGTTTATGGATCTTTTAGTACGTGTCTCAATGCATCCTAGTGCTTGTTTTTATACAGTATTTGTGATAATATTATATGAATTGAGTCAATTTCAGATGAGTGAGACCTGTGAGACGTAACCTAAGGACATTAGTTTATTCTAAACAGTTATTTTTTGTTACGGTTGTCAATGCAGTTTTTATTTATAAATAAACGTAGAAAACATTATTTACGATAAAGTGCTTCCATCTTTATTTTCTAAATCTTGGTTAATATAAAAATAATGTGCATTATTTATTCCATAAAAAAGAACTTTTGTGCGTCTTTTTATTGATTTAATTTGTGATTTAATAATATTTATATTGAATCACAAATTAAATCAATAAAAATTCGTTCAAAAGTTAATAATTAAATTGAAAAGTCCTAAAACCGCTGTTCAAATTTCCCGCCATTGCGCCTCTGATGGCCGGCGGGCACACTAACACCCCTCTCTCTCTCTTCTTTCTCCCTCTACTGTGTTGCGATTTTTTAACAAGGAGCTAACATTTCTAACCCTATAAATTTTCTTTGGTTTTAACTGTCTTTGAGTACCATTTTTAATTTGTGAACAAAAAAACACGTGTTATTTTACCGTTCATTTTACGTCAATAGAAAAATATGGACATTCGCTTGGAGTAAGTATAGTTTTTCAGTGATAATATATATATTTTTTTTTTGAATACAAGTATTGATATTGACTAAGTAATATAATATATAAAGCCTTCTTAGCCTTCTATAACGTATATCTTATTTTTCAAAATTCCCCTGACTTTACAAAATGGGCGCAAAACATATGATACCATATGGTATCACTGGGCGGTTCACTATATATATATATATTTTTTTTTGACGGGCGTGGATTTTCATTGGCTGAAGCTTTAGACATGGCATACGCTAATAATAATAATAATAATAATAATAATAAATGTCTTTATTTCTGACTTCCACAGTACATATTATATGTATACATATTTGTTAAGACTAGAATAATGGTCCTCAGAAAAAGGCGAAGTTCAGATGAGGTATCCCAGGATACCTCCCTGATCAAACTCAACCTTTGTAGAAAAAAAAATAAACAAATTTTGTGATGTAAAGGTGATTTAGGTCATATTTAAGAACAAAAGAACAATTATGAATAATTATTAGGCAGAGCAGGATCGGCAATATAGGATATAAGCTCCCTATCTTACTATCTTCTATTCATTATATATTTAGTGTACTTTTTTCTAAAAGCAGATTGGGAAAGCTCCTTAAAAGTCTCTGGCACAGAGTTGTAGAATTTGGCTATATTATACGAAAAACTGCGCTCAAAAATGGCAGTTCGATGATATGGTGGTGTTATTTTATTTTTAGCTCTAATATTAAGGTTATGTACATGTGTTCGGAAAATAACTCGTTTGAGGGGGATTTATAATTTTATGAAATAAACATAGGTGATGCAGTTCTCTTCTCTCCGCCATGTTCAACCACCGCGACTCTATTAGTTTGTGGGAGATATGCTGATATTTTCGTACTCCGTAAACAACCCTTAAACAAGAATTTTGAACAAGTTGAATTCGTCGCATATCTTTAGCATTAATACAATTTCCATATAGGACGTCGCCATGGTTAAAGACAGAGAGTACTAGAGAATCGCATAGTAGTAACTTAACCCTTTGGGATAAGAAATGGCGCAGGTGATATAGCAGTTTAAGTCTAATAAATGACTTTTGTATACAGTTGGAAATGTGTGCACTAAACCTTAAATCACTATCAAAAATCACACCCAAATTGCGAACATTGTCCTTTACTGGCACGATCGTGTTGTCAATTTCAATCCTGATTTCGTCCTTAATTAAGTCCACGTCAGCCTTGCGGCCAAACACCATTACAGAACATTTCTTAGGATTAAGCTTAAGGGAATGCTCCAGTGACAATTTGCTTAGAGAATTTAGTTCTTTACTTATAGTTTTGCAGCTTACGGCAGCATCAGCCTTGTTAAAGGACTTGTAAATCTGCGTGTTGTCGGCATAGTATTGGTCCGAGCACTCCTCCAGCGAGTTGGAGAGAAATGCAGTATAAATAGCATATAAAAGGGGTGACAAGGTAGAGCCCTGCGGCACACCGTTGTGTATAGTAATCGAATCCGATATAACGCCGCTGACACGGACAGATTGCGATCTATTCAGTAAGAAGTTCTTAAAAAACATTACTGCATTATCAGAAAGACCTATATAGTGTAGAATGGCCAAAAGCAGCTCGTGGTTTATGGTGTCGAAGGCTTTGGAAAAGTCTAGCAATGCCAAGACTGTGACCTTTCCATCATCGGTGGCCTGAAAGATATCATCAGTAACGTTAATTAGGGCTGTAGCGCACCCGTGACCCTCTCTAAACCCCGATTGAGTTTCTGGCAAGATGTTATTTTTTTCAGTATGGTCAGTTAGCTGTGCATTTATTATCCTCTGATGACGATGCGGAAAATCAAATAGACGAAATATTTATCGAGCCCCCTGATCCCAATGTCGACACCGATGAGGATTCCGCTGACGTTGTTGTGACAATGGCGTCTGTAAATACAGGAGTTTCCCCAATGGGAACAGTAAAGCGATACTCCCAAAAAGAAAAAAAAAATGTAACGGTTAATCGCCCTTATTGTATTGCTCCATACAATAGTAATATGGGAGGAACTGACCTAATTGATGAATGTATTGCCAATTATAGAATTGGTGTACGCAGCAAGAAGTGGTACTGGCCAATCTTTACCTGGATTATCGATGCAGCAGTAAACAATGCATCGTTTCTGTATAGGAAGAATCACAACAAAGCCTCCAACATAGAGTTTAGAAGGGAGTTGGTCCAAGTATACTTAGCAAAATCAGCAGGTCCTGCAAAAGCGTCGGTTTCACGCACACTTCTACCAGGTATTCGATATGACCGATGCATCATTACGTTGCTCCATAATGTAATAGACACCGTTGCGCAGGAACTGGCTGCAAGAATTTTGGTAAAACAATGTGTTCTAAGTGTGATATAGGTCTTTGTGTAGTCTGCTTTGCTAATTATTACACAATGTAAAAATTTAATTTTAATAAGTCTATAAATAAATATGTATTTTAAAATTGTAAATACTTGTATTTTAAAGTATCCTAAATGCGCCCAGTGATACCATATGGTAGCAGTCATTTTCTTAAAAACTGACGTAAGATATTTTGTAAAATTTTTTTTTTGGTGAATTCCTACTCATATTAACTCAGAAAAGTAAAAATATCTAAAATAACCAACAAAAAATAATTCTGGGCGTTAATGGGCTAAAAGAAGGTTGCGTTTTAAAATTTAAAAATAAATCTATAAAAATGTGTTAAAAAATGTATTAAAAAATATTCATTTGTAGCTCTTTGCTAAATAAAACATGTTTTTACTACTTACTACTACTACTACTATTACTACTACTACTATTCGTCAATGCCCCCCTGACAGAACAGTTCTTTCAAAATTATTTATATAGATACTAATTATTTTTTTCAATAATTGCAAAATTTCGTTACCCCTGCATTTAAGCCATTTAAAGGTATTTTATACATGATTGACCTTGAGAACTGTGCCTTTAAGAAAAGCTCAGATTATTAGTCTTGAATATAAGTTCGTTCTAATATGTCTCGTATTATTTGCCAACATTGTTTACACACTGTTTGTTTGAAGGTGGTAGACAATGAAGTAATATCAAAAAAATTACCTTGTCGGACTTCCATTGTCTTTATTTTGTTACTTAACACAACGTTTCGGTTAGTTAGTATCTCTAACCGTTTTCAAGTGTAAACTAAATTATAATTCTAAGGCTACTGTCTTAAATACTATCCATGTGCAATGAAGCTTGATGACTCCACCTACGTGCTTATTGGAGTGAAGTGTGAAGACAGGTTCTATGCCCAGGATGACGGTCTTCCAATGGGTTCATCTCTCTCTCCGGTGGTGGCTAACCTGTACATGGAATGGTTCGAGTCACACGCTATTGACACTGCCAAGATTAAACCTAAACTTTGGCTTAGATATGTTGATGATACCTTTATTATCTGGACAGACAGCAACGAAGAGCTGATACGGTTTTTGGAACATATTAATAGTATAAGACAATCCATTAAATTTACCATGGAAACAGAAAAACATTCCACTCTACCTTTTCTCGATGTTCTCGTCAAACGAAGTGCTGATAACATAAAAACTTCAGTATACAGAAAACCCACTCACACCGGGCAATACCTTAATCACGGATCGAATCATTCAAACTCCATAAAACAGGGCATAATTCAAACACTTTATCACAGAGCATCTAACATTTGCAACAATCCGGAAGACCTAAATATTGAAATTTCAAACATCAAAAGAGATTTAAAACAAAATGGTTACCCTGAAACGTTTGTAACTAATACCATCTCAAAATTTAAAAATCGCGAAGTAAAAACTAATACAGAAGCTAGAGAGGAGCAAACATTTCTTACAATACCTTATGTCAAGGGGATTTCTGAAAAGATTAGAAGAATAACCAAAAACTATAATATCAAAACAGCCTTTAAATCCGGAAATACGCTCAGAAGCCTTCTTACAAAAGTAAAACCCCCCAGTAATGAAAACACAAAAAATTGTATCTATCAAATCCCTTGCGAGTGTGGCGAATCGTACATTGGAGAAACAAAAAGACCTCTTCCCGTACGAGTTAAAGAACATCTGAAACATACTCAAAGAGGTGAAACTTCGAGATCAGGTATAGCGGAACATGTATGGACTAACCAACATAATATACAGTGGTCAGAAGCCAGGGTTTTGGACACGGAACAGCACTGGAAAAAACGAAAATTCAAGGAAGCAGCTTTTATGAATCAAAATACACATATATTCAGTAAACCAAGTATAGATATCCCCAATATCTGGAAGCCACTTCTTGTCCAAAACCAACAGCTCAAACTTCACACTCCAATAAGCACGTAGGTGGAGTCATCAAGCTTCATTGCACATGGATAGTATTTAAGACAGTAGCCTTAGAATTATAATTTAGTTTACACTTGAAAACGGTTAGAGATACTAACTAACCGAAACGTTGTGTTAAGTAACAAAATAAAGACAATGGAAGTCCGACAAGGTAATTTTTTTGATTGTTTACACACGTTCTAAGACCAGTCCAAATGGCGGATGCGTCACTAGTCTTTGCTCGCAAATCAAAAACATAGTTAATTTAGTTAAGGGATTAAAGTCTTGTCTCATCTAAATTGAATTTCGTACGTTAAACGAACAACAGAATAGTGTAATAATCTGCAATCGTTTTTGAAACAACAAAACTAAACTCTCGTTAGGTAGATTTTAGAGTTGACGCGTTTTGCATAATATAGTTACTATCTAGACATGTTTGCTGTGGAGATCGAAAATCAAAGCTTTATTGCCAAAAGAATCGGTTTATCTTGGTTTTATGGGCTTGGGGAGTAAGTAGGTATATCCAGTTGTCGCGGGGAGGTTCCAAAACCCGTGAAACAGGTAAAGAATCGAGTTTCTAGGCTAAACAAAAAGAATACTCATTTAAATCTTTTATTAAAATTTTTTCGGAACTTTTTCAGTTCAGCTTTTTGCAGAGTACTTACAAGCTAATTACATTATTGTTTATGTATAACTAATTTTTAACATTTCCTTAAAATTTCAGCTATAAAACCTAACATTACGGCCATTAATTAAATATTATTTCGAAGGAGATTCGCTGTCCCGCCCCATTCTTGGGACAAATGGAGAATAATTGTTTCTTCCCAAACGTGGGGCGAATGGATTATTCGATCTTGAGGAAATCGTGTCTGCATCGATGAATTCCGCCTCCTCCAGCCAGTTTGGGAGGGATTCTCCCGATTCACGGCCCAGTCGGGGGGTGAAGTTGTGTTGTTTAGCTGCTAAAAGAAAGAAAATAATGTATTTGTCTATATTTCCAAACTAGAGGCACATACAGACATTTGTTCCAGAGGAGGAACTAGGGGCTGACATCAAATAATTGACACTCGACAGTGAAAACCTAACAATACTTTAACTCAACAAAACAGGTGTGTAAAACATGTTTTGAATAGTTTTAGGATGCCCTAGTTGATTGGATCAAAGTAAAGTTGGAAGTTTATATAGGTATCATTCATTGCGTCATTGTATCATCTTCTTAACATAGTATAAAACAAAGTCGCTATCGCCCGTCCTGTGCTTAAATCTTTAAAACTACGCAACGGATTTTGAAGCGGTTTTTTTTAATAGATAGAGTGATTCAAGAGGAAGGTTTTTATGTATAATACATGCATAATATTATAGGGAAACACTGATAAATTAGAGTAGGGAGAACGAACGACCCAACCTAACCGGTCCCCGGCCCGTTCAACGATCGATCCGAAGCACCGAAGCCGGAATAGACGAAGACATACTATGTTTTATGCAGGGATGTGAATTGTGGACGGGCCGGCAAACGGTTGAGTTTGAGGTTTGTTCGCCTTATTATCTCACGTCGTATAATGCCGGGCTGCAACGCAGGCCGGGAACACGCTAGTGTCATATAAATTGATGAATTGTAAGACCAACTCGATGTGCTACGCCTACCACCCGATCATCCGGAATTAAATCCTATTGAAAAAATATGGGCTTAAGTAAAGAATTGGGGTAGCCTCTAGCAAATTGGCTGATACGGAGGCTCTGACTGGACAAGGGCGATCGCCCCTATCACCCCCCTTAAAAACTTCCCCTTAGTATATGAGTGAGCTGAAATAGTACCTTCATTGACCGCAACTACTACCAGCGGGGATTCCCTTAGAACATCTAAAAGCCCTGAAGCTGATTGTTCCTTATCATTTCTGTAGACTTTGTCACCGGGATTTCGTTTTTTTCTTCCGATTCGTGGACCGAACCACATCGGCGATGCTTCCTTGCTTCTGTGGTCATTGATTGATGGGTCGAATGATGATTCCGCTTTTTCTGTGGCTGTAAAAAAAAAATTATGTTAAATTTTAATAAAAAACTGTTCATGCGGACCGTGGTAATATAATCTAAGATCCAAGGACTTTATCATAAAAGGCCGACAATACGTCACATGTAAACAGGGCCGATCCTAGCAGGTGTGCAGCGCGTGCACTGCACGTGGGCAGCCAAAACAAGGGACGGCCGTAGGTCGCAGATAGTTCTGTCAATCAAGCAAAACTTTTTACGAATTTCTCGAAATAAAAATAAAGTGACATTTATCAAACTATAAAAGATGACTTTAAATTAACGTCGAAGAAGAAAACAATATTTTTGGTGGTACAAGAGGTATATAATTACTTTTCTGCGTTCCCATATCAATGGGATTTACTCAAAAAACACGTGAAAACTCTTACTTTAAAACCGTTAATTGAAACAAGATGGGAAAGTCGTATCAATGCTATTAGACCTCTAAAATTAGAGCTAAAAAACATTATTACCGCATTAAAGGCCTTAATTGAAGATACCACCAGAGACACGAAAACAAAAATGGGTGCTAAATCAATAAATAAAAGTTTTGAAACATTTAAGTTTTTGTGCTTAATTTTAATTTGGCATGATTTACATTTACATTTTCATTAAATCGATTATTAATAAACATAATAGATTTCTTAAATAACTAAAATATCTATAAAGGTATAGTCAAGCGGCACTGCGTCCCTCCTTTACTTGTGTATATAACGAAACAAAAACAGTTCATAAAGTTCTTTTTTCCTAACAATAATTCATGAGTTCATTTATTTTTCGTACAAAATTACAGTTCATTTTTGCACTTGGTTAATCAAAGTCAATGTCTATAGGATTATTATACCTTATATAGCAAACTTATGAAAACAGATATTCCCATCTCTTTGCTTTTAGGGTAGGTCACCGCCCCTAGGTGTTCAAGTGGCACTTAGCGATAAGAAAGAAAAACTTGTTAGTTTTGATACCGATCCTGGAACGATAATTTGTATTTTTCACTTAATCAACCCCTTAAAGAATTTAAAACACCCTCTTTTATAAACTTAGAAAGCACCGTGAGAAATAGGTCTTTAACATCGTTACGCGATGTTGTGTGTTTTAAGAACTGAAAATTTTCTTTGTCTATTCTTTTTTCTAAAGCAAATTTCGATGTTTTATACGATTGTCGTTTCCTAGGACAATCCTTTTTGTATTTGGAGGTGTGGTTGTACTGGTTGTCCAAAATCACAGGAAATCAGCCGTGTTTGTTTGATTCCTGGTCAACAAAGAAAAAGCGAAATAATATACCGCTAAGTGCATTTGGTAATAAAATTTTATAGCCAAACAGCTCTTAAGGTTCCTGAGTTAAGAATGGGGGAACGATAGGTGATACCTTTAATTTTTCTTAAAGTGCTACTGAAAATGTTAATACCCATTATTTGAAAGAGATAGAAGTATAAACGATCCTTGTGTTCAAATTTAGTGTTTTCTACTGATCGTGGAGCATATTTCTCCTAGGTATTATTTTTATTTTATTTATAATCTATTACTCTCATACTTGACTGGTTATAGTTAAAATTATTGTTGAGAACCTTTGTGCAACTCAAAACTAATGGTTCCAGGTGGGCAGCAAAATTTGCCCCCCCCCCCCCCCTTTCCCGTCCAGAACCACTTTCTCGATAATATGCATGGTTGATAGTTCCGTTACTCATATTGTTATTCGAAAGTAAAAAGTAAACTTACCAAAATATAAAAATAGAGTTAGCAACAAAAAACAATTGATAACACTTATACTACTCATGGCTAATGCTTTTCTTTTTCTGGTCGTTTCATCGGCTCGCAGGACAATTTATACAGATGCCATCACGTTGGACTTCAGGACATCGGTCGCAGGATTAACAGTTAATCGTCTGTAGGTGCATTGACAGGAATCACACTCCTGGGGTTTGATTTATTTCATTTAAATCCTGCAAATCTTAGAATGAGTCTCGGTAAACATCCTGCTGCAATTTTTTAGTTTGCCCGAAGGACAACAAAGGGATTAGAGAGGATAGTAACTGTTATTTATTTTGCTTAAAATAGAAATTATGCTTATACTTATATTTGTAATGCGGTGAGACCCTCGTGGGCGAAATTTGACATTTTTGTTAACCAAAAACCGATTTTACAAGTTTAAGATTTAAAAAAATGGTATTTTTGAAAAAGGAAGAATTTCCAAATAGAAATATCTACGTTCGGTATAAGAATTATTTCTATTTCACCAGAAACATACCAACATAGCATAACAGATATTTTTTAATCCTCTATACCTACCTACTAGTCTATCAATATAAATTGACTGACGCCCAGCCCAAACTCCTAATCGTTGAATCATGAAATTTCGACGATGTCTTCTTCTTATAACGTAGGTATCCACTTCAAAAGGATTTCACTACAAAAGGATTTTTCAAAAATCAACCCCTAGGAAGGTAAAAACGGGGATTGAAATTTTTCTACGAATTTCTGGATCTCAAAAATTGAAGCTGATGCAGGTTTAAAAATTGATATAGAGGTTCCTTTAGTAAAATAATAATATAGGTACGTGTATCGTCATTTTTTCAAAATTCACTTAGGAGTTAAAAATGGGGGTTTAGCCCATTTTGAGGGGGTACCCATACTATAATTTCTGGATTTATTAAATAAATTTTGCTAGTGTTGAAACTATAATTTAAACTACAACATTTGCGATTATTATACGGGGTTCGTCAAAAACAACAGTATTTGTTTTTTGGATTTTTTTTTCAATACTGTCAGTCATAAAATTCTTATTAACAAATTAGAAAAACTTGGATTTCGTGGTCAAATATCAACTTTATTTAAAAACTATTTATATAACAGAGTACATTATATTAAAATTGGTGAAAATATTAGTTCACCAAAAATATTTAATTATGGAGTACCACAAGGTACAGTCCTAGGACCAATACTTTTTAATATTTATCTAAATGATATTTTTAATTTAAATTGTCAAGGAAAACTACATAGTTTTGCTGATGATACCGTAATTTTTTATGAAGGTATAAATTGGAATATTTAAAAAAATACTATTGAAAAAGATTTTATAAAAATAAGCAGCTGGTTTAATAAAAACTTATTAACTATAAATTATAACAAAACAACCTACATTCCATTTACTTCATACAAAAATAAACTTCCAAATATTGGTCCAATAATAATTATGCAATAATAATATTAACATAAAAGAAGGTGAAAATATTAAATATATAGGAATAATTTTTGATAAGCATTTAAAATGGGATTTACATAGTGACTACATTATAAAAAAAACTAAGAATTCTTATACCAAAATTTAAACATCTTAAACAATTTTTAAATATAAAAGAATTAGAACTACTTTATTATTCTTTAGTACAAACACATTTAAATTATGGAATACTAGGATGGGGAGGCATAAATAAGAATTATCTTAATAATATTGAAACTATTTAAAAATACATTTTAAAAATTATTTACGAAAAAGACCACCAATATTCTTCAGATTTACTATTTAAAGATAGCAAAAAAATGGATATTAAACAAATATTTTCTTACAACATGTTAATATATATTTTTAAACATAAAAATATAATAAATTATATTAATCACACACATGAAACTCGTCATAAAAATACTATTACATATGAAAATAGAGTAAACAAAACAATAGCACACAAACATTTTTTGAACATCAATCTATATATTTTTGATATGCTACCACATTCAATTAAAATAATTAAATCGTTAAATAATTATAAAAATAAAATTAAAAATTGGATATTATCTAATCCAAGAGATATATTCAATAACGTCATTAATAAATAATGAATAAAATAAAGAATATATATATAATATAGATAACGTATTGTATTTTCGTATATTATAGTGATATAACATACAAATAAAATATTGTCATGTTTGTTTTATATTATAATATAGTTGTGTCTGAATTATGAAATATATTCTTTACAATAAATATTATATTATTATTTAACTTATTATTATATTTAACTCAATACAAGTATTTACTTCTGAGTTTCGGAATTAAGTTTATACAAAAAAAATATATATTAACATTAAATGTAAAAAAAATGTTGAATAAACTTTTTTATTATTATTATTATTATTATTAATTCTAATTTTCAATTCCTTTTGATGATTGGTTACATCATTACTTTGGGAACAAATGGATTGGAAGGTACCTATTGTCCAAATTAGTTGGCACGTAGGAATCCCGATCTCACAATTATCGACGTTCATTTATGGGGATATATCTGAAGCCACATGTGTATAAAACCAACTTCAATAATAACTTAGATCTCTTGAAAGAAAAAAATAAGAGTAGGTATTGCAAATATCCCACTACAGCAAGTTAGGAACTGTTATCGAGAATTCAGATGTCGAGTTGAACTATGCGCTAACTCGGTGGTACCACGTTTCAGTAAAAGTATTATAATTTATGATTGAATGAATTCAAGAAATGTGACATGTAATAATAAAAATACTTCAAAAGTAGGCAAATAAAAAATGGTTTTCTTACAACAACATCGTTACTCGTCCAGATATAAAATCATATTCGAAGTAAGAAAGCAACAATAGATGTTTGTTTTTACGTACATTTATTTTAAACGAAATCTGAAAAACTAAAAATGTTATTTTTGACGGACCCTGTATAGTAATCGCAAATGTGATATTTGAAATTGTAGTTTCAACACTAGCAAAATTCATTTAATAAATCAAGGAATTAAAAAAAATCCTAAAAAGTAAAAATGTTGTTTTTGACGAACCCTGTACCCAGTGACGGAACAACTTAGCCACGGGCCCGTGTGCCAAAACTTTGCCGGGCCCCCATTATGATACGAAGAATAATTCTATATAATTGATAACCATATAAAAAAAAAATTTTTCTTGCTTTTGCATGCGCAAAGTTTGAAATGAGATTAGAAATGTCTATGTTTTAAGCTTCCTCATTTTCGATAGAGATAATTGCTAAAGCTGATAATTTTTTATCGGTCATGCAATTTTTCAAATAAGTTTTAATTAACTTTAACTTGGAAAAAGACCGTTCAGCTGATGCAGCCGAAATAGGGATGGTCAAAAAATAATGCATGCAGTTACAATTTTACCAAAACTGGAAGATGAATAATAATTTTTTACCAATATAAAATCTAATAAATCAAAAATAGAAGTTAAATTATTTAAATCATTCTTAAAACATTCTCTAAATGAAAGCAATTGCGATGAAATTGTATCAGCGATATCTTCTAGATATTGAAGATGCAGAGAGCTTGACTCATATCGTAAATATCCTTATCAGAAAGAGAAGGATCTCGTAAAACGTTGGGGAACAAATAAGAACAAATAATAAGAACAAATTTTGTACAGGCCAGAACTTCGATTTTTTAATTGAGCTGTAATTATATAAATAGTTTTAAAAAACACATTTCTTCTAAACTAATCATCGCTTGTTTGAACATGATAATGGTTATTAATCATCAAAAATTATTTTTGGTCTTGATGTCCTTTTGTTTTCGAATTCAGAAGTGGTGCCCCATTGCCTAGCCAAAATAACAGAGTCCATTTTAATTAGGTACGTCAAAATTATTTCTCATTTGATTTATGATTTCAGTGGCGGTGGTAAACATTTTAGACGCAGCTTCAATATTTTTTGTAAAAGTTTTGTCAATGCATCAATATTCTTTAAAATTTTATTTTGAAAAACAATAAGAAAAACGGTTTCAAATTTTTCCAATTGTTTTTTTAAAGACTTTGCTTCATTAATTTCCGCTTTATTTGTAGAGGTTAAAATTATTTTTGCCAGTGTTTTTAAAATACCCACATAATAATATCTAAAACAAAGAGCTTCTAATGCATCGTGTCTCGATGACGGTCGGGTGTCAATTTTTTTAAAGTTATTTTGGCATTAGTAACACTTGGCAAAAGTGCCCACCGTTTAATGCTTTGTCCAAAAAAAACATAGACACTTTCAACTAAATCGTAGAAATTCCTAATTTCTCTTATCCAAGTTCAATAATCGCCAACACAAACACCGCCCTTTAAACTAAATGCCGGTATTGTGAATTGCGGTTTAATAAAAACAATAATAAAAAAAATAAAGGCCGTTTTATGTGATTATTTCAGTTACTATCTATAAAAGTATTGAGTAGAGTAATTATGCGGATACGTTTCCGGAGTATTGCATTTTTTTTTTCTCTATAAGAACATTTTATTTTGTATTTTTACGTTTTTGTGGCTCCGCTCCCAGGCCCTTTTTTAGCCCGGGCCCGTGTGCTTCGCACACATTGAACACCGGTAGTTCCGCCACTAAAATTTATTTTCCACTTAATGAACACTTTACTGATGACACTGTGTTCTTTTTGTCTTAATATTGAGGTGTATTACGTTCAGACACAAACTACGTTTTCAAAAATACTTATTTTATGAAGTTACCTTATACTTACAGGGTCAAAAACAAATAAACTTTGTATCACATGCGACCAAATTTTAATAGCCCAATTTTGATTTTGTAGAAAAACACAAACATTTAATATGGCGCTACTTAAAAAAAATGTATCTGAAATAAAGCATTGTCAAAACTCAGAAGTTTTATGAAGGTTGCGTGGTTATTTTGCAAAAGTGGTAGGTACAATTTACAAAATATAGGTAAAAAATCAAAATTATCTTATGCAGCTGACATTTTGCATGTGGGCTAGAAACTGCATTTAAAAAAACTTTTTTTAATAACTTTTTTCGATATTTTCAGAAATAACCCCACTTTTGAATTAATTTTTGGAAAAAATTAAAATTTGACAGATAATGCGAATCACGTGACTACTATTTGTTGCTTAATTTTCATCTCGATCGAAGCAGAACTTGATGCCAAAGTCAAATTTTGAATAAAGCTATTAATAAAAAAAAATCCCATACCTATGATGCGGACTTTACTGGTGACACTATATAGTTTTTAGTAATGATGATTAATCTACATCTTTGGCAAGCTAATACTTGAATGACATTTTTATTAAAAGAGAAAGAAATAGTAAGAAAGCAACAAAGAAATGTCTTTTAAAAAATATTATGGGTACCTATTAAAAGTTCCATTGGGTTAAGCTTTCCGCTGCTTTGTTTCGAAATCTTAACATAGTATAAAACAAAGTCGCTATCGCCCGTCCTGACCCTATATATGCTTAAATCTTTAAAACTACGCAACGGATTTTGAAGCGGTTTTTTTAAATAGATAGAGTGATTCAAGAGGAAGGTTTTTATGTATAATACATGCATAATATTATAGAGAAACACTGATAAACACTGATAAATTAGAGTAGGGAGAACGACCCAACCTAACCGGTCTCCGGCCCGTTCAACGATCGATCCGAAGCACCGAAGCCGGAATAATTCAATTTTCAATTTCAATTCAATTCAATTCATCTTTATTCGTAATAGGATACAATAGTACTTTTACATGTCAGAAAATAAAAAAATATATATAATAATTGGACGGATACTGTAGGTAAAAAGTACATATAAGCATTTACATTTAAAAAAAAATAAAACATACATACACACAATTTACATATTAAAACCGTAGGAGCGACGATGCAGATCCCAGATAAAGGCACTGTGAATAAAAAAGAATAGACGAAGACAGACTATGTTTTATGCATGGATGTGAATTGTGGACAGGCCGGCAAACGGTTGAGTTTGTGGTTTGTTCGCCTTATTATCTCACGTCGTATAATGCCGGGCTGCAACGCAGGCCGGGTACACGCTAGTAGTATGTATAACAACTGATTTGCGCAAGCGAAGCCGCGGGTGCCAGCTACTACCTATAACATAAATGAAGTTATACATAATATTTTTTAAAATCTTTTAAAAATAGGTTTCTCACAATAATATGACTTCATATCAGACACGTAGAACAATAAGGTATTACAATCGAATTAAAAGAATTATTTCATGATTTAATAAAACAAATAAAACGTAATACAATCCTATACTTATTGCTTATTATCTTCTTTTCAAACAGTAATAATTCCGTAAAATAACAAATAATAAACTTGGTACTTGTATAACGCGTTTACGTGTAGTGATATTCCTATATGTATGTCCGATAAAATTAGGTACCGATAAGATTATAGTAATATATTAGGTATATATCCGATGAATTAGCTGACTAGTCGGGAAATGTAACACTTAAAAATTAAAAAAAAAAACGGAAATTAAAATTAACCATGAAAAATGGGCAATATCTTTGCCCGGCACTTTCTTTGTAAACAATAAGTTTTTAGTGGTTCATTCTGTATCTATTTTTTAAATATACATGCTAATACAATAACCAAATAACAAACCCAAAGAAACATTTTAAATCAAAAAAATATTATACCGGGTGTCCACGAAAGGTGGCTCGCCCCTCTAACTTTTTTGTTTTTCAGGATAATGAAATAAAATTCGGGGGATTTGTATACGACATAAAACTGCATTTTTTGACAGGTGACTTAACATTATGGAACTTCCGGTTTAACCGGAAGTGACAAACTTTCGATTTTTAAATGGGACACCTGGTATATTTTTCCTTTTTTTGACTCCATATGACATTCTAAATACAACGATGTGTCACTTGTCACTTTTTGTCACCAAGAAAATATTTTTTTTCCAAATTAATTTTTTTATCTATAGGGCTATGAATACCTTAAAATCACTAATTTCAGTTCTTTAATCTTGGAAAAAATACAATTTTACTATTTTTGGTCCAATGCTATGTGCTATGTAAAATTTAATTTTTAAAGTTGTATAACTCTTTTTTTTTTTAAATGGCAACATGGTGGCTCGTCGGTTTAAGAAAAAAGAGGATTTTATTACGATTATTTTGATACCACACACTATTAGGTCTTAGAAAAGCTGCCATTAAAAAACTTTAAAAAGTTAACTTAGAACTTTCCTAAAATGAAGCTTCTTTTGAGAATAAATTTAGATTTAAATGCATCAGCCTGTGACCAGCAAAACTGAAAAAACAAAATCATGCCTTGAAGAAAATTGAAATGCCAACAGCTTCTGCCAAAGTAAATTAGTTTGTTGTTTAAAAAACATGGAAAATAATAGTTTTACAAGGAGTGAAAAAGTTGATATGTTATCAGTGTTTGGAGAATGTAGAAATAAT
Organism: Polydrusus pterygomalis; assembly: GCA_963969555.1. NCBI lineage: Eukaryota > Metazoa > Arthropoda > Insecta > Coleoptera > Curculionidae > Polydrusus > Polydrusus pterygomalis. The sequence goes on along the minus strand of OZ018376.1, from coordinate 153,191,122 downwards.
TCAACCGATGCTGCACGACTTTACGCAGAAAGATATTTTAATCGGCGTCATCCAACTCGGCACTATTACCATTAGGTACCCAAAACTGGTTCCGAAAATGCGAAATGAGCCTGACAATAATAACATATCAACTTTTTCACTCCTTGTAAAACTATTATTTTCCATGTGTTTTAAACAACAAACTAATTTACTTTGGCAGAAGTTGGCTTTTTAATTTTCTTCAAGGCATGATTTTGTTTTTTTTCAGTTTTGCTGGTCACAGGCTACTTGATGCATTTAAATCTAAATTTATTCTTAAAAGATGCTTCATTTTAGGAAAGTTCTAGTACATAGCATTGGATCAAAAATAGTAAAATTGTATTTTTCCCAAGATTATTTCGTACACCTGTCAATTTCGCCTTTTCGTCCAATCAAACCGTCTCGTTTTAACCAATCAGCTAGTATAATAGTGATAAAACTACGTGGGATTTTAGCGATTAAACGTCGCCATTGGCCCGTCTAGTTCTGTCACAATATTTCGAAGTATAAAATCAATGTCAATTATTTTTTTTATAACTTTTTCGGATAATTTCTGATATTTTAATACTATAACATTAGTACTAAGTATATTTATTTACCTACTTGTTTTTATATTATAATGCACCCATGCCAATTTATTCCAATAAAGTTGCTATTCTTTATAAATTACACCACATTTTAAAAATACTTATCAAATGTCATTTATGATAGAAATAATCTAAAATTCTGACTTCTGCTTATAAGGCTGGCAACCAAACATACAATAATTATAAACTTAATTATAATTGTATGTTTGCTTGCCAGCAGTAAACTGTTTAGAAATATATAAAACATTATTACTCAATAGATATGGATGGGACATTTGGGGTTCACGAAATAATCGTGCCAAATATCACTCGACCATCATTTTTTTATTGGTTAAATTTTCCATTTTCACTCAAACTTTTTTGGCAATTTGTCTCGTTGAACTTTGGGCATGTTTATTCAAAGATTAAATCCCTCGAGCTTCGCTCTCGTGATCTAATCAGAATAAACATTTCCAAATTCAACTCGTAAAATTTCCAAACAAAAAAGTTTTCGTGACAGCTGAAAAATTTAACCGATAAAAAAACGAGGTCTTGTGATATTACTGTTAATTAAAGAACTGAAATTAGTGATTTTAAGGTATTCATAGCCCTCTAGATAAAAAAATTAATTTGGAAAAAAAATATTTTCTTGGTGACAAAAAGTGACAAGTGACACATCGTTGTATTTAAAATGTCATATGGAGTAAAAAATAGTAAAAATATACCAGGTGTCCCATTTAAAAATTGAAAGTTTATGTCACTTCCGGTAAAACCGGAAGTTCCATAATGTTGAGTCACCTGTCAAAAAATGCAGTTTTATGTCGTATACAACTCCTCCAAATTTTATTTCATTATCTTGAAAAACAAAAAAGTTAGAGGGGCGAGCTACCTTCCGTGGATACCCGGTATTTAAAAAATATTGTTTAAGTGTCCCTCCACGATCAAAACTGACTGCAGTGACTAAGGAGTTTACAAAAGCAAAAGTCTAACATTTCTCAATGAAACGGAAACCACCAGTAATAATTATGATAGCAACAACTCTTATTAGACGTATTGTTTTTTTTTTAGTTTCAACATGTTTTACAGTATTCAAGAAAAAATATCAATGATTAAGATTATCCAAAATGTTTTCTGCGATGTTTCCTGACCATTGCATTGCAAGCAACACAACAGTCCTGAATGTTGTTCATAATATTAAGAGTACAGGTACTTTAATAAACAAAACTGCTAAGAGCAAAATAATGATGGACTCGATGGTAGAATACAAGGAAATAATGCAGATTTACAACTTTTACTCCATTTAGAAGAAAATACCAGGCTTCTTGGCAAAACGTAGAGAAGCATCACTCCACAATACTGCACAAATATCATAAGTATAAATATCATCCATATAAACATCAACAACATCATCAGGAATTGAGAGAAGGTGATGAAATACGAATATGTAGTTATGAAAAGGGTAAATAACAATACATTCTCATGCAACGTTTCTTTTACCGACGAATGCATCACTTCACATTAAACAATGAACCAAATGTCTTTCATTGTAGATACTGGTGTACAGAAAATGAACACAGATTTAGGTACACAACTGAACTCAATATAAAAAAAATTACCTTGTCGGACTTCCATTGTCTTTATTTTGTTACTTAACACAACGTTTCGGTTAGTTAGTATCTCTAACCGTTTTCAAGTGTAAACTAAATTATAATTCTCAGGCTACTTTCTCAAATACTGTCTATGTGCAATGAAGCTTGATGACTACGCCTACGTGCTTATTGGAGTGTGAAGTTTGAGCTGTTGGTTTTGGACAAGAAGAGCCTTCCAAATATTGGGGATATATATACTTGGTTTAGTAAATATATGGGTATTTTGATTCATGAAAGAAAGCTAATTCTTTGAATTTTCGTTTTCTCCAACGCTGTTCCGTGTCCAAAACCTTGGCTTCTGACCACTGTACATTATGTTGGGTGGTCCATACATGTTCCGCTATAACTGATCTCAAAGTTTCACCTCTTTGAGTATGTTTCAGATGTTCTTTAACTCGTACGGGAAGAGGTCATTTTGTTTCTCCAATGTACGATTCGCCACACTCTCAACAGATTTGATAGATACAATTTTTTGTGTTTTCATTACGGGGGGGATTTTACTTTTGTATTATTTATTGTATCAAAAGGAACTAAAATCCTTATTACAAGGGTTGGTTGCTTACACTTACAATAATTATTATGCACATAAATATTATTTTGAAACAAAATGCTAACTAAATCCGAAATACACTCTAAACCCACTAAAAAAAAGTAAAACCAAAAGTATATGTTTAATAACATGATGATGATTAATAATAAATTACCTAAATTCAAATTAAATTAGAAAGAAATCAAAGGCTACCTACTCATTTCGTAGAAATGATCGCACCCTCATTGCGCCAACAACAAAATTATAAATTGCAGATAGTTTTTGGAAAGAGTTTGAATCAATCGCACAGACCAGACCATGCATGCTGTTTATATTATTGCTTTCTAGAAAAGTTTCACGTAAATGATAATAAAAGGGGCACTCAAAAAATAAATGATAGACATCTTCGTTGCGCAGTAAATTGCAGATGGAGCAGATTTGATCAGTGTGAATTATGTAAGTATTTTTTTGACAAGTAATTTTTAAGTACTTTTATTGCATGTTCTAATCTGTGCAACTACTCTCGTCAAGTGTATTGGAGCTCTCACAGACAAATACTTTGGTAGATTTATGTAAGACAAATATGGGGCAAACAACAGAAAAGATGAGCGAGACAGAATGTCTGCGTCCCTCTGAATGAGGAAGGCTTTGTACCTCACTGTTAACTCACTTATGGTTTTTTTTTGATGTGCTATCCCATTAAGACAGTTTTCAAAAATATTTACGCACCCTAACTGTTCAAAATAGTTTTTTAGTTGAAGAAGCCAGTTATATTTTTCGCAGGTATTGTGGATTAAGGCCTTTAATCGTAAAAAGACAATTTTTGGGAGTCTATCGTCAGGCATTGAGATTAATTTAAACAGCCAAGACAGTGCCGCCTTAAAAATTAGTAAAGATAATTTAACTGAATCCGTTTCAAGACGTACCAAATAATCGGGCGTATTCCTTGGCAAGCAGAGAAGTCGCTTAAAGAACCCAACCTGAACCCTTTCAACGATGCTATCGTATCTCAAACCCCAAAGTCCAATGCTATACGTTAAGGAGGGCAGAACAACGCTGTCATACAATCTCCTTCTAGAATACCAATAGTTCATTTTAGTTCTTGCCATTAAGCTTGTGACCGCCGCGAAGCCCTGTTTGCACTTCGTCACCGTCTTGTTAGACATTTCACGAAAAACAGCAGATGCCGAAAATTCAACCCCCAAATAAGTATAGCTATTAACTATTTCTAATTGTTGGTTATTAAAATAAAAATTGTGACTGGAAGAATTCTGAAAATGACCGCCCTTACTAAAAATCATTACTTTTGTTTTTTTGGTGTTAATTTTTAAATAGTTTTTGTCTGCATATTCTTGCAAAACCTGAAGTTTCCTATTTAAATCTTGCTGTGAGTCGCTTACCAATACCAGATCATCCGCGAATGCCAACAAAATAATGCTAACCATATTGTCAATACTTAACCCTTGTAGCCCCATAGAATAGAAGAATTCCTCTATGTCATTTAAGAAAATTGAAAAGAGCAATGGACTAAGGGATTCGCCCTGTAAGACTCCCTCAACTATATCATATGACCTGGTGTGAGAGTTACCTGTTTTTATAGACATTGTGGCATTATCGTACATATACTTTATTATTCTAATTATTTTGGCACTGATGCCCGTTTTATAAAGTTTTTCCCACATCAAGCCATGTTTAATGCAATTGAAGGCCTGCTTAAAGTCAATAAACGCGACATACACTTTTCGGCCCTTTAATCTCAGATGGATCTGTATCAAGGAATTTAAAATAAAAATATTATCAAGACAACCACGTTTTTGACGAAATCCCGATTGGCACTCCAGAAGAACATTGTTAGCTTCTACGAATGAAGTGATACGTTCAAGTAAAATTAATGTAAAAAGTTTGGCACAGCAATTTATTAGGGCTATTCCTCTATAATTTTCTGGATTTTGTTTTGGGCCATTTTTATGCAACATTGTTAGTATTACTTCCGACCAGCTTGTAGGCGTTTTTTCAGTTTCAAGAATTCTATTAAACATGCTGCAAAGATATAAACGCCAGTTCTGGGGTAGGTATTTAAAAAATTCATAGGCAATTCCATCCTTGCCCGGAGACTTTCCCTTCTTGCACTTGGCAAGACAGGAATTTACTTCGTTTAGAGTAATAGGTGAATGAAAAATAAAGTTTCCTGCGTCAAAAAATTGTAAGTTACAGAAAGATTTTTGTGTTATTTTGGGATCATAAAACTCTTCCCATTGCTCTTTGGTGATAGGGCAGTAATTTTCTTTATACTTAAACTTTTTTAACGTTGACCAGAAAACAGCAGGGCTTCCTGTGCAAGCCAACGTGTTTAATATTTCTTTGTCGTAATCACGTTTCTTTTTTATTATTAAATTTTTATAATGTTTTTGTGCAGTTAAAAAATTGGATTTAAAAGGTTCTAAAAAATGGTTGTGCTTACACACCCCAAGCAGAGTTTTCAATTGTTTTTTTGCGAAATAACACTCAGGGTCAAACCACGGTTTGTTTGGATTTGATTGTGCACATGACTTTTTTGTATGGATTAACCCTAATGCTTCCGCGGAGGTCCAAATAGTTTCATGAAGAGTTTTATATAGAACGTTTGGGTCTAATGATTGTGTTCCCACACTATGGCAATATTGAATATTATCACGATATAAATTCATTTTATTGTCGGCCCATTTAAGAGTTTTTTTATTGGGTTGCTCTTTATTTAACTGGGGGTGAGTAGAGGGAATAAGTAAATCCAGACAAGTGCAAGTAGGAAAGTGTTCGCCAAGTGATATGTCCTGCGATTTCCGGATTTGAAGGCTGTTGTAATATTATAGTTTTTGGTAATCCTTCTAATCTTTTCAAAAATCTCCTTGACATAAGGTATTGTAAGAAACGCTTGCTTCTCTTTCGTTTCTGTATTAGTTTTTACTTCGCGATTTTTAAGTTTTTAGATGGTATTGATTACTAAGGTTTCAGGGTAAACATTCTGTTTTAATTCTTAACCACGCAGGAACTCAGAGCATGGAACTCATTTGTTAGTATAGTAAGGGGATTTTTGGGCAAAAATATGGATGCAAACTATCAACAGTTAGTTGATGAACTTTTAGATTCCTACAAATCGCTTGGTGCCCGAATGCCATTAAAAATTCACTTCCTCCATTCCCATCTGTCATTTTTTCCTGAAAATTTAGGAGCTGTCAGTGACGAGCAGGGTGAAAGGTTTCACCAGGATATCAGGACAACGAAAATTCGCTATCAAGGACGATGGGATCCAACCATGTTGGTTTTTGAAAAGAGAAGATATGGCCCCTCATAAAAGGAAAAAATTAAATTTAATTAGTGTGTTTAGTTAATATTTGTAATGTTTGTGTTTTTCTTAGATGTAAGGTATGTTTAGTAGGTGTAAAAATTTAAATATAGTCAATATACACAGTTACAAAATTCTTAAATTATTTTTTCAATAGATATTAAATATTGTAACATTAAATGTGGTACTATAAATGTAACAAGAAAACGTTACATGTTACAACTTTTTTTTTCTCATTTTCGTATTTGGATAGGTCCATTCTACCACAAGATGCTATTTAGCTTTGTGTTACAAAAAAAAATTTTTTTTTGTCGGCCAGTGATTTTTTCATATATAATATCACAAGAGATAAAATTTTGTCGGCAAAATTTTCGAAAGGTATGAAAGTTTGTTGCTTGGCAATTTCGCGAATGACATTTTTGACAAAATCACGAGCCGTCAGGCGAGTGATTTTGTCGAAAATGTCATGAGCGAAATTGCTTAAAAGCAATCCTTGAGAACAATTTTGCTTACACAATTTTTTCTCGAGTGGTATTCGACATGACTATTTAACTAGAAAAAAGACAAAATTTTGCCGCGGCAAAAATCACATGTGAATTTTGTCCAGGTAGGTGCAGGTAGTAATTTTGCCAGTAGAAGACCGGCCGTTGCTATGACATTTTGCCAGTGTAAAACACTCTAGTTAAATAGTCTGAAATATATTCCTATACAGTATTTAGAATTTGATACATTCATGAGGTGGAAAAATGAAAATAAATCAAAATCACTAATATAACTTAATAGCATTTACCATGATTTATTAACATCGCTATGAACAACTATATTATTAAGAAATAATACAAAGTTGAGATTCAAATTAACGCTATGATTCTAAATATGCAAATATGAGTATTACGATTTAAAAATAACGTATTGTAATTTTAAGTAAACATGTTAAAGTGCAAAATGCAAGATAACAAAAAGGATAGTAGCCATATACATTTACCTTTAGATACGTACAGCTTATCTCGTGCGCAAGCAAAAGTTAAATTTTATGGGTAAAAAAATACGTCCGAGCGCAAGGGTCGCCGGTCAGATGCCTTCCCTTCCAACAGGATTGGGCGTGCGCACAAACCTCTTGTTATCGGTATGTCCTTCTTTAGCGACATGCTCAAAATACATTCCAGAACCGACTCGGCGTCATTTTTGTTGTTGTGTTTTAAGTTTTCTCTGTGGATTACTTGTTGTTTATTCTGGGTATTTAATATTTACGGATTTATAGTTTTTATGTAGTTTATTGAATTGTGTTTGTGCTTTTAGTGACTCGGATTGTAATATAAACAATAACGTAAAAACTGTTGTATGATTTTATTATGCCTAAATAGGCGTAAATACCTTATATTTCGTATTTTCAGTAAGTATGGATTAGTGATGTATCTGAGTATCTTAATAAATAACTTTATTTTATTATGATCAATTTAAACACATCAAACTAGGCTTAGGCTACACAAACACGGTATGAAAACAAAGAGAAACACACACCAAGACAGATTATTCCGATGCATGGTTTGGTATATTTTATTTGCAGCCCTGCAATCTAATTAGGTACCTACGCCTATTTTTCGGACAATATAATATTACTTCGAAAAGTTTAAAAGACACTTTTTCTCTATACTTATATTAGGTATATAAAAGAAAAAAATTAATACCTAGGTATGTTTATATTAATCCAAGGGTGAAAGTATTCCACGGGTCAAGTTCTTGGGCAAAAACTTTTTCAAATTCTTGAACAAGAAATTGTATATGAAAATGTGTTACACGTACCCAAGTTTTTGCCAAATTGTAAAAATCAATACAAGTTAGGGGAAGGTTGCCTATATTGAACCGCTATACCTAAATTGGACCACAGTACATTTCTCCGAAACTAAACAAGTGCCATATCATCTGGCAACACTGTAACATACTTCAACCCAGGACCTTTGATCGGCAACTCAACTAGTTGGCCGTTAGTGCTTGGCGTGTATAGAGCAAAACGTAATTTACACAATTTTAATATAATATTTTTAGGATTTTCCCAAGAATTTACCTTAGAACCATAAAACTCTAAGCAAAATATTTTTTATGGAAGTTATCAAGTAAGTTATTCTCTTTCTATTTCTCCTATTACCATGCCATATTTGTTTTTTCTTGTTTCTTTCCTGGGTGGTTTTGTAAAACACGTGGTAGTTGCTTAAATTGGACCATTGGGTGATTGCCAAAATTGAACCGGTCCAATTTAGGCAATTTTTCCAAATTGTGCAAAAATAATTTTTTTCTTTAAATAAGTTAATGTCATAAACTAACACCATTTCAATATTGCTATAATCTTTTTCTTTGAGTTAAAAAATGAAACTATGACTGGTCCAATATAGGAAACTAATAGGTGCTTTTTTTGCATTAGGATGTCTTCTACCTAAATTTTGATTGTAAATTTGATGTTTTTTTGAAATATAAGTATAAAACTTCCTATACCAACAATTTTATTTTTTATTTATTTATTTAACACCTAAGCTTCCGATTTAAATCATGTGGTCCAATTTTGAAACCCCAGGTGCAATTTAGGCAACCGGTTTCCTATATTGAACCACTTGCAGAGGTTTTTTTATAGCCTGGTATATCATAGATACTTTGAAATAAAATTCTGAATTAAAAACACGACCACGAATCATTTTTAAACAAATTTTAGAAACAAAACCTTTAAAACAATTCTCTATTCTCGAAATCTGTTTGCAACTACTAAAAATACCAGAAATCGTTAGGTACCTTATTTCTCAACAAAATCAAAAATTGACAAGAAATTCCAATTCCTGGGCAATGATTTGGGCCAAATGTTAGCTGTTTACCACGTAAAAATAAGTTGAAGTTCAACTTTTACAATTTCTTGAGAAAGAACCTAAATGTTTAGGCCCGGACCTGTCTATTTTCCCATTCGTCAAATGATAATGTTGCAGTGCGCTTGCCTAATCCGGTGTAGCTTTGTGATTATTGTTGGCTTATCTAAAGGCAAATATCTATGATCGTAATGAACAAGAAAATTCCATCTCCACCTCTCTTGACTGATGACTTTTTCATTTTGGTTGTCGTTTTGTTCGAAATTAATGTAAAAAACGTTAACGTGAATCAGTTCATTTTCTAAGTAATCCTCTATGTCATTGTTATCTGTTTCTGCCAAGTTAAGAGCTGCTGGAATTATCTCTTTATTACTAAATGTATTCAACGTGTTGAGAAAGCCAAGACTAAAACCTAAGACTAAGATTATAAATTTTTATTTATTACAGTATTTTTAATTTTTATTATCAATTAGTTCATATGTCTCAATCCTTTGCCGTAAATAATGAGTCAAATTGATCTATGATAGCAAGGAAATTCTGAGTTCGAAATTTTTCTGATGGGGTTAGCTCCACTTTTGGTGCTGGGACACAGTCAAGAGGCGACAAATGTTACGCTGTGTTTCATTTCTGCTTTTAAAAATTGGCCTAGAATCATTTTTCACCTGGATAGTGGTACGGAGGACCCTCTTTGTGGTTTGTGCCCATAGACTGCATCCTAGGTAGCCTATGTTTAAATCCGGCACTAGTAAGTTAAAATTTTAGCAATAATCTTATTATCAACGCATCATCAGTACCTATGCAGTTTTCGAAACGTCATCGTTTTGATTGCCAAACTTTTTAGCAAAGAAAAAATCACGAAGCGCTAAATTTGTGTCGTTGCGTATTCGTAGTCTAAATGGTCCTAATATTTGCCATTAGCGGTATTTTGTTGGTGTCACATGTATAAATTAAATTGTTTGCCATTGATGTTTGTTTAAATTATTATTATATACCGAGGGGATTCTTTAAGTACTGTATGTACTCCTCTAAAAAATAGTAGACACATCCTTCTTATCTGTAGTAGAAATAATAAGTAATTTAAGAATATTTCGCTCAATTTGTCGGTCTGTCTATCTGTTAGCTCAAAAACTACTTGACATGGATTGACGAAATTTTGTATATCGATAACGTATTAACCCCGCTTAAAACCGGGCATAATTTAGGTTTCCCATATTTAATTTCATTTGTATTTAGTTTATTTCAGTATTATTGCGCTAGGTTAACAATATTGTAAATAAATAGCTTAATACTTTCGGTATTTTCAACGAACTCTTGTATACAGGGTAATCATTTAGAGCCGCTAAAGAAGCAAAGAACAAAATAGCTGAGTTGTTATTAGAAATACTAAAAAATTGGAGCATATAAATTTCTATATGATGTTTCATATTCATTGAAGGTATTAAAAAGAGTTCCCCAAGGATCTATAGGGGAGAGTGGTCTACAGTGAGACGTTTTTTGGTTACTCTAGATTTTTAAAAACTGGTTAAATATTTGTTAAAGAAAACAGGTTTATAATGTAAAGTAAGCTTTATTTTCCTAAAAAGCATAAAAAAATAAACAAAAACTTAAATTCTAGAAATATTTATTATTGACATTGCAAATAGTCTCACTGTGCCCATGGTGGTCTACAGTGAGACTTAACGTGGTCCACTGGAAGACAACCCTTTATTGGACATCTAGCTGACCAAAATTAACTTCAAATTGGACACATTGATTTTGTCTTTTTGTTTTACCAAATAATGCTGGAAATGGCAAAATCATTACGATGTCTTTAAACAAAACAGTAGCAACTTCTGGAACATTTGGGTAGACGAATTTGTGTGATCTATTTTTTCTTTGCAAATAACTTATATCATATTCAGATTCATGGGAGATATTGTTTAAAATTTTTCCAATAAAATATTTCGTTGATTATTTTGTCCCCGAAAATTTTACTAGAACGTAGTCGTGACAACAATTCTATCTAGTTCCTCATTTATTCAATTGAGGCCTGCCTTTTCATTAAAAGTCTTGTGTGCTTTCCCAAAGCTTAGTTATAGAGGCTCTAAAACTCATTTTAGATAAATCCGGTTGGCAGTCTTATTGGCCATCCTGTAAATATCTTCAATGTAATTCCAGAGTCTTTCCAATCACAATTTACCTTGCTAAGGTCTGATGTGACACTCCTTTTAGTTCGACTGCCTTTCTCAATGAAAATCCTTCATCCATAACCAGTTTTATGGCACTTTTCATCCGGTTTTCTGAAAAGGACCCTATGGTAGTTTTTCCTTTTCTTTGCCATTCTCTAAAAAAAATAGTTTAAAAGATAGGTACTCCAAACTTCTTGCGCATGGTGGGACACGGTGAGACACGTCTCAGTGTGCCCCACCTAGTGTTGTCTCACTGTTCCCCACAAGCACCATATTTAAAAATCATGTAATATGTTGTAATGAACCCGAAATAAAAATAATATCGCAACGTAAATGAACACACAAATACCTAAACTTTACTTACTACCAATCTTAAAGTTCTAATTAAAAGCACGTCAAATAAACAGCAATCAAAACAGCTTTTCGAAAAATTACTTTTGCGGTCAAAATTTGCATAAACGCCGCTCTACAGATAAAAACAAACTGAATTAAAACAAGAACTCGTTGGTGGACCTGGCGTGTAAAAACAAGCTTGCGCATAAAGTGGGGTTTTCAGAGCCTCAGAAATTGTACTGTCTTACTGTGGAACATGTCTCACTGTGGACCACTATCCCCTCCCTACTGGGTCTTTTAGTATTTATAATTTATACATATTATGATTTTTATTTATCCAATTATTGCATTTTTCCTTTGCTGATGTTAAACAAATATATCACAAAATAAAAAATGATGTTGCATCGGATTTCATTGATAAATGAGGATCTTTCTAATGTCGCCAAAAGAATAAAGGATAATGGATGAAAACTTATTACTTATAGTAATTGTCTGAGCAATTAGTTTCTTAATTTTATTTAGTGTAAATTCTATATGTCAAGTCTCGACAATATTTAATAAAATAAGAGCACATTCTTATACCTAAATGGTAAGTTCCTATACAGATTTGCCGTCGGTGCAGGAATATAAAATATATGTGCAAATCTATATCGCGCGACCAAAACTAATGGCAGAGACTCATAAATTATGCATTTTGCGAGCTGTGGTAAATGTTATTCACTGCCATCAGTTTTGGTCGCGTGCATAGTATTGACTAAGTCTATTCCAATGGAAGTCATCCTAAGAACTCTTTATTATCTATTTTATATTTAATTATTCTATATAGGAAAATAATTCCTGCTTCTATACGCAATAGTCTTAAAGATGGGAAATTAAACAAATTACACAAAAGCCTTTAACCTCTGTATTACGTGATGGATAAACTGAAAATGATTTAAAATACAAGAAGTTAAAAAAAACTCGCTGAACGGATTCCAAAGGAGCAGTTTTATTGGCATACTGTGGATCCCAAATAGTACATACATAGGTACTAAAGGCTTGTAACTACCATCCTAGCATTTTCAAAGAGGTGGCAGTAATATTATCAATATGTCCAACAAAACTTAACTAAGGGTCAAAATAGACTATGAGATCCCTATGTATATCAGGTATCTTTAGAGGTATATCATCGATGCAGTAGTTAAAATTAATATTTTGAATCTACGTGTAAAGGACATTACCGCCCATTTTCCTACAATTTATATTTAAATTATATCCTCTACAACTAACTCACATCTAAATTCAAATCGTTTTGCAGATTGCTTGCATCAAGTTTATCCGCAGTAGTATGAAATAGCTTATAATCATTAGCAACAATAAGACCCTTGGTGAAATTATCGCTTACTCAAATTAGTAAGAATGGAAGTGGTCCAAGATTTGAACTCTGGGGCACTCCTGCTGTAGGTGGATATATTTGTGATGTGTACCATCCACCGGCATCGCTTTCGTGCGTTGAGTTTGAAAACGCCCAATGTATCGTATTGATTGATTACCATATTATCTGGAATATTGGAATTATTTTTTTGTTTTTATTTGATTGATTCTTATAAACGGCCAAACCTCTTTAGGGTTTGATTTTATTTCCTTTTGCACCCTGTCCTGGTACGATACATAATGCAGTTGTGCTGTGGGTTTTTACCAAATGCCGATAATCTTTATACCCCAAAATACATTGGACAATACTGTGCTGTGAATAATTGTTGGTTATGAATCGGTTTCTAATTCACTGATTAGAAGCGAATTTTTAGGTGGAAACTTGCGCAGTTTGCATTTATAATGTCATAACGTTTGGAAAAGATACACAAAATACTGTTGGAAACTTGGACAATAGACAATTTTTTTTATAAAGGTCTGATAAAATAAGGGTGTTTGCTCTGGTCCAAGAAAATGCAGTCCTATAGCAATATTTGAATTCAGCTTCTGTGTGTTGTTTTGTGGATTCTGATTTTGGGAATGCAATTTGCAATTATTAAGTAAATGTCACGTTCACTTAAGAAATAAAGTTAAACATACCTTCTCCAACTTGCGTTTTGCAGATTGTATTGTTTTTGATACAACAAATGCCTTTTTCTAATCGTTGTTGCAAATAATTTATTATTTATTTATTAGGTTAGATTTCTGCAATCTGTCAGTTTAGTGCAGTCAATATGGTGTAAAAATTCCCTTGACCTGGGCAAAATTGCAACACAAATTATTCTTTTTGCATTCTATTGTGTAACGTGTCTATTTTAACATATTCAGAATCCCCATTAATCCCCAAAATCCAAGATGGCGGCTGAATTTTGTATTTTTAATTACAAAATTTATAACTTTGTATTTATAAGGTGTAACTTGGCAAAAATGTTTAAAATACAAAGATTCGACCTTACCTTTTTTTCCAAAATGGCGGCCATTTAAATAATTAGGTATTTACTTTTCAAATATTTAAAGGCCACCATTTTGTAGCCATTTACATTGTTTTTCTTCTATTACCATCATACCAACCGTTATGTCATATTCTTCCAGTGAACTGCGGAAATAATCATATATGAACTGTGTAGGAAGTAAGGAACGACTGTTTCTCACTAATAAGGAAAACAAGCAGAAAATAATTAATATAATCGATGAAGAAATACGACAACATGGTTGTTCAGAAATTCATTCAGTTGATGATGCTGATGTTGACATTGTTAAAACTGCAGTGGAATCTTCAAAAATTAAAAATACAATGATAGGAGAAGACACTGACCTATTATTGGTATTGCTGATTTTTTGGTGTAATCAAGCAAACCACAAGCTGTTTTTCAGAAGTGATAAAAAATCTTTCAAACAGAATAACATTTATGATATCAATGCCATTAGATATTCGCTCGAAAATGACTTAGCGAACAGTATATTTTTTATACATTCGTATATAGGATGTGACAGCACCTCCAGAATACCTATTCCATATTGGAAAGCAATCAGTTTTGAAACGTGTTGTTGAAGAAATCCAGATGATACACTAAATACACTTAAGTATAGAACTATTATTGATAAAGTATCGAAGGCACAGAACCTTCCCCCAACGGAATAAGCTGTCAAGTACCATAACTTCCGTGCATATTTGCAAATTTGTATATGGAAACAACTGCAAGAAGGCTTGAACCAAACAGACTGGGAATGGAGTCTATATAACAATAACAATAGGTATGTACCAAAAACAATGGATTTGCCACCAGCGCAGCACCTGAAAGTATATTACGTATAGTAAGATTTAAGTGCAAAACCGGCTGTGGTGCCATGAAATGTAGTTGCCGAAAAAATGGTTTGGAATGTACCAGTTTATGTGGTCAGTGTCAAGAAACAAATTGTGAAAATAGTCCGCAGCGAATAGAAGATGAAAAAATGGAACGTACCGATGAAGATTGTGAATTGTGAAAAAACAGCCAAATCATTTAAATTTTTGTTCATTTAAATAATGTTGTTTTTTTCTTGTAAGTCTAATGTCTAATAAAGTTTTCTCTAATGTATAATAGGCAATTTGAGTGATTCAATACCTATTTTATACTTTTATTTTTGTATTTTAAACATTTTTGCCAAGTTATACCTTATAAAAACAAAGTTGTAAATTTTGTAATTAAAAATACAAAATATAGCCGCCATCTTGGATTTTGACTGATTTCCGGGGCCAGGATTAATGGGGATTTTGAATATGTTAAAATAGACACTTTTTACAATAGAATGCAAACAGAATCATTTGTGTTGCAATTTTGCCCAGGTCACAATTTATTTTTATTTTCCTTAAAGAAAAAAAAAGTAGGGGTTTGGCAACATGTTCGCAGAGCACGCAATTTCCAACAGTTCGCTTAAAAATCACACTTGCGCAGAAAAAAATCTGAAATCGGTTGACAATTTGCTTGTAGGTACAAACGAAGCTATTATCAAAAGACCCAGAGTTCACCAAGAAATACTTTTTTTAATCCTCTGGATTAAATAGACGCAATTAAAGTTTGCTTGTGACGTCAAAGCGTACCACAATATATAGCGCGAGAGCGGGCTATTCATACTACGTGACGTCACACGGCGAACTTTAATTATTTACAAAAAATTAAGGAGTGATATTTAAGACGTTATATTTTGTATATGTATGTTATATTTCGGTGGGGCTGAACATATTTACGCAATATAAAAAAATTGTGCAAGTTCCCTATTGAAACATGAAATTGGTAAATGTGCGGCGACGTTTACTTAAGCCAATCGGCAGTCTTGGTAAAACGTTAAAACATTTTTATTTAACCTCGTATCATTGAAAACGTTTAAGAGAATAATCTTTTTAATCTTATCACCTGCTTAGAACAAAACCATAATCGTTCCGAGTACTGCATAACAAAGATCTGTCATAGATATTATAGTCGTGAATATCTTTGAACTTATTTTTAAAGATAAAAACAATATTGATGTGTTTCTTAAGCTTGTCAGATTCCATGTGGTATTTTACAAATAAATTCCCTTTGTGATAAAATGACATTTTAAATTCTTATTTAAAAAAACGACGAGCGAAAATGCGGTGCTTGTGTCACGGGGGGAGAAGCAAGAGTTATATTGTCACGACGCCGACGGTAAAGATTCCTTCACAAACTAAAGTTAGTATACAGAAAGTTGTGAAAAATAGCGTTCAAAATGGGTTTGATGCAAGTGCAAGTGGAATTAATGGACACGGTAAGTTTTCAGATTAGATTTCTAGTTAGTGTCGGCTCTTCCTTAAGGTAATTTGGTCAATGACATCCCTTAATAGTTCTTTTCTCATGTAAGTTATTAGTTTTAAATTAAGTTGAAAATTCATCCTTCAGCTACACCTCGTTTAGTTCGTCAGTGTATTATTACAATAACCTTATCCCTCGTATCTTACGCGAGTTTTATGTGCACAACCACGAGTCAGTACGTACCTACGTCACGGTACTTTTTGTACGTCCCCTGCATTTTGGGGCCAAGCAAGCTCGGACCGCTGCCGCTGCTCTCATTTTTTTTTAGGACAAATATTAATTCGAATAAAAGTCCCATGCGCCGGAGAGAAATAAACGCATTGCTAACACTTAAGCGAAAGACGAAGAAAAAGAAGGTTTTTCTGGCTAGAAGCCAAATACCGTGCGAGCAAAAATTATTTGCATCAAAGAGGGCCTTGCATCTAAGAACGTAATGCTTAGCCGTAGAGCTTAATACCTGTTGGGTGTCAGTAACTACCTGAATTAACAATCAATCAGTTATTCCGTCATCTTTGACAGTCGTTACAAGTAATTTAATTCATCCCTAATTTTTCCAATTTCTTGAACAATTCACACAATGGGCTTTACGAAACAGCACAAAACATTCATGGTTGAAGCGTATTTTCGAAACGGGGTTAGAGTAAATGGTGAGTGGCAATACAATCCGGGTTTGTGCATGGACGATTTTCACGAACATTTTCCTAACGTTGCTTTTATTGCTGGGGATTTTTATCATTTCCTGAAAAGAACCGTGGCTGTGTTTAGTGAAACAGGTTCTATACAACACAAAAAAGGAGCAGGAAGATCATCTCTAAGAACAGAAGAACTTGTTGCAAACGTTCGTAAAATAATTTCTCCAGAGATGCTGGTCAACACTTTCGAAAATATGAAGAGACGTGAGCATGGCGGTGGGCGGCAATTTCATCAACAATTTATGTAATATTTTTTTTTCTTTCTGTATATTCTTACTTTGTTAATTTTGTAAACAACAAAAATAAATTTTTCTAATTTGGTATCATAACAAGTCTATTACGATACACATTTGCGTATCGTAATGAAGCTATTTCGATACGCGTTTTTTCTTTTTCTTTATTTGATGTTGGTAAAATTTAAATGTTTTATTTCATTGACTTGCGCGGCCTTTGTGATTTACGAGAAAACCCATTTTTCGCAGAGGAAAAATAGCTTGATAACCTACTTTTTTATTCTGTGTGGATAACAGTCATGTATTATTGCATAAATATATAAATCAATCTTTTGTAGATGCTTCAAGCTATCATTTTCTGCCAAATCCTATCCAAAATTCAATCTACTAACCTTCCAATGTCGATTTTAACTTCAACTTTATTTGAATTTTCCATCTTCCCTACACTAAATTGTAATGCCGTGACGTAAAATCGCGTCTTTTGAAATTCGAATGTACAAGGATCACACAACGTATTCCGTCCAATTTCAAATCTCATATCGCTAAAATAACTTTAGAATCTCGTGGTGAAAATGGGTCAATAAATCAAAAAATTACAGTTCGCAAAATAATTTTTGTTGTCCAGAGGCTACTATGATAAAAAAATAGTATTACCAACATAAAATTTAGACATAAAAATTTACAAAATTTGAAGGATTTATTTTCTTTTTAAATTTGTGTTTTTTATTGAAAAAATTACAAATTAGAAAAAATAGTATAACGTACGTCTTATATAAAGCAGTTTTAAGCACTTGTCCCGTTATAAAACTCGCCGCAAGCGGCTCATTTTTTAACATGGACGCGTGCTATAAAATGATGCTTTATAAAACGTGTAAGTTAATATACTATTGTATTTGTCTACTTATTTTATTACTCATTAGTTCGGCATATCATGTCATAATATGAATTTGACAAAATTTTAACCTAGATTTGGTTATAGATATATCGTCCCCATATCATTGATGTGATCTAAACCAAGCCCTACGTTTTTTAATCCAAGCCCTCTTTGATGCAAATAATTTTTGCTCGCACGGTATGTGCTAGGGATTTTTTCCACACTTCTTCTACCTGATGTGAACTTGGACCATTTAATTTGTGCGTATTGATCACATTAACATTCCCCTTATTTATTCTTATAGTTTCGTGTAAAGTTTTAGTCTTCTTTTTCCTTGATTATCGTTGCGTTTACTTCATTGGCATACTTCTATTACTTTAATGAACAATTACTTAGTTTGAGTGCTTCCGAGGCATTTTCTTTAATAGATTTCGGATTTTATACCTCGCCGATTTGAGTAGCCTTCTTCTGTCCATTTTTGAACTAATCTATTAGATTAAGAACCATTCCTTTCATCTGGGGATGCAAAAAACCCTGCAAACCGATTTTTATTCGGCATATCACAATATTTATAATAAAATGACACATTTGTCAAAAATGTGATAACGTTCAATGAAATGTCACGGGAGCAGAGACGAACATTGGTTGTTCTTCTCTGACGGGAGTGTTGATGTGCCCATTTTCATAATCACTGGAAATTATGTGTGCATTTCAAAATGACCGATAAGTTTATTGGGTTTATAGTAAGTACGGATATCTTTATAATGCTGTTTTATCCTTTACTTGACTCAGTAGATCCTGGATCCTGTAACTTTTAACAATTAGGGCTTTTAAGCATTTTAACTACGATTCATTCCCCAAACCCCATTTAATCATATTTTGCGTATGAATATTATAGAAGAAAAAGTTAGTATTTTTCAGACCTTGTAGTCTCAATTTTTAATCATCACGCGCCAGTCCGGCAAATAAGAGTTTCCAAACCTCCAGCATCTTGGTTATAACTTATACTGTAAAAGTTTTTATTCGCGAAAAAGATGCCGGGTTGCGTAAACGATTGGAAAAATTACAAAACTTTAAAAATAAATCTTACTCTGGCTTCTATACGACCGGAAAAAAAGGCTTATTGCATTGACCTATTTACATTTGGAAAATCATCGGCGCGTTACCGCATAAAGAATACAACTTTAAATCTCTACTTAAATC
Organism: Polydrusus pterygomalis; assembly: GCA_963969555.1. Taxonomy (NCBI): domain Eukaryota; kingdom Metazoa; phylum Arthropoda; class Insecta; order Coleoptera; family Curculionidae; genus Polydrusus; species Polydrusus pterygomalis. Next base: position 153,171,923 of record OZ018376.1, on the reverse strand, counting down.
ATGTTAAATAAGATTAAATCAAAACTGATTTAAAATCCGTGTACACTTTTTTTTGGGAGTGAAGTTATTTACTAGTACTTACCATTAATTAAGAAAAGGGACTTTCTACTGTCTTTAGGTATGTTATTTTTTTAGGTTAGTTAATTTAAAAAATATAAAAATTGCAAGGTAAGCAAACAAGCGGAACCAATATTGCAGGCACACGAAAAAAGAACCTTGGAGCAATTTCGTTTTCTAGAGGATTATTGGAGGACTAGCAATAAGCCATTTCATTAAACAAATTTTAAATCTTATTTGGCGAATTATACTTTTAAGATTTTGTGGAATAATATTAAATAAACTGGATCCCACATATAGGAAACTTCCTTGTCCCAGCGACGTGGACATTTTTTTTTATTATTATCAACGTGAAACCTAGTTTGATAGCTTGGTGTATGTGGCAAATAAAAATATTTACTTTTAATTAAATATTGTAGGGAATAAATATTTCTACCGCTTAAAATCTTTGTAAATCCGAACAGCTGATCAGTGGGGAATCTCATAGTTAGACCATAAATAGTTTTAATTATTCTTTTTTAAGCAATTTCCAAAGGTTCAAGGGTATTTTTGTAAGCTCTTTCCCATGCAGTTATTCCGTAGCTACAACTTATAGCACATAGTTTTTTGATAAAATATGTTTGAACAGATAAAATAAGGATGGAAGTTTCTTAGTAAGTTGCTATATTATGATGGTTCCATTTTAAATGATTATTAAATAATATTCCTAAATAATTAATAGAGTCCAATTTTTTTTTCTAAACTCAATATTTATTTACTCATTATACGGTAGGCATGAGATATTACGTACAAAGGGTAAATACTTGGTTTTACTTAAATTGATGGTCAATAAATTATCATTCAACCACCGCACCATTTTTAGTAAATTACAATTAATTTTTTATTCGATCTCTTCCCATGTGTTACTTTCAACAAACAAAACTGTCACACGCAATAGCTATTTACCTAACAAGTGCGGAAAATGAATTTTTCCGCACGAGTCGCGGAGTTCGGTGAAGCAGCCGAGTGCAGGGAAAACATTTTTCTCACGTGTTAGGTACAATAGTTTTTCTACAGACGTGTGGAAATAAGTAACACATATTTCAAAGAAATTTAATAATTTCTAATTAACTATAACAATCACATACATATGTAACCGTAACTAATTCTGAGAAAAAAAGTAATAACTACTAGTTATAATTGATATATTATTGATATTGACATAATCGTGCCGAAAAATTTTTCCGCACTAGTGTGGAAAACCCAATTTTCCGCACGGATTTTTGACATAATCGTGCCGAAAAATTTTTCCGCACTAGTGTGGAAAAACTTATTTTCCGCACGGATATCAGTGCGGAAAATTGATTTTTCCACACGTCTGTAGGAAAAAGATATTACGTCACCAGTGTTATTCTGTATTAACAAATTATTTTTTATGTAAATATTGAACAGTATACTGGACCCAATACTGTCCCTTGCGGTACACCATTCTTAATTTCCTGTAAACTACTAGATTCTTATTTTACTGCCACTTTTTATCTACGATTTAAAAGATAACTACTTACTAGGGAAGGTGCCGGACCGCGAATACCTATGTTATCTAATTTTAACAAAAGCCTGTGATGATCCACAGTATCAAATGCCCTTGTCAAGTCCAGAAACACCGCGGCACAACCATGGGCGTCGTTAAACGGTTTCTTAGGGGGGGGGGGGGGGACAGTGGCGGCTCGTGACTTGTTAACATGGGGGTGGACCAAAAGCTCGCTGCAGGCGAAAAAATTTTAAGACCACGCCCAAATTTGGTCAATAATTATTAGTAAATATTTTAAAAATTTATGATTACCTTCTTATTTTATTGAAAATGAAATAAGATAAAAAAATAAAAAGGCCATTTTATTTTTCATTAGTGGGTATCTACATTGTTTAAAAGTGAAGTTCATTCTTCTGTTTTTATTTGCAGCAAACTTATCAATAAAAATAAAGTCCCTAGATTTACACTTTGTGGTCTGTATCAAGTTAATTTCGAGTTTAGGTCTTCCCTCAATTTTAATTTAAATTTTTTGCTCAATACTTAATGAGCTAAAATTGTTTCTCAAATATTCCACATTCATAGTCGTCTTGGCATTAAAACTGTTCATTTTTATTGAAATAAGTCTTTACTACCCCAAAATAATAACAAAAATATAAAGGAAAACTCAATAAATAAATACATTTAATCAAACCATATTAAACCTCAATAAACAAGAAAAATAGTCAAAATACCGGCAAAAAATGTCCGCGAATTTGACCGACTAGACCACGAAAGTATATTTGGTAACTGGAACTGGTAACGTATATTAATTTGATCAACAGGACTGCAAACAGCAATTTCAGCATTGTCAGCAATAACATTTCTATACCGGGAATGGAGAATTTAGGCTGTTGCCAGACTTCAAAAATAATACGATCTTTCTTTCTTTTACTTACTGCAAACTTGTTAAAACATAAATAATTGTCAATAAGTCAACTTTTGTCAATAAGTCAACTTTTGTCAATAAGTCAACTTACAGGGGGGGGGGCAAATGCCCCACCTTGCCCTCCCCCCCCCCCCCCCAAACGACGCCCATGGGCACAACATCTATGTGAGTCGAGATTCGCATTTATTTTACTAGTTAATAATGCGATAGCATCGTTTGTTAATAGATTTTTTTTGAAATCCGAATTGGCCGTCTAAAAATAGTTTGTTTTTATTTAAAAAGTTCAGTTAGGTTGTTAAGCATTTAATATAACAAAACATATACGTATCATTTATTTATTTTAGGTCCTGCAAATACAACAGCAACAAATGACCTCGATACCTCCAAGGCACCAACCACAGAGGTACAAATACACAATAATCATAATGACGACGTGACAAGGTACCAGGACATATCAAAAGTTGTAGCTACAGAATTTAGAAGCAAAGTTACGTCAAAAAGTTCCACACCAGAAGAAACAGGCACGAAAAAAAACAAAGCACCGCAACCTACGCCCTCAAGGAGCCACGTGATTACTAACAATAACGCAGAAAGTCATGTGACCGTTCAGAAATCTTCAGAAAGTCACTTGGTAACTTCTAATAATGTTTCAGAACATCAGATTACCCCCCATAAAACCACAGAAATTCGCGTGGCCTCTCCAAAGACATCAGAAGTCCAGGCAACTACCCCCAAGACTTCTGGAAATAAAGTAACTTTTCAAAAGATATCAGAACGTCAGTTAACATATGACGACATCTCAGAAAGTCATAAAATCTCACCTAAGACGTCAATAAATCAGGCGGTTTCACACACGGCCTCAGAAAGTTCTGAAACCGCTCCTAAGACCTTAGAAAGTCAGGTTTCTTCTCATAAAATATTCGAAATTTACCCGGAACCTTCTGAAGCGTCAAGTAACAAATCGTCAAACACAGCCATAGAGGTGACGTCCAAAGAAACATCAAATTATGCCTCGTCCATAGATAATGGTTTACAGTCGGAGGCCCCATTGGTAATAACAGAACCTGTTACAGTGGAAAACAGCATCATGCACAATTCTTCCTCACCGACTGACTCAAAAAAAGAGTATTCTTTAATTACCGCTTCAGTAACAAACGATAATATAATAGATACTTCCTCCGCAGTAAATAGTTCCAAAACAGATTTAATAACAAAGCCTGTTCCAGACACGCACGCTTTGTTACTGGGAGATCAAAAATCAGAGGCCTTATTGGTAACAATTCCTGTTGCAGAGACTACAGTAGTAAATGGACCAAAGCCAGGTACCGTATCCTCAACAGAGCTTGTAATACAAGAAGCCGCTGGGCTTAGCTCAGTAACACTAACTGCAAGTTCAAAGTCAGAGACTTTTGGTGAGACTACTACGCAGTATACCTTGTACTCGAAGCCATCATTATCCGTGCCTTCTCCAACAAACACCTTATCAAAGAGTTCATCCATGTCTTCAATTGTGGATGTAACTGCATCTACAAACCATATGTCTTTGGAATCCGCAGAAAGTCTTGAAAATTTAGCAGATGGTAAATATTATTTAAGTTTTTTTCTTTAATAAATTTGTATTGTTAAATTTCTCTACAAACCCGGTCTTTTTATTTTCTATATAGGTAGAAAAGAAAGTGTAGGAGCACTTCTAGCAGGATCGAATAGATCCTCTTCCTCGCTGGAAAATGAAGTCCGAAGAAGATCAGGCGTACAAGTCAGCGTGTTAACGGGTCCCGAAGTTACTAGTGAGGAGAAGTTGCCAGTGTTTAAAAAGAGCCTAGAGTAAGTAAATAAAAGTAATTCAATGCAGATTGTATTGTATATCCTATACCTCACACGTTCGTTAGTTTAAAGGTTTTCTTTATATTTTAAACATTTTAACAACTATTAGAATTGTAGATAAGATACGAGATTATCTGAAATAAATCACAATTTAATACTTTTCCATCAATATCCTAGACGTAATCTAAGGATACATATTTAAACTAATTACCGTTTGTCTTGTCAATCACAACGGTATTTTTAGTAGTAATAATGCCAAATGAACAATAATTGTGAAATTTGAAACAATGCCATGTCGATAATGAAACAGCAAAAAATAACTGTTTTTTTTTATTAATCGTAAAATTTTAGGATAGTTTTTTTTATTGATTAACCTCTTAAACGGCCGGTTGCACAAAGATTTTAAACAATAAATTAAGTAACCAGCAACTTTGACATAAATGACATAGACTGAAATGTTTTTTTTACTGACAAGCCTGTAACCAATGTAACCAAACGCGTTTATACCCAAATTTTGCAGAATTTTTTTATGATGTCTAATTGCGAGAACGAGAAATAGCGAGATTCTCGCGAGACGAGAGTTTTAAAAAAGTGCGAGATTTCTCGTCTCGTGAAACAGTAGTTTATTTCATAGCTAAATAGTGGGTGGTCTTTCCTAGGGGGGATCAAAAAAATTACCTTGTCGCACTTCCATTGTCTTTATTTTGTTACTTAACACATTGAATATCAAAGTACGGGAAGGCCATGTGAGCCGATTTCCTAAATCTGCTACGTTAAATTCATAGATGGCACAATGAGTTCACCAACAAGAAAGCGACTAGCCTTTTCACTGCTAAATTAAAACATTGTTGCCGCCTGTCTGTTTGACTTGTTGCATGAGTTTTTTTAATTTATTTTTATAGCTTATCGTAAAACTTGATTTCACATAAGTACCTACACCTATCCTAGATTTAAGTAGCTTACATTTATTTTCCTACCTATAGTATAGTCTAGACTTAAAAATGTCCCTATTTTTAATTGCTTTGTAGCTTATAATTTCAACCTTTTGACGTCCCAACGTTAATTACATGAAAACATATTGTCTGCCATGTTTTCTATTTCTAACAGAATTAAATGACGACTCTCACTATTCAATACATACCTAGGCTACAACGTATATGTTGGGTAAAATTTGAATGATGTGCGGTTTGTTTGTATAACTTGGTTTTTATTTGCAATTATTACTACTTTTCAAAATGGTTAAAATAAGTAGGTTTTACTTTCTTACTTAAGAAACATCCAGTTTGTTTGTATTAGTGTATTACGTATTTTGCTATTTTTCGACGAAATAAAACCTATTTTAGTTATTCTTGCTGTCGGTTTTTATATACTTTTATTTGTTGTACATTTAACACCCAATGCAACGGTAAAATCGTTGTGAAAATCGGTCCAATTACCCCGGAGTAATCAGCGTACATATAATTATCAAAAACATACATTCGGCTGGAATTGAGAACCTCCTATTTTATTTTCTGGTAAAAATGCTTATATCATTAAAAATTCCAATAAAATACGATATGCGGCAACACCACGACATCACATCAGTGAATTTGAGACATCTGTTGCCGAGGCGCTGCATTATATAGACAGATTTAAGGTTAGACTTATGGAGAGTAGTTATAGATGGTATGTTCACCATCCACAGGTCCACAGGTCCTTCTGCGCATGCCCGGACAGCGCGCAGACGTGGGCGACATTAATTATGACGTCACCTGACATCTGTCATCTGTCACCTGTCATCTGTCACTTGTCATCTGTCATCTGTCATATGTCACCTGTCATCTCTCATATGTCATTTGTCAAAGTCAATGCCAAAGTCAATGTTAAATGTCATTTGTCATCTGTCATACGTCAACTGTCAAACGTCACATTGTTGGGCGTTAGCAACTTTGGGCCTTAGCTACTTGGGCGCTAGTTACATTGGGCAATAATATTCTATATATGGAATGTGTTCAGGATGATGTCATATTACGAATAGGAAAAGATGGAGGATGCCACCTGTCAATTAAGACAGTTCAAGGTCACCGATCATTTATCAATTGTTTAATAAAAAATTTGATATATGTGTAATATATAGGATGACCTAGTAAGTTATTATGAAAAAATCCCGAGACCCTCAGGTCGAGGTGTACTAAAGATATATGCTCGCCTACGGCTCGTTAAGGTTGTTAGGGATAATATAGCATGTGGTTCGTATTTAGGGTGAATAGCAAGTTATTTTGAAAAATCCCGAGACCGCAGGTCGAGGTGTGCTAAAGACATGTGCTCGCCTACGGTTCGTTAAGGTTGTTAAGGATAATATAGCATGTGGTTCGTATTTAGGATGTAAGTAATTATGAAAAAATCCCGAGACCGCAGGTCGAGGTGTACTAAAGATATATGCTCGCCTACGGCTCGCTAAGATTGTTAGAAATAACGTAACATATGAATCATATTTAGGGTGACGGAACAAGTTATTATGAAAAAATTCCGAGACCCTCAGGTCGAGGTGTACGAAAGATATATGCTAGCCTACGGCTCGCTAAGGTTGCTAGGGATAGCGCAACATGCGATTCGTATTAAGGATGATGCAACAAGTAAATATGAAAAAATTCCGAGACCCTCAGGTCGAGGTGTACTAAAAACATAGACTCGCCTACAGCTCGCTAAGGTTGTTAGAAATAATGAAACATGTGAAGCGTATTTGGGGTAACGTAACAAGTTATTTAGAAAAAATCCCGAGACCACAGGTCGAGGTGTGCTAAAAATATAGACTCGCCTACGGCTCTCTAAGGTTGTTAGGGATAGCATAGCATGTGATTCGTATTTAGGATGACGAAACAAGCTATGAAAAAAAAAAAAAAATCCCGAGACCGCAGGTCGAGGTGTACTAAAGACATATGCTCGCCTACGACTCGTTAAGGTTGTTAGAAATAATGTAACATGTGATTCGTATTTAGGGTAATGTAACAAGTAAATATGAAAAATCTCGAGGCCTGCAAGGGTGAGGTATACTAGAGTTATATGTTCGCTCGTTAAAGTCGCTAAGGATATGTGAATTGTATTACGGATGACGTAACAAACCATTACGAAAAACCCAGAAGTCGATGGTCTAACTGATTTGGGAGATATAGTTTTTGCGATTAGGACCCTTATGACTAAAGGTAGAGAGAGGCGAAATTTGGTAAACAGGTAGATGATGGGCATACCTATCGACTAGTGAAGCAATATTTCAAAAATATCAAGTAAAAAACAGCGCTAGAGGTATAAAACCATAGAGTCCTAGCAGGAGACAAGATCATCCGGTTTGGAATTAATATAGTAGCTGCTGGAAATCTAAACGGCATGGATAAGAATAACTAAGTATTGCATCAGAAAATATGTAATTATTTCGCGAATGTAGTAAGCAATTAATAATTAATGTCAACTGACATGATCGAAGTAAATAAGCAATTAATATGCGTCAAAATTATGGTATATACGATAGGATTCCAATGGGTAGAGACCTCATATAATCGACAAACCACGAAAAAATTAGTCGTTTCCGTTACTAAACAAGAGAAGAAAACAGATAAAAGCTAACCTATACATCACCTACTTTGTTAATACCTATAATCTATACCATGCACAGCACAGTTTAAATATTAAACAACAAATAACCTTTCTGATGGGATAAAAACTTCGAATAAACCATTACAGTACCTAAAAAATGATATTTGAACATATAAAACCCCTAGTATACCTATACAACCACCTATACATACCAATACAAGTTCTGTCAGACCTATACTTGGCTTATGGGCATGCTTATTAGTGCCCTATAACAGTAGGCAGGTTTATGATTGTCGTTTGGATATATAAATAGGCCAGTGCATGATAGCATATTTAACAGCACCCATATATACAAAATAAACAACCATTAAATACTCTGATAGGATAAAAAAACATACAATTAACCATTAAAGTACCTAAAAAAGGACTTTGAACCCATAAAACCCTATTTAACAGTCTATACAAAACAAACAACCAATAACATTTCCGATAGGGTAAAAACATCAAATAATCCACTAAAGTAGCTAAAAATGGTATATGAACCCATCAAACGGCTATTTAACAGCTCCTATTCAATAATAAGTAGCCAAAAACAGCTCTGAACTGATCGGGATCGAATAAAAACATACAATAACCCACTAAAGCAGATGCTTGCGAATACAGCTGCTAGATAATATTAAATATTATGGATACGAATAATTTTGTATTGCATCAGAAAATATGTAATTATACATATCTCTGAAAATGCAGCATCTAATTAATATCCAACATTATTACTAGCTCTCTATCAATAGGCTAGTGACTAGCTAGCATCCTATCTATGAAAGTAAAACGCAAGAACTTAAACTTATGCGAATATCGGATTAGAGTCCTTATGCCTAATAAGCAGCTAATGAAAAGCTTTGAAAAGATATAAGCAGTTATGAACGTCTAGGAACAGCAAATAAGACGTTATCCAACCACCAATCAACCACTAATCATCCACTAACCAGCCATTATTAGGGCAATTAATGAACACCTTTGAACCAACAAAACGCCTATTTAGCATAATAAACAACTAAAACATCTCTGTTCTTCATAAGGCAAAAACTAAAAACTATTAAAACAAACCACTAAAGTAGCACAAAAACAGCCTTTGAATCTATAAAACGACTATTCAACAGCTCTTAAACCAGACAAAAAACGTTTAATACACATCTAAGAACCTAATAGGTACCTGAAGCAGCAAAAGTTCGTTTTCACACCTCGCCTACGACTCATCGGGCTCATCATTATCATATAGCCCGGTATAACACCTTAAGTCGCTAGAAAAAGCCAACGATGATTCTTCGAGCGGACGATGTTAAAGATATGAAGTCCCAAACCCCCAAAACGAGATATTCGAGACATACCAGACAGACGTTTCAGTAAAATTGAGAGGAGGGCAGGAGTCTATCATAGACGCAGAATATATTAAGTTTAATATAGTGGACCAAACCAAGCTCATAAAGATTAAGTGTTAAGGAATGATTAAGTGTAAATTAAGCGGTCAAATATAAAAAAATAGCCTACTTGGGAACATATAGCTCTAAGTGATCATATACAAAACATCGAGGTTAGACAGAGAACTTACAACACCCCATGAAAATAAATCTAAAATCTGGTATACATATCTGTTTATTTAACAACACGTCTATCAATAGAAAAACACTTAGCGTTACAGGTATGAACAGCAAATAAGACGTTATTCAACTACTAATCAACCGCTAATCATCCACTAACCCATCACTATTAGGTCAATTATTGAACACCTTTGAACCAATAAAACAGCTATTTAGCAGCTCCTATACATAATAAACAACTAAAACCTCTCTGTTCTTCATAGGATAAAAACTAAAAACTATTAAAACAAACCAATAAAGTAGCACAAAAAACAGCCTTTAAATCTATAAAAACGGATATTCAACAGCTCTTAAGCCAGACAAAAACGCTTAATAAACATCTAAGAACCTAATAGGTAGCTGAAGCAGCAAAAGTTCGTTTTCATACCTCGCCTACGGATCATCGAGCATATTATCAGACTATAGTAGAATGCATGATATAACACCTTAACTCGCTAGAAAAAACCAAGGATGATCCTTAGAACGGGCGGTGTTAAAGATATGAAGACCTAAAAACCCAAAACGAAATATTTGAGTCATGTAGACACAAAGATAGGCGTTTCAGTAAAATTAGGACGAGGATAGGAGGTTGTCATAAACGCAGAATATATCTAGTTTACTATAGTGAACTAAACCGAATTCATAAAGATTAAGCGCTAAGGAACGATTAAGTGAAAATCAAGCGGTCAAATAGCCTACATATTGCTCTAAGTAATCATATACAAAACATCGAGGTTAGACAGAGAACTCACCACACTCCCATAAAAATAAATCTAAAATCTGTTAAACATATCTGTTTATTTAACAACATGTCTATCAATAGAAAAACACTTAGCGCTATACTAAATTAGGGGGTTATAATTCTTAAAAGCAATTTGGCGGTTCCGAAATTGTGGGCATTGTTGAGGAGCAGACTTAGTAAAGATATTATATACACCAAGAGTATATAAATTAAACTAATAATGGTAGCAAATGCACAAGTGTTAGTCATGCAAATAAATAATATAACAACAACCGACGGTTCTAGGTTAAAAACTAACTATTAATCTGAAGGCAGGGCCATTAAAGTTCCTTAACAGTCAATGTAAAATGCTGTAATACAGGGATTCGCAAGAAGTCGATTACGATCGGACAATTACGTCAAAAGACTTAGCCGAACGATCCAACTTGCTGAAATCTAGCGCAAAAGTATAGGTAAGTTATATGTTGTGTACTTAAATTCAACTGCTAAGATCAAAAACACACACCATATAAAATTATTACATAATACATTATTGCAGTGTCTTCCAAATGACTACAAAAATTCAATTAGAACAAACTACGATTGTATAGAGCAGGCACAAAAAAAGAGATAGATAAATGTTGACAACTATTACGGTTATAACGAAGAGAAATCAATAACTAACATGTGAATCAGCTACATACAACCACCTATGATAGTACCTCACATGAAGTTAAATTATCCGCATCAATAGTAAAAAGCACCTTAAGATCAAAAAAAATTAAAAGCTTAAGAACTCGATGAAGAGTAACTAAATAAAATGAACGCCACCTACATTTAATTTGCAAATAAGTAAGAAATAATAGACTAAATAGCCGTAAATCAAAAGACATTAGAGACAACGAATAGCTGCTGGATAGATCCTTACCCACCAAAAACACCCCCGCGATGCTAAAAAATCAGAATAAATAGGAAAAAATTAAGGTAATATTGTCTTAAAGACTCGGTAGTTCCTACAAAAGTATTTAAGTAACACGAATGCAAGGCAAACCTAACCAAACTTCTTGGGTGTGGTTATTATGTATAAAGACCAGCTAACACCAAAAAAGAGACCTGTACGTCAAAAAAAGTATACATATACGATAAACCTCTAATATTAGGAATACCGAAGGATGATACTATACAACTACTAACAGGAATCAAATTAAAGCTAATCGAATGATCGTTCAAATAAATAAAATTCTCATTTAAAATGTTATGACAACTACATGAGATGAGGTTAAATGTATAAATTTGGAGACTTCAGGGCGATCAGACTCACCTAATCGATCTTACAACATATGAAAAAATAAATCAATTAATTAGATAAATGGCTTCATAGCAGGGCTTCCAATAGTCTAGTGGATAGATAACATCTAAACTATCAAAAATAAAGCACAAGAGTTGTAAAAATTATTTATCGAATCACAAAATTTGACGCATAGCACATGAGGAGAATACCTTCTAATACCAATTCGTGAATGTTCGAACACAATCGTATAACTATCAAAAGCAAATATTGGGATACGGCTCGTTAAGGCTATTTGGTAATACTTGATGATAGATGCATGTGTAGCATAGCATCACAAGACACCTAAAAAACCCAAAAACCTCATCAGACAACTAGTTGGCGAGTTACGATTAGAGCTGCTATGTCGGGAAATATGGGAAGGGAGGGGGTATAGTAAACGGCTAGAAGGTAAAAAAAGCTCCAACAACTAGTAAAAAATTATTTGAAAACCTTAAGTCATAAATGTATTAGATTCATTAATGTCTTAATGGTAGCGATAGTGAATATTTTTGCAATAGGTAGATATTAAAAAAAATACCTATGGAAACGATTAAAGCCATTAAAATAATACAAGAAACATCAATGTGAGACACATAAAATACAGTTTTAAAGGGGAAAAATTCGATTATATACCAATAGAAACCGGCGTGTTAGGCATTCAAAACGACGGCCAACCAAGCTGTTTAAATAATATAAAAGTGCCACTATGAGGACGTTAAGATGATCAAGAGAGGGACAGGATGTAAATTTGCAGGAAAAATACGAGGAAATAGAGCAAATAATGCAACAAAATAATAAAGTAGTAATCTAGCAGGATAGTAAACATATTAGTAAAAAGCGCTGCAGAAAATAAAAAATATAGCAATTCTAATCAAGCATTAAAAAAATCTATTCTAAATAATATTTGTTTATACAGATAAGTAGAAAACTATCGAAACATTGAGCAAGAAGGAGTGGCGACTGCAGGTATAAAATTTAACAACTATTGGTAAAATATACGGAAAAATATCAAAAATACCATCAATTTCACCAGAATGCTATTGTCAAAACCGTAGAACTCAAATATACATTTTAAAAAATTAAGCCAGCATCAAATGTCTTATTTGTCTATGTAATTATTAAATGAGGGTTGCGTGTGTAGAATAAACTATTCATGCAAATTAACTATAACGCAAAAATCATACAAGTCTGATACAGACAGTACCCCCCATAAGAGCCAAAAGCTAGTATTCAATGTTAAAATAGCGGGTTCACTTCATATAAAGCACACCAGTCAAAAAATATGCATATGAATTGTGTGAGGCGAAGTGCTATTATAAATGTTGTCTATATCAAGCTCAATACCGTTACCATATATAAACCCAACTTGCAAGAGTAATAAAACTAATAATTAAGTGTAACTCATGAGGCAACATAATATAAAAAAATAGATGGTTGGGAAACATAGGATTCTAAGTCGCTGGCAGAACCCTGCTTAGTCAATCTCAACAATATTTCAAATGGACGGAGGGTGAGAGGTATGTATATTACATTACATATATTGGCTCTTCTGTACTCTATATAAATTTAATATAAGGTACAGGTAACAATCATCAGCCTATTTTATATCATCTAACTTTGATAGTCATTTAATAAAACACAATTTCATAATATTTTAAATAACTTTTAATTATTTTTCAGTATCTATAATATGTTGAGCTATCTAGCCATACTTCACGTCTTGCATAATTAATTGCTTCTCGTATCTCAGGATCTTCAAAATACCCGTATAAGCGCTGAACTTCTTCAAAATTCCCCAACTTGTTCATGTCGCATACAAATCTTAAGGCATCTGGTTCTTCAAAGTATCGCTCACATATATCCAAAGCTCTAACTATATTTTTCATAGCCACCGGACGAATTCCCCATTCTTCTTTACGTTTTTGAAGTGTATTATATATATCCCGAATTACATGATGTGCATCATTATTTACTATATTCTGTGCTTTATCCATGATATCTAATTGATTGCAGGTATTGCAAGTAATTAGGACAGCGGTCTGTCTTAAAATAAGCCTCAGTGCTTCTGCTGGTAGTAAATATATTAACAGGCCTAATTACTCGGTGAAACCTGAATCTATAGAGGATTATTCGGGGTTTCGGGGTTACTCGGGTTCATTAGGATTTTGAGAATGTATTTTGCTTGACGTAGTTTTTAAACACAGTCACGGCCTTCTCCCAAAAATTTTGCAAATTTCGTGAGCCTTTGGCCGTGACTGTGTTTAAAAACTACGTCAAGCAAAATACATTCTCAAAATCCTAATGAACCCGAGTAACCCCGAAACCCCGAATAATCCTCTATAGATTCAGGTTTCACCGAGTAATTAGGCCTGTTAATATATTTACTACCAGCAGAAGCACTGAGGCTTATTTTAAGACAGACCGCTGTCCTAATTACTTGCAATACCTGCAATCAATTAGATATCATGGATAAAGCACAGAATATAGTAAATAATGATGCACATCATGTAATTCGGGATATATATAATACACTTCAAAAACGTAAAGAAGAATGGGGAATTCGTCCGGTGGCTATGAAAAATATAGTTAGAGCTTTGGATATATGTGAGCGATACTTTGAAGAACCAGATGCGTTAAGATTTGTATGCGACATGAACAAGTTGGGGAATTTTGAAGAAGTTCAGCGCTTATACGGGTATTTTGAAGATCCTGAGATACGAGAAGCAATTAATTATGCAAGACGTGAAGTATGGCTAGATAGCTCAACATATTATAGATACTGAAAAATAATTAAAAGTTATTTAAAATATTATGAAATTGTGTTTTATTAAATGACTATCAAAGTTAGATGATATAAAATAGGCTGATGATTGTTACCTGTACCTTATATTAAATTTATATAGAGTACAGAAGAGCCAATATATGTAATGTAATATACATACCTCTCACCCTCCGTCCATTTGAAATATTGTTGAGATTGACTAAGCAGGGTTCTGCCAGCGACTTAGAATCCTATGTTTCCCAACCATCTATTTTTTTATATTATGTTGCCTCATGAGTTACACTTAATTATTAGTTTTATTACTCTTGCAAGTTGGGTTTATATATGGTAACGGTATTGAGCTTGATATAGACAACATTTATAATAGCACTTCGCCTCACACAATTCATATGCATATTTTTTGACTGGTGTGCTTTATATGAAGTGAACCCGCTATTTTAACATTGAATACTAGCTTTTGGCTCTTATGGGGGGTACTGTCTGTATCAGACTTGTATGATTTTTGCGTTATAGTTAATTTGCATGAATAGTTTATTCTACACACGCAACCCTCATTCAATAATTACATAGACAAATAAGACATTTGATGCTGGCTTAATTTTTTAAAATGTATATTTGAGTTCTACGGTTTTGACAATAGCATTCTGGTGAAATTGATGGTATTTTTGATATTTTTCCGTATATTTTACCAATAGTTGTTAAATTTTATACCTGCAGTCGCCACTCCTTCTTGCTCAATGTTTCGATAGTTTTCTACTTATCTGTATAAACAAATATTATTTAGAATAGATTTTTTTAATGCTTGATTAGAATTGCTATATTTTTTATTTTCTGCAGCGCTTTTTACTAATATGTTTACTATCCTGCTAGATTACTACTTTATTATTTTGTTGCATTATTTGCTCTATTTCCTCGTATTTTTCCTGCAAATTTACATCCTGTCCCTCTCTTGATCATCTTAACGTCCTCATAGTGGCACTTTTATATTATTTAAACAGCTTGGTTGGCCGTCGTTTTGAATGCCTAACACGCCGGTTTCTATTGGTATATAATCGAATTTTTCCCCTTTAAAACTGTATTTTATGTGTCTCACATTGATGTTTCTTGTATTATTTTAATGGCTTTAATCGTTTCCATAGGTATTTTTTTTAATATCTACCTATTGCAAAAATATTCACTATCGCTACCATTAAGACATTAATGAATCTAATACATTTATGACTTAAGGTTTTCAAATAATTTTTTACTAGTTGTTGGAGCTTTTTTTACCTTCTAGCCGTTTACTATACCCCCTCCCTTCCCATATTTCCCGACATAGCAGCTCTAATCGTAACTCGCCAACTAGTTGTCTGATGAGGTTTTTGGGTTTTTTAGGTGTCTTGTGATGCTATGCTACACATGCATCTATCATCAAGTATTACCAAATAGCCTTAACGAGCCGTATCCCAATATTTGCTTTTGATAGTTATACGATTGTGTTCGAACATTCACGAATTGGTATTAGAAGGTATTCTCCTCATGTGCTATGCGTCAAATTTTGTGATTCGATAAATAATTTTTACAACTCTTGTGCTTTATTTTTGATAGTTTAGATGTTATCTATCCACTAGACTATTGGAAGCCCTGCTATGAAGCCATTTATCTAATTAATTGATTTATTTTTTCATATGTTGTAAGATCGATTAGGTGAGTCTGATCGCCCTGAAGTCTCCAAATTTATACATTTAACCTCATCTCATGTAGTTGTCATAACATTTTAAATGAGAATTTTATTTATTTGAACGATCATTCGATTAGCTTTAATTTGATTCCTGTTAGTAGTTGTATAGTATCATCCTTCGGTATTCCTAATATTAGAGGTTTATCGTATATGTATACTTTTTTTGACGTACAGGTCTCTTTTTTGGTGTTAGCTGGTCTTTATACATAATAACCACACCCAAGAAGTTTGGTTAGGTTTGCCTTGCATTCGTGTTACTTAAATACTTTTGTAGGAACTACCGAGTCTTTAAGACAATATTACCTTAATTTTTTCCTATTTATTCTGATTTTTTAGCATCGCGGGGGTGTTTTTGGTGGGTAAGGATCTATCCAGCAGCTATTCGTTGTCTCTAATGTCTTTTGATTTACGGCTATTTAGTCTATTATTTCTTACTTATTTGCAAATTAAATGTAGGTGGCGTTCATTTTATTTAGTTACTCTTCATCGAGTTCTTAAGCTTTTAATTTTTTTTGATCTTAAGGTGCTTTTTACTATTGATGCGGATAATTTAACTTCATGTGAGGTACTATCATAGGTGGTTGTATGTAGCTGATTCACATGTTAGTTATTGATTTCTCTTCGTTATAACCGTAATAGTTGTCAACATTTATCTATCTCTTTTTTTGTGCCTGCTCTATACTATCGTAGTTTGTTCTAATTGAATTTTTGTAGTCATTTGGAAGACACTGCAATAATGTATTATGTAATAATTTTATATGGTGTGTGTTTTTGATCTTAGCAGTTGAATTTAAGTACACAACATATAACTTACCTATACTTTTGCGCTAGATTTCAGCAAGTTGGATCGTTCGGCTAAGTCTTTTGACGTAATTATCCGATCGTAATCGACTTCTTGCGAATCCCTGTATTACAGCATTTTACATTGACTGTTAAGGAACTTTAATGGCCCTGCCTTCAGATTAATAGTTAGTTTTTAACCTAGAACCGTCGGTTGTTGTTATATTATTTATTTGCATGACTAACACTTGTGCATTTGCTACCATTATTAGTTTAATTTATATACTCTTGGTGTATATAATATCTTTACTAAGTCTGCTCCTCAACAATGCCCACAATTTCGGAACCGCCAAATTGCTTTTAAGAATTATAACCCCCTAATTTAGTATAGCGCTAAGTGTTTTTCTATTGATAGACATGTTGTTAAATAAACAGATATGTTTAACAGATTTTAGATTTATTTTTATGGGAGTGTGGTGAGTTCTCTGTCTAACCTCGATGTTTTGTATATGATTACTTAGAGCAATATGTAGGCTATTTGACCGCTTGATTTTCACTTAATCGTTCCTTAGCGCTTAATCTTTATGAATTCGGTTTAGTTCACTATAGTAAACTAGATATATTCTGCGTTTATGACAACCTCCTACCCTCGTCCTAATTTTACTGAAACGCCTATCTTTGTGTCTACATGACTCAAATATTTCGTTTTGGGTTTTTAGGTCTTCATATCTTTAACACCGCCCGTTCTAAGGATCATCCTTGGTTTTTTCTAGCGAGTTAAGGTGTTATATCATGCATTCTACTATAGTCTGATAATATGCTCGATGATCCGTAGGCGAGGTATGAAAACGAACTTTTGCTGCTTCAGCTACCTATTAGGTTCTTAGATGTTTATTAAGCGTTTTTGTCTGGCTTAAGAGCTGTTGAATATCCGTTTTTATAGATTTAAAGGCTGTTTTTTGTGCTACTTTATTGGTTTGTTTTAATAGTTTTTAGTTTTTATCCTATGAAGAACAGAGAGGTTTTAGTTGTTTATTATGTATAGGAGCTGCTAAATAGCTGTTTTATTGGTTCAAAGGTGTTCAATAATTGACCTAATAGTGATGGGTTAGTGGATGATTAGCGGTTGATTAGTAGTTGAATAACGTCTTATTTGCTGTTCATACCTGTAACGCTAAGTGTTTTTCTATTGATAGACGTGTTGTTAAATAAACAGATATGTATACCAGATTTTAGATTTATTTTCATGGGGTGTTGTAAGTTCTCTGTCTAACCTCGATGTTTTGTATATGATCACTTAGAGCTATATGTTCCCAAGTAGGCTATTTTTTTATATTTGACCGCTTAATTTACACTTAATCATTCCTTAACACTTAATCTTTATGAGCTTGGTTTGGTCCACTATATTAAACTTAATATATTCTGCGTCTATGATAGACTCCTGCCCTCCTCTCAATTTTACTGAAACGTCTGTCTGGTATGTCTCGAATATCTCGTTTTGGGGGTTTGGGACTTCATATCTTTAACATCGTCCGCTCGAAGAATCATCGTTGGCTTTTTCTAGCGACTTAAGGTGTTATACCGGGCTATATGATAATGATGAGCCCGATGAGTCGTAGGCGAGGTGTGAAAACGAACTTTTGCTGCTTCAGCTACCTATTAGGTTCTTAGATGTGTATTAAACGTTTTTTGTCTGGTTTAAGAGCTGTTGAATAGTCGTTTTATAGATTCAAAGGCTGTTTTTGTGCTACTTTAGTGGTTTGTTTTAATAGTTTTTAGTTTTTGCCTTATGAAGAACAGAGATGTTTTAGTTGTTTATTATGCTAAATAGGCGTTTTGTTGGTTCAAAGGTGTTCATTAATTGCCCTAATAATGGCTGGTTAGTGGATGATTAGTGGTTGATTGGTGGTTGGATAACGTCTTATTTGCTGTTCCTAGACGTTCATAACTGCTTATATCTTTTCAAAGCTTTTCATTAGCTGCTTATTAGGCATAAGGACTCTAATCCGATATTCGCATAAGTTTAAGTTCTTGCGTTTTACTTTCATAGATAGGATGCTAGCTAGTCACTAGCCTATTGATAGAGAGCTAGTAATAATGTTGGATATTAATTAGATGCTGCATTTTCAGAGATATGTATAATTACATATTTTCTGATGCAATACAAAATTATTCGTATCCATAATATTTAATATTATCTAGCAGCTGTATTCGCAAGCATCTGCTTTAGTGGGTTATTGTATGTTTTTATTCGATCCCGATCAGTTCAGAGCTGTTTTTGGCTACTTATTATTGAATAGGAGCTGTTAAATAGCCGTTTGATGGGTTCATATACCATTTTTAGCTACTTTAGTGGATTATTTGATGTTTTTACCCTATCGGAAATGTTATTGGTTGTTTGTTTTGTATAGACTGTTAAATAGGGTTTTATGGGTTCAAAGTCCTTTTTTAGGTACTTTAATGGTTAATTGTATGTTTTTTTTATCCTATCAGAGTATTTAATGGTTGTTTATTTTGTATATATGGGTGCTGTTAAATATGCTATCATGCACTGGCCTATTTATATATCCAAACGACAATCATAAACCTGCCTACTGTTATAGGGCACTAATAAGCATGCCCATAAGCCAAGTATAGGTCTGACAGAACTTGTATTGGTATGTATAGGTGGTTGTATAGGTATACTAGGGGTTTTATATGTTCAAATATCATTTTTTAGGTACTGTAATGGTTTATTCGAAGTTTTTATCCCATCAGAAAGGTTATTTGTTGTTTAATATTTAAACTGTGCTGTGCATGGTATAGATTATAGGTATTAACAAAGTAGGTGATGTATAGGTTAGCTTTTATCTGTTTTCTTCTCTTGTTTAGTAACGGAAACGACTAATTTTTTCGTGGTTTGTCGATTATATGAGGTCTCTACCCATTGGAATCCTATCGTATATACCATAATTTTGACGCATATTAATTGCTTATTTACTTCGATCATGTCAGTTGACATTAATTATTAATTGCTTACTACATTCGCGAAATAATTACATATTTTCTGATGCAATACTTAGTTATTCTTATCCATGCCGTTTAGATTTCCAGCAGCTACTATATTAATTCCAAACCGGATGATCTTGTCTCCTGCTAGGACTCTATGGTTTTATACCTCTAGCGCTGTTTTTTACTTGATATTTTTGAAATATTGCTTCACTAGTCGATAGGTATGCCCATCATCTACCTGTTTACCAAATTTCGCCTCTCTCTACCTTTAGTCATAAGGGTCCTAATCGCAAAAACTATATCTCCCAAGTCAGTTAGACCATCGACTTCTGGGTTTTTCGTAATGGTTTGTTACGTCATCCGTAATACAATTCACATATCCTTAGCGACTTTAACGAGCGAACATATAACTCTAGTATACCTCACCCTTGCAGGCCTCGAGATTTTTCATATTTACTTGTTACATTACCCTAAATACGAATCACATGTTACATTATTTCTAACAACCTTAACGAGTCGTAGGCGAGCATATGTCTTTAGTACACCTCGACCTGCGGTCTCGGGAATTTTTTTTTTTTTTCATAGCTTGTTTCGTCATCCTAAATACGAATCACATGCTATGCTATCCCTAACAACCTTAGAGAGCCGTAGGCGAGTCTATATTTTTAGCACACCTCGACCTGTGGTCTCGGGATTTTTTCTAAATAACTTGTTACGTTACCCCAAATACGCTTCACATGTTTCATTATTTCTAACAACCTTAGCGAGCTGTAGGCGAGTCTATGTTTTTAGTACACCTCGACCTGAGGGTCTCGGAATTTTTTCATATTTACTTGTTGCATCATCCTTAATACGAATCGCATGTTGCGCTATCCCTAGCAACCTTAGCGAGCCGTAGGCTAGCATATATCTTTCGTACACCTCGACCTGAGGGTCTCGGAATTTTTTCATAATAACTTGTTCCGTCACCCTAAATATGATTCATATGTTACGTTATTTCTAACAATCTTAGCGAGCCGTAGGCGAGCATATATCTTTAGTACACCTCGACCTGCGGTCTCGGGATTTTTTCATAATTACTTACATCCTAAATACGAACCACATGCTATATTATCCTTAACAACCTTAACGAACCGTAGGCGAGCACATGTCTTTAGCACACCTCGACCTGCGGTCTCGGGATTTTTCAAAATAACTTGCTATTCACCCTAAATACGAACCACATGCTATATTATCCCTAACAACCTTAACGAGCCGTAGGCGAGCATATATCTTTAGTACACCTCGACCTGAGGGTCTCGGGATTTTTTCATAATAACTTACTAGGTCATCCTATATATTACCCATATATCAAATTTTTTATTAAACAATTGATAAATGATCGGTGACCTTGAACTGTCTTAATTGACAGGTGGCATCCTCCATCTTTTCCTATTCGTAATATGACATCATCCTGAACACATTCCATATATAGAATATTATTGCCCAATGTAACTAGCGCCCAAGTAGCTAAGGCCCAAAGTTGCTAACGCCCAACAATGTGACGTTTGACAGTTGACGTATGACAGATGACAAATGACATTTAACATTGACTTTGGCATTGACTTTGACATTGACATTGACTTTGACATTGACAGATGACAGATGACAGGTGACAGATGACAGGTGACAGGTGACAGATGACAGGTGACGTCATAATTAGTATCGCCCACGTCTGCGCACTGCCCGGGCATGCGCAGTTTGGACCGGCGCAATTGGCGTAGAACACCCCATCTCCCTCTACTATGGAGAACTAGAGGGTAGGAGGCCGATCGCAATGCATTGGATTTGGTCCCAAATTAGCATCGGTAATTCAGCTTTACGAGTCGCCGTAAGATGGCGCTCGTGTTCGAAGTGGGCTATCAAATAAATGGTTTCTTATGGACGCGATAACTATTTTTATTTAAATTAGTTCTTTAAGGAACAAATAAGGACTTTTATATGAATTTACACTTACTTTGTTATACTTATTAGTAAACTCGGCCTGTATAAAGTTCCAACGATGCTTCGTTTTTAAAATACAGGAACATTCTAGCTAGAGGGTTTTACCTTTGGAGCTAGAAAGATACTTATTTGGATGCGTTTCCTCTCTGAAGAAGATCCTGTCTTACACCCCGACACAAAGCAAACTATACTTTTAGAAATTGTACCATTATTCATTGTAAATATGGAAATCAATTACAATACAACGTTATTTGTCTTGTCTTGTCTTCAAACGTTATTTGTTATTTCGAAAATAAAATGTCAATTTGTCAAAAGTAAAAGTAAAAAACGAAGAAGAAGACGACACCAGCCCACTTGCGACGCGAGAGCATCTATCGGCCAATAGCGAACTAACCAAAAAACCGGGACAGAATTTGAAAATGCTGCCATTGTCGATCGGCCTCCTACCCTCTAGTTCTCCATAGTTAGAGTTACGATTAACTCCGCAATGGCGGCCAAACCACCTCCAAGACGTCTAAAACTGGGTTGTCAACTTTTCTCGGACATCCGTCATTCTTATATAGTTTGATATTCAATGCTTAACACAACGCTTCGGTTAGTTAGTATCTCTAACCATTTTCAAGTGTAAACTAAATTATTTATAATTCTAAAACTACTGTCTTAAATACTATCCATGTGCAATGAAGCTTGATGACTCCGCCTACGTGCTTATTGGAGTGTGAAGTTTGAGCTGTTGGTTTTGGACCAGAAGAGGCTTCCAGATATTGGGGATATCTATACTTGGTTTACTAAATATATGGGTGTTTTGATTCATGAAAGCTGCTTCTTTGAATTTTCGTTTTCTCCAATGGTCTTCCGTGTCCAAAACATTGGCTTCTTAACACTGTATATTACGTTGGTTGGTCCATACATGTTCCGTTTTACCAGATCTCGAGGTTTCATCTCTGGGAGTATGTTTCAGATGTTCTTTAACTCGTATGGGAAGAGGTCTTTTTGTTTCTTTAATATACGATCCGCAACAATCGCAAGGGATTTGGAAGATACAATTTTTTGTGTTTTCATTACGGGGTGGGGGGGGTTACTTTTGTAAGAAAGCTTCTACGCGTATTTCCGGATTTGAAGGCTGTTTTAATATTATAATTTTTGGTTATCCTTTTAATCTTTTCAGAAATCTCCTTGACAGAAGGTACCTATTGTAAGAAACGCTTGCTACTCTTTCGTTTCTGTATTAGTTTTTACTTCCCGGGATATTGTCTACCACCTTCAAAAAAACATATTTTATTCTTATTTTCTTAATAGAACTTGTACTTATACCAATTTTTGGACCTCCACCAGTTTTAGTTTTTGAAATACAGAAATCCTTAAGGTTGATTTTCCAAAAATCACTCCTTAGTGGATGCGTACGTTATAAGGAGAAGACATTTCATGATTCTACGATAAGGGGTTTAGGCTGGGCGATAATGAATCAGTCAGTCGGTCAGTCAGTCATTGTGCAATATTATAATATACAGGGTGTTCTTAAATATCATGTAAATAAGAAAAGGGGTAACTTTTTGGCTTATTTATTGACTAAAAATTCATATAAACATAGGGCCGCAAACGCAGGGCCGTTTCTGGCCTGCTGGCCGCCCTTGTGCGACATATGAACGTATTTTTACCCCAATAACAAAATATGTAATATACAGGGTTCCCCATTTAAAACGAAACAGGCTAATTTAAAAAACAACGCTCGGACCAGTCGATTTTTATTTCGAGGGGGACTTCTTTTGCGTATATTGTCAATCTTGTTACTTCAAGCCCTTAGGAGGGATGGGGGATAAGATCTAAATCTTAAATGGTAGTAGTTGTAAGAAAGATAGTACTTCCGGTTTAACCGGAAGTTGACACTATTGGAAAGATAATAAAAATCGAAGTAAGCCGTTTTACTCTAAGACGTACAGTTAGAAAGCTAGACGCTGTCAAAGTTTAAAAATCTCATTTTTCAAGAGTCAATATCTCGGAAACTGTTTAGTATACACTAATAATTTAATTATTAAAAAATGTTCAGAATTTAATGCAGAATCCAAGAAGATTATATAAAATAGGGGTATCCATTTAAGATTTAGATCTTACCCCCCTCCCTCCTAGGGGCTTGAAGTAACAAGATTGACAATATACGCAAAAGATGTCCCCCTCGAAATAAAAATCGACGGGTCCGAGCGTTTTTTTTTAAATTAACGTGGAACCAGATATTTAGCCTGTTTCGTTTTAAATGGGGAACCCTGTATAATAAAATAATTGTGTCAAGGGCATATCCTCTTATAAATCCTAGAAAAAAATTAAAATATATTTTATTTAGGCAAAGCAAGAAAAAAATACTTTAATCCTAAATCATTTGAGTACCGGGGCAAAACTAAGTTCGCGTACTTTTGCCCCATTTAGCAACACTGCAAAAATTGCCAGGTATTCTTACAACCTAACCTCATTCCAAACTTATAAATAAAATAACTTAGAACTACCCTAAAAATAAATCCTAAAAAGTGATTCAATAAAACATGCATTTTTACTTTTATTATAAGTTAATTTTGTAATGGAAAAAATTACATTTAATTGCTAAAAAACTATATTTACCTAATATTTTATAAACAGTATATACTGGTGCGCTGGTTTTCAAACTAGACAGAAGTTATTTATAACAGCATTTGAAACCAGATATCGGCGGCAAATTTAAATAGGGTGCGTTCTTTTGCTCTGTGAGTGTTTTTGCCCCCACCTACCCTACTAACAAATTAATAAGACCTACCTACATACTTAATTAATCAAATAACATCAATTCCCGGCCGCCTTCATATTTTTGAAAACTCCTAGAATTTTTTTACGTCTAAATTTTTTTTCTGTAAAACTGCAGGCGGCTTTCGCCGCCCTATAATTTTCGCCGCCCTTGTGCGGGGGCACTCCCAGCACACCACTCAGAAACGGCCCTGCGCAAACGCTTCGTTGCCGATCTACAGGGTGTTGAAATTTCAAGATTTTTTAAGTTTTTTCTTTATAGCTCTTGTAGTTTTTAAGATATGTAGCTCTAATTTGGAATATAGGTTACGCTGTAGGACTTACATCCAAATTGTATTAAGAATCTACAGGGAGATATTTTTTCAGGGGTCATGCCCCCTTTTCTCCCCATGAACTTTTTTTCGGTGCGCCTATGTTTATATTAATTTTTAGTCATTAAATAAGCCAAAAAATTACCCCTTTGTATTTACATGATATTTAGGAACACCCTGTATAATAGTATAAATAATTAATATTACCTTGAAAACGCCAAAAATTGACGTATCTAAAAATCATAGACATAAAATTTGCTGTCTTAGGTCTGGTTTATCAGTGCATGGTTATGTACTTTAGCTGTTGGTCAAGTGTTAGCTGCTGGCTATCTAAACGTCAAATCAGTTATAGTTGACTGGCAGCTACGAAGCCGAAACTTTAGCTGTGCACTGATAAACCCGACCTTAGTGAGTCTTCTCACATATTGTTACGTTATTTTTTTTAAATTGCAGGGAAGAAGAGAAAATTCGAAAAGCCATAGAGAAAAATGAATTCCTTAGTAAAATACTTTCAGGAAAACGACTCCAAGATATTATTAACGCTATGCAACCTAAAAATGTCATCGCAAAACAAAAACTTGTCAAACAAGGTAAGAATAAGTATTGATTTTATTTTTTATTTAAATGTTGGTAAACTGAAAAAACAAGGCGAAATAGGTTATAGGTTGGCAATAGATTGAATGACGTTGAGAATGCCATCTTAAGTATTATGGACTATATATTGTGTTTCGTTGTGAAGTCTGATCAATGACCGCTGACCGTTACGTCACGACTAGTGCTTATCTTTCTAACACTCGTGAACTAGATAAGATAGTAAATTTGCGTCAATAATGAATGTCGTATGATTTTACCAGTCAAAAAGTTTTATTGCCATTTTTGACAGTGACATTTTTAATCAACATTATTTCAAAAATGTCACGGTATTGTGAAAGAGAACAAGCATTCATTTTAAAATTATTTCATTATTTTCAAAGAGAAAGTGATGCCGGAAAGACTTTTTACCCTTTAACGCAGTTTACGAGGTAAGTAGACATGACATAATAAAGCAGGATTTGTGAAAACATGAATAATAAAAATGAAAAATATATGGAATGTTTTTATAAATACCTACCTATCTGTTTTGGAGAGTTCCTGATGCTTTGGGAGTTTCGTGTTCAATAATCCAACAAATTAAGGCAAAGGGGATAGAGAAGGATGTATATAGATTTTAAAAATCACAATAATGTAGTTATTTTGTCGTCACGTGGTCGACAACTTCACGAAATTGATGAACATAGCATAAGAGATCGTATTTATCGGACGTATAGACCTAGGGAACACGTTACCATCCGCTCAATACAACTTAACCTTAAAATCATTGATAGTGTTGAAAAATCCACTGGTTCAAACTGTTTAAAAAAATTAAATTTAAATGGCGTAAATGTGCTGTATCAAACAGGCGTTTTTTAATAGAGTAACCCCATATACCCCAAAAAAAGAGTAGAATTTTTAAAATAATTTAGGAATACCGTACTCTCAATTTCCCTTAAGTTTTTTGAATGAAACCTGGATACACAGTAATGGGGCTTTTAGGCGAAGTTGGCAAGATGATACTCTTCACACAGTTAAAAAAAAATCGTCAGAGGGTGTACGGTATATTATTCTATATGCTGGTTCAGAAAATTGATTTGTCAATAATGCAAGTTTGATATTCAAGTCTGGCATAACATCTGGTGATTATCATAATTCGATGAATTGTAAAAACTTTGAGAAATGGTTTCAAGAAAAATTGTTACCAAACTTGGAAGAACCGTCACTTATGGTCATGGATAACATCACCTATCATTCTGGGCTAATTAAAAAATTCCAAATATAAGTTGGTCAAAAAGATTGCTTATTGCATGGTTAGAACAACGACAAATTCCGGTTTCACCAGCGCTGTTTATTTTATTTTTTAATTATTTTTATTCTAATAGATTGGACAAACTAGCATTGCAACATGGACTTGTTTTAAGACTTCCTATCAGGGGCGAACCGATGGGGGGCCCAATACTATGGAAAATAGAAACAGTTGGGATATTTGTATGTCAGTTGGGAATTTAAAAAAAAACATCATACATCTTACTTGTAGTTTGCGGACATATATTGCTTGTTTCATTTTCCATTGATCAGTGGGCACACTTGAAGGAACGGAGAATAAGATTTTAAGTAGACTTAGTTAATATTACTTTATATTCCTAAATCTTAAAATTTTTGTTTTTAGTTTAGTTGTTCGATATTAGATATATTATAAATACTGGAAAATAAAAATAAGATTTAAAAAAAATTATATCTACAGTGTGACCAGTAAAGTCCGCATCATATGGGAGTTTTTTTATTAATAGCTTTATTCGAAATTTGACTTTGGCATCAAGTTCGGCTTTGATCGAGATAAAAATTAAGCAAAAAAATAGTAGTCACGTGATTCGAATTATCTGTCAAATTTTAATTTTTTCCAAAAAATAATTCAAAAGTTTTTCTGAAAATATCGAAAAAAATTATAAGAAAAACTTTTTTTAAATGCAGTTTCTAGCCCACATGCAAAGATAATTTTGACTTTTTTCCCAATATTTTGTCGTTGTAAACGTGTTTTTGGTGTATAATTGTAATTATTTTTTTGGAAACTGCACTTAAATAATAAAAGACTATTTTTACTTTTTTTATGACATAGCTTAATAACAAATTTTAATAAAGGGGTTTAAAATTAAATCGTTGAAAATAGATAAACTTACTTTAAGTTAAACTAAAATTTATTTTCCACTAAATTAACACTTACCTACTGAATTCTTTTTTGTCTTAATATTAAGGTGTATTACTTTTAAACACAAACTGGGTTTTCAAAAATACTTATTTTATGAAGTTACCTTATACAGGCGCAATTTACAAAATATGGGTAAAAAATCGAATCTTATGCAGCTGAAATTTTGCATGTGGGCTAGAAACTGCATTATTTAAAAAACTTTTTCCTATAACTTTTTTCGATATTTTCAGAAATAACCCCACTTTTAAGTTATTTTTTGGAAAGAATTTAAATTTGACAGATAATGCGAATCACGTGACTACTATTTTTTGCTTTATTTGCATCTCGATTGAAGCAGAACTTGATGCCAAAGTCAAATTACGAATAAAGCTTTTATTAAAAAAAATTCCATATGATGCGGACTTTTCTGGTCACACTGTATACCTACTTTAATTTAGTAAAGTTATTGTTATTTCAATTAATAGATATTTTTATTTTTCTCTAAAATTATCTCTGCATACTAAATTATATTACAAAATATTTAAAGATTCATTTGCGAGATGTTTGAAAAATGAGTTGGGAAATTTTGGGTGGCACCCCCCTCCTCCCCTAACAGAATGCACTTCGGTACGCCCCTGCTTCCTATTAAAATGGTTTCGTCGGGGTGCAAGCTATATTATGATGCAAAAATAAGTTCAATGCATCCTGTAACAAATGACGTAGTTTTGGGTCTGTGAAATAAAGCCATAGAAAATGTTACAGAGGAAAAATGAGAAAACTATGTAACATACACTGATAAAATTATAAATGATGTGTGGAAACGGGAAAGATCCTTGCGAAAATGATTTATTTTAGTTATTAAAAAACTGTATTTTGTTGTGTCATTTTTTATTATATTTTCTTCTTTATGATTTTATAAATAACATGAAAATATTTAAATCAAATTTTATAGACCGATCGATGCGCAAAGATGCACTATACACAAAATATACAGGGTGTTCATTTGAAAACTTCCAACCTCGATTTTCCTGCTTTAAAATGAAAATGTGGAAAATCGCTCGGACCCGTCGATTTTTATTTCGAGGGGGAAATCTTTTGCTTATATTGTCAAGCCCCTAGGAGGGAGGGGGGGGGGTAAGATCTAAATCTTAAATGGATACCCCTATTTTATATAATTTTTTTGGATTCTGCATAAAATTCTGAACATTTTTTAATAAAAGCATTATTAGTCTATACTTAACAGTTTCCGAGATATTTACTCTTGAAAAATGACATTTTTGAACTTTGACAGCGTCTAGCTTTCTAACTGTACGTCTTAGAGCAAAACGGCTTACATGTCCCTATCTTCGATTTTTATTATCTTTCCAATAGTGTGAACTTTCGGTTAAACCGGATGTTAGAAATATAGTACATCCGTCTTTATGTAGATCAAGCCTAATAAAAATTATAACCTTTACCACCGGTAAGTCAAATTGACTGAATTAATTTACGACGTACCGCAAATAAGGAGAATATGACGTAACGGTCAGCGGTCATTGAAAAAACTTATAGGGAAGATTAGTATAATTAAAATTGTATTAAAAATGCATTTCGTGAGGCATAAAAAATAATAAGGGTTTTTTAAGCAGGGTTTAACATTTTTATTAGCATTAAGTATGGTGTGACGCCTTCGCCATTTTTCCTTATATCAATATTTCGTTGCTTCTTCGTTTTATCCAAAAATCGGCCAAATTGATGGGGTACAATAAGAAACTTGCACGAAAATCAAATATGAAAAATATTTTCTCATCAAAGGACCCACAGTTCACAGTAAATTGTTTTTTTTTTAATCTTCTGGATTAAATGGAAGCGTTAAAAGGCCGCTGCAGGCAAAATGCGCCGCAGGCGAAAATTTTTTAAGACCACGCTCAATATTGGTCAATAATTTTTAATAAATATTTTAAAAATTTATGATTACCTACTTATTTTATTGAATATGAAATAATATAAAAAAAATAAAAAAGGCCAATTTATTTTTCATTAGTGGGTACATTGTTTAAAAGTAAAGTTCATTCTTCTGTTTTTATTTGCAGCAAACTTATCAATAACAATAAAGTCCCTAGATTTACACATTGTGGTCTGTGTCAAGTTAATTTCGAGTTTAGGTCTTCCCTCAATTTTAATTTCAATTTTTTGCTCAATACCTAATGAAAATTGTTTCTCAAATATTCCACATTCATAGTCGTTTTGGCATTAAAACTGTTCGTTTTTATTAAAATAAGTCTTTACTACCCCAAAATAATAACAAAAATATAATTTTTAAATAAGAAACCCATTGTTGATCAATTCTAAAATGTACAAAATTTTCGGGTAGGTTCTCCAAAAAAGATGAAAGTTTTATAAATTTTTCAAATAATAAATCGATGTTAATACAAATATTGGTCCGGACGGGCGAGTACAAAATGTATCGATATTTGATAGGTACTTAGAACATTAAATATTCGCCCACTCGCCTAACAATTTACATACCTATGTAATGTGTACAAAGTAATTTTTTGTCAACAAGAATTTTATATTTTTTTTTATAATTTATCATATTTATTTAACTGCACAGCCCGAGCACGGGCCCTTAAAAGAGACGTGGGCCCGGGGGATTTGCCCCCCCCCCCTCTTGTCAGCCCTGATAATAGATAGTGCGAGAGCGGGCTATTCATGCTACGTGACGTCACACGGCGAATTTTAATTATTTATAAAAAATAAAGGAGTGATTAATTTTCCATGTTCTACAAAGTGGTCTTAAAATTAATATAGCAATCCAAAAATATTATAATAATACGGGTGTTCCATTAAAAAGAAAGAATTATTAATATGCCCTGGCTATATGGCACACCCTGTATAATTCAAAATAATTTTAAATTATATACCTAATTATTGTCTCTCCCCCATAACGCTGATTTTGAGTGTGAACCACCAAGTATAACATTTTTAGTGCTAAAAATCTATTTCCTTTTTTATATTTTAGGTGAAAATGGTTCCGAAATGTTTGTTTCCAAAGAAGGATCATTCAAGATTTTAATTAAAGGAAAAGTAGTCGGGGAATTTAGCGACAATAGAGTTTTTGGAGAACTGGCAATTTTATACAATGCCAAGAGGTAAACCACAATAATTTTTTTCAATTTTTTCAAGATGTAAGATCGATCACTAGTGACGCATTCGCCATTTCATTTGCTTAACACTGTTTCATTTTTTTTCGTTTTGGGTAGCCATTACCCCTAGCAGACACCCTGTTTATCGAACATAAGGGTCAAAAATGAAAAATGGCATTATCAAAGCAACATTATTTTTGCTCCAGGAATATACGGTTAACGAATTGACCTACTTTTTCCGGACACCCTGTATATCTAAACCCAATTTGATAGATATAGTCCATTCGACGTGTAATACGAGAAGTTTCTCCACAAGTAGTACAAAATGTACAACAGGAGTTTTCAAATCGACTGATCTACGAAAGAACAGTTGGTAGAGGACATTTTTAACATCTTATAAAATAGTTCCTCATACTTTGTCGTTTGTCTATTTTGTTTTAAAAGTTAATATTTCGTAAATGGTTGAAGATTGGTATAGGAGGTATAATAAGGCATGATGTGTAAGAATTGATTGTAGATTAGAAAAATGTAAAAATATACAATATGTTTTTAAAAAAAATTAAAGTTGATACACATAGTATTTTTATGATCCACCCCAGTGGCGCACCCAGGGGGGGGGGGGGGCTTGGCCCCCCCAAAACCCCCAATGAAATGAAAAATTATGAAAATGGATAAGTATTTTAAAAAGTCAATTTTCTTAGATTTACCTCACGGGCCTCGTTTGAGGGGGGCCAGGTGGGGCATTTGCCCCCCCCCCCCCTCCCCCTGGAAGTTGACTTATTGACAAAAGTTGACTTATTGAGGTTTAATATGGTTTGATTGAATGTATGAATTTATTATTTCGAGTTTTCCTTTATATTTTTGTTATTATTTTGGGGTAGTAAAGACTTATTTTAATAAAAATAAACAGTTTTAATGCCAAAACGACTATGAATGTTTGAGAAACAATTTTAGCTCATTAAGTATTGAGCAAAAAATTGAAATTAAAATTAAGGGAAGACCTAAACTCTCAAAATTAACTTGATACATACCACAAAGTGTAAATCTAGGGACTTTATTGTTATTGATAAGTTTGCTGCAAATAAAAACAGATGAACTTTACTTTTAAACAATGTACCCACTAATGAAAAATAAATTAGCCTTTTTATTTTTTATCTTATTTCATTTTCAATAGAATAAGAAGGTAATCATAAATTTTTAAAATATTTACTATAATAATTATTGACCAAATTTGGGCGTGGTCTTAAAAAAATTTCGCCTGCGGCGCATTTCGCCTACAGCAAGCTTTTAGTACACCCCCAAGTTAACAAGTCACAAGCCGCCAATGCCCCCCCCCCATAAGAAACCGTTTAACGACTCCCATGACTAGGCTATTGCGATCTTCCCTGCAAGAGTACCTGTTAAAAAAGCTCCAAAGTTCTAGAAAAATGCGTAACTTAAAATTTTATTAAAAAAATTGCTTCCAGTACTGGTTGGCGGGCCCCCCTAACATAAAATCCTGGGTGCGCCGCTGATCCACCCTGTATCAAATTTTTTTTGACAGGTCCGAGCGATTCTTAATTAAGGTGGCGGGCGGTATTCTATAGAAAAGGTTGATCTGTTTCTTCATGATAACGGTGAAGATATAAGTACCTAAGATATTTTAATAATTTATTTTTAAGGTTGGCCTCAATTCAAGCAGCATCAACTGGTAAAGTTTGGGTGTTAGATCGGCGCGTTTACCAAAAAATAGTCATAAGTTCGAACTTGAGAGAACAGGACGAAAATTTGAAATTTTTACAAAACGTCGAGTCGCTGAACGTTGTCAACGTAGAAGTGCTGAGGCAAGTTTCGAATCTGTTAAAACCCGAATTTTTCGTGTCTGGCACGGTTATTATTCGGCAAGGAGATAAGGGAGACAAATTTTATATTATAAGAGCAGGTTAGTCAAATTATAACCCTAAAGAATAAATGAGAAAAACAATTTTAAAAAATTTAATACTTTTTTTTTAATATTTACATTTTAGGTACCGTCGCAATTTCCAAAACTGGCGAGGGTGTCTTGGGGAAGTTGGGTAAAGGACAATGTTTTGGAGAGATGGCATTGCAAAAAGAAGATACCAGGTCAGAACCTTACAAATAGAAGTAGAAAAAAAATTGAATTTAAAAATTTTAAAAATAATTCCCGCTTGGTTGCTTTAAAAGTTCTTTACCGCATGTAAAATATGTAAACTTACTGTCACTAAATTTCTCAACTGCCTTCATTACTCTTTGAATTGGGATTAAATGAAAATATTCAATTCGTGCAAAAAAAACGGGCATCATAAAATTTGGATTAAGGTGGAATTATCAATGTCATTCAATCTATTGCCAATAACCTATAACCTATTTCGCGTTGATTCTTTGAGTTTATTATTTTAATAACTAACATTTAAAGAAAATCAATATCGTCGGTACATTATTTAAGTAGTATCTGATATACCTATTACAAAAATATCAATTTATTTCATTGCTAATTTTGGGAGAATTGTATATTGAAACAACAATGACAATAATGTTAAAAAAAAATCTTACCCGATATTTTTCGCTCTACAATTCTCCTAAAATAGTTTATAAAATCCCTCAATATTTATTTAATATGTCAATTATTACCCATAGAATATGCAGTCGATATTGATTTTATTTAAATTTTGTGTAAAAGCTAGAAAAATAAATAAATCTACGCAAAATAGGTTATAGGTTGGCAAGCATGTTGATACTCCCACCTTAAGTTTAGAGCTTTATAATTTTGTTATTTTTACTCCGATTTAATTGATTTTTTAGAGAGCTATTGATACATTTATTAGTTTTAACATTTTTATACAAATTTTAAGAGAAATTGTTTTTTTTGACATATTATACAAGGATCATCGATAAGTTTTTTTTTGCCTAGTGTGAAAACACCCTGTGGAATAATTAAGTAGCAAAATTACTTCAAAATATCAGTTTTCATTAAACGGCAAAATATTCTGTGCATTTTGGTTTTTGGTTCATGTCAATACGTGCATTTGTTCTCACCCAAATGCAAAATGATCTTGATGATGTCAATAATTTAGGAAACACAAAACTAAAGCTGTATTGATGGCCGATTTCTTGTACTCTTCGGAATCGTTGTTTGACGTCAGTACAGGCGAAAAACCATCTTCGAGAGGTTCGAGGTAAAAATTTCAGTTCTTGGATAGCGTCGAAGATTACACGATATACACTATCTTTCCAC
Organism: Polydrusus pterygomalis; assembly: GCA_963969555.1. Taxonomy (NCBI): domain Eukaryota; kingdom Metazoa; phylum Arthropoda; class Insecta; order Coleoptera; family Curculionidae; genus Polydrusus; species Polydrusus pterygomalis. The sequence continues at coordinate 153,137,892 of OZ018376.1, read as the reverse complement.
TACACCTCTTCTTATCAAGCTCAACACCCACTAAGAGTCTTATCTTAGCACCACAGCGAAGTACGAAATGAGTAATCCATCCTTAAGGATACCAATAATACCTTTTAATAATGATAATAAAGCAATATTTTTTGGTATTATTTTGATAAACAAGAAAATTATTTTTAAAAGTAATATAGGTACCTAATAAAGGTTCTATTGGGTAGTATGTATGGTACCAGCTGCTTTGTGATCAACCTTAGCAACAAAATCAGGGTGCCGATATTTATGTCCGGCACTTATATTCCAAAATTATTCAAAAACATTTACAGGCAGGCGACAGTTACAGCTGAGGCTCCCGGTGTAGAATGCCTGACCCTGACAAGAGGAAACTTTATCAACCACTTTGGAGACGTGGAAATTCCCAAAATTGAGGTTAAGAAAACAAGTTTTAAAGATGACGCACCTTCAGAGTATCAGGATATCAAATTGGACGATTTGAAGATCCTTAAGACTTTGGGAGTTGGAGGGTATGTATTAGGAATTTAGTTGTAAGGGGGGCAGCAGGAGAAAAACTAACTGATTAGAGGTACCAATACTAGGTACAAATTTTAAATAACAGAGCTGCATGCAGTCATAAAATTATTATAAATTATATTTCTTTTTTTAGCTTTGGACGAGTAGAACTTGTACAACATAGGAAGAAGAAAGACTTAATTTTTGCATTGAAATACCTGAAAAAAATTGATATTGTGTATCAAAATCAACAAGAACACGTGTACAATGAAAAACTGATACAAATGAATAGTAGATCTCCGTTTATAGTTAGACTTTACAGGACGTACAAAGACACTAAGTAAGTAGAAAATTAGTATAAGTATCACAAGTAAATATGGTAAATTAATGAATTTTGGTGTACACATCTTGGGAATTATAGTGGCATTACTAAAGGAAATGGTAGGCATTACAGGAATTAGTCGAGGCATTGGGGGAATTTGTAGAGGCATTAGAGGAATTAGTCGAGGCATTGGAGAAATTAACCACGGTGTTAGTACTTTGAAAATAAAACGTTATTTTGGCATTAAATTTGCTCTATTGTGTTGAATAATGCCTTGATTGTTATACTTTAAATTTCATTTTTAAAGTCATTTTCGAGGTAATTTTTTAGTTAACTACCTCATTGGGGTAGAATTTCAATCTTCGCCACTGAAAAAATTACGTTTACAAGATACCAATGGTTAGGTCGAATTTGTAATTATTCAAAACTGAATTAAAAATTATATGAACCAAAACTCTACCGTTTCGTTGAAAATTTTCATAGCTTTTCTTAGCACAGCCATTGTTCAATTTTTTAAACTTTCCAGATATGTTTACTTTCTAATGGAATCTTGTCTTGGTGGAGATTTGTTCTCTTTACTCCATAGACAAAAAGGAAAAAGATTTGAAGAAAAAGACGCTCGGTTTTTGTCAGCCTGCGTGCTGGAAGCGTTAGAACATCTTCATAGGTAAGACAAAAGGTTCTTTCCTTTTGGTTCTTTTAAACAGCAAAGCAAAGTAAATATTTTTGCTGAGCTAAATTGTTCAAGGAACGCTTCGTGAACAACTTCGTATAATCGTATGAGAAATATAGAGGAACATACTTAACTGCGGCAAGGGGGGAGGAAAAAAACTTTGCTGAGCTGAGTTTAATTTAGTCGTTGACTTTGCAATGCTATTTAAAAGTAACTAAAAGGAATAATTCTTTAAGTTGTAATTTTTTTTCTAAGTTATGGTGCTACAAATTCAGACTTATAATTTTAGCTACTTTAAATCCAAATTTGCATATTTTAGATGTTATTGCCATTTATATTTATGATGAATGTAAAATATATTTTTAGCAAAGGAGTAGTGTACAGAGATCTAAAACCGGAAAATCTCCTTATAGACAAACATGGATACTTAAAATTGACAGATTTCGGTTTTGCTAAAAAAATGCCTGCCAGGGGGAAAACCTTCACGTTCGCCGGTACTCCAGAGTATGTCGCACCGGAGATCGTACTGAACAGGGGTCATGACAAGGCTGTAGACTACTGGGCATTCGGAGCTTTTATTTTTGAACTTTTATCAGGTAACTATTTACTACAGGAAAATTCTTTGAAAATACCAAGTAATTTTCTAATAAACAAACCAAAGACCATTTTATAGAATAGACCAAGCTATTCATTAAATAATGGATAACCTGCTTGTTTGCATTAAACATTTGTATGTGTGAAACAAAGATAGAAAAGAAAGAGAGAGAGAGAGAGAGAGAGAGCGGTAAATTGTAATGGCTCAAGGATTCGGAGCGATTAGTCGTAGTCGTAGGGTGCGGTAAGAATTTTTAATACAAAGAATAAGTAATAATTGAAAAAGTTTTCATTAAAGTATTAATAAATTTTGAGTGAAGATTAAGAAGCCTAGCTGTGAAGAAACCTAGGCTGTAAATATATAATATTATTTAAAATATAATAACGGAATAACAACACAAATATTAAAAACTATTAAAACTACTATTTCTAGACCACTAACATTTCTTATAAAAAATAATATTTTTAAAACCAGTAGGTATATTTTATGTATATCTAGAAGCTTTCAAAATTGGTATAATAAAACCTATTTTTAAAGAGATTCTAGTAAAACTAGTAATTATAGACCAATAACATTAATATATTCGATAGCAAAAGTATTCGAAAAAATTTTAAAATTAAGAATTTATTTATTTATTTATTTATTTTATTTATTTATTTATTATCATCAACAATAACAATAACAAAAAGCCAGGAAATGAAGATGAAACAATATGCATATCATGGACATAAGCGTCTGTGTGAATGCACATTGGGTTCATCAATAAAAGTTTACAATATTTAACCTACAGCTTATAACATACGACACTAAAGAAAAAAAACAAAATAATAACACGTAATACCAAAAAAAGGTCAAAAAAAGGAGTGGAAACAATGAAAAAAAAAGAAAAATATAAATCTACTGTAGTTTAATGACGCTTTTAATGGTATTTGTATTCTCTCTAATCCATACTTGCAACTGCTTCTTAATGCTACTATATTTTTTAGTTTTAAATTGTTCAGGTAACATGTTAAATAATTTAGGTGCTATATAAGTAATACATCTTTGAGTTGCATTATAATGCGTGTTGGGTAATACAATGTTATGATTTGTATTAGCTCTTGTTTGAATGCCATGATTGATAAAATTTTGAAAGTTATTGGTGGAAATTGAAAATCTAAGGACACATTTAAAATATAATTGAGCAACAGTAAAAACGCCAGACTCCATGAATAATAGGTCGGATGGGAATTGCTTATGTTTAAACAAAATAACCTTTAATATATATTTCTGCACAATGGTAATGTTCTTTAAGGTGTCATTGTAAGCAGAACCCCAGCAGATAATGCCATAGCTCAAGCAAGATTCAGCTAAAGCTCTGTATACTTTTATGATTGTATTTCTATTTAGAACATTACGTAATTCGTAAAACTTAAAAATACGTTTTTTTAATTTATTTTTAACGTAATCCGCATGATGCTGCCATTTCAAGTGATTATCGAAATAAACACCTAAATATTTAATTTTATTTGCTGATTTGATGTTATCAGAACACGTACAGTAATTGCTCATATTACAGTCATTGGTGTGTACCCTAAGTACATGCCTGTTTGGTAACCCCCTCACATTCATTGAAAAAATACATTTTATTTCTAATAAACATTTTGGTTTTAAAAAAAATAAATCAACACAAATCGCTATTTGCTATCTAACAGAACAAATATTTGATGCACTAAATAATAAAAAACCTTGTATTAGTATTTTTCTAGATTTAGCAAAAGCCTTTGATACAGTTAGCCATCATTTACTGTTAAAAAAATTTGAAAATATAGGATTCAGAGGAAAGCAATTAGAATTAATTAAAAATTATCTGAAAAATAGACCTTTATGTTCAAATAGGAAAAGAAAAAGCTATCCAAAATTTAAGTATGGTGTTCCTCAAGGAACAATTTTAGGACCAATATTTTTTAATATTTATATTAACGACTTATTTAGTATAAATTGCGATGGACAAATTCATAGTTTGGCAGATGATACTACAATTTTTTTACCAATACAAATTGGAACAACTTAAATAATAAAATTAAAAAAGATTTTAAAATCGGTTTGATAACAATTTATTAACAATTAACTTTAATAAAACAATTATATTCCTTTTACTTTAAACCTAAATAACCTACCACGAATTATGAATAGTATTCAAATATGAAGACATTCAAATTTTTAAAGTTAATAAAATAAAATATTTAGGAATTATTTTTGACAGTCAATTAAATTGGAATTTTCACTTAGAATACTTAATTAAAAAATTAAGAAGTTTACTACCGATTTTTAAAACCATTAAAAAAATTTTAAATGTAAGACATATGGAAATATTAAGTTACGCGTTAGTTAAAACTCATTTAAATTACGGAATTTTAGGTTGGGGAGGAATAAATAGTTAAAAAATTAGAAATATTACAAAAAAGGTTTCTTAAAATTATATTCAATAAAGATTATCCTTATCCTTACCGGAATACGCATGCGCACTCTGTGAATTGATCGTTGAACGAATGGGAAAATAGACAGGTCCAGGCTTAAACATATTGTTTTGTGTGGCCTAGGCAAATTGGTTTAAATTGATCGTAATAAAATAAAATAACATATCAAGAACTATCACTACTTCATACTTAGGTAGGTACTGAAAATACGAAATACCCGGTATCTTACCCCTATTTCGGCATAATAAAAGCATACATTGGTCTTTACTAGTCATTGTATCCGAGTCACTAAAGGCACAAACACAATTCACTAAACTGCACAAATTTTAAAAATTCATTAATATTAAACACCCACAATCCACAATAGCCAAAAAAACAAGAAATCATATGAGCGAAGTTAGCAATGTTCATCAGCACCGTGGGGTTTGTAAGGAAAGTAATGGGGGTTTCGAAAATAAAATATATGGTGTTGCATTTAAAAAATCGAAGTTACTACTATTTTTGTGTGGAAGCGGCCACACTGTATTGTTAAAAATATTTTAGGTTGGTAGAGCATGTCGGTTTATGTAGGCGACCAAATTTTCAGAACGATTCCTTTACTGGTTCGTCAGAAACGTCTAAGGTACCATCGACCGTGAGACACCCTGTATAAAGGAATAACAATTTACAGCAGTTTGCCGAAAAAAAAAATTAAAGAAATTTTAAAATTATGGACTTTAAAAAAATACTAAAAAAATATTTTTTAAAACTTTAACGTATTATATATTAATATTTTTTTTTGTAAATGGTTATTATATATATTTTTTTTTTGAATAATTTCGATGGAGTTATTAATAGTTACTAAACATGGTTTTTATTATTTGTGAATTTATATATTGTATATTTGGTGTTATATTCTCTGTAATAAACTTTTTTAAGTTGGTTGAGAATAATAAATAAAATAAAATAAAACTTTAACATTGCAAAAAATACAAATACTATCATTACTCTCAGAAAAAAAAGAAGGGTTGCATGGAACTAAAATAAGTACCTACGTAGTTTATTTATACCAACAAACAACAAAATATTTTCTACCTATAGTATATCTTATTAACTGTTGTAATTTATTTGAATTATACTTGCAGAACGTGTATTTTATTAATTTTATGAATCTTGTAATATGTTACTTAACAGTAAGTTTGATAACAGCACTTTTTTTGATGCATGTGTTAAATATAGTGGACCATACAGCTAACCAGACAAATTATGAACTTTAAAATGTAAACAATCTGGTCTATTCTATAAGAGGTCAACAGGCCCAATTTTATTTGTTACCTATTTCCAGGAAGAACCCCATTCCGTACAGGCGACAGCAGTCATATGAGGACCTACAATAAAATCCTAAATGGTATTGACAATGTGAATTTCCCCACTTATATGAACCCTAAAGCAAGGAACCTCATCGAAAAGCTGTGCAGACCAGTTCCTGCTGAAAGGATGGGCATGCAGAGAGGGGGTACCAGGGATATTAAAGCGCACAAATGGTACCAAGGTTAGTTATTTAAAAAAAAATCACATGTATGTGAATCCTAATCTTTTCTCAAACAAAAAAAGTGAATTGAACATTTTTTGCGTTGCCAGCAACAGTATTTAACGCGTTAAATATTACTAATAGTTTGAGACCTACAAACTGTCTCCGAAGGAATCAAACTATTCCCTCACCATAGTACAGGATAGCTTCTTCCAGAATAATATATTTGTTTTCCACTTTTGAAATCCACGGTTCTGGAGGGTATTTACATGATGTCGCTAAAGAAGGAAAACACAATAACAAGAGGGTTGTGCGCATGCGCATCGGTGTGAGGCGTCGAGAGATGTCACCGGTGAACTATGCATACAAAAGTAATTTTTCACCCATAAAAGTTACCTTTGGTTTGAGAACAAAATAATCTGTACGGACGTAAAGGCATGTATCTAATTGTCTATGACCAAAATGCTCTGTGGGCGCCCTGCTTTTCAACATTGACCTTTAGCTACTAAAAGTGTATAAGGTAGATTCCATTTACTTCATTTAAATAGCAAAGCAAAGTAAAACTCTTTGCTGAGCTAAGTTGTTAAAGAAACGCTTCGCAAACAACTTCGTATAGTCCGTATGGGAAATAGAGAGGGGCATACCTAACCGCGGAAAGGGGGAAGGAAAAAAATCTTTGCTGTGCTAAGTTAAACTTTTAAAAGGAACTCTCAACTTAGCCGTTGGCTTTGCTTTGCTATTTAAAAGAAAGTTAAAGGAACTCTGCTATTACCAGTTCGAGTAGTATAGGTACTTTCCTATTGCTTCTTTTAAACAGCTAAGCAAAATAAACGTATTTGCTAAAGAAAAGTTCGTAAACAACTTCGTAAAAAATAAACGGGAAATATAGAGGGGCATACTTGAGCGCGGCAAGGAGGGAGGAAAAAATATTTGCTGTGTTTTACTTTGCTATTAAAAACTAAAAAGGAACATGGCTAGTGTTTTGAGTGAAATCAACATCATAGCCGTGTTCGATTGGGACAAATATTTGAATCGATCTGATCTTAAAAATCAGTTCAGTGATCCAAGGTGAAACACGGATTTTTCTGTCAGTTGTTCGTTTGGGTTTCAATTTTAACTTAACCTCATTTCATGTTCAAAAATTAGTCGAGAGTAGCGTAGTAGTATTTTATAAAGTAAAACGACTTATATTTTATTTCCACTCTTCTCATTCACATACAGGAAATATTATTTACCTAGATGGGTTAAAAAAGACGTAATTTATCCATGTTTACTTCTACATCACAGTTAATTTTTTTTTTGAAAAAAGACATAGTCAAAGAATACTAATAAATAGCCAACGAAAATGTAAAAGCAGAGACAGAATGAAATTATAACCTCCAAAACCAAAAAGTAAACAAAACAAACAACTGATCAGATTTTGGTAATTCTGCAAATTCCCAGGATTACTTTAGATTTTGAAAAGGGACGTTTAACTTAGCCTTGGGCTTTGCTTTGCTATTTAGAAGAAAGTTAAAGGAACTGCTATTGCCAGTTCGAGGAGTTGTAGGTACTTTCCTTTTGCTCCTTTTAAACAGCTAAGCAAAGTAAATATCTTTGCTAAGGAAAAGTTTGTAAACAACTGTGTTTTACTTTGCTATTAAAAAAATAACTAGAAAGGAACTTTGATAGTATCAACGAGTTTGCACCCAATGACCCACTGATGTGCATTTTTTAGGTTTTGATTGGATGACATTCCAACAGTGCCAAATACCGTCCCCATTTAAACCGAAACTAAGAGACTTGACAGATACTAGTAATTTCGATCTTTTTAAGCAAGACAAAGACTATCCGCCGGACGAGACCTCTGGATGGGATCTACACTTTTGAAAATATATTGTTTTAAAATTAATTTTCTTTACAATTACTCTTCTCCATATACCTACCAGTTTAAATAAGTGTAAAAATTACCTTTTCTATATTATGTACCTAGATTTACCTCAAGAAACTTTTGCCATTATTGTATACTAAATTCGTCAAATAAACAACAAAAGAAGTTACCTTACCAAATTAATGTTTCAATGGATATTGGTTCAAATAATTTTCAAACTTTTGCTCTCTTATAGCTCTAAAACATGTTATTCAATTAACTAAAGTATGGGCATTCTAATTACTATACAGGTATAACAGACAGTGGCATAATCTATAGGGGGAGGGGCTGATCAAACAGACACACGCCAGAAGCATTTCGGAAATATAGTTTTACTTCTTATTTGGAAGTAATATTATATAAGCTTTGGCCTCACCTTAGACAACTTCTAGGTAAATAGTACTAGGGACTTTCCTTTTGCTTCTTTTAAACAGCATAGCAAAGTAAAAGTTTGCGTAGCTAAGTTGTTAAAGGAACGCTTCGCGAACAACTTCATATAGTTTGTATGGGAAATAGAAAGGGGTATATACTTAACCGCGGCAAGGGGGGAGAAAAAAAAATCTTTACTGTGCTAAGTTAAATTTTGAAAAGGAACTTAGCTTTTGCTTTGCTATTTAGAAGAAAGTTAAAGGAACTGTTATTACCAGTTCGAGGATTTGTAGGTACTTTCCTTTTGCTCCGTTTAAACAGCTAAGCAAAGTAATTATCTTTGCTAAGGAAAAGTTCGTGAAAAACTGTGTTTTACTTTGCTATTAAAAAATAACTAAAAAGGAACTTGGCTAGTGTTTTGAGTGGAATCGGCGAGTTTACACAATTACACCTAGGTACTAATGTGCATTTTTTAGGTTTTGATTGGATGACATTCCAACAGTGCAAAATACCGTCCCCATTTAAACCGAAACTAAGAGACTCGACAGATACCGGTAATTTCGATTCTTTTAAGCAAGACAAAGACTATCCGCCGGACGAGACCTCTGGATGGGATCTACACTTTTGAAATATCGTTTAAAAATTAATTTTCTTTACAATTACTCTTTTCTACTAAATAACTGTAAAAATTACCTTTTCTATATTATGTACCTAGATTTACCTCAAGAAACTTTTGACCATTATTGTATACTAAATTAGTCAAATAAACAACAGAAGTTACCTTACCAAATGTTTATCGTTGTACACCTTTGATGCATTTCAGAACGGATATTGGTTTAAATAATTTTTAAACTTTTGCTCCATTTTAGCTCTAAAACATGTTATTCAATTAACTAAAGTATGAGCATTCTAAGTAATATACAGGTATAACAGACAGTGGCGTAATCTATAGAGGGGGGGGGGGCTGATCATTCAGGCACACGCTAGGCCCTTCGTAAGATGTATGCAGAAAAATTTCGGAAATATAGTTTTTCTTCTTATTAAGAAGTAATATTATAAGCTTGGACCTCGCCTTAGACACCTTTTCTAGGTAAATACTAGGGACTTTCCTTTTGCTTCTTTTAAAAAGCATACTAAAGTTAATTGCTTAGCTAAGTCGTTAAAGGAACGCTTCACGAACAACTGTGTATAGCCCGTAATATGGAAAATAAAGAGGGACATACGACATACTTAATCCCGGCAAGGGGGGAAAATTATAATTTTCTTTATTATATATATTCCGATTATTAATTCAAGAACGTGGGAGATTCGATAAGAAAATTTCACACCAAAATAATATAAAAAATTATAGTATATTAGACAGTTTTCGTTTTATCGGCAAATTCAAACGGTTAACCATAACGAATACGAATACGAAACCGCTATTTGACAGATCGTAAAAATAGTTTTCGTTCAATTCGCTTAACGTTAACGTTAAGTCGAATCGACAGTAAAAATAACAAATATAACATTAACCTATCTTTAATGGTTTGTGTTCATATTTTCATATACGTTTTGTGCTATCTTTTTTTTTAAACATCATGATAGACGAAATGTTGCTTTTATTGGACTCATCCAGTGATTCGGATTTGGATGATGCCCTTCTGTTGGACGTGCTTGATCGCCAGGACATTCAGTATCGAGCACAGTTGTATGGAAATTTCAATTTAGAAAACTATAATAATGCTGAATGAAACTTTATTTCCGATCAAAAAAATGGTCATTACGCATGCGTTCCGGTTTCGCTATGGCTTTGTCTTCCGTCCGTTAGCTCCCGCTACTTATCCGTAACGATAACGATAAATGACAGCTCAAATGTCAAAGTTGTCAAATAGCGGCTATCGGAATCGCTTTTAAAAGACAACGAAAACTGTCTATTATCCTTTAGAAATTCCAGTAGGAAACTAAAACTACCAAGTAGGCTCTGTGCCTGTTATTGTTATTCCAAAGTCAGTGTGATGACATTCCATACGGCGGTAAACAGTCTCAAAGAGACCGACGTTTACCGCCGTATGGAATGATTGGAATATCATCACACTGACATTGGATAAATTATAACAGATAACTATCTAACGAATTCTTTGCAAAATATAGATACCTAGCTGACAAACAAAAATTATAAAAATACATGATACCTGGATATACAGTAAAGGGGCTTTTAGGGGAAGTTGGCAAGATGATACTCTTCACACAGTTAAAAAAAAATCGTCAGAGTGTGTAGGTAGGTACGGTATATTATTCGACATGCTGGTTCAGAAAATGGATTTGTGAATAATGTAAGTTTGATATTCATGTCTGGCCTGAAATCTGGTGATTACCATGATTCGATGAATAGTAAAAACTTTGAGAAATGGTTTAAAGAAAAATTGTTGCCAAACTTGGAAGAAGCGTCGCTTATTACCATGGATAACTCCACCTATCATTCTGGGCTAATTGAAAAAATTCCAAATACAAGTTTGTCAAAAAGATTACTTATTGCATGGTCAGATCAAAGACAAATTCCGGTTTCACCAATTGCAATAAAGGATCAGATCTAGATAATAGTGAAGCAGCATATCCCACCCAATCGTTACAAGTAATCCGGAAAGCACTATTTATTTTATTTTTTAATAATTATTTTTATAGGTTGGACGAACTAGCATTGCAACATGGACATCGAGTTTTAAACCTTCCTCCATATCATTGCCACTTTAATCCTTTTGAAGGTTTGGTCGGAATGTAAGCGCTATTATGATGCAAAAATAAATTCTATGCATTCTGTAACAAATGATGTCGTTTTGGGTCTGTGAAATAAGGCCATAGAAAACGTAACAGTAAAAAATTGAAAAATTATGTAACACACTTTAATGAAATTATAAATGGTGTGTCGGAACGGGAACGATTTATGGATGCTTCGGATACTCTTCCGCTTATGATTAACTTGGACGAATCTGATGATGATGATAAATGAGACAGACTTATTCCATTATGACATGAAAAAAAGGATAGGTATTTACTTTCCAGCGATTCTAAAAAAGCCTATAGTAGCACCAGCTACGTTTTATTTTAAATATGCCAGTTTTGTGACTTTGACAGTTTGTGACAAAATGAAACAATTTTCTGGGTTTTTGCATCCCCAATCAAAAAAAATGGTACTTAATCTGATAAACTATTTCGAAAATGAAAGAAAAAGTGGAAATTCGCCAACCAATATTCAGGAAACAGTAGCCAAAGCACTGGGAATTAGTTTAAGGACTGTGCAGAAAATTGTGCATGAAACAAAACATAACATAATACCCAAGAATACTAAAAAGTGTAAACGAAGAAAGCCAAAGACTAAGGATTTAAGCGAAAATATTAAAATGGCAGTTCGAAATGTGATTTACGATTTATACAAATCAAAAACCAATGTAACTCTTCCAGTTTTACAAAAAACATTAAAAATTCGGGGTGTTTTGGAAATTGGACTTGAAGCGTTATCAACATTAATAAAAAATTTAGGTTTTCGCTATAAAAAAGACTGTAACCGAAGATTTTTATGTGAGCAGCCACAGATAGTGAGTCAGTGTTCAGTTTTTAAAAAAATATACGGACAATTACCAGAGTCCACATTGCACCCTCAAAAAATTGGTGTCTGGTTAGCTGTTTCCCGAAGAATTGTTGGTCCTATTTTTTTCCATGACACAGTTACAACACAGCGGTATAGAGACAATATTTTGAACCCATTTGTGGAGCAATTACTTGACGACGAGTTCGTCGTTTTGGATATTTTCACCAGGACGGTGCAACCGCCCATACAGCCGCCGAAACTATTAACTACTTACGCAATTTTTTCGACGACAGATTGATCAGATTTCGATCAGACATTGAATTCCCACCTAGATCACCTTGTTTAACGGTTATGGATTACTTCGTTTTTCCTCATTTAAAGAACACTATTTTTAAAACACCAGTTGCAAATTTATAACAATTACACGAAAGGATTATCCAAGAATGTGGTAACATTTCTCCAAAGATGCTGGTCAACACTTTCGAAAATATGAAGAGACGTGTGAATTTATGCTTCGAGCATGGCCAATTTCAGCAATTTATGTAATTATTTTTCTTTTTCTTTCTGTATATTCTTACTTTGTTAATTTTGTAAACAACAAAAATAAATTTGTATTTGTCTACTTATTTTATTACTCATTAGTTTGGCATATCATGTTATAATATGAATTTGACAAAATTTTAACCTAGAATTGGTTCGATAAATATCGTCCCCATATCATTGTGATCTAAACCAAGCCCTACGTTTTTTAATCCAAGCCCTCTTTGATTCAAATAATTTTTGCTCGCACGGTATTTAGTATTAGTGTGTAAATTCAATGAAAACGCGACGTAAACAGAGCTAAATGAAATGAAACTAAGCATTTTAGATGAAATATCTGGAAAACTAAGCTTTTCTGCCTAATTTTGTTTTCAGATTCGTGATCTACGCATCAAATTAGGTCAATCCTGAAAAAAAAAATCATACTTTTTGGCGTGTTGTAGCTATAACAAATAAATACAAATTATTTGAAAAGAAACGCACAATTATTCGATGGCTTTGCTATGCTATTTAAAAGTAACGAAAAGGAACACGGCTATTAAAATACCAGCGTTATGTTTTAAACTTTATTTTTTAAGATAATGGTAAGTGATAAATACAAATATGTACAGAATAATAAAAAAAAAACAAATAATCAACATTTGACATCAGAATTAAGCATAAACTAAATAATGCACCACATTATGTGTTTAGTATCACATAAAATAATATTAAAATAAATACATATTTTATATAACGGTATTCCCAAATACAAGCTTACCTACACTTGAAAAAATAGTGTTTTCGTCTTAACTAAATGGTTCAAAATTTTGGGAAGAAAAACGTCAGAAGAATTTTTGTTTCAGAGTTTCAGATGGTTTATAGGGTTATTTACATAGATATATATATAATAAAAGGAGAGACAACAATCTTAGATAATTCCACAGTTTCAAATAAGTCAGAAGCAGATAGTTTAAAAATTGGCAACGCTGGTAAGCTGCGCGTCCACTACACCAGTACAGTGGCATGTGGTTTTTTAGGATTATAGAAAACAAATTCATTTTAATTAATCTATGGATACTGTCTCACTAAAAAGAACATTTGGATGGATCTAAAAATAGACAAATGAGTAAGATTAATATTTTTTTGAAAAATTCAGATATAAAAAAATCCATATATTTTGCAATATTTACCGAAAATATAGAATCAGTACTCCACTGCAAACTAAAAAACATACCCTGAATAGTATTCAGTGAATAACCTCACTTATCACCAAAATATTAATCCGGTGTTAGAATAGTCTAGTTTTTACACACCACGCATCGGCGAACCATTGTAGATAGGTAGCTAATAAATAGCACTAAATAGTACTATTTCGAAAAATTACTAAAAATTAATCCAAAACCACAATATGTCACAAACACAGCTCACCAACACCGTTCCGTTAGAAAATAAATAAATTAAAAAAAATCCTAAAATTTAACGTCACACGTAGTAAAAAGGCGTAAAAACACCCGTACAGCATTTCCGCGGTTTCCCTCAAACATTATAATTTGATGTCATTTGGAAATAAATAATTTTACGAGTAAAAATTTTTAAAAAACATATTTCGTATACCTACTATTTTTTCTTAATAGGTAGGCAAATGTAATACATATAACCTTTGTTTTCAAACAATATCTAGGGCAATCAGCAGAACTTTGTCATCATTGATTTCCGTTAAAAACGATTTCTGATCGGGATAAAATGTGAACAATTTTGTTTCCCTTTATATTTTATGTCTACCGGGTGTTTTTCAAAAGACGTTCACCACTATAACTTTTTTATATTTATAGATATTAAAATGAAATTTTGGGATTATGCATAAGAGATGAGTCTGCATTTATTGGCATAAATTTTAATTTGTTAGCACTTCCGGTTTGACCGGAAGTGACCTTGACTTTGATATTTTAAATGGGACATCTTGTATATTTTTACTTATTTGGGTTCAGCATAACATTATGAGTGAAATGACACCTCACTTGTCATTTTTTGACGTGTTATAACATTTTTATGTTTATTGTTTATTTTCAATCTAGAGTGCTACAAATTAATTAAATCTATTAATTTGTAGTCAAGTAGCATATGAAAATTAAAATTATGTCATAATAATTGACTGTCTAAGTTTCACAAGCGTTTAAAAAATTAAATTTTGTTTTCTTGACGTTTACTCCATTTTTCCAAATGGAACTATGGTGGTCAAACCGGAAGTGCTAACAGATTGAAAATTATGCCAATAAACGCAGACTCATCTTTTATGCATAATCTCAAAATTTCATTTTAATATCTATAAATACAGTAAAGTTATAGGGGTGAACGTCTTTTGAGAAACACCCGGTATGGTCATTTTCTTATTTTGTTACAAATTATAACATTCTTTATGGTCGTAGAAACAAGAACGTTTAAAGCAAAAATACATCAAATAAAATTATCAAAATATAATCTGACTAATCTCTCTATAACTTTCTCTGCAAATATAACGGAGAAAAATTTGAAATTTTGAGGTTAACCTGTCGCGAAAAATTCTCAACTTCCAATATTTCAGGCATAGCTACAGTAGTTATCACGTTAGTTTGTAATGGACGCCGTCGTTATATGTGAAACATGTTTGCCAACCTTTAATTTAGACGTCCCTAATTAAAAAAAACACCTCGTTCACGCAGATAAATTGTTGCATTGATGAGAGATGGATATATAAATGGACATTTATTTACATGTACACGACGAAGAAACATATTCTTTATATAACACTTTAGCCGAAAAAGCATCAATAGGTGAAATATGTGCTGCATCCACATATATACAGTGACCGGCAAAAAGTTGGACCCATATGGGAAACTTTTTTATTATTGGAATTATAAAAAAATTATTTATGCCGATTGTCTCTGCATGATTGGTAACCTAAAAATTCATTGTGATATTTGTCACGTGACTACTCGTTTGGCTGGAAAATTGAATTATATTTATTGTGTCGTAGAAAACTGGTATTAGATGATGAGATATCGAAAAAAGTTATTTGAAAGAAGTGTTTAGAATGTAATTTTATGCTAGATTGCAAAGTTTGAAATAAAAATACCAAAAAATTTTTATTTTTTATTTTTAAAAAATAAATCGAATGTTACTTTTATACTTTCATCAATTAAATGAAAATGTGTTAATTGTGAAGTCGATATCTCACTATGAAAATCCGTTGGTACCCTAAATTCATAAAAAAACATGTCTTTTCATAAGAAAATTTTTATGTGTTTTATAAATTACCAAAGAAGGCTTTTAAACAGCCGAAATGTTATTTAGAAATAACAACATACACTATTAATCGCCATTATTCTTCTATTGAATGTCAAGCTACTGTATTTTAAAATGCCTCCAAGTCTTTCCCTTCCAGAAAAAATAGAAATAGTTCTTATTCATGGTGAGAATTATAAAAGTTGTAGAGAAACTGCTGACATTTTTAACAAACGGCATCCTGGTAAACATTTAAACAATTCGCCGGTATCAAAAATATTTAAAAAGTTTAAAGAAACGGGTAGTGTTGACAACAAGTATAAAGTTTCTCATGAAAAACCTGTAACAGTTCTAATTTTTTTTTAATAATTGTACATTTTTATTTAAAAAATAATTATTAAGACAATTTTTTTTAAATAAATAAAATAATTCCAAGAATGATTTTTTCTCATTTTTTATTTTGTAGAAGCAACTTTAGGAGACACGGCAAAACTTGTTCATAACTAGAAAGAACTACCTTTCGTAAGCATATTGTTCCAGAAATACCTATAATTGGTAATTATGGTTGCTAGATACAGGGCATGGACGCACTCAGTAACATGATAAAGAGCTAAATTGTGTGTTTCAGCAAATAACATTTTTTCTAAATAACAAAAATATTTAAATAATAGATTGTAACCTTGTTTTACGATCATTTAACACATTTTCATTAAATTGATGAAAGTATAAAAGTAACATTTGATTTATTTTTTAAAAATAAAAAAAATTTTGGTATTTTTATTTCAAACTTTGCAATCTAGCATAAAATTAAATTCTAAACACTTCTTTAAAATAACTTTTTTCGATATCTCATCATCTAATACCAGTTTTCTACGACAAAATAAATATTATTCAATTTTCCAGCCAAACGAGTAGTCACGTGACAAATGTCACAATGAGTTTTTAGGTTACCAATCATGCAGAGACAATCGGCATAAAATTTTTTTTTATAATTCCAATAATAAAAAAGTTTCCCATATGGGTCCAACTTTTTGCCGGTCACTGTATAATAAGTATATCGCTAATGTCATGTGACAATATTGTGTTCTCTATGGAGGACTGAAGCGGGATACGGAGTTTGCGCAGTTCATATCATTTTGTAGATCATGTAAACACTGAACAGTGCAGGCTTAAAATTTATACAGGGTTAGTTGAAATAACCGGAACGGCTAATTTTCTTCAAAACTACCGAGGCTAAATCAATGAATTTTGGTACAGGTGGATAACTTAAAAAAATGAATTGAAAATTGACAATTGCGACGTTGCCAGATTTTTAGTATTTTATGTAACTCAAGGAATGTTTTTTTTTTCAAATGTAACACTACTCTTTTTTTTATTGAATTCGATTCCTCCTATCAACATTACCATTTCCTGATAGTATCAAATTTTTATCTCAAATAGTTCTATGGGAAAAAAGTTAATTAGTACAACTCTAACTCTAAAAAAATCCAATCTATTTCCATTTAAAAACGTTTCAAATAATGTGAAAAGGAAGGTTGGTAGACATAATGTACAGGGTTATCCAACCAAGACTAGACAAGGCGATTTTTTGACTTTTCCTGTACTTTTATAAAAAAACTGAAATAGCCATCTTAAGTCATTTTCTCCCGCGAATTCGAATATCTTCAGCAAAAAACAATTGAACATCAAACAAAAGTACTAGGGGTCACTTTGATATTTTTTTTAAATGGAACACCCTGTATATTTTTATATTTTTAAATTCCACATAAAATTATAATAATTTTTTATTAAATGCACTATTAGTCTATACTTCATAGTTTCCGAGATATTGACTCTCGAAAAGTGACATTTTTGAATTTTGACAGCTTATAACTTTCTAACAGTACGTCTTAGAGCAAAACGGCTTAAGCCTCGTTCTCAGAGCTACGAATGTCGCTGGCGACACATCCCCACTCTTATCAATTGGGTGTCGCGGCGACGGTGAAGCAGAAACACTGACTGTCGCTATGCTATCTGTCACATTAAAACGTAACCCTAATTGATTTGTTTGTTTGTATTTTGTAATATAATATTATAAACTTGTTTTGAATAATTTATTATGGAAAGGTGTAATTTATTAATAGCGTATTATCTTTGGCGAAAAGCCAAACGCTCCAGTAGATACTAAGGAAAACCGGATAAGAGGAGGAGGTACAAGTATTTTCCAAAATTAAATTTTACTTTAAATAAGTATAGCGGGAATGAGGACAGGCAATGAAATGACACAATTGTATTTCTCCCAACGTTTCGTTTTATATTAAAACTTTTTTAAGGGTCAATAAAAATGTCTTTAAGCATGTATATTTATGCGCTGTAGAATATGACAACACATTTTCTCGAACACACCTTGGATACCTGTATATACCCGAACTGTCAGTACCAATATGGGGCATTAAATTTTAAAATCAAACTGAAAATTCACAAAACAATATTCAAAACACAAACAAAATCCAAAAATAGCTGCTGCAAATAAACGGCACGCCGTTGAAGTTGAATTAATTGAGCGACAACGACACCGATCTGGCGACACTTAGGTGGGGGTTAGGGGTAATGACGTAAGGCGGTCCTGATTGGTCAAGATGGTGTCGCTGGCGACACAACGTAACTCTGAGAACGAGGCTTTACATGTCCCTATCTTTAAATTTTATTATCTTCCCAAAAAAATCAACTTCCGGTTAAACCGGATGTAACACGAAAGAAGGAAATATAGTTGTTCCGGTTTAACTGGAAGTTGATTTTTTTGGGAAGATAATAAAAATTGAAGATAGGGACATGTAAGCCGTTTTGCTCTAAGACGTACTGTTAGAAAGTTATAAGCTGTCAAAGTTCAAAAATGTCACTTTTCGAGAGTCAATATCTCGAAAACTATGAAGTATAGACTAATAGTGCATTTAATAAAAAATAATTATAATTTTATGTGGAATTTAAAAATGTAAAAATATACAGGGTGTCCCATTTAAAAAATTTCAAAGTGACCCCTAGTACTTTTGTTTGATGTTCAATTGTTTTTTGCTGAAGATATTCAAATTCGCGGGAGAAAATGACTTAAGATGGCTATTTCAGTTTTTTTATAAAAGTACAGGAAAAGTCAAAAAATCGCCTTGTCTAGTCTTGGTTGGATAACCCTGTACCTAATAGTATCGATAACGATAATAACAACAAACAACTACTAACAATAACATAGCTAGTAAAAATTACTTTTGGGTGTACGAGATATTTTGGTAGTATATTGCTGAATGGTCTGTCTATTGTCACCGAGTAACTTTCTACAGCATTTCACCATTGGGTCAAGAAGCCCCAGTTGTGGTGTAGGTCTGCGTTTAGGTTCCTAAACAATTTTTTGTGAACTTGTTCATCGATATGGGTCCGGCCGCGACAGCCGGGTTTGTGATCCTTTTCAGCTGGCAGCTTTTTAAGACCTCTAATTAGTAATTTAGATACTTAATTTGGGTTGTTAATTTGTAGTGCCAGGTAAGAGAAACCTATTAGCCCTTAAACTAACTTTATTGTAGTTACTAACATTAAATATTGAAACGTGTCATGGGTAACATTGTGCTAATTTCGGTATCTTTCAACTTAAAGATTACTGTATCAATAAAACATCTGTGTCCCTCAACTATCATTTTATTCTTTGTGAGATCTATTACACTGTGAAGTGTTTATTTTTCATGAAATTGAAGTAAACATGTTTTTTTAACAATTATCTATTACGCAAACATCAGTCCAAAATCAAATAATATTCTAGGAACTATTTGTTTTGGGCGTAGATTATGTCTCTACACGAGTTCTTTAGTCTAAAAGCTCATAGTTTTCAAAATACTTTTGAATGAATTTTTTAGAACTTATAATTATATGTCAATTTTGTGGTAATTTTGCCTATTCTGCCATAGATACGTATCTTGTAAGATGACTTTCAAGTCGTCAACTACATTTTAAATCTCCTGAACACGAAGATTAATACGGTCGTATAAAGCACCTGAGGTGTAAAAAAATAATGCATCTTGTTCTATTATTATTTACCTAAATCAAAGTGTGCATTTGGCTTACATAAATTTATTGCTGGTTTTAAATGGGGAACTTAATAAATAATATTACATAAATTTGTTTGAAAAAATGACAAATCTTATTTTCGATAACATAACAGAATAGAAAATACATAATATATATCCTTGATAATAATATATTAAAGAGTAACACAGTTACAAGTAGGTGTCATTTTTCTTTTATATTTCATGGTGTTTAAAGAGAAAAAGAAAACCTTTAAAAATAACGCGCAAACTGTAGAGAGAGATAAAAGAAAGTTACGACAATTTGTGTATTTTAATTTTCTTAAAAAGTACACCAAAATTAAAACATATTAGAAGAGAAAAGTTTTTTCATTAAAATAAAATAAAATAGGGACCAAGGGTGCTATTGCCTATATTATCTACTCAAAACTAAAGGACAAAACTCCGACACCCCTTAAATCTAATATAATTTACAAGGTACCCTGTAAAGAATGTACAGGGTTATCCAACCAAGACTAGACAAGGCGATTTTTTGACTTTTCCTGTACTTTTATAAAAAAGCTGAAATAGCCATCTTAAGTCATTTTCTCCCGCGAATTCGAATATCTTCAGCAAAAAACAATTGAACATCAAACAAAAGTACTAGGGGTCACTTTGATATTTTTTTAAATGGAACACCCTGTATATTTTTACATTTTTAAATTCCACATAAAATTATAATTATTTTTTATTAAATGCACTATTAGTCTATACTTCATAGTTTCCGAGATATTGACTCTCGAAAAGTGAAATTTTTGAACTTTGACAGCTTATAACTTTCTAACAGTACGTCTTAGAGCCAAACGGCTTACATGTCCCTATCTTTAAATTTTATTATCTTTCCAAAAAACCGGAACCGGAACAACTATATTTCCTTCTTTCGAGTTACATCCGGTTTAACCGGAAGTTGATTTTTTTGGGAAGATAATAAAAATTGAAGATAGGGACATGTAAGCCGTTTTGCTCTAAGACGTACTGTTAGAAAGTTATAAGCTGTCAAAGTTCAAAAATGTCACTTTTCGAGAGTCAATATCTCGGAAACTATGAAATATAGACTAATAGTGCATTAAATAAAAAATAATTATAATTTTATGTGGAATTTAAAAATGTAAAAATATACAGGGTGTTCCATTTAAAAAAATATCAAAGTGACCCCTAGTACTTTTGTTTGATGTTCAATTGTTTTTTGCTAAAGATATTCGAATTCGCGGGACAAAATGACTTAAGATGGCTATTTCAGTTTTTTTTATAAAAGTACAGGAAAAGTCAAAAAATCGCCTTGTCTAGTCTTGGTTGGATAACCCTGTACAAAAGTATACATAGGGCAGACTGGAAGGTATTTAAAGACCAGAATGTCGGAACATGCAAGAGACTGCAGAAACTTTCATGTTAACAAAGACTGAACAACTGAACTTTTTGACCATTTTAAAACGTACGGGCACACTTTTGACTTTGAAAGTGTATACATTTTAGGGACAGAGACTAATTATAAGAAACGCATTTTAAGAGAAATGATAGAAATCAAAAATGACCCGGAAGGTATCAATCGAAGGACAGATATAGAAACCCTCAGTACTTTATACTTTAATTTAATTGAAAAAACGAGACGGGAAAAAAAAGATATTTACAACAATAATTTATTTCTACATTATCACCGCTAATACCTGACAAACAAATCAGTTGGTTTCTCGCCTTGCACAGGTTGTACTACAAAATTTTTAAAATTACTAATTGTTTACGGTGCCGTTTGTTACGTGTCCCTTTTACCGTTATGTGTCCAAATTTTTTTTTATTTGTTTTTTACCATTATGACTCGTGGAGCCCACTTTAACCGTTAGTTTTTACCACTTTTTGTTTGTTGTTTTTTGGGTTCAACCTTGGTTCCTATTTTTTTTATATTAATGAGAAAACTTTTCTCTTTTCTAATATGTTTTAATTTTGGTGTATTTTTTAAGAAAATTAAAATACAGAAATTGTCATAACTTTCTTATGTCTCTCTCTACAGTTTGCGAGTTATTTCTAAAGGTTTTCTTTTTCTCTTTAAACACCATGAAATATAAAAGAAAAATTACACCTACTTGTAACTGTGTTATTTTTTAATATATCAAGGGTATACATATATTACGTACTTTCTGTTATGTTATGTTATCAAAAATAAGATTTGTCATTTTTTCAAACAAATTAATTATGTAATGTTTTTATCGGTTATTGTTGAAACCTAAGAAAGAATCCTATTGTTTTAGAGCCCTGAGGAAGGAACAATATTTTCCGAAACGTCGGCAAATTAAAATTTGGGTTTCATTTGCTCCCTAAGATCCTTAAACCCATAAAACCATCTACATAATAAGTCTATTGGATTATTAACAATTTGATTTTATAATTAATAAATAATAATAAAAAATGTAAAGTCCTGCCCTGAAAAATGCTCACGTTATGTAAATATAATGTTTGTGTAAAACTGACAACGGCGACCATTACAAACTAACGTAATAAGTACTATACTGAGCAATGATTTTAATGCTACCAACATAACAATTTTAAAATTAGAATTGGACCAGTTACAACCCCGCAGTTACATATTATACTTTTAGGACTTTAAGTGTCAATATAAAATACGGCATTTTACACAGACTGTACCATTGCGTCGGACTTTCAACGTTGCTTGGCCTATAAAGAAAAGTAGAATGCTTTTTCCCCATAAGACCTTGTTATTAAAAGGAAAGGCTATCTGGTTAAAAAAGTTAGTGAGACAGCATATACTAGCCTGTTCATAAAGGCACTTTGACGGATCCAGGTGGGAGGGGGGGGGGGGGGCGTCTCCGAGGGGTGAGATCCACCTAAGGTGGCGTCTTACTTAAAGTCAGCGGTACGGAATTCAACTAAATAATTTGACGTTAGGTTGGTTTTGCTTGTCAAATCATGAAAACACGTTGATATCGCTTTGTTCTTACTTCAATAACTATTTAAAGTCTGCTGAACTTATTATTTTAAAATAAAATTGTTTAATTCAAATCTAAAAGTGTCTTATTGCTTTAAAAAAGTTATAAAACTAGGGAGTTGTAGTCTTTTGTGAAATCTTAAGAAGGTACGTTGAAAATAATTGCCAAAATCAGAAAAGTTATCGAGAAGATAGAATCAACGCTAATTCCAGTATATTTTTAAGTGACTGAAATATTATCATCATTTTATCATAGTCCGTCCCGTCTAATCTCCATAATTTCTGTGGCGCGTGACCTTACGAAATCAGCTGGATTTATTCGATGTTGGTTTTACATTTGCACGGATTTTCTTTTGTGCATATTAAATAATAAATGCATCTCCCTTATTTATTTTATTGAATAATAAACTCCTGGTTTCGCTTTCCAAGTTTTACAGTAAAAATGTCATATTGTTGTTGCGTTCCTGGATGCAAGTTCAACTATACAAAGGCATTTCAAAATATTTCTGTTTTAACTTTTAAAAAAACAATTGAATACTTATATAAATTACAGAAGTAGGTAGGTATTCTATGAAATAATTTGGAAGTCCGTAAATTCATAGTTTATATGGGTAAAGAGACCTTTAAAGAGAGGCTTTTAAACCCTGATTAAAAGCCATACAAAAGATTAAAAAAAAAACTTGATAGGATTCATTATACATTTTCTGGTTGGGGTGTAATTCTAAAGATGCTATATTAACACACAATATATTACCTATATTATTGGCTCACTATTCAAAACAAAAGGCTTGTGGCAACCAGTATATTTATAAACTAGCTTATTCCCGGACCGCTCAACAAAAAACATCGACTGAATAATTCGGATACCTATGAGCACCTTTATCACCATTTCTTTTAAAGTCCAAAAAGTACCGTCATCGATTTGTTACTTTGAACTAAAAAAGATCGTAATTATTTGTTATTTTTGAAAATTCGTAACTTGGCAAAATACACCCATTTTTTTTCTGTGAAAAAAATATCAAAATACAACTGTCATTTTGGCTCGCTTCTCAGTTCGGTTTGATTCTTTGCTGCACCTGGTAAAAGTCAAAAATTCATTTATTTTTTTTTAATGAACGGCCGGTAATCTGTTTCACTTACTCCTCCTTAAATCTCAGAAGACCTTGGATATAACCTATCAAGCATTCTAAAATTTTTATAGATCTGTGGGTTAAACCGACATAATTTGTACCACCAGTGTTCTCTATAAATTAAGTAAAGGTGATACCATTTTTCCATATTATGCTATGAACTTGGAAAATGTTAAAAAACAAACGTAGTATTGAAAACATTACTTTATATATTAATTATATAGACCAAAAGTAGTAGTAGAAAAATTGGTGATATTTTTCAAACAAAATTTAGAATAGTTGTTTCCCGGTAACCCTATTTTCACCTTACACTGAATCCGATAGAAACATTAATATCCTTTAGATTATGCAAAATAAATCAACAAAAACACTAGCAGATAACAATCTGCAACCAAACAAACTCCCTAACTATTCTGCGTACTTCCCAAATTAGCAACATTGCCACTCAGCAACTGTTGAGCAGACCTAGCAGCAATCGTCGGATCATATATCAATTGCGTAGGCGTTTGGTAGTTCTGAGGCACTGTAACTGTCGGATAACTAACCTGAGAATAACTTAGATTAACCGTCTCTCCTTGAGGATAACTAGTTTGGTTTGGGTAATTTGCTGGATTAAATGGAGGTTGAGAATAACTATAAGAAGCTAAATTCGAGGCCCCAGTGGAAAAAGTAGCAGGATCAAACATCGGAATTTGAGGAACAGTGGGCGGGAACTGAGGTATTGATTGCTGGGGAGAGGTAAACTGTGGAATAGCCGTAGGAGGAGGTACATTTGTGGTGGAAGAGGTAAATTGTGGCAAAGAAACTAGAGGGGGCAAATTACTGGCACTGGTACTGACTTGGGGTAGAGTTGCACTCACAGGCGCAACAGAAGTAAATACAGGCAACGATGTTGGTGGAGGCACATTAGACACTCCAACAAAGTGAGGAATATTCGTAGGAGGAGTTATGGTGCTCGTTGCTACATGTTGACTATATTGTGTGGAACTATCGCTCGTCAATACACTGGTACCTGTAGTGGCTGAACCAATGCTCAAATTGGCCGCTCCTTGTGTCAAACTCGATACGTCCGGTTCGCCAATGGTGCTGGTACCAACATTTAGAGCAGTTTGATTCGTATTAGTCGCACTCGTGCTAGTCGTTATAATATTCGTGTTGGTGTATGTCGAGGTATGTGCATTGGAGGTGGGAGAGTAGACATTGGTTTCCAACGAATGAGCACGTACTGGTATTCTGTGTAGGTATCCATAACCTATACCGCAACCTGTAAAAAAATAGGGTTTTAAATATAACGTCGTTTCAATTCCAAAGATGCAAAGTTATGGAGAACCTGTTAGTGCATGGTAATCAAGAAAATACCATATACAATACGTATATGTGTATTTTTAAAACGACTGGAGTTGTGATATGTTACATGATGCAGAGTTATAATAGATATACCGGGTGTAATTGGGGTGAAATTGGGGCCAGTCCATAGACATTAAATATAGAGGGAAACAAAATTGTTTACATTTAGTCACGATCAGAAATCGGTTCAACAGAAATCAATGATGACAATTTCTGCTGATTGCCCTAGATTTACCACATGTGTTTGCAAACTAAGGTTATATTAATGTATACGTTTTTTTAAAAATTTTCTACTCCTAAAATTATTTATTTTCAAATGACATCAAATTATAAGCGTTTTTACTACATTTTACTACGTGTGGAGTCGAATTTAGGATTTTTTCATTTTCTAACAGTACAGTGTTGGTGCTGTGTTTGTGACATATTGTGGTTTGGGATTAATTTTTAATATTTTTTCGGAAATAAAACTATTTAGTGCTTTTATTAGCTATCTACAATGGTTGGCCAATGCGTGGAGTGTATAAAACTCGACTATTCTAACAACGGATTAATATTTCGACGAGAAGTGAGGTTATTCAGGTTATGGTTTTTTTAGCTTTTAGTATAGTAGTTAATTCTACAGTTGCAGTAAATGTTGCACAATATATGAATGTATTTATAATATCTGAATTTCCCAAAAAAATATATCGTACAAAGGATCTATTTATGTCTAATTTTAGATGCACCTAAATAATCTAATTGCGTTATAATAAAATTATTGTTACATTCCAAGGCGGAATTCCCATTACGAGAAATACAAAACGGTCAGGGAAGTAGGTACTTTCCAGACGAGTTTTCACTTTTCAGACGGTTGCCGAACAAATAGTGTACGCAACACGCCCGGAAACTGTGTTTTTTGGATTCGCAGACTTCCTACGCTTGTCATGAAATCTTGTCTACTCGTCCAAAAAAGAAAACAGTATTTTTCAGACTTAGGTAAATTAATATTTTTGCTTTTATTTTGCAACCGGTTGGAGAGATTTTTCAGAACTCTATTTGCAGCATACTTGGCAATATTAAAGAACTTTTTCCTCGAAATTCACAAGTCACGTGGTTCTTTTGAAAGAGCTAGTATCCATAGATAAATAAAAATTTTAATTAAGATAATATTAAAGAAACCACATGCCACCGTACTGGTTGTGGACGCGCAGCCTACAGCGTTGCCATTTTTTAAAGCCATCTCTTTCTAATTTACCTGAAACTGTGGAAGTATGTATGATTGTGAACAAATGGTGTTTTATGAATGGGACGTTTTGTCCTTCCTTATATTATATGTCTATGGGCCAGTCGACGCGCCGCGCAGGTCGCCCGCGTTCTAGCAGCCTTTGAAAAGTAGTTAAAATAGCGATTCTGATGTTACGGGAATATTCTAGCATTTGTAAGTAGTTCTTGTAGAAAAGTTAATTAATTATAATGTGGACCATTTATCGGGTTACTGTGGGGAGAAAGGCCAATTTGAAGCAATAAATTCCCAAAAAAGTTAAGGGGTGGAGGCGAGAAGGGATAAAATAATTTTTATTTTTGTGACAACTGTTGATTCCTATGTAATTTTCAAGGTTGTTGTGGTCAGAGAGATCAATTTATTTTTTTTCAACTTAAAGTAGTTTAACTGACAGTGCTTGTGCAAAGAGCTTAAATAGGAAACTAATACTTAAGTTATTTATTAATACCGTGCGAGCAAAAATTATTTGCATCAAAGAGGGCTTGGATTAAAAAACGTGGGGCTTGGTTTAGATCACAATGATATGGGAACGATATATCTAACCCAATCTAGGTTAAAATTTTGTTAAATTCATATTATGACATGATATGCCAAACAAATGAGTAATAAGATAAGCAGACAAATACAAATTTATTTTTGTTTTTTACAAAATTAACAAAGTAAGAATATACAGAAAGAAAAAGAAAAATAACATAAATTGCTGAAATTGGCCACTGTCATGCTCCAAGCATAAATTCACATATCTCTTCATATTTTCGAAATAAATGTTGGGTAAACCATTGAGAGTAATTCCTGCGTCTTTCAAAATCTGCAGCTTGTATTTCTTGGAAAACTTGCACTTTATAAGGAAGTAAATTTGGCTGCTTCTTAAGAATAGTCCTGCATGTTCCATAAGATCTTCCCACTTCTTGGGACAGGTGTCTTATACAATTTGTTGGCGTATTTTGCATTATTTCACGAACGTTTGCAACAAGTTATTCTGTTCCTACAGATGGTCTTCCTGCTCCTTTTTTGTGTTGTATAGAACCTGTTTTCCTAAACACAGCCACGGTTCTTTTCAGGCAATGAAAAAAATCCCCAGCAATAAAAGCAATGTTAGGAAAATGTTCGTGAAAATCGTCCATGCACAAGACAAACCCGGATTGTATTGCAAGTCACAATTTACTCTAACCCCGTTTCGAAAATGCGCTTCAACCATGAATGTGCTGCCCATTATGTGAATTGTTCAAGAAATTGGAAAAATTAGCGATGAATCAAATTACTTGTAACGACTGTCAAAGATGACGGAATAACTGATTGATTGTTAATTCAGGTAGTTACTGACACCCAACAGGTATTAAGCTCTACGGCTAAGCATTACGTCCTTAGATGCAAGGCCCTCTTTGATGCAAATAATTTCTGCTCGCACGGTATTAGAATGTATTATGCACTTATAATGCACTTTAAAAATAAACTTTTTCCTACTGAGGAATTGTTCAGGATTTCAGGACTCCTAAACATTAGGCAGCTATACATAAGAGCAATATTGAGATTTAGTTTTAGAAATAAGATATTTAATCAACCTATAACTCACCACAACAAAGAAACAAGAAATGTAACAAAAAACCACCTAAATATACCTAATACATTGTATTCTAAAACACAGAGGCATATATCATACATCCTTCCAAAGGTATTTAATTTATTACCAGGTAATCTTAAAAAAAGTAAAACAACTAATAGTATCAATACCAAACTAAATGAATGGATTTTACTGAACTCAGGAAGAATATATGAAATTATTCCAATCTTCAACATTCCCAAGACAACTTAAATCTTTAAAATAATACAATACGGTTATATACAGTATCAACTACATCATAGCTTTAAGGCAAATATTTTCACACTTTCCTTGTAAACTTTCATATGACCGAAAGTATAAACATAATACAACCCACCTTTGAATTAAGTAAATAGAAAGAAAAAATTGGTATAATTTTAATAAATAACTTTATTGTCACTTACAATATAATATGTAAATTGTAAATAAATGTAAATTTGTTAATGTCTAATCGTTTTTCACAGCAAAAAATGTTTTACCTAGACTAGTCGACTAAATTGTGATATACAAACTTTTATTATTAGGTTAGACTTGAAAATTATTATTATTTTTAATTATTAGATTAGACCTGAAACATGCTTGTTTTGTAACTTTGTAAAACTGCTAACCTTATATAATTGGTAAATTAAAACAGTATCATTTTAGTAATTTTTCTTAAAAATAGTGGTTTAAAGGCACACACAGATCATACGATTCATTGTGCCTATAATTGTGTTAATTGTATTACGATGTGATGTTATCTATTTGGAAATAAAATTTGATTTGATTGATTTGATTGATTACAATATCATTAAAATTATATTATTTCACATAGTTGTTAAAGCTGGTTTTATATAATTTATTTTAATAATCCTATTTAGCAAACAAAGTTTAAACTTACCAACCAATCCTTCTCCTCCCCAATGAGAATTAGGAGTAATAGTAACTTCTCTGCATGCGTCCTCGTCATAATTGTAAACATATAACTTAAGAGGGCTTCCGTCGTGGTTTTCAATAAGATTATACAAGTCTTCACTTTCATGTAGAATAGAGTCTGAGCCTATTATGTAGTCAGAAAATTGTTTAAGTCCTGCAAAGTAAAAAATTAAGTTTATTGGACGTAGTCTGTGCTATATTATACTATAATACAAAATTGTAAAGTGACTGACTGACTGATTTATCGAAACCCAGCCTAAACCCCTAATACTAGAATCATAAAGTCTCGAGGGCGTTTTCCCCTTATAACGTAGGCATCCCCTAAGAAGGGATGTTTGAAAAATCCACCCCTAAAAAAGGGTAAAAATGGGGGTTGAAATTTTTGATAGTAATTTCTGTATCACAAAAACTAAATCTGGTATAGTTCTTTTTTACGACTCCTTAAATGCACGCCACAAATTTGAAATACATAATGTATTTTTATTTATTTATTTACCTTAGTACAGTACATTACAGATACAAATCCAAATAGTACATTTAAGCATTTCTTACAATCTAATAGGCACCTAGCTAATTTATCGAAACAAAAAGGACAAAAACTGACAATAAACAATAAGTAAAACCAATATGTAACTTAAACAGCAAATATAAAATAACATGGCATTGTTTCGCTATCTTCAGGTAGGTAATGGTGGATAAAGTCACCTTTAAGTTATTTTTAAATGTTATAATGGAACTATTAAATTCGATGGTGGCGGGAAGATCTTTATTGAAATACTGCATTATGCGATTAAATGCACTATTCCTGCCAATGTCGGTGCGACTGTCGGTTGATACACGATAGTTGATGAGTTCCAGAAGATCGGAGCAATCTAGGTTATTAATTACAATCTTGAAGCCTTAAAAGATTCTTTGCTTCTCCAGGCTGACCAAACTCAACATTAAAAATCGCTGGTGATGTAATAAAGTGCTTTTGTTTATACCTAATTTATACAATATAGGAAATTCGCGAATTTAATCTGCACGCCCTCAATCCGATCAATATGAGTTTTATAGGTGCCCATACTATACAACAGTATTCTAGATGACTTCGTACTGGAGAATAATATAATGACTTTAAAACTTCGATATTTGTGAACTCCCAGCAACGTCTCATTATAAATCCTGCCATTTTAAAAGATTTAGATAAAATGTAGTTTATATGATCATTAAATCGCAATTCGGTGTCGAAAATAACTCCCAGGTCATTAATTACATTAACTCGAGGTAAAGGAGTATTGGAAATGGAGTAATGATACAGTATTGGTGCTTTTTTCTTGGAGAAAGATATAACCTTACACTTTGAGGTATTCAGTTCCATTTGGTTTGCTTTACACCAGGTAGTTAGTTTGTCGATTGCGTGTTGTAATTTGCGGCAGTCGTTAATATTTGTGATTTTATAAAATATTTTCAGACCAAATCAAATCAAATCAAATCAAATCAAGCTGAAGATCATCTGCATATACAGTGACCGGCAAAAAGTGAGCAGCATATGGGAAAGTTTTTTTTTATCTTTGAGTTTAGAAAATCAATTTTATTTTAGAAAGAATCTGCATGTTCTCAAACTAAAATAACACCCATTAAATCCGGTAAATGTCTTATGGTATAAGAGGTAGGATCAAAAATTTGAAATTCCGCTAAGAGTAAAGTACCTTAATCTTTCATTTTAGAATATTTTTTTACTAAGAATTATTGTTTTAATTTCAAAGTTATACCCAAATTCCAAATTTCGCTTATTTTGAACAAAAAAATGGATTTAATCGTGTTTTCTGAATAACCCTGTATTAAAAATAAATGGCAAACCGAACAGTACGAAAATAAGATTTTCTGCAGACTTTGTTAGAGATAACCGTCGATCATAAGTCCGATTAGTTTGTTTTTATAATATTATGGCTTTTTAAAATAAAAACATAAAAATATTAAATATTTTTGCTGCACACCGTATTTTGTTTTCTGAGGGAACAAGTTAATTTCATCTAACTGATATTTTTTGATATAAATTGACTTAAAGCATCTCCTAAATAATTTTTTATACATTGAAGTATGCATAAAAAGTTTACTTTTGATTTATAAAGAAAAAAATTTAAATTAAAAATATATTTTGAACAAATTTTATTCGTCACGCAAAATAATGATCATCATATTTTGTACACATTTTAAATAATGTTTCTTCAAATACTGATTTTTTATGCCCTAAATAAGCCTAAAAATAATAACACAAATTAACTTCCTTCTGTCCTTCTCATAATCTACCTATACTATTTAAGATCAAAGCAGCCAAATATAAATACAAATAAAAAAATCAAAAAATAAATTTATAAATCAAAAGGAAACTTTCTATGCATACTTCAATGTATAAAAAACTATGTAGGAGATGCTTTAAGTCAATGTAAATAAAAAAAATATCAGTTAGATGAAATTAACTTGTTCCCTCAGAAAATAAAATACGCTGTGCAGCAAAAATATTTAATACTTTTATGTTTTTATTTTAAAAACTCATAATATTATGAAAACAAACTAATCATATTTGTGATCGACGGTAATCTCTAACAAAGTCTGCAGAAAATTTTATTTCCATACTGTTCGGTTGCCATTTATTTTTTATACAGGGTTATTCAGAAAACACGATTAAATCCATTTTTTTGTCCAAAATAAGCGAAATTTAGAATTTGGGTATAACTTTGAAATTAAAACAATAATTCTTAATAAAAAAATATTCTAAAATAAAAAATGGAGGGGAGGTACAGGTGTCCCTCGTTTTACGCAGCACATTTATACGCGGTTTCGCTTATACGCATTTGCGCTGTTGACACCAGTGATTTATTTTACGCGGTTTTACGCTAAAATTACGTCTTATTTCTCTAAAAATTAATGTTTCTGTTTGTATTTTTAAAGATGTTTTATATGTATATATGATACCATAGTATACGTTTAATGTTCTCATATGTACATATTATGTATTTAATAAAAGTTTATGTAATCAAATGTTTTTGTTCCAATATACGCGGTTTCTTTTTACGCGGTGTTTTCAAAGAACGTAACCCCCGCGTAAAACGAGGGACGCCTGTACTTTACTCTTAGCGGAATTTCAAATTTTTGATCCTACCTCGTACACCATGAGCCTTTTACCGGATTTAATGGGTGTTATTTTGGTTTGAGAACACGCAGAACATATCTAAAATAAAATGAATTTTCTAAACTTAAAGATAAAAAACCTCGTAAAAAACTTTCCCATATGCTGCGCACTTTCTGCCGGTCACCGTAAGAGGAAGTTGCAATCTTTAAGTAAATCCGTAAGATTATTTATGAACATGAGAAATAGATATGAAATAAAGAATGAGACACAAACATAATTAATGAAACAGCTATTTTTTAAACGTCTGTTCCTAAAGGGATAAAAAGGGGTTATTATAAAACTTTATAGGTAATGAAAAAATATTTTTTGATGAACTTTCTTGATGTATTTCTGTGTAAGGCTTCTGACACAAAGTTATTTGGGCTATCGTAAACAATTTGTTCAAATTGGGGAAAGAAAAAGTTCGGAAAAAGAAATAAAATGTGGAGTTCCACAAGGATCAATATTAGGTCCATCATTATTCTTAATTTACATTAATTCCGTTCTCCAAATTGAACTTAAAGGGCAATATAAAGCTATTTGCAGATGATACAACGATCATTTATTTTGCTGAAACTTTCACAGAAATGTATTTTGATATTAATAATGATTTAAAAATACTTCTTCTTGGCTGCAATCAAATAAACTTTCGTTGAATTTTATAAAATCTTTTTTTATGTTTACCTATAACTAAAAGTCAAATAAATTCTATCATTAACCCCTTAACATTTAATAATGAAAATATTCAATATTCAAAAATGACAAAATTTTTAGGATTAGATTTAAACGAAAATTTAAATTGGAAAGGCCATATTATACAGTATATTATCAACTCGATATCTTCGTTGGTAAGTATCTGTTTTGTACAGAGCTAGATATTAGATTCCTTTGAAATACTTAAAAAATATATATTTTTCATTAATATATTAAAAATTACAATACTTAGCTTCTGTATGGGGATCTGCTTATTTATTAAACTTAAAACCATTACAAAAATTGCAAAATAAAGTTATTACCACATTTAGAACCAACTGTTAATCTAAGTATATAGACCGAAGAGGTATTTACACATTCAAAACATTTAAAACTTAAAAATTTGCATTCTAATTCACTCTACTATTTTAAAACAAAAAAATGAAACAACACTTCAGGAGAATAAGACACTACACGATCATAACACCAGACATTGTATAAATTATCAAACTATACCAGTAAAAAGTAATTTAGGAAAAAAATCGCTTTTATATGACTGAATAATAAAATATAACAATCTTTTAAAAAATATCAAAAAAATTG
This sequence comes from Polydrusus pterygomalis, assembly GCA_963969555.1. Lineage (NCBI taxonomy): Eukaryota > Metazoa > Arthropoda > Insecta > Coleoptera > Curculionidae > Polydrusus > Polydrusus pterygomalis. The sequence continues at coordinate 153,104,483 of OZ018376.1, read as the reverse complement.
GAAACTTTTAAAAACAATTAAAGAGCTATTAACTAAATTAAATTATTTATACTATTATTTTTAATTGATTTTATTAATAAATGAAATTGGATTAACTTCCATTGTGTTATCGTTATTTTTTTTAATGGTTATTACTTTCTATTGTCATTTTCCATGTAATGAACTGTAAAAGTTAGTATGGAATAAAGGTATTCTGAAAGTTAAAAAATTTCAATAAGTTCTACACCTAAGGTGTTTATTAACGGAAAGCACATTCAAAGTTACTGTGAGCGTCATTAACGATCTGTAATAAAATATATATATTTTTTAATAATAATAACATATCAATGTTTTTTGTATTATTTTCATGAACAAAGCTAGGATATAAATGACATTTTTATTAAAAGAGAAAAAAATAATGTAAGAAAGCGCCTAAGAAAGTTCTTTTTAAAAATAATATGGGCACCCATCAAAGGTTCGATTGGGTAATATGTATGGTACCCGCTGCATTGTTTTGATAGCGAATTTATAAAAATTAAATTGTGCGAGTGAAGTTGGGGTGCCCGCCTAGTATTTATTTACAATTTCTCTAAAATTTTAATTATAAGAATTTTTTACAGTGCTAGGTATGTTTTCATTTGGCAGAGGTTGTTTCTCCATAAAGACGATTTTGGTACAGCCTTAATTTGCTCAGACTAACATGTTCTTGAGCACCACTGACTTAATTATGTCAGTGTCACATCTTCAGCACTATCTTAACAGATTTATAAATACAACGGTACCTATAACATTGCAAACCAGTACCTAGTTATACTTAGTTGACAATTAAACTAACCTGCTAAATCAGCTGGAGAATTTGGGTGTACCTCCAATATATGCCATACATTATCTTTTGCCACTTCAAATGAACAAAATCTGATGCTGATGCCTAAAAGACCTTGACCACCCCATGATTCACTGGGCTCTACTGTAACACTTCGAACATTCTGAGTCTTACAGCTGTATATTGTTACAGGGAGTGGTTTACCTAAAAAACATTGAAACCGATCTTTAACTAGGTATTTTACCTTCTACCTTAAGAATAAATAGTATATTTTGTTCAGAATCTGTACAAATAAGTATATGGTTTTTAACCTTTAGATAAATATAGATATAACATAACACAACATAAAACAGTGTAGGCACCTATCAATGATATGAAATTGACAATTTTAAATTTTTTTAATGAAAATAATCTAAGTAAGTAGATGGTCACTTTCTTACCGATTCCTGTCTTTAATATGTTTTTCAAGGTACCATCATCTTTATCTAATCGAACTCCATTTATGGCAACAATAAAGTCAAAAAAAGGCTGTAACCCAGCTTTAGCCCCAGGGGAATGTTCTTGAACCTACAGTAAAAAAAAATATTATAATTTTTTAAACCTACCTGTCTATGTTGTTCATATTATATATGTTTATGTATTACTGATTTAAAGGATCTATAAATCATAAGGACATATCAGATAAAAGCAATGTTTTAAATTTTTTAAAGTGTAAATATATCTTTTAAATTAATCCTCAAAAGGGAAAAATCCAAATTATCATGTGCACAACTAAAGTACGACTTGGTAGGTACTAGGTAAACTTTTGATTCTGTTTTTAGGTGGTTTAGTACCTAACCAAGCAGAATTTAAATAAGTCCCTTTTTTTTCTTTTTTGCCAAATCTATTGTAGCATGTTCAGTGCTACCCGAGTTAAAAAAATTTTTAGGCATTTAATAAATGCAATAAGTAGAGACAGCCCGAAGATTCAGTTTCGGCTGAAAATATTGTTTTGGTCGGACACTAAAAATTAGTAATACAATTTTTAACCAGCTCTAAATAAACGTAGAGCTGGTAGAAAGTACCTATTATGTACAATGTTTTTTATGTGAGAACTTAGGTCATTTGTATGGTTGCAATTTGGATATTTACATACCCGAAGGACGTGGTATCCATCTGATCCTCCACCGGGAATATCTACACTTTCCGAGTTTCCCATTTTCCTTTTTCTTTCAAAAAATACGTGGCATATCACATCATCTAACAAAATTTTCCTAACCCAAAAAACAACTCCACTGACATTTAGATGATGACGTCAATGACTAATGACACTTCCCTACTTCCAAGAATTTCCACAGAGGAATGATAGGTGGTTGAAAATTAATTTAGCTCTCGCAAAACCACGTAAAACGTGTTTTGTCTTGCATGAGTTAGGCTTCTCTCACAGTGGAAGCGTAAACGTGCGAATTTTTAAACGCACGGAAACGCACGAATACGCGCTAACCATTCTACCTGCCGTTTTTAGATACACGCTCTCACACTATCAACGAGCCAATTCGTGCGTACACGTGCGTAAACTTGCGAACTGCAATCACGTCCTATTTGGTTTGGATTTTTGCATCAATTCGCATTTACGATTGCCAAAATGGACACTGAAAAGTTGATAGAGGGGAGAATTGCATCTCGAACGTTACAATAGTTGGTTAGCTTGGCAAGTACTGCGTGCAATATATAATCAAAAGTTTGCTTCCTTAATGTGCAATAATTCACCAAATTGCTTTCTTTTTTGTAATAGCTTATGCACCCATATTTTCCTCTTGCGGAGAATTCTCCTCTTTAGAAATGTATTTTCTAACAAATAGGCATTATAAGCAGGCATCCTATAATAGTACTGATCAGTGATCAGTTCTTAAATATTATTTTACTATAGACGGCTAGAAACTCTGTTCGCATGAAACTGCAGTCAGTGTGCTATATCAACGGATTTATACGCACGTATAAAAATTCGGACGTTTTCGTGCGTTTAAGAATTCGCACGTTTACGCTTCCACTGTGAGAGAAGCCTTATTCGCTTCTGATCACAACTTCTGACTTCTGATCATCTTTTAGTGCGTTCGGTTTTGAAAAGGTCGAGCAGAGCGAGCAGATGCAGATTTAATGTCACGTGATATTCGGGCTAAACGAGCGCGTAGCATTTACCGAACCCTTATAGAGTTTGTCGAGTTATATCTGACATAAAATATAAAATTAACCTCACTTTATGTTGGTGGTTTGAAGAGACGAAAATGGAAAATATTCCAGCACTTAGGGGAGGACAAATGATGATGTTTGATGATAATAGCGACGAGGAAGAAAGCTGTTCGATTACAAAAGTTGATGGCTATGCCGAAAATATTGTCCCAGCATTCTCTGACAAACAATTTCAATATAATTTTCGTATAACACCAGAAACTTTTGAAGTTCTATTGCAAAAAGTGCACAGTATTTTGCCTCCCGAAGCAACTCACAAAGGACATCCATCAATACCGTTGGAAAAAGAACTTTTAGTTATGATCTGGTGTTTGTCCAATTTGGAATGATTTCGCGGTACGGGAATTATGTTTGATTTTGTATGTTAGGTTAGGTAAAACAAATTTCCAAATTTGCTGTCAAAACACAAATTCAATTAGTTTGCTCTGTTAGCTCCATATATTTAGGTGAGGCGATACGAGGTAACTCCGAGTGCTCGATTTTTCAAATATCGAACGCCGAGCAGTTACACCCGAGGTCATAGATCTAATAAACGAACGCAACACTGCACCAATGAGCAGACCGAGGAGGCAGATTTGCATTAACCGAACGCACTAATTGTAGAACAATTTGTCGGAGCAAAACAGTTATATTTTTAAAAAGAGAAAGCCTAGTTCCTTTTTAGTTACTTTTAAATAGCAGAGCAAAGATTCCCCCCACTTGCCGCGGTTAATAATGCCCCTCTTATGATTATTCTGTAGTTGACTCGCGTCTAATGAACCATAATACACTCGGATGATTTACAACACTTGCCTTTGGCTCGTGCCGTAAACTTCATCCTCGTTTTATTATGGCCTACATTATACGCTCGTTAAATAATATACTATTACTTCAACGAAAATAAGGAATATGATTGTTCGTCAAAATTATCGTTTTTTTTTTTTATTTATTTATTTTACGTCGGCCTTTTTCCGCAACGAGGCCAATCACCGACGCCTGGGAATTTGTCACACACTATCTGGTAATTTTGCCGAATCCCTCTTTGTCGAGGGTAGGGTTCTTTAACGTGCCAACATCCATGACACGGGGCCCACAGTTTAACGTCTCTTCCGAAAGACGGCGCCACCTCTTAAACCAAATTCCAAATTTAACATCGACGTTGCCGGCACCGGGAATGGAACTCGGGCCTACGATCTGTAAGGCTGCTGCGCTAACCACTAGACCACAACGTCGACTAATTATCGTTTTGATAAAGCTGAAATTTGCCGCGGTAAATAGGGGAGTTGACGTACCAGTTACCAGAGAAAGCCTTTTTGAAAATAGCCTGTGCCAAAATAAATATCTTGCATTGTAACTTATTTTAGTTGGACGTGGTCGTGCCAACGCCAAAAGTAAAGCATAGCTCAACAAAGATTTTTTCCTCTCCCCTTGCAGCGGTTAAGTACGTTGGTTAAGTATGCGCCTCTGTATTTCTAATGCGATTATACGAACTTGTTCGCGAAGCTCTCCTTTTACAACGTAGCTCTGCAAAGTTATTTCCTTTGCTTAGGTGTATAAAGAAGCAAATGGCAAACTAAGGTAAGATATGAAAGTACTTTTCTTTTGTTTTTTTTAAACAGGATAGCAAAAAAATAACGCTTCCCGAACAACTTCGTATAAACGTGAGCGTATGGGAAATAGAGAAAGGCATACTTAACCGCGACAAGGTGAGCCGTATAAAGTCTGTAAAGTTAAAATTTGTAAAAGGAACGTTCTACTTGCCGTTAGCTTTGCTTTGCAAGAAACTTAAAGGAACTCTGCTATGTCTTGTCACTGCTGTCACAAGTCAAAAGTCAAGAAAGTCACAAAAGCACTTCATAATACTTCATTCTTCATAAATAACAAAACATCACAAAAGTTTCTATTTTGAATTAAAATTTCTTTAAAAAAAATAAGTAAATCATGGTCATTTTTTAATAAATATTTAAAAATATCAAAAATGCAAGCGTGATAGAACAATAGAAATAGTAAAATCTCCGAGTAAACGAGTGGAATGGAAACAAAGTGACATTTCTTTGTTGTTGGGGTACAAAATTTTTGCGAATAAGCTCTATTTATATCTCAGTTTCTTTATATTTTTTATATAACACAACTTGTGTGATTCCTATTATGCGTTGTAGAGGTAAGTGAAGGTAAATTTTATATTTTTTTTGCGAATTATTTCTTTGTTATTGTTTATCAGCTGTTTATGTTTTCATCCATTAAAATTTTGTAAACATTTTCTTATGTCGACCTAATTTTATAAGGTTTCTAGGTGTAAAAATTATCACGAGCATACATTATGCTTTAATTACGCGTTATTTAATAATTATATTACAAATTGGAAAAGTGTTCAGCAAGTCAAGAAGCATTTCTGCTGCTTTAAAATTATTTGTTGTTTGATGTTAATAAGAAATGTAGTTAAATATTATAATACCACATTTTGCATTAGAAGAGCAAAATTTAGAATCTATAGTAGGTTCCTAACATTTATTTTAAATTCTATATTTTTCTCAATATTTTTCCAAGCACTTACCTTACCTACCTAGATTATTTTTAATTTTCCAGAATTTTTTATTTAAACATGACCAACTACGCATCACTGAATGATAACAATGATTTCTATGAACAATATGGAATCCCCCATCATCATGTTTCTGAGCCTACTAGATCGCAATGGAACCATATTGATGACTTGGACTCGTTTTTTACACGAGTCTACAAATACCACCAAAAGCATGGGTTTGCATGCATGGCAGTTCAGGTTTGTACTAAACAATTATATATTTTGTCATGTAGATAAATTCACTGTAGTTTTAATTGTGATAGATTATTATTATTACTACGATTAGTATTGGGTACAAATAATTTTTCAGCTAAGCTATATTGGTCCATATGAGTACCTATGTTTATTTTTTATTTTTAGGAAATAGTGAACTTACACCAGTTTCTCTTTATTTCTGGGTTGACCTTTAGTCTTATGTATGCAATTGACTATGGACAATTATTTAGTAAAAAGGAGGATCCCTCACAGCATGGGTCACTGATTTCTGTATTTCGATCTTTTGATGAGGTAAGTAAGTAAGTAGGTACCGAGGTAGGTACCCACTGTAGGTACCCACTAAATGAAAAAAGGAGAAAAAACACTTTTTTTTCCTTCAATTCACATCCATTACCTAACTAAGCAAGAGAAGTTTGTTTAAATGGGCTGTGGGATCCATTTATCCACTTAAGCTCCATTAAATTTTAAAAATCTATTGGTCAAAAAAAAGTATTATATTGTTAGGTACCTGCTAAGTACTTTATTTAAAATGCAAATGAAATGAAATTAGAATCAATCTTATTCTCAGAATATGACAAACAACAGTATAAGAGGTAATAAAAATTATTGCAAATTTTGGCAAAAGGTGTTCTAGGGGTAAGGGAACATTAGTCAAAATTGGGTCATTTGACTTTAGAAATCCCTCAGTAAAACGATACCTTTAATAGGTACCCGAGTAGGTACCAATATTATTGTTAGGAATAACTTTATTTGATGCAAAATTGATCATTATTATTAAAAAATATATCAGATCATTAATAACGCTCACATAATCTTTCCATAAACTTGGCATTCATAAACACCTTAGGGACAGAATTTATTAAAATATTGAACCAAGTCAAGAAAGTTGGGTAAAAAAATAAGGAATACCCGTTTCATTATTTGTCTTGGAAATATACCTACTTAGCTTTTATGCTAAATTTAAAAAAAATTCGAAAAATTAAATTTTTTGAAATATATACTTTTATACCCCATTTTCACCCCTGTAGGGTCTGATTTTCAAAAAAATATATTATGTTGAGTTTCAGTTCAGCGCAAAAATATTTTTTCCAATATAAGCTTTAATACCCCTTTTTCCACCCCTTAGGGCGAAAATTTTCGTAGATGCCTAAACAAATGATTGATGAGACATTTTTTTAAACTTTTTTTTACTTGTCTAAAATTTTTATTTATATCGTTTTTCTAGCGGTTGCGTTGGAAACTTACCCCCTAGGGACCAAATATCCCAAAACATTAAAACACATAATACACAGTGTGTCCAGAAAAAGGAAGTCAATCCATTAACCATAAATATATTCCTTGAGCAAAAATAGATATAATTTAATTATAAGATATTAATTTCTAAATTGTTGCATTGCTTCAACAAAAAGAATTACACCTTTTGAGAAAAACGAAACAAAAAACAATGGGCCTTTTCACTATTCTTAAATTTGATACATTTGGCATTTGAATGGTTTAGTCGGTGCTATAATAAGTGTTTTTCATCAATAAAACTATTGCTAGGTCATAACATTAATTTATTTCAGCACAGTAAAAACCGGGTAAAATTCAACCAATTTGAAAATCTCAAAACAGGCGCGACTCATGACGTAGATATGTTTAAAGCTTGCTAGAGCGCATGCGTTTAACCTCGCACACGCGTAAATAATGATCTGTCGAACTGCCATCGGCAAATTAAGCCGCTGTTGCCATACGTAGAAAGTTTTATAATCTTAATAATATACTTTCTTCTTAGAACTTTATTTGGATACTTTAAATAAATATAAACATAATACTGGTAAAATAATTCATTCCGCAGCTATTGAATGGAAAACTGGTATATTATAATTACTAATAATTGCTAGTCAATTACCATTACACTGGTACTATAAACTATAATAAATTATTTTTGAGAGTATCGGCAACACTGTCAAGCTGCTGATTTTGTGAATTCTTGATAGTTTAAGCCAGCGACTCGGCTATTCCTATCATTCGTCTGTGCATCAATCTTCCGGCGCGATGACGTAGGTATGTTTAAGCCCGTGTTTTTATTCAAGGAGTTTTTTTATTTATTTATTTTCTCAGTTATGGCTTAAAAGTATAGAAAAGTAAAAACACAGAAAATTTTATTTTTTGTTCCTTTATAGACTACTACCAAAATCAAAATTTAGTGAAAAGGCCCATTGTCAAATATTCAAAATAGGGGGTCCAGTACCCGCTGACACCCCCCCCCCCCCCCTGTTTTTTAATACATGCGCCAGTGACTTCCGAAATATGTTTTTTTAGGTACCTAGTCATTTGTTTTTGATTTTTGTCTCCTATAAAATTTCGATAAAATGATGCGTTTTGGAGATATTTGAAAAGTGTATGGGTCCTTAACTCATCGCAACGGTAATCTCATAATTTTCAAATTCTAAACTAAGTCAGCAGTTGTGGCATTATCAGGGATACAAGATATAATTCAGTAAAACTTTGCAATAGGTGACAATGGGCGTTTTCACACTAGCCGACACGATCACGACACGGTAGCGACACCGACACAATAAATCGGCGAGTATTTTCACATTTGCCGACAGCCATCTCTGTCGTGTCGTAGTGTTGTGCCGGTAATCGCAGACATGGCTCCTGCAAATAAATTGTATTTGCTACATTTATTGCATTTAAGACTGAAAAAGCAAAGACCGCAAAGAACATTTTTGATACATCCAATAATAAAGGTGCGCTACTTACACGGCACCTATTACACTCTTTTTGAGACATTGACTAAGGATTCTGACAAATTTTTCGACTACTTTCGAATGAGTCATGAAACATTTAACTATGTGCTGAGCAAGTTAATTGACGAAATCAAAAAACCAGAACAAAAACAACTAGGAAAAGGAAAAACCGCCAACGACACGAGTGGAGCGCTTGCTGCTCGCCGACCTGTCGGCGCCTGCAACGACACGATAACGATATATCGGCAAGTGTGAAAGCAATCCCTTTACTTACAGGATATTACGCGTCCACCGGTGTCGTTGTCGTGTCGGTATCGTGTCGGCTAGTGTGAAAACGCCCATTGCTGAAAGCAAAGGACTAGCCAAAAATAATGTAAAGACTGTGGCATGCAGATAAAAACCTGTAGTACTAAACCAGTTAAATGAAATTATTTTATTGCCCTACTGAGAACTTACTATTGCTAATGTTCTTTACGTAACAGTAAAACGCCACTGTTATTATTCCTTCTTAAGACAATAATTTACTATTACTTATTAGATAACATTGAAACATCATAACAAGATAATAAATATTAAAAACAAATTATTTTCATAATTTTTCAATTTGTTAGTAACAAAAAACAAACAAAATTTTAAAAATAATAATAAGAAATTGCTCGATATCACCTCCATTTTTTTGGATACACATGCAACCTCTCTTTATTAAAGAAAAAATTAACCTTTGAAAAATATATGGTTTCAACCTGAACTGCTCTCCAGCTTAAAGGATTCTTTCTATTAAATGATTTTCGCTCAAAATCGTAATCATATACAAAAATTCACCCCCAGACTATATAGGGTGTCCGGAAAATACGTGTACAACGTTTAAAGACAGACTCCTGACGTCAAAATAGGTCGATCTAAGCCGACTTAGTTATATCCAGAATTGTCTCGTTTAGCCGGTAGAGGGCGTCAAAAATTTGTAAAAATATTGGTTTTTCCTAAATTACGTGAAAACCTGCTAATCCATTTTAATGATTTTTACTCGGATTTTTAGTAAATTCAAATTCAAATTTAAATTTATTGTTCAAAAGAAATATGTAGACTAATACTATAAAATGACGTTTCTAGTAGTATAGTCACCGGCTGTAAATAAGTGAAAGTGTTATAAAAGTGGTATAATACGTCAACATTTCTCCTAATTTTTTATATGAACGGCGTTATGACAACCCAGATATTTTTGTAGAGTGACTGGATGTATTTGGAAGCTATTTTACCTCTTTAATATTTTTCGTTGAATGAGTTGTTTTGCCAGAAGAAAATATTTACAATATTTAGTATTTATTTTATTTATTTATTTATTTTATTTATAAGTATCAACAGCACAAGTGCCAATTACAGATACATCTTACAGCTAGTAAACACAACAAAAAAATAGAAATAAAATAAAATGAAAGCCTAAAAGGCGAACAAGAATCAAAACCCCACAGAAGTGGGTACTCAACTGAGCATCACAATATTACGTACATTAACTGGTCCTCAGTTTTCTCTCGACCAAATCCTTGAACTGGCCAAGACTAGTTGTATCTACATCAATATCTGATGCATAGAGATTAAAAAAGTGGCACATTTTGTAAATTGGAGAATTTTTGTAAAGGTTTGTTCGAGGATAGGTGAGATAAAAGATATTTGAAGCTCGCGAGTTGACTCTATTGACAGCGAACGGTAGTTTACCAAGAATACCGGGGCAGTCAATTTCACCCTTCAAAATTCTAAACAAAGTGCACAGTAAATTTTTTATTTTTCTCTTATCCAATGAAAGCCTGCCAAACACACCCAAAAGGTATTCGTTATCGCACCCTTTCTGAGGATATATTCCGTATTTCCTATAATACATACATTTAACAAACTTTCTCTGCACTCTTTCAATGAGTGTAACCCACACGTTATACTGGGGGGACCAAATTATGCTTCCGTACTCCAAAACAGGCAACACTAGGCTATCAAAAAGATGCCAGCTAACATCAATGCTAAAACCTTTGGTGTTTCTAAGGATAAAACCTGCTATTTTTTGTGCACATTATTAGTAATAGTATTAAAATCAAATTACCTGTAACAATAATTTAATAGATAGGGTCCAATATCATTTTTTAAGGAGTGTTAATAGTTGTATTCAGCAAGATGGCGGTCATTTTACACATTTGCTTAAGTAATGTTTTTGTTTTACTTAGTTTCTTACAATACATACTTTCAACTTTGTTGTACTTTGTTTTATTTTTATTGTTAATTGATGTATGCAGGTAATTGTAAATATTTTCTTCTGGCAAAACAGCTCATTCAACGAAAAATATTAAAGAGGTAAAATAGCTTCCAAATACATCCAGTCACTCTACAAAAATATCTGGGTTGTCATAACGCCGTTCATATAAAAAATGAGGAGAAATGTTGACGTATTATATCACTTTTATAACACTTCCACTTATTTATTTACAGCCGGTGACTATACTACTAGAAAACGTAATTTTATAGTATTAGTCTACATACTAAAAATCATTAAAATCGATTAGCAGGTTTTCACGTAATTTAGGAAAAACCAATATTTTTACAAATTTTTGACGCCCTCTACCGGCTAAACGAGACAATTTTGGATATAACTAAGTCGGCTTAGATCGACCTATTTTGACGTCAGGAGTCTGTCGTCAAACGTTGTACACGTATTTTCCGGACACCCTGTATAGTCCAAGGAAGTAAGGTCTGGGGAACGGGGTGGCCATTTAACAGGAGCCTCTTGGCCCCGATCAATCCAGCGATTAGGACAGATATAAAATTTAAGTAAATAGTTCCTAACATTTCTAGCAAAATGCGGAGGAGCACCCTCTAGTTGGAACCAAATATTTTGTCTTCATTTTTTTTTAATCACTTATTATCAAGTAAATCGGGCAGAGTGTTTTAAATAAATAGTACGAGATTACTGTTAGCATCAGTTAAGCACCCATACTTTTCAAATTATCTTCAAAACGCATTATTTTATCGAAATTTTATAAGAGACAAAAAAGAATCAAAACTAAATGATTACCTGAAAAAACATAGTTCGGAAGTCACTGGCGCACTTACTAAAAAATAGAGGGGGTCAGCGGGTACTAGGCCTCCCTATTTTGAATATTTGACATTTGTTTTGTGCTGCGTCAAAATGCCGACCTCAAAAGAAGAGGCGTTTGACGTGCTTAAAATTTTAAGGAAATATATCAAAATTTAACTAATTAGAACTTTGACATGTACTATCTCATATTTAAAATGAAAGCCTTTTTCCTTTTTTTGTTGTAAATATTTTAAATTTACAGAATATTAATTTAAAGAAGTGTTGTGTTGATTACAGCTTGGTAGAAGACACGATGGTATGGTATTTGTAATCTCGCTTACAAATACCGTATTAAAACGTCAGCTTGTTCTTATGAAGCTCATTTTTATTGACTTGCGGTTTTCACATGTATTCTTTTAATTAATTCTTCTTATTGCTTATGTTAAAAAATATATATCGTTGGGTTTAAAATTTTTGAGAAAAATAAAAAAAAATTATGCTAAATAGCGTCGCAACGGCTTTGTTTTTTATTTAATTAATAAAAAAATAATCCCTATTTAGGGAGTTTAAATTTGTCAAATTCCGATAAGCCAAACCAATGTCATGAATATTTTTTATAGCAATATTTGTCCCCTCCTACGGTATAGCAAAAACTCAAATATAAAAGTTAACCAGAATTTTCATTAGATTGAAAAATGCTACGTTTGATACATGTTTACTATACATGGATTTTTGAAAGAATGCCGCTTTTTTGTCTGATCACCATAGTAACGCCCTTTAGCGCCTAACCTAGAAACTTAAAAAGTTATTTCCAGCAATCTCTCTTGGTCACTTTTGTAATACATTTGTTTTTTCCTCAAGCTGTACGGCAAACGGTTACCAAGATACAGCCGTCGCGTCGTCCCTTTTCAGTTGTACATCCGGTACAAGAATTTTTGTTCACCATGACCTCCATGTTTTAAAGGCTGTTTGTTTATTTATCAGATTGTTAAAAAACTTTTAAAATGCAAAACAATGTTGTTTGTTAATTTTTATTGATTTACTTTTTAATTAGGTTTTAATTTTCTTTTAGGTCATATCGACTCTGCCGTTTTTCGGTTGGTTCCTAATAATTTCCTTAGGTATTTTTCTCATATTAACCTTCATAAGAAAATTTTACGGACTCATAATGTACTGGGACATCAAGCAGTTTTATAATCAGGCTTTGACCATAGACGACAATGAACTGGACAACATGACGTGGCACGATGTTCAAAAGAGACTTATACAGGTTGGTTTTTAAAATTTATTTACAGTAGACTCCCGATTATCCGAAATGTTGTGGACCGGACCGATTTTGGAGATTGAGGAAAATCATTAACTATAGGAAAAGTAACTATATCTATGTACTTTTATAGATGTACATACATACATAATAAATTCTAATACTTATGTATGTACCGGGTGGTCAAATAAGCGAGGACGTCGGCTTTATCTCGGAAACCATTAATCGTACAACTTTCGGAAAGATTTTTTTATGAGTAAAGTGGTCAAGAGAAATTGCTGGAAATTACTTTTAAGTTCCTCATTTCGCCGCAAGGGGGCACAATTAAAAATTGTTTTTTTTAATTCCAAATTTCTCCGAAAATTCCCATATTAAGTTATAACTCTGATTACATCATTGGAAAGTGTTTCGAAGTTACAGCGATTTTAATGTTTACACTTTCACTTGATAAGAGTGGGAGAAGCTATTGAAAGTGTAAACATTAAAATCGCTGTAACTTCTAAACGACTTATCCGATTTTACTAAATTTAAGCTTGTTTGGAAAGGGAAAATAAGCATCTTCAATTGCCGTATCCAACAGTACACGATAGTGTTTAATAAAATTGCTAGAGGGCGCAATTTGTAATAATAACAGTTTTTTCGATTTTATTCCGAAAATTCAAATGATACGGTATAACTATGACATCATAATCGAAAAGCAAATGAAATTTGCAAGAAAAGATGTGAAGGCCGCAGTTCGATATCCTTGTTCGTTTCAGAGTTATTGCCAAGACAATAATTTTTAATACAAATTGCGCCCTCTAGCAGTTTTATTAGAAACTATCTTGTACCATTGGATATAACAATTGAAGGTATTTCCAAACAAGCTTAAATTTAGTAAAATCGGATAAGTCGTTTAGAAGTTACAGCGATTTTAATGTTTACACTTTCAATAGCTTCTCCCACTCTTATCAAGTGAAAGTGTAAACATTCAAATCGCTGTAACTTCTAAACGACTTAACTGATTTTACTAAATTTAAGTTTGTTTGGAAGAAAAAGGTAAGTACCTTCAATTGTCGTATCGAATGGTATAAGATAGTTTCTAATAAAATTGCTAGAGGGCGCAATTTGTATTAAAAATTATTGTTTCGGCAATAACTCTGAAACGAACAAAGATATCGAACTGCGGTCTTCACATCTTTTCTTGCAAATTTCATCTACTTTTCGATTATGATGTCATAGTTATACCGTATGATTTGAATTTTCGGGATAAAATCGAAAAAACTGTTATTATTACAAATTGCACCCTCTAGCAATTTTATTAAACACTATCGTGTACTATTGGATAAGGCAATTGAAGATGCTTATTTTCCCCTTCCAAACAAGCTTAAAGTTAGTAAAATCGGATAAGTCGTTTAGAAGTTACAGCGATTTTAATGTTTACACTTTCAATAGCTTTTCCCACTCTTATCAAGGTCGGTACGCCAATGAGCCTTAAACCAAAATGATGCAGAATTGTCTAAGCTTTCCAATGATGTAATCAGAGTTATACCTTAATATGGAAATTTTCGGAGAAATTTAGAATTTAAAAAAACAATTTTTAATTGTGCCCCCTTGCGGCGAAATGACGAACTTAAAAGTAATTTCCAGCAATTTCTCTTGACCACTTTACTCATAAAAAAATCTTTCCGAAAGTTGTACGATTAATGGTTTCCGAGATAAAGCCAACGTCCTCGCTTATTTGACCACCCGGTACATTAGTATGTATTCATATTAATAAATTCAAGAAAGAGGTAATTGGTACTTGTTTTAATTTTAAAGTCTGTCGATTTTTGGCCGCAACAACAAAACCAATAAAATATTTCTTAGAAATTTCGGATAATGCGAAGGAATAGCAAGAATCATTTCAGATAATTAATAAAGGGGTCGTTTCGGATAATGCGGAGTTCGCATAAGCGGGTTTCTGATAATCGGGAGTCTACTGTATATATAAATTTATATAAGTATAGCTAATAGCTTTTTTATTGACTATTTTTCTGGTGTGGGAGAAAAGCTAGCAAACAAAATCAATAAAGGTAATACCACATTTTCAAATAAAAAAATAAACATTTAAGTAAATTAATTTTATTTAGAAGAAACTAATCATAAAGAAGTTGAAAATGTAATTGATAGTTTAAAATTTAAAATTAAAGAAATCTCCTGGTGCCGACGGAATAACAACAGAAATATTAAAAACTATTAAAACTACTATTTCTAGACCACTAGCATTTCTTATAAATAATATTTTTTAAACCAGTACTTATATTATATCCAGAAGCTTTCAAAATTGGTATAATTAAACCTATTTTTAAAAATTGAGATTCTAGTAAAACTAATCCTTATAGACCAATAACATTAATATCTTCGATAGCAAAAGTTTTCGAAAAACTTTTAAAATTAAGAATTGAAAATTATTTGGAAAAAATACATTTTATTTCTAATAAACAGTTTGGGTTTCAAAAAAATAAATCAACACAAAACGGTATTTGCTATCTAACAGAACAAAAAATATATGATGCCCTAGATAATAAAAAACCTTGTATTAGTATTTTTCTAGATTTAGCAAAAGCCTTTGATACAGTTAGCCATAATTTACTGTTAAAAAAGTTTGAAAATATTGGATTCAGAGGAAAGCAATTAGAATTAATTAAAAATTATCTGAAAAATCGACCAACTTATGTTCAAATAGATAAAGAAAATAGCTATCCAAAAGTATTTAAATATGGTGTTCCTCAAGGAACAATTTTAGGACCATTATTTTTTAATATTTATATTAACGACTTATTTAGTATAAATTGTGATGGACAAAAAGTTAATAAAATAAAATATTTAGGAATTATTTTTGACAGTAAATTAAATTGAAATTTTCACTTAGAATACTTAATTAAAAAATTAGAAGTTTACTATCGATTTTTAAAAACATTAAAAACTTTTTAAATGTAAAACATGGAAATATTATATTACGCGTTAGTTAAAACTCATTTAAATTACGGAATTTTAGGTTGGGGAGGAATAAATAGAACATTAGTTAAAAAATTAGAAATATTACAAAAAAAGTTTTCTAAAAATTATATTTAATAAAGATTATCTTTATCCTTCAAAAGAATTATATTCAGAGACAAAAAAGTTGAACATAAGACAACTTTACATTTATAACATCTTAATATATATATTTAAAAATAAAAACCTTACTTATACAATTTAAAAACCATAATCATAGTACACGTCATAAAAATGAAATAACCATAGAACCTAAAATAAATAAGTCCATAGGACAAAAAAAAAATCAAATATTAATTTTTTTATATAAACGATTATTTACCAACAAAAATTAAAAAATAGATTTCATTAAAAAAATTTTAAGTCGAAATAAAAGCATGGATATTCAAAACAGACAATTTAAAAATATTAGAAAGACTTTAATTAATTAATATTGTTCTGAATAATTTATATAAGTAATATTTTTTACTTAAAAATTATAAATTAATAATTTTATTACCTCGTCGTCTTAGTGCAAAAATTCATTAAGTCAAAATTGGCAATTTTGAGTAAAACCCAGTTTTAAGAAATCTTTAGAATCATTGAAAAACTCAAATAAATTTAACTTGTCCCAAAATTCTTGCATACTTTCACTTTTAAAAAAATGCCTAGATTCTGATTTCTGTAGATTCAATAGGTTTTATAAACAAATTGACGGTCTACCAATGGGTTCTTCGTTGTCACCTCTGATAGCTGAAATTTTCATGAACCATTTTGAAACAAACCGTATTTTTAATTCCCGCCACCATCTTGTTAAGAATATATCATTTTGGTATCGCTATGTAGACGACACCTTAGTTGGTTGGACGGGTACCATAGATGAACTAAATTCATTTCTATCCTTTCTTAACAGTTTTCACTCAAACATAAAGTTTACTATGGAAGTTGAATCTAACAGCACCTTACATTTTCTGGATCTCACTTTGGAAAGAAAAGACGACACAATAGATTTCAGTATCTTTCGAAAATCCACACAAACTGACCACATGATACCTTGACTCCTGCCACCATTTTTCTCAAAAATGATCTGCTTTAAATACCTATTTTCACCGTCTCTTTACTATTCCAATGAAGAAAGAATCTTTTGATACATAAAAAAAAACATTATTTTTCAGATGGCCCTTAAAAATGGTTTCCCATTTCATATTATAAAGAATAATTTTGTGTGAGAACGCCTATACTAGGTTTAAGAGTGCCGAAAAACTATCGACTAAGATATTCGTTTCCATCCCCTACCTTGAAATTAGACCATTATGGGTCGCTCCTTAAAAAACCTTAATAATAGTCTTTTTATTTGTTATAAATCAGTTACTTACTTCTGTTTCAAGCTTGGTTTCTAGGCTTAAAGACAAAATGGAGATGTTGAATAGAAACGGCATTTATTTGCTTCATTGTGACTCTTGTCCAGCAGAATACGTAGGAAACACGGGACGATCTTTTCAAACAAGAATTAACGAACATTTAAAAAAATTGGATGGCTTAATATGAGCGAGAGAAAAATGTTCCATGTTGAATAAAATAATCGTTAAAACATGCCCGGATTATTTATATTAAAAATTAAATTTAGAAATTACTCTCATGCTTTGGACCTTGTGCGTAAATCCACAATCACTCCTCCGTTACACAAAACTACTCTGTTTAAAAGATCATTTAGTTATCAAATTAATTAATTAATTAATTAACTAATCAAAATCTACCGCAATTCAAGTCATTCCAATACATTACTGGACCACATTATAACAAATGACGATGATGGTTATAGAAATTTATCTATCATAGGTAATTCACTAAGTGACAAAAAAAAAATAAGTTTTACAACTTCCAAAAAATTAGAAACATTTAGAGTTGGGCATGGTCAATTGACCATGACGTAGTTGACCAGTTAAATTCGGTCAAAATATATCAATTTTATTTTATTATTTATCGAGTTATTTATGCATTTGTGATCTGTCCAGATTACCTCCTACCACCCAGGATAATGTTTAGTGTATCGTTATAGCGCCGTTATTTAAGAAAATAATAACACCTGATTCTGGGAATCCCAATAGTCGGCCTCGTTTATTAGTGGTTCCCGGAAGCATTTTTGTATCGAGCGTCCAGTAAGCCGCATTCGTGATGTTTGACCTCGGCACGTATCGAGCGTTCGGTACTACGACAACAGTCGGAGTACCGTACGCTCGATTAGGCTGAAATCTTGGTTTTTGAATTTAAAAAAATTCTCTGGGTAACAACGAACAAACCGGTTGCCAATATACCTTTCCGACGGAATTTGTTCCTCTAGTTATCGCCTCCTTATAATCTTCTACTTATAAGAAAAAAGCTAAAAAAAATTGACGCTTATATCAGTCAAAAGTTGACAATTGTCGTATGGTAGCTTGACAATCGACGATCGACAGACCTCGGTTAATGCGAAATTACCCGAATGCGGTGTACTGGACGCTCGATACAAAAATGCTTCCCGGAATGGATTCAATCACAATGAAGGAAAGGAATAGAGAAGTTATTGTTATTCATGGTATAAAAATAAACTATTGAGATATACACTTATAGAATGTGTACCTGGATGGACCTAACTATATCATCCATTTGACCACCCTGTATAAAATTTAGGTATGGCAATAGACTTTTCAGAACAAGCCAAACTTGTTATAAAAAATTAATTTTTTCCAAAATACAAAATAAGAAATTTGGCAAGTATAGTTACGTTCATCCACTGCATTTTTAAATTTTAATTTATTTCAGTCAATTAACCAAAAACAAATTGACCGGTCAAATCCACAACCCTAGAAACATTTAGACCATCAAAAGTATTATTTTAAAAGGCAAGTTGATATATACAAAATTTTAAACAAGATTTATTGCTACTACTAAATTTAAGCTATTCGAAAAATAACAATGTATCAAAAAGTTATGACATGATAATGACTGCTTTCAGAAAAATACATACTACCTACAATTAAAAAGCAGATTTCGAAAATATTCAAAGCCATGGTTTAATAGCGAAATATATAATGAAATCAAATCCAGAGACTATTACTACAAAACATTCTCAAACTTATCTTGATAATGTGTTTAAATATGTGTTCAGCAAGTTAAATGAAAAATTGAAGAAGCAAAACAGAAATTTTACAAAAAGAAATTTGGAGAAATGACATTTGGACAAGAAAACTGAAGTAACATCAATGATGCTTGACAATGTACAATCAATATTTCTCATCAGTTGTGAAAAATTATTCAGCAAAATAAAAGATATCTCATTAGATTTGTCCAATGAATTCACTTTAGATATACGTATATGTCACTGCCTGATGTATTTCAAACCAAAATAGAAGAAATAATAGATAAAATGGACTGTTCAAAAGCCCCAGGATGGGATGATATTGATGTGGCAACGATTAAAAACTGTAAATGTGCATTAAGTCCTGTAGTAATGTGTAAACTAGTAAATCATTCTCTAAAAACTGGTAAAGTGCCTCAAGGAATGAAAATTGCTGTCGTTCCACCGATTTTAAGTCTAAATAATTACCGGTTGATATTAGTTTTGCCAGAAAGAATAGTAAAGGATGGTCTTAGTTTACATCCCATGCATTTTTTTTTAATCTAAATGGCAATATGGCTTTCGAGAATCAAGTGATACATAGTCTGCAGCTGTTGATTTAATTTCAGAAATTCAAATGGCTTATGATAGAAGCCAAAAATGTACGCTTATTTCTCCGGATCTTTGCAAAGCCTCTGATACAGAAAATGTTTCTATTCTTTTAAGGAAACTTGATATGATGGGTATTTCGGGTGTAGTTTTTGCTTCGTTTAGAAACTATTTGAATCAACGAAAACAAAAAGTTCATATCAAAAATAAATATAGCAAATTTCTTAATGTCAATTGTGGTTTCCCGCAAGGTTCGATTTTGGCCCCTTTATTTTTCCTTATTTACATTAATTCTATATTTAATTTAAAATTGAAAGGAAAAATTAGGTTGTTTGCTGACGATACAACTATTTTATACATTGCTGATTCATATGAAATTATACAAAATTTTATAAATTTACAGGTACAATTAGATTTACAAATGTGTATTCACAAGAGAGAACTGACTGAGTTAGATATTTACCATAGAATATTGAGGCAAACAAATTACTTGGTGGCCCTCGTCAACAAGAAGTTACTGCCACCCCAATCGTGGGTACCAATCTTGGGAGACGTCGTTTATTGGACGAAAGGATTAAGGTATATAATAATAATAATAATAATAATAAATGTCTTTTTATTTCAAATTCCCAAAAACAAATTATAAACATAATGGTTTATAGACGGCGAGATCTAGCAACGCTACTCTATCTAACCGTCTTCTAACTATAAACTAAAAGATAATAAAGAAAATAATATTTTTAAATACTTATAATATAATATTAATAATAAATATTTCATAACAGCATTATTACGCTAGAGGCAAATGCATGAAGGTAGTATATAAAAACAACTAATTACTCGTTTCTTTTACTCACAATGAACTGCCTGACGGCCCTCTTAAAGCCAGTGGCAGCGGTAAGGGATTTTACACGGGCAGGTAGAGCACTGTACACTTTGACCGCGTTGTAACTAAAAGATCCCTGAAATTTGGCCGTTCGGTGCTGGGGGATAATAAATCTCTCACAGTATCGCGCCTCTCGTCCATGTATGTCAGTACCCACAACAAGCTTCTCGCAAAGATACGCAGGCGATCCGCACTTAACAATTTTATGTGTAAGTGTAGATAAGTGCAAAAAAAAACGTTCATCCATTCTTAACCACCCAGAAGCTTGAAATAACGGTGTGACGTGATCAAATTTCCTGGCATTAAAACAAAATTTAAGACAAGAATTCTGAAGTTTTTGGAGACTATTTTTTTCTCTCTGGGTAAGAGCTGGCCAAAAAAGAACGTCGGCGTATGAAACTATCGATAATATCAGGGATTCGCTGAGTCTTAGTTTGACATCAGTCGTTAAAATGTCTTTGTGCATATATAAAAGTTTTAATTTATAATACGCTCTCTGTATTATTTCAGACACGTGTGCTTCGAATCGGAGCTGCGCATCCAAAAAAATACCTAAATTTTTTTCACAATCTGAAGGCACTAAAACAGCACCTTCAATTTTAATATTAAAATTATTTAACCCAGATGAGCCAAAAAGAAGTAACTTGGATTTTGTACCATTTAATACCAATTTATGGAATTTGGATATTTCAGCAACAATTGCCAAATCAGCATTAATAGCCTCCATGGCAGTTACAGCCTCCGAATGAGGGAACGAAAAATAAATTTGCTTATCATCAGCATATTGATGAGATGAACATACCCTTAAAAATTTATAAAAATCACAGGTATATAAAGAAAACAAGAGCGGTCCCAAAATACTTCCCTGTGGAACCCCCCTTTCAATATTGACATAATCCGAAACATCTGAACCAACACACACTCTTTGTCTTCTACCCAATAGGTAATTGTTTAATAGATCAAGAGCAGTGTCATGTAAACCGAGGTATTTAAGTTTAGAGCGAAGAACTGAGTGATCCAGAGTATCAAATGCCTTGCTGTAGTCTAACAGCACTAAAGCAGTCATCTTATTTTTATCCAGACTTCGAAAAATTTCATCACAGACATGCAATAGAGCTGTTGTCGTACTGTGCTGCGCTCGGAACCCAGACTGTGTGATAGGCAGTATTCGGTTAGCTGCCACGTAATCCTTTAATTGGTCATTCATAACTCTCTCGAGTATTTTCGATAAGGTAGGCAGAATGCTGACTGGACGATAATGCGACATCTCTGTAGGTGTGCTATTTTTCGGTACCGGGATAATGTTGGCACTTTTCCATTCCGTTGGAAATTTACAGGTTTTAAGAGAATAGTTAATAATAAACGTTAGATATGATGTAAGATACGGAGTGATTAACGAAAGCATTTTAAGGTCTATCCCGTCAGCACCCATGGCAGTACTTTTTATACTAGCAATTATTCTCTCCACACTCTCATCACTCACCTCAGAAAACTTAAATTCATTCTTTATATTTGAGTGTTTCCTGTTATTATAGTGTTCATTCATAAAGGCACCAGAATCAACAATAACCTTAGGGACACTATCAACAAAAAAATTATTAAGCCGAGAAGCTGTCATAGTATCATCCAACTGTGCATCCGCCTGAGCGTGCCTGCCGATGTTAAGTTGTCTTAAAGTTTTCCAAAAAGCCTTCGGGTCGGTCCGGAATTTATGATGAAGAAATGCTTTCTTCTCATTACGTACCGTAGTAGTAACTAAGTTACGAAGTTGTTTATAGTTTTGCAAAGTCGCCTCAGTCTTAAGTCTTTTATGTTTTGTTAAAGCTTTTTGGCGGAGCCTCATCATAAACCTAACATTATCTGTTATCCAAGGAGCGGCGGGCTTCGTAAATCTTGAGGTTTTCAGCGGAGCATGCACATCAAACACATTCCTAATATTCTCATTAAAAAAAACAATCATATCGTCCACATCGGTCATACCCAATAACACATTCCAATCAATGCTAAACAAATCATTAAGAAAATTAATAAATGTGAATGAGGAATAATCCCGGTATGCCCGATACGATATAGGAACGCGAATTTTCTGTAAATGGATCTGAGTATACACTAAGCAGTGATCAGAGACATTATCCATATTTATTACCTGCACATCGTCAGAAAGCTCCGGCGCCGACGTCACAATTAGGTCAATGAGGCTATTGCTAATTGGGGTAATCCGCGTTGGTGTGGCCACCATTTGGGAAAGCTTATACTTACCAAATAAACGATTAAGTAGAATACTTCCGGAGTTCTTTGAGTCAGAAATATCCACGTTTAGATCGCCTCCAAAGAAAATGTGATCGCAGGAAGGAATAAAACTTGTAAAGGAATTTTCCAAATCATCTAAACAATTATTAAGATTAGCATTAGGAGGACGATAGAGAGATCCAAAACATATGGTTTTACCCTGGACTCTTATGCTTATCCAAAGCTGCTCTAATAGACTTGACTGAGGCGGCGTCTCTAGTATTTTAAATTTAATCGATCTGACAATGTACAAACCGACCCCACCCCCTCGTCCTGTCCTATCCTTTCGTACTAAATTATAGTTCGGTATTAAAAAATTATTACTATGCAAGCCATCGTGCAACCAAGTCTCCGACAGGCCAATGATGTCGTATCCCTCCGCCGCCACAAACTCAGAAAATTCGGCAAACTGAGTACATAGTGAGCGTATATTAAAATGTGCAAAATAAAACTTAACCTTTGCATTTGCCATAAACAAATTTAAATCAGCAACTAAAGACACATTTGCGCCGCATTAAACAAGTTCTTTTTAAATTTCTCAATAGGTGCATTGTCATTTCAATTTATCCTATTTTATATCAAAAAAAATATACCTACAATCAACAATATTCAATAGAAATAACCAAATTTTATCAAACAAGAACAGTTTAACCCTGCCAAATTTCTATATTAACAAATTATATTTTTCACTTCACAAAAAAGAGATTAGATATTTAAAGAATTTAATAAAAGGAATAGCAATATAAACAGATTTCAATAGAGACCTATTGCAGAATTACGTTATAAATGAATATTTACTTTAAATGTAATTCTATAGCTGGTACAAACTCTTTTGCTTAGTAACGGGGTCCAAATAATATATCTTTCCGGACATTGACCAGACACTATTATTTCCAAATTTCCTCTTTGCCTCGCTTAACAATTTGAATCTTGTATTCGTTAAGTCTTCAAAAATAGCGACAGAAGATTTTTTTAGTAGTTTCTTTGCCATAAAGACTTCATCTCTCTTAATACTGCTGACAAAATCAGCGATTATCGCCGAGGGCTTTGCGGGCCTTCCATCATTGTTATTTGGTAGGCGAAATATGAAGTTCAAATCCCTGCTACTACAATCAACCTTCAGAGTTTGCTTAATAAATTGTGGTATCAAATCAACAAGATTTTCCTCATCTACTTCCTTAAATCCGCAGATGCGTAGAGAATTTCGTTTGGCTTGCTGTTCCAAGACATCTAGACGTATCTTGAAATTATCTATATCTTTTTTGTTACCCATCACGGACTCATTAATTTTATTCAAAGAGTCACAAACCTCATTTAACTTGGCCTCTATTTTGTCGGTTTTTGCGGTCAGACTTTGTTCAAGCTGCTTTATAATATTACTGCAGATTTTTTGAACCAATTTTTCTATAGTATCCTCATCCAACCTGGTACCGCTACGGAGTGTCGTACTTCCTCCCATATTGTATGAACTCTCTATTGCCGTAGAAAATTTTAGCGAGGATTTGATTGGTTGGACCTTTAATTTGCTCTAATTACCAACCAAATTATTTTAACAGAGAAATGACTTACTCAGCATGTGTCTGACATGTAGAAAAAAGGGCAGACCACACAAAAAATGTAACTTTTAATAAATACACCAATATTTTATCAATTAAATGCGGAGCAATGTATAAGCGTGCTACTCACACTGCATGCTAGCCAATAATAATAGTATACAATGTCACCGATAAAGTCCGCAACATATGGGACATTTTTTCCTAATCGGTTAAGAAAAATTTTGATTTTGCAATTCGTTTTTGCTTTAAAAATGATGTCAAATGACGTACACCTGAGCAGTCACGTGACTTTAACTGTAAAATTTAACATTTTTTTCAAAAAATTCCAAACTATGACATTATTTTTTTTCAATTTTGAAGAATATTACAGGAAACAGTTACTTATTTATTAATTTTTTACGTATGTGTCAATTTTCAAGTCTATTACAATGAAAATTGTTCCTAAGAAAAACAGCTTTGATTTAGACGTCATAAAATAAAACCTGGCAATGTAAATAACTATTATAGCAAAATAATTGCATTTGTTTTATATACAAAATGTTTTGTAGGTTTAATATAATGTTCCTCCTATTCTGGTCTCCATGGTCACCATTCGAAAATCCTTGGCATCTAAGAGAGGAATATAAAAGACCAGGGTTTAGGGAAAAAATGGCGAGGCAGTTGGGAAGACAGGTATTACATTTCATTCAAGGTTTTTAACAATATTTTTTTATTTTATGCAAATTAACGTAAACTATGACACAATCTTTCACTAGCAAGCAAGCTCAAATGCAATTTCGTCATAAGAATGATAGGATAGTTGTGTTAAGTCATCATCCCTACCAACTGGGACTACTGCAAAATACTTACTGATGGTAATTCATCAATACCGACTATATAAAAAAAAGCAGTAGTTTCTGCTGCTGTAAAAGACTAATGTCTTGTTGCGTTATCTTTTGATTCACAAACCAGAAATCTCCGACTGTGCCAGAAACATTTCTGCCAGTGTTATTGATGTCTAAAGGGCGGAATATATGCAAAACGCGTATATATATTTTTGCATAATAAAATGCGTATTTTTCATAAATTATTATTTTAAAAGCATATTTTTATATTTTCGGCTTTATCAAAAAATTTAAAACCTTAAAGGTTTAACGTCCAGTTCGGTATTTATTTCAGGGATTTTCCAATCTGAACATTATTATAATTATATTTACATTTTGATTATACATACACAAGATATTTATTGGGGGTTTCCTGGGTTTGGGGGTATATTGTTAGGGGTTATTTATTGTCACTTAATAATGCGTTATTAACACCTGCTTAACAAACTGTATTTATATCAATTTGTAATACATACTTCTGTTTTAGTTTTTCGAAAGATTTCAGTATTTTCAGTGTGAAACTAGTATATTCAAATTTGTGTTCAGAATGTCTAAGGTGGCGAAAATGTCTTCGTGGATTAAAAAATTCCTAGAGTTAGAATTTAGTGGAGGAAAAGTCTAAAAAATGCCTTTTATAAAATTTTCGGTTAAAAACTTTTATTTTTCTTTGTTTTTTTTGCATTTTTTTAAAAATAAACATATTTTTTTAAAACTCAATGTGTTTCTTCACCTCATTTTTTGGCTGAATTTAAGTGCATAATATAATCCGCCCTTTATGATGTCGCAATATATAGCAGTATAGTTAATTATTATTTAAAATCGTTTTGCAACTCGAACTAATTTAAATAATAAAATTAAAAAAGATTTTAAAATTATAAAAAATTGGTTTGATAACAATTTGTTAACAATTAATTTTAATAAAACAAATTATATTCCTTTTACTTTAAACCTAAATAACCTACCACGAAATATGAATAGTATTCAAATAAATGAAGACATTCAAATTTTTAAAGTTAATAAAATAAAATACGTAGGAATTATTTTTGACAGTAAATTAAATTGGGATTTTCACTTAGAATACTTAATTAAAATATTAAGAAGTTTACTACCGATTTTTAAAAACATTAAAAAAATTTTAAATGTAAGACATATGGATATATTATATTACGCGTTGGTTAAAACTCATTTAAATTACAGAATTTTAGGTTGGGGAGGAATAAATTATTAGAACTTTAGTTAAAAAATTAGAAATATTACAAAAAAGGTTTTTAAAGTTATATTCAATAAAGATTATCTTTATCCTTCAAAAGAATTATATTCAGAAAGAAAAAGGTTGAACATAAGACAGCTTTACATTTATAACATCTTAATATATATATTTAAAAATAAAAATCTTATACAATTTAAAAACCATAATCATAATACACGTCATAAAAATGAAATAATCATAAAACCTAAAATAAATAAGTCCATAGGACAAAAAAATTTGATTTTAAATGCATGTTTATGATTTATGATTTTACATACTAAAACAAAAAATAAGATTTGCCCCTAACAAGCTCAGCTTCGGGGGATTGAAGAATAAGTTTATAGAAGACAACATAAACATATTTATTATATTATTAAATTTGAAATAAACTTATTATTATTATTAAATTTATTTTTTAGGTGTTGTGGCTGTTTCTTGTAAACGTTATAACGTTTCCGTTGGTTTTTATTGGACAAATTATATTTTATTTCTTTAATTATTTCGAATTGGTGCGAAGGGAACCAGGCAAGTTCGGCCTTCGATATTGGTCGCATTATGGACAGTTATACATAAGGTAAGTTAAAAAATACCTTTGGTAATGGTTTTAGTAAGTTTTATGTACTGCTTTGAATACCAACTTTTTCAAATAGTATCGGTGCCTCGCCAAGGCTAATAAGTATCCAGGCAAAACCAATAGGGAACAAGGAGTGCTACAAATCCATGTGCGTACAGGGTCATTGGCTGACCTTCAGCTCCAATCCCTGTGATTGGTCGATTTGTGTTGTGACGTAGATGGCTAGTGTCTATTTATTGTTTAATTACTGAATCATTAAATATTTTTTAGATGATACTACAATTTTTTTATACCCATACAAATTGGGACAACTTAAATTATTAAATTTGAAAAAGATTTTAAAATTATAAAAAATTGGTTTGAGAACAATTTGTTAACAATTAATTTTAATAAAACAAATTATATTCCTATCGCTTTAAACCGAAATAACCTACCACGAAATATGAATAGTATTCAAATAAATGAAGACATTCAAATTTTTAAAGTTACTTAATAAAATAAAATATTTAGGAATTATTTTTGATAGTAAATTAAATTGGAATTTTCACTTAGAATACTTAATTAAAAAATTAAGAAGTTTACTACCGATTTTTAAAAACATTAAAAAAATTTTAAATGTAAGACATATGGAAATATTATATTACGCGTTAGTTAAAACTCATTTAAATTACGGAGTTTTAGGTTGGGGAGGAATAAAAAGAACTTTAGTTAAAAAATTAGAAATATTACAAAAAAGGTTTCTAAAAATTATATTCAATAGAGATTATCTTTATCCTTCAAAAGAATTATATTCAGAAACAAAAAAGTTGAACATAAGACAACTTTACATTTATAACATTTTAATATAATATATATTTAAAAATAAAAACCTTATACAATTTAAAAACCATAATCATAATACACGTCATAAAAATGAAATAACCATAAAACCTAAAATAGATAAGACCATATAGGACAAAAAAATTTCAAATATTTATGTTAATTTTATTTAAACGATTATTTACCAACAAAATTAAAAAATTGATTTCATTAAAAAATTTATAGTCGAAATAAAAACATGGATATTAAAAACCGACAATTTGAAAATATTTTTAGAAATGCTTTAATTAATTAATATTGTTCTGAATAATTTATATAAGTAATATTTTTTACTTAAAAATTATAAATTAATAATTTTATTATAGGTAATATTATATTTCTTCAAAAAAAATTGCGTTTATACTATAAATTAACATTTTTACTTTAAAACTTAATTTTCAATGCATATTTATGATTAATGATTTTACATACTAAAACAAAAAATAAGATTTGCCCCTAACAAGCTCATCTTCAGGGGATTGAAGAATAAGTTTATAGAAGACAACATTAACATATTTATTATATTATTAAATTTTAAATAATATTATTATCATTATTTCCAAATTTTAAAAACTAACCGTAAAATATTTTATTTTTCTTCCTCTATGAGGTAGGACAAAAATCAAAATTTAGTGATTTAGTGACTCCATGCAATTTCGACGAAGTTCACACTTGTTGTTTGAAGGTGGCAGACAATACAGTGTGTGTATAAAGTCTGGAAACGTCTTAATAACATCACAATTTACTGGCCGATTTAAACCAAATTTGGTATAGTTGTGTAAGAGGATCTATCGCACCGAATGACGATATTGGCGTTGTTGCCAGCTTTTTAGTTTGTCTGGAATTCGAACGAATTTTATATTTTTAAATATAACACCCAGGATATTTTTACATTTTTAAATTCCACATAAAATTATAATTATTTTTTATTAAATGCATTATTAGTCTATACTTCATAGTTTCCAAGATATTGACTCTCGAAAAGTGACATTTTTGAACTTTGACAGCTTATAACTTTCTAACAGTACGTCTTAGAGCAAAACGGCTTACATGTCCCTATCTTCAATTTTTATTATCTTCCCAAAAAAATCAACTTCCGGTTAAACCGGATGTAACTCGAAAGCAGGAAATATAGTTGTTCCGGTTTAACTGGAAGTTGATTTTTTTGGGAAGATAATAAAAATTGAAGATAGGGACATGTAAGCCGTTTTGCTCTAATACGTACTGTTAGAAGGTTATAAGCGGTCAAAGTTCAAGAATGTCACTTTTCGAGAGTCAATATCTCGGAAGCTATGAAATATAGACTAATAATGCATTTAATAAAAAATAATTATAATTTTATGTGGAATTTAAAAATGTAAAAATATACTGGGTGTTATATTTAACAATATAAAATTCGTTCGAATTCCAGACAAACTAAAAAGCTGGCAACAACGCCAATATCGTCATTCGGTGCGTTAGATCCTCTTACACAACTGTACCAAATTTGGTTTAAATCGGCCAGTAAATTGTGATGTTATTAAGCCGTTTCCAGACTTGATACACACACTGTATATATTATCATAAGAATTACTTTATGTAGTAGTAGCAGTAACATGTTTTTGTTTAGCAAAAAGCTACAATTAAATATTTTTTAATAAATTTGTTTAACAAATTTTTATAGATTTATTTTTAAATTTTAAAGCGCAACCTTCTTTTAACAGAAACAGACAGAAAAGTTATTCAATTTGAAAATTGTATCAAATATTACGTTTCATTTTGTTTTTTAATTAAATGTAATTTTAGAGTTTTTTTTAATAGTTTTAATGAAATTTGAGATTTAATAGAATTTGCCAAATTCTTACATTCTATCAAACCTTTATGAAAAATATACTTGTAGGCTAATGTTTCTATCCTCATAAAAATTTCGATTAGTTCTTGTTTTATAATTATAATGGTCATAATTAAAAGAATATATTTTTTTTAAATAATCAGGCAATAAATAATTTTTAATTTAATGTATAAAGATACATACTAAATAAAAAATTAAATTTCTGGCAAATTATTATTATTAATCCAAATTTTTTACCATTAAAATTTATTTTTGTACATTTGTCACAATTTAAAATTATCCACATTGCCTTATTTTGTAAAACTTGTAATTTATTAAATATGTATTTCCTCACTAGTACAATATAAAATAGAAGAACAATAAGGAAAATGTGGTAATATAATAGTATTGAATACAGTTTTTTAAAAAACAAGCTTAAATTAGAACTGATTCTTTTAAAATAACCTACTTTTTCTGAAATCTTCGATATGATACTTTCCGAATAATTAAAAACTTCAATTTTGAATCAAAAATTATCCCTAAATATTTAAAACTGTTTACTAATTCCAATTGTTCCCCATGAATCACAACATTTATATTTGGACAATTCAATTATTACCCATTACATCATAACCATACATTTTGTTGTTGAAATATTTACTTTTAGCCAATTTAATAATATATTTATCTCAGAATTTAGAGTATTTAGAATTTAGATCATCAAAAATATTTAAAACATTAATGTAAATTAAGGTGTCATCAGCAAACATTTGTAACTTACACATTTTCAAAACTAAAGGCATATCGTTAATTTATAAAATAAATAATATTGGACCTAGTGTACTTCCTAGAGGAATTCCTATAATATTTATACGTTTTTGATATCTTTGTTTTTGTGACCTGTTACTTAAATAGTTTTTAAGCCATATATAAACGTTTCCGCGAATACCATACTGATACAGTTTACTCAATAGTCTAACTCTGTCAATTGTTTCGAATGCCCGCTTAAGTCCAAAAAGACAGCTATAACATTTTCCCCTTGATTAATGGTTCTCTTCCATGTCTCAATCACACATTGAATGGCTTCCATTGTCTTTATTTTGTTACTTAACAAAATGTTAGTTGGGTTAGTTAGTATCTCTAACCGTTTTCAAGTGTAAACTAAATTATAATTCTAAGGCTACTGTCTTAAATACTATCCATGTGCAATGAAGCTTGATGACTCCGCCTACGTGCTTATTGGAGTGTGAAGTTTGAGCTGTTTATTTTGGAGCAGAAGATGTTTCCATATATTGGGGATATCTATACTTGATTTACTGAATTTATGGATATTTTGATTTGCCAATGCTTCTTTGAATTTGCATTTTCGTCAGTGCTGTTCCTTGTCCAAAACGTTGGCTTCTGAGCACTGTATATGATGTTGGTTGACCAAACATGTTCCAAGAACTTAAGAATCCAAGGGTTTGGACAAGGAACACCACTGGCAAAGACGCAAATTTAAAGAAGCAGCCTTTATGAACCGAAACAGGCGTATATTTAGTAAACCAAGTATTATAGATATCCCCAATATCTAGAAACCTCTCAACAGTTCAAACTTCACACTCCAGTAAGCACGTAGGCGGAGTCATCGAGCTTCATTTCACATGGATAGTATAGTATAGATAGAAAAATTATAAATAATAAATTATGCGACTTTCTAGAAAGCCAAAATTTACTTTTTGCTAAACAGTATGGTTTTCGCAGATCTAAGGATAAAGAAATAGCTGTATGATATATCCTAACAAATATTCAAGTTAATGTCGACAGCAGTAAAAAATGCTGTTTACTATCCTTAGATCTGTGTAAGGCTTTTGACACCGTAAACCATGATATTTTATTAAGAAAATTATACAGTATTGGGATAAGGGGAAATACACACAAACTACTTCAAAGTTATTTTTAAGCTATCGTAAACAATTTGTTCAAATTGGGGAAAAAAACAGTTTGGAAAAAGAAAAAATATGTGGAGTTCCCCAAGGATCAATATTAGGATATTATTCTTAATTTACATTAATTCTGTTTCCAAATTGAATTTAAAGGGCAATATAAAGCTATTTGCAGATGATACAACAATTATTTATTTTGCTGAAACTCTTGCAGAAATGTATTTTGATATTAATAATGATTTAAAAATACTTCTTTCTTGGCTTCAATCAAATAAACTTACGTTAAATTTTACAAAATCTTCTTTTATGTTTATAACTAAAAATAAAATAAATTCCATCATACTTAACCCATTAACATTATTTAATAATGACTATTTAACTAGAGTGTTTTACACTGGCAAAATGTCATAGCAACTACTGGCAAAATTACTACCTGCACCTACCTGGACAAAATTCACATGTGATTTTTGCCGCGGCAAAATTTGTAATTTTTTTGTTTTATTCTTAAATAAAAGTTTTCTAATTTTATTGTTCTTTGTCTTTTTTCTAGTTAAATAGTCATGTCGAATACCACTGGAGAAAAAATTGTGTAAGCAAAATTGTTCTCAAGGATTTATTTAAGTTTGTTGCTTTTAAGCAATTTCGCTCATGACATTTTCGACAAAATCACGAGCCGTCAGGCAAAAATGTCATTCGCGAAATTGCCAAGCAACAAACTTTCATACCTTTCGAAAATTTTGCCGACAAAATTTTATCTCTTGTGATATTATATATGACTATTTAACTAGAGTGTTTTACACTGGCAAAATGTCATAGCAACGGCCGGTCTTCTACTGGCAAAATTACTACCTGCACCTACCTGGACAAAATTCACATGTGATTTTTGCCGCGGCAAAATTTTGTCTTTTTTCTAGTTAAATAGTCATGTCGAATACCACTCGAGAAAAAATTGTGTAAGCAAAATTGTTCTCAAGGATTTATTTAAGTTTGTTGCTTTTAAGCAATTTCGCTCATGACATGAGCGATGTCATTCGCGAAATTGCCAAGCAACAAACTTTCATACCTTTCGAAAATTTTGCCGACAAAATTTTATCTCTTGTGATATTATATATGAAAATATTCAATATTCAAAAACGACAAAATTTTTAGGTTTAGTATATCCAGTATATTATCAACTCGATATCTCCTTTGGTATCTGTTTTGTACAGAGCTAGATATTTCATTCCTTTGAAATACTTTAAAAAATATATATTTTTCATTAATATACTCAAAATTACAATACTTAGCTTCTGCATGGGGATCTGCTTGTTTATCAAACTTAAAACCATTACAAAAATTGCAAAATAAAGTTATTAAATGTATACACAAATTACCACATTTAGAACCAACTGTTAAACTATATAGACCGAAAGGGTAGTTAAGTACACGTTTAAAACATTTATAAATTAAAAATTTGTATTCTCTCTATTATTTTAAAAGAAAAAAAATCAAACATAACACTTCAGGAGAATAAGACATTACATGACCATAACACCAGACGTTGTATAAATTATCAAACTATACCAGTAAAAAGTAATTTCGGAAAAAAATCACTTTTATATGATGGAATAATAAAATATAACAATCTTCCAAAAAATATCAGAAAAATTAAAAAATTGGCAAGTTTTCAAAAACAATTAAAGAATTTAAGTACTAAATTAAATTATTAATACTATTTTTTTAAATTGATTTTATTAATGAATTAAATTGGATTAACTTCCATTCTTTTTATTGTTATTTTTTTTAATGGTTATTATTTTCTATAATATGTTGTCACTTCCCATGTAATGAACTGCAAAAGTTAGTTTGGAATAAAGACATATTGAAAGTTAAGTTAATACTAGCCCTACAATTATAATTTGGTTAACCGAAACGTTGTGTTAAGTATAACAAAATAAAGACAATGGAAGTCCGACGAAGTAATAATTATTTTGATTTTTACACTTGTTATTATTTTAGGCATTTCAACGAGCTCGACCACGAACTGCGCGCCCGCCTTACCAGGGCGTACAAGCCGGCCACGAAATATATGGGATCTTTCGGTTCGCCGTTCATTGCAATTATATCCAGCCACATTTCCTTTATTTGCAGCTCCATTTTGGCTATTTTTATTTGTTTGAGCTTTTTGGACAACGAGATACTCTATTGGGATCAGGTAAACCGAAATCGACTATTCAACTTGAACTATAAGTAGGTTATTTTACAGGAAGGTATTATTGCAATCAACGAGGATCACGCGCTTAGAGTTACCATTTTCTTAATAAGTACAATTTGTTAACAATTAATTTTAATAAAACAAATTATATTCCTTTTACTTTAAACCTAAATAACCTACCACGAAATATGAATAGTATTCAAATAACTGAAGACATTCAAATTTGTAAAGTTAATAAAAT
This sequence comes from Polydrusus pterygomalis, assembly GCA_963969555.1. Lineage (NCBI taxonomy): Eukaryota > Metazoa > Arthropoda > Insecta > Coleoptera > Curculionidae > Polydrusus > Polydrusus pterygomalis. Next base: position 153,070,468 of record OZ018376.1, on the reverse strand, counting down.
ATATACTTAGGAATTATTTTTGATGGTAAATTAAATTGGAATTTTCACTTAGAATAATTAATTAAAAAATTAAAAAGTTTACTACCGATTTTTAAATACATTAAAAATTTTTTAAAAGTAAGACATATGATAGAATTTATTTTATTTTTAGTTATAAACATAAAAAAGATTTTATAACATTTAACGTAAGTTTATTTGATTGAAGCCACGAACGAAGTATTTTTTAATCGTTATTAATATCAAAATACATTTCTGCGAAAGTTTCAGCAAAATAGATAATTCTTGTATCATCTGTAAATAGCTTTATATTACCCTTTAAGTTCAATTTGGAATCGGAATTAATGTAAATTAAGAATAATAATGGTCCTAATATTGATTATTGTGGAACTCCACATATTTTTTCTTTTTCCGAACTTTTTTTTCCCCAATTTGAACAAATTGTTATAACGATAGCGTAAATAACTTTGAAGTAGTTTCTGTTTATTCCCCTTATCCCAATACTGTATATTTTTCTTAATTAAATATCATGGTTTACTGTGTCAAAAGCCTTACACAGATCTAAGGATAGTAAACAGCATATTTACTGCTACTTGAATATTTGTTATGATATCTCCTACAGCTATTTATGTATGCTTAGATCTGCGATAGCCATACTGATTAGCAAAAAGTAAAATTTGGCTTTCTAGAAAACCGCATAATTTATTATTTGCTATTTTTTCTAATATTTGAGCCGAACTTCTTGACATTTTTCTTCCAGGTATTGTCAATTCTGGCTATATTAACCGGAGTAATAAGTGTGTGTAGGAGTTTGCAACCAGACGATACGCAAATTTGGTGCCCGGAAGCGCTGTTGCAGGCAGTAGTTTTGCACACGCATTATCTGCCTGGAAATTGGCAGGGACTTGCACACACGTCTCCAGTACGACTTTCCTTCCAGCAGCTCTTTCAATACAGGTACGCTTATACCTCCTTGCCCTAATTTACTGTATAGCTTAATCTGTTAGCTATAATAGCTGCCAGTTGACTTAACCTAAAAGTAACCCAACTAGCATATTTAGACACAAATTGGAGAAACATTCCGAAACATTTTCGATTCAAATATCAAAATTGTGTCGCGACAATGTGTTCCGAAACATTTGCGACACATTTTCGATTTAAGTGAATCGAAACAAATTGGTATCAGGACTTCAATATACAGGGTGTTTCAATAAAAACTCCCGGGCCAATTATTTCGAAAACTAAAAGTGACATGTAAATTCTGTAAACGCCAGTTTTTAGCATCTATGATGGCTTCACAACTGTGTAAAAAATGTATTTGAATAATACAAGATATAGGTGGCGCCACTGTGCAAAGAAATTTTTCGATGACAGGAACTTTTAAATGTTGTCGTTCTTAAAGATAATTAATTTTTGGTCAAATTATGTCCCATAAAAAATTTTGATAAATCCAACATGAAAGGAGATATTTGGGGATAAGTTTTTTTTTAATAATTTTAACGAGTATTTTAATAATTATAAATATTTTTAATATCTTTTAGCAGATTTTAATTTAATTTTGGTAATGATAATTTTAGTGATAAAACGTTCGTGTAGCGCTAAATTATTACGTCCAGTGGCGTCTCAGAGGGCGCCTTAACACATAATATTGGCAAAAAATTAGACGTCATTGAGTTTTTGGTAAGTTTTATATTTTTTTCGGATTAAGCAACTAAAAATATCCTTTTCTTGTCTGTTAAATTGTTTTTATATCTTGCTTCGTTTTCGAGAAATAAAAATAAGAACGACAACATTAAAAAGTTCCTGTCATCGAAAAATGTCTTTGCACCGTGGCGCCACCTACATCTTGTATTATTCAAGCACATTTTTTACACAGTTATGAAGCCAATCATAGAGGCTAAAAACTGGCGTTTACAGAATTTACATGTCGCTTGTAGTTTTCGAAATAATTGGCCTGGGATTTTTTATTGAAACACCCTGTATACCCTCAATAATTATTGTAATTTTTTAATTGGTTTTAGTTTGAGTTTTTGAATCCGATTCATTGTCCTTGCTTTGAATCACCTACTTAACCCTTTTACTTTATCTGTTGCAAATAATTCTATGGGTTCATGGGAATATTGAAAAAACGTACAATCAGCTGTATCGGCAGTTTATAAATTCTAGAAAAGCACACAAAACGCGGTAATACGCGGTAAAACGCGAAAATAGGTTAGTAAATAGTAACTTTGTCGAATGAATATTGTTTTAAATTAAATAATCCATTTTTCACATTTTTACGGTAATATTTATTACCGAGTAAGAGGGTGCATTTAAACGAATTTACCAAACAAATACTGTGCACGTGTTCGACAAGATCACATGGTCACATCTGTGGTTGCACTTAAAAGGTAAATAATTTGTAAAAATTATCAATTATTATATTTATTTTTATTGTTTTGTAGTACAGTAGATAGCTTCATGTTCTTATTACGATACTTTATAAAATCTAACCTATAGAAAAAAAACACGTGGGTAATCTTCACTTCTGTGGACATCACTTCCATGGACATCAACTGTCTACGGAAGTGACACATGTCCACCGAAGTGATTTATATTAGCAATTTAGTGGAAACGTTATGTAAGAATATTTTTTCTATAAATTCTTAGGAGAACATTATGCCTAAGTCAAATGACGCTGAATAGAAACTTAAGAAGAGACGTGAGCAAAAAAAATTAAGTATGAGAAGGGCAAGATTAAAGCTTAAAGAGAATAATGAACAACATGAGTTAATTAAAAAACAGGACCGAGAACGTTACCGAAAGAAGAAAAAAATCTGCATAATTATGTTGTTACACGGATTTGTGGTAAAAAATCAGAAAAACAATATGTTGGTTTGGTTATCGATAAAACACAAAATGATCTCCAGTTAAAATTTCTTAATAAATCCGGAAACAAATTTGTGTTTCCTGAAATTGATGATATTGCCTATGTTGATTATTCTGACGTGATAAAAATTCTTTCTGAACCATTTGTCAACAAGCGCCAACATTATTTTTTTGATGACGTTTCGAATATTAAAAATTTATTTTAGTGTACCTACTTCCATTCCTAAAACTATGTGTTAATATTTCGTTACCAAATACATAATGTATTCCTATATATTCCATAAACTATACATAGGTGTTAATATTTTGTTACCAAATACATAATGTTCAGTTTTCATAAATTATTATTTCTTTTCCTGATCACTTCTGTGGTCACTCATGTCCCTTCGGTGAAACTCTTAAGCAGGTAATTTCCTCCCAAAAGTTTACACTAATCGATAAACTATGATTACAATAAAAAACAGAATTAGATCAAGGTCAAGATCAAAATAAAAATTTATATTTCACAAAAATATGACCTTTTAACTTATTAAATAAAAATGTCACTTTCGTGGTCCCTGTTGTCTTTTCCGTGGTTTTTTAAATTGTAAGAAAATAATCAAAATTCGTGTTTTTATCTTGACCGGCCCACTTATTGAATTTGTGGTTATCCTATAAATACCGACAATAAATAAAAAATAACAACTTTTGTATTTGACAAAAAAAATAAATCTAATTATTTTGTACGTTTTTTCAATATTCACCCAGCTACGTCTGTTTCGGGCATTATTTTCGATATATTATACATTTAGAACCAACTTGTTAATCTATATAGACCGAAACGGTATGTACAAGCTCAAAACATTTATAAATTAAAAATCTGTATTCTAATTCACTCTATTATTTTAAAAGAAAAAAAAATCAAACACAAAACTTCAGGAGAATGAGACATTACATGATCATAATACCAGACATTGGTTAATCTTGATGATTTTTTTAAATGATTTAATGTAAATATTACGTTTTAATGTTTTTTGGGAAAAAAAGGATTGTGGCAATAACCACTCCGTTTCGTTTAAATATTTTTAAATTTCGCGGCTCCTATTGGCACGACTTACTGGGCGATACGGTACCGCGAAAGAGAAGCACACTCGCGCATTGACCGGAGTGAAGTGCAGATAAAAATTGGTGTGACCAGCCAATCTGCTGAAAAGAGTGCATAGAAAATTGGAGAAAAGGCAGCCTGCCGCGGCGTAAATAAAGCAATTGGTAAGTCCACGGCTGTGCCAATAATCGTTCCTTTTTTTGTGATTTTTCTCTATAAATTGCTATTTTTTTTTGGATATACAGTCCACTTGCCCATTTTGGCATTTTCAGACATTGTATAAATTATCAAACTATACTATTAAAAAGTAATTTCGGAAAAAAATCGCTTTTATATGACGGAATAATAAAATAAAAAATCTTCCAAAAAGTATCAGAAAAATTAAAAATTTGTCAACTTTTAAGAACCAATTAAAGAGATATTAACTAAATTAAATTATTTACACAATTTTTTTAAATTGATTTTATTAAAGAATTAAATTGGATCAACTTCCATTTTTTTATTGTTTTTTTTAATGGTTAATATTTTCTATATTATATTGTCATTTTCCATGTAATGAACAGTAAAAGTTAGTTTGGAATAAAGGCATTTTGAAAGTTAATAATAGCTACATAATATACGAAACATAGAACCCCAATACTAGAAATTGTGCCTATACTCCATTTTGAACCAGAATAGTTCTAGAGGCAATTGACGCATACATTTTTATCTTGTTATAATTGGTTTTAATTAAATTCCTGCATGTTTTAAAAAGCCGACAAGTGGTCACGTTATTTCCATTTTGTTAGCCAATCCAACTTAAAAAAGAAATAAGTAAAATTTGGAAAATATTTTCAATTTTATTTTATAGCAAAATATTTTTCTGTAGATGCAAATAATTGAGAGCGTGTTAAAAATATAAAGCTAAATAAGTAGTAGTAATTGAAGGGAGGTTTTGAAACCTGGCAAGTAGACCAACCTCGATCCTTTTTGCCTACCCCAGAGTCTGCCCCCAACCACTCTAACCACATTGGCCCTCGCCAAAACGTCCTCACCTCCGTATGAAGACAAGAATGTCGCTCCAGGCCAGGGCACCGCCGATCCTAGCACCTAATAACTGAATCTTCCCAGAGCCTTGCAGGTGCCCAGAAAGTACAGCAGAGCATCTTCCTCCAGGCATCCAACGCAGATTAGGTCTTCTTCAACACCGATCAGGGCTAGGTGTTTCTTTAGCTTGCAGTGTACGGTCAGTATCCCAATTAAGGGGTATAGGACACATCGTCTTCTGTGTAAAATCCACTCTAGCCTAGCCTTGCTTGGACAAACTATAAAGTCCTTGGGTTATCTGCACCCTTGAACCATCCTTGGAGCGGCGTTCAGTCCACTCGTTTAGTGCAGATCCTACCTGCTGTTTAGATATTCCCATGGCCGGCTCAGGTCCAAGGAATGGGGTCTCAGCTCCACGTCCCCGTTAAACATTATTATGTCATTGTTCTTTCACTAAACAATTATCCCAAAATTAGTAATGAAATAAATCGATATTTTCCTAATATGTTAGATATTATTTAAATAATGTGTCGACGATATCGAGTTTATTTAAATGTTAGTTAATAAAATAAATATAGTTTAAAAAAACTAAAAAACACGCTTTAATAATTAATCAAACTAAAAAGCGGAAAATAAATATAGTTTAAAATAATTGTTAAAATTCTTAATATAGACAGAAAATAATAATGATCGATAAACATTAGTATTATAATGAAAAAAAAAAGGGTGGGGTGCTCGATATACGAAAAATATAGCACAAAGCGCCCCACGCTTTTTTTTTTCACTATATAATGTTATATTGAGAATTTCAAGAATTATTTTAAACTATATTTATTTTCCGCTTTTTAGTTTGATTAATTATTAAAGCGTGTTTTTTAGTTTTTTTAAACTATATTTATTTTTCATTTTTAGTTTAAGTTATTGTTAAGAAAAAAACTTTTTTTTGAGTAGATTGAGCTAGATTATTGTATTGTCAGCGGTTCTTGATAAGTCTACAAAATTTAAATTAAATCTGACCGTTTAAAGTGGGTCAAAATCGGGTTCAAAGAAGTCGGTTACGAACAAACATACATACAACCGAACAAACGACAAAAATTTTCAAAACTTAAAAAAATGTTGTCAAAATTTTATTTTGTCGGGTAGAATTTTTTTAAAAATTTTTCTCTATTCTTAGCGACAATATCTATACGACCACACGTTTGTTTCATTACTATCGGTTATTGTAATAATTCCGACATATTGACGGGCGTTAAATTTTGACAAGAGAATTTTTTGCGTATTTTTATCAACTTTCCACCGTCAATATACATACGACCTTATAGTTTTTTCATTAATAAGTATCATTTTTTTTTAAACGATTTGACATATTGACAGCTGTTAAATTTTGACAGGAGAATTTTTTGCTTATTTTTCCCGAAGTCTCCGCATCAAATACTATCTGACCCCATAATTTGTTTCGTCAAAATCGCTTCTCCGTTTTATACCTGACAGCTGTCAAAATTTGACAGGAGAATTTTTTGCGTGTAGATTACTGTATTGTCAGCAGTTCTTGATAAGTCTACAAAATTTAAATTAAAACTGACCGTTTAAAGTGGGTCAAAATCGGGTTCAAAGAAGTCGGTTACGAACATACATACAAACATACAGGTGAAGCTAATAAAAGCGTGTTATTAATAAACTAAAAAAAACGCGAAATAGGTTATAGGTTGGCAATAGATTGAATGGCGTTGAGAATTCCACCTTAAAGGAAGTACACTCGTGAGAAATGTATTATGGTGAAATTATTTCGTCTGTATATTGTTTTTCTTTTATTTCACAACCTGCAAGTAATTCGAACTGTTTGTTTCGTTATTGTGTCCATTTTGACATATTCATATAGCGCCGTTATTACATATCGCGCGAACACGCGATATGTTATTCGTCGCCTTCACAGGAATCACGGCAACCCCGATTGACTCCTGAAAATTTTGCACTATATCATCTGCATCATTTGAAATATGTATGTATGTTGTCGTTCTTGTAATGTCTCTTTTGACATTTTCACATTTGCGATTTTTTTTTTCGGAAACGGGTAGAGTGGGACGATTGAAACTTTTTCGGTTTAGAGAGGAATAGTGGGGGTACGTTGTGTGAAAATTTCGAATATACAGGGTGTGCCGGAAAAAAGTTATTAATTTTTAAAGTCGATAATTATCGGATTCTCGTTGAAACACGTTACAGGTCGCAAATATTATTTTTATCGATTTAAACTTTTTCGACGCGTAGACGACCGTGGGCTACAGAACCCTATTGTTTGTGAGCGCGATCGAAAGTTTGGAAATCATTTTTTTTTATTTTTTCAAATTCAAAATTTGGTCGAAAATGGTACCTCTTGGATCGCTAATAAGTCGAATTGGGTGCATCCAATCGACATTCGGTTTGGATAATCGGTTAGGCCATCTCAAAAACTACCTTTTTCCAATACATCGTTCTATACCTAACTGGAATGGAAATTGCCGAAAATTGTAAGAAAGTGGAAATCATAAAGTTAGGCCTGATTTTTTCACGGTTTTTATTTTTTTTTCGTACTGAAAACAACTTTTGATCGAAACGTTGTAAACTTTAGCGGATAGCGCTTGTCAAATTGTATTTAAGAGATATTTTTTCGTTTATTTATCTTTAATACGGAAAAAACAGCAGCTTTTTTTTACTATATCGACTGTAGCTTATTCAATTTTTAACAAAACCGTTTTATTTTTTTCTCAAAAAATGCGCTGATTACTTCTCAACACCTCTACATATCCAAAATTATTAAAATATATTCGCAAAATTGAGAAAAGTCGCTTTTTTGCGTGCCGAAACAGGCAATCTTTACAAATTCTAACACCATTCTTTTTTGACTAAGAGTGCCTTGATATTGATGTATCTAAATTAATTATTAATTCTAAAAATCCGGCTGTCAAAAATGGCAAAAAATGGGTGTTTTCAGCGTGACTTGCTAGATTAATAAGAACATTTCCAGATTTTAAATCGGGTGAAATATCTACCTTGAACCTTCTTCTAATTTTATTTACCAAAATATTTGCCCAAAATGTTTCAGAAATAGTTGTAATCTCGATTTAAAGATGGCGTTCCGACATTGATAATAATCCGTCGCCACGTGGTGGGAGGCTGTTCCACATTTAGATATTCGCGAATTCTTTTCTCGGAAACGGTTAGAGCAAAACGATTAAAATTTTCTGGATGTAGAGAGGAATAGTAGGGGTACGTCTTAGAAAAATTTTGAATATACAGGGTGTACCGGAAAAAATTTATTAAAGTCAAAGTTGAAAAATATGTTTTTTTTTCGTTGTACGGCGATACAGGTGGCAAAAAGTATTTTAATCGATATAAACTTTTTCGACGTGTAGACGACGTTGGGCTACAAAATACTGTTGTTTACGAACGCGATCGAAAGTTGGGAAGTAATTTTTTTGATTTTTTTAAAATTAATGTAGGGTCATATTGGATCGTTAATAAATCGAATTGGGTGCGTCCGATATACTTTTGGTTTGGATATTCGTTTAGGTCATCTCAAATACTACTTTTTTCAAATATATTGGTCTATACCTAAATAGCATAGAAATGGTAGCAAATTATAAAAAATAAGAATTACTATTTAAGTATATATAATTTGACAGCTGTCGTATAGAACTTTGTCATTTTGGTACTGAAAATTAGGATTATTACAGCTTTAACCCTCGCTATGAAAAAAGTTTAAATAAATTTACACTTACCTGTCAAAATTTGACAGCTGTCGTATAGAACTTTGTTATTTAGGTAATGAAAAATTTTTTAATTTAAGATTATTACAGCAATAACCCTTGCTACAAAAAAGCTAAAAAATAATTGACACTTACCTGTCAAAATTTGACAGCTGCCGTATAAAACTTTGTTATTTAGGTACTGAATTTTTTTTAAATTTCGGATTCTTACAGCTATAACCCTCGCTACAAAAAAGCTAAAAAATAATTGACACTTACCTGTCAAAATTTGACAGCTGTCGTATAAAACTTTGTTATTTACGTACTGAAAAATTTTTCAATTTGGGATTTTTACAGCTATAACCCTCGCTAGAAGAAAGCAAAAAAAGAAATTGACACTTACTTGTCAAAATTTGACAGCTATCGTATAAAATTTTCTTATTAAGCTACCCGAAATTTTTTAAATTTCGGATTTTTACAGCTATAACCCTCGCTATAAAAAAGCTTAAAAAAATTACACTTACCTGTCAAAGTGACAGCTGTCGTATAATTAAACGAACGACCTAGAACAGTGCCGTGCCCGAAGGGCTCGGCACAATAATATTTCTACAAAGTTATTAGCTGATAATTGATAGCTTCCATGTAAGAATAATTTTTTGCTTATGTTTTAATCGATTGAATACTACTACTGAAGAGCACCTATAAATATCAATATCATATATCTCCGTAACGAAAAGTCGTAGCGAATCGAGCGAGGTGGCATTGGAAACGGGACATCGAGCACTATACGGCGCCATCTCCAAAAACTACCTATCTATACGAGAAAACGGAAATTTTGCACCATTGTCTAGTTTTGGTCAGTTGTTATGACAATTTGGCGATATGTTTCCCCTTCACGTTCCGCAGGAAAGTGAGGCAAAAAAAGCAATAGTAAATAGAAAAATAGGAAAGAAAAGTATTTTTTAAATTTAAGTAAATTTTTTTAGTACTAATATTAGGTGCACTCTCGGCTGACGATTAGCGATATGTACCCAGTCTAGTTACATATCGCGCTACACCGCGATATGTTATACGGCGCTTCGGTGAAAATAATGTATGTATGTTGTCGGCGTCGTCGTCGTCGTCGTCGTCACTTTCGACATTTTCACATTTGCGATTTTTTTTCTTGGAAACGGTTAGAGTGGGACGATTGAAACTTTTTGGGTTTACAGAGGAATAGTGGGGGTACGTTGTGTAAAAATTTGGAATATACAGGGTGTGCCGGAAAAAAGTTATTAAACGTCAAAGTCGAGAAATATCGGGATCTCGTTGAAATTCGATACAGGCCACAAAAATTAGTTTTTTCGATTTAAACTTTTTTGACGCGTAGGCGACCGTGGGCTACAGAACCCTATTGTTTGTGAGCGCGATCGAAAGTTTGGAAATATTTTTTTTTATTTTTTAAAAGTCAAAATTTGGTCCAAAATGGTACCTCTTGGATCGCTAATAAGTTGAATTGGGTGCATCCAATCGACATTCGGTTTGGATAATCGGTTAGGCCATCTCAAAATCTACCTTTTTCCAATATATCGTTCTATACCTAACTGGAATGGAAATTGCCGAAAATTGTAAGAAATTGGAAATCATAAAGTTAGGCCTGATTTTTTCACGGTTTTTATTTTTTTTCGTACTGAAAACGATCGACGAACTTTTGATCGAAACGTTGTAAACTTTAGCGGATAGAGCTCGTCAAATTGTATTTAAGAGATATTTTTTCGTTTCTTTATCTTTAATACGGAAAAAACGGCAGCTTTTTTTTTACTATATCGACTGTAGCTTATTCAATTTTTAACAAAACCGTTTTATTTTTTTTTCAAAAAATGCGCTGATTACTTCGCAACACCTCTACATATTCAAAATCATTAAAATATATTCGCAAAATTGAGAAAAGTCGCTTTTTTGGGTGCGGAAACAGGCAATCTTTACAAATTCTAACACCATTCACTTTTGACTAAGAGTGCCTTGATATTGATGTATCTAAATTAATTATTAATTCTAAAAATCCGGCTGTCAAAAATGGCGAAAAATGGGTGTCTTCAGCGTGACTTGCTAGATTAATAAGAACATTTCCAGATTTTAAATCGGGTGGAATATCTACCTTGAACCTTCTTCTAATTTTACTGACCAAAATATTTGCCCAAAATGTTTCAGAAATGGTTGTAATCTCGATTTTAAAGATGGCGTTTCGACATTGATTATCCGTCGCCACGTGGTAGAAGGTTATTCGACATTTCGATATTCGCGAATTTTTTTTTCGGAAACGGTTAGAGCAAAACAATTCAAACTTTCTGAACGTAGAGAGGAATAGTCGGGGCACGTTCTGGGAACAATTTTAAACATACATGGTGTACCGGAAAAAAGTTATTAAAGTCAAAGTTAAAAAATATGTTTTTTTTCGTTGTAGGGCGATACAGGTGGCAAAAATCATTTTAATCGATTTAAACTTTTTCGACATGTAGACGACGTTGGGCTACAAAACACTGTTATTTGCGAACGCGATCGAAAGTTGGGAAGTAATTTTTTTGATTTTTTTAAAATCAATGTAGGGTCATATTGGATCGTTAATAAATCGAATTGGGTGCGTCCGATATAATTTTGGTTTGGATATTCGTTTAGGTCATCTCAAATACTACTTTTTTCAAATATATTGTTCTATACCTAAACAGCATAGAAATGGTAGCAAATTATAAAAAACTAGACTGGGTACATATCGCTAATCGTCAGCCGAGAGTGCATCTAATATTAGTACTAAAAAGATTTACAAAAATTTACAATAAAAAAATACTTTTCTTTTCTTTTTTTCTATTTACTATTGCTTTTTTTGCCTCACCTTCCAGCGGAACGTGAAGGAAAAACATATCGCCAAATTGTCATTATAACAACTGACTAAAACTACACAATGGTGCAAAATTTCCGTTTTCTCGTATAGGTAGGTAGTTTTCTGAGACGGCGCCGTATAGGTGCTCTTTAAACTCGCACACCTTTGTGCAATTTGGGATATACTTTCCATATTTGCTCTATAAAAATATATAAGTATTCAATCGATTAAAACATAAGCAAAAAATTATTCTTACATGGAAGCTATCAATTATCAGCTAATAAATTTGTAGAAATATTATTGTGCCGAGACCTTCGGGCACGGCACTGTTCTAGTTCGTTCGCTTAATTATACGAGAGCTGTCACTTTGACAGGTAAGTGTCATTTTTTTTAGCTTTTTCGTAGCGAGGGTTATAGCTGTAAGAATTCGAAATTAAAAAATTTTCAG